>CM012442.1:4166715-5526946 GCA_003999625.1 Oryzias javanicus | reverse complement strand
AGGATAAGCTAACTTTGGATGGTTCCTCCTATCTTCCATATATTGCAGGTATGAACATGCAACCACTTGTATTTTGTTAAGTTGATCAAGGGGGTGTTTGGTTTAAAACTTTGTACCATTGGGTTTATGATTGATTTTATATGATTTCTAAAAATATTTTTTTCCCCTATAAAAATGCATGGGGGAAATTTAAACCCTATTTCTTGAAAAATGATGGACAAACAGGTATGAAACTTTGTAAGTAGATACTTCAGACCAATCTTTAAATGCTCAATCAATTTTGGCTCTATTGCGCCACCAGGTGGTCAGTTTTTAAACTAAAGTGTATAGGCCTTATTCTCCAACTGCATTAGTCTTAAGCACTAGCTTTCACTCCTATATGATTCATTTGATAATAAAATAATAGCTTATATTCATTTGCGATCTGTAATGTGTTATAGTTTTCGCAATTTACAATTTTTCGCAGAACACTTTTTTTGACTCCCGTGTCACATGCTTTGACTTATCTTTACAATTTTTGCACGTACTCTATTTGGACGACCACAAATCCAATGGTAATATCCGTTTTGCATAGTTCCGTACGGTTTTTGCGTAGAACGTTATGCAATATTACACAAGCTGAGATTGTAATGTTTGCAACGCTGCAGCTCCTTGACAGTTTCACATAACTTCACCAAATTTCAAGACTTCTTCCACAGTGTAAGATGAGTCAGCGCAACAACATTCACAACGGTGCTCCGTAGGTGGCGCTACTGCCAATTCCTGACGTTTCCTCTAATATCTCCAAAAGTACTTGACCTACGCGGACGAAACTTGTCGTGCGCGTCGAACGGAAGGTCTTTAACACTAGCAGCTAGAGGATATTTCAGATCGGTATTGCTTTCAGCAATCAGACGCAATTTCTTCAGGGAATTGCAAATCTAGTTGTCTGATTGCTGAAAGCAATCAGAGTATGTTATCCACCTTCTTTATTATATTTTATTGTCTGATTGCTGAAAGCAATCAGAGTATGTTATCCTAATTCTTTATTATATTTTATTATTATTATTATTATTATTCTTATTATTATTTTTTTATTCGTCCCTTTTTTTAGACCGCTCTACTCCTACAGTTTTAAAGATATCAAAATGCTTTCAATGGTAGTTTGTAAAGCTCAATTGGTAGAACAGTGCTATTACTTTTGGTATGGTTCAGAATTATGAATGATTTTATATTAATATTTTTATGAGTTTTTTTTTTAATGGAAAGTCAATGGGAGCCACTTTAGAAAGCTTATAGTTCAAAAAGTATTAAAGATATTTGTACGATACTTACTGATGTATAAGTTCATGAGATTCTCTACATGTTAGAAGAATTTTGGCTCAATTGCGCCACCAGGTGGTCAGTAGTAGTACAAAGCGTTTTGGGCTAGCATTCGTACGCCGTGTGACGAAAAATTTTTCTGTCTTTTCTCATATGTTCCTTAGATGCTAGAAAAAGTTTTTGCCTCAAGGACCGCCCACTTCCGTCTACTTAGATTTTTCGCAATTTTCGATTTTTCGTAAAACACGTTTTTGGCTCCCTATTCAACATAGTTTAACCAAATGTTACGAAATTTGGTACATAGACTATTTGGACTACCCCGAATCCAATGGTACCACTCACTTTGCGAAATTTCCTTACCGTTTTCGAAATAATCATAATGCTAATGATGTGGGTGTGGTCCTAGATTTTAACATGCTGTAAATCCTGCAAAGATTGTCAGAACTTTACAAATTTTAAAATATAACTTCATCCTACAGTGATAAAGAAGTATGAAAAGTTTTATGAAAACATTCCAATAGGTGGCGCTATAATTTAGGAAATGGTGTTTAAGCCTCTATCTCAAAAACTGCTCAACCTAGCTACATAAAATTCAACGCATAGGTTGCAGGAGGAGACTTGTATATCATACTAGAAATAGGGCTCTGCTGCACCACCTAGTGGTGACTTAAGAAGGATAAGCTAACATTGGATGGGTCCTGTTATCTTCCAAATCGTTGCAGGTTCCAACATGCAACCACTTGTATTTTGTTAAGTTTATCAAGGATATGTTTGGTTTCAAACTTCGTACCATTTGGGTTTATGGTTGATTTTATATGAATTTTTAAAATATATTTTTCCCCTATCAAATTACATGGGACAAACTTTAAATCCCTATTATCTTGAAAAGTAGTTGATCAACTGGTATGAAACTTTGTAAGTAGATACTTCAGACCAATCTTTAAATGCTCAATTAATTTTGGCTCTATTGCGCCACCAGGTGGTCAGTTTAAAAACTAAGGTATATAGGCCTTATTCTCCAAGTGCATTAGTCGTAAGCACTACTTTATTACTCCTATATGATTCATTGGATAGTAAAATAATAGTTTATATTCATTTGCAATCTCTATTGTGTTAGAGTTTTTCTTAATTTACGATTTTTTGCAAAACACTTTTTTGACTCCCTTCGTCACATGCTTTGTCTTATCTTTACAATTTTCTACACATACCCTATTTGGGCTACACAAATCCAATGGCAATATCCGTTTTTCCATAGTTCCGTACGGTTTTTGCGTAACACGTCATGCAAATTAGACAGGCTGAGGTTGTAATGTTTACAATGCTGCAGCTCTTTGACAGTTTCACATAACTTCACCAAACTTACAAGACTTCTTCCACAATGTAAGATGAGTAAGAGCAAATACTTTCATGACGGTGCTCCCATAGGTGGCGCTACTGCCAATTCCTGATGTTTCCTCTAATATCTCCAAAAGTCCTTGACCTATGCGCACGAAACTTGGTGCGTGCGTCGTAAGGAAGGTCTTTAACGCTTGCAGCTAGAGGATATTTCAGATCGGTCTTGCTTTCAGCAATCAGACGCAATTTCTTCAGGGAATTGCAAATCTAGTTGTCTGATTGCTGAAAGCAATCAGAGTATGTTGTTGTACAAATTTATTATAGTTTATTATTATTCCGCCGCATTTTTGACGCGCTTCTCCTCGTAGTCAAAAGAAGCTATAAAGATGGAATCAAAAGTACTTTGTAAAGCTCTATTGTGAGAAGTGTGCTTGTATTTTTGGTATGCTTTAGAATTATGAATGATTTTATATGAATATTTTTATGAATTATTTTTCCCATTGACTTAACATTGTGAGCACTTTTAAATGCTTATATCTTCAAAAATACTAAAGATAATTTCATGAAACTTTCCAATATCATAGGGTATAGTAATCTACACGTTCTATTAAAATTGCAGCTCAATGCTGCTCTATAGCGCCACCAGGTGATCGTTTTAGTAAGCAGTTTGTTTTTGGCCTCTATCTCGAATACCGTAAGTCAGAAATTTGTGCTTTCTTTTTCTGTGTGTTCCTTGGATGCTAATGAACGTTTTTCAAAATGGGACCATGGAATTCTGTCGGTCTAGATTTTTCGCTATTTGCGATTTTTCGTAAAACACGTTTTTGGCTCCTTATTCAACATAGTTTGCCCAAACTTGACAAGATATCTTAAATACCCTATTTAGACTACCCCGAATCCAATGGTACGACTCAATTGGCGATGTTCCTTACCGTTTTCGAAAAAACGTAATGCTAATGAGGTGGGTGTGGTCACTGATTTTTTAACATGCTCTAAATCCTGCAAAGATTGTCAAAACTTCACAAATTTTGAAACATAACTTCATCCTACAGTGATAAAGAAGTACGAAAAGTTTTATGAAGATATTCTATAGGTGGCGCTATAATTTAGGAAATTGTGTTTAAGCCTCTATCTCAAAAACTGCTCAACCTAGCTAAATACAATTTAAGGTATATGTTGAAGGAGGGGATTTCTATAAAATACTAGAAAAATGGCTCTGCTGTGCCACCTGGTGGTGACTTAAGAAGGATAAGCTAACTTTGGATGGTTCCTCTTATCTTCCAAATATTTGCAGATATGAATATGAAACCACTTGTAGTTTATTAAGCTGTCCATAGAGATGTATGGTCGAAAGTTTCGTACCATTTGGAGTGACGGTTGATTTTTTTATGAATTTTTAAATATATTTGCTTCTCCTAAGTACATGAGACGAATTTAAAATCCCTATTATCTTGAAAAGTAATTGATCAACTGGTATGAAACTTTGTATGTAGATAGTTCACACCAATCTTTAAATGCTCAATCAATTTTGACTCTATTGCGCCACCAGGTGGTCAGTTGGATTACTAAAGTGTAAAGGCCTTATTCTCCAAGTGCATTTGTCTTAAGCACTACTTTTCACTCCTTTGGGATTCATTGAATACGAAAATACTTGTTTATATTAATTTGCGATCTCTATTGTTTAAGGCTTTTTCGCAATTTACGATTTTTCGCAAAACACTTTTTTGACTCCCTTTTTCACGTACTTTGACAAATCTTTGCAGATTCTTTGCACAAGCTTGGTCTCTGCTGAATAAACATTTTATTCTCAAAGTATAAGAATTTGCACATAAAGACTTTAGGTTTCTGTGAACAGTGTTAATGCAGCAAAGCTAAGTTGTCTGAAACTACAGGAGATAAAAGAAAAAAAACACTTTAATAACTTGGTCACTGATTTTGTTTTTAAATCTTTGGCGTCATCTAGTGGTGGTCTGATGAAAGTTTGAAAGGCAATTTTTCTAGAGCTGGGGAAACTGACATATGCGTACATATATAAAGTGGGTATTTTTGACTTTTGATAGTAACAGCTTTAAAATTGCTTTAATACGGTATTGCTTTCAGCAATCAGACGCAATTTCTTTATAGGAATTGCAAATCTAGTTATAGTTTATTATTATTCCGCCGCATTTTTGACGCGCTTCTCCTCGTAGTCAAAAGCAGTTATAAAGATGCAATCAAAAGTACTTTGTAAAGCTCTTTTGTGAGAAGTGTGCTATTACTTTTGGTATGTGTCAGAATTATGAATGATTTTATATGAATATTTTTATGAATTATTTTTCCCATTGACTTAACATTGTGAGCACTTTTAAATGCTTATATCTTCAAAAATACTAAAGATAATTTCATGAAACTTTCCAATATCATAGGGTATAGTAAACTACACGTTCTATTAAAATTGCAGCTCAATGCTGCTCTATAGCGCCACCAGGTGATCGTTTAAGTAAGCAGTTTGTTTTTGGCCTCTATCTCGAATACCGTTAGTCAGAAATTTGTGCTTTCTTTTTCTGTGTGTTCCTTGGATGCTAATGAACGTTTTTCAAATGGGATCATGGAATTCTGCCGGTCTAGATTTTTCGCTATTTGCGATTTTTCGTAAAACACGTTTTTGGCTCCCTATTCAACATAGTTTGCCCAAACTTGACAAGATATCTCACATACCCTATTTAGACTACCCCGAATTCAATGGTACCACTCAATTGGCGATATTCCTTACCGTTTTCGAAAAAACGTAATGCTAATGAGGTGGGTGTGGTCACTGATTTTTTAACATGCTCTAAATCCTACAAAGATTGTCAAAACTTCACAAATTTTAAAACATAACTTTATCCTACAGTGATAAAGAAGTACGAAAAGTTTTATGAAGATATTCCTATAGGTGGCGCTATAATTTAGGAAATTGTGTTTAAGCCTCTATCTCGAAAACTGCTCAACCTAGCCAAATACAATTTAAGGTATATGTTGAAGGAGGGGATTTCTATAAAATACTAGAAAAATGGCTCTGCTGCGCCACCTGGTGGTGACTTAAGAATGATAAGCTAACTTTGGATGGTTCCTCTTATCTTCCAAATATTTAAAGATATGAACATGCAACCACTTGTAGTTTGTTAAGCTGTCCATAGAGATGTTTGGTCGAAAGTTTCGTACCATTTGGAGTGACGGTTGATTTTTTATGAATTTTTAAATATATTTGCTTCTCCTAAGTACATGAGACGAATTTAAAATCCCTATTATCTTGAAAAGTAATTGATCAACTGGTATGAAACTTTGTATGTAGATACTTCACACCAATCTTTAAATGCTCAATCAATTTTGACTCTATTGCGCCACCAGGTGGTCAGTTGGATTACTAAAGTGTAAAGGCCTTATTCTCCAAGTGCATTTGTCTTAAGCACTACTTGTCACTCCTTTGGGATTCATTGAATACGAAAATACTAGTTTATATTAATTTGCGATCTCTATTGTTTAAGGCTTTTTCGCAATTTACGATTTTTCGCAAAACACTTTTTTTGACTCCCTTTGTCACGTACTTTGACGAGTCTTTGCAGATTCTTTGCAGAAGCTTGGTCTCTGCTGAATAAACAATTTATTCTCAAAGTTTAAGAATTTGCACATAAAGACTTTAGGTTTCTGTGAACAGTGTTAATGCAGCAAAGCCAAGTTCTCTGAAACTACAGGAGATAAATGAAAAAAAAAAAACACTCTAATGTCTTGAACACTGAATTTGTTTTATTTATGAAATGTCAAGTTTAAAATCTTTGGCGTCATCTAGTGGTAGTCTGATGAAAGTTTGAAAGGTGATTTCTCCAGATCTGGGGAATCTGACATAGGTGTACATCTATCAAGTGGGTATTTTTGGCTTTTGATAGTAACAGCTTTAAAATTGCTTTAATACGGTATTGCTTTCAGCAATCAGACGCAATTTCTTTATAGGAATTGCAAATCTAGTTATTTTTATTATTATATTTTATTCCGTCCCTTTTTTTGGATCGCTACTCCTCCTACAGTTTTAAAGATATCAAAATGCTTTCAAAAGTAGTTTGTAAAGCTCAATTGGGAGAATGGTGCTATTACTTTTGGTATCGTTCAGAATTATGAATGATTTTATATTAATATTTTTATGAATTATTTTTCCCATTGACTTAACATTGAGAGCAACTTTAAATGCTTATATCTTAAAAAGTGCTAAAGATAAACTCATGAAACTTTCCAATATTGTAGCCTATAGTAAACTACACGTTATACTAAAATTGTAGCTCAATGGTACTCTATAGCGCCACCAGGCGGTCGTTTAAGTAAGCAATTCGTTTTTGGCCTCTATCTCGAATACCGTAAGTCGGAATTTTGTGCTTTCTTTTTCTGTGTGTTCCTTGGATGCTAATGAACGTTTTTCAAATTGGGACCATGGACTTCCGTCTAACTAGATTTTTCGCAATTTGCGATTTTTCGTAAAACACGATTTTTGCTCCCTATTCAACACAGTTTCACTAAACTCGACAAAAATTGGTATATACCCTATTTAGACTACCCCGAATTCAATGGTACCACTCAATTGGCCAAATTCTTTACCGTTTTTGAAATAATCGTAAAGCTAATGAGGTGGGTGTGGTCACAGATTTTTAACATCAGAAATCAACGTACAACCACTTGTTGTTTGTTAAGCTAACAAAGGAGATGTTAAGTCTAAAATTTCATACCATTTGGTCTTATCGTTGATTTTATATGATTTTTTTTTAATCCTTAGGATTCTGTAGAAGAGCAATGCTGCCGTCTATTGGAATTAAAAAAATATGGCACACATTTGCATTGTGAGCATTTTTAAATGCTGATATCTTAAAAAATACTAAAGATAATTTCATGAAACTTTCCAATATCATAGGGTACAGTAAACTACAAGTTCTATTAAAATTACAGGTCAATGCTCCTCTATAGCGCCACCAGGCGGTCGTTTGAAAAACACATTAGTTTTTGGCCTCTATCTCTAATACCGTAAATCAGAATTTTGTGCTTTTTTTTCCTGTGTGTTCCTTGGATGCTAATGGTTGTTTTTCAAACTGGGACCATGGACTTCTGTCTAACTAGATTTTTCGCTATTTGCATTTTTTTGGAAAACACATTTTTTGCTCCCTTTTCAACATAGTTTCTTCAAACTTGACAAAAATTGGTACATAGAATATTTGGACTACCCCAAATTCAATGGTACCACTCAATTGGAGAAATTCCTTACCGTTTTCGTCATAATCGTAATGTTAATGAGGTGGGTGTGGTCCAAGATTTTAACATGCTCTAGATCCTACAAAGATTGACAAAACTTAACAAATATTGAAATGTAACTTCATCCTACATTGATAAACACTCACCTAAAATATTGTAGAAATATTCCAATAGGTGGCGCTATAATTAAGGCAATTGTGTTTAAGGCTCTATCTCAAAAACTACTTAACCTAGCTAAATAAAATTTAACATATAGGTTGTAAGAGGTGTGTTGTATAACATACTAGAAATACAGCATTGCTGCGCCACCTAGTGATGACTTAAGAAGGATAAGCTAACTTTGGATGAGTCCTCGTATCTTGTAGATAATTGCAGATATCAACATCCAACCAACTGTAGTTTGTTAAGCTGATCAAGGAGATGTTTGGTTTAAAATCTCGTACCATTTGGGTTTACAGTTGATTTAATATGAATTTTTAAAAATATTTTTCCTCCTATACATGGGACAAACTTGAAATTCCTGTTGAGAGTCCACAGGATTCTTTGAAAGAGCAATGCTGCCATCTAGTGGAAATAAAAAACCATGGCACACAGTTGCATTGAGAGCAACTTTAAATGCTGATATCCTAAAAAATACTAAAGATATTTTCATGAAACTTTCCAATATCATAGGGTACAGTAAACTACAAGTTCTATTAAAATTACAGGTCAATGCTCCTCTATAGCGCCACCAGGCGGTCGTTTGAAAAACACATTTGTTTTTGGCCTCTATCTCTAATACCGTAAATCAGAATTTTGTGCTTTCTTTTTCTGTGTGTTCCTTGGATGCTAATGAACGTTTTTCAAATGGGACCATGGACTTCTGTCTAACTAGATTTTTCGCTATTTGCAATTTTTCGTAAAACACATTTTTGCTCCCTATTCGACATAGTTTCTTCAAACTTGACAAAAATTTGTACATACCCTATTAAGACTACCCCGAATTTAATGGTACCAATCAATTGGTCAAAGTCCTTACCGTTTTCGAAATAATTGTAATGTTAATGAGGTGGGTGTGGTCACAGACTTTTAACATGCTCTTATTCCTTTCTTTGTGAACAATGTTTTAGATCGGTGTTGCTTTCAGCAATCAGACGCAATTTCTTCAGGGAATTGCAAATCTAGTTATTATTATATTTTATTCCGTCCCTTTTTTTGGATCGCTACTCCTCCTACAGTTTTAAAGATATCAAAATGCTTTCAAAAGTAGTTTGTAAAGCTCAATTGGGAGAATGGTGCTATTACTTTTGGTATGCTTCAGAATTATGAATGATTTTATATTAATATTTTTATGAATTATTTTTCCCATTGACTTAACATTGAGAGCAACTTTAAATGCTTATATCTTAAAAAGTACTAAAGATAAACTCATGAAACTTTCCAATATTGTAGCCTATAGTAAACTACACGTTATATTAAAATTGTAGCTCAATGTTACTCTATAGCGCCACCAGGCGGTCGTTTAAGTAAGCAATTCGTTTTTGGCCTCTATCTCGAATACCGTAAGTCGGAATTTTGTGCTTTCTTTTTCTGTGTGTTCCTTGGATGCTAATGAACGTTTTTCAAATTGGGACAATGGACTTCCTTCTAACTAGATTTTTCGCAATTTGCGATTTTTCGTAAAACACGATTTTTGCTCCCTATTCAACATAGTTTCACTAAACTCGACAAAAATTGGTATATACCCTATTTAGACTACCCCGAATTCAATGGTACCACTCAATTGGCTAAATTCTTTACCATTTTTGAAATAATCGTAAAGCTAATGAGGTGGGTGTGGTCACAGATTTTTAACATCAGAAATCAACGTACAACCACTTGTTGTTTGTTAAGCTAACAAAGGAGATGTTAAGTCTAAAATTTCATACCATTTGGTCTTTTCGTTGATTTTATATGATTTTTTTTAAATCCTTAGGATTCTGTAGAAGAGCAATGCTGCCGTCTATTGGAATTAAAAAAAACATGGCACACATTTGCATTGTGAGCATTTTTAAATGCTGATATCTTAAAAAATACTAAAGATAATTTCATGAAATTTTTCAATATCATAGGGTACAGTAAACTACAAGTTCTATTAAAATTACAGGTCAATGCTCCTCTATAGCGCCACCAGGCGGTCGTTTGAAAAACACATTAGTTTTTGGCCTCTATCTCTAATACCGTAAATCAGAATTTTGTGCTTTTTTTTCCTGTGTGTTCCTTGAATGATAATGGACGTTTTTCAAACTGGGACCATGGACTTCTGTCTAACTAGATTTTTCGCTATTTGCATTTTTTTGTAAAACACATTTTTTGCTCCCTTTTCAACATAGTTTCTTCAAACTTGACAAAAATTGGTACATAGAATATTTGGACTACCCCGAATTCAATGGTACCACTCAATTGGAGAAATTCCTTACCGTTTTCGTCATAATCGTAATGTTAATGAGGTGGGTGTGGTCCCAGATTTTAACATGCTCTAGATCCTACAAAGATTGACAAAACTTAACAAATATTGAAATATAACTTCATCCTACATTGATAAACACTCACCTAAAATATTGTAGAAATATTCCAATAGGTGGCGCTATAATTAAGGCAATTGTGTTTAAGGCTCTATCTCAAAAACTACTTAACCTAGCTAAATAAAATTTAACATATAGGTTGTAAGAGGTGTGTTGTATAACATACTAGAAATACAGCATTGCTGCGCCACCAAGTGATGACTTAAGAAGGATAAGCTAACTTTGGATGAGTCCTCGTATCTTGTAGATAATTGCAGATATCAACATCCAACCAACTGTAGTTTGTTAAGCTGATCAAGGAGATGTTTGGTTTAAAATCTCGTACCATTTGGGTTTACAGTTGATTTAATATGAATTTTTAAAAATATTTTTCCTCCTATACATGGGACAAACTTGAAATTCCTGTTGAGAGTCCACAGGATTCTTTGAAAGAGCAATGCTGCCATCTAGTGGAAATAAAAAACCATGGCACACAGTTGCATTGAGAGCAACTTTAAATGCTGATATCCTAAAAAATACTAAAGATAATTTCATGAAACTTTACAATTACATAGGGTACAGTAGACTACAAGTTCTATTAAAATTACAGGTCAATGCTCCTCTATAGCGCCACCAGGCGGTCGTTTGAAAAACACATTTGTTTTTGGCCTCTATCTCTAATACCGTAAATCAGAATTTTGTGCTTTCTTTTTCTGTGTGTTCCTTAGATGATAATGGACGTTTTTCAAATGGGACCATGGACTTCTGTCTAACTAGATTTTTCGCTATTTGCAATTTTTCGTAAAACACATTTTTGCTCCCTATTCGACATAGTTTCTTCAAACTTGACAAAAATTTGTACATACCCTATTAAGACTACCCCGGATTTAATGGTACCAATCAATTGGTCAAAGTCCTTACCGTTTTCGAAATAATTCTAATGTTAATGAGGTGGGTGTGGTCACAGACTTTTAACATGCTCTTATTCCTTTCTTTGTGAACAGTGTTTTAGATCGGTGTTGCTTTCAGCAATCAGACGCAATTTCTTCAGGGAATTGCAAATCTAGTTTAATATACTCTGCATTTAAGTTCCTAACTGGAGCTTTGTTTATTTGTTACCTTAAAATGTATATTATAGTTAGGACAAATTAGTATTTATTGATAGGTGAAAGGTTCTGCTCACCATCCTGTGTTGAACTCCACGTGTGCGTCAAACAGGGCGACCACGGGGGCGGAGGCGGCCCTCCACCCACTGACTCTGGACCGGATCAGGCCTTCCTGCTTGTTGTGGCGGACCACTTTGATGAAGGAGGGGCCATGCTGGCTGTTCATCTCATCCACGAAGGTCTGCAGATGCTCCTTCAGCTCCACTGCGGGGACACAGCAGGAGAAGCTGAAGCTGACTCAGCATAACCGCTTTATAGACATTCACAGAAAGATTCAGACTAACAGAAAGACATCAGAACTCAAAGTCTGCTGGGTTATAGTTTCTGATTTACACTTACGTTTTGAGTGATAATAAATAACATTTGGATATCACTTCCAGCAGTGATAGGCAACGTCAGGCCTTGGAGACTGCATTCCTGCATGTCATTCAACATACCATGCTCTGGAACCTTCTAATTGGCTGGACACACCTGAACCAGGTAATCAGTCATGAGTAGGGGTTGGACACAGCGGCCCTCGAGGCCTGGATGATTTGCAGTTTACTATCAAAGTAATCTGGAGTCATTTACTTTGGATTTATGTTCACATTAACACTTCTGATCTGAAAAATATTTCTGACAAGGTTTTTAAAATTATTTATTTATAATTTCTTCTGTTACAGGTAGTCATGTGTACTGACTACCAGGAGAAAAAAAGATACACAAATGAATCATTTACACGCTTTAATCTTTATATTAGCATTACTTTATTAATAAAAAATGTAGATATTTATCACTTATAGATATAATGTTGCCACTAACGTTGCTGCCATGTGTCAACAAAACAAACAAAAAAAAACATCAGAAAAAGACAGAAAGGTAGATATCATGTATTCTGATCTTACTGACATTTTTTATTTTTTACTGCCACTATGGTTGGCAGCCAGTTAGCTTACTTTAGCATAGCTATCTCACCTGCATTTGTGATTTTCCTTCCATTTTATTAACCTGTTTTTTGCCAGAATCTGTCACCGTAACTGTTTAGCAAAGGCGGAGTACGCTCTAGAAAGGTACATGGGATGGAGGGAAACCGCACCACCTGCCCCGGGGAGACTAGCTGGGGGCAGGCAGGAGCGTGGCAGCAGGGAGGCAGGTTCTTATCTGAGTGGGTCTTTAAAAATGGTCTGAAAAATGTCAGATGTGCCTCTTGAATTCAAAGACGCAACCTGATGAAAATTGCATTATTGGTGTTTTTAACCTGTTTTTATGGGATTTTCTGATGATGGATAACATATAGAAAGGAAATTAAGGTTAAAAGTGTGCTCTGAGTATTTCTTTATTCATGTCCTTGTGAATCAAGAGAAAACAAACAAAAAAAAAAGGCAGTTTAAAGATCTTATTGGGCCTATCACAAGCTCCATGCTCTGAGCTCACAGCATCTGGGAGAGGAAAGGGGGGCGGGGTTGCTCTCAGGTGAATTTCTGATGAACTCCTGCAGAAACTATGTCCTAGAAAACAACTTGATTTGGGCTAAAACTGTCATAATCACAATTAAAAAACCACTGAAAACACTTTGAAAGTAGATCAAAAGATGATCGCAGTCTGACTTTAAATCATTTTTTTCTGTCCTTCCAGTAAATGTGACCTTCCTGTGTTAAAACACCGTCCACAGAGGAGCAGGAAAGCGGGATCCTCTTGGTCTGCTTGCTTTGTGTTCAAATGGCGCCTGCAGCCTTCTTTTCATTTCCTCCCTCATCCTGAAAACCCATTTTCTGTTTTCCTTAACGAGCCGCAATTTGCTGCTAACCTGGAAGGAAGATGGACTTTTTTAAGTCACAGCTGGGACATTTATAAAACATCTATTTCCAATCCAAGAACATGAAAAGTGGGACATCTTTAGCTTTGGACTGTTTTGGAAAAAGTCATTTTTTATCATCATAAAATAATATAATTATAAATGATTGTGGTTATGAATAGCTCATAAATTATTATTATAAATATAAACAGCTGTTGAGTTAGCATGCTATAAACAAAAATAACATTTTTTTCTTTATTTTAAACTCATGTGCCCTTTAAATGTGAAACGGATTGCTTTCATTAACTAAGTTAAACAAATTAAATATGTTTCCCCAGTCATTAAAAATATGGCATTATTGTTAGTTAATTCAGAATCTGCTGTAATGACATTGATCCTGTTAATGAAGAAATTACAGTACGTCAAAGATTTTGTTACAGTACTTTAAGAATTTGTGTTTATTCACTTCCTGTTAAGATATTGTAAAAAAAGATCATTCATATGTAACTCTAAAGTTTAAAGAAACATATGATATAACATATGTATAACAGTTTAGAGTTTAAACTTTTTATACAATAGAAAACTGACCATCTTATGATTAAAAAAAAAATCTCACGCATTAACAGTAATGAGAGACATTTTTACAATTGTACAGTTTTTTTAAAAATACCCATTACATCAAACATCTGCGATTTAAATGCTGCTGTTTAACAAAGCAAATCTCTTCTAAAATTTCTGATTCTGGCATTCAAAGCTCTATGGTGACGGAGAAACGTGTCTGAACACAGGAAGTGCACGTTTAACTAATCCCGTCAGGGTTTGTGTGACCCTAAAATATTGATCAAACACCACAGGCTTACTGCAAATATTGTTTCTTGTTTGTTACCCCGAGGCGTCGGCATATGTGGTGCAGAAAGGTCACAACTACCATCAAATCATGTTGCTAAAGTGAGTTTTTCATGAAAGTGTTCATTGATGCTCAGGCAGAAAGAAAATATCAATTTTAGACCAAAGCTGGAGACTGAGGACGGAAATTCAATACAACGGTTGAAGTTATTTTAATTTTTGGTTTGAGTGTCAGACAGAAAATAGTAAAAAGCGTCTGAGATTTTTTTTTCAATATTAGTTTGCTTCTTTGGTAGCGAACCATTTTAGCTTTTCTGAGAGAAAATTAGTGTCTCAAGTTTAACAGGATGATTAAAACCTCTCGAGTTTCTCATAAAATCCACACCAAGGTGTTTTCATCTGAGCTTCTGGAATAATTGGCTGTCTATTTCAGGAAAAAAACTTCTCCAGACAGACAGGGACTCCTTCTGCTGAGGTTGTACTGATGCTGGTCCTAAAAAGATAAAGTTTTAATACCAAACATTGGTTTAAAACATTTTTAGAAGAAGGTAAAACAGGGGTGTCAAACCCAATCGCACAGGGGACCAAAATCCAAAACACACCCTACGTCGCAGGCTGAACAGGATAAACATTAATTGAACACACTAAAACTACATTTTTAAAACGTAACTTTTTAGTACAATTATGAACTAGATATATAGAATTGCCTGTGATAATGCTAGCGTGAATGCTGTAAACTGGATTTGAAGATGGTGGAAAAAAACATGCTATCTGAAAACACTGGAGCTTATAGCTAAAAACGCTAAAGCTAATAGCTAAAAACGCTGAAGCTCATAGCTAAAAACGCTGAAGCTCATAGCTAAAAATGCTGAAGATAATAGCTAAAAACGCTGAAGCTCATAGCTAAAAACGCTGAAGCTCATAGCTAAAAATGCTGAAGATAATAGCTAAAAACGCTGAAGCTGATAGCTCAAAATGCTGAAGATAATAGCTAAAAACGCTGAAGCTCATAGCTAAAAACGCTGAAGCTGATAGCTAAAATCGCTGAAGCTAATAGCTAAAAACGCTGAAGATAATAGCTAAAAACGCTGAAGCTAATAGCTAAAAACGCTGAAGCTGATAGCTCAAAATGCTGAAGCTAATAGCTAAAAACGCTAAAGCTAATAGCTAAAAACGCTAAAGCTGATAGCTAAAAACGCTGAAGCTAATAGCTAAAAACGCTGAAGCTGATAGCTAAAAACGCTGAAGATAATAGCTAAAAACGCTGAAGCTAATAGCTAAAAACGCTGAAGCTGATAGCTAAAAACGCTGAAGCTGATAGCTAAAATCGCTGAAGCTAATAGCTAAAAACGCTGAAGATAATAGCTAAAAACGCTGAAGCTAATAGCTAAAAACGCTGAAGCTGATAGCTCAAAATGCTGAAGCTAATAGCTAAAAACGCTGAAGCTAATAGCTAAAAACGCTGAAGCTGATAGCTAAAAACGCTGAAGCTAATAGCTAAAAACGCTGAAGCTGATAGCTAAAAACTCTGAAGCTAATAGCTAAAAACGCTGAAGCTGATAGCTAAAAACGCTGAAGCTCATAGCCAGCTGAAATATTAGCTGAATGCCAAATTAGCCTAAAACGTAGGTAGCCTAAGTTAAAAAGCTAGGATGTAGCTGAAAAAATAGCTAGATTTTAAAATAGCATAAAAAACTGAGTAAAAGCCAAAATTAGTCATAACAGTTAGCATGAAGCTGAGATATTTACTAAACTCCAGAACTCTAAAAAATTAAATAAAAAAACCTAAATTAGCCAAAACAACCAATATGTAGAGGAAATATTAGCTAAAACAGCCTAAAAAATCTTAGTTAGTGCCAAAAAAGTCAGCAGAATTCCCATTTTTAAAACATTGAAACCATACATTTTCAACATAATTATTACTAATTAAAAAGACAGGAATATTATTCAATAAATCAACTTAAACCTTAAATAACTTTCAATATTTTACTCTCCATAAAAAATATATTTTGTCAAAATTGTACAAGTAAAAGAAAAGTGCAAGATAACATCGGGTCATTAATAAAAATAAAATCAAATTATCTTGAGGGCCAGATACAATTACCCAGAGGGCCGGATCCGGCCCGCGGGCCTTGACTCTGACACACATGAGGTAAGACCTTTAAAAGCACAGCAGCTTCTGAATATCAAATATCGATAAATACCAACATTCATCATTCAATGATGCACTCTTACCTTGGTTATAAGAAACCTCAGGTACATTTATATTCATCCCAGATAAAATCTTTAAATCCCAGGTCAGGCGAATCCACACATTTAGCATTTGTAATGCACTAGCAGAGAATAATTTGTGGTAAATGATGAATGCATTTCTCCCCCTGGTTCCTGCACTAATCACCCATGTGCAGCAACCATAACTAAACTCTGATTTATTACATTATCGAAGAACTGAGGGAAGCCAGAGACACATAAAATCTACCGGCCCAGACAGATTTGTCATATTAGTAATTATACATTTGAAAGCAGAGCAATGTAATACGCTGCATGAAATGGGATGCAGTTACAAACACCCAGAATGTGGACGCTCCCACTTTAATACGTTTCTTTAGGGTTTCTTGTATTAGCAGCTAATACTTGTAGATTTTTCAAAGGCAGAGAAAGTAGGACATAAATGCACAAAAGATGCTGCAACACCCCCCCCCCACCCTCAATGGGACTGGACTGAACCTTTGAACTTCGGATCTCTGCCCTTGAATGTGAACTGAGCTTTTTAATCAAGCGCTCATCTAGATTCAAAGGCAGTGCTGTCAAAGCTGTAAACAAAAAGAATGAGTATTGCAAAATATAACAAAATAAATAAAAAAAAAAAGATTATTTGTAATTTGGTCCTTATGGGTTTTATTTACAGAGCTAAATCCATGTAAACGTCCCTGTTAATGAAAGAAAAAACCTAAATGGTGACTGTAAAGACTTCAAACGTCGAATGAAAATGTGCGGTTGAAAGTCAGACATTGATTTTGAACAGTTGAACTGTTATCAAAGTCAAATCACAAGTCAAGTTTTAAAATGTATGATTAGATGTTATATTGTTATTGCATTACTTTAAATTGACGAGGGAGAGAGGTTTTATGTTTTTAGAACATAATAACAAAAATAAAACAAATGGACATCGTTCACACGTCCTACACCTCAGGTTTCTACTCTGTGAGGTCGAGTTTCAAGTCTCCAGTCTCTGCTGGTGGAACTTCAGTGTGAATCAGGTCCCAGTCTCAAGTCCTCTTCTTTGACATTTCTGACAAGTTCATGTTACAAAAAAAAATTTAACACTGGAAGTAAAATTCTGGTGTTTAAGGATTTTAACAGACTTTTTTCATTTGCTTCAACTGCAGGCCGCGCCGGGCGCGCGTGCTTAGGGAGCTGCGCACGGACATAAACTGAACGACTTAGATGAACATTTCAAATAAAAAAAATTGAGAAAAAAATAGTCATTCTTAATTGAAGTGTGTTACTCTGCATAGAGGAAAGAGACTTTCAGAATTGCAGAGATTATTATTTTTTTCTTTAGGCACACAATTGACAAATCCAGTTGCAGGTTCGACCAAACTGGTTGCACTCTAGAGCCCTGCTTCAAGGTCAGGAAGATTATTTGCAAATAATTAGGGAAAAAAAACAATTTTTTATTTATTTTTTTGATGGCTTACGATCTATGTACATGTCCTTTGTGATCGACGGTCAACATAATCAGCACCCCTGGTCTAGTGTGGACCCTAACTTTGTCCTCCAGTGGCTGGGATAGGCTCCAACAACCCAGGAATTAAGCAGGATTGAAAAATTGATGGATGTTTTTGAATGCAAATTAAATTGTGTTGTTCATATTAGAAAATGACTCAGAAGTATTGACTCTCTGCATCCATCCATCCATCCATCCATCCATCCATCCATCCATCCATCCATCCATCCATCCTTCCATCCATCCATCCATCCATCCATCCATCCATCCATCCATCCATCCATCCATCCTTCCATCCATCCATCCATCCATCCATCCATCCATCCATCCATCCATCCATCCTTCCATCCATCCATCCATCCATCCATCCATCCATCCTTCCTTCCATCCATCCATCCATCCATCCATCCATCCATCCATCCATCCATCCATCCATCCTTCCATCCATCATCCATCCATCCATCCATCCATCCATCCTTCCATCCATCCATCCATCCTTCCATCCATCCATCCATCCATCCATCCATCCATCCATCCATCCATCCATCCATCCATTTTCTGAACCTGCTGAATCACTTTCAGGTCATGGGGTTGCTGGAGCTTATCCCAGCGGGGTACATTCTGGACAGGTTACCAAACAGTCTTCAGGGCAACACACTCAGGCCTAAATGACAATTTCGAGTCAATAATTTACCCACAATGCATGTTTTTGGACTGTGGGTGGAAATCAGAATTCCCGGAGAAACCCAACACATGCACAGAGAGAACATGTAAACACTAGATAGAAATAATGGAATTTGAACCATCGCCTTCTCATGGTCAGGCAAGAGTGTTACCACTACACTACGATGCAGCCGCTTTATATGCAGGTGAAGTGCTGTTCTCCTAACTCTGCCCCTATAAGTTATGACTATATATTGAACAGATGCAGTAAAGAGGAGATTCTTGCTGCCCTGAAGTAAAAGATGGGAAATCTTCCCTTCTCCCATCCCTCCACTTTGAAGGGGGAGTTTAAGTGTAAGTGTGTCCAGGAAATGTATTTTTTAGCACTTCTCTTCACATGGGTGCGCTCTAAAATACAGAAGTTTACATTTAAATGTAATTATTACCTTTTTTGAAGTTATTAAACCGCTGTTGTGTATATTCAAGCGGTGAAAGCTGGCGGACCGGCGATTGCTGATCGACGAAAGTGAAGTCCGAAATATCAGACACAACTTTTTCATAACTCTCCGTTTGGAGGGAAAAATGACGGAGAAGGGAAGAATTCAGATGTATTGATCAGCCAAAGGCTGAAAATCCTGTACTCCTCCTTCCTACTGGGTATAAAAGCCTCTTTTGTGTGAAGACAGTGGTTGCTGTGTGAGCTCTGATGAGTGAGTCTTCTTACAGCTGCTGCTGTGGTCATCCACCAGTATGATCTCCTGCAGCAGAGAGGCTGGAGTCCTCTGGATGACCGTGTGGACAGAGCGCAGCAGCACCGACAGGGCCTCATTGACGAAGATGAAGATGACGCTCAGCTGAGGAAGGTCTGATGAATAAGACATGTTTCTGCACCTGGAGGACACAGCGAAAGGTTCAGTTTACGTCCACGAGGAGGAGGAGCGAGCAGCTCCGCGAGGACTCACCCGTCCGGGCGCAGGTCCGGGATGGGCCGCGTGAGGGAGATGCGGTCGCTCAGGTAGCTGTTGTATCCATAGTAACGGAACTTCTTCAGGGCCGCCCTTCGACTCTCTGGACCCAGGTCTCGACCCCAGTGGTTGAAAAGCGAGGAGGCGGGGTCAGAGGCGGAGTCGGATGAGGACACAGCATCTTCGCCGTCCTTCTGTGGGGTGTCTGTGGACGGAGTGGGGACAAGTTTGAGAAGAAAGGAAGTTTGAAATATTTCCCAATGAACCCCCACCCACCCCCTCACAGCAACATACATAGTGAGAATTACAAAACTTTTGAAAATATATTCACATTTTGACAATATCATTTTAGTTTAGAGTTATTTGTTTTCTTAAAACAACTGTGGGAGTAAGACAAACAAAAATGTGACAATTATGCAAAGATAAGCCTCAAAAGTCATGTGACTTTCAGACCACAAAGTAAAAAAATAAATACATAAATTGTATATAAAGATCAGTGATTAAAAACTCAAAACAAGAAAGGAAAAAAAACTTTCAAAGTCATTGATGGACATAATAGTCTGAAAGTTACTCTTTCAGGATTTACTCGCGGATTAACCCCGCCCCCACATCCCGTCATCCGTATGTTTACATGATCTCTTGCTAGCTTACAGCCCCTCACCACTGCAAGCTAACATTAGCAATGCACCAAAAATGGCAAGCACTATTGGAGCTATCTAGACGTATAGTTTTGATCCAGATTCCAGTTCAGACGAGGAAAATAAAGATGTTGCGGATGCTACAGGATTTTTCAAGCAACATTCTTTTAGTCTCTTCCAGACTCACAACAAATTGTATAAATAAATATTTAGAAATGCACTTTAAATCTTAATTTCACTTTATATGTGTCCTCCATCATCAGAAGAATTCTACAGGAGCATGTTAAAAGCACCAATAATAATATTCTCATTTGAGTTTGCTCAAAAAGTTTACTAGAAAACTCTCAAATAAAATAATAAAAAAAAGTTTCAGAATCAAAAAACATAAAATAACAAAAGTGAGATCCATCATCTACACATGGAGGAAACTGAACAGAGGAGAAGCAAACAACAAAAAACAATCTAAGGAGAATTCATCTCAAGATCATGAAAAAGCAGAAGAAGATGGAGAGATCTACAGGTCAAAGTTCACGATCCAACTGTCAGAATGAGACGTTTGGACAGACATTGGATCCCTGAGAGAGTTCAAGGAGAAAGACACTTCTGAGTGACAAGAACCCTGAGGAACATCCACAAACATCTGAACAGAAGTTCTGATCAGACAGACGTAGAACTTTCTGGAAGGACTGTCTCTTTTTTCTCTTTGCCAAGAGGATGAAATGTGTAAAAAAAGTGAGTCAGTTTACAGTGTTAAGATAATAATGGCGGGATTCAAAGAATTACAGTAAATGAGCTTCAAATTCTGCAAAGGATTTATTATCTGACATTTTATAAAAATACTAAACTGTTAAACGATTTCAGAACTTAAAACCAAAATGGAATAACTTTCATAAATGTAATCATCTTTTCGTTCCAGTTCTGCCATCAAAACAAAGCTGACATCTTTCCTCTGCCTTTCTGAGCCAAATGGCTTTTTTATTAGTCAGAAGAGGCGAGCTTCTCCCGTTGCCAGCAACACACTTAATGGTCTCCAGGGTGAAAGGGAACCTCTCTCTTCAAGCTTCATAATGGCCACCACAAATGCACCACCCATACTTCTCTCTTCGGCTCCTCCTGCCCAAATTGAAGCCACATGCCTCAACCCGGCCCTCACTTTGACTTCATCTCAGCCTTTTCTATGTGCCGAGGCTTTCAATAATGCACTCTGCCGTCACACTCTGCATCACTGCTGTCGGGATGGAAGATGGAGCTCAACCTATGCTGCACCTTTAGACGGTGAACTTCCTTTGTAAACCAGAAAACTTGCATTACAAATAATAAAGCAAATGTTCATGACTTTTGTGGAAAATGCAAAAACAGTTTACTTCATTTTAAAAAAGACGTTAGTTTCCAAAAAGATAATAGAAAGACTGAAGAAAGAGGCGGATAACGACAGTTGATAGAGTTTACTGATGCTAAATAGTTGCAAATAGTTATATTGCAATGAGTTTGAAATATTTAAGTTTTGTCCTGTATTTTTCACAACCTATGCTTGAAATAAAAAAAAAAAATCAATCCATCAATCAATATCCTCCACAGAATTGGTTCAACTTGAAAGGATCCTGGTGGGAGGAGTTCCATAAAATCCCAAACTTCTCATAAACAACTCCAAGAAGATGGAAACAAAAAAAATCCCAAAAGAGAAAAATAAAAAAGAAACCGAAACCTGACAGGATTCCAAACTGACAACGATCTCTAAAGGAGAGTAAATCGACTTGTATTAGAGCAGGGGCGGAGCTACAGTGTGGCAGGGGAGGGCAGCTGTCACCCCAAATTTTGATCAGATTAGAGAAAAAATCTCTGATCTGATCTGATCTGATTTGAAGTTGTTTTTCGTGGGTTTGGGGGCTGGATGTAGTTTTGTTTCCGCCCTTCCTCTTGTTTCAGGGGTGTTGAATTCTTCCTTTCTCCCACCTGGTTCTCAAGCCCTCTCAGTGAGTACAGCTGTGTTTGATAATCATGTTTTCTGTTATAAGCCGCACGGCCCCTCAGCTTGTCACCACATCGCCTTCTCGAGAGCTGCGAGCTTTCAAGCCTTCTCGAGTTTATCCTCATCCAAAAAGAATAAACAACCTTTTGAGCACTTTACTTTGCTATTTGGAATGTATTGGAAAAAAAAAAACAACAACCGGAAGACATAATTATGCAAAACAGTTAAATGAAGTAATCAAGTAGGGGTGGGATTACATAAATTCGCTTCTTCCCACTTCTTTTTAGGCAATCAATCAAACTCTACTGACCTTAGTTAATAATCACAAAGAATGAATGAACCAAATGTGACATAAGTGTATTTTATTTTTGTTTATTTTCAATTTTCTAATCAATGCATCTTATTGTTTCTGTAATGAGTTTGAAATAATTGTGTGTTTTGTCCTGTATTTTCAATCTATGCTTGAAATAAACCAATCAATCAATCAATCAATCAATCAATCAATCAAACATCCTGTGTTTTGCGTGTGTCCACACCCAGATCCTGACATTTTCTACTTTTCATGAGGTGTTTATGATCATTAAAAAGGTAAATTTTAGGGATGTGAATCTTACAACATGTCACGATTCGATTCGATTCCGATTCTTGGGGTGCCGATTCGATTCTGAAACGATTCTCGATTCTCGATTCAGACATTTAAAACACAAAGGAAAAATTTTAATAAAAAAAAGGGAATGTATTTATGATACTGTGCAAACTTATATTATTCAGACCCTCAAGGATTTCACAGAAGATTTTTATGATTGTTCTGGCCCGAAATGTCCGATGTTGCAGCAGCTTTTGTAAAAAGTTGCAATGTGTTTGAATATATACATATTTTTAAAAGCGCCTAAAAATTTTAATTATGAAATACAAATCATATTATCATGTTCCAATTCTTTTTATGATGACATATGCACAAAGTAAATACAACACAGCATCATCCCCTTGAGCTGTCATTTAACTTGAATAGAACTGTCAAACATAAAATGAACTTTGGTCTTTCCTGCTAACATAACCCAAATATGTGTTGATTTAAACATATTTTAGAATAAAATATTTCCAGATTTCCAGTGAAAAATCATGAACTTAAAAACATGATAAACAGATGAATCCTCAGATGTTCTCAGAATCTTCCTCTTTATCTATTTCTAAAGCATCACTGAGCTGCTGATAGAGGAAGACAAAGGCTTTGAGGAGTTGATCTGGTTTTATTGATCTGCTCTGTTTTAAAGAAGCTTCTCTCAGCTTCTCTGTACCTGCGACCCCCGTGCCGCGTGCGCGCCCGAGGACAGCGCACCTTCACCCCCGCGTGCACGCAGCGCATGCTCACCTGCGGAGTGACCGTTCACGCGCGTTATTAAGAGAAAAAGTGAGAGGACTATAGAACGATAATTAAAGAGAGCACGGCCGAGTCGGAAGGGAAACAGTCACGTGGTCATCCATGACTGTTGTCACGGTAGACTGATCTCAATAAAGTTGCGGTGAAAATAAAAAGCTGCAAGGTGCGCAACAAATCTCGGGGTTTGATTGGATTAGCATTAAAAGTTGTTATCGAAACATCAGGAAATCCTGGAGGGACGGATGATTTCAACAGTATGAAGGCAGAGAAAGACTTTTTAAACTTTAAGCTCCGGTGATGGACGAGATATGAGCGCGAGCATTTGAAGTGTTCCCGAAGTGTCTGATTTAGCAGATTTTCCACACTGCACGTCATGTCAAGCTCCTTACCCCGGGATTTGTGGAATCCGAAGTGAGCCCATACATTTGCCAATTTATAACGGGACAGGAGGAATCTCTTTTTCTCTCATGCTGCGTAGCGCGCGCGCGCGCTCAGTAAGCTCCGCTCGCCTCCAGGGAAAACAAACTACGGTAGCCGTTTCGGGACAAACATTACGGCTTGCAAGTAAGCTAGCAGGTTCGAGCCATTAAATAAAACATATAAATGCAGGAATATGGCGGGAGGGGGCGAATCGATTCTTGGATATTTAGAATCGATTCTGAATCGTTAAAAATGAGAATCTAGATTCGAATGTGAATCGATTTTTTCCGACACCCCTAGTAAATCTAGAATATTCAAGTGTTTCTGTGACGACCGGTTTTTGAATGAGAACAGACTCCTGGACCAAAATCTAAAACACACATTAGGTCGACGGCCGAACAGGATAAACATTTATTGAATACTCTAAAACAACATTTTTAAAACTTTAAAAAAGTAACTTTTAACAAAAACAAGAAGGAATGTTATTCCAGAATCAACTTAAACCTTAATTGCTTATATTTTACTTTCTATAAAAGTATATTTTGTCTAGTTAGAAATAAGTGCAAGATAACATCGGGTCATTAATAGCAATAAAATAAAATGATCTGGAGGGCCCCCGAGCCTTGACTTTGACACATGTGGTTTAGCACAATAACGTATCTGAAATACTTAAATACTTCAGGTGTTGTCACTGCCTAATTCATGTGCTAAAAAATAAACATTAACAAAACAACCCTCTATGAATCAGTCAACGTTGACCCTGTGATCCGGCATGGCCCATATCACTATAACTCTTCTGCAGGTGTCTTCAGAGGATCGGCCTGTCACATTACTGCAGCCAGAAACTGGTTATGGTTGTGCCAAAAAATAAGAATAACACATGAAGCTCCAAAAAGTAAATAAAAATTATATTTAAACAATATTTAAAATAATAACACATGTAAACAAGCAGGATTTTTGGTTTCTTTGTTGTCTTCTCACATGGATGCTGTTGCACGAGATCCATCATTTTCAGAAAATTCACCTTCAGACATTCTCAGAGGAATCAGGCGACTGGATCGGCTGCGCTTTAGCAGCTGAAGGCTACGATGTCGTCGTGATTTCAGTTTAAAGTTCCACATCCATCCTCTCAACCCACTGAATCAGTTGGCTATGAAGGATATTTTGGACCGTAGGAGGAAACCAGAGTGCCTGGAGAAAACCTTCACATATACAAGCTCCACACTGAACCAAGACATCCTCACTGTGATGTAAGAGCATTAACCATAAAACGCCACATTCAAGCTTTATTTACATTTAAGATACAAATTACGTAATAGTTTGGCCACAATTCAACAATAGGTTCTGATGACAGCTCTCATTCTAAGTGTGCAGAGACTGTGTGTAATCCGTAGGCCAGAGGGTTGGAGGTGCACCGCTCCGTGCTCGTTTGCAGCTGAAATGGGATTTTCAAAGTAACAGAGGAGATGGTTTTCTGTACACAGACAGACACAGCATAGATCTTAATCCAAAACCAAACATTTTCAGTCAGATAGAGTTTTGATTCACCTGGTTTCAGCTCAGTGGCCTTATGGTAGAGTGTTTGCCCTGAGACTAGAAGATGCTGAGTTCAAATCCCAGCTGAGTCATACCAAAGACTAAATGTGGGACTCAGGAGTAAGAGGTTGGATGGGGGGGGGAGGTCAATACTGCAGGTGGCCGGAGGAGACAGAGCTCTGCCTCCTGACAAGTATCATTTTTTAAAAATATATGTATTTATTTTGTTCTCAAATTCCTAATTTTTCCTCATTTTCGAGCATGTTTTTAGGATCTTCCTGTTTTTATATTTCATTTTGTTTCATAAACCAGAATTGAAGAATAAAATAACTACTCTAATGTGGGCGTGTGTTGTCATATTTCAATCTACTTTTTATGACAAATACTTTTTATTGGGTGAATTATATCAGGTAAAAAAAAATCACCCATCAAAAGTGTTGTTGTAATTTTTATAGCTAAACTCTTCGAGTGTTAATGAATTTGCATTGTGCGGTTAGAGAGAATAATGAAAAACTTGTTTTCAGGCTGTTAAAATTTTCCGTTAATAAACCAAATTCATGTTGAATTCTCAAATATCTTCATTATTTGAAGGTGATGAACAAGCAAAGGGGAAACAGAAAACAAAAAGTGCTTCACAGCACTGAAACAAAGCACACACTCTGAACACACAGGTGGACTGGGGTCTGCCAGAGGTCTGCAGCGAAGTGAGCAGCAGCCCGGAGAGCGTCAGCGAAGCCACGGCGCCTTTGTCCTCTGATCACCTTGGTAGATTGGAAATTGGCTCGACAGTATAGTGTCTGCTCAGCTGAACAATTGCTCAGCACAAACACACAAATACAGGGAAGGTGCTGCGCAAACATGGGAGGAACAGTTTGGAGAGGAAAATCCTTCCTCCACATGTCCATGCAGACTCGACAACACGGTATTTGCATCTAAATAAACAACAAAGTACACAAACAAACGAGACAGAGGGAGAAATGGTGGATGGAAAACACAAAGAAAACAGAAAATGATGTGGATGTAGGTAGAGTCGGAGAGGATCGGCACAATGAAAGTGACAACATAATGTGAGGAAGATGACAATGAAGAGGAGTGACAGAGACATGAGGAGGACAAAAACAAAACGACAGAAAGAACTCAACCACAGACATCTGAAAACCTGACGACCCTGAGATCTGTCACATCAGTTTACACACACACACACGTGCAAACACGCACACAGAATTGTAGAATTCATTTATAGAATTTCCCTGAAGTGATACAGAAAGTAGATCTTTAATCTTGAATATCCTAGACAATAAACTACCATGCCTTTCCTGAACTTCTGTTATCTTATTTCAGAGTTTTCTTTAGTGCACGTGTCAAAGTCAAGGCCCTGGGGCCGGATCCGGCCCTCTGGGTAATTATAAACCGGCCCTCCAGATCATTTTATTGTTCTGAATGGCCCAATGTAATCCTGCGCTTATTTCTAACTTGTTTAATTTTGGCAAAAATATTTTATGGAGAGTAAAACACTAAAAGCTATTTAAGGTTTGAGTTGATTTATTCTGGAATAATATTCCTGCCTTTTTACTATTCATATTTATGTTAATTATGTTACGGTTTTAAAGTTTTAAGAATTGACATTCTCCTAGCTTTTTGGACTATTTTGGCATTTACTAAGACTTTTTAGGCTATTTTGGAGTTTAGCTAATATTTTAGCTGCATGCATGCTACTTTAGCTAGCACAGGCTTTTTTGTTCTTAGGTTATTTTGGAGTTAACTAATATTTCAGCTACATGCTAGCTATTTTGGCTAATTTAGGATTTTTTTCGGGTAATTTGGAGTTTAGCTAATATTTCAACTTCATGCTAGCTATTTTAGCTATATTAGGCTTTTTTTGTTTTTAGGCTGTTTTGGAGTTTAGCTAATATTTTAGCTGCATGCATGCTATTTTAGCTAATACAGGCTTTTTTATTTTTAGGTTATTTTGGAGTTAACTAATATTTCAACTTCATGCTAGCTATTTTAGCTAATTTTGGCTTTTTTTGTTTTTTAGGCTATTTTGGAGTTCAGCTAATATTTCATATACGTACACTCTAGCTGTTTTGGCTAATTTAGGCTTTTTTTAACTTCTGAGGTTATTTTGAAGTTTAGCTATTTTTTCATTTTTACATGCTAGCTGTTTTGACTAACCTAAGATTTATTTATCTTATTTTATTTTTAGTTTTTAAGGCTATTTTGGCATTTGGCTAATAATTTGGTTGGCTATCAGCTTCAGCGTTTTTAACTATTGTTTTCAGCATCTTCAGCTATCAGAACTAGGATCCTCAGCAGCAAAATTGGGCTTACAGCATTCACACTAGCATTATCGCAGGTAATGCTATATATCTAGTTCAGGGGTGGGCAATTGTTTTGACTCGTGGGCCACAAAGGGTTCTAAAATTTGGCATAAGGGCTGGACAAGGAGCAGATGGAAGGAGAGATTGGGTAATCAACCTCATAAACTAAAAAAATAATATGGAATTTAGAGAAAAACATGCTTAAATTTGGATTCAAATTCACATATATTAATTTAAAAACAGAAAATTTGGGAGTTTTAATTTCTAAATTTTGATTTTTGTTCTCTTTTGGGTGATCCAATGGATTGATGTTCTTCAGAGGAAAATGTGAACTCAAAGAAATGCTGCATTTATGTGGTGTAGAAATAATCCGAAAGATCACCATCTGACTCAGAAAGGAACAGACACGAACGTCAGAGAAACAACACCATTCATGAGAAGAAACCAGAAATACAATGAAAATAAAACAATAATTAGGGTTTTCAATTCAATATATTTTAATTTGGAGGGCCACATTAAGTAGCTTAAGGGGCCGCATGTGGCCCCCGGGCCGTAGTTTGCCCACCCCTGATCTAGTTCATAATTATATAAAAAAAGTTACGGTTTTAAAGTTTAAAAAATGTATCTTAAGCGTGTTCAATAAATGTTTATCCTGTTCGGCCCGTGACCTAAGGTGTGTTTTGGATTTTGACACCCCTGCTCTAGTGGACGAATCAAGCTATTTTTGTTGATATTCTCTGAGTGTGGTCGTGGCGCTTCACTGGTGAAAGAATTCCTGTCTTTCAAAATCCACACACACCAACACCTGCCTCAGTTCTGCTAACTCACACTCGGCTTTATCTTGGATATTCTCCTTCTGATCCCCGAATGAACTCTGTGAACCAACATTATATAGTCCGAGCAGACCCCCACATTCAGCCTGAGGGTCTTCAGTTACCTTCTATTCCCCCACAGCGGCCCAGTGAGGTACTGAAGCTGCTGGATAACCTGCTCTGGAAAAACAACTCCACTGAGGAATCAAAGCCGTGTCTTTCAGGCTGAGCATCTTCTAAGAGCACGTCAGACTGAATGCTGCTTCTAAAACAGACTCCAACAGCATCTTCCTCCCCGGTGCTTCTTCATCTGAATTCAGGCCTGCAGGACGTTCACACTTCAGCTCTGTGACCTCACCGCTGTCTGTCAAACTGCAGCTAAGCTGCGAGAGCGGCTGACAGGCGAGTTAAGGACTGGATGACAGGACGCAGGTGAGCAGAGGAAGGTGGATCAACTGGGGGCAAACGGGTGGGGGCCCGGTCCCTACCTTAGAGCCCTGACCCCCCCACAAGCTCCTTATTCCATTAACAAAAGGAAAGATCCTCAAATCATCCTTCTGTCTTTGTCTTGTTCAGTATCCCCCTGAGTTCCTGTAGAAAACCTGAGTCAGCACAGGGAGAACATACAGACCCCACACAGAATAAATACCAGAGTTATCCCCAAATGCAGATTTTTTGCTAAAAGTTGTATTTTCTGATGGTCCTCAAATGCACCACAGCCCTGCAGGTATCTCGGTTGGAACGAGGGAAAAAGAGTTGTCACACATTTTTTTCAGAAGCCGAGCAAACTCTTTAGAACAACTCTGGAGCTGATTCACTTTGAACAACTCAAGAGGTTTCTTTTTGTGAATGTTGTGTTTTTATGAACATCCTGACTGCTTTTTTTTATGTTGGACTCTCTTTGACGATCCAAAGTGGACCCTCCCGGGACGGGATTCTGCAAGACTAAATTTTGGGACATCTGGACATCTTGGATCTGAGGGTTTTTAAACAAGCGCGGTAAAAGAATTCACATTCGGTCGAGAGGATTCCCTGTCTTATCTTTTTGATATTTTTATCCTGAGATCTTAGAGAACTATTTTTATTTTGCTCAGGCCTGAAAGAAAAAGAAAAGACTAACTGATAAATGATGCTACAAATTCAAAAACAGAGACACTTGATGTTAATATTTTTTTCTTTAAATAAATGTATGGTGTTCTTATTGATGTTGGAGGTTTTTTTTCTTTTTACAGCCAATCTCCTACAAACCTAGATATCTGACCTAAAATATTAGAAACCCTGAACGCAGCATTTATAGATTAAGACAGCCCTGCTTTATCCACATCCAGGCTGTACTTACTCTGAGATCTGATCACTTGAAACGCTCTGACTGTGGAGAGAAAGTTAAACCACCACGCCAGCATCCAGCCCCAAAAACCAGAAAAAAACCTGTTTTAAAATGTTTCAATCTTTTCTTAGGTCGCCCAAATACTTAAACTTTAGTCTCACCTGCCCTTCGTATCACGTGCACCAACCATCCACAGATGGAGCCAGTACTTACAACTTACAAACAACTAGAGAGTGTCATAAAGACACAGTGCGACAGCTTACATTATCCTACAAATACTTCACAATACATGAGGCACACACAGTATGTTTCATTTTTTTTTTGGCGTCCATCAAAGGGGCCATACTTTGAGTTTCTTAAGCCTTTCAGAGAGAACTAAATCATATATTACCTTTGGAACACACAAAAATTATTTATGAAATATTAGTTTTTTTTCTGGATTTTTTTCCTACGACTTGATTCCTGAAGCTCCGCCTGCCATGCGTGTGGCTGACGTCCATTTCATGACGTCCTCCTAAAGCTGGCAGCGTGTCTGCATTTCTCCCAAGAAAATTATCACCTGGAGTTTATTGCAGACAGGACATAACTGGAAGAAATACGGTATTCTGCATCTGGAATGAACGTTTTTTTTGCTGATCACTGTCAGCTCTGTGGAGAAATTGTGTTGTTGGTGTTAGACTGGGGATGGTGCTGGCAGAGCAGACTCTTCCTGAAAGGGGCAGTTCTCAATTTGTGACATCAGATCGCGAGGACCCGCACGTTTTTATGGGTGTGGGAGGAGCTACTACTGAGAGTGCAACTTTTTAGAGGATTACTCAGAAATGTGAGAACAAAATGCCACTTTGGGGTTCTTTGTGAACAGTATGATGCAGCTAAAAGCTCAAAAAGTTGTTTTTCATAGTGTAAGATGAGATTTTATTATTATTTGTAAAAGTAAATTTTACTTATATAAGGTTGCCATGGTTACGGTTTGGCGGAGGGATATGTTGAAGAAGAAGAGAAGGAAGTGGTTCGCCCGGAAGTGGCTCTGTGCGGGAAAAATAAAAAGTTGAATAAAATGTCTTCCTAGAAAAAGAAAGCAAGCCTCCCCGTGCTGTTTTTACCCACATCCCTGGAAAGTAACATCCACCGGTAAGGTTGGTTGCTCCCAAAATCGTGTCCTTACAATAGTACGGCCCCTTTAAGATGTAACTGCTCTTCTCTATGACCCTATCGGGCCCAGACAACCCAAAAACTCACAGCACCCACACAAATCAACCCCCTGTGCAGGTGTGACCAAAGCTTCAGTTACGGCAAACGGCTCCAGCTGTGATCGGGTCTGTCTGCAGATCGGTGCCAGAACTAAATAAACAAGAACGTCAGAGTTTGAATTAACTGGATTATTTCTATCTGCAAATTGTTTTTTTAAAGGGGTCAGACCTTTACTAGCCTTAGACTGGATTTCACTGGATTGTAAAAGTTTTTACTTCCTTTTAAGGAGAACTGTCAGATACTTTATTGACCAATATTAATTTTTTTTGGGTAAAATTAAATTTTTTTTAACCATTTATTTGTGATAAAAGGCGAAAATGTGTATTACTGTTAATTATTATTTTTTATCAATAAACATTTTAACTGCAACCATTTTGTCAGAATTCAGCAGTTCTGTGTTGAATCTGTCTATTTTTCTTAAATCCTGCAGGAAGTAGACTTGCATATTTTTCCTCCTGTCTTCCAGGCTCGTAATATGATTTAAGATGTAATAACAGCAGTGATGAGGAAAATGACGGCAGAGCAAAGCCGCCGGGGTAAAATGTTAGAGCTCAGAGTCTGTGACAACTCCGCCTCTGCCAATCCTGCGACCTGCGTGGTTTCTTCTCAACGCCACATTCGGGCCAGTCGGGAAAACCGTCAAACAAAGCAGCAGTCAGGATTTGGAGATGAAGTCTTGGTGGAGCAGCTTCACTCACAGAATGTGTTTATTTGCTCTTCTGCGTTTGATAGAAATGCTAAAGAAAGTCTGTTTTTCTCCACTGCAGTGATTGACTCAAACCTTAAAGAGACACGAAGCTGATTTACAAAACTGCATGCAGACCTCCGCGCACTCAGAAGATGCCCATCACTGAAACACTTGCAGCTTGGCTGGAACATTTCCCAGCAGTCTTTGCACTTAGACAGACACCACCCACTCACACCCCAGGATTTGAAAGCATTTGTTTTTTAGGGGAGAATCTCATTTGCTCAGCAAAACATTGAAAGACGATTTCCTCCTGAAAGCTCTTTGTGCTGGGAAAACGCGGCCGACTCATTCCCTCATTTCCGTGGCTGTGATGTGACACTCGCAGCTGACGAGTTTGAAAATCTCAGGAGACGAGCAGTTTTTGCAGCTCAATAGCGGAGACAAAACCGTGAAAGGATGGGGGCACAAAAGTTCACATATGATTCATTTAATCAAGCAGAGAGCAGTCATTTGCATCTTCCCTCATCTCTGAGACACACATAAAACATTTAATGTGTCACAGCTGGAAGAGGGGAAGCGACGCCATCAGAGAAGTGGCAGAAAACTGCAGGAACCTGCAGGAAAGCGGGCCAAACGGGTCACTGAGGTTAAACATTTGAGCTTATATCTCATCGATGGGAATCTTTCAGAATGAGCTGGATGAAATCAGGCCTGGATTTAGGGGCAAGTTTGGGTGTGCTGAGAGCTTGGGGCGCCAAATCCCTAAAACTCTAAAAACCAATATATTATCACATCAGTTCATCTATTCATACATCTATCTTTTCCTTTGATCTGTTTGATATGTCTATGAAGTCTTACCTCATTAGCATAATCACAGCTTTCTTTAAAAAAAAACCATCTACGATATATAAGTTAATGTTTTCTACCCTGTAGTTCATCATCATTCCTCTAGGGGCAGTATAAAGTATAAAGGCTGTTTTCACTCATTTCAAAATGGCTGCCTCCATTAAATCTCAAAAACACGTTAGGAAAAATGTCAAAACTTTACAGTCAGAATTACGAAACTGCCTACTTTTTTTTTTATCATAATAACAACAAAACGAAGTGATAACAAGATAATCAAGAACAAAGAATAAAGCGTCATGTATGTTTGGTAAATAAAGGGTGTGGGCTGCTGCATGAGACAGAGTTAGGACCTTTGAGGAGTGTAGATACACTAATAAATCCAAAATAGACTCAAATACGAACTATTGTGGAGTGTTTTCTTCTCCTGTTTTTGTTGTTAACCACAAAAAAGTGACTTAAATCAATTGAAGTCTTGGCGTCTTTGTGCTGGAATAAAAGAGAGACGTTCTTCGTTACCTGCTTTTTTAACAAGAAAACAAAACAAAAGTAAGGCAGGTAATTTTTGCTTCCATAGAGGATAAGTCATGGAATATTATTAGGTTTTTTGATGATTACTTGCTGTATTGAAAGAAAACAAAATTTTTTGGGAGAAAAGTGCTTTATAATACAGTTAAAAGTGTGTTGATCAAACATGAAACAGTGGATAAATAAGGTGTTTTTTTCCTGAATATTAATATTTTTGCCTCTTGAACCAACACTGTTGTGAGCAAAAACTAACAAATCACTTGACTGATCATAATTGATACCATCTAGATTGCATTCAAAACTTGTATTGTAAATTGTTCTTTAGTGGATTTAATCAGAGTTTTTAAAAAATATTCCCCAAAATAACTTTAGTCAATTGTGTGTCATATTAGACTTTATGAAGTATTGTCTTTAGGGAGGAATGTTTCCCCCTTCCCTGTGCCTATATCCTCCGGGCTTTTGAAACACGGAGGTACAGGAGAAAAGGTCAGAAGAGGTCAGAAATGTTTATTCGAATTCATTTTAGCCACATCCAGATGCCTGAACCTTCCAAAACTGTAATAATACAAAACAATGAGGACATGATTATCAATAATTGCTCGTGTCCTCGTGAAACTTTATACACAGAGAAATCTGAACAAACTTTGCAAATTCTTTGTTAAAAAAATGATTTAGACTTGTCATAGTGCTTAATTTTAGTTGTAGTGAAGCATGTGTTTATGTGATACTTGATTATTCTGATGCAGAATTAAAAAAAAAAAAAAAAATGAATAAATGGAACTCTAATCCCCTGCAGAGTTCACACTTGTGTGATTTCCCCGCGTGAGGTTATCTAAATGCACGCTCTCTTGCAGTGATAACCTTTACCTTGTTTACCGAACAGAATGGCTCGCCGCTCATTTTTCTCCCCTCGCTGCATCTCCAACAGAAAGTCAGAGCAGCAACAGATTCCATTAGCGGCCATTTCCTCCTTTAACACTCCAACAACCTTTTAAAACCATCAGCTATCATTTTCTCCACACGGCGCTGTCTTCACGGCCGCACAAATGACTCTCATCCCCTCTGTCTGTCTGCACTTGTGTGAATGAGGACAATGGACTGTTTCCCTTCTCTGCGGGAACCAAAAACATGAAACAGCCTGCCCCCCCAGGAGGAGGCGCACACATACACCCTCCCGAGCATAACTTTCTCGCCCATGTGAGACAATCCCTGCCTTTATCGCAGCGGTGCAGAGTTTCAGGAATCAATGCAGACGGAGGGTTTTATCCTGCGAGTCCACGATGGTCTCTGAGGCAGCGAGCACCTCCGTTAATTATGTGGCAGATAAGTTTCTTTGTCTCAAGCAGAATTGGAAATGAGGTGAGAGGCACTTCTGAAGATGAAGGATGAGAAAAAAGACAAAGATCTGAGTTTCTCCATCAGGAGAAAATAATTTGACTTTCCCTTATCTCATTCTGATCAGTTTGAGAAAACCAAACAAGGAATCTTTTCATGTGTTAAAAAGCCTGTATCTTCTAAACTCTGATCCGTCCCATGATTTAGAAATAGCAGTTTCACCCTTAAAAGAAACTTTAATGGCTCTTGTTTTGCAAAGAACCTTTAAAAGGCAAAATGCTTTGGCAAGAATACAAACAACAGCTAAAGCAAAGAGAAACAAAGACTGAGTGAAATCAGGGACTTTTGGGTTGTTTGACTTGAACAAGAACGCAGGAATCCTCAGAAAATCTGCATCAGCAGAGTCCCTGAAAGCATCTGTAAGTGGTCAGATGAAACTTAGGAAAACTGCTTAAATTGTTGCTGTTCATTGTGTTGATGTTTACAATTGTTGAATAATGAGACATTTTTACATTCCGTTATAATTTGTAATGTTTACCAGTTTACAAGAGTTCTATTTAAATGTGATTCTGCAATAAGTGCCAAGAACTGTGCGCTTAAAAAAATCTGAATTTTTACTGTCATTCCTGTTTTCTAAATAAATTATATTATGTGGAATTGAAGGATTTCAGGGTTTTGTATATTTGAGTTCTGTTGCTCCTTCTGAGTTCTGTTCAAAGAGAAACGGACCAGAATGTGGTTGACCGAACAACGCCGATAAAAAGTCCAATGTCCGCCTCGGCCCCAAGCACGTCAATGGGAGGCAGAGACGCCTGAAAAAAAACATCTGAAAACTTTTGTGCTGCAAATGCAAAAATATTTTTTGAAAGCAAAATTGAAAAATAAAAGTTTGCAAATACAAAAATATGTTAAGGAAGCAAAAACTGTTTTTCAAAGCAAATATTTTGTATTTTTATTTGCAAATTATGAAGTTTAATTCACAATACTTTAAATTTTGTTTGCAATTCAGGAAATTTTAATCTTAAATCTGTAACTTTTACTTCCAATACGGTGGCAAAAAAATCCCTTCCTAGAATCATTGAATCCCCACTCAGAACTAAAGGTTCTCTATTCTCATTGTGTTTCGTGCCTGCGGTTTCCCTGCCGGCGCCTTCACTATAGAGCTCTACCACGAGCACCAGGTCTCAGTAGTAGGCAGTGCGTGGTCCTCCTCCACACCCAGAGAGCGCACTGGGCCGATCGGTCCTACGTTACGCTCTGCTCCCTGGGTGTGGATAAGGACCTCGCGCTGCCTGCGACTACCGTGGCTTTAGGGCCGGCGCTCGAGGAAGAGCTCTGTGCTTTTGCTTTATGGGGAGGAGTAGCAATGAGTTCTAGACTTAAAAACAAAGTGTGGATTATTTTAATGATGGTAGCATCCTCATTCCCTTGTACAGCGAAAGTAGTCGATCAGCTACATCTGGCTCTCTGGACACACAATCATGCAGACACAAGTTACAAATCAAGAACTATGCACACACAAATCAAAAGAATCTATTATCTCTCCATAGAGAATCATCCAGATTACTTCAGTCATTGCAGTCCAGTCTGAAAACAGTGGGTTAAGCTTTGCTACAATTTCAATAAGGAAGATCCACCATACTTTCAGATACGTCGGGTTGTGTCACTCTACACACCATCATCAGTTAGAACTTCACTAAATAGTTCGCCTTTCTTCTGAGCCAGTCACAGTCATGTCGTTGCCTTCAGACTCATGACTGGTTGTCTCTTTCTGAGTTCTAATGGTTTGTCGGCCCTGGTCCACCACGTTCTCCATCTGCCAGGAAATGGTGGTGGAGGACCCACATGCAGGAGGCCAGGCTTGGTGACAGGAACTTAACACATTTAATAAAGTAACGAAAACATGGCAAAAATAAATGGGAGCAACAAAAAGGTGACAGAGCAGGTGATCTGACAATGAGGAACTGGAAACCAGATACTTAAATACACTGCTTGACTAAATGAAAAGAGCTGTTGATGATTTAACCTGAACATGGTGAGACTGGCAGGGAAAATAGAACATGACAAAACCTAAGCACAGAATCATGACAGTACCCCTCCCCAGAAGGGCAGGTTCCAGATGCCCAAATACCTGTGATTCAGATTTTTCAGATTTTTTTTAAGCGCACGGTTCTTGGCACTTATTGCAGAATCACATTTGAATAGTACTCTTGTAAACTGGTAAACATTGCAACTTATAATGGACCTGGAGGAACAACAACACAAATTCAGAAAACAGGCTCCTGCAGCTGGACTGATTTGAGGGGTATCGGTACCCCTCCTCGGTAACAGGCATGAAGAGGAGCGGTCCCGGCAACTCTCCCCAGGTGAAGGGATTTGTACTTGGACCCCAATAAACACAGGCACGGAGTAAGTATTTAAAGTGTTTATTCGGCTCAGGCAGGACCAGGAACTCGGGAGAGACAGCCTTCAGTCAGCGGGGGGGCGCTCAGGCACTAAGGAAGGAGAGCGGTTAGGAACGCAGGCAGGAGAGGCACTTGTAATCAGACGAATCAGGTTTGGATCTTACTTGGTGGTGAAAACTCATGAACGAAGATCCACAGAGGGGGCCAAGGAGGAGATGGAGGGAGTGCACGGCAGAGGGCTGACGTTGAGGGTGGTGCAGGAGGATGTCCTTCAGGCTGTCCAGGTAGGAAGAGGAAACGGCAGGAGGTACAGGTGCTGGGGCAAGACTCGTAGTTTTGAAAGTTCCAGTGCAGTGCAGGGGTCTTTTAGAATCAGATTCACAGGTCAGCGAACATGGTTCATATGAACAAGGTTGTTGCTCCATGAAAGGCTTGTGACAAACTGACAGAGACTGGAGGGCAGCAGCTCCTAATAAAGGGAGGTAAACAGGTGTCCCTAATCACCTGATTAGCTCCCAACAGCCTGGGGATGAGGAAGGAGTGCAGCCATGACACCAGGGACAGAAAACATGAAGGGGAGCAGCTCCAGAGACCCTCCTCCAGAACAGGAAACAGCCACAGGGAATGGGGCAACCATCCTCAGGTATAAGGAACATGAAGGAGCGGTCCCGATGACCCTCCCCAGAAACCGAGACATGAAGAGGAGCCTCCACAGGAACAAGAAGGATGGATTTGGAGGACATGGTTTGGCTTGATTTTGGCTGCAGGAAATCTGATCTGGTGTGGCCTGCAGTGGCAGGGTTCTCTGGCACTGCAGTAAAAGTTCTTCTGCTGGCTCTAAATTGGTCTGGTCATTCTGTCATGGAGAGGGTGGTGACAGGAACTTAACCTACCAGAGCCATGCTTTGGAACGGTCTGGCCTCTAACCTCCATCTGCATCTAGAATCTGGTGTACCTTCATCTATAGTCCAAGAAAATGAGACGACATCAGACCAGAGTCTGACCAGAGTTATTTCATGCATGTTTTTCTGGATCACAAATACCTAAATGCCTTCTTTTCCATGCAAGTTTGACAGAGAACAGCTTCAGGTAACTATTTATGTTCACCCAGATGCAAGACTGCTCATGTGTGTTGTAATTGTGTTGTTACACAAGCATGCTCTTCTCTGAAAGTGCTTAATAAATAAAACTGAGTTGGGCCTCGATTTCTCTCAGCTCTTGATTGCAGCAAAGGAGTTTCAAAGTTTCATCAAAGTTAAAGAAGTTTCTGCTTCAAACTGAAACCGTAAAATCTCCATAACCTTTAGTTTAAGGAATCTGTAGTTTGTTTTTGTTTTGCTCGGACACAGACTCAAGTCTGACATCCAACCACCTGACAGAGTTTTCACTCAGCAAGATGAAGACCGTCTTCTTCAGAGTAATTGTGCTGCGACATGAAGCATTGGTCTTGTGATCAAATTATTGTTCGTCCTGCAAACAAGCATGCCATTTACCACGAGCAGAAAACATATCAGCGTGGACTCTGCGGGTCACCACAAAAACGTCTCAGAGAAATGCTGCTGATTCAATGCCAGCGTGAGTTAGACCCACTTTCATTTCAGCTGCCAGCACATAAATCACAGCTGTATATTACATGAGTCATCTGTGTTATTAAAGGCCTGACAGGGCGACTCATTTCCCAATGGTACCAACCATATTAAACCCGAAGGAGCTTTTTTATTTATATAAAAGGGAAATTCACGGTTATTTAAGGAGGTCAGAATCTAGACTTTCTGGTCAGATTTTTATCATTCCACCTTTCTAAACACATCACTTAAAAATCACAAGTTAAGGTTATGGGAAATGCTGTGAGCTGATCGGAAGTCCACTTTATCTTTCTCCATTTATGTAATTGTGTCATTTTTTAGGACTATCTCCAAAAAAAATTCTGCTTTTGATGTAGAAAATAAGTTCCTTTCTCTGCTCCATTCTGATGTATCCACTTACAGACGAATAGATCCATGAACGTCTTTGTTTTCCTCGTCTGAGCTGGAATCTGGACGGCTGGATTGCTCACTCACTGTTTTTTTTGCTGCACCAGAACTGTTAGGTTGGGTCTGTAAGGTAGTGAGAGAGCATGTAAACAGAGGGCTCTCAGCAACAGGCAGGGGGTGGGGTTTTTCTGTGCCAATGGCCCCGCCAACTCAGAGGTGAATTTCTGATTAGATTCTGTCATTCCCAAATGTTCACATATTGACGTTTGGTTAAGGACCCCTAAGCATCAAAAATGGTCGTTTTGGGAACTCATCCAATTAAATCACAGGTCCTACCTTCTGGCCCGCCACGTTGAGTACTGCGTCTGGTACCGCATTTGGTACTGGTTTGGGTCCAGTGTTGCATCTGGTACCGCGGCTGGTATTCCGCCTGGTGCCAGGTTAGGGTACCGGTACCCGCCGCATCCTGAGGATCACTCTGCGTGCAGCTCGTACCGTGCCCCGAGTATTGCGGACCGTTGATTTTACAGATAGCCAGCACGTCAAAAAACGACGAGTTTTGGACATCAATAAATGTAGGCGGTCCTTAACCAAACATCAATATGTATAGAGTTGAGAATAAGAATCTGCTGGTAAAAATTATGTCCTAGAAAATGACAGGGTTTTAAAATGTTGTCTTAAATTGGAATAATCTAAGTTAAAATAGAATTAAGAAGAATTTTACAACAGATCAAAAGATGATCAGAGTGGATCTTGAACTTGACAACAAAGTACATTTTCCACATTTTAAATGTTTGGTTAAATGATAGAATCACATCTCATGAAAATGTTGTCAGCTGTGATTTCAGTTCATGATGGTACTCATACTTTTGAATCAATAAAAATGAATTTCAATCTTGTTTCATTTGAAGAAAATTATTTATTGCAACAAATCTTTTGGTTCAAATTTTCTCTGAGAGCCGAAATCTTTTTCTGAACAAATCTTTTCCTACACACTTTTATGTGTGTCATTCTCCTTCACTCTCAGCCTGGACCTGAAGCCTTAATCCCTCCTGTGCTCCTCCTCCTCCTCCTCCTCCTCCTCCTCCTCCTCCTCCTCCTCCTCCTCCTCCTCCTCCTCCTCCTCTTCATCCAGGCTCACCTGCTCCCTGCAGCTGTTTTGTTTTCAGTTCTCCGTTATAGTGCCAGCTCATTATCGTTCTCCTTCATGTTCTAGTCTTCCTCGGCTCCGTCCCTCCTCATCCCAGTTTTAGTTCTTGTTTCTGACCATCTTTCCACCCCGACCACGCTCACAGATCTGTCCATTCTGTGGATTATTGTCACCAGATCTGGCCCGTATAACAGATTATGTTTTTGAATCTTCTTCCTGAACTCTGCTGGCTGATTCTGACACGACTTTCTGCTTGTTTTTACTCAAACTCCTGCCATTGTCTTCTTTGGGGCTGTCCATCATAACTCCCATAACAGGACCCCAGAGAGTTGACTGTGACACAAAGTTTTGTGCTGGGATTGTTTGCTTAAACAATGACAAAAGCGAGCACCGCCAACATTGTTTTTGCTGAATGTGCGTCTTTCCTAATGGGAGGATTCTGAGTCTTTTGGCTCCAAAACCGCCAATAAAAGAGCAAAAGTTAGAATCAAAGACCTCTGAATACCAATGTGCTCTGCAGGTTTATGCAACCTAACAGAACTGATGGGCAGAAAGTCCCACATAAATCATCTTTTGATCTATTGTAAAAGCATTCCCTGTGGTCTTTTAATTATGATTGTGTTGAATTTTAGGACATAGTTTCTGCAGGGCGGCAGGAGTTCATTAGAAATTTGCTTCTGAGTTGTGGGTGGGTCAGTCAACAGGGACCAACTCCTTTCCCTTCCCATAACTTGTTTGTTTACTCGCTCTCCAGCTGGAGATTTAAAAGATTCATGGATCTATTTGTCTACAAGTGGACGCATCAGAATAGAACACAACAGGGAGTTTGTGGAACGCACACTTTCAACACAACAAAATACGATCTTTTTCCAACCGCATTTTTTTTTGTCCACTCCTTATTCATAATTATTTGGATAAAAATACCCAGAAATACAATTTTAAACTTGGTTTTTCCTTATATATATATATATCTTCTATCAGCAGAAAAACGCCACAAGAACATGATAAAAACACACAAAATGATTTTCATCAGAGTAAATAAAACTAATACTTACAAAGTTGAGACAAACTAAAAATCCTCTCTATAAAGAAAGCAAGTAAAAGATGCAGTTCAATTATTAAAAGTTTATAAAAAGAATTGTGCTTTTATGGAAGTCAAGCTTTCATTATGACTACCCTCACAGATGCGGGGGAAAAATGGTCAAATATTCACGGGACACAGGGGGTTCATAGAAAATATTATTGCTGTAGACCGCTCAATGAGCCCGTAAACAAAAATTGTCCAAGCTCGTTTTTCTATGGGCATGCTGCGGGGGACAAGTTATAGTGAACACTTACACAACACCTAAGGGTGAAGACGGTGAGACCCAGAAAACCCACAAAGCAACAGCCCATGGATGCTTGAGATGAAGGATTAAGGCTCTGTTTTTCAGAGGGTTCTGGACACATCTGTGTTCTGACTAAAGATGTCCCAAACACGACCACTCAGAGGTGAAGCTGAACGGGTGAAGGCTTCTGTCTCTGACTGAGGCTGTGAGGTTTACAAAGTTAGTGACAGATGTAATACACTGTGACAAGGCGACTGCTTCTTGCCCTCAGAAAGGAAACTTCTTTTTTGTTTCAGTGACTGAGTGGCTCTGTCTCCCCCCTCGTCGTCGCCTCTCGTCCTCCGGGCTGTTCTGCAGTTTGTTGGCTCCTTGGCATCAGCTGCGATTGGAGCTCTGGGATCGAAACACGCTTGTTTAACAATGTTTATCCCATATTTTCCGATGAGCCCACATATTCCCGTCAGAGCCAGCAGCAGTTTGTGTTCGAGCCGCTCAGGAATCAGGCCCGTCTTCCTCAATTGTCTGATCACTCGCTCCTCTCTTTTTTTTCTGCTCTGATTCATCTCAGGGAGAGACAGCAGGGAGAATCTGACAGCAACTGCGGGTCACTGGACCGCTGCCCCGCTCTGTGTGTGTTGAGGAGGATCCTGTCGGCTGGTGGAAGATGGACTTCAGGCAGTGACGTCGTTGGGTGAAACAATCAGAGGATACATTTCAGGACAGAAGAACTTAAAAAATCACCAGGAAATTCAAGCATTACAATGTTAATCGTCATTTCCAGTTTTCAAAACATAATTTTTACTGCATGTGTGATGAATCGGCTCATGTTTTTTTTGGTTTCTGGGTTTTTCATTTGATTTTTTAGATTTGATGCCCCGCCCCCTCCTGGGTACTCTTAGAAATGGTCACCATTGTCTGGATTTAGTTATTTACGAGTTCTATGGCCCTGAAGAGCAAATCACATCGTTCAAGTTCACAAGGACAATTAAAAAAGGAAAATAAATATTTAAAAACTCACATTTCATAAAAAAAAAAAACGTAGAAAACAAAAATAGTTTCCAGAAATTAAAATAAAATGTGGATTTATAGGACATCCCCGGTTAGATGATAGAGGTCGAGTTCTTTAGCCTGAAGAGCTGATTGACCAATCACTGAACTTTTGCAGTGTCTGTGGTCAGAAGCTTCAAGAAATGTCTTCTGTCAGAAGATATTGCCATGCAGAACTTCACGTTGAAAAGGTGAACAAGGAGTGAAGCTTCTGAAGAAACCAAGATGGAGATGAAAAACTCTGGGAAGACTAGAGTGTTAGTCTTCCCAGAGTGAAGACTAGACGTTGTCTGAAACGCAAAAAACACAAAGAAAAAGGGACAGCGGATGACAACGTGAAGATGCTAACATGGTTAGCATCATGCTAATGGCTGTCAAAAAGGAACTGTAAGTCTTTTAGGAAAACAAACAAGATTTTGAAAAAATGAAAGAAGAATTGAGGCAAGATATGAAATCGGAACTGACAAAGTTGAAAGCAGAAATCTACCAAATTATATCTGCTAATGATGAAAGAGTCGCTGCTCTGGAAAACACGCTAACTGAAGCCGAGTCACGCATCGCTGACGCAGAGGCATCAAGTGCAGCGAAGAAAAACACTCTGGTGAAAGTCATGAAAAACTGCAAGGCGGTGGAAGGTAAGGTTACGGGTTCGGAGGGATGGTCCAGGAGGAACAACATTCGAGTTTATGGCATACCAGAATGAAGAGAGAGTGACTCGATGACTCTATTCATTGATAGACTTCTGAAGGAGACACTTCAGACTCGTTTCCACTGAGCGGTCCGGTACGGGCGGAGTAGTATGGGATGGACCAGTTCATTCTGGTGAGCGTTTCCACTCAGTTAAGCGCTAGCGTGTCATCGAGTCACTGTCGTACGTCGACTAGAGAAGCATCAACAATGGAGGTCATCCAGCAGCTCGTCTTTTTCTTGCTTTACTTTTTGTACACCACGTAGAACAGGAACATTTCATTTAGTTTTAGAGAGGATTGCAGGCGGCTAAGAAGAAACGCTAGCTTAGCGCTAAACTGGTGCTTCATCACATTCTGCACATATCGGGGGGGGGCAACAGTGACTCCGCCCCAACTGTCCTGTACTATTTTGTCTATGGTCCTACAACAGATGAGAACCCTCAAGAGATACAGGTCGGAACTGTTTAATAGATCCATTTTACAATAGAAACACTCAAGATACCGGATCAAACCGGACCGGACCAGACTTTTCCCCACCACCAGACGAGAGCCTTCTTTTGCGGTGTCTTAAAGAAATATCTTCTGTTTGAAGATATCACCACTCCAAAGAACTCCATTTTAAAAAGGTGAACAAACGTTATCATTAGGGCTGTAACGAGTTTCCGGGTGCTCGGGTATTTGCGATCCGCTCCCGAAAATTCGAGTACGAATATTCGTGATGTCCAAGATCGCGATCTTTATAAATATAGTAAATTGTGGTAAAATATGATCAAAATATTATCTGGGAACGATGTATTTTTCCTCTGGAATGCAGATTAATGTAGGATTTTAAGTTTACGAACTAAAACAAAACCGAAAGAGCCGCGGTAGCCACCGGAAGTAAATGTACATCTTCCTTGTCGGTGAGACTTCCGGTTTTCAAAGTAAAACTAGCGAGAGCTTTTTTCTGTTCAAAAACTGAGACTGAAGTTCTGTTCACTGACATAACTTTAAAAAAAATGATTTAGCTTTAACATCGGAGCTTTAGCCCAAGTGTTTATTTTCATTTGGTTATGATAACTATTCAACAGTTGACGCAAGGAACGAAACTCCATCTTATTCTGAAGAAACGCAGCCTCGCGCTGCTGAAAGGCGCATGTAAACAACGTGAATCAGATGATTCTGTTGCGTAAAAAAACTTTTTTATACTTCCTCTCCACCAATAATTAATGCTTACAACGTAAAATATTGAAAAACTTTGAGAATAGAATACTGTGGAAAACATTTTCAAGTTTTGCTGTTAAATGATACAAAACAGCAGTGATGTTTATTCTTTTTATGTTGTTTATGTTGCTGCTGAACTTAACCAGAAGGATGACACAAAAAAAGTTTAAAATGACAAATTTTTTTCTATTTGAATCTTTGTGGGGTTTTTTTCTTTTTCTTTTTTGTATTCAGTTTTGTTGATTCTGATCTACTGTTCTAAATAAAGGTATAAATTATGTGATTTAATACAAATAATTTTAATGTTCCTCCATCTAGGAAATATTCACATGGCAATAAACATAATATTAAAATGTAAAAATCGTGGTTCGATTCTTGAATCATTGAGCTTGATTCGTGAATCGTATTGGATCGCCGCCTAAGCAACGATCCACAGCCGTAGTCATCATCCAATCAGTGACATCCTATAATACCTACTTTTATAGGTATCTTATTTTGTCTGGTTTTTTTTTTTATATGTATTTGGTTTTTGGTATTATGTTTTAGTTTCTTGAATTTCGTTTTGATTTCTAAAATGTAATGTTTTTTTTAATTGTTTGTCTATCTTTTTTATTTGTTATTTTCTATGTTTTTGCAATATTTTGCGCTTCTATGTTTTTGTGATTTGCACTTCAGGGCCACCGTAATTTAGGGAGGTTTCTGCTCTGCGCCCACCATCGACACGTCTTTTGTGCTTTCTGTTCATCCTTCCTGTAATTTTCTGAGTTATTGTTCTTTATTTGATGGATTTCTCATGCTTGTGGTGACTTTCATTGAAATATGTCAACATTTTGGGTCCTTCCTTCTAAATACCTCCTGAAATAGTGTTTTAACGATGCAGCCCTCTGACTGGTTACCTTTCAAACAAACCTTCTGACGTTGTATTCAGTGGAATGTTTAGTTCATCAATCAAAGGAAAGTTTCTTTCCCAAAAGTAGATTTTAAGGCTCGCAAAGGAGAACATAAGTCATAGAGGGAGAAGAATAAACCTCTAAATAATCTTAAATCTGTTATTTACTCAACTTTTTAAGATTTTGAGCTAATTTTAATTATAGTATTTTAACTAGAAATCAAATATTAAAATATAAAATTGAGTAGTCATGCCTGCATTTATTATTATGAAATCTTTTTTGACACGACACGTAAATCCATTCTCACTTTTCCATCCAGATCTGCCTGAAGAGGAGGAATCTTCATCACACGCAGATGACTGAAGCTGGCAGGTTTCTGTCTCCGTGGGCTCACCCTCAAGGCTCAGACTCCTCAGGTTTTCACAGTCTTCCTCCAGGGGAAGATTTCACAAAGATTCAGGCTCAAGCTGAACACTTTGGGGATGAACGTCCCAGCCTTCCTCCGGCAGATCTCTGCCCTCTCTCATCTTTTTCTGGTCCAAAACGCTTCGGAGAAATTTCATTTTCCTCACAACAACATGAAAGCAGGAAGTGTGGAGGTGTCTGATGAAGGCAGACCGACTCATGCACAAGTATGTTTGTTTTTCAATATTAAATATATTTTGTTTTGGAAAAGGAGAAAACAGGGAAAGGTTATAACCATTTTTACGTAGCTCGGGGGTTGGCGATCTTTGACACTAAAAGAGCCATTTGGGCTTATTTTCTACTGAACAAAACCTAGAAGGAGCCACATTGACTTACATTAGCCTTTAAGAAATTTGGATTTTCATTCATAACCTTCTTTTTCATTTTTTTAAAAAGTATGAATGTCTACTTTTGTCACGAACAAAAGCAAAAAAATATATAAAAATAAACTAGCATCTCTTGAAAAGAGAATTTTTTAAATGTTTTTTAACTTTAGTAGCAAAAAAGCTAGCTTGTTGCTTAATTACTAGCTGAACTTCAAATGAGTATAAAATTTCTCTGTAAATTAAATCAGCCAACAATTTTAGCATGTTGCTGAAATAAAAGCTAAACTCAAAATTAGCCTAAAACTCCCTGTAGATAACAAATTAGCTAAAAATGTTAGCATATAGCTAAAATATTAGCTAAACTCCAAATTAGCAAATTAGAGGCCAAACCCACCAAAAATGTCTCTACTTTTGTCACGAACAAAAGCAAAAAAATATATAAAAATAGACTAGCATCTCTTAAAAAGCGAATTTTTAAAATGATTTTAACTTTAGTAGCAAAAAAACTAGCTTACTAGCAAGCTTGTTGCTTAAAACTATCTGAACTCCAAAATAGCCTCTGTAATAGTGCTCAGTAAACTAATTTAGTCAAAAATGTTAGCATGTTGCTAAAATAGAAACTAAATTCTAAATTATCCAAAAAAAAAAAATTAATAGATAGAAAAAATAGCTGAAAACATCAGTATTTTACTAAAATATTAACTAAACTCTAAATTATCCAAAAAAACCCCACTAGGAAACAAATTATCCAAAAACATTAGTACATTAGTACCCTAAAATAATAGCTAATCTTCAGCCAGAGAGCCACTATGGAGAGATGAAAGCTCCACATGTGGCTCTGGAGCCGCAGGTTGCTGACCTCTGACCTAGTTAACCTTTCAACACCAGAGCTCCAGCGGTTATGTTCTTTGATTTACTGTAAGTTTTCAACCGTTAACACAATAATTCCAGTAGATTCTGAAGGGGAAAAGCGGCTCGACGGACAATACGTTAAAGATTTTGTGTTTCGCCGTCACGGGTGACACATCAGGTGTTACAGGGTTAATACTCATCTAATCGTAAATATCATTTTAGCTTCATCAGCAGATTTTGATACAAACAGAAATTTCAGACTTCACTTCCTTCAGGAGCAAAAAGCAATTCAATGGATCATAAAGACAAACTATCTGTGCAAAATACAGTTTGTATGATTGAAACCAAAATGTGGGTCCAAAATAAACAACCAAAAAAAGAATGTGGTAACCAACATTTACATATATGTACATAAAATAAAAGGATTAGTTCCGAATTTTCAAGTTCTAATAATTCTAGTAATTTTTTCTACTCTTCAGGAATAAAAAAAAAGTGAAAGCGCAAAAGCATTTTGGAATTTTTTTTACATAAGTAATCATTTTTTGGATTTTAAATGTTTTGGCAGAAATGTTTTAAATTTGCATTCAGAAATTTTGCACAAACGATTGAGGGTTGCAGTGAAGCAACAACCCTGAGGCCAGCAAGTTATTCCTGAGTAAAAGTTATTTGAAAAAAAGTTTGGTGCTAAGATTTTAGATGGGTTTTAGGCCTCACTCCACATGAAAAATGTGTTAACACCACACAACAATTTCAATGGAATCAAGTTATCTGGATGTTTTTAATGGAAGCAGAGATGTAAAGATTGTTCTGCATCTCAGGCGGATTTTCTTAGTTTCATTCATAAAAGCAGAAGAAAGGAGCAGAAGTTCTGATGATCCCGTGTCATCCCGAGATTATTTCCAGGTGAAAATGTAAAGACGTCTTTCATCTCTAAGCAGAAAGTTCCTCTAATTCTGCTGCATTTACTGGATCCCGTTTCTGTACTGCTCAGACTCTGCTCTGGCTCAGCATCTGACCTCTTTGGTTTTTGTTAGTTCTTCTCAGCAGAGAAACAATCTGTCACTTCAGCTGAGTCAGCATTTAATGATGTTAGATTAGCAGTCGTGCTGTCATGGGTGCAACCGTCTTGGAATATTTTGGTTTACTTTAGTTATTTTTGAGCTTTATGTGGCAGAAATGTTGCTGTGGAATAAAAAGCTGAGCAGTTCTCTGCTCAATGTAAAGATTTTGTAGCAAAATGAGCACAAAAAAGTTGATATTTTAAAAGATATATTCCTTCTGATTCAGTGTTTTACCTTCCATTTATGATCATTTCAAATCTGACTGAATTCTAACTTAAAACACTCATAAATAGTATGTTTTACATCTTCTACATCATGCACTTGAACATTTACAAGTGCTGATCAGTGCTTGTATCGAATTTTTAGTGTTTTAATTCAATAGGAAATGAATAGATATCCAAACTATATTCACCCATCACACAGAAAACACCCCCTAACTCTCTCAGTCAGACATAACAATGTCTTTTTTTGGGGTTTATCTCTCACGTTAACCAACAAGGCATCGTGCCGTCACACAGACTGGACAGGTTTCTGTCACGCAAACAATCCCACCTTTTTATTACCTTTGCACTGACCTCACATTTATTAAAATTTGATGTTTGCCTGACACTCCTTTATATCTGACCACAATTGGTCGGTGACTGAGCAGGAGGTTCTCTGTCTGCTCCGGTTTTTTGGACACGATGAAAGAGGCACAGAAATTGGAGCCAGAGGGTGCAGAAAAAGAAGAGCTGTGACAACAGGACATGCCTGAGATGCTACAAATGATGCCAATCAATCAATGACTTGATCTAATTAGATCTGTTTGAGGCAAGTTGATAATCGAACCATTATAACAATGTTTCAAACGGAAATAAATTGATTAGAATTGATATTGGGAGGCATCAGGACCAGATCCTCTGGATGTGGAGCCAGTTGAGCTCTCTTCAGGTGACTGAGCTCCTCCCCATTTTTCTCATTTAAGCCACTTTTATTCAGGACCTTGTTTCTCCTTGAGGTCATGACTCAGACTTCATGATCATAGATGAGAACTGGAACAACAGAGAAGCACATCGACTGCATAACGGCGGACGCCGCTCCAATCCGCCTGTCGATCTCACGCTCCGATCTTCCCTCACTCGTGAACAAGACCTCAAGATATTTAAACTCCTCCACCTGAGGTAGGAGCACTCCACCCACCTAGAGAGGGCAAACTATCTTACTCCGGTCAAGAACCATGGTTTCAGACTTAGGGGTGCTGCAAACCGCTCCAATCCATGCTGGAGGTCCTGGCTCCATGAAGCCAACAGAACAACATCATCTGCAAAGAGCAGAGATCAAATCCTGTGGTCTCCAAACCAGATCCCCTCCGGCCCCCTAGATATTGTGTCCATAAAGACTATGAACAGAACCGGTGATAAAGGCAGCCCTGCTGGAGTCCCACATGCACCGGGAACAGGTCTGACTTACTGCCGGCAATACAAACCGAGCTCCTGCTCCGGTCGCACAGAGACCGGACAGCCCTGAGTAAGGCTCCCCGGACCTCCCAGAGCACCCTCCACAGGACACTACGGGGACGCGGTTGAACACCTTCTCCGAATCCACAAAACACATATGGACTGGAAGAGCAAACTCCCACGAACCCTCAAGGACTATAGAATGGTCATGTTGTAATTTTTGCATTTTGGCACAATTGCACCAACAGTTGTCACCTTAACCCTCTTTCTGATGGTTTTGTTGTCCATTCCCGCCTTGTGCAGGTTTACAATCTTCTTAACTTCACTGAAAGCTAGGGCTGTGAATCACTGGGTACCTCACGATACGATGCGACACACGATGCATGACTCACGACATCGATGATATCGCGATACTGCACTAATTGGTAAAAATTGTCTTTAATAACTCACATTATATAATAATACATATTTTTTGAGAAAATATATCCCCATTTATTTTTTAACTTGAACACAATGATAATAAACAACTTGTGTTTTCTTGTGTGCAACAAATAAACACATTGTTGTGCAAATCAGGAATATTATGTATTTGACGAGAATTGAAACTAATTGAATTATCAATAAAATTCAGTGTTAAAAGTAGTAAACATGAACAACAGTGTCATTACTTAATGCTAAATTGTTGTAAACAAAAGAACAAAAAATTAAATAATTCAAGTAGCTGCCAGACACAAGTCTCGCAATGTGCGCCCCCATCTACCTCCAAAGGAACGTCTCACCAAAGGATGACCGATATAAAGTTTTACAGCCTCTTCAAGCAAAAATAAAAAAATTGATACTTGGTGAGTTCCCATTGAGAATCAATCGCAGGACTAAATATGTGATATGTGGCAATATAAATATTTTGGCACACCCCTACTGAAAGCTCTGTAGCCTTTCCCATGTTGGAGAGTTTGGAGTCTGACTGATGGACCGATTCTGTGGACAGGCGTCTTTCCGACAGGTGAGTATTCAAACAGGTGTCTTCAGTTCAGCTGACAGGTTGATGAACCAGAACTCTGGGTTCAAAAACTTCCAACCTTTTAGGTTACAACATAATACGGAAAAATATTCCTAGAAAAAAATACCTTATAATGAATAACAGTCTTATCGTGGATGCTTTGACTTGTAGGAAAGATTCCATCATGTTTAAGAGAAAAGTTGTTACAGAGATGATGTCAGATTCATGCTTCTTTGAAAGCTTCAACTAAACAGTAGTTTGTGAAAGCAGACGTTTCCTGTTTAATATTTTGGTTCTAATCTAAATCGTTATTTTCACTTTTTTCATCTTCTGGTCTCCTGGTTTACTTTTCACATAAAAATTGCATTTTTTTTTTTCCCACTTCATAACGTGAGTTTGCCTTGCAGAACCACAGTTAATGGCTCTCACCCAGAAGGCCTTTTTCCATAAAGTTTACGATGAATAAAACATTTGGGATCAAATCTAAATTATTAAAAGAGATTTTTTATCACTAATTTATAATAAACAATTGCCTTTTTTTGATGAATTGTTTATGAGGGTTGTGCATTGCTTCTGTCCTTTAAGGCCTGGCCTGATGGAGACTTCACAACCCCAGCCAGCCTGCAGACGCAAACACCAGCTGGTGCAGGGAAGTGACAGGAATCAGCCCGTTTTAGAAGGACCCTGTCTCTACACACATGCACTGCTGGGATCACGGCCGTGTCCTGTCATGGGATAGGGATTGTAATGAGTGATCGTCATCCTAATTTGAAGGCGGTTGATCTCAGCAGGAATCCTCCCATCCTGCCAGGATCAATCAGTGGACCGAAAACTGTTTTTGAATTCAGCCTCCGCTCAGAGGCAAACCAGCTTTTAAAGCTCCTCTATGCTTGAGCCACATGCTGACTGTGATTTACCCATTCATGAATAGGTATAGCGGTCTTTCAATACGGCAACAAAACACAAAAACAACAGAAACTGAGGCTTTTTTAATCAAAAGGAAAATATTTTGATTTTAGAAAGTCTAATATGTCCAACTGAAACTTTTTGTAACTGAAGAGAACATGACCTGATGTCTTTTCATGCCGTTTTTATGTGTCATCACCTTTTCTTATTAGAATAAATGTTTGCTGTCTTTCTCTGAACTCAGTTGGAATGAGTGGAGAGGCGAATACATTTACCCAGTCGATGTTTAAAAACTTTATCATGATTCTCACTTCCTCAGATTCACCTTGTGGCTGATTTTTCTAACTTCAAAATCTTTTTCTCCTGTTTGATCCAAAACCAGAAGTTAGGAGAACTTACTTCCTGATAAGAAAGGAAAACCCATCTGGCCCAGACCAGGACCAAACCTGGATCAGACCAGGACCGTGTTTAGGATTAGACCAGAACCAGGACCAAACCTGGATCAGACCAGGACCAAACCTGGATCAGACTGGACCATATTTAGGATCAGACCAGGATCCTATTTAGGATTAGACTGGGACCAAACCTGGATAAAACCACGATCAAACCTGGATTAGACCAGGACCATATTCAGGATGAGACCAGGACCAAACCTGGATTAGACCAGGAGCATAACAAGAATTAGTCCAGGAACTGACACAGGATCAGAGCAAGACCAAACATAGTTTAGACTGGGACCAAACCTGGACCATATTTAGGATTGGACCAGGACAGAACTGGGATCAGACCAGGACCATGTTTAGGATTAGACCAGGACCAAACCTGAATCAGACCAGGGCCATATTCAGGATCAGACCAGGACCATGTTTAGGATTAGACCAGGACCAAACCTGGATCAGACCACGACCTGACAAAGGTTCAGAGCAGGACCAGGTCTATTCAAGACCATACATAGTTCAGACCAGGATCGAAACTGGATCAGACCAGGACCCAACATAGGATCAGACCAGAACTATACTCTAGATCCGACCAGGACCAAAAACTTTAGAAGCTACAACTGGACCCATGATGTGAGCCCATCGATCATCAGGGGGCTGATTTAGGTTAAAACAAAAACCTGAAATAATTGCAGCCCACCAAAAAGAAAAAGCTGAACAGCTTCATGAGAGGATACTTCATTGAGTTTAATCCCAGCTAGAGAGAGTCCAGTTTATCCTCAGTACTCTCCTCTACCATGTCCTCTTCAGAACTTACTTTCATTCTTTATCCTTCTTAACAGTTTCTTTCCTCTCTCTTGAACTTGTCAGATCCTTTTACTCCCTGTGTTTGAGTATTGTTACTACACAGCTGAAAAATATAAAAAAAAACTAATGTTTTAAGCTGAAGACATTCCTTTTTTCGTCTGAGTCATACGAGTTTTCAAACTCATAGAAGGATTGTGAGATTCAGAAGGAAATTCTTGCTGACGTGATTACCATGTTTCTCTCACAGCTTTTGGTTCCATGTTTGAGGTGTAAAAAAAGAAAAAGTATTGGAACTTCCATCTTCATGTTTGTCTAAGTGGCTCTCCAGTGGGACACACTCTGTACAGGAGCTTTATTTGGAGGTAGTTTCCTGTGAAAAAGGCTGCAGAGACATTTAGAGTCCCCACCACATTTATACATTTAAACTGAAAGCAGCTTCTTCAAGTTTCCTTTTAGCTCTGGGGACTGAGAGTGGACCTGCTGTCCATCATCAAAGAGGAGGCTTTAGGGAACATCAAAGTTTCACAAACACATTTAGGCTGGAAAGCATTTAAAGCTCTTTAAAGCGGGGCTTTAAAGAGGAAAGTTTGATGGGCAGTAAGCCGATGCAAAGACTCTAGAACTGGTGGAAACGATTTTTTTTTTGTTTCTGGTTTGAGTCAGACTTGGAAATGCACCGTTACAATAGAGATAGTTGGATTACCTGTCATTCTAATGCTTATCCTTCATCCATCAACCAACAAGTCATCTACTCTTATTAAGCACCATATGTGTGTTTGTGTGTGTTTTGGTGTATGTGTGGAATTCAGGCTTCCCAGCTGAATTCACAAAGAAGGGCACACCATTTATTTTCAGCTAAACTTCTTTTTGTGCTTGTCTTTTCTTTCATATCGTGGGTTATATAAAGACAAGAACAGCCAAGCCAGGTCATCAAGTGACCACTAGAGGGCATCTTCTACGATCAAAGCAATCCTCATTCAATCCAGTAACAACAAACACAGAATCAGCCAGATCACATTGTTCTCCTGGCCCGACTTCTCCCTATTCATCCTCACATTGTCCACATCGATATGGGTGTGAGCACAGATGCCCCGCCCCAAACAACAGGTGGCAGTATGTAGGCATGGGCCGATATCATTTTTACCGGCCGATACTGATAACCGATATTTCCCCTTCAACTGTGACTGATAGCTGATATTTAAGTGTCTACAATAACATGAAGTTTAGATTTGATTTCTGTTTCTTTATAAGAAAGGCACAACTTTCCTTATTGTCTTTGATTTTTTGAACAAACAGTTAAACAGGAACAAGTATCACTTTGAAATTCTGAAAATATTTCTGAAAGCATTCAGACGATTTACTGACTATTAGACGTAACTGTAGATCAAGAGCTTTCTGTTACCGGGGATCTAACAACACGTATCTCTATCAATATAAAATATACACGAGAGCAGTCAAAACCACTTCTGACTGACTGTAAACATACATTTCCAGTATCAAGGAACTGTTAGAAACAAGTATCCACGTCAGAAACAAAGTATATCTGAAAATAGTCAACAATATCTGTGCCGATAAACTCAAATCTTGCTAATATTGGCCGATGCCGATACTGGCACCAATATATCACTCATCCAGAGTAATATGCCGTCTTTTTAACACTTGCTAGCGAACAGTTTCTCCTATTTGACGAGTTCAAGTTAGAGAGTTAATTACCACAGGGCGAGTAAGTGTTTGTATCTAATTATTGAGTTTATTAGCTCTCATTTCGGTCATTTTTTGGACTCCACTCCGCGTTCTTCGTCTGCATGAAAGGTAAACAAACGTGCACGCCCCGATTCTCCAGCACCCCCGCTGCCGCTGCGCACCCGCTTTATTAATCAATTCTGTCCAAAGCCGAATGTATTTGGGGTCAAATTAATTATATTGTACTGTATTTAGTTTTAACAAAGTCAGATTTGATGCTTGTCGGTCTCAGAAAGTCTGTTGCTGAGTGTGGAAGAAAGCGTCCGTCAAAAACTTTTCTTGAACTTTTCATGAAGAAACGCGATACACGAGAGATTTATTTATTTTAAAGAGCTGAATAAAAACATCGGTACACATGTCCGTGTTGGAGTTTAGGAGACCTTCCATTGAGGAGCGGCCGCTGTCGCACTCCTGCACCCAGCTGGCAAGAGCCGACAGGGGGATGTAGAACTATGGCAAGCCGTTAGGGTCAAAATTAACCAGAAAAAAACGCGGGTATGGCAGTGCGTCACCTTGACATGTGCTATGGTTAAAAATACTTATTTGACATATTTAAATGTTGCTCCTGTTAATTTCAATACAACAATTAATACCAAAAATAATGGAAGTTTAATTTCAAAATTGTAATTTAATTTGGTGGGATAGCATATGAAGCATTCCTTTCTCTCAGTTTTTGCAGACTTGTCTCCAGACATGTACATGTAATCAGAAAATACATGATTTGTTTATGTTCAAAGTTCAAAATGTGTGAGTTAATGTTTTTAAGTACCTTTTTTTTCTTCATATATTTTTAACTTTTCAAAAAAGTAATTTTAGGCTTTCATCTTCTTTTTTCTTGTTGTTTTTTTACTTGTTACTGATCCGAAAAATGATCCAAACCGTGACCTTAAAGCCGTGACATGATCAGAGCCATGTGTTTTGTGATCCGTTAAACCCCTACTAAATACAAAAAAATAATTTGTAGCACATTATTACATTTTTGTTATGTGAACCCTGAAAACATTAGAATTTATTTGTAGACTTAATGCTTTGTTTATTAATGGAAATGAAGAAACAGTGTAATAGTCTATTTCATAAACTTTTGAGACTTGCTGATGAGTTTACATTTCATTTTTGAGCCACAAAGTGTTCAAATATAGTTATTTGGTTTATATCGTGATAAATATAGTTATCGCGCAATATGTAAAAAGCTATATCATGATATAAAAAATCCCATATCGCCCAGCCCTAATGTATATGTGTATATATATATAAAACGTCTGAGTTATGGGTTTGACTGTTGAGCAAAAGTAAGCCAGTGCCTATTTCCCATGATCCCTTTTTCACACTGTCTCTAGCTCACAGCCCCTCACCAAACACCACCAGCCAAAAATGTTGATGTGTACAGTTTTGATTCTGATTCCAGCTCAGGTGAGGAATACAAAGACGGTCACGGATCTTGTCCTCTCCAAGTGGAGCCATCAGAATGGAGTGGAGCAGGAAGCTTATGGTCATCTCAGTGCAGTTTGTAAGCAACAACTACAATCTTTTTCAAACTGCTCTTTGGGGTCTGCTCCCAATTCACAACAATTTGTATAAAGAAATATTCAGAAATCCTGTATTTTATGTATGTCCTTTGAAAAATGCAACAAGAACATGTTAAAAAAAACATTTTTTTTCTATCTTCAGAGCACAGCAACCTGTTATGATGTAAATGATCTAGTCTGCAATTGTGAGGCAGTTTCATGGCATGAACTTTCAATTGTTTTATCACACATAAATTGGCGCGGTCCTAAAACTCACCAGGCTGCACTCCTTTACTCCTCGATGAGTTTTCGGGTGCCCTTGTTCTTCATCTTCTGCCCTAACATCCCTTCAAGCATCACTCTGCCTGCAGTAAATCATCCTAAATCGCGGCGTTCCTTTGTCGTCCGGACACCGCTTTTAGCTCCACCATATTTCACAGAGCACCACACCAAGTGTCGAAAATCCATTTAGCAACCAAGTCCTGTTATTGATCAAAATCAGGCCAATGTGCCTTTCAAATATTTCTCTTCAGATGCTTTGAAGCAACCAAGGTACCACTAAAAGACTAGGTGGTTCCCCACAGCAGAACCACTCTAATGAAAATTGTGTTTTAAACATGTTGTTCCGATGCATTCCGATGCATCCACGATAGACGAATAGATCCAAGAACGTCTTTATTTTCCTGATCCGAGCTGGAATCTGGAGCAAAACTGTATGGCTGGAAAACTCAGATTTTACTCAACGTTTTTGTTTCACCGCTAATGTTGGGGCTGTAAGCTAGCAAGAGAGCGTGTGAACATACGGATGACAGGAAGTAGGGGCAGGCTTACTCCACACTGACAGAATTTATGTTTTATTCAGCTAAAAATGGCATAAAGAGCATGTGAGGTCTTGTAATGCTTTTTTCTCCTTAAAATTATATTTAATTTCTGTGATCTTAATGTTGAGGGAAGCTGCAGAACAGAGATGCTTCACAGTGAAAGAGCTGCTTCAAAGTGTGAGATGAAGTCTCTCTCTGAAGCATTTGGCAGGTCTGCTCCTGAGCACAAGTCTGTGCTATGCTTTAGTCTCAAGTGTGGATACAGGATGAAAAATGAGAAACCTGTACAGGACGCACAGTTGGTCCACACAAAATATCAGTCCCGTAGAGCAAAAATGTACATTTTTTTTCTACATATGTGCTGTGGGCGCTTATAGAACACGTTGGGGTGAGTAAAGGTGAAATGTGGGTGCAGCACGGGCACCTAGTACGGATTTTTGCTCTTAAAACGCTCAAATCATGCGGACTGTGCATGGCGCCCGTCACGCACAAACCCCTTGGGTGCAACCTGAGTGTTAGAAATGAGAAAATCAGACAGTGTGTTGCAGGACATCCAACAAGCAGGCTTCTCAACCTTAACATAAAAACATTCGGGTCATTCTCACCAACCAAAACCAGCAAGCCACAAAGTCTTCACTCACAAGAGACAAAAATAAATAATTTTATTTTGCAGACATAAATACTATTAAAATAAATAAACAAAAACATAACGTAAACATGATGATTTTTTTTTAAATATACAATTGTTTATGACTTTTGACAGATCTTCTAATGACTTCCTTTCAAAATAAAAGACATCCTACATTATAGGAACATGCCAATGCAGAAAATGCTGAAGGAAGTCTAAAGTCAACAAGTATATATATTTTTTTAAATGTTTATTTAATGTTTCTGGTGCATTTCAGCCAAAAATTCACAAATTGAACAAACAGAAACTAATTCATAGCTAATTAAATGACTCCTACCATATATTAAAACCATGAGAAACAATCCTTGAATGTGTTTAAAAGCTGGATATCTGTTTTATAATTCAGTGGATTATAACTTAACATAGCTTTAATTCTTGTATTTACTGAGAATAAATTGATTTTCTGTGATAAATGAAGCTCAAAATGAACTCTATATGTCTCAGTATAACGTTAATAAACTACAAAGGATTGATGGATTGAACAATTTTTCTAACCAAAGAGCCACAATAGAAGGGTAAAAGAGCCACATGTGGTTCCGGAGCCGCAGGTTTCAGACCCCTGCCATGCTAACAAGGGCGCCGAATGGGAGCGCTATCTGTTCTGCGTCGCCTGACCATCTTGGACCCAGCAGGAGATCCTCTGCTCCATGCCATGCCCCACAACGCCACGCCATGCCGGACGGGGTTTCCTGTAGCCGTTTTCATGTCACGTCTGTCTCCATCCACCCATTCCGTTCCTGAGGTGGGACTGCTGGGGCCATCCTTCCTGCTCCTGAGGAGGGTCATCGGGACCGCTCCTTCCAGTCTCCGAGGATGGTCGCCGCTCATCCCCCTTGGCTGTTTCTGGCTCTGAAGGAGGGTCGCTGGGACTGCTCCCCTTCATGTGTCCTGTCCCTGGGGAGTGTCACCGGGACCGCTCCTCTCCACGTCTGTTCCTGGAGGGGTTCCAATACCTCACACATCAGTCTGGATGCAGGAGCCCTGTCTTATGGACTTGTCATTTTTGTTCCTCCAGGTCCCCTCCTCTCAGGTTTTTGGGCATCTGGGATCTACCCTTTAGGGGAGGGGTACTGTCATGATTCAGCGCTTGGGTTTGGTCATGTTCTGTTTTCTCTGTCAGTTTCACCATGTTCAGGTTAATCATCCACAGCTGTCTTCATTTAGTTAATCAACCTCAGTGTATTTAAGTGCCTCGTTTTCAGTTCTCATTGTCGGGTCATCTGCTCTTCTATGTTCTGGCACAGCACTGGTTTGTTCTCCTGGGTTTGTCATGTTTCAGTTGATTTAGTTTATGTTTCTGCCAACAAGTCAAGTCTCCTGCGTTTGGGTCCTTCACCACCACACCCTGACCGATGGAGGCGTGTCTGCTTCATTTATGCTCTATGAATGTCACTGTTGTAACAGGTAAGAGCAGCGTTGGACAACCTGCTTTTGTAGGGGATGATCTTCCAGACCTGCGCTCAATCTTCATCTCTGCATGTCAGGGTGGAACACGTGATGCTTTCTCCTGTTTAACTTGGTCACTGTGTAGAGACAACAGTTGCTGATGTTGTGCATGGTTGGGGGTTGGGGGGGACTGGAGTGTGCCTTTGGACTGGATTATGTCTGCCTGACTGGGCTGGAATGAGCTGAGAAATGCTGGTGAGAGAGAGAGAGAGATAGCAACAGGGGGCGGAGCCTCCCAGCAGCGTGCAGTAAGGAGAAACTTGAAGTTACTGGAGGATCACCAGAATAATGAGCTGCAGTGGTGTTATGTGCTGTCAGCGTTACTGTGACTGGGCTGCTGAAGCTGAACGGAGTAATCATGTAGGTCAAAGAATGATGCCGCTACTAACGCTCAGAGGTCAAACTTTCAGGCTAATTTAATGAAGTTTACATCCAGATACCTTCACTCAGGCTCCCTGAATCTGGCCTTACTTGAGCTGCTTCACCAGAGAGGAGAAACAGACAGGAAGTCCAAACCTTGTAACACTCCTTCATCTCCTTCAGCCTGACACGGGTAAATAAAGGCTCACTAGCTGCTCGGCCTTGAGTCTGTTAATGGATGGGCCTCAGCGTCCAGCCCTCCATCAGCCATGACTGATGGATGAGCGTGGCAACACGCCAAAAAGGGCAGGGAGGGGTGATGGAGGGGAAGAATACCAGAATGGAGGAGAGCAGCAGAGAAGTTCTTAACTTTACTGTGGTCAGGTTTATAAAAACACCACATTCGTGAAATGAAGCTTCATCTGGAGGAGATAATAATCTATATAACAGCTTCACGTTTCTGCTCGATGTCTGCAGCAAACTCACTTGAATTGATTAATGAGCAGGGCTGGGTTGATAAAATCAATTAATAGATCTAAGCTTAATAGATCTGTAAGAAGAGAATCTGTAAAAAATAAATGCTTTCATTTTGATTGAAAACTAAAATATGTATTTTAGAACTGAACATTTTGGAGTTTTTCTTTCAAAACTATGACTTGTGGCTGATGTCCTTCAGAAATATACGTAAAGTTGGAGAAATGCTGCATTTTTGTGGTGTTGGAATCATCATAAAAACGACTGTTCGACTCAAAAAACACAAACAAAGATCAGGAAAACAACAAATCTTTTAACAGCACATGAATGCAGTATAACCTAAAAACAAAGGTCAGTATATTTATAGAACTCCATCGATGTAGAAACACCAGAATTACTGGGAAAACAAGACATTATTAAGGATTAACAATGTAATTTGTTCCAGTTTGACTGGTCAGATTGAATAGTTAAACGGGCCACAGTTTGCCATCCCCTGACCTAACCCCTTTATGCTGAGAGTCAAGCTGGGGGGCACTGGACCCCATTTTTAGAGTCTTTGGTATGACTGTGGATTTGAACCCATGACCTTCCAGTTAAAGGACAGACACTCCGGCACTAGATCCCTGCTGTAACAGCTGATGGAGCAGTTTCTACAGAAAGACCAGCACCAACCTCAAACATGAACATTTCCATTTAAGTTTAGACAGTGCAGTCTTCAGTAAAGAAGGCAGCCGCTTTGGTCAAAACATTAGTTTTCATGTCACAATATGAGGTTCATGACACAAATACTTAGTTTAACATCCATTTTATTTTTCTTTATTTCCCAAACCCTTCTATGACAATGTTTATTTTTTTTAAAAAGTGTTTTAATTGTGATTATGAAGTTTTTAACCAAAATCCCACAACCTGAATGTCTTAAAAAGCCATTTTTCATGTTGATCTGAAGCTTTTGTTTCCAAAATCTCCTCTGAGATTTAAAAGGAGAAATACTTGTAAATACAAAAACAAAATGATTTCTTATTACATTTGTTCTCTTTTATGAGAACACGCCACATATACATTTTAAGAAAGAGTTTATATGACTTTACATTTACATATACAGACCTCCTCCCTTAAGCCTCCAGCTCCCCTTCCACCACCAGCAGCAGCCCTGCTTGGATTTGCAGACAGGCTCTCATTCTGTCAATCTCCTGTGACGCCTTGAAGACAACAGCTGTCTGCTCCGTGTCTCACCACGTCACGCTCCCCTCACTTCACCTCTCCTGCTTCCTGTTTTCTCACTCACGCCAAATGTCATCACAGAGCTTGGTCCTGCCTTTGTCTTTTCCTTCTCGAAGCTTCCATGCCCGCCATCATGTGAGTATGAATCCCAAAGGGAAGAAGAGCTGGTTTTTGTCTCTGTTGCATCTTATATCATTTTGTTATGTTTCATAATTTCTTCTGTGTTTTGTGTGTGTGTGTTTTGTGCGTTGGAGCATCATTTCACAGACCAGCATCACATGAGCACAGGTACAAAATGCACCAAGATGAAAAACTTTTTCCCTTTATCTACTAATCAATCTCTTTGAGCTTCAAACGTGTGCTTTGGTGCACGTGCACAGCTGCAGAAATCCAGTTCTGGTCGGAGGTTCAGGTACAAACTGAGCGATCAATCTCTTTCAAGGTTGTCTTTGCCTCTTGACATTATTTGAAAAATGGACAGCTCGGGCCCATCGTTCTTCTGTCTGTGAGTGAAAATCGACACGCCGTCCCAGCGACCGCGCCTCGGGGTTCGCCTCAGATCCTGAGCGCTTTATGAGCGTCTGTCCCACATTGTGCCTGCTGGGCCTGGAACAAAGAAATGGAAGAAACGCAGCTCCAGCACGGATGAAGGGGTGTGCACGGTGATGGAGTGGAGATCAGGGGTTTAATAGTTTGTGAGAAATATTTTGCTGGATCATTTCGCGGAAAAATCTCTAAAAGTGCAACTTTGCAGTAGGATTACCACAATTAGTCGAATAATCGAAGTTATGACGGGTATCTGCTGGCTTTTTAGACTATTTTTGCATTTATTAAGGTTTTTTAGGCTATTTTGGTGTTTAGCTACACTGTAAAAAATGAAACATTGGATCAATAAACAAATGTTCTGAAATTTGTTACGTTTAGAAATATTAGATTCTTTTAACTTCAAAAATTTGAGTTGAGTAAGTCATCAATTCAAAATTTCTCTTGATGAAAACTAATGATTTCAAATGGAAAAAATTGCAGAACTGTTTTTAATTGATCCATTGTTTTACTTTTTACAGTGTAATATTTCAACTACATGCTAGCTGTTTTGGCTAATTTAGGCTTTTTTGTTTGTTTTTTAATGCTATTTTAGAGTTTAGCTAATATTTCAGCTGCTGTCTAGCGAATTTTTACTAATTTAGGCTTTCTTTGCTTGGGGAGGCTAGCAGCTAATATTTCAGCTACATGCTAGCTGTTTTGGCAAACTGAAGATTTTTTCAGGTTTTTCTATGCTATATAGGAGTTTACCTAATATTTCAGCTGCATGCTAGCTATTTTGGCTAATTTAGGCTTTTTTGTGTGTTTTATGCTATTCTGGAGTTTAGCTAATATTTCAGATGCAGTCTAGCTAAATTAGGCTTTCTTTGCTTGGGGGGGGTAGCAGCTGATATTTTAGCTACATGCTAGCTGTTTAGCTAACTTTTTATTGTTACTGTCTTTTTAAAAAAATTAAAATTTGGCATTTAAGTAATATTATAGCTAGCTATCAACATCAACGTTTTCAGCTATCAATTTCAGCATCTTCAGTTTATGGGATTCACACTATCATTTTTACAGATAATGCTAGTGTGAATATATCTCGTTTTTAGTTGGTTTAAAGCTAGTCTACTATTAGAATAATCATTGATGGTAGCACTACTTTGCAGCCGTGCAGCCGTGGTGGTTTAGCTGCTTCCGTGTTCAGATTTTTGGAAAACTTTTTCCTGCTTGTTTCCTGATGTCTGACAAAAACAACGCTGCAGAATTGGATGCTGGAATACTGGGTCAGTATTTGTTTGCCTGCAGACGGATTAAGATTACAGAGAATAATCTGCGCGGCACAGATGGGTGACGCTCCATTGCTCGCTCTGCACTAAGTACAGACCGCGTGTGGTCAGAGCTGCACTGCTGCGAGAGTTCAGTGATTCCAGACACTAACAGAATAATGTCATTTTAGCAGATAAAATTCCTTCATCTGCCCACATATTTTGATTTATGAAGAGCAACAAACACTTTTCTGCTGCTAAAGACTAAAGTGAGCAGAAAACTCAGAAATTCCACACGTGAAAAAAACTCTTCAGTGAGTTTCGGCTTCACATCAAATCCTTCTGTCACAGTATTAGAGGCATTTTCTGCAGTCTTTTTTTCTTTTTTGCAGTCTAGTTCGTCTCACATATCGATGGCTTTTCTTATCAGCTGTTCATCTGTTGTCTCTATTTAAGTTTGATTAACTCAGGGCTGTCTCTTTTAAATTCTCTTTCATGATGAAGAAATGATTGTGTCAGTTTGGAGATTTTTCTCCTAAATTTAAAGATAAGAAATGTCTGGTTGAATCTCTATTTCTGTTGAGGATTCTCTTTGTATCTTTTCAGAGTTCTGCTGTGACGATGAACCAGCAGCATCAGGTTAAATATGGATTATGACATCTTCTCCCATACATTGAGTAAAAACATAAAAGAGTTTCTTCAGGAAAAAAGTGAAAGAACATCAAGCTTTACTACAAGAACTGAACTGTCACCAACTCTTCATCTTTGGTCTTTGTTCTGACAGAGAAGCGTGCATCTAGCAGTGACTAAAATACAATCTCATTCATATTGTAACATATTAATTGAACTTTGATACATTTATAAGAAAGGTGCATCCCTTAAAAAGAGAAGAGTGAAGCTGAGTTATGATGAAGAGGATGCTGTGAATGACAACTCATCTCCAATGAAGCAGAGCTGTGAGCTTCACCTGACAGCATCCGCCTCCTCAGCTCCTCCTGTGGTCCTCCTCATAAATGTTCTAGTTCCTCCTGCTCACAGCAGCCTTCACTTCTTCTTCCTCCTCATTGGGTTTATCTCCGATGAAAGCTGGCGGACTCGGCTTCCTGTCAGGAGCGGATTCATGTGTCTAAAGACAGAGCTTCTCCTCTCTTCACAGCTTTCTGAACGATAGATCTCACGGTGCTCCTCGGGAGAACCAAAGCTGCACAAGCGTTTGTGTGAGCCTCCAGGCTGTTGAGAAATGTTTTATGCGCTCAAGTTAAATGTGTGGTTTGGGTTTTACTGCTAAATGTGATGCTTTTCTTTACAAGGAGTAAGTCTGGAGGTCAGGGAGGCACAATTTGTCATCAGGTTAACCCTTGGATGCCATCTAAAGTTATTTTCTAAAGAAAACTATTCAATTTTTCTCCCTTAAAAATCTGACAGAAGCCTGGAAATGTGTTTTGATGAAGTTGCAACTTAGACTCAAATGTGCCAAAGACTTTGATTCTGGTCTTTAGTTTCTTCAGATGCAAAGAATTATTTCTGAAATCCTTAAGCATGCATATTTAACTTGACTATTTTCCATTTTAATAATTTACTTACTTTCTTTTAAATAAAACTAATTAGTCTAATTCCATTCTGTATTCCTTTTTTTAGTTGAATTTATTCTGATCATTTAATATTTAGAGCCGGGAATCATTTAAAAAAAAATGAGTCACGATCAATCACAATCATTTTATTTTTATCTACGGTATATTGCCGACCACTTATTATCTGTGAATAATCACAATATAAAATCACACACAAAATAGAACATCGAGAACATTTATTTTTAAAAAGTGATGTCTATCAATTAAAAAAAAATCTGATTAATCAGAATGTTTTACCAGGTAAAATTTATTTTATTATTATTACTTTTATTAACCTTTAATTACACAGGTAGGTTAATTGAGAACAATTTCTCCTTTACAAGGATGACCTGATTATATTCTACAATATGGCACCAGACCATGGATCAAACAGGGCGATTTTTATGAAAAAGTGATCTAAACCAGTAGCCGGGTTAAAGTGAAGGACTGTTTTTTTTATTAATTTCCATTAATAAATCTCAACGTATTAATTCTTAATTAATTAATTAGTCACGTTAACTCGTTAATGTTCACAGGCCTATTAATATTATAAAATACCTAACATTAAAAATAAAAATATAAAGCTCAAAATGATGCACAGGTGGTTCATTTTGCATCTGTTGGTAGAAATACATGGATTTTTTAAAGGTGGAAGTGCAGGAAGCAAAGGCTGCAGACCTGACACGAGCTCCACAGCTTTAACAGATGGAAGGGGAGCAATGAAAGCACAAGCGAGCCTTTTACAAACTCCTTTAAATTCTCTCTTCTCACAAGAAGAAAATTTGTTCCTGTTATGGAGAATGTGGAGAAAAGTTTTGCAAACGCGACCCGGACAGAATGCTGAGTTCAGACGCTGTGAAAGTGTCCTTCATTCACAAGCTTTTTTGGGGATTTTCAAGGCTGCAAATCACTGAAGAATCCCACTAAAGTAATATTTTAGCAGTAAAATGATTTTTTAACCACATTCCTCAGGCAAGCAGTTGAACTATTTTTAAAAGAGAAAAAAAGATTAAAATAATTCAAGGACTGGAGTGTGACATTCTGAATTTGAAATTGCTGCACAAATTGGCGTCTTCTCGTTAGCTGAGCCATCATAACAAACACACACACCTACACACTTTTCAACATAGTTTAGGACAAGAATCTGGAAAAGTTACAAGTTACAGATTCAGGAACATTGGAAGTTGTTTGTAAAATAAAAGATAAATTTCACACGTAAAAATGTGAAAATGTTCAGACATGAAAACTATGAATTTCATAGATTCTAATGCGTGTCTCTGACTGACAGAAATACTAAGCAGCATAAAAATGAATCCAGATGGAAAGAAAAGCTAAAGCTCAGAGACAGACTTCATGCAACGCTCTCACTCTTCCTACATCACGCAGAAGATCAGACACACGAGACAGGAGTGTTACATCCGCTGCACTTCAATTTCATCCAGGAGATTTTTTCAGAAACACCCAGCCAGCGAGGCCAGATGGGCCCCATATGGTTTAAAAGTGGTCAGAAAATGTGGGGCCCTATCGGGTTTGTCTGCAGTTTCTGTGGTGGCCCCACCTGTGTTTGCCTACATCGGCTTAAGTGGGCACTCAGTGGGTTGCTCGCTACGCTAGGCAGCCGCCCGGTGAACATAGATAGCCACAGTGGAGCTTAATACACCAGAGCTCGCTAGCTCTCTACTGCAGAGTTTGCTACGATAGAGCCTGCTAGCTTGATAGCTCAGTACAGCTTGCAATAGTGGAGCTCACTACAGCGGAGCTCACTAGCTTGATACAGCAAAGATCGGTAAAGGAGAGCTAATTAGCTCAATACAGCGGAGCTTGCTAGCTCGATGCAGCAGAGCTTGCTAGCTCTTAAACCAGGGGTGTCAAACTCGATTGCACAAGGGGCCAGAATCCAAAACACACCTTAGGTCGCGGGCCGAACAGGATAAACATTTATTGAATATTAAAACTAAATTTTTAAAACCGTAACTTTTAAATATAAATTATGAACTAGATATATAGCATTGCCTGCGTAATGCTAGTGTGAATGCGTAAGCTGAATTTGGCAGCTGAAAATGTTAGTGCTGATAGCTGAAGATGCTAAAATTGATAGCTACAAACACTAAAGCTGATAGCCTGCTAAACTATTAGCTAAATACCAAATTAGCTTAAAAAACTAAAAAAAAAAAAAACAGTTTAGCCAAAACAGCTAGCGTGTAAATATTAGCCTAACTCCAAAACATCCTAAAAAAAACATATCAAAAAGCTCTAATTACCCAGAAAATATAGAAAATATTAGCTAAACACCAAATGGACAAAAAAACTTAAACAAAAGCCTAAATTAGCCAGAACAGCTAGCATGTAGCTGAATTTTTAGCGAAACACCAAAACAGCCAAAAAATCTTAGTAAATGCCAAAATAGTCCAAAAAGGTGGTGGAATGCCAAAACTTTAAAACATAACTTTTTACCAAAACCATGAATAATACAAAAGCAGGAATATTATTCCAGAATAAATCAACTTAAACCTTAATAACTTTCAAATATTTTACTCTCCATAAAATATCTTTTTCAAAAACTATACAAGTTAGAAATAAGCGCAAGATAACATTGGGCCATTAATAACAATAAAATAAAATGTCTGGAGGGGCGGATATAATCCTGGAGGGCCGGATCCGGCCCCCGGGCCTTGACTTTGACACATGTGTCTTAAACCATATGGGGACCACATGGCCTTGCTGGCTGGGCAGTTGGGATGAGAGGAGAAGGAAACAACTAAATGAGTCAAAAATACACAAAACCTCGAAGAGATTGTTCAACAAATGTTGGTGAACTCTTCAGTCTGGAAGTATAGCTGTGACCAATGCGACATCTTACATAAGGACCCCTCCCCCGACAATTTATGTAAGTCTTTATATGGTTTATGGACCCCGGCCAGTTCACCCAGACCTCTGTTCTCTGAATTGTTTTCTGTTGGTCTGTCTCTATAGTCAGAGCTTGATGACAATTTCCTGGCTTTTTGTGAGGCCAAGGTGATCTCACTCCACATATGAACACAGTATATTATGAGAATCTCTATCCTCCTTAAAGAAAAAAAAACATCTTCAAATCTCAAAGATTTTCCTGACAAAAACATAAAAAAATGATTAGTTAGTTAAAAGCATGTAACTTTTTGTGACCACTATGCCTGTCCCAGTGGTTTAAACAGAAATCCCCCTCTGATGAAAATCAGGATTTATGATTTTTTAAAATGTATGTGTGGAAAATAAAAGACCAAATATAGTTAGAAATTGTTTAGTTTTTGTGTTTCTGAGTATCTCTCCTTTCAAATCTCTGTCAATCAAACTGTGGTGAAAACGCCCCGATTGAATCATTGGAGCCGTTTTGACGACACAATGACAATAAGAAGAAGAAGAGCGCATCTGTGAGCTCTTTTATCTGCTCCTACCAGCGTGCTCCAGCTGTGCAGGAGAAGAAAATACGCCCTCTTCCCATGTGCTGTAGAGGGCTGCAGTTCAAAGAAAGGCCATACTGGCCATACTGTTCAGAGGTCTTAAAAAAAGTAAGCAGAGACCGTTTCTCTGTTTGATAACACAATAAGATATATTCCAAATTTCTGCCACCACACTAGCGCTCATCTGTCAGAGACGTTTATTCAAGGCAAGTTCCTTACACGTTGGAGTGGTTATGGATGAAGCAATTTTGGTAAATCTTGGCTGGGGATTTTACAGCGGAGCTGTGGATCCAGCGATTCCGCATGACACGCTGTGTGTGGCTGTGGGACCTCTTGTGGCGCTCGCTGTGCGGGGCTCAGAGCAGCCAGTTCCTCCCACAAAACACAGTTAATTCAAAGAAAGTGTTTTCCAAGTGAAAGTGAAGCTCTTCACTGTCTCGTGCGAGCTGGCATTGACATTTCTGCTATTGCTAGCGGCGAAGATTTACGCTAGCAAGACACAGACCTATCATAATCAGACAGCTCTGAAAGCCACGCCCACTTAGAGTAGATTTTGGAAACAGAGGCTTCAGATGAACATGAAATATAGCTTTTGGTTTAATACTTCATAATCATATTTAAAACACTACTGGGATCATTTTGGGTTTTTTTTTTGTTATTAAAAAAAATTGTAGTGGGGGGACTTTGATGCCTTGTTTCCACTGAGTGGTCCAGACCGGACTGGACCGGACTGGACTTATGATAGACTGGTTTAGCAGGCCGACGGGGACCATTTCTGGTCCCCCGTTGGCTGTAGGTCAGGGGTCTGCAACCTGAGGCTCCAGATCCACATGTGGCTCTTTGGCTTTGAAGAAAACTTAACTAACTGATTAACTCTTTCATTTGTGTTTAGAATTTTGACATAACTTGTCATAATGACAGTAAGATGTTAAATCTACATGTGTAGATAAGAAAAGTGGATTCTTCACTACTATTGTCATGTTTTTATTCAAAGAAGAAAAAGGATGAAGGTCATAATAACAGAAAATCTCATGTTTCTTACATTTGTAATTAAAGTAAATCTGTTGCAGCTGGAGGATCTTGTATGTACTACTGTATATAGAAAAACATAATTGTATAGAACATTTTCAAAGCAATATTTTATAAATTAATGGATTAACAGCCACAAAAACATAGATAAAGTGTGTTTTTCTAACTATGAGTTTATACTGACTGCGTTTTGGTCCATAAGATGCTGGACCAAATGGCTCTTCTGCTGTTAAAGATAGCAGAGCCCTGTAGTAGAAAAATGGAATAGACTCGTTAGGGCGGAGCTTCTGTCGTCACATGATGAAATCTGTTGATTGGCGTAAAGGTTTTACCACAACAGCGAGCGTCCAACCAGCACTTTTCCTGACTCCAGGTCCAAACTGAAAGTTTTCTGTGATGATTCTGTTCTGTTCTGTTCAGGTCTATCAGTTATTGATTTTTTAACTGCATGTTTGAGCTGTTGGATTTTGTTTTGAGAAACAGTTTTGATAAATTAAAATCATTGGTAGTGTCCCTTATTTTTACATGAAAAAGTAACTAGTAAAAAAGAGAATATATTAAAGGAAAATGAATCTATGAATTTCTCAAATCAATATCAGTGAAATGAGTTTTTAAACCCAGCTCTGTCAGATCAAACATTATGTCTTCAGTCTTCTCTTCAGTACGTTTGTTCTTTGATTAAAGTATAACGCAAGTTATAAAAAGTCTTAGTAATCTTTGTCAAGTATGATCAGTTTTTAAACCAGTCAAAAAAGACAACCCAAATCTCTTTTCCTGCATCTTTGACGTGGTTTCTGGTGCTGCAGGTTTCTGGTTTGTCCGGGTCCATGAAGGATCAGAGAGAGGTGTAGACACAGATTTAGGAGGAGTACAGGTGTGTCTCGGAGGTTCACTGAGGTTCATACGGCCACCTCAAGGCCACCGTCCATTTTAAATTAGACCATATTGTCCTTGACCAGTTCAAACGGGGCTGAAATTTGTATTTTTAAGGTGCCGATGTTCTAAAAATCTTCCTTCAAAATAAAATGTTACAACAAGAAATTTAGTTTCAAAAAGTCTACAAATATCAGTGTATTGTGTCATGGCTACAGAACACTATTAGCGACCCAGACGCTGGAACCCGGAAAAGACACGGCGAGAGACGAGCGTGACAGATAAAGGATTTAATGAAGGAGGTAGGGCGTGATCAGAGGTGGAGGTGGATTCCAGGCGAGGGGCTGAGACTGGTGGCGTCACTGGCAGGATCCACAAACAGAAGGGATGTCGTCTTTGGTGAGGAACGGCAGAGTGAAGGCAGAGGCTCGTGGTGTGACCGCTGGAGAGAGGAGCGACCACTCGTGGTGACAGATTCCTGAGGGTGAGTAGACAAAATATTAGACTGAGTTCGGACATAAACAGGGCAAGACTAGATTATACGTGGCGACCAATTATGCACCATCAGGGGCAACGGACTGGCGAGGAATGATGATCCTGGAGCTCCTTAAAAGGCAGACGTAGTGATGAGGTGAGTGGTCGCAGCTGGGGATGATCAGCAATCCGGTGGAGAAGAGAAGGGAGGGGGAGGAGGCTGACAGAGGCACCGTGACAGTACCCCCCCACAAAGACGCCTCCAGGCGGTCAAGGCGGCGATCCGGGTGGGCACGGTAGAAATCAGAGATGAGCGAGGGGTCCAGAATGAGGGAGCGGGAGACCCAGGAACGCTCCTCAGGACCGTAACCCGCCCAGTCGACCAGGAACTGGAACCCCCGACCCCGACGACGGACGTCCAGAATCCGGTCAACCACATAGGCAGGGGCGCCGTCGATGATACGGGCGGGCGGAGGGGAAGCGGACGGCGGGCACAGAGGACTGTCCTGGACAGGCTTAACCTGAGAGACATGGAAGGACGGGTGGATCTTCAGGGCATTGGGCAGGCGGAGACGGACACAGGTGGGGTTGATGATCCTTTCGATGACATAGGGCCCGATGAATCGGGGAGCTAGCTTCCTAGAGGACGCCTGAATGGGGATATTGCGAGCCGAGAGCCACACCCTCTGACCGGGTTGGTAATCGGGTCCCACTACTCTGTGACGGTTGGCGATCTGACAGTTGCCCTCCTTGGTGCGGAGGAGGGCGGCCTTCGTCTGGGTCCAAACGCGTTGGCAACGCTCCAGGTGGTGTTGGACAGAAGGCACTGCCAGATCCAGTTCCTGAGAGGGAAACAGAGGTGGTGAGTACCCGAGGGCGGCCTCAAAGGGGGAGATACCGGTGGCAGAAGCAGGGTGAGTATTATGGGCATATTCAATCCAGACTAGGAACTGGGACCAGTCCTGATGGTTCTGTGCCGCCAGACAGCGGAGAGCTGCCTCCAGTTCCTGGTTGGCCCGTTCCGCTTGGCCATTAGACTGAGGGTGGTAGCCGGAAGAGAGACTGACCGTGGCCCCTAATGCAGAACAGAAGGCTTTCCAGACTTGGGACGTGAACTGGGGGCCACGGTCAGAAACTATGTCAACGGGTATCCCGTGATGACGGAAGACATGGTTGACCATGAGGTTGGCCGTCTCAGTGGCGGTGGGAAGTTGAGGAAGGGGAATGAAGTGGGCCATTTTAGAAAAACGGTCAACAACAGTGAGGATGACCGTGTTACCGTGAGACGGGGGGAGTCCGGTGACAAAATCCATGGCCAGATGAGACCAGGGGCGGCTGGGAGTGGGTAGCGGATGAAGCAGACCAGCAGGAGCAGAGGACGAAGATTTTGAACGGGCACAAGTGGAGCAGGCCGCGACGTACTCACGTACATCTTTCCACATGGCAGGCCAATGGAACCTCTTTTTGATGCGGTTCAGGGTCCGGTGAACTCCCCCATGGCAGGCTAGACGGGAGGCATGACCCCAAGTGATGACCTCGGAGCGTAGGTCAGCTGGAACAAACAAGGTACCCCTCGGGACAGGAGGGTGGTCACTGATGTTTTGTAGGGCTCGGAGTACCTTGTCTTCCACATCCCAAGTGAGGGATCCGATGATGCAGGTCGATGGCAGGATATCGGAGGGGGTGCGCTCCGAAGGGCTGTATTTCCGGGACAGGGCGTCAGGCTTGACGTTACGGGATCCGGGTCTGTAGGTGATAGAAAACTTGAAGCGGTCAAAAAAAGACACCAACGAGCTTGCCTGGAGTTGAGTCGTTTGGCGGAGCGGAGGTAGGCCAGGTTTTTGTGGTCGGTCCATACGATGAATGGCTGATCAGCTCCTTCCAACCAGTGACGCCACTCCTCCAGCGCCAGCTTGATAGCGAGTAGTTCCCGGTTCCCGACATCGTAATTTTGTTCCGCAGGGGACAGTTTGCGTGAAAAGAAAGCGCATGGCTTAAGTTTGCCGGTAGAGGCTTCCTTTTGGGACAGGACAGCCCCTACACCCGAGTCAGAAGCATCCACTTTGACAATGAATTGGCGAGATGTGTCAGGTTGAATGAGGATGGGGGCATTGACAAAAAGGCTCTTTAGTCTGTCAAAGGCGTGTTGGGCTTCGGTGGACCAGATGAAGGAGCGATTAGTAGAAGTGAGACGAGTGAGGGGAGAGGCGATGCTGCTGTAGTCTCTGATGAAGCGTCTGTAGAAGTTAGCGAAGCCAAGGAATTGTTGAAGTTTTTTCTGTTGTCGGGGGGTGCCCAAATCTATGTTGGAGGGGTCAGGGGCGGATGCGACTGATGTTCGATGATGTAGCCTAGAAACTGGACGGTGGACGCATGGAACAACACACTTCTCGTGTTGACATAGAGTCGGTTTTCTAAAAGTCTTTCGAGACCAATTGCTCGTGTTGCCGAGGTCTGGTCGTGCGAGTAGATGAGAATGTCATCCAGGTATATACAAAAATCGATTGAGAAAATCCCGCAGGACGTCATTCACCATCCTCTGGAAGACTGCCGGGGCTTAGTAAAGTGGGCCATGACATAAATATTCGTAGTGCCCGAGGGGGTGTTTAAAGGCAGTTTTCCACTCGTCGCCCTCTTTGATGCGAACCAGGTGGTAAGCATTACGAAGATCTAGCTTGGTGAAGATGTGGGCTCTTTGCACGGAGTCGAAAACTGAAGTGATAAGAGGAAGAGAGTATTTATCTTTGACAGTGATATGGTTTAGTTCGCGGTAATCAATGCATGGCCTGAGAGTTTTATCTTTTTTCTCAACGAAGAAAAATCCTGCCCCCACAGGAGAGGACGAGGGTCGGATGTGGCCTAGGGCGAGCGCTTCCTGAATGTACTGCTCCATAGCTGTTCTTTCGGGACCTGATAAATTAAATAGCCTGCCCTTGGGTAAGGGGGCACCTGGCAGTAGGTTGATCTCACAGTCATAGGGCCTGTGAGGGGGAAGAACACTGGCCTTGGTTTTGCTGAAAACCGTTTTTAAATCATGATAGCAGCGCGGGATGGCTGTAAGGTCTATGGCGCATGGACTATCTGAGTCAGGGGTAGGTAAAGAAGGCAGCGCGGATAACAGACAGGTGGCTAGACAGTAAGGGCTCCAGTGAGTGATGGATCCCTGGACCCAATTGAACTGGGGATTGTGTAGCTTGAGCCAGGAAAAACCCAACACGATGATAGTGTGGGCTGACTTGGTGACAAAAAATTGGATGGACTCTGTGGTTACCTGACGTGATCAATAGGATGGGCTTGGTGCGATGGGTTATGCGTGATAGGTGTTGACCCCCAAGGCCGGACGCTACTATGGGGGTGTCCAAGGGTTCTGTGGGAATAGACAGACGATTAACAACATGGATATCGATGAGACTCTGTTCAGCTCCAGAGTCAATGAGGGCCTTTAAATCATGAACTTTGAGGTTGAAACATAACTTGACAGGAATCAGTAGAAAGTCTGTATTAGTATCTTTGGTTTCAGATTCCCCTCGTGGCCTGTCATCTAACGAGGGGTTTTGGAGTTTAAACGGTGCGGACAACCAGAAACTAAGTGGCCCTGAGCACCGCAGTAGAAACAGGCACCTGTTTCGAGCCTTTTACGACGCTCCTCTTCTGACAGCCGAGAGTGGCCGATCTGCATAGGTTCGTCCGGGACAGAGAGTTCAGGGACCGGGCTCGGTGCAGTTGGTGGGGCGTGGGCGAGCTTGAGGGGGCGAGGAGGAGGTTGGTATCGCTCTTTTTGGCGTTCGCGTATCCTGGTATCCGACCTAAGCGCGGCGGACACCAACTCCTCGAAGGAGCGCGCCTCGGGTTGGGAGCAGAGGTGGTCTTTGATTTGTTCATTCAGGGACTGGTAAAAAACCCATTTAAGGGCTAAATCGGGCCAGCCAGCTTCAACCGCTAAAATGCGAAAGTCAATGACATGATCACTTACAGGTCGGTTCCGCTGTTTGAGAGAGAGTAATCGCCGGGTCGCCTCTTCCTGTTTACGAGGGAGGTCGAAAATAAGGCGGAACTCACTGAGGAACCGTTCATAGGACAGGTTAGTGATGGGATTGGCAGTGAGAAAAGCTTGGGCCCACATAAGGGCTTTGTTTCGCAGAGAATTGACGATAAGAGTGATCTTACTGTGGTCAGTTTGGTAGTGTCTGGGAGCTTGTTGACAAATCAGCTGGCACTGCAGCAAAAATCCTCCGCAGGCTTCCACATCCCCGAAGAATGGTTCTGGTTGAAGTCGGACATTTTCGGGGGCGGACGATGAACCGGAAGCGGACGGTGGAGGGTTGACAGGAACAGTAGCAGCGGCGGACGAAGCCAGGGAAAAACGATTAGTGAGTTCATGTAAAGTCTGAGTCATACCATCCAGGGGACGAAAGAGGTCCTGCTGGACCGCAGCCATTTGGGAGAGGGCGTCCGCTTGACGTCCGAGCATAATGCCTTGTTGGGAAACGGCTAGTTTGAGTCCTTCCGGGTCAGCTGGGTCGATGTTTTGGCCAGTCCGTTCTGTCATGGCTACAGAACACTATTAGCGACCCAGACGCTGGAACCCGGAAAAGACACGGCGAGAGACGAGCGTGACAGATAAAGGATTTAATGAAGGAGGTAGGGCGTGATCAGAGGTGGAGGTGGATTCCAGGCGAGGGGCTGAGACTGGTGGCGTCACTGGCAGGATCCACAAACAGAAGGGATGTCGTCTTTGGTGAGGAACGGCAGAGTGAAGGCAGAGGCTTGTGATGTGACCGCTGGAGAGAGGAGCGACCACTCGTGGTGACAGATTCCTGAGGGTGAGTAGACAAAATATTAGACTGAGTTCGGACATAAACAGGGCAAGACTAGATTATACGTGGCGACCAATTATGCACCATCAGGGGCAACGGACTGGCGAGGAATGATGATCCTGGAAGCTCCTTAAAAGCACAGACGTAGTGATGAGGTGAGTGGTCGCAGCTGGGGATGATCAGCAATCCGGTGGAGAAGAGAAGGGAGGGGGAGGAGGCTGACAGAGGCACCGTGACAGTATTGTTTTTTTTTTACAGACAAGAATGATTCAATAAAACAAAGTTGTTTGTAAAAGTCGTCTCTGATTTGAAAAAATTCAATAAAGGAAACATCAAATGATCCCCCCCCTCCCATAATGTCATTTTAATCTCCAGTTATCTTTCAGGGCAAACGGATGGATCATATTAACTTTTTACATAAATCCTCATTCATTGGGTAATTTTTTTTAACTCCACCATCCAGGACCTCTGCTCATTCCTAATTTGGGTCTACTCCCGCCAGTTCCTAACAGTGATGGATAAATAAGGCAAAATAAAATGATGAAACCATCATAGTAGCTTAGCAATCCAGTCAGCCGTGCAGGTAGCCGCTTTAAGTCACGTGACCAAGACGGATGTGAACAGAATCCAGCAGTTTTTCAAAATAAAACTTCTGGCAGGATCAGAAAATAAACTAAACTGAAATGTTTTTTCTTTTTTTCTGTCTGGGGCTATCTGCCTTTCTCCTGGTTCAGACCTTCACCTCCTCACTTGAACATCCGTCTCTTTATCTTCACTCTGACATTCCTTTGCATATTGTATTCTTGTCTCTCGATGGGTTTATCCTCTGATTGGATCTCTTTTCTTCCCTTGTGCCGTTCTCTCCTGCACTCCTCTTTCATCATTCTGTTTGAAAGACCACATGGTCTAAAGATGAAAACCTTAAAGCATTGAAATATGCAGTTAAACGCTGTGTCACTCCATGAAATAATTACCACCAGTAAAGAAAATCGACACGTTTTTTTCAATGTGACTTTACAAATGTTTCATCAGACGTAGATATTTGAACAAGTCAGAGCCTTCCTAGAAGAAAAACTCTCTTCTCTTCAAAAATTATCGGGGAGGCCCCCTCACTCCCTGAGAAGTCAAAGCATGCAGAGGAAACTCATTCTGACCTCGCAAGCGACTGACAGTAACTCATAGCAGGTGTGGAACAGCCTTTACCACACCACAGCTCCATCCAGAGCACATCTACACTCATGAAGCTTATCGTCAGCCTTCATTCAAGACTCCAGACAGAGTCAAGCACCAGCATGTGTGCTCTTCATGCAGTTTGGATAAAAGGAAAGTTCTTACTGAGTTTTATTCCAACAGTAAAGAAATAATGAGTTCTGTTTACATAAGAAAATAAAGGCTAACATCATTTTAAATGTGTTGGTGGGGGCATGGTGGTGTAGTGGTTAGCACTCTTGCTTCACAGTGAGAAGACCTGGGCTCGAATCCCAGTGTGGGGTTTACATGTGTGAGTTTTCTCCTCCTACAGTCCAGAAACATGCTTCTGAGGTGAACTGGTGACTAAATTGTCCCTCAGTGAGTGTGTGTTCCTGCACCAGACTGGTGACGTCTCCAGGATGTACCCTGCCTTCACTCAACAGTAGCTGGGTCGGCTCTAGCACCCCCATCACCCCGAAAGGCATTCAGTGAGCTTTGATAAATGGATAGGAGAGCAGGGAGATAAAACGATAGCAATATATATCGTAATAGAACCTTTTCTCAATAAAGGAATACGTCTGTCCCAATAGACTTTTATTTTGAAGGGTCCGAAATTGACACTCGCCAGTTGCGAGCATTTTCTTCCTCTTCGGCGAGTAAAAGTTAAAGAGTTAGTCGACACATGGCGAGTAAACATTTTAAGTTTTTCTTCTTTCTGTCCCCTTTTCATTTTTTTTTCCTTTTCTATCAAGTTTATATTGTATGTTTTTTAATGAATAAAAATGAAATTAAAAAAAAAAACATTTTCATTTAATTATTTATGTTTATTAGCTCTCATTTTAGTATTTTTTGGACTTCTTTCGTAAGGTAAACAAACGCACGCAAACGACCACACCCCCCCGGTCACTTCCGCTAATCTTCTCTGTGCAATGTTTAGTTTCAACCGATGAAACAGCGGAACAACCGGTTGATTTTTAATCTGATCCAGTCAGAACTGGAAGACAAACCGGCTGGACTTATAGCAGAAACCAAAAATGCGGTGAAAAGTTTTGATTTGTTGACCGCGATGTAGCATTAGCATGATGCTAATGCTAATCACTTGGAGGCAGAATTGGGAAATATCTGGTAAATCTCTATTTTTTTCGACATGTTTAAATTTGAGTTCACAGTTAGATGACAACAGACACATGTTGATACCATTTATAAATTACTTTGATGCAATTTGAATTTTTTTTAAAGATATTTAGAAAAAAGTTGAAAAAGTGAAACTCCTAAAGTATTTCTCTGAGAGTTTATTTGTAGAATTAAAGCTTTGTTTTTAAGGAGCTATACTGTGATTTTCTTGTCTTTCAGAGTGAACTATATCCATATTTATGATCATGTATTACCTTTGGACCACTAAGAAACAAAGTATTTATAAATTATTGGTTATGTTTTGTGAGGGATGTCTTCAAGGAGGAATCTAAAGTAACAAACTCCTGTTTGAGCTGGAATTTATTGAAGACAGGACACAACTGGAAGAAATACTGTGTTCTGCATCTAAAATCAAAGTTTTTTGCTGATCATCGCTAGCTCTGTGGAGAAATTGAGTGTTGGTGTTAGACTGAGGACAGATTTTCATGGTACAGCCCCTTTAAACGAAGAGATGATGGAAAGAGTGGGTAGGTTCACTCTGTGCTAAAAGTTGCACCCACAACTCAGAGTTGAATTTCTGATGATCTCCTGTCGCTCTGCAGAAACTGTGTCCCAGAAAACAACATGTGTTTTTATTTTGGCTAAAAACTACATAAACTTAATTAAGTACGCTTTTACAACAGATCAAAGATGATAGAAGTGGGATTTTAGGGATAAATAAGTTACGGCAGAGCAGACATTTGCATTTTGTGCTGAGATGCAGACAAAATGAGATTTGAATCCTCAGCATTTGAATCAGTCAGAGCTGCAGCGGATTCATGCTCTCTTTCCTTTTATTAACCGCATTTCATAAAATCAAATCCAAAAGATCAAGATTTTAAAGCAACACCGTTTCAAAACTCTTTGTAATTACTTGTTTCAATTTAAGGAAAGATTCACAGGGTGCTAAAACCCACACGTGAAGCCAAAAACCTACAACTAAAAACTGACTTCAAACCAAAATTTTGTCTATTTTCTCAGAATCTTCAAAAAAGAGCAGCTGCAATTTTAAAGACTTCTTCTATTTTTTGAAGGCTTTTGTGACTGACATGAATCGAGTGTTGATTTTACTCTTCCTAACCTTCAATAGATGACAGACTGACAGAGTCTGTCTGTTTCTGCAGACCTTCTAGGAAGTTTTTCCTTATACAGATCTGACATTGATGACCTTCTTTCCATTTAGCGTTTGCCCTGCTTTCCCACATGTCCCACAGTCATTCATAAATTCAGAAAAAGCTGCTCTAAAATTAATTATAACAATTAGCAAAACGTACCAAAAATAGCCAACAGCACTAATGAGGTAATTTACATTCATTAGGATAATTAACAGTGACTAGAAAAAGATTTGGTGTCTGCATTTGTCGTCCAATTGATCACAAAACTGCATTAAAAACTAGTTTTTATCGTTTCACTGGACAGGGAATATAAAAACAAAGATGGACTCTGATGTGAGTGTGAGAGGGGGCCCGAATCCTCCTCAGAAATGTGTTTTCCTGGAGATAACAGAGTGCAGCCTGTCCAAACTGAGCTTTAAAATGTAGCAGGAAGAGTTCCCTAACCTGTTTTCTGATGGCTGGTGAAGCAGCGCTCTCCACAGAGCCCCAGGCCAACGCCTGAGCAGCATCCTACATGTAAACATGCGCTTACGTTTAACACGGTTCAGGAGCAATCACAGGAATGTCTCCAAACACTGCCAGATGAAACACAAAATCAGAACTCCACACATGAAAAATGCTCAACCAGTTCAATCTTATAAAACCCGCAGCGGTTAAAGATGTTCAGTTTGAACTCAGAGTAGGTCAGAAAGTACGACGAGATGCAGGAACCCAGCAGAACGACCATCTGAAGCTGTGCCACAAACCGTTGTTAGGAACATTTACGTGTGCTCAATGGAGCTTTCCAGCAACTTTCTCTCTACTTGAATACTTTCTCTTATGCTAACCATCTGTTTGCAAAACAAAACACTCAAATGTAGCCCTCTTCCATGAACTCAAGCTGGGTGTAAACAGAGCTCACAGAGGGAAAATCACTCAGAAAAGAACCAAAGTAGTGTTTTAGAGAGGGCGAAGTTTGAGGGAAAACAACTTCCTACATCAGCTGAGGGTTATTTTGTTACCAATGCCATTATTCTGCTGATAATTGCATTAGAATAAGGAATTACTTTAAGAAAAACCATGAAAAGTCTTAGAAGAAAAGGACAAGAAACAGACTTACATTGATCTTCTTGAAAGTAATTAATAACAGGATATATTCGATATGAATCACAATGTTAATGTATTAATAATCAGAGTTATACCTTTTTATAGACAGATGAACTGTCCAACTGTAAACTGATAGGATAGGCTCCAGCAACCTCCATGAGACAAAAGAAGAAGAGAAGTTGGGTCTTCTGATATTTCAATATTTCAATATTTTCTGATCAGCCAATCACATGGCAGCAAGACCAAGACCACCTCAAAAGAAGGGTCAGAGAGCGGTTCCGGGTCCCGGACCAGGGTCCACTTGGGTGTATTTAGAATGAAAATTAGTTCTGGATTATTGTGGGAAACAAACTTTGGTGAACTTTAACCAAACCGAATGTGTCCAGTCCGAACACCATCTTACTGACGCCTGTCCTCACGGGTGGACACGGCGGTCTGAGGGTAAAAAACGGACTGATTTTTAAGGAACTTTTAAGGGGTAACCAAATAGGACAGTTGAAGGTTGACTCCTTTCTCAGCCAAGATTTGAAAGAAATGCAACTAAAAAAAAAGGGGAGGGGGGGCTAGTGGAGTCTGACTGAGCAGAGGTGTGGCTTGAATCTATGATTGACCATTTGGTTCAATATGGATAATGGTTCGTCATTGTTATGTTCAATTAAAAAATATGGTGAGTGGTACCGGGCAAAGTCATGCAAGTTTCTACTCAGAACTTTCTGAGGAGGTTGAGGATTTTTCGTCCCCCTTCTCCTGAGGTCACCCGGCACCCATGGTTCAGAACCAAATTGTTTTGAGCCGCTGGTTCAAGACGCTGGTTTGGCAATGCCCCACAGGGGGCTGCCGGCGCAGTGGAGGGTTTGTCCGAAGGGGACTTGTGTCTGAGAGTGGGAAAATGCTGCTAGCATCACAGCTAATAAAGGCTAACACATTGAGTAAAGAATCCCAATTGAAACGTTCATTGCAAATCCATCACCAGGACGGAGTTTTCTGGATATAGTACCAACTGCGCTCAAATCTGTTCCCTAACTTCCAAATCCTCTGGAGTTGTTCAACCAGTACATTTTTGACAGCTGAAGGCAACACCTTCAGAGATTGAATCCGTGTACCATGCTGCTCTAAGGTTTATTATCAACAGTAGGTCCTTGACCCGTCACTGTCAGCTATACCTTAAAGTGGGATGGCCTTCTCTGTCCACCAGCCGGTTAACTCACTGGTACAGTTTTATTTACAGAGCTATACTTGGACTTCTGCCTGATTACATTTGTAACTTAATCACACAGAGATATGTTCAATCCCATACTTTGTGTTCCAGTAACCATTTGTTACTCTCTGTTCCTTCTGTTCGTACTGAGCTTGAGAAAAAGACTTTTTTCTCATCTGATCCGTCCTCATGGAATTTACTTCTAAAGGACTTATCTCTATAAATGCTTTTAAATCTAAATTAAGAGCACTTGAGACTGCTTCTTTAAATTGTACATGTTTTAGCTAATTAATTTATATGAAATTTTAACCATCATTGTAATTCTGTTTTATATACTTAACAAATGTTATATTTTATTGTTGTATTGATTCCTCCCTGCAGGGCTCCCTTGAAAAAAAGGTTTAAAATGGTTAATTTAAGGTTAATAATAAAATACACCTCAGACCGATGCTAAAGCTAGCAACCAACCGTTAAGGAATCAAAGATGGGAGGGGATTTTATACTGCAGCTTAGACTTCTGGGACTTACACCAGTTGACCAATCACAAAATTCAACTGTAATACCTCGTTTCAACATGTAGGGGGCAGCACTTAGATGGTTTATGACTATATATATCAATAATTTTACATACGTTTATTTTTATTTATTTTATTTTAATTCTACTCTATTCTTAATTATATTTTAGTCATAAACTTATGCTTTCCCACCCCCTCCAGGGGACAATTCAGATTCCAGGTGGGTCGCCCAGGCTCCTGTTCTTGGCCGTGGACTGCGCCTCTGGCTCGTCTTGACTGTGAACCTCGCCCCCAGCTGTCGCCCAGTCCTATCTGGTTGAACTCTATTCAAATACGTAGTTGTAGAGTTAGATAAGCTAACTCCTCTTCAACAGTCCTGATAAACTGCCCGTCTGTCCAGGGAGAGGATCTCTCCTTCATGTGGGAATCCCTGAGGTTTCTTCTTTTTTTCCTGAATCCGTCTTTTTAGGAGTTTTTCCTTATCGAGAAGGAGTGTCTAAGGGCAGGGATAACCACTTTTATTTAGTCTGTTTAGTTTAGTTTAGTAATCAGCTATCATTTATATTTCATGACCGACCTTCTGCCATAAAGGCCTCATCCCCTTTTTTGTGATATTGGGCTATTTAAATAAAATTGAATTGAACTTTATTTGTCAAAAATTTGACAATGACCAACAGAGAGCACTCATAGTCCCATTTATAGAAGTAAACATGCAAAAAAATTAAAATAAACTTGTTTAATTCTTGAAAATATAGTCAAAAAACTGTATGTGAATTTAAGAATTGCAGTTGAATTTTGTGATTGGTCAAACCATGTTAGTTTCAGGAGTCTCACGTCTTGATCTGCAGCTCCAGTAATGATAAGAGTCCTGCCCCCAAGCCCCACCCCTCTGACTGGGAGGAGTCAGCCTCCAACTCCCCTGTTTGGTCACCCTTTAAAAAGGATTTCTCCCGCCCTGACAAGAGCCGCTTAGATATTTTTGAAGTTCTTTCAGAAGATTCCTCATTTCTAACCTGCATTACCTCTCAGCGCAGTCGTAATCCCTGTAAAAACCTCGGTGCCGTTTTTCCTGATAAAAGTACAAGTTTTGAAAGAGTTTTTTATGTGCCAGCATGCATCAGTCCCTCTGCAGCCCTGAAACCACAGAGCCCCCACACCAAACAAATGCTAATTCTGCTCCTGAATTCATTCATATCTCTCTGAATAATTCCTCAAACAAGTAGACAGCAGCCCAAAATAGACATACATCCTGTCTGATAGAAGTGTGAAGGTCGAGAAACATCTCCAGCATTCTGTTGCTGCAGATCTAGATATAAAAATTGATGGAGTTTTTAATCTGTCGATGTTTCCTTTTATTTGAGCTTAAGAGAAAATCAATCATTTTCTACTTTACGACTTAAAATGAACACAAATCTATGACTTTGTCATATTTTATCTTAAACACATCATAAAGCACTGTCTCCAGAACTCTGTAAACATTTCCAATCTCAAATTTCCAGAAGGTCATCCTTTATTAGATCAATAAACACGCGGCCTTTGGGTGTGACTGGTCTTGTCTCTACTTCCTTCAAGCTCCGTGGACGTCACACTGCCACCGCCCACCCCCCACCCCCTGAAAAAGTCTTCGTCCTTCTTCATCGGGCTCAGCTCAGGTCTGACTCTTTGAGAGCTGCGGTGAACATCATCATCATCAGGCTCTATAAGTCAAGATGGCACTTTAATACTCGTGAAACGAGAGCAGACCTGACAGCCCTGGTGGGGGGCAAACTCATTTTGGATCATCCTCCTCAGACAAAAGACGACTGCTGAGTTTGGGCCTGCCAGCGTCGTTCTCTGCATCCTCCAGCAACTTTCTTTTAAAGGAGATGAACCCAAACTGAAGTGGCAGCGCAAATGCATCTCATGTTGTTCTGATAATGTTGAAGTGTTTGATCTGAATCAGCAGATTTGTGCTTTTACCACTGGGACGCTTTGTAATTTCTCCTCATTTAAACTGTTTTTGTTTCAGCAGCAAAAGCTTTTCTAATAAATGGTCATAAACGTACTCCAGCAGGATGCTTACACACATTAGTGTTTTGTTTTAGTGGATTGTGGTTTTTGAGCAGTGGAGCTCTGATCAACCAGCAGCAGACTGAGCTCATCATTGTATACCGGACTCACCTTAAGTTGATGTGAGGAAGGGGTTTCAGCATAACATTTTGTTTTGAAAACCTCTGTTTTTGACTTGCTCTTGATCACACAACCTCTACATCTGAGCACAATAATTGGAGAGCTGCAGTGCTGTTTTAGCAGTTATATTTCCAAATTAAAAACTTTTGTTACTCAACTTTCTTTTCCGGGGTCGGTTTGTAAGCTAACAGAAAAAGTGTAACAATCACAGCCTAAACATAAACATTTATTGTTTTCCAGAAAGCCCCACATAGACATATTTTAAATAATTCATTTCTGTAATTTATACAGAAAAAAACTCTACTAAAACATTGAAAAAAAACAACTCTCCCATTATAGTTCAGACTGCAGAAGTGTGGAATAAAAAGTCACGTTCGATCGGCCAGAATGAAGGAAAACAATTGGTTCAAATTCCCACTGGTTCTGGCATTAAGACAATAATATGCCCCCCCTCTCGTTTTTTAAGAACTGTGTATGATTTCTTGATTGTGATTGGCTAAATGATGTTATAAGCTTCTGTCAACTTAAAGCCTTAAAGACTCAAACGAGAGGAAGAGAATTACTATTTACTGTGTTAAGAAACTAATAAATATTTGTTATTTTCCAGTTCACATCATTTAAATTTAGAAGTTTACAGTATTTAATAGTAAGTAATATCTATTACTTTCATATCAACTCATTTTTATTGTGGAGAGACAACTTTTTTTCCAGACTTTTTATTTTCAAATGTGAAACTCAAAGTGATTTTACTAAAAAATGTATTTGGATATGAAAACTGTCCCATTGCAATAACATTTTTGTTAAATAATTTCTTTGTATTTAATGTTATTCTACGGCAGGGGTGGACAAATTACGGCCTAGGGGCCACATGCGGCCCCTTAAGCTACTTAATCTGGCCCTCCAAATTAAAATACATTGAATCAAAAATCATAATTATTGTTTTATTTTCATTGTATTTCTGGTTTCTTCTCATGAATGGTGTTGTTTCTCTGGCATTCGTGTATGACTTCTGAGTCAGAAGATGATTTTTCTGATTTCATTGAGTTCACATTTTCCTCTGAAGAACATCAACCCATTGGATCACCAAAAAGAGAACAAAAATCAACATTTAGAAATTAAAATTCCCAAATTTTCTATTTTTAAATGAATATATATGAATTTTAATCCAAATTAAAGCATGTTTTTCTCTAAATTCCATATTATTTTTTTAGTTTATGAGGTTCATTATCAAATCACTCCTTCCATCTGCTCCTTGTCCGGCCCTTATGCCAAATTTTAGAACTCTTTCTGGCCCACAAATCAAAAAGTTTGCCCTCCCCTGTTCTACGGGTTGAATTACTGGACCTCACACATTTAACCTCAATAAATCTGGCCTTCTATGTGGACACCCCAGACAATAAGCAGCGCCTCTGGTCGGGATCGACTATTTTCTTTAAAGTGTTTCAGCTTTCTGACCACTCCAAAACAAACTTTGATGGTTAATCTGACTCTGAAAGATTATTTATTTATACATTTTTGCCAACAGGCTGAAGCCCATAAAGAGAAGAATTTACACAATTTCTGCATCTCAGTGACATGCAGAAAGAAGAACGCTGCAGCTTCTGTTGCGTCATTCTCCCCGTACCTATGTCAGCTGCCGGAGCAAGAGACGTGTTGCTCTTATGCTCCATTGATCATCTGTACCTGCATCCCTCTGCTGTGTGCAGGACTGCAGGCGGATCATCATGAACCCATGTGACAGAATCAGGAGTGACAGAGACGATTTCATTTGCTGATAAATCTCAGATTTAGACGAAACAGTTTTACTCTACAGGCCTTTGCAGGGACTGACGTGCAGAAAGTGATGCATCACAATGAATCAATCACACCGCTGTCACTCCGCAAGAGCCTCAAAACAAAACCGCCCTGCATCCGGGTCCACTGAGCCGACGTCTGCCGAGCGACAGCAACACGTTTGTTCAGTGAAGTCTCAGAAGAAGAGAACATCTTCAACCCTGAGAAAAAAAATGAAGAACAGATCACCGGAGGAGTCCAGGCTGAACGACATGAATGAAAGCATTACCAACACCGAGAAAATGAACGCTCTTCACCCTCCCAGAGGAGCATGGGAGTTCTGCAGAGACCGATCTGTGTCTCACGTGGTTCATCTTGTCATACTGTCGAGTGTCCAATGCCATTCCCAGAGGGAAGAACGGCGGCAGAGGATCCAGATACACACTGAATGGAATAGATGAAAACATGGAAAAAACTGAGACTGAATGTGAAACAGAAATGACGGACGTGACAACAAGCAACTACACAAAGGGCCAGTATACTAAACCTTAAGGCAGGCAGAGAAACAGAAAAACCAGGAATCATGACAAGGTCAAGGACAACACTGACATGTACGCTCACACGCTGCTCTGCATTTAAGTACAACTCTCACTGGTAGAGGGTTGAAGAAACAAAACACGGGGAAAAACATGTTTTTAAAACAGCAACATAAAGAGAAAAAGAAAGACCGGAATGATCTGCCATCATTCTGACATTTGTTCAAACCCAAAAACATCAACAGAAGATTCAGTACAGACCACGGGTCAGCAACCTCTGACAGGAAGAACCGAGAAGGAGCCGTATAGTCTTACTTTAGCCTTAAAGAAGTCTAGATTTACATTTGTGACCCTTTTTCTTAGGAATCAATATGGATTATGTCTATTTTTTGGCACAAACAAAAATATAAAAAGAACCTAGCATCACTTAAAATGTAATTTCTGGGTTTTTTTTTTTTTTTACTAATTTTCAAAATAAAAGATGTTCTGTACCAAACAGGATCATATCAGTGTAGCTCTGGACAGCTAGTAACCAGTGTTGTGCAGCATAAGATAATCTGTGCTTTTAAGTCATAAAAGATGAAACTTTTACCAAAGTTTTGCTTTGGATTTAAAATCTGTTCATTCTGGAGGTAGAGTTGAGCAAACAAGACGGCTTTAGGTCAACAAGGATGTAAAAACCTACAAAGTTTATCATCTATGTGCACCTCAGACATCAATTTATACATTTAACTAATCTAAATTTAATAAATGGTAACAAAGTAATCAAAAATTGCCATTTTATTTTATTTATTTATTTATTTTTGTTCTTACACTGCTGGATTTTGTTACTTAACAACAAAACATTTTGAACATTATGGTATTTAATTTTTTTGTCTTTAAGAAAAAAATCAATGATGTCTTTAGTAATGACGGTATTATAAAAACGATAGCGTGTTTATTTTTAGACACCAACGGTCTACCGTATTACCTTCATACCCAGTGGGGTAGTGACATTAAAATTCTAAAACACAGTTCTTCCATAACTCTTCTTTTGGAGGGTTAAATGTCGGGGTAGAGAGGGGAAAGCCTCTGAGTCAGACCTGAGGGTCTCTGGGATGGGCAGGAGAAGACTCAGAGCGTTCTTAATCTTATAATGTAATGAATCTCCTCTCTGAAGGAGCATTTGAACAGACGTGACAACCCATGTGTGGCATCGCTGCAGCCCGTAGATGAAGCGACAGAAACAGTCCTGCAGGAGAAGGAAATCTTCTCTGTGGGGTCTCAGAGCAGCTTGAGGGTCTGAGCTCGGATTTAGCAGACAGTGAATGATGGTGACACCTTCTCAGATTCTGTGTTGGAAACACAAACATGCGTCCACAGAGTGGAGGGAGCTCAGATTTAAACGCAGAAGTTTCCCCATGTCTGCAATCTCAGAAGGATGTTTGCTGCCATCAGTTACGTGTCTTCAGACGCGACCTGCAGACGAACACGGCATCTCGGGTGCAGATGCTGAGACTCCACCTTAATGAAGAGGAGCGTTTGAAGATCTCACGGGACCTTGAAGAGCTCCAGGCTCTGCGTTTCCATCCAGAGTCTCTGTTGTCTAACGTGGAGCTCTGAAAGTGAAGCTAATTAAAGAGTCGACTGACTGGAGCTGCTGAACTCTGAGCCTTGATGCGTGCATCATGTGAGGAAGCACCTTTTAAAGGGCCGTACCACGCTTTTCTTAAGTCCTCCAGAGTAAACTGTATCCATATGTTTGATATGTATGTATGATAAGATGAGGGTTCAGATACTACAGTAACAACAGAATCTCTGATGTAAAGTGACATCACACAGGTGATTTGAAGAAATACAGAAAACTTTGAGTCAATAAAAATGTTAAAACACATTTGAGTGATCGGTCTCCTCGGTTTTAACGTGAAAGTAAGAAAACAGGAAACGTGGGTCAAAGACAGATCTGTACAACATTTATTTTTGAAACAGATGAAATTATTCTAAACATCACAAGCATTAATCATTGACAATTCTGAACATTTTTTCCTCCAATTAAAGTTGGGACCTCTTTAAACAATAATCTGTCTTCCACAGAGCAAAGAAGTGATGGAATTGTTTTTCAATAATCTTTAAAAAAAAAGCTTCAAATTTAAAATGGATAAAAAAGGAAGAGTTCTTGTAAACAAAGTGGTATACCATTGTTGTGAGGAATTAACATTATAAAGCGCCTAAAGCTAATAAAAAAGTTAAAATTTCATGATACAGTTATAAAAAAAATTTAGTTTGAAAACAAAAGATGCAGAGCCCAGACGGAGGGACAAAAATCATTTTCTAGTAACTTTTCTGTCATTTAACAAATTTTAAAACAGGCTCTTTTGTTTCACTTTTTATATTAGACAGCTTTAAACTGGAGGAACAGAAATGCAAACTGGAGAGTGATGCTGTTTTCAAATGTAATAAAAAGCTGTTTTGCTTTGATTTAAATAAAGACAAGAAAACAAAAGTAAATCACCTTCAACAAATTCCCGCTGAGTCCAATTTCACACTTCTCATTAGTCCATCTTATCAACATCAGCTCCCTCATGTGAGCAGAAAGACCAAACAATCATCACTCATTTCATCCACTGATGCTTCCTGTCAGCCCAGCATGTTTCTGATTTGACAGTTATCACTCAGTTTATGGAAGACGGAGTCAGAGCAGCTTTCAAACATTTGTTTTCTCTCTAAAGACCAGGCGGATCTCCAAAAAGTGTTTCAGCAATTACCTAGTTCAACCTGTTTCAATCCTTTTGTATCTAAGATTTCTTTTGTCAGAGTGATGAAGCTGTTTCGTGTCCCACTTTAATTCAGTGTAATCAGGAGGTACCAAACATTTCTAAACAGCCTCAAAATGCAGCAGCTGGATTTCCATTGATCTCGTATCATCCTGTCTTCTTGTTGCAATTATGAAAATAGAAGTTTTGTCTCGTTACAGATGTTCCACTGGTTTCATCTCTGTAATTGTTTCAATTCAAATTAGAGTTTACACATACACATTTGTTTATAAATACATTAATAATTTACTACAAAAATGTTCAGTTCATTGATGGAAACACACTCAAATGCACACAGATACACTCACACACATGCATGCGTACAGTATACAGTAAGTGGACAACCAGGCCTCAGCTGATCCTGCTGCCTCCTCATCTGCCACAGACATTGATTTACCTACACTGATGCAGACAGACTGATAAAAATAAGACGTGTGCTAGAACAAATGGAAACAAAGTGTGCATAAGAGAGGCAGGAAGAAGCAGGAAAGTCGAAAGGAAGTTGACAAGTTCTTGTCTTATAAATCTGATTTCACACAAAGGCTGAGCAGAAACACAGGATGGAAGCGCCGGGAAAGTTTTGTTTAAAAATGAACCATTTATGACCTGAAAGTGTGAGACTTCCACACTGCAAAGGCAGGATTGTGAAGAGTGCAAACAAAAACACAAACTGAAGCCCAAGCCCAGAATGAAGCCTGAACTCAAACTGAAGCCTGAACTCAAACTGAAGCCTGCACTCAATCTGAAGCCTGAAGTCAGACTGAAGACAGGCTGAAGCCTGAACACAGACTGAAGCCTAAAGACAGACTGAAGCCAAAAGACAGACTGAAGCCTGAACACAGACTGAAGCCTAAAGACAGACTGAAGCCTAAAGACAGACTGAAGTCTAAAGACAGACTGAAGCCTGAACACAGACTGAAGCCTAAAGACAGACTGAAGCCTAAAGACAGACTGAAGCCTAAAGACAGACTGAAGCCTGAACACAGACTGAAGCCTAAAGACAGACTGAAGCCTAAAGACAGACTGAAGCCTGAACACAGACTGAAGCCTGAACACAGACTGAAGCCTGAACACAGACTGAAGCCTAAAGTCAGACTGAGGCCTGAACACAGACTGAAGCCTAAAGACAGACTGAAGCCTAAAGACAGACTGAAGCCTGAACACAGACTGAAGCCTAAAGACAGACTGAAGCCTAAAGACAGACTGAAGTCTAAAGACAGACTGAAGCCTGAACACAGACTGAAGCCTAAAGACAGACCGAAGCCTAAAGACAGACTGAAGTCTAAAGACAGACTGAAGCCTGAACACAGACTGAAGCCTAAAGTCAGACTGAGGCCTGAACACAGACTGAAGCCTGAACACAAACTGAAGTCTAAAGACAGACTGAAGTCTAAAGACAGACTGAAGCCTAAAGACAGACTGAAGTCTAAAGACAGACTGAAGCCTGAACACAGACTGAAGCCTAAAGACAGACTGAAGCCTAAAGACAGACTGAAGCCTAAAGACAGACTGAAGCCTGAACACAGACTGAAGCCTAAAGACAGACTGAAGCCTAAGACAGACTGAAGCCTAAAGACAGACTGGCCCTGAACACAGACTGAAGCCTGAACACAGACTGAAGCCTGAACACAGACTGAAGCCTAAAGTCAGACTGAGGCCTGAACACAGACTGAAGCCTAAAGACAGACTGAAGCCTAAAGACAGACTGAAGCCTGAACACAGACTGAAGCCTAAAGACAGACTGAAGCCTAAAGACAGACTGAAGTCTAAAGACAGACTGAAGCCTGAACACAGACTGAAGCCTAAAGACAGACCGAAGCCTAAAGACAGACTGAAGTCTAAAGACAGACTGAAGCCTGAACACAGACTGAAGCCTAAAGTCAGACTGAGGCCTGAACACAGACTGAAGCCTGAACACAAACTGAAGTCTAAAGACAGACTGAAGTCTAAAGACAGACTGAAGCCTGAACACAGACTGAAGCCTAAAGTCAGACTGAAGCCTGAACACAGACTGAAGCCTGAACACAGACTGAAGCCTAAAAACAGACTGAAGCCTGAACACAAACTGAAGTCTAAAGACAGACTGAAGCCTGAACACAGACTGAAGCCTAAAGTCAGACTGAGGCCTGAACTCAATCTGAAGCTTGAACTCAGGCTGAAGCCTAAAGTCAGACTGAAGCCTGAACACAGACTGAAGCTTGAATTCGGGCTGAAGACTGAAGTCAGACTGAGACCTAAATTAAGACTGAAGCCTGAACACAGACTGAAGCCTGAACACAGACTGACGCTTGAACTCAGACTGACGCCTGAGTTTAGACTGAAGCTTAAACCCAGATTAGCCTTTTATTACCTTTTGACTCCAAAGTTTACATCCTAGAAAAGAGAACCTCATAAAAAGTTAAATACCACGCTTCTCAAGCCGTTTTAAATGTATTAGAAAGAGAGTCACTCAGGCTCCCCTGATTGGCCCCCACCATCACCACCAACCAGCGCCCGCTGTTCTTTTTTTAAAAGTGACCCCCCAGCCTTTTATCAAATCTAAAACCAAATTAGACAGCCTAACAAATGCTGCCAAGAAAAATATTGATGCTATTAAATCAGGGTGCACTGGCTGGCCAAAAATAAGTCACAAGAGGGTTTTCTTGGATAGCCTTTAGCTGGTGTGCGTGCATTCACTGTGGGATCGTCTCAGTAAGCTCAAGCAATGTCACAACATCTATTTCCATTCAGAACCGTATTCATTTCCTCCAAGAACATGAACTGATTGATGGGAGTGTCTATTTAAAGCTCTGTAACATCACACCCCCAACATCCATCCTGGGGCATTTCATTGTTATCATCAACAAGAAGTAAAACACTAAACTGCAATTAAAAGATATGAGTTTTTTCTATAAGGCTTTCATGTATTAAATGAAAAAATGTATGTAGATTTGCCTAGTCGGATGTGAAACTGTAACCGCCCTGAAATATGATGATTTATAACCTTTAAAGCAAAATCTTGGAGTGCTAACCATCCCCCCCAGGTCAGCAAAAGCCTTAATGTTTGAATAGAAACACATAAAGAGCTTTACAGCACAGAGTCTGAAGAAATGAAACGGAACCTCAGACATGGTTGATGGACCTGCTGCTGAAAAACACAGAGCTTTTGATTCAGAGGTCAGGAGCAGATGGTGGGACAGTGATGGCAGCAGAAATGATGAAAGCAGTGAAGCTGTAACCCAAACCCAGATCATTACACTACCACCACTGTGTTTGACAGCAGTTATGAGTTTCAGTTTATTTTTAGGCTGATCCAGATGGAGATCTTACAAAAAGTTCTAGTTTTTCTCATCACTACACATTGGTTTGGTTTTTTTTCATCGTTAAAAAATATATGGCTTTTATTTACCTCATCAACCAGTAGACAAAGTTCATAGAGAGTTCATACCATAAAAAAACCTTTTTGAGCTTTTAAGTCTATCATACTTTTTATTTCTCACTATAAAGAACTCAAAAGTGGTGTTTTGATATGTTCACGCATTTCTGAGTAATCTTCTAAAAACCTGCTGTCTCAACAGCAGCCCCTCCCATACCCACAAAAATGAGCGGGTCCTCACGATCTGATGTCACAGAGTGGGACAGCCCCTTTCAGGAAGAGTCTGCCCTGCCAGCACCGCCCCCAGTCTAACATAAACACACACACACTTTCTCCACAAAGTGGATTGGCCTATAATTAATGCAACATTACGAAAGAAACTTCTCATTTACTAATCAGAAAAGTCCCGCAGACGTCTATGGTGTTGTTGTGGTACCTTGTGCACTTCAAATTCTGGGTGGGACGGTGGGTCCGTGGCATGAATCCCAATTTTTCTTTGTGATATTAGGCTATATAAATAAAACTGAATTGGGTCAAGAGTGTAAGGCTCCACAATATGCATATCCATCTTTTCACATGTTCGGAGGTTGTTTTGCACAAGCTGGCAGAGCCCTGCACCAGGATGGTGTCGTGAAATGGGCGGGACTGACAAATAGCCAAAGGCGGAGCCTCAGAGATCGAACCGTTTTACGTCTGGGTCCACAAAAATATGTCATGATTCATAAATAATTTTGTTTTTGGTGTTCCAAAGATAATATATGATCATTTATATGGAAACAGTCCACTCTGAAAGACTTAAGGAAATCATAGTAAGACCTCTATAAAGCAACTGAGAGCTGAGTTAAAGACGCCAATCTGATTGTTAAACATAAACAGCGCTCTAAAAGTAAGTTTTCCCCAAACTTTTTCTTGTGAGGGCCACTTGAATGTTTTCTTCTCTGATGTGCAGTTTGTGGGCTAACAGCAAAAGCGCCTAAACGTAAACATTTATGGTTTTCCAGTAAGCCACACATTTTAAATAATTTATTTCTCTAATCACAGGAGAAATAATACTAAAACCTTTTAAAAATGAGACCAATAAATAGTCTATCCTCTCCCGTCACAGTTCATATTACAGATGGGTGGAATAAAAAGTCGCGTTCTATGTGGGTCGGAGGGGCCGGACCAAATGTGGAGGAGGGCCGGATCTGGCCCGTGGGCCGTAGTTTGGGGACCCCTGCAGAAAGGGAAGGGACTGACTTTGGACACCCCTGTTCTAGGTCCTCCAGAGATGAAGAAAAGCGTTTACCTTTGCAGGTCCACCTGGAGTGTTTAGAAAAGTTCATATGCAGAAAAAAATCCAGATTGGCATATTTTAACAAGATCTACAAAACACAAGCTGATTGTCAGAGCAAATCATCCTGACCTTTGCCAGCGTGAACAGCATGCGGCACAAATACTGATCCGCTCCCAGAGAAAAGATCTCAAGGATGAGGACTCTATCCACCCACCTGCACAACGCCACAAGTGTGAAAAAACACCTTCATAACAAAAGCCTGCTGCAGTCATTAAAGCGTTCAAACACACGACCAGCATCCTTGCCTTTGCACCACATCCTAGTCCTGCATTCATCCTGGTCATTTAGTATGTAAGCGCTCTCACCGTTTCTCTGAAAACATCGGCTCTGAAATGGGAAAACTACCTGAGCAACAACAGAGTTCAACACATTTCTGGTTCCTACATAAAACAGGATAGATAGTCACAACGGAGCTGAAAAACAGGTTTGTTCCTTACTGCAACTGTCATACAAATAGATACAAATCGAGAATATATTCATAAAAATAACATCAGTATGTCATCGAAAAAATATGAGCTTACCTGTTAAATTGTTTTTGCTCATTCTGAAAATAACAACAAACTCTGGAGCATTTTGTAATTAAGTATTCACAAGAATAGAAAACTACGGTTTTAGCTGAATTTTTTTGAACTCTCAAACACAACAGTGACATTTTTCTACTCCATCCATTCCATCGCATCATCCTAATTCAAACATATCAACTCTGCAGACCAGTCTTTCTGTATTACTAACAAAGCAAAGCATAAACACATCAGCCCCCGGCTGATAATGTAATCTGGCACCAGCTTCTGGAAGCGAGCGGCGTGTGGCGAACACTCCTGAAGCTACATTTACTCAGCGGCTATAACCCTGCAGCCGATGCAGATTCTCACAGTTCAGCACACCATCAGTCTGCCATTCTCCATGCTAATGAAGAGTGCTTTTATCAGAACATCTCTGCACTCAGACCAGGCTGAAGTGCTGCATTAGAGAACACTGATGCTGGCAGGCGTCTGGTAAAGTTTGAAGCTTTGACTGGAGCAGAGTTTGAGCGTTTGCACTTTGTGATGGAGCGTGGAACCGTGCTGCTTGTTCTTTTGTTTTCAGGGTTTCTCCCCTTGTCACAGCCTCGCCTGCTATCTTTAGATGATCATCCTGTTGTCTGTTGTCCTCTTTCATTTATCTGGTTTTCAGTTTACAGTTCTCGACCCCCTCTGTTTCACATTAAATAAAGTTCAAAGTTTCTCCTGCGTTTTAGGTCTCAAACCACTTGAGGACTGATGCTTGTTTGACTTTTAGCTTTAAAATTCCGCTCCGATCATCTCTGGATCTATTCATAAAACGTTCCCAGTGTTTTTTTTCATTACGATGATGCTATTCTTTTAAAAAATGGTTGTTTTCTAGGACATAGTTTCTGCAGAGCAGCGGGAATTCATCAGAAATTCACCTCTGAGTTAAAGGGGCGACTTTAACGCAAGTAAGCCTGCCCCCATTTCCCATTATCCCTTTATTTACACTCTCCTGCTAGCTCACCTTACATCAGCAATGCAAGAAAAATGCTGATCAATATCAGAGCTATTCATTCGTACAGTTTAGATCCAGATGCCAGCTCAGACGAGGAAAATGAAGACGTTCATGAATCTTTTTGTCTGTAAGTGGATGCATCAGAATGGAGCAGAGCAGAGAGCTTTTGGGACATAAATTTTAGCTCCTACGTCACACTAACAAGCTTTTTCCAACGTCTTTTTTTGTCTGCCCCTGATTCACAACGATTTGAAATACTCAATTTAAATCTTTATTTAGTTCATATTCAATTCAATTTTATTCATACATCCCAATATCATAAAAAACAATTGCTTCATTGGGCTTAATGCCAGTAATTTTCCAGAAGCAGAAGGTCGGACATAAAGTATACACAACAGCTAATTGCTAAACTAGATTGACTAAATCAAACTATCCCTGCCCTTAGACCCCAGTAAGGAAAAACTCCTAAAAAGACCAGATTCAGTTAAAAAAAAAAAAAAAGAAGAAGCCTTAGGGATGTCCACATGTGAGAGATTCTCTCCCGGGACGGACAGACGATTTACCAGGACAGTTAAAGAAGAATTAGCTTATCTAACTCTCCAACTAGATGTTTTAAATAGTGTAACAGATGGGCTTCATTCAGATGGGCTGGGGGACATATGCCCACCCTTGTGAGAAAAATTTAAAAAAAAAACAGAATTTTTGATGGAGTGAGTCTTTTTTAGGTTTTACAGCACTTTGGCTTGTGTGAAAAATATTGGATCTTTTTGAAAACACCCAGCCAGCAAGGCCGAGTGGGCCCCAAATGATTTAAAAGTGGGCAGAAAATGTGGGAACCAAATAGATTTGTCCACAGGTTCTTTGGTTGTCCCATCTGTGTTCGCCCCACATTGGCTTAAGTGGGAACTTGGTGGGAAGGCTTGCTATGCAATCCAACTATCCAGCTCGCTAGCTCAATACAGCAGAGCTCGCTAGCATGCTACAGCATGCTACTGACTGTTTCTTTAGAGCCAGACTGTTTCCAGCTGCAGTTCTTAAGTCTTTTTTCAGTTTTTATTTTTTTGTCAAATATTATATTGAGGGAGAGAGGAACTGGGGAAGGGAGGGGTACCTATTCTGTGGAAATGTTCTTTTCTCCTTTTGTAAATTTGTAAATTTAATGTATTTTGTCTGATGTTATGTTAAGCGCTTTGAGCTTCTTTTGAATGAAAGGCGCTAAACAAATAAATAAAGTTTGAGTGTTGAGTGGAGCTCGCTAGTTCGCTGTAGAGGAGCATGCTAGCATGCTACAGTGGAGCTCTTGAGCTCAATACAGTGGAGCGCACTACAGTGAAGATCACTAGCATGCAACAGTGGATCTCGCTAGCAAAATATAGCGGAACTTGCTAGCTCAATACAGAGGATCTTGCTAGCTCGCTGTAGAGGAACTCACTAGCATGCTTCGCTGTTCACTGGGCAACTGGCTAGGCCCACTTGGCCTTGCTGCCTCTAAAGATCAAGTGAAGATGGAGGGTCAATAACCGTCCTTTCAGTTTCATTGGTCCATGAGCCACCTCACGTGTCAAATCCTCTGCAGGAGCTCGTCCAGGTCCGGAGCGGCCCGGACGGTCATGATTGGCAGCTGACCTGATCCGATTCCTCCGTTTAGATGGGGAGTCGGGCTGAGCGAGCTGCAGGCGAGGCCATAATGCAAAACACAAATAGTTCATTAAAGTAGGACGCCGAGTGTCAACGGGCCTGATGCCGGGCTCCTTTTAGACTCAAATCACTGCGTTGCAGAGTGAATAAATTACAAAGCAATCAATGAGCTGCTCTCCACTCAGTCTGAGAAGAGGAAGATCTTTTGTCCTGTAAACACATCCATGTCCTACCACGGAGCATCAGAAGAAAATGAATTTCCCTGCAGCTTCTTTTTCTTGGCTGAACCTTGTCCCCCATTATCTGCGCTGACATTCTCACTCTAGTTTCAGGGAAAAGCTCTGCGTTGTCGCTGAAGTGGAGCTGCAACAAGCTGCCACTCACTGTCAGAGAGACGAGTGAAGCTCTGCAACTCTCAGCTACAAACCCATGCAAATGAGCGCAGATGATCCTGCTCAGCTCCTTGTTTCTGCATCAACAAGTCAGTCAGAGACAGAGCCGCCTGCAGCCGCAAAGCCTCCAGCTGTTGCTTTTTACTAACTTTTTTTCCACCTGCTGTGAAGAAAACCTTTTCTGACTTGTGTGCGGTTCAGGGAAGTTACTTGATTCTAAACCCAAAATTCTGAAATGTGGAAGAACAGGTGAAGGAGATCACACTCCTGCAGCAACCCTCACTTCACTCAGGATGTTTGCCCCTGCAGCCGCCTCTACTCCAGATGAAGAGAGGAGGAGACGGAGCAGCTGCTGGGAAACATCTGCATGTCTGTCTCAACCTAACAGGTGAGCACAGGTGTTGGAATCGCGATGCTGCTTCCCACGCGCGCACACTCACGCGCGCACCCTGCTGACCTTTGATGTGCTCGTTCACGACGCTCTCCAGCCGGTCCAGCCTCTGGATAATCCTCAGGGTCTCTCCTTTGCTGTCCTCCTCCAACTTTCTGTCCGCCTCCCCGCCGCCCTCCGCAACTTTCGGACTGTTGGCCACATAGTTGGTGATCCAGCCGACGTAAAGGAGACACAAGACGTTGGTCATGCCGCTCAAGATCACGCACGTCGACACCAAAGTTTTAGTTCTCCTCGTGCACAGCATCGCTGCATCCTCCCGCGCAGCGCGGAGGATGGAGACGCGGACGCGCGCGCGGTCAGCCTGCTCCTGCGCTCGGTCCCCGCTCCTTCTGGGGGGCTCCCCGCCTCCGCCGTGATGACAGATCCAGACTCCGGAGTCCCGCGGAGCAGCTGGAGAGTCAGCTGAGCTCGGCCGCTGCGAAGACGGGAAGCGCGCGGTACCCGCCCCCGCTGCACTCCTGCGGGCCAATGAGCGAGCGGGGGGGCGGGGTTTGCTGACTCCCAGCTGGAGGGGGTGGTGGTGGATGAATGCTGACGGAGGATGGAGCAGATCAACACCGGAGTCAAATGTGAAGAAACCACTTAAGACCAGATCTGCCGGAGATAGGCGCAAATGGAGAGCGCATGCGCGTGAAGGTGCCATGCAGGTTTGATTTAGTGGGTTGGAAATTGATTTGGATTATTTCATCTGTGATGTGAAAACTTCCTTCTATTGGATATTTTATCTAAAAAGTGTTACTAAATATAACTAAATGGATAAAAACTTATATATGAATTATTTGATTAAAGTCTGACCAAATTAAAGATCACAATCTGCTGAACGACTCAAAATCTGAAGGATATTTGTAGCTAAAAGTTTGCTGAAGATTTTAGTTCTGGTAAAAGTAGAGAACACAAGGAACCTCCTAATATTTTTGGACTCATTTGCAAAGATGTGTTTGCAGATGGACATTTTTATCTATTATAATTAAACATAAACTCAGATTTTTTAAAGTTTGATTGCAGAATTGCAGAAAATGGTTGCTTTAATTACATATCTGTAAACAGAAGAAGCTGAAGTTAATTGTAAGGAAAAAAGTGGAATACATTGCTGAAGCTAATGTTCTTAAATTCTGCAAAGATTTGTAAGATTTGTGATATGTGTAAACCTGCAGTAGAACTTTAACATTTCAATGCTGCATTTTTTAACTGCAGGACCATAAGTTGCAAAAAAAATAAAATAAAACGTGTTTAAAAAAAACCCAATAACTGCCAAAATAACCATAACAGGCTAGCAAAGTACTAAAATATTAGCCGAACTCCAAATTAGCTTAAAAGACGTCAGTAAATGCTGAATCAGACCCAAAAAAATGGCTAAAATTGCTTGAAAGAGCTATTATAATGCAAATGTAATTTTAAATCCCCTAAAACAATTTTTTTTAAAAACAGAAGAATGTGAGAACTTTGCAAAAACCATGTAAAGATACAGAGAGATCCATCTTTGTTTCTTAAATGTGCCAAAAAAACATTTTTCCGGATCAGTGAAATGTCCAAAAAAAATCTAGTTATTAAATGGTTCACACTAGATAGTTATTGGTGTGCACCAGTCACTATCTGGTGTGTGCGAGTTACTATCTGGTGCATACAATTTAGGTATCTAGTGGACCAGTTAGTAAACTTTTTTTTTTTTCATTTACATGGTGTCAAGCTGTCCTTGACTTTCTCACATGTGCTTTAGGGACTCCGTATTACTTCAATTCTTGAAAAAGAAAGATTCATTTCAATTTTTTTAACTTCTATGTCCCTTTAGGAGCTCGGTATTACTCAAATTTCTCCTTAAAATTATTTTTATACGATGTCCTTGTAGGGACTCCTTAGTTGTTAAAATAAACAAGGCAAAGTGTTTGGAGGAATTCTAAATCTAAAAATAAAACTAAATGTAGAGCTTGACAATAAAGTCTGAACTCCATGTGGATAATATCAAACTTTTACTCACGAATTTGATCTAATTCGTGCTCCATACGAGCACCACTCTGTCAACCACATTGTAGCACACCAGTAAAAAAGCCCTGTTTGGCGGGACAGGGGCTTCAGAGCGTGACCCCAGTGCTGCTGCCATATTCTGGTGAAATATAAATTACAGATTTTGGATGAAATTGTTTCATTTATCATTGCTGGCTGCCATTAATTAATTGAGAAGGTGCAAGACGGTGTAATTTGACCACGGAAATGCTAACGGTGGTTCATTTGACTGCAGTCAGCGGGAAGATGATCTTTTCCTCTCCAGAACCTGAGCTCGGCACTCTTGCTGGGACAGACGAGGAGGTTTTGCACATGTGCAGTAGAGCAATCATGAAATTTTAACTACTCATGAATTCAAACAGAAATTTTCTGAGACAGTTTGACTGACAGCGATATAAAAGGAGAAATACTTGGAAATGCAAAAGTGAAATGATTTCTTATTACATTTGTTCTCTTTCAGAAATGCCACACATACATGTTAAAAACTTAAAAAAAAAAGATTTTCATTGGAGGGGACTTTAACACGGGAGCTCCAGTGTTTCAACCGTTGACACGATTAATGTAATTCCAGCTGATTTTGAAAAGTTAAACCTTAACAATTTTGTGTTTAAGCATCACCAGTGACACCTCGGCTGTTAAAGGGTTAAACAATGGAAGCAATACATTCCAATTTAATGATAACAGAGGCCCTTCACAGAATCACATCATCGCATGAACACAGACCTCTTATATATTTATTTCTGTCTCTGGCCCTCCAGGTAATTCTATCCGGCTCTCCAGTTCATTGAATTTCATTGTTATTAGTGGCCGATGTTATCTTTTTAACTTGTATAATTTTGACAAAATACATTTTTATGGAGATTAAAATATTGTAAGAAATTTAAGGTTTAAGTTGATTTATTCTGGAATAATATTCCTGCCTTTTTATTATTCATAATTATGTTAAAAAGTTACGGTTTTAAAGTTTTCAAAGTTGGCATTCTGCTAGCTTTGTGTACTATTTTGGCATTTACTAAGATTTTTTAGGCTATTTTGGAGTTTAGCTAATATTTCAGCCACATGCTAGCTGTTTTGGCTAATTTAAACATTTTAAAAAAGTTTTATAGGCTGTTTTGGAGTTAGGCTCATATTTACACGCTAGCTGTTTTGGTTAACCTAAGTTTTTTTGTTTGTTTGTTTTTAGACTAATTTGGCATTTAGGTAATATACAGCTGGCAATCAATTTCAATGTTTTAAGCTATTAGCTTCAGCGTTTTCAACAATTAGCTTCAGTGTTTTAAGCTTCAGCGTTTTCAGCTATTGGTTTAAATGTTTTCAGCTATCAGCTTCAATGTTTTCACCTATTAGCTTCAGCGTTTTCAGCTATTGGTGTAAATGTTTTCAGCTATCAGCTTCAATGTTTTCACCTATTAGCTTCAGTGTTTTCAGCCTTTAGCTTTAGTGTTTTCACCTATTAGCTTCAGTGTTTTCAGCTACCAGCTTCAGCGTTTTTAGCTATTAGCTTTAGGGTTTTCAGCTATCAACTTTAGCGTTTTCAGCTATTAGATTCAGTGTTTTCAGCTATCAGCTTTAGCGTTTTCAGCTAATAGCTTTAGCATTTTTAGCTATCAATTTCAGAATCTTCAGCTATCAGCACTAGCATCTTCAGCGGCCAAATTCAGCTTACAGCATTCACATTAGCATGTTTGCAGGTAATGCTATATATCTAGTACATAATTATGATAAAAACTTACGTATTTAAAGTTTTTAAAATGTAGTTTTACAGTGTTCTATAAATGTTTATCCTGTTTGATCTAAGGTGTATTTCGGTTTTTGGCCCCTCATTTGATTGAGTTTGACACCCCTGCTCCAAATCATAGAGTTTTCCTAGAAAATTACACAAATTTAAAGATGTTAAAGATTTTCTAATGATTATTTCTGTACTTTATTTTTTATTAAAAAGAAACAGAAACATATTTTTGGTAAGCGTCATCGTCCCCCGTGCAGCTGGAGCCAGTGTGAGCCTCTGAACTGTAGTGGATCTCCAGCAGCTTCTTCATCAGCTGTGAAGCTCAAAGCTGGCTTATCAAAGAGCCACAGACAGGAAGTGTCAGGAAAAGCTGCAGGCAGGACCATCAAGCTGAAAACAAAGGTGTCACTGGAATCCGTTAGGCCCTTCTTAGGAGGCTTCCTGCTATAGTTGAGGTTCATTTATGATTCAAGTTTTCAACATCTATTGTTGATATTAAGGCTTCCTACTGTGTTTTTTGGCCATAATAAATTCTCTACATTAGCCTTCCAGTGTGTTCTTTGGTACAGCTTCTGTCAAAAGTATGTCTTCGTCTCAACTGCCCCTACAGGCTTCAGTGAATACCGGCTGCCTGCAGGCAGCGACTGAGCACACAAGTGGTCCTCAGGAAATGTTCAGATCATAGACCACTTGAGCTTTCCACTGAAATGTCCAGTAGGTGACTTTGGTCCATTGTCTATGTCTACTAAACAATTTTATTGAATATTTGTTCATGTCTATGTACTACTAAGCAATATCTTCTGCATGTCCTGTGAAACGACAGAAGCTAACAGAGCTAGCAACTGTTGCTAAGAACTTTTCTGACGACCAGATTCAGTGATAATAGCAAATGTAAACTTTTAAGCGTAAACAAAGCTGGAACATCGCAAAGAAAATACAAAGCAATCATCAAAAATGTGTGGACATGAAGAAGATATTACTTAGTAGACGTTAAATTTTCTTATCAAAGTGGAGGCTGCAAAATACCACTTGGGAGCCACCAGTTTGAGACCCCTGCATTAAACAGTTCCGACCTGTACCTATTTAGGGCCCCCATCTGTTGTAGGTCAACAGAAAAACGGGACAGTCGGGATGAAGTCGCTGATGCCACTCGTCGATTGTCAGAAATTGATGGCGACATTAGAAAGCACCAATATAGTGCTATGCTAGCATAACGTATTCCTCTTTACGGCGGTATCAAATCAAATATAATTTATTGTCCCGAAGGAAATTTGTCTTGGATTACACCGTGCCAGTGGCTGCGTGGCTACATTCACACATGCACACAAACTCCAAACATTTCAGTGAGAACAACAGCATTATACACGATAAGAACATAAGACAAGTATTGAAAGAGCAGTAGTAGAGTTACCGCCTCTGGAAACACAGTGACTTCGTATTCGAAATTAAATACTAAAACCCAAAAATGTCAAGTAAAATGGTCTATAAAAATCACAGTTAAAAGCACAAGGTACAGAAACAAACATTTGTCAAAGTTATGAAACGGTGAAAGATAAGAATATCAATATATCTAATAGGTACGGCAGTTCATAAGTTAGATAAAAGAGCTCATGTGCTAGTCAGACTTGTTCAGTAGTGAAATGGATGTGGGAAGAAATGATAGCTTGTATCTGTTGTTTTTGTATATATATATTCTTTTTAGTCGCCGACAATCTTCTATCAAACAACATTAAATGTCTGTTCTATACGATGTACAAGAAGTAAAGCAAGAAAAAGACGAGCTGCTGGATGACGCTAGCGGTCTACACCGCACATCTGCCGTGAAACAAACCGCTCAGTGGAAGCGAGGCTTAGGTGAGCGTCTGGAGAGAAAATGTTTCCGCCCATTTTTTTCTACGGGCAGTGACAGGTGGTAGTGAACACTTATACAACATCTAAGGGTAAGTATATGTCATGTGTTTCCTCTGGGCTGATTTACACTCCTCCCTGACGGGCTACACCTGTGTCCTTTGTTTTTTTTTCACTCCCCTTTCTGTGTATAATGGGTTCCTTCCCCTCACTTCCTAGCAGGTTTGTCTTGTCACCCTTACCCACTAATCCTGTCTCCCATTCCAGGTTCTAGTGTGTTTTTTGTGGAGTTTGGCCTTTGTTAGTTATGGACTTTGACCTTAGTGACTGTTCCTGTTTTTTAAGCCTTGTGCTCTTCCTTTGTTTTGGATTTTGTTATTAAAAGACACTTTGATTTGGAGCTCGCAGCTGTCCTGCAATTGTGTCCGCACACCAAAGCCTGACAGTAAGGGTGAAATAGATGAGATGCAGAGGTGGTGTGCAATTTTTTACATTTTTGTTCAACCCCAAAAAACCTGCTGACTTCGCAGGGACCTCATCAGTTTCGCCATCCATATTTGCAGTCTGACTAAGAACTTATGCAATCAGAGTGAAGTTTGTGTGGCCATCTTACGATAATAACATATCAAGGAGCCAGTATTCACAGTGTAATATTGACTGGAGCTTAAGGGACACCGTACGACAGCATCAAGTGCTTGGACCTTATCCTTAAAAATACCAATACAATACTTTAAGGTGGCCGTAGCAGCCTCGAGGAAACTGCAAGACACACCTGCGGTTTATACTCTGAAATACTGCTACACCGGCTGAAGACATCACGCCTGCTGGGCATTCATGTGCAGATTGGGCCGTTTAACCTGAAATTATTTTCAAATACATGAATGAATTTAATTTGGATCAATTAACAAAAAATATTTAAAAATTATTCGTTTTTGGCAAATTACTATTCTGAGTTGATGGTTTGCTCAACTTAAAGATTTAGCTCGATAAAATCGAATCTTTTTAAATATAAGAAATTACAGAGCTACTGTTGATTGATCCAACGTTTCACAGAGCTTTACACAGAAGCACACAGAGAGCGGACAACTAGATAAAAAATACAGCAGGTTACTGGAAAGATCTTATATCTCATAAATCTTTCAGTCTGAAGAAAGCAATTTGCCTCCGCCTCAGCGTGTTCACAGACACAGCGAGCGTACGAGTCGAATGCCGTTCATGTCAAAAATAAACGCTGGAGACAATACTCGTAAAGTATAAAAGCCCCTCAGAAGTTCATTGCAGTTATTTCTGGAAGTGGCAAGCAAATCCAAACAGCATTAATGTGAAGTAGACCACACGATTGTGATTGCTGTGAGGTAAGATGCAGGGAACCCAAAAACCTGAAGAACCTGCTGGTCAAAACCAGATGAGAGCATGTGACTAAGGCTTTATTCTGCAGGCAAAAGTCTCAGTGAGGAAGCCCAGACTTCTTTTTCCCGCCTTCAGCATCACCTCCAGACCAAAACAAAGTCCACGTCACTGGAGGCTGATCTGTCGGTCAACCTCACAAGTAAACAAGGATTTATAAATTTCTCTTTTTCCATAAATTTCTTACCTTCTTTTTCTGTGTTTCTACATTTCTTCAGCAGATGAAGTGACATATAAACTGTCAATCACTCAACAGTGAAGAGGTGTGTTGGCAGATGTTGTTGATGTCTCTTCTTGGACATATTTTGCGTGAGTTTTGCTATATTGAGGCTTTTTTTTGCATATTCTGGTTCCTCTTACAAACACAAGACATTTATAGAAAAAACTTTACTCACACACAGTTTCTATACATGTGTGGAGCTGCTTGTTTCTGCACTTCACACATTTAAACTTATAAAAAAATATATATATATGCGAACAGAACTGGAAAAAAAATCTATGCTTAGAACTTTTATTCATTAAAAGTCCTTCTGTCTCAGTGAAATGTCTTATTTTAGTAACAATGAAGCACAGTGAGCAGAGGTCTCTCGTTAGGACTAAGACTGATGTTTTAATAAAGGATTGAGGGACAGATTTGCTTTTATGTTTTTCCTTGATGGCAGCTAAAGCCATAACATGTGTGTCTTAGCACCCTTACACACACCAACACGCTCAAACAGAATCCAAAACTCACCATTCAGCCAGGAGCGCTCTCACAAATTCACCCGCCGTGCCAAAGACATTAATAATGCATGAGATCTGAAATATTAAGGCTATCTGCTCTGTGCTGCTTTCAATCTCCCCTGACCTGTCGGCCGGCCAGCTGTCTGTCTGTCTGTCTGTTTTCAAGCTCCTTAGTTTGAGCCAAAAAATAATATTAATAAGTTATGAAAGTAAAGAAAAAAGTGTGTGTCTTAAAAAAATAAAAGTCAAAGTTAACCAGTCAGCAGTTTTTAAAAGGTCGGGAATTTATTACTAAAGTGGACTCGGATATTTGCCTTTTTTCCTTGATTTGATATTTTTGTAGGTCTTCGTCATGGTGTTCCAAACAGGAAGTACCTGCTGGCTCCAAGTAACCAAGGTTGTGTCCGAATTCCCCCCCCAATCACTACATAGTGCGTTCGCCATTTTTCTAGTGCTGTCCGAACCTACTTATTCCATAATTGAGTGCACTTGAAATTTCCCAGAAGTTTTTTTAAAAAACTAGCGTACATTGATGCTCACTGGATACATAAACCATCCACATTTTCATCCTCAGAACACAGTGGAATCATAAATTGACGCCGGGAAATGTTCGTATTGATTAGATTTTCACTTTGTGAAATCGGTGACATCATATCTGGTGATATCCATAAATGAGAGAAAAGTAGTGAACATTGTGTCCGAATTACCTTTAAAATCCAGGGCACTATGTCGTTTTTGGTAGTTAGGGGGAATTTGGCCACAACCCAAATGTCAGGACTCATTCAGTCATGTCCTCCTCCGACCACCAGAGGGACCTCTCTCCTGAGTACTAACCATCTTCAGCACCTTCCTCACTGCAACTCCCATCAGCCACAGCTTCAATCTTCTCCATGCCCAGCTGATCGTCATCATCCTCATCAGAAGCACCAGCATTTATACCCACTCCAGCCTCAATGTTAATAATAATAATGGATTTGATTTATCTGCGCTTTTCCAGACGTTCAAAGCACTTACAATGAATACCCATTATTCATTCACACCTCATTCATACTTGGTGATGGTAAGCTACTACTGTAGCCACAGCTGCCCTGGGGCAGGTTGACAGAGGCGTGGCTGCCAGTTCGCGACTACGGCCCCTCTGACCATCACAGGGACATTCATACACATTCACACACCAGTGGAGCCACACTGGAGGCAAGTGGGGTTAAGTGTCTTGCCCAAGGACACAACGACATTTTGGCTGGTGGGAGCGAGAATCAAACCTATCCTTCGATCATTGGCCGACCTGCTCTACCACCTGAGCCACCATCGCCCCTAAGTTCTCAGCATGAGCAGGTGTTTCTAGTTTGATTCTGTTTTTGACCCACGCTGTTAGTTCGTTCCTCTACCTCGCCTCTGTGTTTTTGACCTTTGCCTGCCTTTTGTTGTCTTGCCCCGTTGTGTTTGTCTTATAGACTTCTATAGAGCAATAAACAGTTATTAGTCATTCTATTGGTCAGAAGAAACACTCTTGCTCTGATAAATTTTTTAAAAGAACGTTTTGACAATGCTTTTTTTTAATCATAATTTTCTGTAGTTCAAATTATTTAAGGTATAAACTGACCAATGAGATGCCTCAATAAAAGTAGGTGGAGCCTGCTGACCCCCATGTTCAACTCTCAAAACTTTTAATTGGCAGATTTTGTGTACCTGCTTACAGTGGCAGGGGTGGGGACTTTCAACAAGCCCAGTCCTGACTGGCCAGAGTTGTTGCCATGGAGACGTCGACTCAGACCGACTCGGACCACTCGCTGCTCGCTAACGACATCTGGCTCGAACGTGGTGAAAAAATGGCTACAGAATTTACTTTATACTGGAAATAAGAAGTTTTCTATGGGTGATAGCGTACACAGTCAGTCCAGTTTTCATATACAGTCAATGTAAAGGCTTCATAAACAATATTTTGAATAAAGGTAAACTTTGACTTGCTTCAGTTTCAGGAGTAAGATCTGGTTTTGAGTTTGAAGCTGAAACGTTTCTAACTTAACTTTTGCTCCACAAGGCCAACAAATAACACAGACAATAACATGAAGATTCATAGATCAGGTTTATTATTGACCCTGAAATTCTGCGACAGATTCCTCAATGTGTGAAATGAAATGAGAAGAGCTTTGAAAGCATCTGAATGCTGAAGGCGTACAGACCACCTGGAAACAAATCTACCAAATCTACGTCTGTCCACTGAAGATTTTCCTGAACTGACCCAACACGTCACCTATTTTCCTGTTTAACAAATTACAAAGAAGACAACAAACAACTAAAACACATACCAAAATAAAACAGAACCCTTAATATTTTGTAAGTAAAATATTTTCAAAAAATCTATGATGCATGAAAACTGTTAAAATGTATTTTCTAGCACACATATCAGAAGAAACAACTTTTTTATCATCAGAGTGAAATGTTGATTAGCAGATCAAATGTACAATAAACTGCTGTTTGATAGGTCTTTGGAAATTATTATTAATATTAATTAACAGTAGCCTATAATGTTTACCTTGTACCTGACTTAAAGGATAAATTAAATAGAGCGCTTTAAACATCATCCATCCACTGAACACGCTGAATCCCTCTGGGGTTACCAGAGCCAACCCAGCTATAGTTGGGCAAAGGCAGGAATACCTGGACAGGATTCCTGTCACACTCAGATGCACACCTGGGGCCATTTTCTAACACCAATCAACCTATGTAGCATGTTTTTGGATTGTGGGAGGGACCTGGAGTGCCCAGAGAAAAGCCAACATACAAACTGTGGACCCTTGGTGCCTGCAGTGGAGCCTGCGGGCCCAATGTGACCCACCAAAGGTCATCTTTTGTCCTGCAAAGTCGTGTCTGCGGAAGCCACGGAGTGTTAAGTTAAAACCCCTAACCTGTTTCCCATTGATTCGCTATGATCTTCCAAAACTTTACAGCTGTATTATACTTTAGCCTCCAGGTGGCGCTGTTAGAATCTATTTAAGTCAGCCCTGGGCTGTTTTTGTCTTAGAAATTCTGAGGAGCCTTCTGATGCTTTTAGTGGCCTTTTTTAGCTAGCCAACATGGAGCGACAACAGCAAACGGAGTCCAAAGAGCAGCTCCACGTCTCTCATTAGGATCCCAGTTTGATGTTTTCAATGGAAGAAAGTTTGTTTTAGTTTGCTCCTGTCATTTAATTAAAAATGTCCCATGAGGCCTTGCTGTTAAAGGTTTCAAAGACAAATGTTACTTTTTATTCTTGCTAATGTGTGCCACTTTAATGAATACAGAATCAAAATAAATTAAACCACACTTTTTAATTTTCTCCCTTCATTTAATGATATGCAAAAAAATATTGCATTTGGCCCGCGGACCGGGATCTCATTTAGATTTTGGCCCTTCGAGCGCAAAAAGTTTGAAATTCAGACCCCATGAATATTTTACACAACCAACTGTTCACACAACCCTGGCTGTGTTTTAAACCAGGCAAGAGCGCTAACCTCTACACCACGGCGCAGCTCGCTAAAACCTCCTGGGTTCAAATCTCGATTTCAGGAGTGAAAAAGAACCTGCATTTCAGATCTTGGCTAGTCAGATGTAAATAAATTATTAATCAAAGTATAGATTAGACTCAAACAGACACCATCACTCACCATTAGGACAAACTGCACCACTGATTTTCTTAATGGACACAACTGAAAGAATTTGACTTTCAGGGAGTTTCCATGACAACTGTCTCCTTTTTTTCCTGGTTTTTAGGCACTTTTTTCTGTTGTGAACTTCGAACTGAAGTGGATGTTTTTTTTTTTTTTCTTTTCATGGCTCTCATACCAGAAACTATCCCTGAGTTTGACTGACAGAACCCCAACAGCATCGTTCCTGAATGGGAAAGATGGAAATCTGCCTCCATGTGGTTAAACATCCGCTCCGTTTTCCTCCCCGTGATGATAATCAGCTCCGTGCTCTCCTGTGCAGCTTAGTCCACAACACTTAGAGGTGAAGTGAAAACTGTTCCTGTTTCATGAAAGCACTGAAACAAACATGATTCCTGCGTGGCTCTTTCGTGTATCGGGGCTAAACCTTTTTTCAACCCCAGTCTGGAGTCATTGTGAGCAGAAACAGGGTGTTATTTTTAGGCCCCATCACAATGAATGGCCTCATTTCAGCAAAGGGAAAATTTCCATTTAAATCTAATATGTTGAATAACAACTGTTCTCAACTATTGTTCAAAAAGCGGCACAGTTTGATGCACATGTCAGAAATGAAAAGCCTTTCCCAAAGAAATGTAACCTCAGAAAGTAAAATTCAGACCCCATGAATATTTTACACAACAAACTGCTCAAACACACAGGAAATACACCAAATCACAAACAACAGATTCACCTGAGAGATTTCTCTAACTTTTCTTCAGAAAAAAAATAACATCAAAGACATTTAGCTTCAAATTTCTTTTAAACTGAATATTCTACGGCAGCCAACATGGTTCACATAAATGCAAAAGACAAAACACAACGACAAAAGCAACAATACGACAACAAAAGCCGAAGAATGATGACAAAAGCTGACAACACTACGACAAAAGCGGAAGCACAACGACAAAAGCCAAAGCACAATAACAAAAGCCGAAACACAACGACAAAACCTGAATCACAACGACAAAAGGCGAAGCACAACGACAAAAGCCAAAGCACGATAACAAAAGCCGAAACACAACGACAAACCTGAATCACAACGACAAAAGGCGAAGCACAACGACAAAAGCCAAAGCACGATAACAAAAGCCGAAACACAACGACAAAACCTGAATCACAACGACAAAAGGCGAAGCACAACGACAAAAGCCAAAGCACGATAACAAAAGCCGAAACACAACGACAAAACCTGAATCACAACGACAAAAGGCGAAGCACAACGACAAAAGCCAAAGCACAACGATAAACCCTGAAGCACAAAAACAAAAGCAATAGCACTACGACAAAAGCCACAACACAACAAGAAAAGACGGTGGCAAAAGCTGATAAGGAAACAAGAAAAGCCGAAGCACAATGACAACAAACACAAAACAGCAACAAAAGACACAAAACAAAAGCCGAAGCACGATGACAAAAGCTGAAGCATGATGACAAAAGAAAAACGACATATGCCGAAGCAGAACAACAAAAGTTGAAGCACAGCGACAAAAACCAAAGCACAACAAAAGCCATTTTCATTGGAGTGAGTCTTTAAAAATAAATACATTAAAAACTTGTATTGGAGCCAGATTCAGTTTCATTTGTAAGTATGTCCAATTGATAATATTAGGAGCGTATATGACAGTATGAAACAATTTAATTTTATTTGTGTCATTAACATGAGACTGGATTTGAATTTGATGGTTCCTGTGTCCTCGTTCACCATCTGTGCTCACCTGCAGCTTCAGGTCTGGTTCTTTGTTAGCTTTATGGGGAGGAGCAAAAAGGATCGTGAAACCACAATGAATAAAATACTTATTTTTTATTTAGAGAAAGGTTACACGCGCAATTGCCCATGGGAATAAGATTCTATCCTCCTCCCACAGATGCTATTGTGGCCACAGAGACCTGACAAACAAAAACGTGACAAACTGAAATGAAGACAAAAGTGGAGATCAATGAGGCGGGACAAAGCAAGAAAAACAAGACAGGATTCCCCAAACAAAATATGGGGTGCCATTTGTAAATCTGCATAATAAAATGTTGGCATAAATGTTTTGAATATTTAGTATGGTTTCGGTGAAAAAAACAGGTCTTGTTTTTCAATTTCATATTTTTCACCATAATGTGTTTATTAATTTTAACTAAATTTTTAGTAAGATGACTAAATATTTAATTCAAAAGTAAATATTTAGTCACAAAACTTAAATATTTAGTTGGAAAAATACATAATTAGACTAGATAAAAATGTTTAGTTTGCAAAATTTCTATTTTCTTAAAATTAAATACTGAATAATTAGTTAATAAATGTAACATTTATTAATATATTATTTTAAACGGTGAAAATATGCATTTAAAAAAAGAAACCTGTTTTTTTCTCCTAAAACATGCTAAATATCCAAAAACTTTGATGTCAAAGTTTTAATTTACAAATGGCACCCCATACAAACACCATTGGATTGAAGAAATCAGGAAGATCTTCCTTTCTTCTTCTAAAACATTTCTGAAAATTGCAGAAAATATGTCGACAAAGGCTATTGGATTTGGGCTACGCATAATCATAATTAAGGGACCACTGGGAATGATTTTACAATAGAAGAAATATATAGTTGGAGTGGGACGTTAAAGGCCGTCCGACCAAACATCCTCTTCAGTCCAACTTCTGACATTTCTGCTTTTGGTAAATTTAGGCTCTGAAGTCTGGTTTACGCTTTAACACCAGAGCTCCAGTGTTTATGTTCTTTGGTTTCAGGTGTTAAAAGGTTAAACTGATTCTCAGGTGACAGTGTTTTACCTTTTGGACCATGCAGTGTAACACACGTGTGATTGTTTGACTCGTTCAGTCGCTCCCGGCCTGACTCGGGCTTCATCGCAGCAGAGACCGTCTCTGAATTGTTCTGATGAAACGGGCTGATTATGTGAGGCCATGCCTGGCAGCAAGCAGAGCTTCATTCAATCACTCTGTGAGAGGATCAATTGAAAACCCTTCGGAGGTGAGAAGTGTTTGCTCCGACACAAAGATGAGGAGGGTGACCCATTCAGCAAAGCTCTGGTTCCTGCTCAACGCTGAGCTCCCTGATTTGAACAAAAACGTTTCAAGAACATTTTCAGTAATCTGACTTTTTCCTTCAAGAGCTCTTTGGCCTGATTAATGTTTGTCAGGAAGAGTATATGAATAATTAAACGACAGCAAAGCCTAACCTTGAGCAATAACTCTCACACAACGCTTTTCTCTGAAACATTTTGCTACTCGATAAACATTTGCTATTTTCATAGCAGCAGAGCAAAGAGGAAACTTAGAAATGGAGATTATGGAGTTTCTGATCCAAACTTCTCAAAGGCTAAACAAAAACAATTTACACATTGTGCAATAAACACATGTTTTTCTAAAATAGGGCAGGGAAATGAAGAAGTTGCATTACAAGAGTACCATGAGGCTGATTTGATTGCCAAAAATGTACAAACCTTTATTTATTTTGATTTTATTCTAATGCCGTAGACAGATTCAACTTTTCCATGGCAACAACCACGGCTCCACATCGGCCCTCTCTGACAAAACGTCACATTTCTTTGGTCTCCTTTCCCCCTTTTTTTCATTAACCAATCAATGCATTTAGCCCCATTTTCACCTGCCTCTTTTTTTGGAAGCCCCACCCATAAATCATAAAGAGACAGAGAGCATAGAACAGAGGACAGGAGGGGAACACAACAGGTACGGGATAACTCAAATATTCCAGTTTTTTTTTTTTTTATTAATTAATTCCAGTTATGTTTCCTGTCATTCTACACCGTCTTCTTCTCCCATCTAAAAGTTAAGTCTCTGTCACATGCATCTATATGGGTTCAAGTGTGTATTGCAGTTTCCTTGTGGCCACTTTAAGGGACATCATGTAAATGGAACGTACCATTATTGTAAATGTGGTGAGTGTATTTGGATGGAAAATATCTTGTTACATTGTAGTGATGCTATTTTACAGTGTCCTTATATCACAGCCTAGTCAAAGGTGGGAGTACTGACTCCTCACTAACTGCGTGGAAATTTTGCACACAGAGTGTGACAGTGATATGCAACTACCGGTAGAGCGGCTAATTTCCTCATTTTTGGATGTATCTGAACCTGAAAGTGCCCAAAACTCACACAGGAGGAACATAGAATTCATTTCAGAAGGAGGTCATACAGGGGGAGGTCCAGCGACAGGCAGAGTCCGGCTGGCAGATTCTGGCAGATCAGGATTAGGCAGAGCAGGCTGACGGTCAGCAGGACATTGTCAAGGCAGTGCCACAGGTGCATGAGGTTGATTGTAGGGCAGGCCAGGTATGGCAGCTGGATCGTGACAGCACTCATGGTCAAACTTTCACCCAAATCCCAAGTCCCCTGATTAAAAAAAAAAAATTGGATCTGCTCACTACCTTTTTCTTTTTTTGGTGTTATCGAATTCATAATGTGAAAATCAAATCAATACAAACATTTTAAGGCCTCTATTTGTGACTCCGTTGTGTTCTGATGAAAATAGTTTGTTAAAAAATTACATCTAAACACATTTTTTTCTCAAAAATGCTTCAACTGCAATGCATTGTGGTCTATATTCGCTGATGTAGTTTTCACAAAGACTTCTGGCAGATTTCTAGTAAACTTGATTTTGTAATTGTAGATTTGGACAGCACAACAGAAAATGGCAAACGCACTATATAGTGGACTTTTTAACTGGAACATACAGGTTCACCTGGACTCCTCACATGAACATAACTAATGGGATATCCTTGGGCAGTGTCCAGGATTTTCTTTTTGTTTTTTTTTTTTTTACAATCTGGCTGTTTGTAAAATCCCGGGTCTGCAACCCTCAGGACGCGCTCCGGCCCTGGTTTTCAGGATCTGTTCAGTACTGATACCTTAACCGGTAACCCTAACCCGGTACTTGTTCGCGCCGGTGTCGCATCTTGCCCGGTTTCAGGTTTGGGTACCGGTGCGCTATGTGTCACGGTGCTTGACAGGTTCTGGTTCCTGGGGGTTAGGGACCCGTGATTTAATGGGAACAGCCAGTATGTCAAAAAACGACAACTAAAACACCAAAAAGTGACATGAAGGATCCTTAATCAAACATCAATATGTAACGAGTTGGGAATGAGAAAGCGTTGACTTCCCCTTATATATCCTTAATTGTTGTTAAATTGTTCACTACAACCTAATGCTGACCTGTTGTGTGGCCACCTGTGTGCCCCACAAAGATACTGGCAGACAGCCCGCTGTCAGGAAGTGGAGGACCCAAAGGTAGGAGACCAGGTGTTAGAGAAAACCTGGAGAGTACAAACAATATTTAAGGATTGAGACAGAAGTCAAAGAGCAGTTTCTCCAGAGAAGAACTCAGTCCAGGCTGAAGCAGATCTGAGTCTGGCCTGTAAAGACAACCTCTTTTTATTCATCTTAAGGGAAGCCCTAGTTTACAAAACGGAGGAGTGCTTCTTGGTTTGCACAAATATGGTGTTCGTGCATGTGTTACTCTTAACTTTCCAGAGGAAAACCAACTATGGTCACTAATAAGTTCCTGTCTAATCAGTTGTCTCTTCAATTGACTGCAGCATTTCCCCTTTGCACTCTTTCCCGAGATAGTGCACGCAATGTTCCCAAAATGGCACAAGAAGCTTTGAGAGCATGAAGGAGGGGCTTCTTCAGATTCAGAATATTGTCACAAACAGAATTTAAAAACAGTACAAAAGAAAAAGCGGCTCGAATTTTAACGAAGGTATATAAAAATTCAACAGCAGGCGAGGTGGCAGAAAAGTTCAACATTGTATAAATAAACTGAAACATGACAAGAACTATGGGAGCAACAAAAAGATGGCATGACAGAACCAAAAACCAAACCAAAGTCCGCAATCCTCATACCTTTAGTCACTGGCAGTTTGGGCAGTTTGGACTTTAGAGAGAGTTTAGAGCAAAAAGGTCAGCATTTGACTGCAAATACTAGAAAACATTGAGACAAAGATGTTTCTACATTTGCTTTACTGAACAACATGAGCAACAATCATACAGAATATGCCATGAAATGTGTCTGGATTCTGTGAGTCTGCAAAGTTGTGTTTGATTCAGGCGGTAAAATCCAGGCGAGATCCCACCGAGCTGTGTGTCAGCTGGTTATCTTCTGTCCTGGGGGGGGGTATGTTAATGTCACGCGGCATGCTCTAACATCACCAGCTGTTTCTGCCCCACTGTGAGGATGTTCACAGTCAACGTCAGATGTGATGTCCGACCAGGGAGAGCTCACAAAGTCGATGGCATTTCTCCTTTGATTAACGTGCAGCTGTAGAAATGCGCTTTTAATCAGTTATCCATGAGATCTGATTGGATAACTCCGGTTAGCCTTTAAACTTATGACTAAAAAAAGATAATTTGTTTTATTTTACCTCCATTTTAGATGGAAAGTTGGTCAGGAGACAAAGCATGTGCACACAGAAATGCACTGCAACTATGGCTGGGTGGGTTCATGAAATCGATCTGAATCAATCAAAGCTTAATAGATTATAATCGATCCATAAAAGTAGAGATCAATCTAGCACATAAAACGAAGTCTGATGATAACATATAATGTGGCTATGTCCAAATTCCCTCCGTAATACCTGACTACTAAAAAACTGTCAAGTTCTCTGGATTTTTAAGGCATTTTGGACACAATGCTCCCTACTTTTTTGTTTTTCTAGACACCAGAAATGACATCATTCATTTCAAAATCGATCAAAATCAAATCAGACTTTTCTCAACGTTTATCTATGACTCCTCTGTGTTCGGATGGTGAAAAAGTGGAGGGTTTATTCAAAAATTACATTGAAACACGTTTTTTTGTTTGAAATTGTTCAACCGCAATGCATTGTGGTATATATTCACTAATCTAGTGAGCATCAATGCACGCTAGTTTTTCTTGTGCGCTCAATTTTGGAATTACTAGATTCAGACAGCACTAGAAAGTGGCGAATGGACTACGTAGTGCATTACATAGTGAGTGGGGGGTTTGGATATAGCTTGTGATTTCCCGTAGGATCCCTAACGCTCAGTTGACCCAAACACACATTGCTGACTAAATGAACATTTTTATAAACTCACAGTTGTGAATTTTCAAAACTCTTTTAAGGAAATATTTTTGTCAAATTAATCATTTGTGGTATAAAGAACTGTTTTTTGCTCAGTTTCGTCTTCTTGTGGAATAAAGTGTAATAATATAGCATTAGCGCTATATTATCACATGTAGCATGTAACCCCATGTAACACTGTATGATATTAACAATCTAATTATTTCCGTAATAGATTTTACAGTATATGAACTGTATCAGATTAATAGAAAAATCTTAAAAACATATTTATATATTATTGATGTATATCTAAATGTATTGGAATTTAATGGATTAAAAGAATTGAAAAAATCTGAATGGAATCAATCTGTAAAATCAAAAATAATCAGAACAGACGAGAAATTTGAGGAATCATGTTTGTAACAAATAAGTGAAATTAAAAGATGTTAGTGGAACTCCAACTGCAGAATGTGGAAAACATTCTATTATGTGGGATTTATCAATCAAAAGTTTGAGTTTGGTCAGACAGTTGATGATAACCACGTAAATGCGGTACTGAATCCATGCGGCTTTTACCATCGACTCTCATTTTCACACATTTTCTCATCGTTCACACGCCTCTCCACATTTTCTTTTGTTGCACAGATGCTGTTTACTTCTGCAGCACTAGTTCGAGGCAGGCTTTCACGCCTGTCGCACCACGAGTCTGTGTATACAAACATTTATCTGAGTCTGCAGTGATGCTGAGGAGCGAGATGACTGTTATAGATGTTTAAATGTGCGTCCCTTACGCCTCTCTCCACTTACCTCCACCTGCCTGCCACTCATTCATCCTCATCAAATGCAGTTGGATGCGGCGTCTCGCTACAGACGTGATGTGACAATCGGCGGCGGTGACCGTCTTCGCCTTTCGGGTTGTGTAAATCGGGCCCTTGTGGTGCTCAGCTCTGCTGTTGTCAAGACTTTTCTCAAAAACTCTACAGATGGACTGCAAGACAAGCCTCATAGCGCTCCATTAAGAGGCTGCCAAATCATTTCTGCACCACTTGACAGTTGAGGAAGAAAAAGACGGATTCTCCCGAACGAAGCGCTCTGGGCCCGTTCATCCATCCAACTGCTCCTCCAGCTCCTGTTTCCTCTGTGATCCCAGCTTTTAAAACTCAACACTTCTGAGAGGCACTTTCTTTCTTTCTTCACAATGAATGCCAGAACACACTAATTTAAACACTTCAATGTTGCCAAAAGCAGTCATAGCAATGCATTTAGATTTTCTGCTTATTTTTCTTGCCAGCATTCACAAGTAAAGTCCATAGAACTTCCAACCGTAATGGTCATCTATTTTCTTTAGCATTTTTCTCAGATGGACATTTGTGGTCAGGTAGCAGCACAGACGGAATCCACTCTTTCTCTGTTCTTTTCTCATTTCCCTGAACTGCGAACCGAGAACCATGTACCATTGGGCCTTCTCTGCCCACCTGGCGCAGCAGTCTAATCAAAGACACCCAGACTTCCCTCTCCCCAGTCACTTCCTCCTGCTACTCTGGGGGGGCATCTCCAGGCCATCCGAGAGACATAGTGTCTCTAGTGTGTCCTGAGTGTTCGCCGGGGCCTCCGCCCGAGCGGGAAATGCCCAGAACACCCCTCCAGGGAGGCGTCCCATCCAGGAGGCATCTGGACCAGATAACTGAGCCCCCTCAACTGGCTCCTCTCAATATGGAGGAGAAGTGGCTCTACTCTGAGCTCTCTCCAGGTGACAGAGCTTCTAACCATTTCTTCTACCTCTCAGGCCTACAGAGGAAGCTCGTTTCGGGTGCTTGTGTTTGGAACCTCATTCTTTTGGTCACAACTCCGACTCATGATGATAGGAGAGTATTGGAACGAAGATCCATCGGTAAACTGAGAACCTTGCGTTTTGACACATCTCTCTTTCTACCACAAAGGACCGGTACAGCGATCCCATGACAGCAAATGCCGCTCCAATCTTCCTTTGTTTGAAAACAAGACCCCAAGATGCTTAAACTTGTCCATCTGGGCCAAGAACACTCCACCCACAAAGAGAGGATGAACTACCTTTCTCTGGTCGAGATCTAAACAAGAGTTTATCTGGTTTCTCTCAATGTGGAACTCAAAACTCCCCTCCAGGAGGCGGAGCTCCTCACCAAACCTCTGAGGGAGGACACGGCCAGCTCGTCTCAGCTGCTTTTCTCCAGGATCTTCCTGTAAGCTCCATAGGTGAGTGTAGGGACATTCGTTGAACAGCATATCAAGAGCTTTCTCTTACGTCGTGGCTCGATCTTTAAAACATTGAACACAAACGACCACATTACATGACATCTTATTTGCGTTTTTGCATTTGTTTTCTAGTTGCACAGTAGACAGATGAGCATAAAAGTCAAATGGTATAGGTTTTGCCATTCAGGATGTGAGGCTCAAAGGGGTAAGACAACCTATATCCTTAAGGTTGAGAATTTTTAGCTTGGGGAGAGTGTTAACTTGGGGTTGTGAGAGGCTGTAAGCTAGCAGGAGAGAGTATAAACAAAGGGAGGATGAGAAATTAGCTCTGGCATCCTCTGCACCAACAGCTCCGCCCACAATTCAGAGATGAACTTCTAATTAACACCTGTGGCTCTGCAGAACAACCAACTCAGAAAAGGATTTTTTCATTTTTTTTGGCTCAAAGCAGCATAATGATAATGATTCATACTCATGAAACACTTTTACAACAGTTCAAAAGAGGATCAGAGGGAGACTTTATTGGTTGGCTTTGTGTGCCTCAAGCTCACCATCATGTCGGGATTTGTACACCAACCTGCTGATCTCAGGAGAACAATCCTGTCAAACCTCCTCCTAAAAGTCTGTTATGCATCACCGTTCTAACATCAAATCTTCTTCTTTTTCTTTTGGCTCCTCCCCTCAGATCTTCACTGTGAACCCTTTATCTCCATCTGACACCCTTCCTTGCATTCACCCTCTCAATAACAGTCAACCTCCTCTTTGGTTAAAGCAAACCAAATTCAGCTATTATAAACTGTTCTATTATGCTTCTTTACCCTTTAAAGAAAAATATATCAAAGCAAATAACTGAACACAGGAAACATGAGCTGACAAGCCAAGAAAGCTAAACAAGAACAGCAGCAGTTCTCTTCAGAAGAAAGTTTGACAAACAAAAAAGATTAAGATTTTCATTTGTCTCAGTAATTTTCACTAAATATTGTCAATGATCAATTCAATGATCATTGTTGGATAAAAATGCAAGTCTCATAAGGCTTCTTTTTCCTAATACCTCTCCATTTCATTGTGTGGTGATAAAAAAGCACTTTTTAACAATTTACTTCAAATTGATTTTATCATATTTAAGTTTCAGACTTGACCATGAAGCAGGTCAGAGCTGTAAAAACAGGAGCAGGTCGCTGTGATCTCGTTGCCAACGAGACAGATGTGAAGTCCACCATGACCCATGTCTCCACAAGCTGTTCATGAGAACATTAACCAGGTGGGTTGTGGGTAAAGCAGACCAGCACTCGTTTTTGGTTCTGACAAGTGAAGGTTTTTAGTACGAAGTCTGTTACAGTGAGAAAAGGATGCATCACACACACACCCCTTTACCCCACTGTGATATACAATCCAACACTAACACACAGAGTGGGTGAGGACTGTGATCTTCTGTCTCCTACCTCATCCCTGGTGGGGGGAACTAAACCCTCAGTGGTGGTGGCTGTGTCCCTTTCCTGAGGCTGACAGACCTCTCTCCACGCAGGTAAAGGTATATATTTATATAGCCTTATGTTCTGCCTTCCTCAAAGGCCCAAAGCGCTTTACAGTCACAGACCCATTCACGTAACTCTGCTGCCGAACACTGGCGCCAACCTCCCACGAGAGGCAACCCAACACTTCGACACGTGGGAATTGAACCCGCAATCTTCCGATCAGGAGTCGACCGTCCTACCACTACGCACTGTCTATGTCCCTTCGGTAGGGGTTCTGGTCCTTGCCCTTGAGTGTTGCACCTCTACAAAATTCCACCAGTGGGGGAGTGTGGTTGGCCCATGTTTACCATGCTAGTTGGGGACCCCCATTTCTCTTTGGCGTCCTCTTCTTGGGCGGAGGGGAGTGGCCCTTGCCTTGCTCTCTACTAGACTTTAAGCGGGATGGGTTGCTGGTTGCCAAGAACATGGGGCGGGTCTTCCTTGGGTTGTCCTGGTGTGGGGGGTCCCCAGGGGTGGGGCCCTGTGCTGGGCCCCCTTGCACGGTGGAAGGGCTAATCATCTGACTGGTTGCATTCTCCAAGCCCCTGTCCCACCCTGCTCTCTGACATTAGGGGCTCCCATTGGCGGACCTGCTGGCCCCGGTCTGGGACTATTTCCTCAATCTGCTGTGCCTTTGGCATTCTTTGCCCTGGGGGGGGAGAGCAAAGAATGCCAAAAAACAACTTTTTGAATACATGTTTTAAAAAGATCACGGCTTAATTCAGTTCAATTCAATTTTATTTATATAGCCCAAAATCACAAAGAATTTTGTCTCATTGGGCTTCATGCAGGTAATTTTACAGTTGCAAACAATAGTCATGAAACATGAAAGAAAGATCACTAAAGACTAAACAGACTAAATAAACTGGATATCCCTGCTCTTAGACCCTCCCTCTCGGTAAGGAAAAACTCCTAAAAAACCTGAATCAGGAAAAACGAAGAAACCTTATGGATTCCCACATGAGGGAGAGATCCCATCCCAGGACGAGTGAACCCAGGGTTACTTGTTTACTCCAGAGATCTGTCTGCTTTTAAAGAAAGAACAGTAAGTATGAGTGGGCCCTTCAGCTTTTTATCTACAACTGGACCCTAAACATAACAGATCAGAAGATACACTTTTGCACATTTGTGTTGCACTGATGTGCTGTGGGTGGTGCGTTCCTCCACAGCCTTTGTTCATTAATGATCTCCGTGGAGCTAAAGGTTTAGCAGGAGCACCTCTTTTTCTGGAGAGGCTTTCCTCAGCAGATCATCTCTGGAGTATAGAAGCTAAAACCCAAAGCTGCTGAATGTCCCAGCTGACTTGTCCCTTATTTGCATGATGGTTTTCAGGTTGATTAATTTCACTGTGAAAGTGTCACATCTGGCTGAGCTCAGTGTGCCCCCCCCAACATCTGCTCCACCTCATGCAGAGAGTCAGTCTCTTCCTAAATCCACTGGATTTTCCCCTGAAAGGATGGATGTGAAACTTGCTTTATTTCTTGTTCCCGTTTTCCTCCGTTTCGATCCTCATCATGCAGCAGGAACAAATCTTTGTCTCCTGACTTTCTGTCAGAAAAGCGGAGTCCTTTGTTTGGCTCCCCAGGCTCACGCAACAGCTGCTGTGTGGAGGAAGATGCACTTCGGAGCCTCGGAGAGTTGTTGAACGAGTTCAGGGTGAAACCTTTTCTCTTGTCACATCTGCTGCTTCTTTTCTCCCTCCATTGTCACTCTCACATTAAAAACCCTTCTCTCCTTTTTATTGCTTGTCTCAAACCACTGCAAAGTATCCAGACTTTTCCTTCCTGCACGAGAAGGCGCTCTGGCTCAACAAAAAGGGTGAATCAAACAAATAATGAAGCTAAGTAGAAAAGTTGCATTGCCTGCAATAATACTAGTGTGAATATTTTTTGCTGAAAGTAGTCACTAAAGATGTTAAAGCTTTTTGATGAAGCTTGGTGATTGTTTAAGTGCTGAGGGGATTTGCTGAAAATGCAAAAGTTATTTGGAAAATGTTAAATTTGCAAAAAAATTTCTGAACAAATTTGAATAAAATTGCTTTAAAATCCCCAATTCATGCCAATTTTACAAAAAATATTTACTGTGCAGCTTAAATATGATTTAAACTCCAAATTAGCTTAAAAAACCAAGGCAAGGCCCATAATTTGGCATCTAGTAGATCTAATGGTAGATTCCAAATTAGCCTAAAATCAACATCAACATAGAGGGCCGACTCCAGAGTGGGGCGTGGAGCTGGGTTTTAGGTTAAAAAAAAACAACAAGAGAGAGGCGGAGAGCAGTTCTTCTTAGCAGAAACATTGGGGAGTATTTTTAGGTTATTAATTTACTCATGATGGCAAAAACAAAAAAAAAAAGCCCTAGGACAAGTGCCTGTCAGGTGTCGCAGAAAAATGCGCGTCTAGAGTGAACCAGGCGTAAAATTCCTCAGTAAACTAAATTATATAAAAACATTAGCCTGTTGCTAAAATAGAGGCTGAACTCTAAATTAGCCTAAAAAAAATAGAAGCTAACAAATTAGCAAAAACGTTAGCATCTTGCTAAAATATTAGTTATAAGCTTCAAATTAGCATAAAAAACCTCAGTAGAAGAGAAAAAAACAGCTAGCACATTGTTTAAATACTAGCTTAACTCCAAAATAGCCTGAAATTCCTCAGTAAACTAAATTAGTCAGAAACGTTAGCTTCTTGCTAAAATAGAAGCTAAACTCTAGATTAGCCTAAAAACCCCCAGTTGATAACAAATTTGTCCAAAACAGCTAAAATATTAGTTAAACTCCATATTTTTTTAATTATTATAAAAGTGAATATATTTAAAGGCTTGTTGCTAATCTACTTAAAATGGTGACATTTTAAGACTTTCTAATTCATTTCCTAAAGGGCGTGTTTTACTCAATATTTCTTAAACTTTACAGTTTATGAATACCAAAAATACAAGCAGTGATGTCCAGAACGAGGTGAATGTTCTGATATCAAGATTGCTGAAATCGCTAGAAATGTTATTGAGCTTTTCTATGTCAAAAAGCGCATGGAAAGAAGCTGGACAATCACTATTTTTGGGATGCTTTGTAAGCATTCGCAAAATAGTGATTGCCCACATAATTCAGTAAGTTAATAATTAATTATTAACATAATTATCAAACTGATTCTATCTTTGATTTAAAATGCGTTTCATTTTTAAACACGCATTTGAAAAAATCAAACGTTTTTGCAAAATAATCATGGAAAAATGATTAAAATGGAGGATAGGAAATCCAACCACCTGCAGTTAGTCTAGGTGATTATTAGTACTAATGTGATGTCAGGCTGGACACACCCAGTTTGATCTGCTGGACTATGAAAAGTTAGTTTTTGGGGGGCGAAGCCAGACCCAAACAACATACAGGTCCGGTCTGAAATTTGCTAGAATTTCATGGCTGTGGAGTAGAGTCCTGTGTGGTTCCAATCACAGCGCCGCTGAAGCAGCAGCACAGCTTGACCTACTTTTTAGATGCTGCAAGAGCCTCTGAACTCAAGTGACAGTTTGCACATGTAAAGAAACGCAATCCAGGAATGAACGAGCGCTTTGGATGCTGTAGCTGTCAAGAGTTATCAGGCTTCCTCTTAGTTTTGGTGGAGCAGCCAAAAAACAGGACGGAATGAAAAAATATCAAAAAAGTTGACACTTTAGTCAAAAGATATTTTAAATCACTGCAATGGGCCCTTAAAAGAGCTCAACTGCACAACAAGGAAACTCAGACTTAAAATTATACTCAAACTGATTGGACACAAAGGCTATAAGGTGGGGATCAAACCACTGAAGACACACGAGGGGGAAATAAAGGACAAACCAACTAAAGAAAATATTCATTCACATTAAATGTAATTTTTTAAATGTAAACTAAATCTAACATACAGTTGCCTTTAAGAAATTAATGAAAATAACGAGAAATTCAATCAAATACTAATAATCTACACAAACAAATTCACCCCCCCACCCCACGTAATGGCCATGGAAAAGTCCAATCAGCTGCTTGCTGTCATGGTTGATTTCTGCCAACTGCTCAAGTTGGGTTGTGAGGCATGACGTCATTTCTCCAGCAGATGGCAGCGTCAGCAGCGACAGCAGTGGTCTTCTGGCATCAGTAACTCAAAGAAACAACATTAACTCTTTGACACCTGAGCTCCTGTGTTTATGTTTTTTGATTTATTGCAACTTTTCAACACAATAATTCCAGTAGATTCTGCAGGAATTTTCCATCCGTGAACCAACCAGGCCCAACCCTGCGGAGCAGCTCGGATCAGATGAGGTTGTTCGTATCCAAGGCGACAGTGAGAAATTCATTTTAAAAGTCTGATCCGCTCCGGGTTTCACAAACTGAATTTGAAAGATTTCGTTTGTGTGAGTCTAAAACTGCATTCAAGCTCTGCAGCTTATTTTCTCTAAAGATGCCAAGGAGACTTTTTTTATTTTTTATTGCAAAACATCTCAGTTAAAGTCAAACCCTTCACGTTGTCATAGCAACTATCTGATTGACACACACCTGGAGAAGTGAGTTTTTAGGTTCCCAGCAGTTGGAAGGCATTGCCTTCTATTAACCTGACTGTAATGGAAAAACGAGAGGTGAGAAATTCAATTCCCGGACCTGCAGCAGGAGCTGAGAGGAGCTGAGAGGAGCTGAGAGGAGCTGAGAGGAGCTGAGAGGAGCTGAGAGGAGCTGAGAGGAGCTGAGAGGAGCTGAGAGGAGCTGAGAGGAGCTGAGAGGAGCTGACATGTCTGCGCATCACCCAAAAGCTGATCGCACAGCTGTTTCCAGCAAACACATGCAGACTGTGGAGACAAACAGCTGAATCTGAGCCATGTGTGAGGTGTCTGGTTAAAAAAAAACAAAAAAAAGATGCAATTGATGTCTTTTCACATGAACACTCACCAAAAATGAAAGCCAACCCAGTGGTCTTTGTGAAACTGGATACAGATTACAGTTACAGTTAGAGGATGCAATCTGTGTCGCCGCAGAGGAATTAAAGTTAATAGTAGCTCAGAAATGCAGCTTAATGAGTCAGATTAAAGTTATGGATATGCAGTGTTTTTTAAACACAGTTTTACCTTTCAGCCTCTCAAGCACTTCTATAAAACTCCTGCTTGTACATTTTTTTTTTTATAATTGTATAATGTAAGATGCTTAATTCCTTTTTTATTCTGAATTAAAAATAAACTGAAAATGATCAAATCCCTTGAAGTGTTTGTACTCATTCACTTGTTTTTCCTCTTTTAATATTTTTTTGCAGTGAATTCAAAATCTGTTTTAGCACATATTCATTTAAATGAACATTTATCATGCAGTTTAATCAACTTTCTCTTATTGTTTAAAGGTTGAACACTTTCTGAGGTCACTTTATGTACATCTTCTCATCTTTTAACTCCAGCAAGCAGATTTAGAGGTCCAGCTTGTTACCTTTTATTGTTATATTGGCTCCACTGTTTTAGATTTTTTTAATCCTTTTATTGTTATTGTTTCTTTCATTGAATTTTATTGTTTAGTTCTTTTTATCCATGTATTACTTACCAGTGCAGCACTTTGTTGCTCCAGCTTTTTATAAGGGCTCTATAAATAAATAGATTGATTCTCCTTTTTTCAGAATTTGTTTCTTTTCTGGAGTTAATATGTTTTATTTCTCTCAAATGTTTAAGTATTTCAGCTTCTAAATTTCCTTTAGCACTTTAGTGAATGTCAGTATCTTCAGAAACCAGAATACTCGCTCAGCACTAACATACTTTTGTAAAGAGTAATTTTTATTTCAACTCTTGTATTAATATTGTTCTGGAATGGTTTGATCATCTGCTGCAGAATCTGGAGGTGTCAGATCAGAAATCACAAACTGTGATGCATTCAGGGCTCATATGAAGTGCGGTTATTTAAATATGGATCTTCCAATGTGACGTGATTGAGGTCAGGTCCTCTGTGTTCATTTAATTATAATTATGCAGTTCGTCACAATAAAAAAAATAATTCACTATATCACCAAAAGTATTGGCTCACCCATCCAACTGATCAGAATCAGGCGTTCCAGTCACTTGTTCTGGCCACAGGTGAATAAAATCAAGGCCTCAGGCATGTAGACTCTTTTTACAAACATTTGTGGAAGAATTTAGATTTTTTTAAATTAACTATCGGGCGTATCTGTTTAAGAAAGTCGAAAAGTTTCATCAGATAAAATCCACAATCTAAGATCGAAGCGGCTGAAAGGAAAACTCTGATGACCCAGCATTCTAGCAGCTTTTAAACGCATCACTTACAGACAAATCTTGGAGACGGTGACGAGTCTCACGTCAGATTTTTGAGTAAATGTGGTTTTGTGTGAGCGTGACAAGAGATTTGTGTTTAATTTTTAAAGATTTGTGCGTCTAGTTAGCTTCACGCTGTTGTATTTTGAAGTTGTGCATGTTTATTTTGTCTATTTTTAAATTTCACAATATTTGTACTTATTTACAAAATACATTGTATGTGTTACAAATCAAGAATTATGCGCACACAAATCCAAAGTTATACACAAATTAAGAATTACACACACACAAGTGGGGGTGAGTCTATTTTCTCTCCATACATCCCTTTGTTTACACTCACAGCTCCTCACAACCCCAAGCTAACATTATTGTAGCAAAAACATTTGAAAAGGTGAGGATTTTTGGAGCTATCCAGCAGTACACTTTTGATCCAGATTCCAGCTCCGACGAGGAAAATTAAGACGTTCATGGATCTATTTGTCTTCAAGTGGATGCATCAGGATTAGAGAACGCCCGTCACAAGTCTAGGCTTTTTCAAATCATTGGTTTTAATTTGTTCTTGATCCATCATGACTTGAATATAAAATACTGATTAAGACCGCTTTATTTAAATTCTTATATGACCTCCATCAAAACAGCAGAAGCTCCATTTTCATCTTGCTGGATCTTTAAGGTGTGTGTCTGTGTCACAAAACTGTAAATGAAGAGTCACACACATGGATTATGGTTGTACACGGATAAGAACCTGGATGAAAACACACTCGCATGTGAGAAACACATCCACAAATGATGTTTTATTTGCTGCAGACACCAATGTCTGAATCACAGCTTCACCTTCAGTCGATTCAGTTCCTCAAAATAATCCTGAAGGCTGGCGTCAGAGTATCACGTTGGCTTTAAATTTCAGATTTACACCAACAAAAATTGTTTAGCTTGTTCATTGTGAGAGTTACGTTCTAAAAATAACCCGTGACGTCTCCGCAAAATAGGATTACAAACAGTTTGAGGCTGAAAAACTCCTTTATAGACTGTTTTCAGACAAACATGAACATTTTCACTCTTTTCTTGAAACATTCACAGAAAAGTATGTTTAGTATCACATCAAAGATTTATATAGATTTGAAAAACTTAACGATTTCTGTCCAGGAACGTGGGATCAACAGCCAATGAGGACACAGAAGACATAGAGCTGGAAAAGATAAAGTCGATTTTTTTTTTTTTTTTTGGTGTTTGTTGCTTTTTTTTCTCTTTTCAAATCTGTTTAATTAGAACTGTTTTGTTCCGGCAATCTCCTTTTATTTGATTTTTATTTCAATACTTCAGAGGTCAAAATCTGCTAAGAATAACTCGGCAGCTGAGACTTTCTTCCTGGATCTGTGCAACTGGGATTTACACAATACTCTAAAAGATTGTTTGTTTTTTTTAAACATCCCTGTTAGAGGTTACTCCAACTCTTACAACTGGGACTTAAACATGAGAGCCCGTGAAGAAAATTACATGAAAATTGAATGCGGAGGAACATAGAAAAGAAAAGAAAAATATAGAGAAGCAAGTGAAGTTCACTTCACACCTCCTACAAGAGCCGTGAAGGAGCCACACTGAAACCATTTCTGCAAATCATCTGAAGAAAACCACAAGCATTGGAACCATGGAAACCAGACCAATTTTATCATTTTTTTCCTCTTTAAGATTATTTCTCAGCAACTTAAAACATTAAGGATCTTTTTTTGTCTTGATTCATGAATTTTACAGTAACTTCTGTGACGTGATGAGATGCAATCATGCCATGTTAGTCAAACTTCCACATCACAAGAGGCAGAAAATGTGCTGAAGCCTTTAGATCATTATATGTGAAGGAGGAGCTGCTTTGGTTGGTCAGAAACAGAAAACCAACTGAGGGAAGACATCACAACAAGGAGGCAGAAAATCAATCAAAGAGCAGAAATGTGCTGTAAAACCTCTGTGGTGCAGCAGAAATCACAACAAAGTCTACATTCCTGTTAGAAAACCAGCAGCAACAGTTCAACAGGTCTTCACATGCAAAAGCTTTCTGGAAAGCAAAAGATTTAGGTTTCATGTGCCTGGAATGGCTTGTTTTGGGGTTTTATTTGGTTTAGTAAAAATATTAAGTATGAATGAAGGACATGAAAGCAAATTTTACTCAACAATTACAGTCAGGAGACAGTCGGATGATAGTGACCCTGAAGTTTTCCTCTTTACAAAAGTCTGCTTTAGTGATGATAGAAGCAGACACATGTCAAAGAAAAATCAAGAAAGAAAAACAAAATCAAAGTGAGAATTTATTTTTATTTCTTCTCAAGCTACGCTTACTATACATGAAATACTTATGTTCTATTTTGATCATCGTTTGATTTATTGTCAAAGTGTTCCCAGTGGTATTTTGACTAGGATTATTCTGTTTTTAACCAAAATAAAAACATGTCATTTTCTAGTTAGTCAGAAATATGATTCTAAGGTGTGAGCTAAACTATTGGACTGCGGACTGCATGGATGGATGGATGGATGGATGGATGGATGGAAGGAGGGAGGGAGGAATGGATGGATGGATGGATGGATGGATAGATAGATAGATAGATAGATAGATAGATAGATAGATAGATAGATAGATAGATAGATAGATAGATAGATAGATAGATAGATAGATAGATAGATAGATAGATAGATAGAGGGAAGGGGGGTGGATGGATGGATGGATGGATGGAGGGAGGGAGGGATGGAGCCACATGAGCTCCAGTCTCCGCCCCCTCCCAGAGTGAGAAAGAGGGGAGGAGACAGACAGACAGACAGGATCAGACAAGAATCCTAACATAGACATATATTAATCACTGGACAAAGTGAGGTGTTGACATCATCCATAGAAAAGAACCTTACCTGTGGTAACTTTACCTCAGGCCAAATCCATCCCTGTGGCTTCCTGAAACGGGCCACGTTTGCAGGCATTTTGAAACCTCTCGACAGTGATTGGTCCGAGTCAGTCTGAGTCACGTTTTTAGAGGAACTGTTAGGCGTGTCTGAGATCATGCAGGCGGACGCTGTGCTGCGCAGATCGCCTGGATTGCGGTGCATGCTGGTTAGTTTCTTTCACCGACGTCACATGTGCGCCGTCATGAAGTATCGCGAGAAAGGGGCGGGTTCAAGGCGCCTTCCTAAGCCAGCGCAGCCAGAAAATAGGTACTGCGCTGGCTGCAAGCCGCCTTGATGACTACAAAACAATGCATTGTGGGAAACGGTGTCCCGAAAGTTTTTGTAGTTAAATGTGAAATAACTGGCGCTAAATGAAGGAAATATGTGTATGTTCTTACTTTTTCTGGAAGGTAGTGAATCGCTGATGAAAAAATATACAAGATTTTAAATAATCTGTGGTTATTTGTGTCATAGTTGTCTTTAAAATGAACTTTAATTTTTAGTTTATCTGTTTATTTGGGACTGTGTACATGTAATGAATCCCCTGACTATTTTTTTTTATCAGTTTTACTCTAAAAAATGTAAAAAAAAAATACTATAAAAGACATGACAGCACAGATCATACTAGGAGGAGTGGCGTATTAAAATCCAGCCGAATGTTGAGGACAACCCCCAACTCCTCGTTCTCGTGCAGTCTCGTCGTCCACCTTCATCTCAGGCGCCTTTCTCCGCCCCCTCCTGCAGCAGCTAGGTCTCGCCGACGATGCAGGCGAGGCGCTGGGTCATCTCAAACACGCCTATTAGGTGTGTTTGAGATCATGCAGGCGGACAATGCATTGTGGGAAACAGTGTCCTGTCAGTTCTTGTAGTTCGACATGAAATAACTGGCGCTAAATGAAGGAAGTCTGTGTATTATTTAACTCCTTCTGGAAAGTAGTGAATCACTGATGAAGAAATAAACACGATTTCAAATAATCTGTGGTCATATTTGTTATTGTTGCCTCTAAAACTTAACTTTAATTTAATTTAATTTTACTTATTTATCTGGGACATTTCACATAAAATGAATCCTGTGGCTGTTTTTTAAAAGTTTTACTCTAAAAGATGTTTAAAAATAATATAAAAGACATCACAGCACAAATCATACTAGGAGGAGCGAGATGTCAACTTTCAGCCAAATGTTAACCCTCAACTCCTCGTCGTCGTTACTCAAATATGCCTACTGTCACCGACCATGAGTGAGCGTGTTTGAAGGCCACACCCCTTTCACTGGAAGTGGGCTCAGGGGAATCTGTCAATCAAATGTTTGAGGCTGGGCCAGCACGTGCTTTCACTGGGGCTTCTGATTGGTCCGTTTATAACTCGAATAACTGGCGATAAACAAAAAATTTATTTTTAAAAATAAGGATTACAATTATAAAGAAGATGTTACGAAGAACGTATCAGAACAAGAATGTTTTTTTTTGAAAAATAAAATGACTGGAGAATAACTGTCAATTTCTCAATAGAAGTCTATGGAACTTTGGCCTTCTTGGAACCAGCAGGTACTTCCTGAACATGAAGAGGGAGGGGTTGAAATGTCCATTTATTTCTAAAGTCAATGATCCTAAAACACCTCCTCCTTCACCTCCTCCATGTCCTGAACAACTCTTCTCAGTTGGTTACTCCAGACTTCCTCATAAACCACAGCAGCTCTCTCTGATGCGGTCATGGACGTTCTCTAGATCTACAAAGAAACAGAGCAGATCCTTCTGACCTTCTCTGTTCTGATCTGTTCATGTTGCGGTCTGCAGAAGTCTCCCATTGTGAAAGCACCCTGACAGTTTGCTCTCAACGTTTCCTGTATTTTCTTCAGTAGAAAAATAAACTTCTATTTATCTAAACTCTGCAAAGATCGTGTGATTTTTTTCACAATATTGTATTAATCCGTACCAATAATCTAAATGACTCAGACGATTATCATCAAGAAAAAAATCCTCCGCGTTAATTAATACCAAAAATCCAAGCATATTCAGACCATCAGCACCTAAAAAAAAAAAATCACCCGCACCAACCATCACCAAAAATCCAGAGCATACCGAGATCATTAATGATCATCTGAATATATTCCAGACCCCCAGCCCTGATCAATGCAAAAGATCCTCCCGTCAGTGGATCCAGCATCCACGGGCTGAAGGTACTGATGAAGACATAGCAGTTAAAGCTGTAATTTATGCCCACAAATCAGAGGAAGACAACCCAAATGACCAGCTAAGACAGTTTTACACAGCAGGTGAGCGCATGCTGAACCCATGAGGTGATAATGACTCCAAGCCTTTTGGCATCAAACAACTGGAGCAGAGCGAGTAATAAATGTTAGCACTGTTGGTTCTTGATTATGTGACTGACCAGATTATATGAGTCACACGTGTGTGTGTGTGGGGGGGGACTGTCACCCCAGCAGGGGAGATTCCCTGTAACAGCTAATTACTTTCTTGAAAGCATTTGGCTCCTAATGGACTTTTTCACTGAGGCTTTTGCTTTTTTACTGACTTAAACTTTTAGATCAAGTTCATTATTTGATTGCCATAAGAAATGAACAAAGTAAATCCCAGGATAATGTATTTTGCTTTTAGAAAGAACAGCTACACTGAAATAGTTCCTCAACGAAAAGAAGGAATGAAGTCTTCTTTACAAAATACAGGTTAGACTTACACTTGAGAATACATATGCTAATACACAATCTCAATATTCAGTCCTGTTCCATTCAGTCTATAGGACTGAAACACACCCCCATTTGGAAACTTAGGTAAAACTATTTGTTTTGCTCATGTTTTTAGCCTGTGTACACCCTTTCCTTAAAGTCTCCCATGACAATTTTTCAATTTAAAAAAATTTTCCCAATAGTGTTTAAATCATGATTGTGAAGATTTTAACCAAAATCCCATAATCAATTTTTCATGATGATCTTAAGCCTCTGTTTCCAAAATCTCCTCTGAGGGGGTGTGGAGCTGATGTGAGGAGCTCCGCCCTTGATCCCCCTTGTCTGATTATAATAGCTCTGTGTTTTGCTAGCATAAATCTTCAGCGCTGCCACATAAAAACATCCATCAATCTGGGTAATGTCCATCCGTCTGGTTCTGATCCGGATGTCAGCTCAGATCTTCATGATCGAACTTCCTCCAAAATCCTGATTCTTTCTCCTTCCAGTTCACCAAAGACTCTTTTATCTCATTCTCCAATGTTTCTTGACGTTGCTGTGATCAATCCATTCAATCCATTGGTTTCTCAGAGCAGAAAATAATGAAAGCTAACATCCAAATGCTCTTTGATTCATTTCCAATCCTTTCCAACTGCGGTCAAATGAGCCGCCGTTCACATTTTTGTGGTCACATCAAGAAGCTCCGTGTAGTCTGGTGGAGATTTTCCAGCGTTCTCAGCCCTGCTACCGTAAATATTGGATGAAACTCACACCAAAAATCCAGTGACGGCTGATTGGAGCACAGAAATGTGAACGGCGGCTCATTTGACTGCAGTCAGCGTGAGGGTAGCATCTTCTCTTCTCCAGAACCTGAACTAGACACGCTAGCCGGACCAGATGAGGGTTTAGTGCATGTGCAGCAGAGAGAAGATCATTCAGGAAAAACAGAGTGTGTTCAAGACTGTTTGATTGACAGATTTAAAAGGAGAAATACTCGGAAATGCAAAAATGAAATGATTTCTTATTACATTTGTTCTCTTTCATAAGAAAAATACAACACATACAAATCTTAATATCTAAAAAACAGGATTTTCATCTAAGTTAAATTAAAAAAAAAGAGTTCCTTCACAATCTGGCAAGTATATTTTGTAATAATTGGGGCACAAAAATCTTGAATTTTTTTTTAAAAGTTGTGATAGTTATCAATAATAACTAAGCTGGTATTTGTTTTTCCCTCCAGTTTATTAAGATGGCAGACTAACGTCTTCAAGCTGTTTTTAGTTGATACACTTTTTTTTCTTTCACCAGACCCAGCAGGAAGCTACACCACTAAACGCTGTTAATTCTTCAGTAACTGTCAGACTTTGAGCCATGTCGGCACCAGGAAGTGAAGGCCACTTGTGATCAGTCATACTGATGACGTACTGATTGAACATGATGAAGGGGTCAGACTTTTACAAAACCAGAGCTTACAGTGTGGCAGTATTGTGCTACCATCAATCTTATCAAATTGTATAAAATAAACACAAACTGTCTTTCTTTTTCCAAACTACTCGCTTTGAAATCTGTTCCTGTCTAGATGAACACAGAGCTGGTTTCCTGACAACGGTAGATGTTTTTTTTAGACCTGTGAAACGAGTCATTTCCCAGAACACCTGACCATCACGGAACAATGGTTGAAAAACACTGTTATAGAGGATAAACTCGCAAACCTCTTTTGTAACTGACAGGTTGATCCCAAAACTAACAATTTGTTTCCAGGAAAGTCTTTTATGTTTCTCAGGTATTTTATTGTGAAACACACTTAATGTTGAAGTCACTTCCTTTATTTGAAAAATGTCCTGATGCATATTTTTCTGATATTGAGTTCAAATTGCTGAACCGTTCCTTGATTCAACTTGTTCTCCTGTTCTGCTTATTTCTGTTTGTTTGCTGTTAAATACTGACTCACAGTTAATTGATGACATTGCAGAGAAACAGACTTTGTAGTTTAATATCTTATGGTTTCCTGCTCTAGACTATAGAATTTAAGTATATTGTGAAGTCTGTTCATGGTTTTGACACCATTCCCTCAATACATTGCTGATTTCCCGGACATACGTTCAGGATTTAACTGTCTCTTCTGTTCATGCACTATTCAGGTTAATAATTGAGGCTTTAACCCTTTATATGTCTTTATTTCTGTTTATTTATGGTTTATTTGTTAAATCTTGTTAATTCGTCCAACCTTGAGGCAGATTGGCTGATGACCTCCACAGTCACCAGATCTCAACCCAATAGTTGACCTTTGGGATGTGGTGGAACAGGAGACTGGCATCATGAATGTGCAGCCGAGAAATCCACCGTAACTCTGTGATGCTGTCATGTCAACATGGACCAAACGCCACGGATGATCAATGCTGCATTCAAAACGAACGGGATTCCTGCAGCAGGGGCGTTCTAAGGTCTTGGCTCTCAGCGTCAGGTACCGTGCACAACTCAGCTTTGGGCACATGATGTCTTCAGTGACTCAAAGGGTTGGAAAAAAAATCCAATATGGAAACTCGATGCAGCGATTTTCATCCTGAACTTATATGTTCTCTTAACCCTCTGGGTTGCCAGAGACTGTCTCGGTTACTGTTTGGTGAAGGTGTGAAGGTGGAATACACCCTGTCAAAGGTCCCCAAGAGCTGGGGAAATTGTGCCTGCTATGCTAGCCTGCCGCCTGCTGGACAGTGCTAAGCTCTGCTACCCAGAGTCTGGCAGAGCTCGTGAGATCCATTTCCCAGGCTGCCAGTTCCTGGGAAGAAAAGCTCAATGTGCTGTGCTAGCCCATCGGCGGTTGGCTGCCCTGCAGATGGAGAGCTAAATCGACTATATTCATCGATACTATGAAAAAAAAAAAAGATTCTCCAGTTTTATTTTTATATTTCCCGTCTCGAGTTAATGACAAACGTTTAAAATGACTGCAGGTGTGAAGTAAACCTCTGAACAATCTGATGAACCCAGACATGGCAACATGCTTGCTGGATCTTCTGTACAGATTTCCAAAATAAACAAACCCAACATACTCGCTAAATATCATCCAAGTTTTCCATGATGGGGCAAAAGTCCAGAAAAATTTTGGCAGTTGCTCCGCGGCCAAGGCGTCACGGTGTCAGGGCGTCGAGCAGTAGATTTGATGCCCATATAAAGAGAGGCAGTAGACTCGACACTGTGTCCGGTGTAAATGCAGCATTATTGCAGTTCTGAAGGCAAAAGGGGGAGAATCATTGAGCCAATAGAGCGAAATTGTTCATGCCCACTTTTTCTATGGGCATGCTGCAGCCAACGGGTCGTAGCAAACACTTTAACAACACACAATGATAAGTAGGTTTGACGCGTGGATTTTTCATTTTTCAATCTGCAGGTTAACTCTGGTTAACATCTGCATGTTAGAAAGCTCAAAGTTGTTGCCCCACAAGCCAGGCAGCATCATTTTCTGTTCATGGTGCAGTGGGAGCCCAAATCCAACAGGCCGGAGGGTGATACCGCAATTACTGCCTCCAGCGTATTTATTTGCACCACTGGTTTGCTGACTCAGCACTGACTCGTCACTGTTAAAACAGAACTCTTCAGACGCACTGGAGTTCATCTAGCTAACATTAGCACAAACACCAGCACTGAAGCAGCTGGCAGCAAACCCTATGAGAGAGATAAAGGAGGGAGGTTGCTCGCTGTGTGGAAACGCTTTGTATTTTCTATTTCAGCTGCAGTCACTGACCAAAACAAGCCGTCTCTTTAAATCCACAGATGGGTCAAGAGGGTTTAGCCGTGTCCTTCAGTCTCTCCTCAGCTGGAAAAAGTCTCCAGAATTAGATTCCCTTTGCTTTTGCAAAGAGGGTCAGCTGAGTTTGACCTCCCCACCGCTTTCTGTTCCTGCACTCAAAGGGCCTCCGCTGCCTCCAACACTTTCTAAATTCAGCGGCTGAAGTGGGGTTTCTGGTGAAGCCATAGCCGCTCCTGTGTGTCTTCTGATCTGCAGAGCTCAGTGAAAACAAAATATTGATCCTTTTTAAAGTGTTGTTGTTTCTGCTGAATCTTTTCTGCTTCTGCCCAGTAAAAGAAGCAGCCCTGTGACAAAATATCTTTTCCTCTCATCGTGAATCATAAAAGCAAAGCTCATCACTGAAACAAAACATCGGACCTGGTAGTTGTTCAGAACCAACCGCTCTTCCTGTTTATTCCTCACAGCTGTTAGAGGTTGGTACAAGTTGGATTCATAGAGAGATCATCCCCTTTCCTCTCTTATTAAAAAATTAACAACCAATACTCAGTCATTCTGTTTGTCAGAATAACCATTCTTGCTCTGGTGTCTCTTTTAAACATTTTCCTGCTAAACCAATTTTTTCAAATATTTTTTTTATCACTAGTTATTCAAGTTATAAACTGGCCAATCAGATGCTTCGATAAGAGCATGTGGAGCCCACTGACCCCACCTTAAACCTTCAAAGAATTTGACAGACTCTCTTCTTGCTAACGTCTTTTGGTCCCAAAATGGCAAAATCGTGCGATCTCCGTTACGCTGAAAAATGACGACTGAATCGACTTCATTTTGTATGAACTGGAGGTAAGAGCCTTGTTTTGTCCATCTCTGTTAATGTCAATTGTTGGAGCCGGAAGGAAAAATTCTAAGTGTTGCTTTTTTCACATCATGAAATAAATACAGATGAGCTTTGCTACTTCTCCTATTCTCCTAAATGCTTGACCTCCCTTTTTAAGTTTTATCTTATATTTATCCATTTATAGAAACGAGAGTGAGATTGAAAAAAAATAGATTTTTTAATTTTAACCTGTGAATGTCACTATTAATGCATCTGAACTCAGTTATTTCTCTTTCAGAATAAGGCACACAGCTGTTTAGGAGGATGATATAGGATATAGGAGGATATAAACCCTTATATTGATGTGTGAGTCCTCCCATGAATAAGTAGAGCAAAGGTGGACTGAATCTTTTATTAGTTTTGTACTTGGTCGCATGTAAATAAGTGCAAAAGTGCAAAAAACTTGAAACATTACATTACATTTTAACTCAGAAGGTGAATCTTTTTTGACACAGGGTGTACTTTATTTTGAAAGGAGCTTGCATGTCCTGTTGTAAAAAGTAAAAGGAAAGATTATAAAAAATATTCTACTGTGATGAATGGCTTTATGGCCATAAAACATTAGAGACTGATGAAGAAACAGGAGGCAGAGCTGGATGAAGCAAAGATGAAGATGTTGAGGTTCTATTTGGGGGTCATCCGGATGGATCAGGAAGGAATCCATCAGAGGAACGGATCATGATAGATGTTCTGGAGGAAGGAAGCAGATGGATGATGGTTAAACAGATGAACAGTAAAGGACTGCAGGCAGCTGAGAATGCTGAAAAGGTAAAGCGTGTCAGATCTGACGAAAGCTGACCTGAGCCTCTTCACTCTCAAACTTTCTAAAGGATTTGAAGCTTCTTTGATAACATTTTCAATTATCATTACAACAGCTTCATATTTCAAAAGCCAAAAAAAAAGAGCAAAAATCAACTGAACAAGAAAGAATCTCCTTGAAAAAGCTGAAGATTTTCAGAGCTGCAAAATGTTTTACTGATACAGAAAAGTGAAGGCAGCTCAATGAGTACAACCTTTCACTCACTGAAGCGATTTGAAGGAATTCACAGAGACGCAAATACTTCAGCAGCATGAGAGGGACGTTTGTTATTGAGTTTGGCTTACAGTCTTACACAAATATGTGATCCAGAAGTTTCCATATCAGTGAACTCGGGATGTTTTTGTTCCTGGGACCACTGTGACACGATCCAGGAGGCCGAACCATAGATCAACTTTTTTTGTTTGTTGACCTTTATGAATGGAGCTTTAAAAGTACCGTCTGATGGTCATTGACACATTTTTTAAAATACACTTGTTTAATTCTTGAAAATACAGTCAAAACCCATCTGTGTGCTGCCCCCTACAGGTTGAATTGAGACATTACAGTTGAATTTTGTGATTGATCAAACCATGAAAGTTTCAGAAGTCTGCAGCTCCAGTAATGATAACAGTCCTGTTCCCCAAGCCCCGCCCCTCTAACTGGATTTTCAAATTTTGGCTTCTCCTAATCAGGAGACTGCAGTCCCATTTTCACACAAAGATTTTAAGAAAAAGGTCAAATTTAACAGTGACCGGACTATTTTTCTCTAAAAGTTGAAATCGTTCAGTGGCCGCTCTGGCACATTTCGAGGTTGTGCGGTGGCCGTCCACTGACAGGCAGGAATGACACCATTACAGAGGTAGAGATTACCGCTGGGCGGCCTCAGGGTGGTGGCAGCTGGAATCTCTAGCCGGCAGCAGCTCTGATTGGACGCTGTGACGGCAACTGTGTCACTGGTCGCCAGCTTCCCTGTAACCCGGGGTGTAGAAAAAGGGGCCAATTCTGCACGCCTGACCACCACCATCTACATTCATCACCACTAATGATGGGCACTTTGATTCTTTCTGAGCCGATTCTTGGATTCGACTCATGATAAAGAATCGTCTCTTTCCAGGATTTATTGTGGGGCTTTAGTTTACCTTAACCTTGAAAAAAAATAATAGTTGGTATGTTGAAAAATGCTTTAACGTTTTAACCAAATGTTGGCATGCTAGTTATTTTATTTATTTAAGCTTTTAATTTATTGTTTTAAAGAACTAAACGAGAAGCAACTCGGCAGACCTGAAAGGGATGCTGAGGGTTAAGAAAATGGATGTAACAATTGGATCAATCCTCCATACTTCAACCATAGCTGAGTCTCTAATTGGTTGAGACGATTCGGCGACCTCGCCAACGTTCCGATATTTGAACTCACAGCGCTCAAATCGTACCTCAGATAGCATCTCAACATTGAAACTCGACGCCCTTTATTCACAAATCGCTTATGGTGTTACAAAGTAAGTAGAGAGAAAAAAAAAAAAACCAGAATGGTCTCAAATCATTTCCATCATTTGAGAGTCGACTCTTTCGACCAGGCAGCGATTCTTAGAATCTATGCTTTCAAGAGTTGCCTCCCTGTCACGAGGCTGCAGTTGTATTTGTAACCGTAGCAGAGCGAGTGCATGACTTGCCTTTGCAGTTGGTGCAGTTTTTTGTGTTTGTTGTTCTCCCCGTCCCCAGCATGCACCAACAGAGACCAGGGGGCTTTCTGCCCCCCCTCCTCCAGTGCTCCCATGCTGCTCCATATTAACTTTGACAGTCCCATTTACCTGGAAGAAGTGAGTTCATCAGAGGAAAAAAAAGGCTGCGGCCTAATCACGGCGTCTTTTGACACTTTACAAGAACAACAAATCGCGAGCACAGGATTGAGCCCTGACTGTCATCTCCATAATCACTTCACTAATGATAGAAAATGCGTTTCTAAGTTGGTACTCTTGTTGTGGAACATAACAGCCTTGATGCTGGATTAAAAATAAATCCATTCTAAGTAGCAATTGACACAAGTTATCTACACAAGTGAGCCAAAAATGTGACATTTTTATAATCTGAAATAAGCAGTGAAGATGAAGAGACTGCATGGAGTTACACTTCTTTCACTCTTTTAAATATTTCATTTTTAAACTGTTTGTGCGCAGTTAGACTTCAGAAACAAGATCCGCTTTTGATCAATGAATCCATCTGATCCATAAAGTTTCTGGAGCTTTCAGGAAGCAAACACAATGTCTGACATGCACAACTTTTTAACAATCACACACACAGCAGGTTTCGTGCAAATGATTGACAGTGAACAAGTGGACGGAAACATTGTTTAGGATGTGAGGACATCTGGTGGTCAAGCTGTAAACTGTGACGGTAAAGCTACCACACAAACCTATCAAAAGAAACTACTTCAAATCTATAAAGTGGAACATTGTTTATGATCTAATTGGAATTTTTATCTTTTTGGAGTATAAATCAACGTTTTTGTGTATTTTTGACTGTGGTGTAACTTATTCTTACGTATATACTCCTGAAACATTAATATGCTCATATATTTATTTGGGTGGTTGTTCCCCACTAACAACTGTTGAAGGGTATCAGTGCATCATCTGAATGATGTCATCAACCCAGACATGGAGCCCTGAGTGTCAATATGTTTTTGTAAAGTTCTGCAAAATAAATAAACTTGATCTCTCAAGTTTATCTCATCCGTGTATTCTGTGCGTTGTGCATCAGATATACAGACAATGCTTCAATGTACTGATGAGACCAAAAAACTTGACATTAGCTCCTCCCACACACGACAGGAGTGTGTAGTTTATGACAAGTCTTTGGTCAAGCATAACATACCTTAGGTTCATGAGCCGAACAGGATAAAGATTTATTGTAAATTTACTATACAACACAATACAATACAATACTATACTATACAATAACTATATACACATATTAACCTATTTAAAAATGTGGTTCAATATGGTTTGACTCAAAACAGTGCTTGTTTTATGTTGAGTGTGGCTGCGCGTTGACGTCGATCACGTTTAGCATCCAGTCAGACGGTGGGCCTTCATTCAGGATAGCAATGGAGATCTGATTCTGACGGGTCTGATGGAGTTTAAGATGAAGCTGGGAAACGCAGCAGTGAGGGCGGGATCACCTGTGTGGGGCAAAGTGAGAAATTGAAAACACCTGAGAGCCACCTGCAGGTGAGACAGCTTCATAAAGACGACTGAAGCGTTCTCCTCACTCACCTCAGTCTGGATCTTCTGCATTTCCATCCATGGTGGTGCAGAGCAGCGACCATGGCTGCAAGGTATTTAAGAGCAGCCCCCCGTGGCCGTGACGGCTCACAGACTCGCTTGCAATTACTCCAGCAAATATTTCTGATTTTCCTGATAAGTGCTGCAAACTGCTCGTCGGCTTTCTTCATGGGTACGTCTGAACGACTTCTGCTTCTGTGACGCGTCTCATTGATGTGAAGAGAGGATCTTTGCATGAATAACTCTGCTTTGCTTTTCATCCTATGCAGACGAACATTTGGGGAGTCCACACACCCATCCCAGACGTAAGGAAGATGTTTCTGAGTATCGACCTGGCTGGAGTTCTTATCAGGGAGGAGATCGAGGCTTCACGTCCAGGACTCAAGCGGCTCCACCGTCCCACCGCCGTCATGGTCCTGCTTCTCTTCTAAAGTCTCACTCTGGGTCCCAAAAGCCCTGGTATAAAAGAAAACACACCCTTTGGCCCAACCCGGACGTGCACTACAGTGCGTCTTCACCCACGAAACACCGGGGCTCAAACCGTGGCAGGCTGGGAACCATCGAGTTGGTCATCACGCCGTCCCATCAGATGGGGAGGAAGCTTGACTTCAGCCACTTCCATCCGCTTGGTGCTCTTTCACACATCTTTCACGCTCTGGGGCATCTGCAGCCGCAGATCAGGGTCAATATACCAGTCTGAAGAAAATTGTCCACTTGGAGCGTGCTCTCAGGAATAAAAATGATTTTTCAAAAGTTTCATCTGTTTTTCCCAATTCTGTACACTGAGAGTAAAAACAAGTTCTGGGAGATGACAGCTATGGAAATAGTCCAAATCACACCAACTCAGTGGCCTTGTGGAGGAGTGTCAGTCGTCCTAAGAATAAAAGGTCAAACCATCAATTTTTAAAAAGCCTAGTAATAATTCCATTTAATCAATATATTATAAGGTAGATAAATTCACTGGATACCGAGTTGTACAAATGGATAAGCAGTGATTTTCATGACGTCTGGTTCAGATTCCTCATTAGTTCACATTGCTGAATAACGTGCCACAAATTCAATAAAAACACATCTGTTCAAATATCCAGAACTCAACCGCACAAGGGGTCAAAATCCAAAACACACCTTAGGTCGTGGGCCAAACAGAATGAACATTTAACACACTAAAACTACATCTTTAAATTAGCATAATTATGGACTAGATCTACAGCATCATCTGTGATTATGTTAGTGTGAAGGCTCAATTTGGTAACTCAAGATGCTGAAGATAATAGCTGATAGCCAGCTAAAATGTTAGCTAAATGCCAAATTAGCCTAAAAAAATAAAATAAAAACCTATAACAAAAACCATAGGTTAGTCAAAAAGTTAGCATGTAGCTGAAAAAAAATTGCTAAACTTCAAAATAGCCTAAAAAATCTGGAAAATAGCCTAAATTGATCAAAACAGCTAGCATGTAGATGAAATATTAGCTAAAGTCCAAAATGGACAAAGAAAAATAGCTAAAAAGTTTTTTTAAAAAGCCAAAATTAGCCAAAACAATTAGCATTTAGCAGAAATATTAGCTAAACTCCAAAATAGCCTAAAAAATCTTAGTAAATGTCAAAAAAAAGTCCAAAAAGCTAGCAGAGTACCCATTTTTAAAACTGTAACTTTTAACATAATTATGAGTAATAAAAATGCAGGAATATTATTCCAGAATAAATCAACTTAAACCTTAAATAACTTTTAATATTTTACTTTCCATAAAAATATATTTTGTCAAAATTACACAAGTTAGAAATGAGCGTGACATCACATCGGGCCATTAATGAACATAATTTTTTAAAAAGGATCTGGAGGGCCGGATATAATAACCCGGACGGCCGGATCCGGCCCCCGGGCCTTGACTTTGACACATGTGATATAGAACTACAAGGCTTTAAAGAACCATTCCTCCAAACTTCAGAAGAGGCCACATGCCAACATACTTTTCCTATGACCTTTTTTCAACAAGACACACTCAAAAAAGAGGTTTTCTCATTTAAAACTAAACTTGTAATCTTAACTCACCATTTAAATTTTGTAAAAAAAAGAGGTGACATTTCATGTCCAAAAGCCAAGTCCCATGATTAGGGTTTGGACCACGTTCGACTGCCGCCCAAACCACATTACTCCATCCCCTCTCCTGCAGGTGATGGGCCCACTGGAGCGGGCAGATGGTGGGAATCTAACATGATGTGATGAGCTTTAGGACATTGTTTACCAGGGTGCACAATGATATTAGTCCAGTGTGAGTCTTTAGGCTGTGTAACCACAAGGGGGGCAATCTCCAGTCTGGATATTCTGAAGGGTCAGGACGGGTAAACTCTCCGTCTAACCACCTGTACCGTCAAAGAAAACAGAAGGATGACACGATCATTGAATTTTAATTCCCTGGTCACATGGTCTGCAACCAGCTTGACCGTCTCAGAAGCTGGCGGTCGTACACACATCAGTATTGGACCTTTTGGCTGCTAACATTGTGTTTTCTGCTGCACTCACACCTGTGCAAAGGCTGCAGATCCTGAACGTCTCATCAGAGCGGATGATTGATGACAGCTGGGAGTCTGAGGAGGCTACAAGTCTTAAGCAGATGACAGCAGTTTTACTTCATCACAGAAACGGTTGGAGTTTGAGGAGGGCTGTGTGTACCAGAGCTTGAGGTTCAGCTGCTGGAGCCATGGCTGCTGGGTTCCTGATTGGAAGGTTTTTAGTTGGACATGTTAGTCTTTATCTGTTTGGTGTACTGAATTAATTTGTCTTTCCCTTCTGCTTCCTTGTTCCAGATTTCTCCTGATTTTTGTGTTGAGTGAGATAAAGTACTCTTCGGTTTTTCCGTCAGGTGAGCTCATGTTCACAATGTAATTATGTCTAAATCGGATGCTTTTTAACATTCATCTCTACTCTTAGTTGGGAGTAGGGGGAGTTTTCAGGTGACGTTTGACCCTGGCTACCACCACCATCACCACCACCACAAACCCTTTAATCCATTGACCAAGTACTTGTTGAGACTCAAGGAAGGTCTTCTGGAGTTGCCAAAGCTTCTGCATCACAAACATGACCAACCACAGTGTTGTGATGGTGACTCAAAGGTGCCTCACCATCCTGTCAAGCCTCCAATCCCAATCTGTGGCTCAAAACCCCACGGTCCAGACTGTCCTGTAAAACAAAGCCCAAAGTGGCCCATCGTCGGTCATTGGCCATCCCATCATCACTTGCACCTGCCTTTCTTCCATGTCCTTCGTGGACTTCTCTGTCACCAGCACCCCTGTCCCCACAGCCACGGCCACACCCATGACCACGATGACCACTGTTCTGGGCACCAGCACCACTGCGGACTTCACAAGCACCACCATGGGCCTGTCTTCTACCACCCTCACCACGGTCCTGGACACCACCACCACCACCACCATCATCATCCTCACCACAAGGACAAGACATCCCATCATGGCTGTGACCCTCTAAGTAAATTGTGCTGAAGTCCAAGAAAAGATTCAAGCTTTGTTGGCTGAGCCAAAGTGGCCTGACCTAAATGGAGGACTCCTCCTCCATGTCTGACCTGGAACCCTCAGGTGTGCAGGTATCTGCATCAATAAAGCTTTCAGGAAATGACTCCCTCGCTTGTTGTTTTCTGTCTCACTCATTTCTTTTGGATTGAAAACATTGTAACTAAAGTCTGTTTCTAAAGTTGCTGAAAACTAGAACCATATTATCTTTGGCTAAGTCAAAGATCCAAAAATGCTCCCACTGCCCCAATCTATAGTCCATCATTGAAAGATGATGGCTCACAAACTTAAAAGCCACAACAGCAGTGAGCAGCAACTCTCTAAAACTTCAGTTTTTTTTTTGAATGTGTTAAATGTTAAGTTTTTAACCTAAATATTTTAAAGGGTAACCAAAGCAAAATTTATTTTTTTTTTTTTGTTGGCTGACAAATGGGGCTTTAAAAGTACTGTCACTTGGTCATAGTGATTGGTCAAACTAAGTTTCAGAACTCCAGTAATAATGGTCCTGTTTCCAGTGTGGTTTTTGGAGCTGAGGGGCGCTGATCTGTCCTGAACCCCCCCCCCCCCCCCCCCCCCCTGTCTGATTATGGTGGCTCAGTAGGTGTGTTTGAGCTGATCCAGCGCCTCGTCTGCAAGACCAAGCTGCTGCAGGAGGGGGGCGGAGAAAGGCGCCTGAGATGAAGGTGAACGATGAGACTGAACAAGGAGTTGGAGGTTGTCCTTAACATTCGGCTGAAAGTTGATGTCGCTCCTCCTAGTATGATCTGTGCTGAATGTCTTATTTTTAACATATTTTAGAGTAAAACAGTTAAAAATAAAATAGCTACAGGATTCATTTCATGTGCACTGTCCCAAATAAATAAAATTTAAAGTTAAGTTTTAGAGGCAACATTAACAGATATAACCACAGATTATTTGAAATCTTATTTTTTCATCCGTGATTCACTACTTTCCAGAAGAAGTTGAAAAATCTCTTTCCAGCGTTCTCTCAGTCCTGCTAATATATGAAACTCACAAAAAGTCCAGAGACGGCTGATTTGTCTCTGGAAATGTGAACGGCGGCTCATTTGACCGCAGTCAGAAGGGATTATCTTCCCTTTTCCATCTTTTGAGCTCTGCACGCTTACCGGGCCAGATGAGGGAGGGTGGGGGTGGGGTGGGGTGGGGGGTGTTTGTGATGTATTAACAGCCCATTAAGTCAGAGATTCTCTGTGACAGTTTGATGGACAGCGATTTTGAAGGAGAAATACTCAGAAATGCAAAAGCGAAATTATTTCTTATTACATTTGCTCTCTTTTATAGGAAAATGCCACATGCATGTCAAAAACTCAAAAAAAACATGATTTTCATCAGAGGGAGACTTTAAGTTTCATTCGGTTTCGCGCTATTGGCACTTCAATTTCTTGCAACTGAGTTTGGTCAAATTGGATATTCACAGATCTAGATTCAATAGTTCTTCTGATAAATGTTCAAATCTGACAGCAAATCTATGTCAATTTTTTATGCCGGTTAATGAGAAGTGTTCTCCTCGAGCTGCAGACAGAAACAGTAGCGTGACGGCTGCTAAGGGACCGTCTATAAAGTGTAAGCTTCGTGGGAAATGCCATTCTGTAAAATCTGCAAACTCTCAAACCTCTGCATTTATGAGCTAGTAATGAAGACTCTCCACCATATTCATGCTACAATAAATATTTTGGGAAAAAGTAATTTTTTTAATAAATTTTTAATTTAGATAAACAGAGATGCTCAATAGCTCTGAAAATATTAAAGCTGAGCTTTCTGTACTGATGGATCATGACCCCACAGTTCTTCAACAGACTACAGCAGAATTTCACTTTTCTCAATTTTAATTTTTTTATGGAAATATGAATCATATTTAGCCCAAAATGCTCAATAGCTCTGAAGATATAAAAGCTACAGTCACTAAACTTTTTGTACTAACCCAGGGGTCTACAACCTGCGGCTCTAGAGCCACATCCGGCTCTTCTATCCCTCCATTGTGGCTCTCTGGTTAAAGAAAAATATAAAGTTTTTGCTTTAAAAAAGTAACTATAAAGTACAGTTAAAAAAAAAAAAAAGTAAAATAACTTAAAGCTTTGTTAGTTCAGTAGCCATAGTGGCTACCTACCACTAGATTTCCTCCATCGAGATGATCCTATGTGACACAGGAAGTCTTTTATTTTGAAAGGGAATCTTGTCAACCTCTGTTAGAAGTTATAAACTGTTTCAGATTTGGGGGAAATAAATCTGTTTTCTCATAAAGTGTTTTTTTATTTTGCCAAAAATAATAGTTTATTTTAAAATAAAATAAATAACAATAACTTAAATACAAAATCTTATTTTTGTAAAGGTGTGGCTCCTATTGGGTGATGGCCAGTGAGAAAGTCTAGTTTTTCGGAATCCGTTATTCATTTTTGTTGTGTTGTGGCTTTTGTCAACGTCCTTTGGCTTTTGTCATGTCAGCTTTTGTTGTTCTGCTTCTGCTTTTGTGTTGTTCCTTTTGCATTTATATGAGCTGTGTTGTCTGTCTACCATAGAAATTGTTTGATTAATGGTTTAAATCAATCATTGTAAAATGAGAGATCAGAAACTTTGAACAGAATCTAGTTCAGGGGTCAGAAACCTTTAACGGTAAAAGAGCCATTTGGGCTTGTTTTCTTATAAATATAAGACTATTTTCTGCTGACAAAACAGGCACACGTTTAGAAATAGTTTATAAATGCAAATCAGAATGCTGATACTTACAAATATATATATATTTTTTTAATTAAAAAAAAACCTTAAAGACAACCACAGAACTGTTCTAAGTGTATTCATGGAACAATGCCACAGAAAGCAAACATGTATCATAATATAATTATGAATTAAAAATATAATAATCAAATTAAAGAAATGTTTCAATGCCATTACTTTAATAGAAATGAACTTAGTGTATGAATAGTGACATGAACAGAGGAGGTCTTTAATTGAAACACACAAACACGTTTTTATTTTCTTCTTAACCAGGACATTGCAGTCACTGACTTCTGTCAGATTAGAGATGCACAAGACGAATTCTAACGATTTCTGGAAAAAATGTCTTCACCACTGACATTTCTATTCTTTTAGGTCCACCATCACTTGTTCTATCAGTCCATTTTCTCCTCTCTAGAAATACCCTGGAAGTCTTCATCCATCTCCCTCCAGGGTGTCACGACCCCTGATAACATGTCAGTGGTCTTTACATTGTCAAGATCATTGATTACATGATCTCTTTCCATCTGGTCTCTTGAACACTTCTTTCCATCACGTTGACCAACTCTAGTTTTCCTCTCATAACTCTCCTCCTTCACTCCTGTCTTTTCTTTTCTCTTTCTGCCAACACTTCTTCTCCTTCTCCTTTAGTTGTAGATGAATTTTCCATCATGACCAAAAGTCCTCAGGCGTCAGTGACCCCATGTGTGAGCTGTAGTCATCAGAGGCTGAACAGAATGAGGGAGGCAGGTCCTCCAGCTCTGCCTCACAATCACATCAAGTGGTCCCAGCTGTGTTTGGCTGGCTCCTCTTTGCTGTGGTGGTCAGAACAGCAGAGCACCAGATCCCTGTGACCTCCTGCTGCAGAAGACACTTTGAGGGTTTGGCTTAATCATTGTAAGCATTCATGTAATGTCATAGCCTGGCTCGGCTCTTCAGCACACATGGCTGCTGGGTTTCTCATCAGCAGGTAATTAAACATTCTGACTATGAACTGAATTTCACTCCGGACTGATCTTTCTGCTGATGTGTATTTTGGTGACTCTGTGTTTTGCTTCACAGGCTGCTGTTGGTCTTTTTGATGAGTGAAGTAAAATTCTCCTCTGTTTTTCCTTCAAGTAAGTCCTATTCTGTTTCATGTTGTTTTCATCAAATGTAGATTACACCAAAAAGAGAGAGAGAGACTGTCATCTTTACTTCTATGCACCTGTTCCAAAAAGAAGTGCACTCGAGTTCATTTCAAGTATACTTTTCTTAAACTAAGCTAAAGATAGTATAGTTTTTATGTACTCATTAGAGAAAAAATGTAAAAGTTTATGTTAAGTAAACTTTTTCAAAATTCTAAATCAATTTAGCCTTAAACCTTTTTATCAAGATATGTTTTAGTATAGCTATTGGTGTACAAGTATTTTTATTTTTGACAGTAGCTGTACTATTTTTAATGTTCTTCATAGAAGATATGTTCAGTAATCTATCTTGTAGGGTTGTAGCAAGAAGTCAGCTTTGGTGTAAATACCAAATGGTAGACTAAAAGTATACCATAAAGGTTATTTTAAGTATACTTTCATAAACCTGAACTTACTTATAACAAACTTGGAGTCAACTTAAAGTTTATTGTCAGTAAACGAGAAGTATACCAGAAAGTTTACTTTTAAGTATACTTCTAAGTGTACTTTTTATAAATTAAAAGTGGGTCAATTTAGTACAAAGAAGTATACTTGGTGGTAAACTTCCAGTATGTTTTTTTTAAGTATACTTGGTATATACTTGAGTATACTTTAAAAAATATACTTGAAGTATATTTATTTTTGGTAAGGGCATGTCAGAGCTGAGCCTTCAGTTTTCCTTTACCAAAACTATCCTGGTTAATATGAACCATTTTATGTTTCTAACAGCATCCTGGTATTTATGATTATTATTTAGTGGAGGACTTCCATCATGAATGAATAATTTCAATCGAATTAAAACACAAACTGCACTTGTAAGTCTCCTTCAACTGCGATAACAACAAACATCAAAGTTCAATTGACAACTCAATAAATGTGGAAATTAACCCTTTAACTGCCCAAAAAATGTTTTCCTGCTGCTTACTTCCCCTAAAGGAACATTGAAGTAAAAAAAATGATGTGAAATTTAATTTTTTCTAAAAATACACGGAGGTTCTGTAAATGTTACTATCTGCTGCGCAGCCGTTACTATCCACTTATTTTTCTTAATTTGTTAGAAATAAAAATTGTAACTGGTGCGCGCCAGAAAGTAATTAAAAATGTTTTTTCTAAAAATTAAAGTTTCTTTTTTTTTTCTGGTTACTATCTGGTGCGCACCAACTAGAAACCAGAAAAATATATTTTTTTTACCTCAATTTTTTTCAAAAAGAAATTATTTCCTTCCTTGTCCTTCTGGGGCCTCCATACTTTGGGTAGTAAAGCATGTTTTCTAAATGTGCCTTTGGTTGTGCAGGCAGTTAAAAGTAGAAGCATTTTTATTTATAACAAATCCAGCGTAATTAAAGATAAACTTCATCCTTGAAAAATCCAGCTCGATCAGCAGTGAAGTTCCCTGCAAAATCCTGCATGCTGTATATGAAAGTTCTCAGACTGCTGTACTAACTAGAGTGAAAAAAATTTCTGGAGGTCAATTAGGGTGATAAACACTAGTTTTTATCCTGTTTTTTGTCTGAAATTCTGCCGTCAAGCAGTTACAGTAACGAGACGATTCATCCGGGAGCTCACGTGGTACGTTCAGTGGCGGCGTGGAAGTTCTCATACTGGCCTGTTAGTCGCTCATCATTGACACAAAACTCTGTTTCCTGACCAGACAAAACTGCTGAAAGTGGCGCACAAATTCTTTTTCCTGTTGACAGACGCACAGAAGCTTCGGGGTTGGCCAGCCTTTTTTGACGATGTCCAGTTTTCCCGGAAAAGTCCATCTTAAGAACGGCTCGCACGATAAATCGGCAACTGAATCAACTTCTCCGCCTTCTTCGATTGTTAACTGCAAAACAGCGAGCAATTGAAGCAAAAATCAAGTGCAGTTACTGCCTACAGCCTGAAATAGAGTATAGAAGAAGTTAGCGTGAGCTTCGACCATCCAATCTTTTGTTGTCATGAAGCTACAGAAACTTACTCAAATTCTGATGGAATTAATCAACACAAATGCACTTAATCCATATATGGCTATGGTTTAATCCTCGGTGTTTTCATGAAAAGCAGCTGCAAACACAGGAAGTGAGGATGGAAGCACTGACTGTGATGACTAAAATCGGATTGGTTAGAAACTTTTAATGTGAAAAGCTGACGGAACAGTTGGAATGATCTAAAATATAATTTGGAATGTGTGTGCATACATGTATAACATTTCTCTGTGATTTAGATTCCTCTTTTCCGATAAGTTTCGGCCCTCAGGCTTTGCAGGCCCTGACGGTCAACACTGACTTTAAGATTGAACAAACTGTTTTGTTTCTTTTGTTGTTCCCACAGGTGGAGTTCTGGCGTCTCCTGAAAGACAAACGGTTCCTGAATTAACCAGTAATGAGTCTGATCAGCCTAACAAAGCTCAGATCAGTCCTCTGTTGAAACTTGTGAAAGGTGTCTTGAAGCACTCGAGCAACACAAATGTATACGATCAACCCATGATCCAACATCATCAGGAGCCCCAACAGACCGACCGAGCCATCAAATGGATTGCTGACGTGTTTAAATCGAAAGATAATTCTTTTGAAACTTCCAGAAACCTTTTGAGGAACACCGAGGCCACTCCTACTGTATACAGTCAACCCAGTATGTACCAACATCCTCAGGATCCCTATCAGCTGCAGACTGAGCATCCGGTCGAATGGTTGAGACCAAAGGAGGATTATGCGGTTGAGTCCACGGCCCCGCAGAGCAGCGGCAGGGTCGATTCCATCATTAAAAGCCTCATTGGGACCAGCGACACCACAGCGGATGCAGAACCTCCCACATTGCAGGATCAAGATGACTTCGGCTCTGCTCATTGGCCCGAGTACTCTGATGTTTTCAGTTACCCACATCAAGAGATGCCCACATATGATCCACACTATCCGAACGTCCACTTGGATGTGTCTCTTCCCTTTGCTCCACCAATGCCGTATGAGCCTTGGAATCTGCAGAGACTTATCGGAATGATTAATCCCTTAAAACAGGGTTTACTGCAGACGGGGGTGGGCCAGTCACTCCTGTTTAACTCTGCAAGGCCTCTTCCCTTCAATGCCAATCCAGCCTATCCCTTTCGACAACAGTACCCCTGCCCCAACGCCCGCATGTCCATGTACCATCCTGCCCACTTCCAACAACAGACTCCATCTTACTGGCCCCCGTTACCACATGGTCAGAGACAGTACTACCACCCCCACCACAGCTCCCCCTACCACTTTCCACTACAGCTTCAGCCCCGGCACCATTTTGCTCCACATCCATCTCATTATGGGCGCTACTACCACGCCCCCCAGGAGCACAACAGGAGGATGTTCATGAGATGACCACGGTGAAGTCTGCGAGGAGTTTTCTGCAGAAAAATCTTTGACATGAGTAAAATATTATCAATAAAGAAGTTTATTGATGAATCTGGTTTCAATTACTGCTTTCCTGGATTGTTCTTGTCCGACAAACGCAAGTCAAAGACGTTGTCGACTGGACGTGTTTTGACCGCTGTAATGTGCCCCTGTTAGGGAATTGGCAAAACAAAAATCTAAAGAAATGGGAGACGATCATATTTGCCATTGAAGGAGTCTAAAATATTTAAAGTCTTGAATGTATCTTTTTATTTTAAAACACAAGATATCAAACAAATGTTGTCGTCATTGATTTAGTTATTGCACCCAATGGAGCACCCTCATGATCAAAACCATGTGACCTTGTTCACCTGACCACATTGGCTGCGTGGTTTTAATTAGGTGAACTGTCCAATATATGTTTTGCACAGGGGGCCAGATTCAGTGAGATTAAAATGTGTCGGGACAAACGAGCGACAAGCTTTTTTTATTTTACCCTTTAAAATAACAAAATGTAATAGAACTACATAATTAACATTTTTTTGCTTTGGAATGCTTTCAGAAAGTATATTCAAATGCATTTTAACCTCAATTATTTGGGGTCAAATTTGGATCAACTTAAAGTGAATGAAAACCATGATTGTAAATTTGAGAGAAAAATAATTAAAAATTTGAAAACAAAACATGGTAAAATATATAATTTGAGAACAGTTTTGAACTTTAAAGAACACAATACTTGAAAGAAATGGTGAACATTTTAAAAAGTGTAAATGACTAAACGTAAACTTGAATATGAAGAAAAATAAACTTAAAACTTTTATCAATAAATGTTTTCAACTTTTTTTTGTTGTTGAGCTCAAGGCCCCGCCCACATGTAAAAGTAGGACCAGCGAAAACTGAAATGAAACTGAGAACTGAAAGCAAAGACGGAGAAATTAAAAAACATTGAAAAACCAAATAAACTTTGACATTTGGTGTCAGTTTTAGGGTTAATTTATTTTTTAAATCAGTTTTACATTTAAGCTTAATTTTTACATTTCAATATTTCCTTCAAGTTTACAATAAACATTTTTCAAAATGCTTTTTTTACTTTCAAAATTTCAATTTAGTTTACAATTTATAATTAGTTTAAAACTATTTTCAAAAATGTTTTCCTTCTTTTTTACTATCTGGTTTTTCCTTCACTTTAAACAGATTTAAATTTGACCCCATAAATCATCTGATTGAAGACAAAAATTAAAATAAAGTCAATGTCAATCTGGAAAAAACTTCTTTTCAACATTGAATCTGGCTTCATATGAAATTTAAATATTCACCAGGAACTTCTACATTTACATCATGTGAACAAAAAAATTAGTTTCCTTCCTTTAGAAGTTTAAACCTGTATAAATCTGTTTTCCTCATTTTGTTCTTAAATAGCCTCTATCATAAGAAATTAACTTTTTTGAATGTTTAAGTGTGTTGTGATGATTCCTCACTATAAAGAACTCTAAAGCGGTATTTCGATCCATTCACTCGTTTCTGAGTAATCCTCTTAAACCCTGCGCTCTGACCACCAGCCCCTCCCATAGCCACAAAAACGAGCGGGTCCTCACATTCATACGTATAAGCGTGAAGGAACAGCCCCTTCCAAGAAGATTCTGCGCTGCCAGCATCGCCTCCAAGCTAACACAAACACCCACTTTCTCCACCAAGCGAGCGGTGATTGGCAAAATGCTTTCATTTTATAAGCACACTATGCGCATCCGTCTTTGTTCAGATGTTTGTTTTTGTGGGTAAAAGGCAGACACGCCGTCGAGGCCAGCTCTAAGCCGACGTCAAGGAGCGAAAGGCAGAGCCTCGGAGATCAAGGCATCTTACTTCTAAGAAGTAAAAATAAATCTTATTTCATAAAATGGGTTCTTTAGTGTGCAAAAGGTAAGTTATTATTATATTTATGAACATAGTTTCCTCTAAATGGCTGAAGAATACCACGATATAGACCCTTTAGAGGCCCTCTCCAATCATTTTTTGATCCATTGTAAAAGTATATCTGGTGGTTTTTTATGATCAATTATGATCATTTTCAGGTAAAATGAAAAAACTGTCGTTTTCTACGACGTAGTTTCTGTAGAGAGTTCATTAGAGATTCTCATTTGAGTTGTGGGAAGCACAGGATGGTGTAGGCAGACCACGGCCCGGGTGCCATTTTCAGCCCGTTAAGATATTTAATCTCTAAAAAACTATTTTCAAAACCCTTAAACATTTATTTTAAAATCCAAAAATGTAATTCTTTTTCCCTGCAACTCTGCTGTACCCCCCATAGTTTATGCCCAACAAATAAATTGACCTTGTTTGTGTGCAGAAAGAAGCATTCATGCGGTGATGTTGTTTCCGATCTTCCAACGGCACATGAACGCAACATTTCTCTAAGTTTGTGGTTGTTCCTTGATGGACATCAAGCCATTGGTGGAACTGGCATTAAAATGAGAACAATAGCCACAATTTATAAACAAAAAAGATCTCAAATGTTCTGTTTTAAAATGTTTATATTAATTTTTTACCAAAATTAAAGCATGTTTTTAATACGTGTATCATTCGTTCATTAATTTTTTAAACAACAACCAACAGTAACAAAACGAAAATTGAACAATTTTTTACCTCGAAATTGCAAAATTAAACGTTTGTTATCCGTTTGCCCTGATTTTTAATTTAATATGTAGATCGAAAAATGAATAAATAACCAGTTTTTTATTTTTTTGGTTTAAAGTTGAAAAACAAATGAACAAATGGTACATGGATTGTTTTCGTCCAGATTCCATGTTATTTCTTTCTCTTATGAACACAAGTCAAAAAGTTTTCCCACCTCAGGCTTGTAATGTAATTTAGCCACTTATAATCATAAATTTTAAGAAGTATTATAGATGAGTTAGGAAGCCAGAAGTAGTTTCAATGAAAACTGTTATGTCATAATTATCGTTGGAATCCATGTTTACTGTTTCACAGCGATTTGAATAAAGAAATACTCAGAAATGTCTGTATATATGTTCTCCATCCTCATAAAAATGCTTCAATAACATGTTAGAAACACAAGAAACAGAATTTCGAAGGAGTGGGTCTTTCAAAGAAAAACTAAAAAAAAAAAAAAAAGTAAATTAACTGTCATTTAGAAATACAAATGAGATTCACAAAAGGATTTAATGCTTGCATCCTTAAAGTTTATTCTGCAATCAAGCGCTTGATTTCTTCTCTCCACCTAGAAAAGCAACAAAACAAATTTGGGGCAGAGGATGCATCTGTTGTTGCTGAGATCCTTTCAGTGACACGTGATCCATCGCTTTGAAGACAGCAATCACAGAAAGTGGCCACACCTGGGGAGCCGCAGGTTCCATGAGCGCTTTGGCTTTTCTGTTGGCACAGCTCAGTCCAGGGTTTAAAAGACTTCTGGTTCTGTTACAAATGAGAAAGACCTTTGTGTCTTTGCTTCGGCTGGTTGGTGGAAAGACTGGTAGAGGTTCGTTTTCTGGCTCCACACCTGACGGAGCCATTTTGTGCTTGTTGCTGACAGGGTGGAGATGATCCAGAGAGCTCCTGCAGCTCTCATGGCTGCTGCGTCCCTAATGATGAGGTAAATGGGAATTTGAACTGCACATTCCTAGTTAACTGTAATTTTTTTAAATCAAGCTTATGCTAAACTTTAGTATTTCACTGCAGAATGTTGCTGGTCTGTTGGTTGAGTGACCTGCTCTTCTCTTCAGCAGCAGGTGAGTCCTAATCTGAAGCTTCTTCAGAACAGAAACTCCCAAAATACCTTTTTTGACTTTATGCTAAATCATCTTTAACTGAGTTTATTTATCAAATTGACTTGTTTTATTCAGTCTGAACTCTATATAAATCACAAATACTTTATACAGACTCAAGGTCCATTTGCCACAGATGCAATAGATAAAAAACTTAGGTCTTTTACAATTATTTAATTTTCTAACACTAATATTACATAAAATTACCAAGTATTGTAAACTAAAAAAAAATGTAATAAAAGTCTAACAGCAAGTAATTCTCAACCTTTGGGGATCTGACTGAAAGACATATATTTTCCTGAAGGCCCATGTTTCAGAGTTGAGGCCAGGGGGCCAAATCTGGCCCTCTGGGTTTTATATTCAACCTTCCAGATTTTTTCTTTTTTTTTTTTTTTTTTAGTTAATGGCTGGATGTTATCTTGTGCTTATTTCTAGGTTGTGTAATTTCAACAATACATTTTTTTATGGGCAGGAAAATGTAGAAAGTTATTTATTTAAGGTTTAAGTTGACTTATTCTTTAATAAAATTCCTGCCTTTTCATCGTTTATGTAAAGTTGCTTTTTTTTTTTTTTTTTTTTTTTTTTTAAAATATGTTTGTGTTCATTAAAGGTGTATCTTGTTTTGCCTGTGACCTGAAGTATGTTTTGGATTTTTGGCCTTCTGTGCGAGGAGTATGATATCCCTGGTCTAAATAGATGAGCTACAAAAATGTAGCTTGTAACTTAAAAAGTTTCTTTCCTGAACGCTGAGGTTTAATAGGACAAATAATACTGGTTTATTTGTACATCTTTATTTAAAGATGATAAAATAACAGCCATCACTCATTGTTCAGAAATATTTGTACGTATATATCCACAGGACTTTAGTGAATTCAGAGCTACAATAACTTAATGCAGTTACAATTTCTGTCATATCATTCTTCTCCCAGTCTGTCCCAGAGGCTCTGCAGTAACTGTAGATCTCTTGAAGGGAATATTTGAGAAATGCTAAACTTTTTTTCTGTAATGCATAGTTTGGACTTGCAGGAAAACCTCATCACTTTTGGGTCTGTTTCAGATCTCCCGGGTGGAGGCTGGGACTCGCGCAGGCTTGACTATGGAAATCGTCGGCCTCTTCACTACGTTCGCACTCTGAGGCAGCCCATCATCAGAAGCTCTCAAACTTCAGGTGATCAGGGCGAAACACAGCATGGAAACATTATACGGAGCCAGAAAAAGCCCCAAAAGCAAACTCTGAGCCTGCCACTGCCACAAAGTTTCTCATCTCAGCCTACACAGCAAAAAAACTCTCCACCAGCAAGACCCAGAGGTTTTCAGTTGAACCTTGATGTTCCCCTCTTAGAACTGGGACAAAACCAGATGCCGCATACAAAAGGCTCTGAAGAAAGTCCTGCTGCTGTAGTAAATCTTCGGTCAAGCCCGCAAAGTTCTTCCTTTTCAGTTCCGGAAAAGTCTAGAGAAGATCCACACAAATTGCTGAGTGACCACGTCCCCAAACTCCAGATCAGTATTTCTCCCTCCCCAGCAGCAAAAATGCCACCATTGACTGCAAGTGACTATCTCAGACTTGCCCGTCTCATAAAAGAAAGCTCTGTCCCGAGCAGATGCATAGAGCCAGCACAACAACTGCTGGACTTGGTGCAAGCTGAATCAAGACCGCCTCTGAACTATGCAGATGCTGTTCGCAAACAAGTGACCCAGATCGGCTCAAAACGGCCAATTTTGAGCAGTGACTCTGGGGAAAAGCAGATCAAGGAGGTTTCCAAGGAGAGTGATGGCTGGCACCCTGCCCAACATGGTAGTCAAGTCTTGCCTCCTGCTGAACACAGCTGGGCTTATCAGGTGCCAGAAGTTGGCAAACCTTCACCACATCCGGAACAAGTTGACTGGTACCCCAATGCCCACACCAGTATGGGACAAGAAGACAAAGATCCCACTGTTCTGTCTAACCCCAATCTGCCATCTTCCATTTTACAACGTGAAATTACTGACAAATATCACAAATTACCCAGGGACAGAAAATATGGTAACCCTGACCAAAGAAACATTGAAATCCAAGGCAGTGTCGAGCTTCGTGATCCTGCTTTCAGCAAAGGTTCCCAGAAGACGGCAGAACCCGGTCGTGAGCCTTCTTCTCCAAGACTGCATCTCAGCTTGTCTCTCCCCATTCAAGCCAAAACCCCAATTCTTGAAGTCCAAGGTACTGGCAATCGACATGTTAAGACGGCTCAAATGTCAACCCAGACTGGTTCCAACCGGCAATCTTCAAGTTCTGATTACACAAAGCCAGCTCCTCAACCTGAGACGAAATGGCCCACTATAAGTGTTGATCCTGGCCATCAAAACTACCCCCAGCAGCCACAGGACTACATTCAAACAAAACCTGCAGTCAACCTGCCATTTTCAGCACAATACTTCAACCGTCAGACTCCACCACCATGGCCCAACCTGGACGAAACCCTTCCAGGGCTGAGTCCTGCTTTTCATAAACCAGCAACAACCAAATCATCTCCTGTCTCTTACAGTCCAACCCACACCAGACATGACTCGTATATCAACTATCCATATTCCAGAAATGACCATGCAACTGGGCTTTCCCCATCTCCGTCTCAAGCTGCTCCCAGCTTGTACCACAGTTCTTCAGGCAAGTTCTCTGAACCTTCCCGTGGCCTTCAACGTGCTTCTGCTCCTGATCGCCATGGTAGGTTGAAACCATCCAAAGAGCGTGCAGGAACCCCAGAGAGGATGCACCTTGGATCTATGTATGACCTTACAACAATGAAGCCTCCCAACTGGTATGCGGCTGCTGCGACCTCTGCTTATGAAACAAGGCCACACCACCAACAGAAACATGTCTTTCCTGAGGAATCCTCTCAGCTGAGACGCAGGTTTCCCACGGTGCATGAAACACAGAAGAAACTCCCAGAATGGAAAGCTGGCCAGGATGGTCATGATGGGCGGGACAAATCTGCAAAGATTTTTATCAATATTGAGCATGGAGCTGTTGACTCTGATCGGCAGTCAGACAATAAAAATGGTGGCCACCAAAGAAAATGGCATGGAGACATTGAAGGACCGCAAAGTCAAACTGCCAACCCAGGCACAATTAATGTACAGGCTCTGATGACTCTGGACAAAGGTGCACTTGCAGAGCTGCTGAAGTCTCATCAGAGCAGGAAGCCTTCATCTGCCCAGAGCAGCTGCATGGGTCGGGCAGGTGACTGTTCCCATCACTTCCCAAGACGAGATTCGTTCTCTCCATATGCCGAAGCAACCTCTGTCACCGACCCTTCAGACGCTCAGCAGTTCTTTGAGTCGACCTCTTACCACTTTTAAGAGGTCAACAAGGAACCACAGCAGATGAGCTCTAAGCCATGCCAGTAACTACTTTTAACTCTTGAACTGTTAATGACAATTTTCCTGTTTTCAGGCCTGCCCTTACCCATGTATCATGTGTTGCTTCTAAACTCTTGTTGTTCTTAAAAAAATAATAAAACTTGATCCTTAAACTGACTTTAATGTTCCTGTAGCTTCCTTACCTCCAAATGGTAAATGCTGTATACTTGTATAGCGCTTTCTACCCTCCGAAGGCCCAAAGCGCTTCAGTCAGACCCATTCTCACACACATTCACACACTGGTGGTGGCTCCGCTGCCGAACACTGGCGCCAACCTCCCACCAGAGGCAATTTGGGGTTCAGTGTCTTGCCCAAGGACACTCCGACACATGGGCAGGCAAGGAGTCGAACCCACCCTCTTCCGTTCGTGAGACGACTGCACCACGGCCGCCCAAATCTCTGCTTTTCTAAGTCTTAAAGGGTTTGCTACACCAAATCTGACGGTCAACATTTTAGGTCTTTTGAAAAGACCTATAATTAGAATCTGGAATGGTGGTCCTGGTATAGAAGTAGCAGCTCAACTGGGTCTGGCCTGGCTCTCTTCAGCTCATCCTTAGTTGAACTTTTTTTTTTTTTTTTTGCAGATGAACCAAACTACCTGGAGTGTCATGATGTGGCTTTTCACTCTGCTTTGAATTGTATCACTGTTGTTGGAAACTTTAACAAATTAAAGGTCTTGATTAAACTTTGGGTTTCAGACCAATTTTTGTATTATACTTTTGGAAATATTACAATTCCTCCCCCCTTTCAAAAAACAATCCTGAAGGGTAGTTCTGGACCTGCTGAATATTTTAATGGTCCTTGTGCTTTGGCTGCTTCCCTCTGTGGACCCTTTAAGCATGGAAATGTTTACACCATGCCCTCTCTAAGCAAGAAGCTAGTTTTAATTTGGCTTCTGCTGGCCTTTTGTCTGGTATAGCGAATGGCTTAAGATGTGGTGCAGCAGGAAGGCGATCGACTCCTGAATGCATGTTGGATTCAGTTTCCACCTAAGTGTCCCTGGGCAAGACACTGACCCCCAAATTGCCTCTGGTGGAAGGTTGGCAGCAGTTGAGTGTACAACACCAGAGTGTAAAGGTGAAGGGGTCTGTGACTGTAAAGCACTTTGGGCCTTCAGGGAAGGTAGAAAAGTACTACACAAGCACACGCCAGTTACCATTTGCCATGTGGAACTCCTCGTCTGAGGTGGAGCCACCACAGCTGGATTAGTGCTTCTAAAGCTGTTGTAGCGCCTCAGAATAGGAGGTTCCTGACCTGTCCAGAAGCTGACATATGGTCTTTTTTTTACACATGCCCCAATCCTTCCTTTCTCCTGCCCAGTTGGGAGCTTCAGACATTTGAAGCAAAATAAAACCAGGTGTCGACTGCACTGCTAGGGATTTCATGGTCTTCTGTTATGTAGCCAGGTTCTCTACATTTCTATTTGCTGAACAGGATGAAAAAAAAAAAAAGTTGAGTGTTAAAATGAATGAAGACAAGTCTAGTCATACCTCAAACGGTTGAGTTATATTCACCGTAGAGTTTTTGTCAACATTTATTTTCATAGAAGCTGTGACCTTGAATTGGAGCACATAAAACCTCTCTTTGCTAAGGGTGTTAGTGTGCGGAGCAGGGCTTTACCTGGAAGCTGTGTGTTGGTCTGTGTACATTAGTGAGGCATTGCTGTGAATGAATAAACTGAGGGAGGGTTTGGGTAATGAAGTGGCTTATTCAAGTCACATGTGGTCCTCAAGTTTAACATAAAAGGAGTATTGGTAAAACCTGTCCGGTAATATGATTGAAAAGGGCGCCTATACGAAGACAAAATAATTTCAAATGTTTTTAAAGTTTAGTCTCAAACACTAATGCAGCTGCTGGGGGAAAAAAATCACACTGTTTAATCATTTACACAACAGGAAATCTCCAATAACAGTTCAAAGTAATAAGCCAGTGTCTTTATCTGGAAATAGGCCTTTCACTGTAACCAGGGACACTTTTTACTGTGTGATTGCTGGAAACTATAAAAAAATGTGTGTACATCAAATAAATCTGTGATCCTAATAAAGAATTCACTGTCTAAGAACAGCAGTCAAACCTCTTTTTAGATCATTTACTTAATTTTCCACATAAAACAAAAACAATTGGAAACCAAACTAGATTTTAATATGACTTCTAACAGCTTTTACACAACAAACTAATTGAAAAAATTATATTTTAATTGAAATGGATTCCTAAAATGTACAGAGTGCAAATTATGACACATTTAACTATAGAACACTTTTGCCATAAAAAAATCACTTTTGCTGGGCAATTTTTACCTGATATACCCAATAAAAAGTGTTTGTCATAAAAAAAAAAAAAAAAAAATAGAGCAAAATATGACAACACATGATAAATTAGAGTAGATTTATTTTATTTGAAACTGTGGTTTATGTAATGTAATGCAAAATATAAGCAGAGGAAGATCCTGCTTGAAAACAACAGAAAAATTAGGAATTTGAGAACAAAAAATTCCTAAAAAATTAATCGAACTGGAGTCTTTGATCCATCCATTCCTGGGACATATAGGACTTTACCCATGACATGACCCATGACACTCAGATAAATGCAATATATTGGAAATCATGTAAATACTTTTGCCGGGTGAAAATCACCCAGCGATGATTCTCTAGGGTTAACCACATATCATCTATTTTTAGTCACCACACAGTAATTTTTCATCACAATAATTTATTGACTTTTCAATGGAAACATGTTTAATAAATGAAAAGATTCCAAGTAAAAGAAGTGAGGAGAGCATGGAAAAAGCTGCAGGCTTCACTTTCCTCAGTTCAGGTCAGAGATTTGACCAGAGCGGCCGTTCAAAGATGACCAACCAACAAACAACACTTCAGATTAGCAACAGGCATGGTGGTGGGAGTGTGATGGTGGGAACTCAGAGGCTTCCCAGAGAAAGTGTTTCCCGTTGAACAACTCTGTTTCTGTTTCTAGAATGCAACTAAACATGACAGCTAGCATGTAAAAAAAAAAAAAATATATATATATATATATATATATATATATATATATATATATATATAATATAAAGGCAGGAATATTATTCAAGAATAAATCAACTTAAACCTTAAATAAATTTCAATATTTTACTCTCATAAAAATATATTTTGTCAAAATTATACAAGTTAAAAATAGGAGCAAGATAACATCAGGCCTTTAACCCTAAACCACTATCACTGGGTGATTTTTACCCAAGCAAACCTATTTACGTGACATCTAATGTATGCTGCATTTTTCTGAGTGTTATGGTTCCCTGGGTAAAGTCAAATATTTCCCACCACTGGATGGACCAAAGACCAAGTCCTCCAGTATGATTATTTTGTAAAGGAATTTTTTTGGTCTCCAATTCCTAAGTTTTTTGAGTAATTTTTAAGCATGTTTTAGGACCTTCCTAGGTTTATATTTTCCATTTTCTTACATAAACCAGAGTTGAAAATAATAGGGAACCTCTTTAATTTATCATGTGTTTTCATATTTTGATCTATTTTTTATGACCAATAAAAACTGTGACTTTGACACACATGCTCTAGACCAGGGGTCTGCAACCTGCGGCTCTGGAGTCACATGTGGCTTTTTTAGCTCTCAATGTGTGTTAAAAAAAAACGTTTTTGCTTTCGAAAGTAGTTGCAAAGTATAATGTAAGTAGTAAAGTACACGCAAAAGGAAAGCAATCTATCCCTCAGTGAGGCTCCTGACCATGGTAGCTGTAATGCTCCAACAGAAAGTTCAGCTTTAACATAGTTTTACAGGTTTTTTTTTTTTTTTAATCAAGTAGTGGTCAGTAACCAGAATTAATATTTTTGAACAAATTCAATAATTTTAAATGAAAGACATCATTAGAAAAATACAGTAAAAGTCACTTAATTTATAATTTAATTGTAGTTCATTGTATTTACAAATTTCTGGCTGAGATGCAACACAAAATATAATATAAACTTTTAGCTAAATCCCTGCTCACACTACATTTTCTGCATTGAGTTGTGTTAAAGGATGTCTTTGAAAGGATTTTATAAGAACCTCTGTCAAAAATTATAAACAGTTCAATATTTTGAAAAAGTCAATTTTCTCTTTATGTTTTATTAATGCCAATAATCAATATTAATTCAGAGTTATCAAAAAAGCAATAATTGAATTTTAGTGCAAAGCAGTGGTTTATTGATGTGTTAACGGTGGAAAAGTTAAAGTTTTTGTGTTTAAGCGTCACCCATGACGTCTTTAGGTGTTAAAGGGTCCTATTCCAATAATCTTTTGATGTTTTTGTAAAATCATTCCTATCAGTCTTTTAAGTATGTTTGGGTAATTTTTGGCCCAAATCAAAAACCTGTTGTTTTCTAAGACACATGCAGAGAAACAGGAGGTCATCATCCCTCTGTTTACACTCTCTCCCACTAGCTTACAGCCCTTCACAACCCCGACCTAGCATTAGCGGTGCAGCAAAAGTGGTGAGCAGTATTGGAGTTATCCAGCACTGTAGCTTTGATCCAGAAATTAGCTCAGACAAGGAAAACAAAGACGTTCATGGATCTATTTGTCTGCAAGAGGATGCATCAGAATGGAGCGGAGCAGGAAGCTTATGGTCTTCAAGCTTGTTTGTACGTAACAACTAAAAGTTTATTACAGAAATTTTTGTCTCCTGATTCACAATGACTTCAATGAAAAAAATACTCAGAAACTTTTTGTTTTATACTTATTTTTCTTTATACAAGTCAGAGGTCTGCAACCTTTTTATTGACCAAAATCGAGCAAGAGCCGCATGTTAGCTGTTTAGAAGATTACACTTTATCTATGTTTTTGTGGTGTTTTTTTTCTAAAATATACATTTAAAATAATTATAATAATTGATATTTGTAAAATATGTTTTAACTTTTTTTACCTTTGACCACAGCAAACAAGTTACTGTCAAAATTAAATTAATCTTGTGCCAAATAAGCAAGAAATTCAAATCAAATATTTATATTTTTATGATTTGGTCCACCTTAACCATTTTCTCCTTTTTTACTATCAAATATAAACATTAAAACACTGTTGTACATCAATTTTTTAAAATAAATCTATGTGATTTATTATTCTATTTTGTTCTAATAATAAACTACTCTTACCATTATTTTTCTCAGTTATCTGACACGTTAAAATTCTAAATATAAATGACAACGCTTAATTAGCTAAAATAAATTATCTACAAATTTTTATTTACTGAAATCGTTAGCATTTTTGTTTTTTGCCAAGGAGCCACAACAAAGGGCTGAATCAGCCGTATTTGGCTCCAAAGCCTCAGGTTGTTCAGACCCCTGATATAAAAGGGAACATCGGTTGTTTTTTCTGTCAACACCTGACGTCATATATGATCATTTCCATCTGACATTGACTTTGTAAACGATGAGATATTGTCTTCCCCACACCAGAATTAACTTCAAACTTATGATGGGATGGACTGTCTTTTCTTTGTTTTGACTGTTTTCTGCGGCTCTTGTCAAGGTTATGGTACAGGCAAGTCCCCGTGTTTAATGAGGCTATTAACAGTTTTCATTTAGAACAAACACATCCAGAAGTTTAATCATCAACTGCTGTGATGATTTAACCACAAAGTGAAAAGAGCGTTCTGTAACCCCCCACAGCAGGGTGGACGGGAAATTCCTCCTTCTGGTGACCTTGCATTGGGAGCTTGCTCATGTCTGCCTTAATAATTCCTGTAATGAGTCTTGTTTGATTGTTCACTGAACTAGTGAACATCTTATATGGCCCCGGGCCCTTCCTGCATTATGAGGGTGAATTTAAAGCCCAGCCCTGTAATAAAGCCTCCTTCATTCCGCTTCGACTGCAGCATGGCTCTGTCTCCTTCTTCAAGCCCCTGACCGCTGCAGGCCGACTCTAAAGATTGGTTTTGTTCCTCCACCTGGACGGAGAGAGTCAGATATTTGCTGAGATACACCTGAACTCTCTGTGAATGGAGCTGCCGGTGGTCAGCGACGTTAACTTGTCTGCGTTCAGATCCAACCCCACACTGTCAGCAGCGAATGGCAAAGCCGGCCCGGGCAGGTTCGAGGAGTCTGGCTTCTGTCAGCGTTACGGTGATGGAAGCAGCTTAACGTCCCGGGTCTCTGAGGTTCTGACCGGCTATGAGACCCTGGACGCCCCGCCGCGCTATGACTTCTACGCCAACACTGAGGTGTGGGGCCGACGGAGGCCCCTGAGGCCATCTTTGTTCCAGCTGCACGGCAGTCCTGAGGTGAGGAATCATGTGCTCGTCTTCCTGCGCTGACTCTGGTCTCATGCATTTAATACACGATGGAAACAAATCTTTTGTCTGCTTACCTGAAAACTGATTATAGCGACGTTTCCGGCACCTTCTCAAAGGGCCGCTTGCAGCAGTTTCCTAACCAGACTTGATGTGAGCAGGATGACTCCAGACCTCCTCTGTATGAGGAGACCACAGCCAGGCAGATGGAAGAAGGAGACAGCTCAGAGGACGAGGGGGACGAGCAGAAGGAGCCGCCGCCCGATCCCACCCGCTTTGGATGGGTCCAGGGGGTCCTGGTGGGTACACTTTGCCCTCTCTGACTTCCTGACATTAAATTTGTCTCCATTTTTTATTTTAAATTTCTGAAAATGTTCATATTTGAAAGGAAATAAGACTAAAGATGTAAGTTTTCTTAAAATGATGGGGAATCTAGAAGCAGCTAAAGCAGAGTAGACTGACAGAAAATTTTTTTTTTTCTATTCAAGGGTTGAATTTTACATTTAAAGATCATAAAAACTATCAAAACCAATAGAAAAAATAATATTTCCAAAATAATTCTTTTCCTTTGTGTTATTTTTCAAAAACGGTCTCTTCAAAAGCAGATAATAAAAAATCTTAATAGACGACTTTACGTGTTTCAGAATGTTTATGGGGCTTTCTTAAGCAAGATCTTAGCTCATAAAGAACATTTAAAATCTACAAACCCACTTCTATAAAAATGAAATCAAATTTCTGTTTTATTAAACATGAAAAGCAGAACGACGACGACGATTTTCGAGATGAAATCTTTCTTAATTCTGGGTTTATTTTTGCATTGATTAAGATAAATGTGAGTCGAAACTTTTAGCATTTTGGAAACAAAATCTGTTGAAGGAGAGGAAGGTTAAGCTTTCCATGTGAGGCCATGTTGAAACGGAGATGCGATGGCGGTCCGTGAGGGTCAAAGTTCAGATCTGAAGAAGAGCGTCCAGTGGATGGTTAAATCTGGGAATCTTTGACAAACTTATCAGTTTCCATTCATCCCATTTGAATTAGTTCTGCTCAACAAGAAGGAAACATTTCACTTCGGCTTCATCTCTGAGTCCTTCTTGAGAAATTTGATTGAATGCCGGGACACCAAAAGGGAAGCAGTGAGTTCAGAAGATGGACGGATGGATGGACGGATGGATGGACGGACGGATGGATGGACGGACGGATGGACGGACGGATGGATGGACGGTTGGATGGATGGATGGATGGATGGATGGATGGATGGACGGACGGATGGATGGACGGACGGATGGATGGACGGATGGATGGATGGACGGATGGATGGATGGATGGATGGACGGACTGCAGTTTTTTTTTATCCTGGTTTCTGCAGCTGCTTTCATATAAGAAAATCTATTTTTTTAATAATTTAGTTAATCAAGTTGATCCCATTGCTTTAACTCTTGCTGTGCTCCACAATGTTTTCATCACTTTAATTTTATTTATTTATTTTTTTGCTGCTTTTCGAGTTTTTCACAAACTTTGGTTGATTGATCGACGGAGTGTTTCTTGTTGGTAGATCCGCTGCATGTTGAACATCTGGGGGGTGATCCTGTACCTCCGGCTGCCCTGGATCACAGCTCAGGCTGGGATCGGTACGTACTCCTGCGCCTGGCTCTCGTGTCCATGAGACGTGTTCTCGCAGAGCGTGATTGGACTGTCCCTGCTCCCTCCACCAGGTCTGACCTGGGTGATCATTCTGCTGTCCTCCTGTATAACCGGGATCACCGGCCTCTCCACTTCAGCCATAGCCACCAATGGAAAAGTCAAAGGAGGTTTGTCTACGACCAGAGGCTTCTGTGTGAATGTACTGATGGCCATTTTCATGAATCTCCTTGGATGTTCAGGTGGGACCTACTTCCTGATCAGCAGGAGCCTGGGTCCAGAGCTGGGAGGCTCCATCGGTCTGATTTTCGCCTTTGCCAACGCCGTGGCCGTGGCCATGCACACCGTGGGCTTTTCTGAGACGGTCACAGACCTGATGAGAGTGAGAGGAGGCCCCGTGTTTATCCGTGCATCCAACTTTCAAGTAACTGTTCATGCTAACGGACAAACGTCCTGTTAAAGGAAAATGGAGCCGTGATGGTGGACAAGACCAACGACATCCGCATCATCGGCATCATAACCGTCACGTGTCTGCTGGGGATCTCCATGGCCGGCATGGCGTGGGAGTCAAAGGTCAGATGGATGAGACGGAATGATGCCGGCTCAGTGGAGTCAGAGTTACGATCCTGAACATCTGTCTTCCTCAGGCTCAGATTCTGTTCTTCCTGCTCATCATGATTTCATTTGCGAGTTACATCGTTGGAACCATCATTCCTGCTTCAGAGGAGAAGCAAGCCAAAGGTTTCTTCAGCTACAGAGGTAGTCTCCTCTTTCACGTCTGTGTCTGAATCCTTCAATAGACCCTTTTAAGGAGATATCACACAAAATGGCGAGTTTAGAACGACAGCGCTGACTGCTGAACGCTGTTTAAAGCAATTTTACGTAAAAAATGAAAGGTAATCTAATTGTAACCTAAATGTGTTCAATATTTATTTTATAAATGTCCTACCTGGTTGTATTAGCTTTCCTCTCTTAGATCAAATGTCAGATTTCCTTCAGAATGCTCCACAGCTGCTTCCCCAAAATCATATGGATGATATTAAACGAGTCATGGATTATTTCTCTCTGACAACCCAGTCATAGTTAAATGAAGGTTACAGGTACTTCATTGAAGGCTGCTTGTTTGATTATGATAATTCAGATTTTCTTCTTCTAATTTATGCTAATGCTAACGCTAGCTTTCCACGATGGGGATGAGATCTAGAGCAGCAGAAGATCTTTTCTGTCCAGTTAAAGTATCTTACGTTTCATGTTCACTAAATCACCAAAAACAGAATTAAAGTAAGACGATTTTAACGTGTCTTACAATAAAGAAAAACTAATAACTGTTGTGTTATTTTCTGTCGTCGCTCTCCATTGTTTTTGCTCCTAACTGTCTCTGATCCCTGCGAGATATTAAAGGTAAACAACATAATTTTAAACTGTCAAAAATATATATAAGGAAACGATTATTTGCACGTAATTTTCTAAATGCGCACCGCCAGAGTTGAACTTTTGTTATGGCTGCTCTTATTTTGAAAGCTGAAAATACGTAGCTTCATAGCAGCACTTCACTGTGCCACATTCCTGTTTTTACAATAACTCCTTGAAATACCCCCAAAACAGCAAATACCTCTTATAACAACAACTAAATTTAGCCTTGGGAGCATTTAAACGTGCAAGACCAACAGGCAGCAATGTGCAACTTGACTGTGTGGACGACATGAGTTTCCATCAGCTGTTGTGCTCGATCCCCCTTAAAATACCTGCAAATAACATCAAGTAAAATAGAACCAGTCAGAATAATATTTACTCAAATGAAAGGTATTTTCAGTGGATATTTTCAGTAGAACCTCAAAAGTTGAAGGATTTTTCAAATTTTGTATTTAGATTTGTGAACAATCTGAGACAGGAAATGAAAATACAGTTCGGCAAGACGTCATAAAATAAATATTCTAGATTTTTCTGTTGAAATTGGTATGGTTACCTTTTATTATCGACATGAAATTGTGTTGACCAGCGTTCAGCTTTCAGCTTTACTGTTCTAAACACAAACACCAGAAGTCACTACTCGCCCTGACATCTCCGTGAAAAGGGTCTATTCTGCCAAATGTTTTTCTCCAGGTCAACAGTTCAAATAATCTTGTTGTAAAAATGCTTTTAAAAGAGCGTTTGTGTTTGATGAAAAGTGCCTTTCCTCTTAAGATGACCAGGAAGCCTGTTTCTTCAGATTTCTTCCTTCATAAAGGACATATAAGTGGGGAGAGAGAGTAGTTTGTTGGCTTCACCTGTGAAAACGCTGATCCAGACATACTCCCTGGAGAAGGTAAAGGTGATGCTGTCCTCACACAGAGCAGTTACAGTCAGATGTGTCAATCAAACAAAGATCTTTGTAGCTCCTCCCACAAAAGAACCATCCTTACAGATGGCTCTCCAGAAACCCTCTGCAGCTGCTTCTGTGACCCCTCACAACAATGACTCCTTCATCTTTGGCAGGAGACATTTTTGCTGAGAACTTTGTGCCCAGCTGGCGGGGGCCGGGGGGCTCCTTTTTTGGAATGTTTTCCATTTTCTTCCCATCTGCCACGGGCATCCTGGCGGGAGCCAACATCTCCGGAGACCTGAAGGTGCGTGTGGATGAAAGTTTCTAGAAGGTAAAACTTCATTTGAAACCCTAACATGTGGCGTCGTCTCGCTTGCAGAATCCTGCAGTGGCTATCCCTCGGGGGACGCTGCTCGCCATATTCTGGACCACATTTTCCTACTTGGTCATATCAGCAACCATCGGTAGGCTCAGCCTTCAAAGGAGAACGACTACACACCGTTGATTCTGATGCAACAACATAAATACTTTATGATTTTTTTTTTTCCACAGATAGGCAGAATTAGAAAGATAAACCCAATATTTTTTTCTGTTTTTATTGTGGATGGTTAGCATAGCTTCAAAACCACATCCATCCGTTTTCCGAACCCGCTCAATCTATTTTGGGGTCATTGGGTTGCTGGAGCCTATCCCTTCCCCCATTAGGCGCAGACTGGGTTGCCGGTCCATCACACAGCTAAAGGGCCGGTCCCACAGAATTTGACGGCCATTTCACGGTAAAAAATTTGGAAAATCTGCCACGCGCGCTTAAACGTGCTAACTTTTGGTCAAAATTGATTGATAAATGCGTGTTTGTGGAATACCAGTGATACAGTCCATTCCAATGCCACTTCACTGCCAGAGCACTGCTTAATCTCGTGTAACCGTGTCCTCCCAGGGGTCACACCAACAAGCGGTTCACATGCACGCACACGTGTCATTTTGATGTTATTTTGCTGCATCGTCCTCAACCGCTAAACAGACGCTGTAAGCAGTGGTACAAATGCAGACTGGCTGGAAAAACGGCCATGTACGAACGCATGTGCGGACGTTCGCTCAACAGCCTGATCGCACACTGGCACTGCTGTTGCACTGCTGTTGCACTGCTGTTGCACTGCTGTTGCACTGCTGTTGCACTTGTACAACACGCAGTCACCTGCAGTCTAAATGATTGTGCAGTTCAAACCTAATTTTTTACGTCGTGTATGTGCGTCTATTCCGCGGCGTATCGCGACCGTTGCACTACTAGTTCACTGCTATCGGTGTCTGTACCACAGGGATGAATTTTTTTTCCATGCTCTATCCAGGATACGACCATGAAAGCCAGCAGGGACAGCTCTTAAAAATATTATTTTCTGCAAAATTTCAGGAACGATGATATGATTTTGTATATTTAAGGGCCAATAAATTGATAAGCTTCCTCAGTTTAATACATTGGTGTCAAACTCAACCGCATGCCCACATTTCAATATGGGCCCAATATGGTCTACTTTTAAGCTGGGTCCCAGGTGGGTTTGTCTCCGGGTTCCATGGTGGCCCCGTCTGTGTTTGCCCACACTAGTTTGAATGGGTACTCGGTGGTCTGGCTCGTTGGGCAGCGGAGCTCGCCAACTCACTAGGCTTTCTGCCGGGCAGCATGTTAGCGTAGATACGCAGAGTACTAAACTACTGTAGGCAAACAAAGATGTGGCCACCATTGAACCTGAAGACAAACCCACCTGGGGCCCACCAATCAGCCCGAGGGGTGAACTGTATGGGGCCCACATTGAAATGTGGGCCCCATACAAGGGGCCAAAACACACATTAGGTCGCAGGCCGAACAGGATAATCATTTATTGAACACACTAAAATGAATCAGCAGAAGTCAGGTGAAATAGAAATCAAGATTTAGTCTAAAAAATGCCCATTGAAAAACTCCTAAAAACTTGAATTTGTTGCTCTCGTTCAGCATTTGACAGCATTTCTGTTGCACCTCTCCCCCCTCCCAGGATCTTGTGTGTTGCGTGACGCCTCAGGGGTGTTAAATGACACCCTGTCTGCCTCCACGCCGCCTGATGCCTGCATTGGTTTGGGCTGCGATTATGGATGGGACTTCACCGAGTGCATCACCAACGGCACCTGCAAGTACGGCATCAGCAACTACTACCAGGTGAAGACATTTCAGGATGCTCTTTGAGTCTCGCTTGTTACATTAGGGGAAGGGGAGATAAGTTGGATTCCTGTTGTTTATTTATTTAGATTTCAGCCTCAAAGAGGAAGTGGTGTTATAAAAAGGAACAACAATGGTAGATCTGCTGGGTTTTACCAGCGTTTAATAAAGCAAACAGACAGATGCTGCTGCTCAGTCTCTGGATTTATTTTAAATTCAGTAAATCCAGGCTCTGCAGGTGAGAGTCATTATTTCAGTTTTACAGTGATTTCAGATGAAGAGACTTGAAGAGAGAAACAAGTCAATAAAGGACCAAAATGTTTAATTTTAGAGAGATGTAAATTAGAAACAGAGAAGTCATCCCTGATTTCACCAAGTGACTTTTATTTTATTTTTTTATTTTTATTTAACCTTTATTTACCCAGGAAAGAAAGATTAAGTATTCTTATTTACAGCCGTGGCCGGGCAAAAGGCAAGACTTTCTGAGAAAAGAAAGAGAGAGGTTACAAGAACAAGAAATAAAATTAAATACAATCAGAAAAAAACAAAATATAAAACCCTAAAAAAGCAGCATTAACATTAAAATGGTCATTAAGATGGGTTTAAAAATCAGATGGATTATGAGGCCAGTTGTTAAAGACCCCATCAGTTTTTTTTCAGGTCAAGCTAATGGTTCCTTTATGAATGAATACATTTAGAGAAGAGGCATAAATATTATGGAGATAAAATAGACTCAACCCAATTTGCGCGTCTAATTCCTGATTTGTGCTTAATTTGGTATGTGTGCATGTGTAATTCTTGTAAATCATACAACAAATTTGTGAACAAGTATAAAATGCATTAAATAAGAAAATAATGCACAACACAATTTACACATACACAAATTAAAATTATACACACGATTCCTTTAAAATTACACATGAATCGCTTGTTACGCTCAAACGCATCAACACCCAAATCTGATGTGAGACTCTTCTCACGTCTCCTAGATTCATCTGTAAGTGATGCGTTTAAATGCTGATGGAATGCTGGGTCATCAGAGTTTTCTGTCAGCTGTTTTGAACTTAGATTGTGAATATCATCTGGTGAAAACTTGACATTTTCCACTTTCTTCAAAAGATATGCCGATAATGAATGCAATAAAATGTGAAGATGCATTTTTAAACTCTTATTCCTTTAAAAAAAATGATGGGAAAAATGTCAAGTTTTACTTATTCACAATCTAAGTTCAAAGCGGCTGAAAAGAAAACTCTGATGACTCAGCATTGTAGGCATCACTTACCAACAAATCGGATTAAATGTGCTTTTGTGTGTTCGATTTTAGTTTACTTTTTAAAGATTTTAGCTTCAACCTGTTGTAATTTTATTTGTGCATGTGTAAATTGTATTTTGCATTTTTTTGAATTTCATAATTTTTGTACTTAGGCACAAGTTACAAGTACTTTTGTACTTACTTTACAGAAGAGGAATTGCACACGTGCAAATCAAGTTGAGCCTATTTTCTCACATTTTAACACATTTTCTCATTGATGGGTTTCTGTGGAGCTAAATATTATAGAACAGTTTGTACTGATTGTTAGTGCTTGTGTCAGTGTTTGCATAGTTTTGTGCCCTTGAACCATAAAACCAAAACAATGCAGAATTTTCTATTTTTAGAAACAATTACTCTTTACATCACACAATAAAACTCAAAACTGACGAAAAGTATTTGTTTGTATTTGAGTTTAAATACCCCATTACACTTTATCAAAGACCTGAATGAGTACAATTATTGGAAAAAAAATCCCTTGACTATCTCCTATGTGCCTCTATTCAGCTTATGTCGTCCACATGGAAGTAATGATGTGTGTTTGTGTGTGAGCAGTCCCTGAGCATGGTGGCGGCCTTCGCCCCGCTCATCACGGCTGGAATATTTGGAGCCACCCTGTCGTCGGCTCTGGCCTGTCTGGTGTCGGCCCCCAAAGTCTTCCAGGTAAGCTCCCATGGGGTCTGAACTGAAACTCAGACAGCGATCCGGCTCCTGAGGAGATTCTCCGCTGTCTTCTTCCCTGCAGTGTCTCTGTCTGGACCATCTGTATCCGCTCATCGGCTTCTTCGGAAAAGGTTACGGCAAAAACCAGGAGCCTCTCCGAGCGTACCTGCTGACCTACCTGATCGCTTCGTGCTTCATCCTCATCGGTGAGGCCCTGAAAGGAAAAAGGATTATGAAGCTTCTGCTTGGTAGAAATACGATTTTGGTCATTTTCAGAAAGTAACATGTCAGAGATGCAAAAACGCAGCTTTCGTATCACATTAGAAGTGATGTGGCTGATAAACTCCTGAATGTAACCCAGCTTTCTCTTTGTTTCCTGCCAGCGGAGTTAAACACCATCGCTCCCATCATCTCCAACTTCTACCTCTGCTCCTACGCCTTGATCAACTTCAGCTGCTTCCATGCCTCCATCACAAACTCCCCAGGTACATCCGTCCAGCTGTGGGTGTGGATTCAGGCCGCAAATGTGACTCCAAAAGATCTGTACTTGAATAAAAGAAGGTGGCTGCTGGAATCAGGAAAAGAAGAATAAATGTTTATATAACTTTTATATTTAAAAACTCATTCTTGTCAGAGCTCATGGGAGTCGATGGGACAAGCTTTGAAACTTTAAAATTTGAAACATTCGTGTACTTTTAGGTAGGACAATTTTCAGCTGCAGGGAGGGTTCAAACTCTTTCAGTTTTAGATATTCACCACTAACACTGTGTCATATAAAACCTTTTAATGTGCTATACTTTGATTTTTGTGCCATTCAATTGCAAACTTTAAAGTTTAATAAGGTAAAGTTTTATTAAGTAAATCTTTAATGTTTATTTTAAAATACAACAGAAAAAGATGAATTTAGATTATTATCGCATTAAATGCATTGTTCTCATATAATTACTCATGTTGGAATATAAGAATATAAAGCTATAAATCACATATATATATATATATATAGAGAGAGAGAGAGAGAGAGAGAGAGAGAGAGAGAGAGATAGGGAATATATATGTGTGTGGTTTCAAGTTGAGGTTTTGCTGATAATATCAGGTTTTCTTTTGTTATCTTAATCTGACTTTTTTCTGTCTTCACGTGAAACTGAAAAATGTTTCAGTCACATTTTTCAGTTTCTATGTTTTCTCTGTTTTTCAGCTGTAAACATTTGCAGGAAATCCATCTGTACAAGTCTTGATTTTTTTTTCTTTCATTTTACATTGTCAATTACTTTCTGTCTTTGGTGAGAAAACTAACATTAATGCATGACCAGTGCACAAAAAAAACACGTGTGATTCCTTAAAGTCAAAAATGGGTTAAATTGAAATATTTTTCACAGCAAATTTTTTTCAAGCTCCATCTTTGTTTTGTGAATTGATCATTTCTGTCTTCTTTTGATTTGAAAAGGAGACACTAAAGCAGTAAATGTTGAAGTTCTTCTTGCTCATATTCTGCAAAAGGGTTTGATGGATGGAAGGTGGGTGTGGTCTGAGCGTCTTTCACCTCCTGTGAGGAGCAGGCTGGTGTTTCATATCCTCGGACACGTGGAGGTGCTCTAGAGTCTGCATGCTGACCTGAACTGCCCAGTTCTTGATGAAGTTCTGTTAAAATGGTCTCATGACGGTACTGATTCTACAGTGTTGAACACAGTTCTTGAAAAAGCAGATATAACACCCTTCCTGCCATGTGAAGCGATGATAAATTTGCAAAATGTATTGTTACCTCTGAATGCAACCAGGTCTAGTTTTGGTTTTTCTGGTTATTTTTGAAAAGCGTCCGCCTTCAGCTGGTCAGTGTGAGGTCTGTAAGTGACCACGGTGTTGGTCCTCTGCCTGCAGGCTGGCGTCCGTCCTTCAGGTTCTACAGTAAGTGGCTGTCTCTGCTGATCTCCATTATCTGTGTGGTGATCATGTTCCTGCTGACCTGGTGGGCGGCCATCATCGCCATCGGTGTGGTCTTGTTCTTCTTGGGGTACACGCTGTACAAGAAGCCAGGTGAGTTTTCCGCGCAGTGCCACGCTGCGACGCAGGCGCAGAGCCGCGGCTGACTCCTCCTCTGCCTTCAGATGTGAACTGGGGCTCCTCGGTGCAGGCCAGCTCCTACAACATGGCTCTGAACCACTGTGTGGGCCTGAACCTGGTGGAAGACCACGTCAAGAACTACAGGTCCGACAGCCGCTGCAGATTAGATTCAGGACGTCTCTAAATTTCTAAAAACTTAAATTTCTTGTTTAAAGGATTTCAAATAATCTTATGATGTCAATATAGATGCTTTAAAATTTCCCTGCCTGAAGAAGTTGAGCGTCTGTGACTCTTGCAGGCCGCAGTGTTTGGTGCTCACAGGCCCGCCCAGCAGCCGCCCGGCTCTGGTGGATTTGGTTCAGTGCTTCACCAAAGACTTGAGTCTGATGATCTGTGGGAATGTGGTGGATGTGAGTGCGCCTCCACAGCTCGCTGTTAGCGCTCTTTCCCGTCTCATCTGCGTTCTCTCTCACCTGTTTGCCAGGGGGCTTCCTCTCCGTCGGACTCCGACGGCAACGCTCACGTCTCCTGGCTGAACCACAGGAAGGTCAAGGCCTTCTACAGAGGGGTGGTGGCGGCGAAGCTGCAGGGGGGCGTGAGCATGCTGCTGCAGGTCAGAGCCTGGACTGGGGGCGGAGTTTCCTCATAGAAGGAGAGTTTAGGTTGTGACAACCTCAGAGATATTCAGTCTCACCCTCTTCAAATATATAAAGAAAACACAAGGCTAGAGCTGAAAGTCTGAGTCTGCATTTTACTTTAAAAAAAAAAACTCAACAGATATTCCTCAACAGGGAGTATAATTCTAAAGTGGTTTGGGGTCAATAGGGCAAACGGCCTCAAAGCTATTGAAGAAACCCCTGAATCTTTGTTAAATATCTCACTAACTTCACCTCGGTGTTTTTTTTACATCACAAATTATCTCTTTTTCAAATGACATTTTTCATCTGCCTCTTATAAACAAAGTATTAAATAAACAGATAGACAAAAATGCTATTTATTCTATACATTGTCTTCCATCATCAGAGGAATCCAACAAGAACATGTTAAAAACACCAAACACACAGTTGATTGTGTTAAAAGTTACGGTATGTTTAAGGGTCACTGACGACACCTCAGGTGTTTTGAGGGTTAAAGGTGCAGCTTGTTTTCAGGACGGACTCTGACTGCTTCTCTCCTGATTGTCCACCAGGGGGCAGGTTTAGGCCGCATCAAGCCCAACGTCCTGGTGATGGGCTTCAAACAGAACTGGCGCACTGATTCCCCCCAGGCTGCTCACAGCTACATCAGCATCCTGCAGTGAGTGCCCTGCCGCTGTTCGTGAGCGTCCGTTAGAGCCCCGCTCACGCACCGCTCCCTCCTCTCTGTTCCAGTGATGCTTTCGACCTGCAGTACGGCGTGTGCGTGCTGAGGATGAGAGACGGCCTGGACATCTCCTGTCCTCCACAATCACATGGCAAGCTCCTTTTTTTTTCTGATTTCAGGTCAGGGAAACTGTGGAATCACTCTGAGATCCTCTTGTTCTTTCAGTCAATCAGGGTTTTGACGCAGGACCAGAAAGTCTAAACGCCACCTCAGCCCAAACCACCATCAAAGCAAGCTCCTCAAGTACGTTCAGCCTGGAGACACGCACAAAAACTGCATGAACTCCATGAAAATGAGCCCCCTCATTGAATGTTCCCAGCTCCAGACATTGCGGAGATCGTCCCGCAGCCCACTACTGTGTTTCAGAAGACTCAGGGAAAGAAGACCATCGATGTGTACTGGCTGTCTGATGATGGAGGTCTGACCGCACGCTCCTTCACGCTCTGACATCAGCGCGGCTTTCTTCACCTCCGAGTTTCCTCTGCAGGTCTGACGCTGCTGCTGCCCTACCTGCTGACCCGCCGGAAGCGCTGGGCCAGGTGTAAGGTCAGGGTGTTTGTGGGCGGAGACTCGGATAAGAAGGAGGAGCAGAGAAATGAGTAAGCACCACAAATATTCAGTATTCACAAAAACGGTTTAGGGTATCGTTCCAGTCTTTTCAGCCTTTAATGTTTTCTTTTTGCTTGAACTGTTTATGTAAATTGAATATATAGAATTCTTTTGCACAAAAAAGCAAGAGAATGTCATCAGATGACATCATTAAAAGGTTGATCTGTCTATAAAGAGAGCAGAAAACTAAATAAAAATGACCCATTATTGTCTAAATACAAAGAAAATGTAGAATTTCTCTGATAAATGAGAGGAAAGATGCACAACTGAACCAAAGCTCATGTAAAAATGTGTTTAGAATGTTTTGGTGATGCAGGACTGTCACAGGTTTTTTTATGTTCTCAGGTTTTCAGGTAGATTAACGAAATACTATTTTCTGTTTTAAAAAGAACAGTTCAGGTCAGAGTTTCTGCTGCATTCAGTGTCGCTGTACGGAAAAAGTTAAGTAGTTTAACACCATTTATGCATAAAACAGAGAAAAGTATTTCAACCAAATCTTTAAAAAAAAAACCTTTTTGTTCCGTCACCGACAATGTTAACACAGCCTTTCAAAAACACAACTGAGTATCAGATGACCAGCAGAGGGCGCTATGACATGTACGACCCATTGGCTCTGTCCAAATTCCTTCCTTACTCCCTACATAATGCACTATGAAGTGTAGTGTGTAGTCCTGTCCGGATCTACAATTCCAAACTTTAGCTACTCTGGAAATTTCCCAAAAGTCTTAGCAAATATAGACCATGATGCAATGCGGTCAAACAACTTTTGTGAATAAAAATGTGTTTAAATGTAATTTTTAATAAACTATCAACATTTTTATCATCAGCACATAAATAGATGTTGTGAAATGTTCAAGTTCAATGAAAATGAAAGATTGAAAAGATGACATTTCTTTCCTTTCATCACACAGTGCAAACAGCAATACTAATTACAATAATAATAACAAGAATGTTAAAAACAGTTGTACACAATTTACAATAGGAAGTTTAAAGACTGAATGAACAAGGTAAGATGGGATGAATCAAAAATCAGTCATAATGTTTGTATTGGTTAGATCTTCCCTTTGTGTAATCAGTGATGTCATATCTTTAGAAAAACAGAAGAAAAGTGGTGAGCATCGTGTCCGGATTACCTTTAAAATCCAGGGCACTATATTGTCATGCACTATATAGTTTTTTAGTAGTTAGGGATTAGAGTGAGAATTCAGACGTAGCCATTGACTGCATTCAAGAACTGGACTGAGTGACCCGTCCCCCCTGGCTTTCCTATCAGGAAGTACCTGCTGGCTCCAAGAAGCCAAAATCCCATAGACTTCTATAGAGAAATAACCAAATATTACTCAGTCTTCCTATATGTCAGAAAAACCATTCTTGCTCTGATGGATTTTAACATTTTCTTAATAATTCTTTTTTTTTTTGTATTAAAAGTTACTCAAGTTATAAACTAACCAATCAGTTGCCTCAATAAAATAAGCGGTGCCTGCTGACCCCTCACATCCATGCGCTTTTACTCCTGAGAGGCAAGAGTGGTTGTCATAGAGACGTTGATTCAAACCAACTTGGACCAATCACTGCTTCCTGGTGAAGTCTGGCTCCAACATGGCGGTGTCCATATCCTGTAAAAATGGCGACTGAATTTTTGTTGTAGCTGAAAGTAAACCATGTTCTATGGATGACGTCGCTCTGTCCAGTTGTCTTATACAGTCAATGGAATGACCCTGACTGGTTCGGCTGCCGCTCCACTTGAGTGTTACAATGAAAGAAGCTAATGACTGTGGATGAGCCGCCTGTCTATCTGCTCTACGGTTTAACTTGTGGTGGAAAGCAGAGTCCAAAACTACTCTGCTTTTGGATTCGCTTTGATGGTTACGTAAACTGTAAAAGATCAAATTTAATTAATCCCCTCCGCCTTCCTGCAGCTAACAGAAGTTAGAAACCTGTTACCAGTTTAAACAGGAAGTGAAAAGTTTTTGTTTCCTCCTGACTTTGCATTGTCTTCACCGCACACACATCTGTGAGACTTTAAGATTTAGTTATGCTCGTTTGAGACACTCCAGAGAGAGAGTTTGTTGAAAGACCTCTTCATAAAAATGATTATTTTCATTCTTTTTACTCTTTAGGGTTCTTTCTCTGATCAAGAAGTTCCGACTTGGTTTCCAACACGTTGAAGTTCTTCCAGATGTCTACCAGAGTCCTCAGCCCATGAAGTAAGAGCGCCACCGTGTGGCTGGAAGATGATGCAGCTGCTGTTGCAGATGATCTAGAACAGCATCACGCCACCATGAATCAGAGGATCATTTTCTGGAGGGATTCTGAAGGGAAGGGAGGATGATTGCTTTTGTAGTTAGAAGACCAAGATTTTGGTTTGGGTTTGGGTTGTTAACATCTTTCTCTTTTGTTTTATTTAATAGATAACATTTTCTTTATTATTTAGTTTAATGCAAAAGAAATGCCTAATCAAAAGTTTATTTCTAAGTTTCACTTTCATAAAATCTCCTTTTCACAGTAAAAAAAACAAAACAGCTGAAAGTTGGCAGAAAGCTGCATGATGGCGATGTCACACCACTCCCATGATCAGGTTTACATAAGTTTAACCCTTTAACACCGAAGCTCCAGTATTTATGTTCTTTAATTTACTGTATTTTTTTTATTGTTAACACAATCAACCGAATTCCAGCAGATTCTGAAGGAGAGAGGTGTTAAAGAGTTAAACATTTGTAAACAATATTTTTTTAAAGTAGCATGCTTGCAAAACTTAAATTTTAAAATTGGGCTGGGTTGATAAAATCGACAAATAAACTTAATAGTTTAATAAACAATTCATGAAAATAGAGTTCGATCTATCACATTAAGTTAAAGTCCACTAGCTTGATGCTAACATTTAATGGAATTTTCCATACGACGGCTAATGCTAATGTTCGGTCAACCTAAACATACAATGACCATCTTTACATACTCACAGGAATTAATTTTTTTTTTTATTTGGCATTTTTTAAGGTAACCATTTGTGGTCTAAAAGCACAGTTTTTTGTTCATTCTGTGCTTATTCTTCTTGAAAAAAGTGCGCTTGAATAGCGCAAGCTCCGCGTATGGCCAAACAGAAAAGACCTAAAGGAGAGACAGAACAATGTTTACAATTTTAATCATCAGAACATTTTTGTTAGAGCTTCTCCTTTTGAGAAACTATGTAACACTATGTGCTATTAACAATCAACAATAAACAATTTCACAGTATATGAACTACATCAGATTAATAGTAATATATCCAAAACATAAGGTATTTCTAAACAAATGTGTCAAAATGTGCAAACCTTGAAAACTTAAAATAAAATTGAATCAAATTGAATTGAGATGATTGAAAGAATTGAAAAATAATGTAAACATCTCTGGAAATGAGCATCGATACCCAGCCCAAGTTCAAAACAGTCATTGCATAATTCTAAGCTGTATTTGAGCAGAGGTCCAACATGCTGATAAATTCAAACACGTGTTTGAACACCTGATATTTTCACAGCATATTTGTAGAGTTAAATAAATGTTTCTCCTCCCCCGACATCACTGCTGCCTGCCCAATAAACCCCTCATGTGGACGTTTATGATGAAGTTAAAGCTGTGAGACGGCAGAATTCTGTTGATATGAAGATTTGAGTGAAGTTTAAGGCGGCTTGGACTTGCAGCTTCACTGCAGTTCTGTGAACTTCTTTCCAAATGCTGCTCTGGATCCGTCCTGATGAGATGAGGTGATTCCAGAGCTGAAACACCGTCATCTTCATTTTATCGTTATTATTTCACGCTTATTTCTAACTTCTATAATTTTGACAAATTATGTTTGTGGAGAGTACAATTTTGAAAGTTATTTAAGGTTTAAGTTTATTTATTTTTGGAATAATATTCCTGCCTTTTTATTTTTCATAGCTATGTTAAAAAGTTATGGTTTTAAAGTTTTAAAAAATTTGCATTCTGCTAGTTTAGCTAATATTTCAGCTACACGCTAGCTGTTTTGGATAATTTAGGATTTTTTCAGATTTTAGACTATTTTAAAGTTTAGCTATTTTTTTGTGCTACATTCTAGCTGTTTTGGGTAACCTATGTTTTTTAGCTTTTTAGGCTAATTTGGTATTGGGCAAATAGTTTAGCTCGCTATCATCAGCCTCAGCGTTTTCAGCTATCATACTCAAAGATGTCAAACGCACAAGGGGCCAAAATTCAAAACTCACCTTAGGTTGCGGGCCGAACAGGTTGAGAATTATTGAACACTCTAAAACATTTTTTTAAATTTTAAAACAATAGCTTTTTAATATAATTATGAACTACGCATATAGCATTACCTGCGATAATGCTAATGTAAATACTTTAAGCTGAATTTGGCCGCTGAAGATGCTGATATTGATAGCTAAAAACACTGAAGCTGATAGCTGGCTAAAATATTAGCTAAATGCCTAATTACCCTAAAAAAATTTTTTTTAAAAAGCCTAAATTAACCAGAACAGCTACCATGTAAATATTAAACTAACTCCAAAACATCCCAAAAACTTAGCAAAAAAAATTAGCCAAAATAGCTAGCATGTTGGTGAAATATTAGCTAAACTCCAAGATAGCCTAAAAAAAATCCTAGTAAATGCCAAAATAGCTCAAAAAGCTAGCAGAAAGTTTAAAACCGTAACTTTTTAACAGTAATGAATAAAAAAAAAAAGCAGGAAAATTATTCCAGAATAAATCAACTTAAATATTTTACTATCTGTGAAAATATATTTTGTTAAAATTATACAAGTTAGAAAGAGATGCAAGATAACATCGGGCCATTAATAACAATAAAATAAAATGATCTGATGGGCCGGATCTGGCCCCCATCCCTTGCCTTTGACATGGGGTATAGAGGGATGAAAGCAGCAGAATAACTTCTGTGTGTTTGCTGTCCAGCGTCCATCAGTTTGAGAACATGATCCGCAGCTTCAGGCTGGATTCAAACCCCAAACAAGAGTGTGACTCTGAGAGGCCGCAGGATGCACCTTGGATGATCTCAGACCAGGAATTGGAGAAGAACATGGCCAAGGTTTGACACAGTCTAAAAACACTCGTGTGAAAGTCCTCTTCCGGTGTGAAACGTCTCTGTCTGCAGTCTCTCCGACAGATCCGCCTGAACGAGGTGCTGCTGGACTACTCCAGAGAGGCTGCTCTCATTATACTGTGAGGCCTTCAAACACTTGAATCAAGTTAAGATTTTGAGCTTTTTAACAAGCTCAATTGTGTTTCCCGACAGCACCATGCCCGTGGGGAGGCGAGAGGCGTGTCCCAGCACATTGTACCTGGCGTGGCTCGACATCTTGTCCCGGGACCTCAGACCTCCAGTGCTCCTGGTCAGAGGAAACCAAGAGAGCGTTCTCACCTTCTACTGCCAGTAAACCATGTCTCCAAGAGTCTGCTGCATCAAAGCCAGGCCGACACAGTCTGCCAATCAATGCTTCCTGATTTGTTTTTCAGCATCTAATAGCTCAATTATGTTTGTCACAGATTGTTTCTGAGTGATGCTGCACTGTAAAGCTTTTCAAAAGATATACTTTAGGAAGAATTACTGATTTATAGGTTATCTGACCTTTTTGAAGATAGTGGTTAATCCTGGAGCAAAGTTAGTTTTTTTATCTTTGTTCCCATGCATGACTTTTATAAGTGGGATCATTTTTGATTTAACACTGGCAGAAATTTTGTATATAAAGTTGAAAGAATCTCTGTTGTTTTTTTCTCTTTTTTTATCTTTGTTTATGTTATTTATCTGAAATATGAGAGCAAAAATAAACAGTTGAATATAGAAGAACAAAGCAAAGAAGAATTAACGTACAATATCTTCACCAATGATTGAAGAAAAGTAAGACGGATTTTAAAAATATATCAGATCAAATTTGTAAAAATTCATCATTTTAATTTCACTCGCTGCTGTATGTTTTTATACTTTTCACATTGTAGTGACAAATTTTCAATCCCAGAATGCACTGTAATAATGCAAGAAGTTCTGAAATAGCTCAACTTATACCCAAATACTATCACACATTAAGCATTAAACAGAAGTTGTGCAATATATTTTACATAATAAAATAAATGATTAACTGCTGACCTCTAACGGCTCTGGTGTTTTTCTCACTGAGGCTTGACCTGCTTGATGCAGATGCTCGGTTGGTTTGCTCTGCACAATCACAAGCATTAAACTTATTTTTGTGTGAAAATGTCCTAATTTGTCCCAATTTTCTGATTTTTGCCAGTTACCTTGTAATTGCATACTCAAGTGTTGGATCTGTATTTTTATTTATTTATTTTCAATATTTAAGAGGACGAGGTTGTATCCGTTTTTCAGGATCATCTCACTAAAAACAAAATTTAATTTATCAGTTTTGTTGTGCATCATACAATTTGAGTGCTGTACATTACATGTTTATACAACTGTATAGTTATGTCATCGTAACTCTGGAGTTGTTTGAGTACAACGTTGCTGGAAAACTCCTGCGGTATCTTTTTGTTAACAGCTGATGCAATAGTACTGATGCAATTCCATTGGTTTAACAAAAAAAACATCTAAGTTTGTGACTTTGACCAAAGATCGTATAAGAAAACAGAGCGTTCACTCTGTCTCCCGTGTTATGAAATCTGCGCCTTTTACAGGAAATCGAATTCTGTGTAAAAACACTCCTAGGAAAAGATACTGGTTTAAAATAAATGAAACTTTTTATTTTACAAAAGCTTAAAATTAGTGTCTCTCACCAAGTGTTTACTTTTTAGAAATCATTTTGTCATCATGTTTTTTTTTAAATACATGATCTTCGTAAGTTGAGACCTTCTTGGCGCATGCTCAAAGGGTAAAGATTCCGCGAGCCTCCACGTCTCTGCACGAGCAAGCTGTAGCCAATGAGGAGCGGCCACCGTGTGTTTGCAAACACTGTAAAGACCCGGATGTCCCGTTCTCGGACATTCTTCTGAATCTTTTCTTCGCGGCTGTAAACTCGCTGGACTTATTCGAGTCTTCAAAACTGATTAAAGATTCCGGCGAACCGAGTCAAGATGGATGTGAGGGGATCTCCACAAAAGACCACCAGTCTTCTCATAAAAACACCCAGCCAGGCTCAGGAGGACCGAACCATCGACGGTGTCAGTCTGAGCTGGACCGTCAGGGATCTGAAAACCCATTTGTCGACTGTCTACCCGACGAGACCGGTGAGTTCCGAGACCGCCTGGTTCTGATGAGGACCGACACGAAGCCGCAGTCTTCCTCCGTCCCGGGCCCGGAGCGTTACATAACTCGGAGCAGTGTCCCCGGTAACCCGCGTTAAAGCCGAAACCGGTTACACATGTGAAGACAGGGCGTTTGTTCGTGTGACTCCGTTTCCTGACAGAGTTCTGAGGTTCGAACTCTTATCGACGAACCCGGAAACGACACGAAAAGAATCCGCAGGATTCAGTTCGAGTTCACTAATGTCTAAATATCATTCTATTTAAAATTATGTGAGCTGTGACGCCATGTTTGTTGTTAGTTTTAGCTGTGTAGTGTTTCTGTGTACCCCTCCCTGATCAAAAATGCTGCCCCCCCTTGTTTGAGGGGGAAGCCCACGGAGTGTTCTGGAATGTCCTACAGCCCGATGCTCTTTTTAGGAACCATCTTTGTAGTCCGGTTCTGTTGAAATTATTAAAATCATTCTGTGACCTTTTATAGTTTTTTTTTCTACGTACTGTTCTATATTTTTTATGATGGCCACCATTAAAAGTAATAAATAAATAAAAAGAAAATTAACTTGTAAAATTATGAGGGAAAAAATAATAATTTTACAATAATTTAACAACATTTTACATTTTTATTTTTTTTTTAATTTACCCTTTCATACCTGAGGCGTCGCCAGTGACGCTTAAACACAAAAATCTTTAACATGTAACTTTAAATCAAAGAACATGAGCACTGGTGATAAAGTCTCCATCAATGCAGCCGTTTATGTTGATGCCATAATAAGACTTTAGTTTATCATAGAAATCCATGTGTCAGAATGCATTTGAACCTCTGCAGCTCTACTGCTGATGGTGTAAACAGCTCGTCTGCAGCAAATCTACTCCCAGTGGGTCAAAAATCACAATTCTCAGAGTTTCTTAGGAAAACCACTAAACCTCTGAATAGCTGGTTAATGTATCCAGTAATTCACCAGCAGTCGAACAACTCCAACCACTTCTTCCTCTATGACAGTTGCTACATTTCATCTAAAGCAGGGGTGGATAAACTACGGGCCGGGGGCCAGACGTGCCCCATCAAGCTAATTAATCTGGCCCGCTAAATAAATTATATTGGAATAAATTATATTGATAACCTGTTTTAACGTTTGCTTCTTTTTTCGGGTGTCTCTCCATAGATCAGGGGTGTCAAACTCAATCGTACAAGGAGCCAAATCCAAAACACGCCTAAGGTCGCGGGCCGACCAGGATAAACATTTATTGAACATTCTAAAACTAAATCTTTAAAACTTTAAAATCGTAACTGTTTGACATAATTATGAACTATATATAGCATTATCTGCAATAATGCTATTGTGAGTGCTGTAAGCTGAATTTGACCGCTGAAGTGATAGCTGAAAATGCTGAAGCAGATAGCCAGCTAAAATATTAACCTAAAAAACATGCTAGCTAACAAAATAGCTAGCATGTTGCTGGAAAAATAGTAAAACTTTAAAATACCATTTAAAAAAAAAAAAAAAACTGAAAAAAGCCAAAATTAGCCTAAACAGCTGATGTGTAAATATTAGCCTAACTCCCAAACTTTTAGCTTGAACAGCTAGCATGAGCTGAAATATTATTATCTAAACTCCAAAGCAGCCTAAAAAAAAAGCCTACGTTAGCCAAAACAACTAGCATGTAGCTGAAATATTAGCTAAACTCCTGATTAACTAAACTTCAGATGGTCCAGATGACTCCACTTTGAATCTAAACGTACCTAGCATAGCACAAATGTTAAGAGGTGGAATTACTGAAACACGGTTCAGATTTGCTCCTTGTCTGGCCCCTCTGTCAAATTTTAGAACCTTTTGTGGCTGAAGAGTAAAAAAGTTTCCCCTCTCCTGCTCTGAAGTCTTCTCAATATCTTTTACACTTATAATAATACAATGTTGACCTACTTCCTTGTTTGTGAAATCCATTCTGAAGGAACAATACACTTTCCATCTCTTCTATTGAAAAACAATGTTGGTTCTTTTTTGTTGTTATTTTTCTAAGTCAACAGCCTTTTGCCTGATACATTTATGACTTTAATCATTTAAATTTTCAACCGATAATTTTTAAAATTATTACTTTGGCTCTTTTTTCTCTTATATTTACTACTTTATTCTCATAAATGTTTATCATTTCTCTATGGTAGCTCTAACACTGTGTCGTAGAAGTGGGTTTTCTATTTACTACATTTGTTTATACCAAACAAAAGCTAATCGTTGTTGGTTTTGGTAGAATCCAGGTTTGAATTAACGCCTGTGACTTCATGTTCTTCAGGCCGTGAGTGAGCAGAGGCTGATCTTTGCTGGGAAACTGCTGCCAGACCATCTGCACCTGAAGGATCTCTTCAGACAGGTGATTGAAAAAAAAAAAAGCCTCCAAACACAGAAGAGCAGAAGCAGAACAGAGAAAGCTGCTGGTGAACATGTGACAGCCGGCCACAGGCAGCGTCAGGGTTTAAAGAGGAAATGCAAAGTTCTGCGGCTCTTCATCCGGTCTGAGCTCAGGATGGAAAAGAATCAGATACATGCTTTACTAAGAAATGGGGATGTTTGGATAGAACTTGATCTGCTCAACCTTTTCATGTTGGGTTCTTACAATAATACAGAGCTTTGATTAGATATAAAAATTATCAGTTGTACCATATTTTCTGGAGTATAAGTCGCACCCTTTGCTAAACTATGATTAAAAACCGCGAATTATACAAAATATCCCACTAAATAAATACAGAAAGTTGGCAATAAAACTAAAATAATTCATGAAAAGGAAAACTATAATAGGGTTCATAAGAATATGATCCAAAATGGGTCTGGATAAATAATTGTAAAAAATCAAGCATTCAAATCAAACATTATTTTTAAAAAAAATAGTCAAACATGACCTAAAAGTTTCATCAAAACCTCTGTGGGATTCTCCACAGAAGCTTCTGGAAAATGACGTCTTTCCTGTTCACAGGCTGACATTGTTCCCACGCTGCACCTGGTCTGCACAGTGAGGAGTCCACCTCCACCTGGAGCTCCGCCTCAGGTGAGTTTCTGCTGACCTGAGCTCTTTTGAACGCAGCTTACAGACTTTTTGGAGGAGGAGATTTTATCTTCACTGCTGAGGTGGTGTCATGCTGTGGTCTAAACATTTGTATACCTCCTGCTCCTCTCTGAGGACCGAACCTCTCCGGATCCTGAAATTCATTTGCATAAGTTCCACTTCTGTGTGAAACCAGATGCCGCCCTATTCTGGCAACCGAATGTGCGGCAGAGCGTTTCTGACGAGCTGCTTCCCTCTGCAGACCACAGACTCCCATCAGCCACCTGCTGCCGCTCCCATGCCGGCCTCGGCCCCCGTCCTGACCTCCAGCACGCCGGAGCTGAGGCAGAGGAGGCAGGCGTCTCCCCCCACAGCTGCTGTGCCCCCGCCGTCTTCCCCAGGAGCTCCTGCTGCTGCATGGTGAGCCAGCCAGAACGACTCTGCACTGTGGAGGCGATGCTGCACCTCACTTCATTCAGCTTTATTTAAAACGGAGTGTCTCTGATTGGTGGAGAACAGCCTGTCAGACTGTCTTCTCTGTTTTCATGCAGGTCTGAAGCCACCCAGGTGACCCCGCCCACTTTCCCTGCGTTCTCCCTGTACAGCCCCCAGCAGCTGCTGTGGCTGCAGCACGTCTACGCCCGGCAGTACTACATGCAGTAGTGAGTGTCCTCTGTGAAGCTCTGCCGTTCTCTGGCTGCTCAAAGTTCTGACGTGACTGTCGGTCTTCAGCCACGCAGCTCTGGCAGCAGCCGGCTCCTCCTCATCGCCGACCGCCGTCGGCCCCTACCCTCCTGTCCCCGCCCACCAAGTTCCCGTCCCGCCTCCGCTGGCCAACCAGAACCCCATCGACAACCTGCCGGCCAATCAGAACCCCGTGCAGGACGCGGCCTTCATCAACGCCGGGGAGGCCAACCAGAACATGCGGATGAACGCGCAGGGGGGCGCCGTGGTGGAGGACGAGGACGGGGTGGAGCGCGACTGGCTGGACCATCTGTACTCTGCAGCCAGGCTGGGGGTTCTGCTGGTGATCGTCTACTTCAACTCCAGCCTGAGCCGCTTCCTGCTGGTGACCAGCACGCTGCTGCTCATGTACCTGTGAGTAACCCCAGAACAAGCTCCGCCCACCAGAAACATCTACTCAACCTCATTTCTGTTCTTCACACTGACTTACAATCCAACTTCTCAACATGGGACATCCTAAAAATTTTTTTTTTTATTGTTTTAAGTAATAGTAAAACAATTATCTGAAAATGTATTTACTAATTGAAGACATTCAGCTTCATAAAGTTGACAACATAAAAAAAAAAAGAAATTGAATTCCTTAAAAATACTGTTTTTAACAACTTTAATGACAGAGTGTCTTTTGAACAGCTAACATAGCAAGATTTGAAACATTGTTTAAACTGAGAAATATCAACTTTGGTCAACAACAGACCCGTGTGATGCCTATGTTCAGCATACGTTCTTTTACAATCTCCCCGTCACTGAAGGGCCTTCAACGCTGGTGTTGTGGCTAGGTTCGTTCACCTGCCAGAATGTGTTTCCCCGCTTTCCAGCATTGTTGATTTGTTTAGTAACGTTCATATTTTGTTCCAAAAAAGTGTTAAAAGAAGGTGGATGATTACAATATTCTTTATTCTAGAATTTTTAGGAGTTTATTGTCCTATTAGATTTTTTTTTACCCACATATTCTACGTAAAACAGCGAGCGGGGGCACAGATTCTGTTGGGTCGCTGCTGATCCAGCCTGACAGATTCTGTTCCCCCCCAAAAATTTGCTGTAGAAGCAATAACTATTTATTAATTGTTTACAGTTAAATGCTTCCATAATATAGTCACTTTCATAAATCGCATTTATTATCCTAAAAAGCCAAAAAAAAAAGTCTTTTTTTTTTTTTTTTCTTTCTTTTAATACAAAAAAAGCTGTTTTATGTAGAACAGGGCTGCTCATTCCTGGTCCTCAAGATCTACTAACCTGCCTGTTTTCCAGCTCTCCATGTACTGCTTGCTGCTGATTACCTGGACCAGGTGTGTTCTTTCAATCAGATTGTGGAGACATCTGACTGAGCCAATCAACAGCTGGCAGAGCTTGGAGATCTGGAAAACAGTCAGGGTGGTAGATCTCGAGGACCAGGAATGAGCAGCCCTGATGTAGAATGTGTGGGAACATATGCAAAAATGAGAAGAAACTCCCAAAAGCCTCAGAATAAAGTCTGTTTTAATCATCATTTATTTTAACACGTTTTTTGGGACAAAAATATGAGTGCTATGAAACAAATCAATGATGGCAGAGAACAGAGGAAACACATTCTGGGGCGGGGAACGTACCTTGGCACAACACCGGGTCATTTCCAAAGCTACAACTGCAGTTATTCTTACACACTTTATTCCACAATTTAACAAACCACTATATTGTTTTTTTTCCCACAAAACATCTTTGGTGTTTGATGGAATTACACATCTTTTTAATTCAAACATCCCCGTTCCCTCTCACTGTCTAGTCCCTCATAATCCAAACGGCGTGATCATCCGTGCGCTCGCCGCTCCTGTGTCAGCAAAAGCAATGGTCTGACTGTCAATCGAGCGGAGGCTTCCCAAAATTGCACAAGAACATTTTACAGATTTTGAAACTTGATACACTCAGAAGGCACACTGGATTATTAGGCACACGGATGGTTTTTTGAGGAAAGTTTTGGCTTTAAGTACACCTTATAACGCGGAAAAAAAACTTTGAGGTTTGAGTCACTTTTGATTTTTGTGCATCACTTCTTCGCTGAAACATTTTAAAAATATATTTCTTTTGCATTTTTAGGTCATTGTTTGAGTTCAGATGAACCAAAAAAAAATGAACAAAAATTTGAAAAAAAAGAATGTTTTAAAAAATTGAGGAAAAAAGTTCTCAAAACTTGAAACAAATATTAAAAATGAATCAAAAGAACATTTTAAAATGTTTTTTTGAAATTTAAAAAAAAAGAAAAATTGAAATCAATCTTGAGAATTAAAAAAAAAAAAACTAAAAACCAAAATAAAAAGAACTATAAGTGTAAAACAGCGAAAACTGGAAAATCAAAGTTGAAACTGAGGACTGAAAGTGACGATTCAGAAAAGTAAAGTAAAAAAATAAATAAATAAATAAAAAATGCAAATAAGCATGTTTTACAAATGGATAATGCATTTTCAATTTTTAATAAATAAATATATATATATCTATATATATTATATATATAATATATATATATATATAATATATAAAATAATATTAATTTTTATTTCAAGATTTATTTTCAATTTTTTTTTCTTCAATTTTTCTTTTACAGTTACAATCTGTTTTTTTCTTCACTTTAAGTTGATCCTGATTTGACCCCATATGGGTGTGCCGGACCGGGAACAGTAATATCAGAATGATCAATGGTCAACTTGTTATCTGTGGATTTGTTGGTTTATTTCTACATTGGAAAAAAAATCCCTAAACTAACTTAGTAGCCTAATCACCTATCTTACATTTTTTGTTTATTTCTTGATCTCTGGTGTCTCCTTTGCTCCCTCTAGTGGCGACGTTAAGCATTGTGACAATTTCTTTAACCCTTTAACACCGAAGCTCCAGTATTTATGTTTTCTTTGATTTACTGTAACTTTTCAACTTCCTTTTTTTCTCAACATCCCTATAATTTTTCCTCTTCGTGACTGGGCCGGATTAAACCATCCCCCCTGCTGTAGAACCTCTGCAGTGACTACAATGATCTGATCGTTCACCATTGCGTCCCACAGACACACGGCGGGCTGGTTTCCCTTCCGGAGGCGGGTGCAGGTCCAGCAGAACCCGGACAGGAACCCTCCTCCAGATCTGGTGAGAACAGCAGCCCGTTTCTGCAGCAGAGCAGTTTGTCCCGACATCATCAGAGGGAGCTGAAACTCTCTGTCCATCTGCTTCCTTGCTTCAGGCGGGTGAAGCAGCTGGCGGTCAGGGGGAGGAGCCTGCAGCTGAGGGACCAGAGGAGGCCAGCTCCATGACGGCGGTGTTGGTGCCTCCTCACAGAGTGTCCATCATGTGGACGGCCTGGGTCTTCTTCAAAGGGTTCTTCTCCTCCCTCATACCCGAGGTTCCTCAGGAGATGGCCAACTGACGCACTCTTCATCCCTCTGGACCTTCTGCTGGAGGCGGGAGCTGAGGATCATCGGGCTGAGAAGAAACGGGCCTCTGGGAGACGGCGGTCCCTCCTGCGGGGTACCTCATCGCCTCCTGCATTTCATTGACTGTTGAGCTGCAGACGGCAGCGACATGGAGCTCTATGGGGCCCGAGCCGCTGTGCACGTGGTTCTGCCCCCACACTGGTGGAGCGTGCACGGACTGACACGGATCAGGACACGCAAAAATCCACAGATCGGGCCCAGGATCTCCACCCGAGCTGCTATAGGAAGGTCTCTCGTTATTTAACCAAAGGCAGAAACATGTTTGCTTCCCAGAAAACAGGAACTCACAAACGTGACCTGTCATGTGACGGGTCATGTGACTCCTCTGCAGGCTGCAGAAGGAGTTTTATCTGCCAAATGAAGCTGTAAAACACTGTAAATATTTTCCACTCTAAGCACTTTACAACAGGCTTTGATGCTAGCTTCCTCTTCATTAGAATGACTCGTTTTTAAAGTTTCTGCAGAGTTTTAATTTTTATCGCTTCTAAATATGAAAATACGTTTTTCAAAATTGTAGAATTATGGTAAATATTTTAATGTCTGAGAGATTTTCCAGTGATGTACGAGGACAAGCTGCAATAAAAGTTTTCTAGATAAGAGATTCCTATTGTGTGTTTTCACTCTTCTGAAGGTGAGGGAGGAGCTCTGGGAGGCGGAGCCGACACAGACAGAATTAATGAGCTTTAATAGCGACCCAACCGTCCATTAGTGGGTGTTACGCGAAAATCTGCAACCCGTGTCAGATGTTATACTGTGTCCTACAGTCATTTTATTTTTGTTCTTGAAAATGTGAAAACATTAAAATTTATTTGTAGAATTAATTTCAAGTGGAACTGATCAACTTTATTAATGAAAGAAGGAAATAAATATTTATATCTAAACAACTTTTTTTTTTTTAAGCTTCAGAGCGTTCAAATTTCACAAATATAATTATTTGGTTTATATTGTACCATGATATACATCGTTATATCTCTACTTCCACAACAGTCCCGCCACAACTCAGAGGGGAATTTCTAATGAACTTCTGCCACTCTGCAGAAACTATGTCCTAGAAAACAACTTTTTGATTATTTTGTCTAAAAACTTGTGGCATAGTGTCTGACTGTCCGCCCTGAGACTGGGCGGCCGTTAGTTCAAATCCCAGTTGAGTCATATCAAAGACTCTACAACTGCCTCCCTGCTTAGCATTCAGCATTAAAGGGTTGGATTGAGGCGTCAAAGTTAGCCACCAAATTGTTCCCGAGCGCAACAGCGTCTGCAGCTCACCCCTCCCCCAGGGGGTCAAATGGGGAGAAAAAAGGTCACACACCTAACTTTGTTATAATTAAAAGACCATTGGGAACATTTTGAAAATAAAAGATGCTCAGAGTGTGACTTTAAAGTAAGAGTAGGTTTAGAAAAAGCAGCTGTGAGAGGCCATGATTCCTGTGTTCCTTGTATTTGTTCTTCTGTCCAGCAAAGCTGCCGGGAGGTAACCTGGTTTCAGAAGAAAAGAAGATTTGCATCTCAAAACAAGGGAAACAGCAGAAGAAACTAAATGTCAGGTCTAAAACTTCTGTTTACCTAACTTCCGAACATATTTTAAAGGGAACTGAGCTTAGTTTCACTTTTGGATTCATTGTTAAAACATATTTTTCCAAAAATGGGAATTTATTTTGCAGTTGTGTTATTGGGTTATTGATATGTTTAAAAAGCTTTGAGAATCATTTAAAGTTTGTTTTTTTAATGTGATTCATACCAGAACCTTTCAAATCGTTTCATTTTTGGACCTCTCTAACTCTGACAGTTTAAGTGTTCTCAGTCATTTTAAAAAATATATTATTATGCAATCTTTATGAACATTTTTCTAGGACATAGGATCTGCAGAGCGGCAGGTGTTCATTGGAATTTGAGTTGTGGATGGAACCATTGTTGTAGAGCAACTCCGCCCCACTTCCCCTTTCCTTTTCTAAGAGCAGGGGGCTTGTGTCCAGTGCGTTTTCTAGATGTCAAATTAGCTTTTTTTTAAACTGCATTTTTCATCTGATCCACAACGATTTGAATAAAAAAATACAATAAAATTCAATTTTGAACTTATTTTTTATATAAGCCCTTCATCATTGGAAAAAATCCCACAAGAAAGTTTTAAAAACATTGAAAACTTATTCTGAATGACTGAGTGGACAAATCCTCAGATAAGTCTAGCTTGACAGCTCTGTGGCCTGTAGAGAGCACCAGAATCAATCCTTTCAACAAATTAAGTGTTTCTGAAGATAGAATTATCAGAAAGGAGACATTTACAGTCAAACTTTTCAAAAACCTTGGTTCTCTTATAGCTTTTAAACATCCGGCTCTCCAGCCAATCACTGACTGTTGCTATGCAGAGTGCAGGCTAGCTTGAGCCAATCACGTTTTGGGATGGAATCCACAGGAAACAGCAGCCTGGATTTGATTCCAGCATTTGTGGAAAAAGGCTGAAATCAAACCATTTTTCTGGTAAATTCAGAGAGAGCTCTCCAAATCTGATCCAGAAAATTCCTGAACAGCTTAAAGTGAAAGAGCTTGACAGCAGGAGCTGACAAGACCTCTTGAAGAGAACACAAACAAACTCAAAGGTCAGCTGCCGTTCCTCCAGGGATGTTATCATTCACTTCCTGAGCTTCTGATCTTCATCAAATGATGTGTTCACTGCATCCTCTGCTGGAAAAGCCTTCTTTTGATTATGATGTTGTTGTTTTTAGCCAAAATCAAAATACTTTTCTACGATATAGTTTCTGCAGAGCAGCATGAGTTTATTACACATTTACCTCTGAGATGTGGGCTGGAATGTTGGCACGGACCCTTCCCATCATCCATATGTTTGTAATTTCTCCCGCTATCTTACAGCCCCTCGCACCCCCAGGCTTCAAATTAGTGGTGAAAATGGTGATCAATATTGTTTCTATCAATCCGTAGAGTTTAGATCCAGATTCCAGCTCAGACGAGGAAAATAAAGACGTTCATGGATCTAAGTGAGATCTCCTCCTGATTTGATTAAATAAAAAGGTGGACCAAATTAGTGAAATTACAAACAATTTAGTGCATAATTATTTTTAATCGTGTTAATCTCGTGGTGTCATTAAAAAAACTTATTAAAAAAAATAACATTAAAACTTTATTTTTCCACAGAGCAGACAATTTAAAACGTGATGTGGCGTGTTGTCATGGTAACAGCCACAGCGGCTGCACTGAACTCGCTCAGCCCGCTCTTCTGAACCTCCTGGTTAGTGAAGCAAAGCTTCACTTGACCTCGTCCTGCTTCCAGATGATGGAGCAAACGTTTATTTCAAAGAAGTTATTTCTCTCTGGATAATAGTTAAAGAAAAATCACTCGTCGTTTCTGCTGTTTTGCTGTTGTGAGAAACTGTGGAAAAAGATATGTTAACATGGGAATTGTGGTATGAAAAAGTTCATGGTCAAAATGTTTTGAATTACTCATAAAAGTGTTCCCACTGTTTTTATTAATTTAGAGCTCTCAATAATAAAGTTTTTTTTGTTTCTTAATTGTTTGAGACTGAAAAAAATATGTTTGGAAGCTGTTATAAGTTAAAAATCCACTTTTTTAAGTTGCAGTTTGATTTTACTGCACAACAATCTCACACATGTAAATCAAACTTTATTTATAAAAACTTTATTTATAAATGAGGATTTTCATAGCAAATATTAGGTTAGATGACATAATTACAGATCACAATCAAGCAATGAATTTATCACTAAAAAAGAATAATCACACTATAAAAAAAAATTCTTACAAATGAAATTTTGAGCTTAACTTTCTTTATACATGTCTTGAATCATGAAAGAAAAGAGATTTTGGAAACAGACGATTCAGATCAAAATGAAAAAAGGCTTTTTGAGACATTTAGGTTAAAAACGTCATAATTAAAACACAACTGGGAAGGTTTTTTTTTTTTAATAAAAAAATGTCACAGGGGGACATTTAAGGGGATTCCTTTAATCACTTTTTTTTTTCTTTTAAACACTAATAAGAATCAACTCCACCTCATATATTCTCTACTAACCATCACTACTTCATTGGAGTCTTCTAGAAAGTTCAGAGGTTTTGTGGATGTGGAAATCTCTTGTCTAGAAATCTCTTTCTGATTGTTGGATCATGAACTTTGACCTGAGCTGAGTCACCTTCTTCAGCTTCTTTTGGTGACGAGTCCCCCTCATGTTCTTGGACTTCAGATCCCTAATGCTCTCTCGATACATTTCTGAATTTCATTGTCCCACTCTGCTGACAGTCTCGTCTCCTGACTGGAAGCTTCTTATCTGCAGCCAGCTGGTCTCCTCTCTACTCAGGATAAATGCTGCTCCCCGTCCCGTAAAGACTCCTGATCAGCCTGTGGGGAACGGTGGAATGAAGGCGGAGGCTCCAGTTTCGGGAGACTCTTTTCCCCTCTTGTTGGAGGGGGCAGTAAGGGGATCTGCGACAGAAATGTGATCTCAGGTTTGATAGTTTTGTGAACTGAAAACAGAAGATGTGTTGTGTGTGTGTTTTGGGGGGCTTGTACTTTGACCACTCTGTTCCCAAACTCAACTCAGTGTTTGCTCCTCCGATTCAAGTGCAAACCAAACATGTTGTGTGGGTAGAGTGAGGAGCTTCTCTCTCCAGACTCACACGTTGGAATCTGCAAGCATCGTCGACACTGAAGACAGCAGACATGTCAAAGACGGAGTCTGTGTTCACCCTGCTGCTGCTCCTGTCTTTGTTTGGGCCAACCTACAGCTGCCTGGAGGACCCGGCGGCGGCCTACAGACAGAGCGGGGCTGTGTGCAGGCTCACCTACCCTGCTGCTGTAGTGTGTGAGTTTGAATTTACATTTATCTTATTTTATTAATTTAAATCCCAATAAGATTAGATCCCTCAGAAGATCTCAGAATTCCATAACTTAAAGTCTCACTCCTATCATCTATTGTAAAAGTGTTCCGAGTAGTTTTTAAAATTAGGATTTTGCCGCTTTTAACCCCCAATTTTCTGTTTTTTTTAGGACATAGTTTCTGCAGAGTGGCAGAAGTTCATAAGATATTCCCATCTGAGTTGTGGGCGGGACTGTTTTTGTGGAAGTAGGGCGGGGCAATATGGAATTTTTTTTAAATCACTGTTTTTTTTCTTCCATATCAGGTGATAACGATGTATATCATGGTATAATATAAACCAAATAACTATATTTGTCAAATTTCAATGCATAAAAAAGTGTAATCCTCAGTAAATTGTTTAGATTAAAATATGCATTTCCTATTTCCATAAAAAAAATAGACCACTAAACGGTTTGATCCGTCCCAGTTCAAATTAATTTTACAAATAAATTTGAAGGTTTTCACATTTTATAGAACAAACACAAAATTACTGAAGGGCCCAATTTACACAGAAATACCCTAGGCGTTTTTTTTAGTTTTTTAAAGAAAATTTAATTGCATAAAAGTAACCTAAATCTTAAATTGGAATCAATATTTTTCTTTTGTCATCCAGCTGTAAACTTAAATTAAAATGTGCTTAGAGAACAAAAAGAAAAATTTACCAGAGATTTCCAAATTATTACTCCAAAATATTATATTTTATATTAAATCGTAAAAAAACCATAAAGATTTGGACAACTCCACCCCCATTACCTTTCCCTGTTGTTGAGAGCTCTCTGTTGTTACAGCCTCACAATTCCAACCTGACATTACCAGCACAGCAAATACGGTGAGCAATATTTACAGTCTCCATCTGTGCAGTCTGATCCAGATTCCAGCTCAGACGAGGAAAACAGAGACGTTCATGGATCTATTTGTCTGTGAGTGGATGATCAGAACGGAGCTTGCGGCTCATCCGCTGTACCTCTACACGACAAACTGGCATTTTTTATCTGCTTTTGATTCATAATTTGAAAAAGAAAAAAAAGGTTTTCTCAGAAATTAATTTTATTTATACACTAAATTATAAAAAGTACAAAAAGTGACTCGTATGAACTGAAGTACTATCTCATTCTTGGCCCATAGAATTCAATATGATGTAAATCCACTTTGTGCAGCTATTTTGCAACTCTTCTGGGAGTGTTTAGAGGAATTCTGGGCCATTCTTCCAAAAGTGCATTGGTCAGGTGACACACTGATGCTGGTGGAGAAGGCCCGACTCTCAGTCTCCACTCTGATTCATCCCAAAGGCGTTCTATGGGATGCATCCACACCAGACTCTGTCCTCCATGTCTTTATGGACCTGCTTTGTGCTCTGGTGAACAGCCATGTTGGAAGAGGAAGGACAGTCACCTGTGGAATATTTAGGAAATTTTCTCAACTGGATTTGTTGCACAGATGGTGGTCTGCTGTGATGGTCGTTTTTACCTCAAAGTTAAATAATTCGACCACGTCTCAATCCAAATGGTATTTTCTTAGATTGATTGTAATCCATTTATCTCATTCCATTGGATTCTGCATCAAACAGATCAATCTGGTTGGATCATTAGAATATAAAACGAGAAAGCTTTTCAATGAAATCATAAGGAGTCCTGCAGTCGTCAACATGTCGTGTTCGTCTGTTTTGGCAGTGAACGAGAAAACTACTAAAGTGATTGAGGCAGCTTTTCAACATGCCCGATATCCGAGTATGCAAGGAGAGAAGTCCCTGCTCCTCATAGGCAAAGTCTCATACGGCCTGGAGAAGTGAGTCAGCGCACACTTTCCACTGAACATGCAGCAGCATCCTGTCACGCTTTTCCTCTTTACCCCCCAGTCTGGAGATTCACAACTTGTCGATTGGTCGGAGTGAGTTTGAGCTCGTTCCAGGGAAAGGAATCGCGCTGAAGATAAGCAATGTGTCCGCAGTGTTCAAAGGGACGATCCTGTATGGATACGGCAGCTGGCTGTGAGTTCAAGTGTAAATGTTTCTTCATAAACAACAATGAGACTAAGTTCACCAGCGTCTTCCTCTTTGTAGATTTCGCGGATGAAGCTCATCCAGCTCAAATTTAAAAATATTTGCTCAGTTGACATTTTTAAACGATGTTTGGGATTCTTCAAATTCACACTGTGACTGTTGAACCGCACCAGAGTTCATCTGCAAGTGAGCAGGCGGTCGTGCTCTACCTCTAACTCACTGGTATTTCATATAATCAGAAGAAAAGGATCAAATCCATTGATTGAAAGGTTTTATGGGAACAGTGAGTGTTCATGACTCGAGATCCAAACTGAAAGATTTATCCTCTTTTCGGCTGTAGTCTTAATAATGCCGTTTATAGTGCAGGATTAGATTTATCTGTGCTTTTCCAGGCGCTCAAAGCACCTACAGTGTACAGTATATCCATTAACACCTCATTCATACTTTGTGATGGTAATATACTGATGTATACTGCTGCCAGTACGCACCTGCAGCCCCCTTTGACCATCGCTGGGACATTTATACGCATTCACATAGCAACGGAGCCACACTGGAGGCAAGGAGGGGGAAGTGTCTTGCCCAAGGACACAATGGCAGCTGGCTTCCAGAAAGTCAGAGTAAATCAAAGAATATAAACATTGAAGCTCCAGTGTTATGGAGTTAACTCAACTCAAAGTTTGGATTGAGTCATTATGCTAAACAAAGATGTACTTTTTCAGTTTGACTGGACAGAAACTGTTTGAAAGTTCAGTTCATGGAGGTTCTTTCAGTCCCTTTATTTGGCCTGGAGCCGAGGTTCTCACAAAGCAGCAGAACTTTACTGACATGCTCTCTTTCTTCTTTGTGCAGAATCGACGTTGCACAGTCTCTTGACCTGGAGATTGAGTCTCAGATTGACCTGGGGATCAATCCCAGACTCTGTAAGCATCCTGAAGGATTCATTCTCATATCTTATGTTGCAATCTAAACTGGCTGCCAGGTTTGATCCATGAAAGCTCATCCTGGTTTCCTGAAACATTCTTTAAATAGTGAGATTGAAGCTTTAGTGCAGGGATTTCTGTAAAGCAGCAGCGTCCATGGCATTTGATCTGCGACTGTGATCCGTGTCCTGTCATTCCCTGTGTGTGCTCTTCTGTCTCCGGCATGTCAGACTGCGGTAAAGGAAAAGTGGCCGCAGACACGTCCGACTGTTATCTGAAGTTTCACAAGCTGCATCTGCACCTGCAAGGAGACAAAGAGTGAGTGAAGCTCCGATCTGATACCACAGACAGCTGCAACATCCAACCAACCGACCAACCAACCCCGTCTGCTTCTGTCTCTGCTTCAGACCCAACTGGCTGAAGAAACTTTTCACCGACTTCATCACTTTCACTGTGAAGTTAGTTGTGAAAGGGCAGGTGAGGCGCAGGCCCGGCTCTTGACTTTATCTGGATAAGAATAAAATAATGACAGCATTGTTTTTATTGCAGATTTGCAAGGAGATCAACAAGCTTGCAGATATTTTGTCCGACTTCATTCAAGACACAGCAGGTTTGTGTGTGCTCTCATGCTAACTTTTGAAGACAACAAAAGGGGCAGCAAAGAAGCCAGACACGCTCTAATTAAACATCATCTCTCAAACATTTGTGGACCATCAATAGGGCTGCCACCATTAGTCGACTAATCGACGATTAATCGACTATTAAAATAGTTTTCGACTATTTTAATAGTCGATAGTTGTTACTTTATATTAAGGGTTTTCAGGCTATTTCAGTGTTTAGCTAATATTTTAGCTTCGTGCTAGCTATTTTGGCTAATTTAGGAATTTTCAGTTTTTTAGGCTAATTTGAAATTAAAATAATATTTCAGCTACATATTAGTTATTTTGGCTAATTTTGTTTTTTTTTCAGTTTTTTAGGCTAATTTTGAGTTTAATATTTCAGCTACATGTTAGCTAGCTATTTCGAAATGTTTACAGTTTTTTAGGCTAATTTGGAGTTTAGCTAATATTTCAGTTACATGCTAGCTATTTTGGCTAATTTAGAATTTTTTAATTTTAAAGCTAATCATGTATAAGATTTTCTTTACATCCAGTTTCTGTATGAAAATAATCTATGGTTAGTTGACTATTAAAATAATCGTTTGTGGCAGCACTGACCACCAAACTGGTGCAGGAAAACATCTACCTAGACTCTGGAAATCCCTTCTGAACATGTGGATGTCTTCTTGATCAACGGTCGTCTGGTTTCTGAATGTCTTATCATTTTTCTGACGTCCTGCAGGATGTTTGTTCAGGAACCATACATAGACCTCTTCTATGTTTCAACGTGGGCGCATGAGTCACAATTTAAGTGCACAAAATAGTTTATTTAAACTGCTGGTACAACTACACCTTTTCTATACTATGAAACTGTATAATGTTCTTTGGGAATTAATGGGACACATTTTTAACTTTAACTGACTCTGTGCTTTATGATTGTTTAAAAACTTCAACTAAAGGATCATTTAAACTTTTATCATTCAACAGATTTTGGGATTTTTCAACCGTACAGTATGTATAAGTTCCTTTTGGCCACTGCATACTTTTGATGGAAGGTCTCATTTGGTGTAGGACTGGGTATTGATAAAAATGTCACAAATCGAGTTGATTCCCCAGAGCAGAGTCGGTTTATTTCCGATTTTTTTCGATTCTTTTGATTCTTTTGATTAATCTGATCCAGTTCACATACTATAAATTTATTAGTGAAATAATGAAATTGTTAATATCAAACAGTGTTAAATGATTTCTCAAGTTGTAACAAAAATGTGCAGATCGTTGACATTGTAAACATTATTCTGCTTCTCTTGAAGCACATTTCAGTTTGGCCACTAGGTGGCGATCACGCTGTAGCATTACACCTTGTTCCAGAAGAAGAAGAAAGAAAGTATTAGCAAAAAAATGGTGCTTTAGACCATAAATGGTTACTTTAAAAATATTTGTTTGGAAAATTCATGCCTGTGAGTTTATTAGATGTTCAAGAATGTATGTTTACGTTGACCAAGCGTTAGCATCAGCCGTCCTCTGGGTAATTCCATTAAACGTTAGCATCGAGCTAGTAGGTTTTAGAATTATGCATTAGATTGATTTCTGCTTTTATGGATTGATTATTGATCCATTAAGCTTAGATAAATCAACCCAGCCCTGATTTGGTGTGTGGTTCCATTATTCTTTCATAGGCTGTCTTTTTTAATCTGTTTAAAACATTTTTGTGCTTCTTTTGTGCAATCAAGTCACCGGGTCTGCGTTCACCAGATCTCTGAGTCTCTCTGGGTTCTGTTCTTCTGTTCTGAGGGCCGTTTTAACGTTACTTCCGTCTGTCTGTGGCCCAGCTTGAGTATTAACCCAAGAGGGAGAAATAAAACTGGGGGATATTTTTATTATCGTCTGGATGACAATAATACAAAGATCATAAGCCCATGAAGCTAGAGTGATCCCGTGCTTTACAACGGCGCTCGTGGTGGATCTCCGGTCTGCTGGGCAGCGTAATGATTGCCGATGGACTTGCAGGCTGGGCTGTAGACCTTACTAGTTCTGCTGGATCTGTGACAGGCGGCCTGTCCAGGGGGTAGGCTATCCCACCTTCACCCAACAGGGACAGTCTCCGGAAACCCTGCAGCTCCAGCAGGTTAAGAAAATGGATGGAAGTTCAGAGCCACCATATTAAATCTCTTTTTTTACCCTTTGATCTGGTCACTGAAAATGTCATGTGCCCAAAGCTGAGTCCCTGATTGGTTGACGTAGCTACTGATTGGTTGACTGCACGTGAGGCTCTAATCACACTGCAGCAGATTGCATCTTTACAGTGGCTTAACATTAAAACTTGATGCCACCCCCGCCCCCGTGTGAATGCACCATTAGCGTTTAAAAATCCATTTTGACCATTCGATTCCTATCATAATTTGTGGTTGTTGATACACTTCTTAGTCAATCCTGATTCATTTTTAACGATCCAACTGGATCCAATTCACTGACCTAACATGGATCCAGGACATCTGTAGCCGAAACTTCAACTAGAGGTAAATACCAGCTGTTGAACAAGGCAGATGATGTGATCGATTTTAAGTCAAAGTAACATCAATGAAAGTACTATGTCTCGATCTAAAAGGTATATTTCAATAGTGACAGACTCTATTTCTTTCATTTTGAAATGATCCTCTAAAGGTATAGATTGATTCGATTAGCAGCTTGGCTCAGACAGATTGATCTGGTTGGATCGGTAAAATATAAATCAAGTTTTTTAGACTTGTCCTGTGATGCTGAGTTGTCTTGTTTGTGGCGTAACCATGTGTGTGTTTGCAGCACACTTCCTCAGTGACGGAGACATCAGCGTGGACATCGGAGTGACCGCTGCTCCAACCATCACCGCCAACTACATTGAATCCTACCACAAGGTGAGCACTACCTGGACTTACAGTCTTTATGATGATTTATTTTATAACTTTGAGTACAATGGTGACAGAAACTTCCTTCCAGTATTAAGAAAAACTGAAATGTGTAAATAAATGCAGAGAAATCATTGGAAAAAATGTTTTCAAAATTCATTTATTTACTTCAGGAATGATCAGACATTAAAATCTTGTGATCTCTCTCTTTTTTCCTCAATTTTAGGGGCTGACCAATTACAACAACACAACTTCTGTCCTCAATGAATCTGTTTTCCATCCCAGTCAGCTGACTGAAGACAGGATGCTTTTCTTCTGGTTCTCAGGTCAGCAATGTTTCCATATTTATTATTGCAATATTTTAGCTTCAAATTCATGACTAAATTAAAGGAATCTTTACGCAAATTTGACTGAAACCAGCTATAATAAAGTCTTCAGCTTTTCTTTTACCAAAAACTTTTGTATGGATTTAGCTGTGCATCTTGTTTTACTAAAGCATCTGTGTTCATTTCAGGGAGACTTGAAGGTTAACTGAATCAAAAACTGCTGAAAAATGATGCAAACACCAGTTTAGAATCAGATGATTCATTGCATCCGGTGAATCTACGCAGAACTGAGCTGACATTGAACCCTCACCTCATCTTCATAAATAAGATCATGCCAGACTTTCTGATAAAAAAGTACAGTGGCCCTGAAGGGCAAATTAACATATTAAATTTCACAACAATTATAAAAGAAATACAAACAATAAAAAATAACATTACATTTTTTAAATCAAAACCCCAAAAAATCAAACACAATAGATATTAATTTTCTATAAAAGCAAAAGTAATTTCAAGGAATCAAAATTACAGTTTTTTTCAAATGCTGAAACACATTGCACAAATGTTTCCTCCATGTTCCCTAATGTCTAAACACAACACCCTTTTCTAAAGCTACATAAACACAAACACACCTTCCAATTTCAAACCCCAAACTTTCACACTAAAAGAGCAACTCGAAGCTTTCAAAACTGTAAACACTACACTCATCATTGCACACTTCATCAAAACAACTGAAAACACAAAGCTCAATTTGTGAGAAGGTTCAAGGTTCTTTGCTTCATAACTGCCAATACATGTTTCTCAAAACTTTACAGTAACAGATCTTCTTACAGTAGATCTCGGCAGAGGATTAGACATTTAGATTTGTGAGTTTTATAAGAATATAATTCAATAGAAAATACAGCATGTACACAACACGACTCAATGCAGAATCTGTAGCTGTCAGGTTAAGTCTTTGGGGACCCAAAATACGACAAACCCAGAAGTCCAAGAAACCAGATTTATTAAGTCTTTGTCTTGGGGACCCCCTGGCGTAGGACAATGCAGCCAATACACGGACATGATGATGGAGAACAGACAGCTGCAGAGACGGAGTGGAGTCCTCGGAGAGCAAAGGGAAGGTGTGGCTCCAAACACAAATTGTTCATGGGACGAGGGAAAACCAGGAGGACGAGGAACTCAGGAAGTTGGGGTTCAGTGACAACTTGTTCTTTAGTCCAAATAATAATCACCAGAGATCTTCTGGGAAAAACTCCAAAAATCAAAGTTCAGGGGACTTACGAGGCTTGGGGTAAGATGAAGGAGGAGGCAGACAGAATCAGGCACCATGAGGACTGGAGCAAATGCAGGAACACAGGCTGGCTTGAGTAGGGGAGGTAGGCAGGCAGGATTTTGCTGAGGCAGAGGCAGGAACACAGGTTGGCTTGAGTGCTTGCAGTGCAACGATCCAGCAAGGATGAAAGACAGAGGCAGAGCTTTATAGGAGCAGGCACAGTTGGAGGGAATCAACTGATTCGCAGCAGGGCAGCTGCTGCCATGACAGTAGCACACAACATCACTTTTGAAAACATAGGGGTGTGAAGTTTACTGTAAAAACTGGATGCTGTTGGTGTTGAACCACTCTCGGATTTGGTTTGATTTATGGAAACTGACATTGTCCCAAATGATCACATAAATGTGATGTGCAGGCCCAGGCTGTTGTTGGCGGAGCAGGAGGATTTCTCCGGAGAACTCTGTCTATTGTGGCCAAGCTGACCTCATCAATGTTCTCGAAGTTGAAATCATCAGCAATGACTTTGCTTCCGATCTCTCGAAGTGTGATTAGGTTGTTCTCATGAACCATATCTGCATATCTTCTCGTGACGCTGTAAATATGGCAGCACCACCACCTCTATTTGGCATTCTTTCAACTCTAAAGAAAGATTTTTGGTCAATAGACTATCGTCACATGCTTGTAAATTGTATTGTGACAAAGAAAGCAAGAGTACAATACCTGTTGTGTTGTCTGAATGCCCTGATAATGCTGGCCACGGGGAACCTACTTAGGTTTGGACGGACTCTTAGCCCAACTTCAGCCATTGTCATGCCATGAACAATGACATGGTCAATGACTGTTGCTCGCATCTCGTCCGTTATGGTAATGCGAGGTTGTCTTGCTCTCCCTCCTGCACCTCCTCTTCTCCCTTGTTGGCCTCCTCCTCTTCCCTCTCTGACTTGAACTCCCTTTCCTCGTTGGCCTGCTCCTCTTCTTCCATGGCTGGCTCGTCTTCCTCCTCGGACTCAAATTCTTCTTCCTGACTCTGTCTTCATCCATTCAATAAACTCTGCACTCTGAACTTCCTTTTACACATGTGGTCATAGCATTACCAAAAGGTGTCTTCAATTTTGAGTAGTTGTGTGTGATGGATGACGTCAGGTGTGTTCATTGTGTTCAAGTCTTGCTGACTGTGGCGAGCATTTTGCATCACATGAGCATTCATTTGAGAACATGAGCAGAGTTCTTTTGCAACTTGGGTTTTAGCAAGAAAATAATGTGTTTAGATTTATGAGAACAAAGGATTGTGTTTTGAGAGTTCTGTCTTCATGTGAAATGTGTTTATGGTAGTGGAAAATGAGGGTTAGATTTAGCAAATGTGTTTAGACAATTGGTCACTTGGTTTAGAGGGTTGGCTTTTGTGTTTTAGCATTTGAGAAAAACTGTAAATGTTATAAGATGAGACATATAAAGAAATTGGTGCAGGTAGGTGCTTTAGGGTGTCACTGATTGGATGAAGATATTTAAGTTTTAATGTTTAAGTTTTTTCCAATGTGTCTTCAATCTCTGTATGCTAATGAAGTTTTATGATTAGAATAAAGAATATTCAGTATCACTTTGTGGAAACAACTTTCAGTTGATTATGGACAAATGTCATCATCCAATCAGTGATGTCCCATAACCTTTACTGTTTCTTAAAGGGCCCATACCATGAAAACCAACTTTTTGAGTTTTTAAATGCATTTTACTGTTCATTCCTCACTATAGAGAACCCCAAAGTGGTATTTTAAAGGAGCCCCGCGTCTAAAGAAACAAACACCTGTTTGAGCTGGAATTTATTGAAGACAGGACACAACTGGAAGATATTCAGTATTCTGCATCTAAAAGGAAAGGGTTTTGCTGATCACCACGAGCTCCGTGGAGAAACTGGATGTTGGTGTCAGTCTGGGGGCGGAGCTGGAAGAGCAGACTCTTCCTGAAAGAGGCTGTCTCACTCTGAGACATCAGATCGCGAGGACCTGCTCGTTTTTGTGTGTATGGGAGGGGCTGGTACTGAGAGCGCAGGTTTTTAGAGGATTAGTCAGAAATATGTGAACGGATCAAAATTCTGCGTTATAGTGATGATTTAACAGTATAATCAGGTGAGCTGCAGATGAGGAGACCGGAAAAGGAGATTAGAAGAAAGGATCCCTCAGTTCTTGTGGGATGCTGAACAGCTCAGATGAGTCCAGACGTGGGTTGATCCTCCATGACGGTGGTTTGCTCTCTTACTGCAGATGAACTCTTTAACCCTTTGATTGCTGCTGCTCACCATGACGGTCGCTTCCACCTCAACGTCTCTTCAGAAGAGCTCAGCGTGAGTGGCTCCGCCTTCTGTCTGAATGTCTACATTGACAGGCGGATGTTTTAACTTCAGCAGCTTTTTTTTTTCTCCTTAGGGACTCCTAAAGAGCAGCCTGTCCAGCGTCAACATGGAGTACATCCAAACAGTAAGAGAGTTCCTCTGACATCTCCAGGAAGCAACAGCTGCTTATTTTCTCTGTGTGTGTAGTGTCTGGCAGCAGCTTCTGCACAGCTCAGAGTGTGGAGTTCTGCAGTTCCTCACCTGCGCACCTTCACCACAGGATCCAGAGTCACAGCACAGGCCCGTGGAGAGCTGCACTGTGGAGGTCAAGAGCCCCCAGCACTCGTCTTTGAAACGGTATTTCCTAATAGGGAGTGCAGAACAGGAGCCATACTTAGTGAGCAACGTTAGTGAGCAACAGGTGGTGTTGATGATGAGCCTGACATGTCATTTGAAATGCATGAGAATCAATGCAAAAATTAAACATGGATTACATTGATTTTATTCTTTCTGGACACTTTCTCTCTGGATTACTAGAAAGTTTCTAACAGGAGTGTTTTTGTTTTGTTTTGTTTGTGTCTTTTTCTTGCTCAGAGAGTCATTGTAGATGTCACAGCTTCCTATACTGACAAGAAACTCTTCCTGCATGGCAGTCCCAAAGAGTAAGACTTTCCTGTAAATCATTCATATGAACATCATGAAAATTGACTGTACCATGAAGAGAAACCCAGGGCTCACACTGCGTCCAGTTTGGCTCCGGTGCAGACTCGCAAGTCTTTCTGTAGCATACTGTATCCAGTCTAGTTCGGCCTCTGCGGTGCTTCAAATCTGCTTTGTTTGGGTCAAATTTTTGCTAGGCGTCGGAGCATTTTTTTGTGAAGTTGGAGCTATTAAAGTGCATCCTGTATGTTTTTTAAAATACAACCTATTTTCCTCTGCTTTCACCGTGTTGTATACATTACGTCATTGTGACAACCTACTTATGACACAATACGTGTAACACAATCAAATATGTGCATTGAAGCTTATCTAAGACAAAAGTATTAATGAAAGTTCCATTCTTACCCATTGTATGAAGACGAGTCACGCATAAAAATGAAGTGTTGTGAATATAATTTAAAATCATGGCAGAATGAGGATTTGTTTACTAATACAGTTTTCCCCCTCTTATTCATGGTTTCGCGTATTCTCTGATTTTTTTTTAACTCACGTGACTTCTTCAGTTTGTCACAAAACTCAGACAACTTGAAACACTTGTATGAAACATTTGCATACTAATGTGCAGCAGGGATCTCCAAGGAGGGGAGCGGACATGAACCACACACCGGCCCATTGGCAATACACAAACACATCAAACCAAAGGCTGGTCCCACCAGTTCCTGAATCGCTACCAACTGAATAGCGTGAGCCTGCATGGAGAAATGGCATCAGCTGACTCAGAAGTGGCTCTAAAAAATAATCGGGGAGGATAAGTATCATCCAGACCAGATGTTTATTACAGATGAAATCCTGCAAATTCTGGAAAGAGATGCCGACGTCTCTGGTCCATAAGGGGGAGAATACTATACTTCCAATGACAGGTTATCACATTAACCCATGAGTTCGGAGTTTCGCAAGGTCGGCAGGATCCATTAGCCAGTGTGAGTCATCTGCTGTAGCTAGACCACTCCGGTGCCCGCATCGGAGCCAGACTGGATGCAGCGGCCGGGGAATGAGTATCATGAAGTATTTGTCAGGATACTGTAAGTTGCACGCACTTATGATGTACAGATGTTGCTGTTGTATGATGCCTTTAAATGGTACATACTTGTATAGCGCTTTACAGTCACAGACCCATTCACCCATTCACACACACATTCATACACTGGTGGTGGCTCCGCTGCCGAACCCTGGCGCCAACCTCCCACTTCGACACACATGGGCGGGCAAGGAATCGAACCCACTATCTTCCGATCATGAGACGACTACCTTACCTAGCACAGTGTGCATCACCAGACACTTTATTAGGTACATCTTACTAGTAACAGGTTGGACCCCTTATTTCATTTGTCTTAATCCTCTGTGCCATAGATTCAACAAGGTACTGGAAACATTCCTCAGAGAGTTTGGTTCATATTGACATGACAGCATCATACAGTTGCTGCAGATTTGTTAGCTGAAAATTCATGATGCTGATCTCCCATTCCACCAAACCCAAAGGGGATCTATTGGGTTCTAGTGACTGTGGAGGTCATTAGACTCCAGTGGACTCATTGTCATGTTCAAGAAAACCAGTCTGAGATGATTCCAGCTTTATGACACGGAGCCTCATCCTGCTGGAAGTAGCATCAGAAGATGGAACACTGTGGTCATAGAGAGATGGTAATAGTCAGCAACAATACTCAGGTAGACTGTGGTGTTGTAACCATGCTGAATTGGTACTATGGTACTATTGGTACTATACCACCATCACCAGCCTGAATCACTTATACGAGGCAGGATGGATCCATGCTTTTTGTTGCCAAATTCTGCCCCTATCATCTGAAAGTCTCAGCAGAAATAGAGACTCGTCAGACTAGACAACATTTTTTCCATCTTCCATTGTTCTGTCTTGGTGATTCTGTGTGAATTGTAGACTCAGTTTCCTGTTCTTAGCTGACAGAAGTGGCACATGGGATGTCTTCTGCTGCTGTAGTCTATTTGCCTTGAGATTACATATGTTACAGTTGTATTTCTATCCCCTGGAACCAGTATTACCATTGACATCAACATTAAAATGGTAATAATGGATTGGATTTTTCTATTTTTCCTGATGCTCACAATGTAAATTCATTATTTATTCACCCCTCATTCATACTTGATGATGGTTAGTCAATGACATATCCACAACTGTCAAAGTCAACTAATTATGACTTTGACTAATAAGGCCCTACGCCTTTACCAAGCGGTCAACAACCTTGATATTTTGTGTGGGAAACCTGTTTGAGTGGGTTTGCCCATTTTTCACCCACAGGAAGCTCGTATCCACTTGTTTTTTAAGCAGCATCTTTAGTCAATTTTTGTGGGTATTACATCTTGCTGTTATATCTTCCATGTTTACAGGATCTCGGTACTTCAAGCGGAAATTCTCTCCCAGGACAAAGTGGTAAGATTCTTTATTTGTTTACATTCAAAAGCAGAATTCCTTAATTTAAACAATGTAAACGTCTGCCCTCACCGTTTACAACACAAAATGTAGAAAATAACCCCTTCATTGCTTTTCATGCGTACATTTTATTACTAAGATTCAATTTCTCTTTCACACTAATTGCTGCCCTTTGTTTGAAGCCTTCCAAAATAATCAAATGATCCACACAGAAAAAATAAGTGTCAAACTTATTCACTAAAAGTCCCATCAAATAATTTGAATGAAACAAAGCTAGCATTAGCTGTAGTTTGCACATGAGGTTTATGTATTGTTAAAAGCAATTCTGTGAAACAAGAACCAAAACATTTTAGAACTCCTACAGCTGGACCATGGAAACATGAAGCAATTTACCGTTGATGCCCCCTTCTGTTTGCAGCTACAGGATGAAGCACAGGCTCACTTTATCAGAGAAGCTGTGGAGAAAGTCGGAGTTCCCAAAGTTTTGTCTGGTGAGAAGCTGTGTCAGAATCAAACCTGTTGTTCTTCATGAGCTGCTGTACCTTCCGGTCAGTGCGACCTCTCAGAGAAGAAGACGTTCCCTCTCATTGGTGACATCATCATGTCCTGGTTTTGGCTTTAAAAAGCGATTCATTTGTGCAGGAATGATGGATAGAACGTGTTTTCCTGAAGATTTATTTTGGACTTAAGAGCATGGTGTGTTTCAGTTCTTCAGGTGGAGATCACAAGGCTGCTGAACAAACAGGGGGCCAACCTGTTTGACATCCTTGACCCTGAAGTGCTTCCTCATGAGGTAAGTTCTGCTCCTGTTTCAGTTTGAGCTCTCGGATATTTTATGATTCTTTGGTGCTTCTTTCTGGGTTGCAGGGCTTCATTGTGACTAAAATGGATTTTGGTTTCCCTCATCACCTCCTGGTGGATTTTCTCAAGAAGACTCTGCAGTGATGCAACAGCTGCAAAGCAATTTGGACTTTAAACCTTCTAAGTAATATCCCAGTTTGAATGGATAAAATAACTACTTATATACTCCTGGTTTAGCTTATAGGAGGGAGAAAATGATTGAAATCAAAACACCAATGTTTAGTTTGACTGTAAATCTTGTTGGGAACTTTTATTTTGAAAGAGAAGAGAAAATTGTGTTTCGGCAATAAAGTCGGGTCAAACTCATTCTAGGCGAAGGGGTCTTTATTTCTACTGAACAAAGTGTTTATCAAGAGAGAAGCAGAAAGTACAGCCACACAGACCAACCAGAATCAACATACCTGATGCACACAACTGAGCTAGGTTTCTCTCCTCGCTTAGAGAAAATCAAAAATATATTGATATAAAACTACAGCAAAATTTGGGGGAAATATAAGCATAAATGTTAAGGGGGACTTTAGTGATTAGGAAGGGAATAATGAAGTGTCCGCTTTCAGAAACTAATAGATGACATGGAGGCGTGGACCAAAGCAAAGGGAATCATCCTGTTTACGAGAGAAATACAGATCAAATCAAAAACTAAATACATTGCATTACCTGAGATGATTCTGGTGTGAATGCTGTAAGCTGAATTTGGCCGCTGAAGATGCTAGTGCTCATAGCTGAAGATACTGAAATTGATGGCTAAAATGACCAATCGAAATGGATGAGGGTGGTAACTTCAGTTCTGATGCATTCACCAGTGACTCAGCTAGATCTGTGTTTTCGGACACACGGTGTTTCTACGGGATAAAACTCTGCTTTTTACACCTGTCTTGGGACAACTTTAGACTATGGTAGTACAGCCAATACAGCCATTTTCTGACCGTAATTATCTCAGCTCTAGGAGTCAGTGAAGACGCTGGGAAGTTACCACTCTCATTGATTTCCTTTGTGTTAGCCGCGCCACAACGGGGCCAAAAGTTTCATAACAAAAATTTTTATATTCGAAAAAGAAAAAAAAAAAGAAATCAGAGCATTTGTCTTTTTGCTTGGAAATTAGTTTTGGACTGACTCATTATATATGTATTGCTGTGTGTCATCACGGGAGTGATTGGACGCGTACGAGCTGCGAGTGTGTCTCCACAGAGTTATCAGCGCCCCGCGGTGATCACCTCTGACACCTTATTAAGGACACAGTTGTTTTGATTATACTCTGATATCTGCGAGTGGAGATCATTTTGAGTGGCATTCATTATGTGTTTCATTAGCTTTTGAAGACGGGCAAATGAGTTCCACTTTGCAAACGTGTCCAGGAAAGGGGAGAAAATTGCAGGATGAATTGTGGAGGCTGTTTGAGACACCTTAGCTAAAGAACGAGAAGAGGATTTTCCTTCAGAGAACACTCACTATTTTTCAGCTTGGTTGACTGTCATGGAAAAGTGGCAAACAATGGTCAGAATTATATTTTTCATTAAGAAAGTGTAGGTCCACTGAACAAAAGCTGTTTTTTTTCCTCCACAGTCAGGTGAACTCCATATACAATATGGCTCAGCATCCTCGGACTACACTTGGTTAGTTTAACCAACAACTGCAGGTCTGAGGAGCCGCCTTCCCCGATCACTTCCACATTTGTTACAAAACTATAGGTATATGAATACTTTTGTCAGTATACTGTAGACTGAAGCCCCGTTTTCCAGTTCAGCTTAGAAAGGGTTTAATAGTTGCTTTTCTTTTTTCTTGAAGTCCCACTCACTCTGATAACCTGTTGATCTATTGTAAAAGTTATTTAAGATTATGGCCTTTAAAAAAGAAAAAAAGTCATTTTCTAAAACAACTTCTGCAAAACAGCAGTTTGTCAGAAATTCTCCTCAGAGTTGTGGGGGGATGATCAGAAGGTGTTAGCAAAAACCTCAAAAGGGTTGCTCAATGTCATTTTATTGTTTTCCTTATTTTGTGTGATCGGTGTCTTGTCAAGGATGTTGCTGAAGAGGCAGATTTCACTGGGTTAACAGCTTTTTTTAAGGCTGCATTAACATTATGTAAAAGTACTAGCTAGAACAGATAATGTATGTAAGAGAGCCAGCTGCAGTCAAAAGTAATGTGATTAATCAATATTTACACTTAATTGTTAAAAATTCAGTCATTTATGCTAAAAGTATGTTTCTGTGGTTAATTAATTGATCTTACCTTCAAGTGAACTCTGTTCATTTTGCTGATACCTTTTAATGCCCAAGATTTTAATCAGCCTTAACAATAATGCACGGGGTCATTAAAGGTGTTGAGCCGCAGCCTGCCACAGGAACTGACCGCCTGTATTCGAGGTTTTGGCTCCTCTCTTTGTTATTTATCTACGGGTGAGACTCCCGTAGGAATGTTGCTCCCTTATATTTCTTCACGGGGGAACAAGCCGTGATGGTTAGCTCCGTTAATCTTTACCCACGAGCGAGATGTTCTCGTGCTTATCCCAAATTATTTCTACACGCGGGGAAAAGACGTGTGATACTACTCTTTTTTTATTTTCACACAAGAGAGGAAAGACTTGTGCATGGGCCTACTGCGATTTACTAAGCACTTTCTTAGAAACCCTCAGATAGGACTTTTACAAGGCACATGGGAGAAATCCTCAATAGGTTTGCCTACCAACTACAGTGTGTACATTGTAGCGGAATGGTGCATCATATGAGACAGCTTCTGAAAGTTCACGACAGCTCAAGGCCTAAGTTTTATAATGGTGAACCAGGCTTTCCTGTCTGACAGAATCTAGAAGACTACTCCTTTTTATATGATAGACACATCCCTTGTACACAAAAGAGAAGGTATTTGTATTTTTTTAATATGTCTCTCTAGCTTCGGGGTATCTGGGGCTTACCTGATGTTGGTGGAGGTGTCCCCACTCACGGAGGTCAGATGAAAGAAAAATAAAAGAAATAAAATTGGGTATGTCAACCCGTTTATTTAAGTAAAAAGCCTGAATACAACGTTATTTTTTTCCCACTCTATCCACCAAATGGCAGCTGTGGGGCCCCTATCTAAAACCCGAGTGGGTTTTTCCTTTTTTTTTTTTTTTTTATCCCGTCGGTGTACGGGGTGAGTCTGCTGCTCTGTGAAAATTCCACTTCATTCGAAGTGGAGAGAAGATCCGTTGCTCATCTCTGTCAGAGAGAGTGAGTGTCCATCCCCACCACCGAAGTGGTGAGGATGAATGAGGAGAAGTTCCCTTTTTAGGCAAAGAGGTGGGAGTTTTTATACCCCTCTGCGCTTGAGACGATGCACCTTCCTGTCACTGGCGCCGTTGTTAGGGCCAGTTGCTGGGGCCAGTTGCTGGGGCCTGTTACTTCCTGTCTTCGTGTGGTTTTGCAGAAGCACAAACAGCTTGCCTTATTTGGAAATTTGAAGGTTTTCTGCAGGCCTTAGCAAACGTCCTGCAATACATGGTCTTTTGCAGGTACAGACAGCAAAAAAAACCAAAAGACATCCTGCTTTCTCGGAAATATCACACAGAGCTCACATTAAGAAGCAGAAAACAAGTTTGATAGCATATAGTCACACATATATAATCATTTATCATATCCATGGTTATTTATTACACTTAACACACAAAGAGACCCCATAGGCTGGATCTTGGGGTTTCAACAAAGGTCAGAAGCAAGGTAAAAGGATGTTAAATAAAAGAAATGGAAGTTGGCCTCCATCGGATTAGGAATGGGGTATGATTATCAGTAAGAATCAATTGAATGGACTTCCGGTATGATGGCGTAGAGGAGACACGCTCAGTCTGAAGCTCCCACACTCGGTCTACCAAAAACTCCACAAACTCGACACAAACACTCGGAAAAAGGGGATATGAGTGGAGGTAACACGCTGCGAAAAAGCCGAAGAGCAAAGAAAGAAGTTTATGAACCGACAGAACCAGGAAACAGTGAGCACGAGATGGAAGAAGCAGTCAGCGAAGCTAACAAAGCTAACACAGACAACGAAAATGAACGAGGTCACAGCGACACAAAGCTAATGCTAGACGGGCTAGCAAAAATTAGCGCCCAGATTCGCGACCTGGACACAGAGCTGCGAGGGGTAAAGAACGAACTGAAACAGGAAATATCTTCCCTCAGGCAAGATATGGACCGACAATTCAAAGAGCATCATAATACACTGGAAAACCAAAAAACAGATTTAGCTGAGGCTCAGTCACGCATCGCTGCTTTGGAGGAGTGCAACACGGATGCTAACGGTGAGCTGACAACTCTGAAAAAACAGGTGAAACTTCTGCAAGACAGAGTAACAGAATCTGAAGCGAGAGCTCGGAGAAATAACATCAGAATCTTTGGGTTACCAGAAGAAGTTGAAGGGAGTTCAGTCGCCGATTATCTGAACGAGTTTTTTCGAAAAGAGCTTCACATTCCGGCAGACTTTGATCTTCAAATACAGCGCGCGCACAGAACCCCCCATGAAACCCAAAGAAGGCGAGCGCGCGAGACAGATAGTGGTCAATTTTCTGAGCTTTGAAAACAAAGAAATGATCCTGAAGAAAGCCTGGCAAAAGAAAATAAGAGTGAACAACCAGCCAATCCAGTTTGACCACGATTACCCGGTGGAAATCGTACAAAAGAGGCGCTCGTACTTGGACATTAAAAAAGTTCTGAAGGAGCGGGGAATCCGTTTTCAAACCCCATACACCAGACTGAGGATCCATTGGAAAGAAGGCGTCCAAAGCTATAATAGCGCGATGGAAGCCGCGCAGGATATGAAGAAGAGAGAGATTGAAGTTAGCATACCGGGCGGCGAAGGCAGCGGGGGACCGGGCCAGACCCGAGCAGCAGACGGATGGCGGCGCGTCGGAGGAACAGCGCGGCGTGCACAAGAGAGGCTCCAGGAATATCAAAGGAAATAACCTCGAGGAAACTACGGATGGAGCCGATTTAAACGAAAATGCCGAGAAAGAGCGCACAGACTGAAGACGAAGGAATGTTGGACAATACTAGATTTGAGTCTAGGGGCAGATCTTCATCTGGAATGGAGACATTCTGCCCACCCACCAACAGGGACAAGAGAGGAGAGACGGAACTTTTCTCCATGTGGAAGTCACAGTTCGTTTTGATGTTCAGGTTGTACAGTTTTTTTCCTTTTATTTTGAGTTGGTCATTGTCTAGGTGCATGGATGTGCTTGTTAAAAAACAACAAAATGTGTAGTTTGAATATTGCCTCTCTGAATGTGAATGGGCTAACCACACCAAAAAAGAGGGGGATAATTCTACAAAAATTAAGAAAACAAAATGTGCAATTAGCTCTATTACAAGAAACTCATTTAAATGATCAAGAACATGAGAAACTAAAAAAACTAGGATTCAGAAATACACATTACAGTTCATACAAACAAAGTCGCAAACGAGGAGTTGCTATTTTAATATCAAACAAAACTCAATTTGAGACGGACAAAGTGATAAAGGGGAAGGATGGACAATACATTATAGTAAAAGGACGAATGGGAGATGCCGTTTTGACAATAGTCAATGTATATGCCCCACCCGAAAGCGATAAACAATTTTTTAAATCTCTGTTTAATTTAATTGCCGTAGAAGCTGAGGGGATTCTGATCTGTGGAGGAGATTTCAACGTAGCTTTAAACTTTAAATTAGACACAACTAGTAGGTACAAACACAAAAAGACTATTGTCAAGTTCGTCAAATTATCCATTGAGGAATTAGGATTGATTGACGTATGGAGGAATTTAAATAAAGATTATACACATTACTCCGCCAGCCACAAAGTACATTCTCGAATAGACTATTTCTTTATTTCTAAATTTGATATCACTAGAGTCGAAGAATGTAAAATTGAGTGTGCAGATGTGTCTGACCATAATATGCTACACATGAAAATAAATATTTCAAATAGAAATAAAAAAACAACATGGAGACTGAATGTCGGAATCTTGAATAATGAAGCAGTCTTAAAGGACATAAAAACCGACATAAAACAATATATGGAGGATAATGATAATGGAGCAGTAGATCCTACAGTGTTATGGGATACTCTTAAGGCAGTAATCAGGGGGAAACTAATAGCGAAAACAACATGGTTACGGAAGAAGAGAATTAAAAAATATGAAGAACACTCTGTAAAATTAAAAGAACTCGAACAGCAGTTTATAAAAGAAAATACAACAGAAATATATCAACAAATACAAAATATTAAAAAACAAATCAATCATATGTTAGAGGAAGAAATAGAAAAAAAGCTTATTTATTTCAAGCAAAGTTACCAGGAAGTAGGACCTAAATCAACAAAATTGCTAGCCAAAAGAATTAGAAAACAACAGGCACTACAAACAATACATGAAGTCATTGATCCTGAGACTAACAAAGTAACAAATAATCCGGAGGAAATTGAAAGAATATTCACTAATTACTATAAAAAACTATATTCACAACCCCCTTCAGCCAGTGATCAAGATAAAAGAAACTTTCTGGAAAATATAGATCTGGCATTTATTGGACTGAATCAAAATAAACTACTTAAAGCTGAAATTACTGAAGAGGAAATATCAAAAGCCATAACTTCTATGAAAACAAATAAATCACCAGGCAGTGACGGGTTCCCAGCTGAATGGTATAAAATATTCAAAAATGAGCTGACTCCAATATTACACAGATCTTTAAACTGGACCCTGCAAAAGAATAAAATGCCTATTTCATGGTCCGAAGCAATTATTTCAGTTATTTCAAAACCAGGGAAAAACAAGCAGTTATGTGCCAATTACAGACCTATTTCTGTACTAAACATAGACTACAAAATCTATACATCCATAATTTGTAACAGAATAAACACCTTCTTACCGGACCTTATTGATGAAGACCAAACAGGATTCATAAAAAATCGCCAGACACATGATAACATTAGGAGAACCTTACACATAACCGAAAGAGCTCAAAGAGAACATAGAGGTACAGTTCTCTTAAGTATAGATGCAGAAAAAGCTTTTGACTGCGTAAATTGGACATTTTTATTTTTAGTTTTGGAAAAAATGGGATTTGATGATCAATCAGTACAAATAATAAAAACAATATACTCACAACCAACTGCTAGAATTAAAATAAATGGGAACCTAACAGAAAGATTCAAATTGGAAAGATCAACAAGACAGGGTTGTGGGCTCTCCCCGACTCTATTTGCTCTTTTTATTGAGCCTCTGGCACAGGCAATTCGGCAATTCGAAATGCTGAAAGGAGTCTCAATGAATGGCGTTGAACATAAAGTAGGATTGTTTGCTGATGATTTAATAGCGTACCTTGAACAACCAGAATCATCAATTCCTCATTTTATGAAAATATTAGAAACATTTGAAAAGTTATCTGGATATAAAATTAATATTTTAAAAACTCAAATACTAAAATTCAACTATATTCCCTCTGAATTTATTAGAAACAACTTTAAATTAAACTGGAATATGAAAAGTATTAAATACCTAGGCGTAGAAATAACAGTAGACTTTCAAAATATAAACATTAAAAACTATTCAGAAGTACAAGAAAAGATACAAAAAGACATAGAAAAATGGTCAACACTCCCACTAGATTTCAGCTCGAGAATCGAAATAGTAAAAATGAACATTCTTCCCGGTTTTTTTTTTTTTTCAAGCTTTAACTCAGGTCACGGATGCCCAATTTAAAAGATGGGACAAGATAATAACTAGATTCATATTGGACAATAAAAGATCCAGAATAAAATTCGGCACCCTCCAGCTTCCAAAGAACAAAGGAGGAATGGCACTACCAAAACTGAGAGAATACTACATTGCCTCACAACTACGATACATATGTTGTTGGTGTAACCCTCATTATATCGGAAAATGGAAAAATATAGAATGTGAAACATTACAAGAACCCATTCAAAACATGATTGGAGATAAAGAGTTATATGAGACTAAGAAAATGCATCTAGACCCCATAACAAATCATACACTAACTATATGGTTCAAACTGCTTCAAAAATATAAAATCTTAAATAGTGCCAAAAAATTAAAATGGGTAGCATATGACAGGCAATTTAAACCAGCAGAATACGACCAAACTTATGAATACTGGATTACAAAAGGAATAACAGCATGGTGCTTGTTAGAAAAAGATGGGCAGCTGGAGAGCTTTGAGAACTTGGCTAGACAATTTCACCTTGAAAAACAGGATTTTTTTAGATATTTACAAATGAGAAATTATTTTAAGACGGCGATACAGAGCAGATCCTCAAGAGGTGAGGGTGGGATAGTCCAAACAATAATAAAGGCATATAAAGACAACAACATTAAATTGATTAGTACACTATATAAATCTTTAATAGAGTATGATAAAAATACAACTTTAAAAGTAAAAGATAACTGGGAAAAAGAATTAAACATAAAAATAACTGAACAGGATTGGTCAGACATGTGGAGGCACCACCATACTACCACTGGATCTCGAACATGGAGAGAGTTCGCCTGGAAGAATCTTATAAGATTTTTCATTACACCTAAACTGAAGAACAAACAGTTAAAAACAAATCAGAGCTGTTGGCGTGGATGCGGAGAAATAAATGTTGACCATTCACATGTATTCTGGAAATGTCCGAATGTAACAGGTTTTTGGGAGATGGTGGGTGATATAACAAGCCAAGTGCTTGGGTATACAAGTCCTTTGGTACCAGAACTATATTATTTGTACATGTTCTCAGGAAACTCAATCCACCAAAGTGACAAATACTTATTTAAAATTATGTCAGTGGCTGCCAAAAAAACACTAACCAGGAACTGGGGCACCACGACGATCCCATCAAAGGAGCAATGGATATCAACAATCAACAATATCTACTCAATGGAAACAATATCATACAGACTGAGACTGCAAGAGGCACAAGTACACCGAAAGTGGGAAAAATGGACACTATACAATAGACAGATCTGAGAAGCACCTAGAATTGACCTTTGAGATTTTGTTGTGTTTTGTGTTTATGTTGTAAAAACGAATAAAAATAAAGTTATAAAAAAAAAGAATCAATTGAATGAATTTGTCTTGTTTCTTGCATGTCATGGTTATTTTGTGATTGATTGGTTGGAGAAGATATTACTATAAGATTAATTTCTTCTGTCTGACTCCGATTGTTTATGCCTTCTTTGTTTGTCATTTTGGAATGTTTTTTTTTTTTTTTTGTGCTGGCATATGCAATAAAAAGCAATAAAAAACAAAAACATCTCTTGTGTTTTGATGGAGTTTATTGAATGCAGTTCTGCAGGTTCATGTTGTTCTAAAAGTAGCTCGCACATATACAGCCAGAGTCTTCAAACGCTGAAGCTTTCAGCACCACGGACAGCAGCCTTCTGTCGCCTGGTCCAGCAGAACCAACTTCCTGGTGTTGGTGGAAGATTCTCCACCTGGGTCGAAGGTGAACGCGTCATAAACAAACTCAAAGACATTCCTAAAAGTAGTGAAGTCATCCTATCGAGGAAAAAGTTTTTCTTCAGCTGCGTTCTACGTTTTTAATGCATCCTTGATGTCCTCCACTGTCTTCGTGTGTCTTTCTCTCAGTGAACGTCTTTCCTCTGACCGACAGGATTTAGAAACACAGAAGAGACGCTGGTGACAGACAGACAGCAGATGCTGCAAAGTTGTGTTCTGTTATTTATAGGATTTATATTTAGCTCTTCTTTTGAAACTTTTTTTTTTAATTTTCTAGAAATTTTGAGCAAATTTTCAAAATGAAAAAGCACAGAGAAAATTATGTAAATATAGTTTAAAAGGGTTTTACACATTTGTTTTAATGTGACTTGAAATGTGATGAAATGTCAAAAATCTGTCAGATCTGTCAGTGTGTAATTACAATGATTATCCACTAGAGCGCGCCAACAGGTAGTTATTTTCCAGATACCTTGAAAGTGACAGGAGACCGTCTAGTCATCCAACAAGTCTAAACTATGATCATTAAGATAAATCAAAGTTGGATCTTTAGTGTCTGAGGACAAAAGTGTTTTGAATAACCACCGCTCAGACTGGAGCCGAGACATCTGTTTGAATCTGATGGTTTACATCCAACTAAGGACCAAGTGTGCTGTTTTTTGTTTGTTTGTTTTTTTTTTTTTTTTTTCGCACAAATTCGTTCTGATGGCCTTTGAAGACTCTGATGTTACTAGAGATTCAACTAAATATCCCATGTTGGTGACTTCATTTTCTTCAGAGTGGTTACTGAGAACAGGGATGCTGCAAGGGATTGTGGGCTCCATGAAAATAATTTTTGTAGGGCCCCTAACACAGCATTTCTGGCCTTTGTGTTTATGTTTTGCTGATGTGAATGTTGATGGAATGTATAGAAGGAGAGAGAGCCCGGCCATCCCCACGCCAAGGCCCCCCACCGGGGCGGCAGCAGCAGCACGGGCCCCCCAACACCCGCCAAGGAGCCATGGAGAGAACCAGTCAGCCGCTGAATCCCGCCAGAAACCCAGACCAGGGCACGCGGGACCGCCGCAGAGGCCCCCACGCCCGAGAGCCGGAAGGCATAGGAGCACAGAGAGTGCGGACCCCTGCCCAGCCAGAGCAGCAATCCCCCCACCATGCCCGGAGGGCCAACAAAAGGCCCCACACCCGGAGAGCCCCCCAACCCCAGAGGAGTAGCCCACCACCACCCAGCAGCGCCGAGCATCCCCCCGCCCCACCCCAGGCACGAGCCAGAGCTCCCCCAGGATGACCCGCTTCCATGCTCCAGACGTCCGCCCGCACCCGCCGCGGGAGGTCCAGGGGCGAGCCAGGAAGGGGCCGCCCACCCCCGCCAAGCAGAGAGACACCCAAGAGGAACGAGGGTCCCAGAGGAATGATGTTAACAAGGCACGACCAGGCACACCCACTGATGGAGTCCTGGAGAGGCCCATTTCTCGAGAGCCGAGACCGGAACCCGGACCACCGAGACCTGGACACCCCATGGCTCCACTGTTTTCTTCAGAATTCAGCTTTTGGCTTCAAGGTGAAGGAAGCGGTTTGATGACCAGCATGGTCACCTTTCCATCTTTTTTGTTTCTCACCTTTACAGTTCAAATGTTTCAGTCTTAAAACATGAAGATTGTTTTTAATCAATCCAGTTACAGGGAAACCCTAGACTGGATAAAAGCAAGTGTGCCATCCTGCCAGAAATGATTCACTTTCAGCTCCAGTGAAATTAAGCCAATTCAGTCGCCATTTTTTCCAGCATTTGGAGCCAGACGTCTGAGTCGCGTTTCAAGGTCAACCACTGTTGATTGGACTCCACACCCCTTCCACTTAAAGCGGCTCGGGAGAATCTGTCAATCAAACATTTGAGAAGGGGCCAACGAGGACCACATGCTTTTACTGTTGCATCTTATCGTCAGTTTATAACGTGAAAAACTTGTGATAAAGAACATTTTTTAAATCAGGATTAGCAAGAAGATGTTAAGAAAAATTGTGCTTGAATGAGTATGGTTATCCGTCCATCTTCTTCCGCTCATCCGGGACAGGGTCGCGGGGGCAGCAGTCTAAGCAGAGAGGCCCAGACTTCCCTCTCCCCGGCCACTTCCTCCAGCTCCTCTGGGGAGGACCCCGAGACGTTCCCAGGCCAGCCGAGAAACATGGTCTCTCCAGTGTCCAGGAGGCATTCAGACCAGATGCCTAAGTTTCCTCTCCTGGCTCATGACTATAGGTGAGTACTGGACGAAGATCAACCGAATGGCTATTCTGACAAACGGAATGACTGAGTAATAACTGTCAATGCTCATTAGAAGTCTCAGGGATTTTTGAGCCAGCAGGTACTTCCTGTTTGGAATACAAGGGGTCGTGGTGGGCTGTCCGGTCATTATACAGTCTTATTAGGGAAACACAAGAAAAGATGTAAGAGCTGAAAAACTATTTTTTAATTAAAGTCATTTTCTGAGGCGTTTATTGTCAGAGAAGCTTTAGCCAGACAGGATGGGACTTCCCTTATAGACCCTTTTTCACGTGACGTCACACAAAATGGTGAGAGTGCAAAGTGACTTCTGCTTTACAATGTTTAGAAACACTGTTTAAAGCAATTTTAAGTAAATAATAAATCAAATGTCAGTATTCCTGCTGCAGAATACTCCACAGCTGCTTCCCCAAAATCATACGGATGATATTAATATTAAAATGTCAACTTTATACCTAGAAGTGTACCCCAATGTAATTAAATAGATAAAAACTCAGAGAAACCATTCAGATTTCAACAAAAAAATATAATAGTGACAAAAGCTACTTTAGGTTTGAAGATGAGTCGAGTTTGTCTGCAGGACCGGACATACACCAGCATTTTTGGCTCAGTTCACAACAGTGAGATGCGAGAAAGCTCACGTCACCTTCTCTGAAAGCGAGAAGCCAGAGAGGATGATTGGGGAGAAACCCAGACTCCTCTCTCCATCTAACCTCTTCAAAATGTTCATGACCATCATGCTTGTGGCTAATGGTCGAGCATGTGGCGGCTTGTAGAATGAGTCATCAGCCAATCAGTGACAGCTGTGATGCTCTCAAGACCCCCTCATGCTCCACATAACACACACACACACACACAGACACACAGTCTTTGTTGTTGCAGGTGAGCTGAGGGGGAGGTGTGTTTGTGTGTTTAAATCTTTTAATGAGGTGGGGGTTTCTTCATTCCAGAATGTCTTTGTTCTGACAACAGAGGTTTAAGGTGAAACAGATCGTTGAAATAAAGGGATTTTATCGTTCTACATTCTTTTTTTCTCTTTAAATATCCTACAGATCCTTGTTTCTTCAAGAAAAATAAAGTCTTTGAGATTTTTTGAGGGAAAAGCGACATAAATGAACTTAAACTGAATAACCAGGTTCCTTCTTCACCTCCTTCCTCCAGCATCTCACTGGCAGCTCAGAGGTTCTGTTGGATGAAGGAGGTGTCAGATGTTACTGTGCGCGTGCTCATGTGGGGTTCGGCTGAGTTCTGAGTGAGGCGCATGCGCCGTGCGGCGTTCTTATCGGACCGAAGCGGACCGACTTTTTGGAGAGGGGCCCGGATGTGGGGGTGGGGGGTGCCGGTGCGTGTGAAGAGGCGGGGCCGTGGGTGGGGGCACAGAGTCACATCTTTAACTGTGAGGCTTCGAGGAGAACCGCGGCTCGGGTCTCCGGTTCCGAGCTCGCTCTGGTCTTGTTTTCCGGGCCCTGATTCGGGATGACTATGGCGCTCGTGCACATCTTCCTGCTGCTTGGTAAGTTCGGGGTTGGGGGGTTCGGGTTCCGAGGTGGACCTCTGTTCTGATCTTCAGCTCGGTTTTGATACCAGAAAGTAAAGAGGAGAGTGGATCGGAACATACTGGACCGGAATGTAAAAGTGTAAAAAGAAAACGGATCCAGATCCAGAACTATCGATCCTGATCAGGTCATTGATCAGTTGCTGGAGTCAAAAAAGTTCTGATAAATTTAAAACAACAGATGTTTTTTTTTTAATATTAAAAAGCAGTGAGGGATGACCTTTGAACTTTGACCTTATACACTTATTGTCTGAAAAGTTCAGTCTCCGTGATTTGTTTCCCTGAACGCACCGCAGTCCACTTAAAGTGAGAAAAAGTTCCAGAAAAAAAATCATAAATCTTTTTCCCTGCATGAAACTGAATTTAACACTGACCACCAGCACACAACACAAAGATACACCACAAACACACTAATAACACAAAAACAAACAAAAAACACACATGGAACAAAAATATTAATCCAGAACACAAACATTTGAAACACATCAAATACACAACACAAGCAAGCACAAACACGCACCAATTGTTACCCAAAAACGCACAAAAAACTGGTAACACATTCCAGGGGGTCCCCAAACTACAGCCGCCTCCACATTTGGCCCGGCCCCCCAACCGCTATCAGAGACGCATATATATGTTTAGTTACACTGTCATTGTTACTGCGGCTCCAGATCCACATGTGGATCTTTCATCTCTACATAAAATAAATCAGGGAGACTGCTGACCAAGCAATGTCGACCACGACAGTCAGCAGCTCCCCCTGATCAAAACTACCTACAGAAAACAAATAAACACAGCCAGCAAACTAAGACTACCAAGATCCAACCCCAAACTAAAATAACAAAATCCAGCAATATAGGACGGCTGAGGACAAAGAGAGGATAAAGAACAAAAAAGAAATACAAGAAAAATAAAATAACTTTTTTTTAAAGTAAGGATTACTTTTTATTTATTTAATTTAGACTAGTTAAATTTATAAATTGTTGTCTGAGATCCACATAGATGATAAACTATGTAGGATTTTACATCCCTGTTGACCTGTTGACGTCTTGTTTGCTCAACACTACCTCCAGAATGAGCAGATTTTAAATGCAAAGCAAAACTTTGATAACTTTGATCTTTTATGAGTTAAAAGCACATATTATCTTATTATGCAGAACATTAGTTACTAGCTGCCCAGAGCTACACTGAGATGATCCTGTTTTATTTGGCACAGAGCATTTTTTTATTTTGAAAAGAAGTTATTTGAGCTTCTGTCAAATGTAAAACTAAAATTTTTGAGAGATGCTCGGTTCTTCTTGTATTTTTGCTTTTGTTTGTCCAAAAAAATAGACTTAATTCGTATTTATTGTTAAAAAAAAAGAAGGTCATGAATGCAAACACAAATTTCTTAAAGGCTAAAGTAAGACTTTACGGCTCCTTTTTTGGTTTTGATCAGTAGAAAACGAGCCCAAACGGCTCTTTTACTGTTAAATGTTGCCGACCCCTGTCCTGATCCCGTTCTCACACCAGAGGAGAAAACACTTTTAAAAAGTTTGGGGACCCTGGACATACTCTTAGAACCCAAACACAGTTGAAACACACTCACCTAACGCAAAAAAACACTCACAAATAACAGACACGGATAGATGACACAACCACACACTAATAACACAAAACGCGTACATTACAAACTGGCAAATGAATTTAAAACACACTCGCAGAACTCAAACAGACGACAAACACACAGTAGTAGCACAAAAAACACGCATTACACACAGAAAAATTTAAATGTGTGTAACACAGATACACATATACCACAAACACACACTAATAAAACTAAAACAAACCAAAAACAATCTAAGAACAAAATTATGAATAACACAGACATTTGAAACACATGCATATAACATGACATACACAACACAAGCAAGCAGATGATAAAAACACACACCAAGTACCCAAAAACACACAAAACCCTGGTAACATACTCATAGAGCACAAACACAGATGACACAAACACGCACTAATAACAGACACCTTCGATAATTCAACTACACACTAATAACACAAAAGACACACAATTACACAAATACACATAACACATGCACATAACTCAAACAGATGACAAACACACACTAATAAAAGACACCGTACGCTGAAGGACGCACTGCGAAGCGGAGTGTGTGCGGAATCCGCCTTATCTCCCGTTCACGACGGTCAGCGGCGCTTCTGCTCAGCCGTGGTTATTTAGAGCTTTGACATCGTCCATCTTGACTTGTCGCCAACTGCTCTCTGCCTCTCTCTCTCTCGTCGATTGTGTTTTTAGACACCCAGAACCACATACCCCACTCCGCAGTCAGCCAACCACACTGATCTTTTTCAGTCTCCTCCGGTTCGTCACTAAAAGTCCAACGACTCGAGATGCTAGTATGAAACTTTAGTTTCTGAAGGTGCTGCGGCAATTCTCCAAGGAGGGGGGCACAGTTGAAGAGCACGCAGCCCGTCTGCTAGCACTCACATAGGTGCACACAATCACAGAGAGCCTGCATGGAGAAATGGCATCAGCTGATTCAGAAGCAGCTCGAAAATAGCCGGATAATCGCAGAGGATAATTATTATCCAGGGCTGGTGTTTATTATAGAGGAGACCGGCAAATTCTGGATAGCGATACCTTCTCAGAGAGACAGAGTGACAGTCCTCATGAAAAGTTTGCAGTTTATTGTTCTGGATTAAAATTAAAATTCTACGTTGAGCAATACTCCAATGTTCTCTAATAGATGCTTACAAAGCATGATCAAAAGTCTTTTTTAAGAATATGGACCGGGGAGTTGGGAGTCGAGATGGAGACTGGGAGTTCTCCATATTCGCCCCACAAGAAAGGGGGAATACTGTATTTTCCTCTCTACAGTCCGTTTAGATTAAAAAATATAATCGCATCTGTCAATCGTGGTATTTTAGGTTTTGAAAATTGACCGGATTTTCTCGCGTGTCTTGGCGTAAATTCCTGGCAGTATTGACACGGATTGCTCGCAGCCAAAATCGAAATGTGATCCCAGTCCACGGGCCAAATACAATGTTTTATTGAATGTCATGGAATAAAAGGAAAAATTAAGAATATGGTTTAATTTATTTATTTTGATTCTGTATTCTTTAAGCTAACACACATTAGTAAAAATAAAAAGTAACATTTGTCTTTGAAACCTTTACCAGCAAGGCCTTTTTGGTTGAAACGTAGAGCAATCTAAACAAACTTTCTTCCAATGAAAACATCAAACTGGGATCCTAATGGAGCTGCTCTTTGGACTTTATCCGTTTGTCGCTCCATCTTGGCTAGCTAAAAAAAGCTGCAAAAAGCATCGGAAGTGACCGTGAAGGCTCCTCAGAATTTCTAACACTAGAAAAAGCCCAGGACTGACTCACTTGTGGGTTGTTTCACCCACAGCTGCAGGCAAAGAAAGCGCTAACAGCGCCACCTGGAGGCTGAAAGAATATTACAGCCGTAGAGTTTTGGAACATTGTAGAGAATCAAAGGGAAATGGGTAAACACACGTTAAACTTTCTGCCAAAATGTGCTTTTGTCCTAGCTCTGCATGAATCCACCTGGGCCCAAGAGGGCGTGGCTTCAGTGGAAGAGGTTTTGGAGAACGAGGGCCTACCGGAGCTCAGTGACGTGTGCACTGAAGGCAGCTGTTACCCAGCAACCGGGGACCTCCTGATTGGCCGAGCCCACCAGCTGTTTGCCACTTCCACCTGCGGTCTGACGCGGCCCGAGCCTTTCTGCATCGTCAGCCATCTGCAGGTGAGGGGTTGGGTGAGGGGCGTGTTTTTGTGTCACTGAAAAGTGGATTTCCAGAGGAAAGTCAAGTTAGGAAACTCAGAGATCTCTTGTTCAGATGTAGCTGCGGCTCATCAGAACCAGAAGATCGGACCACATCCTCCTTTTCTCAAGTCCTCCCTGAACTTGTCAAAGAATACCAGAGTTCCAACTCCAACAGCTCAGTGGGTGGTGTCAGTGTGGGGTTGGGGGCGCAATTAGGGGCAGATATTTAATTCAAACTACGACAAAGAAGCTTTGTGGAGAAACTGTTGACTTATTGTGAGGTCACACAGACAGAGCAGTGGAACTCCTTTGAAGTGGCGGTGGTGGTGGGAGGGTGTTCAGCTGTGTCCAGTTGTGATTGGCTGAGGAGGGGCTGATTTCTAATCCCAGCTCTTCATCTGCCTCTGAAAGTCCAGATTCATTTATCCCAGGTGGTTTCACAAACCAGGTTTTACTTTTATTTAAACTAGTAGATCATGGGGACCCGCAGCTTTACCTCAGAGTGGAACTCCTGCAGCCTGAGACTGCTTTTCGTGTAAAATGCTTCACTTCTTTGTTTGCTTAGACTGAAGTCTGCAGCATTTCCTGTGTAAAATGAGCTTCTAAAGGAAAACGCAGAACTGCCCGCAGATGTTTCTCCAGATGTTTGGAGGACAACTCAGCAGTTTACATTCAGTCAGACTGCACCAACTGAGCATGCTCAGAGATTTAAACAAACCCTCAAAGAAATTCTAAAGTGAATCCTTTGAAAACATGCAAAGCTGTGTTTGCAGATACAATCTGGTTTCTGCTGGTGTGAACCTCTGACTAAAGAACTGCAAACACACACTAATGAACACAGTAGTGTGATGTTACATTTTATCCAATGTAAAATGATGCAGCAGGTCACAGTTTAAACCCATGTTGGGCTCTTTTTTCTGTATTTCATAGCTGTAATTGGACTAGATCTGCCTGTAATCCAACCAAACAGACTCTCAATTGCTGAAGAACGTTAGGTGGGAACACAGGGATGAAACGGCTGGATCTGTCCACAGAGCAGCTGGACGGGCCAGGACTAGATCCTCTCAGAGGACTGATGGGTTTAAAAAGCCTATGGTCCGACTTTCCTTTTGTTTGCAGGAATCTGAAGAATTCACCTGAGCATTAACCTTTCACCTCCACCCCACCCCCCACCCTCCTGTTGTTACTTAGGAGGAGAAAAAGTGTTTTCTGTGTGACTCCACTGTGCCGTTCGAGGAGAGGGCCAACCACACCAACAGCCACCGGATCGAAAACGTGGTGACGACGTTTGGGCCAAACCGGCTGAAGACCTGGTGGCAGTCTGAGAACGGTGAGCCCCCCCCCCACAATGCAGTTTCTCCATTACATGTTAAAGACCCGCTCAGATGAAAACTGTGATCTTAACATGTCATTCCAATAATGGAGGACATAGATAAAGAAAATGACAATCAAAATGGTATTTATGAGTATTCTTTTATTCAGCATGTGATGAATCAGGAGCAAAAAGATGCCATTTGTAAAGAAACAAACAAAACTTATTTGTGGCTATTTCTGACTCCCCACTCTAATCCTTAACTATTAAAAACCTATATTGCGCAGGACTATCTAATACCCTGGATTTTAAAACTATTTGGACACCATGCTCACTATTTTTTTTAAATATCCCGTCATAATAAACATTTTAGGACAACTACTTATGACTTTACTGTGTCCTGATGATGAAAACGTTGATACATTTTTTAAAAATACATTTATTCAAAAAAATTACACTAAGTTTTAACTGTTATTTCCAGTGCTTCCTCATTTGGGTCCTCTCTCTCTGGGTCGGCTGCTGTTCAGCATCGCCGCCTATCTGTGGGGATGCGGGACCCCGCCTGGCATGTTGCCTTTGGCAGGATTTGCTGTTCTCAGAGAGGGAGGTCCCAACTATTAGCGTTTCCAACAGCCAGTTTACGTCCTCAGCCGTTTTACCCATCGTCTAGTTCCATCAGTTAGGGGGTGGGAGGTGTGAAAGGGTTGGGGGTATTGTGCTCTATTTTTATTTTGATTGCTTGTTTTTATATTATTGACATTGTTTTTTTTTTTTTTTAATCACTTTTTGTTTTTTTATATGAAAATTGATATATGATAAATAAAGATAAGATTGAGGATGGATTTGAACAGAATTACAAAATGGCAAACGCACTATATAGTGAGCTAATTAGTGAATGGTGAAGGAATTCAAACAAAGAAAATACAATGGGTTGACTATAAGCTCCTTGCTCTGCTCCATTCTGATTCATCCAAATAGATCCATAAACGTCTTTGTTTTCCTCATCTGAGCTGGAATCTGGATCTAAACAGTACGGCTGCACAACTCCAATACTGATCACCATTTTTGTTGCATCGGTGATGTTAGCTTAGGGGTGTGAGAGGCTGTAAGCTAGCTGGAAAGTGTGTAAACAAAGTGATGACGGGAAATGAATGACAGTGAGACTATCAGCAACAGGCATTCATCATCTCAGTTTTTCTTGCTGGTGCTCAAATGCAGATGCTAAAGCAGATAAGCTGAGTCAGGGGGAATCCTACTGGTCTGAGCTGTCTTTGGTGGAGAAGCACCCCCTGACCTCCACTCCTTCACAGGAGACCACTGGTGCAGGCCCGACGGTTCTGAATGATCCGTCAGTGTCAGATCTGATCCTCATCTGCTGTTTGCAGGTCTAGAGAATGTCACCATTCAGCTGAACCTTGAGGCGGAGTTCCACTTCACTCATCTCATCATGACCTTCAAGGTGAGTTCCTCACATGCTAGCGTTGTTAGCTACTGTCGTTTCACAGGACATGCAGAAGATATTGCTTCATAGTACATAGACATAGACAAATATTCAATAAACTTGACATAGACAATGGACCAAAGATATACACAGTGGATGTACAAACATATCTTTGGCCCAAATGGAACCCCATACCGCCCAGACTCTGCCTTCAGTGGATGAGAAATTGAGTTTGAGAATCCTGGTTCACACAGATGAAAATCCATGAAGTAGCAGTGTTGCCTACGCATTCTCACGCCCAACTTCTCACACATCAATGTTTGTTTAAGGACCCCACCACAACACTTTTTGAAATTTTGGGTGTCTTCATCTCATCGTTTCTTGACATGCTGGCTGTTGCCATTAAATTACATGTCCCCAACCTCTGGGCCGGAACCGGTACCCCAAGCCAGTACCGAACCCTAACCCGCTACCCCATCCGGTACCGCGTCCCGTTCCGGGTTAGGGTACCAGTGCTGGGTTAGGGTATCGGTACCAGCAGCGAACCGAGGAGCAACCGCATGTGGTACCACGTTGGGTATCACATACTGAGGGTTGTGGACCTTTGATTTTACAAACATCTAACACGTCAAGAAACAACAAGTTAGGGACACCCAAAGGGTCCAAAAGGGACGCAGAGGGGTCATTAACCAAACGTCGATACGTGACGAGTGTTTTGCAGGAGGGGATAAACCCTCCTCGTTTTAAATAAATCCTCGTTTTAGCCTCGAGCTTGCTGTCTGTGTGTTATGGGTCAAAAACATTTCTCTGTCCAGGTAAGTTCCAGTCTGTCTGAGCTGATCCGAACGGCTGAAAACTGTGTCTTCTGAAAAATAAGCCAGAAGCCAAAATAAGAGTTTTTTACACAAGAATTCCAATGTGTCTCAATGTACGTTGTTGCATTGAACATCTCCTTGAAATCTCAGACTTTAGTTTTGTTTCCGTCCTGCTGTTTTCCGTCCTTCGTTGGTTTGAAACAACCTTTTTTCTGGCATTCTCCTTCGCAGACGTTCCGACCTGCCGCCATGGTGATCGAGCGCTCAGCAGACTTTGGAAAGACGTGGCAGGTTTACCGCTACTTCGCCTACGACTGCGAATCTGCCTTCTCTTCGTTCCTCAGGGTCCGATGCAGAAGGTTGATGACGTCATCTGCGACTCGCGTTATTCTGATATTGAGCCGTCCACTGAAGGAGAGGTGAGTGAGGCTGTCATTCAGGGGGTCATCAGTGTAAACTCCCTCCTGCTCCACAGCTTTGACGTTTCCTCCTGTTCCAGGTGATTTACAGAGTTTTGGACCCGGCATTTCGGATAGATGACCCTTACAGTCCACGAATCCAAAGTATGTGTAACACTCTGTAACTGGTGTTCAGAATCTGTCTTGATTTTCTCTCAGTTTTTGTAGATTTGGTTTCCAGAAACAACATGTTTTTACATTTTTGGTTGTGTTCAAAGTTCAAAGATGTATAAGTTTGTGTTTATGGTTTGAAGTACTTTATTTGTGTTTCCTCTAATATGTGTTTTAAAGCTTTTCAAAAATAGTCATTTTAGGCTTTTATGTTCTTGTTTTCTGTGTAAAATCATAAGTAGTTGAATGGATTAGCATCAACTTCTGCAATCTTGAGTCAGAGATCTTATATTAAAGTTCACACCAGAACAATTACAACCAAGAGGGAGAGACTAAAAATACTGGAAAATGATGGAACAGGAAAAAAAAGACATTTTATTTTTATTTCTTTGTACATTTCCATGTTTTTCCTTTTTGCTTTTAAAGATAAACTCTTAACATGATTTCATCAAACAAAGAAATGTCACGTTTCAAAAATCAGGGCTATGTACATATATAGGAAATCACATATTGTGGGGTAATGCCAGTTAAAAATGTAACAGTCCTCAATGTTTGTGTCCCAGCTATGAGGTTTGATGTAAATTAATACCTTAAAACAATCTACTTTCTTTCCAAAGTTTATTTGAAATCACACTGTAATTGTGGTAAGAAATTCTTAGAAGGTCATACAAGGAATCCTAATCTAGAATACATGTACAGACCTATATATCCTAGATACAGTTGACCCAGACACATACTCTAGAGTCTAGAATCTATAACAATGGTTGTGGGCACTTAAACCTAGTCTTGATCTCATCGATCTTAGAATAAGTTGCTGAAACTATCGTGTCATTTAAATGAATCTTCATTCATTGTTTAGCATCTTGATGTGTTGCTAGCGGTTGTGAAAGTTTGCTTTCCCTCTGGCGTGGAGGACAGGAATCATTAGAAATCAGTCTAAATCGTGATAGTGATGAAACTGATGGGGATCTTGTTGGGGCTGAGCCAGATGACAGCGGTCACAAACGTCAACTGGACGCTTGTCTGTCCTGTTATTGTCTCTGTTCAGATCTGCTCAAGATAACCAATCTGCGAGTCAAGTTCACCAAGCTTCACACGCTGGGAGACAACCTGCTGGACTCACGCATGGAGATCAAAGAAAAGTACTACTATGCTGTCTACGACATGGTGGTCAGAGGAAACTGCTTCTGTTATGGACATGCCTCGGAGTGCGCCCCCGTCCAGGGGGCTGGCCAGATCATGGAGGGGATGGTGAGTCCTGGGATGGGTTGGGAGTAGTCCGGAAACGGTGGGCTAACCCTTAAAAAGATCTTACACTCTGAATTTGGCGATGAAGATTCTCGTTCATCCAGGTGGTGTTGCCTTGTAGTTGAGTTGTACTATCTGGACTTAAAAATCTTCCTGGAAACATTTTGTTGCTCATCAGGATTGATGAAGCTGCTTGAATGAGCAGCGAAACGTTTCAAGGAAGATTTTTAGAACTGCATTTAGGTCATAGCAATCTGGCAAAAGCTTTTTCAGATTTGACATGTCAGAGACACTTTCTCATCATTGCAGACACTCTCCACTGCATTCACACCTCCACACTCAAAAACTGAGAACTGCATAAAAGTTTCACGTCAGTTAGATTATAGCATACAAATGTCTATGATGGTGAGTTAGCACCAGTGTGAGTGTGCTTATTTAAATGTAAAAGGTGTTAAGGGATGTGACAAGGAAGGTGAGAACACAGACACCCCCCCCCCTCCACAAGGACACACAGCTCATATTACACAGTAATATGGGCTTGCCGCTACCCCATGACCTGAACAAGATGCCGACGTCTCCTTTGATAGATGATGGTGAGCACTAGTGACTTATCGCTCGAGTTGGTTTGTGTTTATGTTTTAATGGAAGCAGTGCAATTGTAAAATTACGTTTTTTCCACAAATTCTCACTCCCAACTTGTCATAAATGGACGTACAGTTTGGTATTTTTATTAACGTTTTTTGATCTGCTGACTGTTCCCCTTCAATCACCGTTCCCAACCCCCAGGACGCGGTACTGGATGCGGTACTGGACACAGAACCAGTACCTGGTTAGAGTACTGGGTTAGAATCAGGGTACGGGTACCGGTCGGTCTCCATTATGGTTGGGAACCCCTGATAAGCCTAAGCATTTTTTCCCTGTCTGCAGCCCGGTACTAAGTGGCCATCGGACTGGTACCGGTATGTGACGTAGAGGTTAGGGACTCGTGATTTAATGTTAAAAATGACAAGTTGCGGACACCCAAAACATCAAAAAGTGATGCGGTAGGCGCCCAAACCATACGTCCAAATATGATGAGTTGGGAGTGAGAATGCATAGTTTTTTTTCCAGTGTGTAATGCAAACGCTAATGCAGTCAGGGACCCTTAGATCCATCCCTTATGGAGAAACAGATCAATAGAAATCCACCCCTGACAACCAGACAAGAACACCTGATAACAGATAACTAAAGGAGTCCCCCGTCAGAGCCAAAACTGCCTAAACTCAAATAAACCATTTCAAAGTTCTCACAGACTTTCTTACCAAAATGTTTTTCATGAATATTCCTCCTTGGGATGGCACAGAGCGGTTGGAGGTCAGGCTTCCAGGTCTGTACCTCTGATGACTGATCCAAACTCACCAGTGATTCAGAATCTTATCAAGTCCTCAGTGTGTCTTCTCAGCTTTCATTATGAGATCCAAAACCCAAAAATGATCAGTCCAGGTAAACATTAACCAATGATTTTGTTGTTATTGTTTTAGGTTCATGGTCACTGCATGTGTAACCACAACACTAAAGGACTCAACTGTGAACAGTGCCAGGACTTTTACCATGACCTTCCCTGGAGACCAGCCGAGGGACGCAACACCAACGCCTGCAAAAGTGAGTCCATGCCGTCAGGGGGTAGCTGTTGGAGTCAGGGGTCAGGGGTTCAGCCTCAAGCTGGACAATCAATGTGTCTTTGGGTTAGACACCAAACCCATGGGCCCCAGTTGTAAAAGTATTCTGAGAGACTCTTTCAATGATGGTATCTGTTTTCCAGTCGGAACCATGCTGTGGACAAGTCAAGTCAAATAAATCCTATCCGTTACCTCAAAGCAACTCCCCCTGAATATGTTTTTGGAGTTTAACTTGCAACAACCAGAAGTTCTGATCCTGTCTTCTGCTGTGTCTTTAGAGTGCAACTGCAACCAGCACTCGGACGTGTGTCACTTTGACATGGCGGTGTTTGTCGCCTCTGGAGGTGTCAGTGGAGGAGTTTGTGACAACTGCCAACACAACACAGCAGGACACAAATGTGAGCAGTGTAAGCCATTCTTCTACCAGCATCCCGAGAGAGACGCCAGAGACCCCAACATCTGCCAGCGTGAGTGCTTTCATGTTCCTCCAGAGCCCGGCGGCACAGAGCCCACTTCACAGACCTGAAAAGACAACAATAACATGTCTGTGATGTGCTTGGAAGGATTTTCAACCCTCTCCTATTCTGGGGGTCCAAACTTTGAAGATGTCTTTCAATCTACTTCACTGTCTATAACTTTGTAGTTACAGAACACAGACGATAGGAAGATGTTATGGTTCTTTTATAAAACTATACTTTTATAAAACTTTAGTCTTATGTTTTAATCTGACAGGTTCATGTTGCATTAGTACTATGTGGCCTTCATCAGTAGCTGGATGACAGGTGTAGAGAACTGCTTCAGAATTAGGATGTAACTGTGAAACTGAAGAGCAAAACTCCTGACTGTTCCGTGTGATTAGCAGGACAGCAGAATTATGGGATGGATTTGAGACAAGATGAAAGGCTGAATAAAAGCTAAACACAGAGTAGTTTTGATTTGTCAAACCTTTGATGTAGTCTCAGCCAAGCTCAGACCTGCCTCAGAGGATCAACCCCCACAGCTTCAGACACCTCCATCAGACGAGGACGTAGGTCTTCTTCTCCTGGATAGGATCAAGTTTCTGTTTTATGTCATTTTAGAGACCAAACAAAGCAGACACTTACAGATAGATAATGCTTGTGTGCTTTGAGAGAACCTCGGGTGTGAACTTTTATGAATAAACTGAATTTAATGTAATTCATAAAATGGAGGAATATAATGGTTCATCCCTTCTGCTCTCTGTGGGGTCCAGATGACCCCAACCATATATTGATGTGCGATTCCTTCCGTGACAAATGTGGATAAAAGGTGGACAGGATTTTATGTCTGCCATGGACATTAGTGAAACTCAAAAATCAAAGATAAAGAAAAGTTCAGCGCACTGTCTTGTGGGGTCCAGATGACCCCACTTTTAATGTGAACAAACCAAGGAGAGCGGAAAGGTTACATGGTTCTGTTATTAATGAAGATTATGTATGTATGTATGTATGTATGTATGTATGTATGTATGTATGTATGTATGTATGTATGTATGTATGTATGGATGGATGGATGGATGGATGGATGGATGGATGGATGGATGGATGGATGGATGGATGGATGGATGGATGAAGGGATGGAGGGAAAGCGTGATGGATGGACGGACAGATGCATGGAAAGGTTGATGGACTGACAGATGAACAAACGGAACGAGGGATGGATGGATGGATGATAGACTACAATGTCAGCATTATTGGTATTTGGATGAATTCACATTCAGAGGCAGTTTCTGATATTAAGCAAAGTTCTGTCTGTAGTAACTGTTTCCCTTCAGTGCAAGAAGCATAAAAAGCTAAATCCAAAAAACTTTTATCAACTTTAAAGTCCTTTAACACCTATATTCTAGAACCACTTGTATTCCTTGACTTTTCATTCAGCTTGAGACTTTGGTTCTGTATGTTCTAAGGCTGTGTCTGAATTCCCACCATAATCACTAACTACTAAAAAACTGCATAAAAAACTGCAACTATCTTCTGCCCTGGACTGTAAAATCAATTCAGACACCATAATCACTACTTTTCTTCCGTTTTTCTTAACATAGAATATGACGTCAACAATTTCACACAGTGAAAATCTAACCAATGTGTAACCTGTGTTCTGATGATGAAGATGTTTATGGTCTATATCATGCACTATGTAGTGCATAGGGAATTCAGAGATTGTTTCTATTTTTAGTATTTTCATTGGATTTTTTTTAACTGTTTCAAGTTTTAACGATTGTTTAACCTCCCAACACCTGCATCCACATCACATTTTGAGTTCTGTTACCACAGTAGTTAATTCTGCATTACTGGGAACCTGTGAATGTGTGTGTAACAGGGTTAGCTCAGATATTAACTCGGCCCTTAAGAGGTTAGATTACACTTTTCAGACAAGATTTTAGTTTCTTTTCACACCCTTTTCTTGACTTATGTCAACTGCTGTTGTTATAAAGTTCTTTACGAACAAAGCGAGAACAGTTAAGAAACACAAAAGCCCAGACTGCTCCACTGTTTCACAGGACAGACTGCTCCAAGGTGAGGGGTCATGACAAAAAAGAGAGACTTAACATTCATGTGGTGGTGACTTCATCTGTGCAGCCTGCAACTGCGATCCCCTCGGCTCGGTGAACGGAGGACTTTGTGACGGAATGACGGACGTCCGGGCTGGTCTGATCGCTGGACAGTGCCGCTGTAAAGTCAACGTGGAGGGCGAGCGCTGCGACCGCTGCAGGCCGGCACATTACGGGCTGAGCGATGAGCCTGAAGGTTGCAAAGGTAAGAAAGATCAAAACCAAGGAAGTGTACATTAATGAAGAACCCGTCAATTAAACTGCAACACGCCAGCTTTTATTCGTGTCTGTGTTAACCTGTGAACAGTTTGACCAGAGGTGTCGTGGAACAGGAAGTGATAGTTGTTTTGTAATGACAGCGTGCACCTGCAGTCCTCTGGGAACTGCTCCTGGAGGAAACCCCTGTGACAGCCAATCAGGAAGCTGCTTCTGCAAACGTTTGACGACTGGACGAGACTGCGACCAGTGTGTGGTGAGAAGATCCTCTAACCAATCAGCTCAGAGCCCCCACAAAAGGCTAAACATTTTTTTGGGTTTATTTTATTCTATGGATCTGGTTTCTGGAGAATCCAGTGACGGTTCAGCAAGAGTCAGGGTCATTTTGTCCTCTTTTCTTGTTTTTTATAATTTTTTTGAATGGTTGTGTGTTGCAGCCTGAACACTGGGGTCTGAGTAACGACATGGACGGATGCAGACCCTGTGACTGTGATCTTGGAGGAGCGATCCACAATCAGTGAGTTCACAACCAGCAGAATGTTGTGCGGGTGTGCGTGAACCATTGACTGTATAAGAGAACTGGATATCGTGAGTGTGACATCATTAAAGGGTTTGTTTCCAGCTCCAACCAAAGGAAGTCAATTCAGTCTTTATGATGTAGACACCAGACGATGTCAGTAAGCAGTGATTGGTCCAAGTTGATCTAAGTCAACGTTTCTATGGCAACCACTCTCACCAATCAGGGGTGAGCATCCATTTAGAACTTGAGTAACTTGCACTACACCAAAATGAAAAAAAATGGAGTAGCAAGAACGAGATATCACAGGAAGAATGATTATTATATAGAATTATAGAATTATTAGTCTCTATAAAAGTCTGTGAGTTATTGGCTTCTTACATAAGGGGGGAGGAGTCTTTCATTCCAGTTCTCATACAGTCTATGGCATGAATGCACCTGTGAGCAAATCCACTTAAATATCCTCTTAATATTCAGAAAGCGAATAAGGTAAAATATTCATTTTTCTACTTCCTGTCTGTGTGTAGGTGTGACCAGATGAGCGGTCAGTGTGTTTGCAGAGATCACATGTTCGGTCGGCGCTGCGATCAGATCGAATCTGGATTCTACTTCAGCACTTTGGATCACTACACCTACGAAGCCGAAGATGCCAAGTTCGGGCCTGTGAGTAGCTCTTTGGACGCTTACATCGTTCCTTTGTGAGCAGTTAAAAAGATGACAAGAGGAACACTTAAAAGAAGGAGCGGATTCTGAAGTCTGTTACCTATCTAGTTCAGGACTTTACAAATCCTGAAATATTTATCTGACAGATTTGTACAGAATTTTCAGAATTTTAACCTTTATAGCAGTCAAGAAGTGTTGCAGAAATCTAATTTAGTTCAGTTAACTTCGGCAGCCTTCAGTGACCTCTTTCTTCATCATCTGTCATTTTCAAACAAAATCTTAAACACTATAACGTATTACACCATGCTCTGGATGAATACTCAATTCTGATTGGCTGCAGGGTGTCCATTAAAAAGGGAAACCTATTAGAGAAGCTGTTATGCAATAAAGATGCTCTAGGAAACTACTTCTGATTAAAAAAAAGCAGTGATGAGCTTCATCCTGGATGGATGGATGGATGGATGGATGGATGGATGGATGGATGGATGGATGGATGGATGGATGGATGGATGGATGGATGGATGGATGGATGGATGGATGGATGGATGGATGGATGGATGGATGGATGGATGGATGGATGGATGGATGGATGGATGGGCCGTTCCTCCACCATCACAACTTCTTATCCAATCACGTCCATGTTAGAGTACAGCGTAGTTTCATGGAGGAGCATCTTCATTCTGCTGTTGCATTTGTCTGTCCTTGCTGCTTACACACATCTAATTCTAGCTAAACCAAACAATGACAAAGACCTTAACTGACTGATTAGTTAAAGTTATAAAGAATAAAGAGGTGATGGTTTGGTCACATCTGATCCCTCAAACTTTATGGTTTAAAGCTTTGTTGGATCCTTCCTCATAGAAGCAGATCGCTTGTTGGCTGTTTCAGTCATTCAATCTTTTATTAATTATTATGACAGTAAAGTTAGCTTATTTACTTATGAATTCCTCTACTTTTTATGCAGTTGCATTCTCTTCCCCTCCCAGGTCTCATCCTCTTTTCACACTCTCCTTCTAGGGGGTCATGCTTGTCCCGAGGCCCCATCCTCAGGACCGCAGTCCCACATGGACGGGTATCGGCCTGGTCAATGTTCCAGAAGGAGCCTTTCTAGAGTTCACTATAGACAACATCCCATACTCCATGGAGTACAACATCCTCATCCGATACGAGCCTCAGGTAAGATGTCCACTCCTGGATGTCTTCAGGGGTCTTGACTGATTTCATGATTCCCTCAGAACTCTCGTGGGTCTCTACAGCGTGTTAGTTCTGCTCCAGATGGGGAGAGGTTTTTGGGAAAACGCTTTTTGTTTTTATGACTTTGAGGTTCAATGTTAATCGCACGAAGGCCTCAAACTCCTCATGTGGAAACACCAAACTATAAGTCGTTTCTTTATGTCAGCTCCCGGACCAATGGGAGGAGGTTCTGATGACAGTGATGAGGCCTGGACCAATCAGAGCGGACAGTCGCTGTGTCAACACCGTGCCAGACGACGATAACCAGATGACGTCGCTACAGCCCGGCTCACGGTCAGCGTCCCCCTAAACCAGGGGTGTATGGAGCTAAATCGGGGCCAATATTATTTGAAACCGAAATAAAATAGTTTGAAAAAAATATTCATGTTTGGCAGAAAAAAATAGGTTTCCAAAACGCAAAATTTCAATTTCAGTTTCAAATAATATTGGCCCCAATTTAGCTCCATGGGGTGTCCAAATCAGTCACACAGGGGGACAATTACACGGGACAGACAGGATAAACATTTATTGAACACTCTAAAACTACATTTCTAAAACTTTAAAACTTTTAACATAATTATGAACTAGATACATAGTGTTACCTGCGATAATGCTAGTGGGAATGCTGTAAACTGAATTTGGCTGCTGAATACCAAATTATTCCAGCGTTTTTAACTTAAAAAACTAAAAAAAAAAAAAAACTAAATTAGCCAAAACAGCTAGCACTTAAATACTAGTCTAATTCCAAAACAGCCTTAAAAAAAACTTAAAAAGAAAAGCCGAATAATCTAGATTATTAAATATTTTCCTGAATTTATTTATAGTTTTCTCCGGGACCTGAGTTCCAATCTCTGCCAGTGACATTAATTTGTCCACTGGTCTGACATTATAAATCCTTTGAAGATGTCAGTGCTGCTAGATAATGAATGCTGAGGCTAATAACCAGCTAAAATATTAGCTAAATGCCAAACAAGTCTAAAAAATAAACTTAGGTTAGCTAAAACAGCTAGCATGTAGCTGGAAAAAAGCTAAAATACAAAATATCTTAAAAAACTGAAAAAAAATAAATTAACCAAAACAGCTAGCATGTAAATATTAGCCTAACTCCTAAACAGCCTTAAAAAAACTTAAAAAGAAAAGCCTAAATTATCCAAAACAGCTAGCATGTAGATAAATATTAGCTAAGCTCCAAAATAGTCCAAAAAGCTAGTAGAATACCAATTTTTAAAACTTAAACCATAACTTTTTAACATATTTATGAATAATACAAAAGCAGGAATATTATTCCAGAACAAATTAACTTAAACCTTAAAATAATTTCCAATATTTTACCCTCCATAAAAATATATTTTGTCAAAATTATACAAGTTAGAAATAAGCGCAAGATAACATCGGGTCGTTAATAACAATAAAATAAAATGATCTGGAGGGCCGGATAGAATTACCCGGAGGGCCGAATCCGGCCCCCGGGCCTTGACTTTGACACACGCGCTCTAAACTTTCTGCAGTGAGACTATAAATGTTATTCCAGGATCGGTTGGAGGAATTAAAAGTTGCTGAAAGTGTCAGAAATAATCCTGGATGCTGTAAGAAGGCAGGGATCAAACACTGGAGTCCTGGCTGTGCTGTAGTGTCTGACAGGAGACGATGTCTCTGCAGGAATGTGGTTCTCCCCAGATCGGTCTGCTTTGAGTCTGGCTTGAACTACACGATCCGGCTCAGTCTGCCTCGGTACTCTGCGCTCGGAGATGTTCATTCTCCGTACACACTCATCGACTCGGTAAGGAAATCGTGTGTGTGTTGTGGGGTTGGACTCTGGTTAAATGTCCACAAGAACCATCGGTTTTGAGTGCAGTTGTCCTGTCACTCCTCCTCAGATCGTGCTGATGCCGGACTGTCAGAACCTGGACATGTTCACGGCCTCAGAGGGAGGAGAGTCCAGCAGCTGGGAGATCTTTCAGCGTTACCGATGTCTGGAAAACAGCCAGAGCGTGGTGAAGACTCCAATGACCGACATTTGCAGAAACTTCATCTTTAGGATTTCAGCTGTGCTGCACCAGGGGGCCAAAGGTGAGATGAAGAAAGAAAAGCAGTCCCCGTAGTTTGAAGATGATGATCTCCATAGATCCAGAGCAAAGTTTGATGAATGTAGCGACCTGCGCTCAGGTTCAGCTGAAGCTGCTGCTTCTGCTATCCAGGTTTCCCTGAGAACTCCAGATCTATCAGAGAAACACGTGAAGCTGAAGCAAACATCACAGCAGTAAGAATTAAGATCAAAAAGATCAAATTTGTTGTTTTTTAATTAAACTCACGGATGATGTCTCAGGGCTCTTTGCATCATCATTTAGACACGAAAAAGCCAGAATGAGGAAAGTTTCTGCGGAAAAATACAACAGATTTAAGGAAAATACCATTAAAAAGTAGCAAGCACAGATTTGAAGCTGCCAACATCAAGGTGTAGCATCCTCCAGAGGCTGTGGTTAAATCTTCTGTGTCCCAACAAGGCTGTGACATCAGCAAGGAGGGGGTGGAGTCATGGTTTGGGCCCATAGTCATTGGGAAAGGTGTGAAAATCCTCTTCATCATGACAATGCAGCAGGATTACCTCTGCATCATTGCTATCAGCATAAACAGATGCTTTGTTGCCTCCTCATTGTTGGAAACGTTTCAGCATCCCGTCAGTATGCTCTGAAAACAGCAGGCGGTTCTGTAATGATCATGTTGTTTCTTTTGTGTTCTTCACTGCTGGAGATTTCCCCTTCTCCTCTGTCCACTGATCATCTGTGAATCTCTTCCTCGTCTTTCACCTTGTTTTTTTCTCGTGTTTTGTTGCGTCAGTTTTTATTGTTCCATTTGCAGCTGAACTTTCTCCGTCATTGTCTCGACATCTGTCTGTGCCCGTAAATCTGTCAGCTCCTCAGCAACAGAAGGCTGGTTGAGGCTTGTTCGTCTTAAGATGTTGTCTGCATTTCCCAGAATGCCAGTGTGACCCTCAGGGCTCGCTGAGCACAGTGTGTGATCCCAACGGTGGTCAGTGCCGATGTCGCCCCAACGTGGTTGGCCGGAGCTGTGACCGATGCGCTCCTGCCACCTTCCAGTTCGGACCCAGCGGCTGCATAGGTCAGCTTACCCTTGAACACAGATGTCGTTGTTCCCTCAGTCCATAACTGTCGGCGCCTCCTCTTCCAGCATGTGAGTGCGACCCGCTGGGCTCTCAGGGTCCGTTCTGTGATCAGCTGACCGGCCAGTGCGTCTGTGTGGTCGGCGCGTACGGCCGGCAGTGCGACCGCTGCCTGCCGGGTCACTGGGGCTTCCCCGCTTGCCGACCCTGCTCCTGCAACGGCCACACCGAGACCTGTGACCCCGACACCGGCAGCTGCCTGCACTGCAGAGACCACACGGCAGGACACAGCTGTGAGAGGTGAGAGTTGTTTCCTACCCCCACACAGGTCAGGTGACCCTTTTACCTTATTTTACAGCATTTTGAGCAATCTCGTGTTGTTTTGAACGTGCTACACAAAGAAAATAGCGAGGTGACCTTTAACTAGAAAGCTACAGACACACCGGGCGTGTGACATGAGTATAAGAACTCCTGTTCTTGAACGCGAGTATAGCCAATAGCGTTCACATTGGACAAGCAAGAACAGAATTCGTATTCTTTTTTATTCTTTATTAGCGAACGTCCGCTGCACGGACAGTTGGAAGGGGCTTGATGCCAAATGTTGAAGTGCTACAAATCTGATGACTCTTGACACAGCTCTATTCCGATACATGGAAGACTTGTGTCATAGAATACTGAGTGCAATTTATGGAATCAATTTGATTCAATTTAAGCTTAAGCTTTATAAAAATATATATAAAATATTGCATAAAGCTAAAGTACGCTAGCTTGATGCTAACGTTTCATGGAATTTCTCATAGGATGGCTAATGCTAACACTCAGTTGACCTAAACATAGATTGTTGACTAAATAATCATCTTTACAAACTCACAGTTATAAACTTTTCAACTCTTTTAAGGAAATATTTTTTATAGCGCCATCGCCACCTAGTGGCCAAACTGAAACTCCCTCCAGGAGAAGCAGAACAATGTTTACAATGTTAATAATCCAAACATTTTTTTAACTTCTCCATGTAACATTGTATGATATGAACAATCTCATTATTTTACAGTATGCGAACTGGATCAGATTAATATAAATATATTCAAAAAATACAGTAGATTATTCATATTTTTCTAAACAAACATGTATAAATGTGAATACTCAAAATCTAATTAAATTGAAGAATTGAAGAAAAAATATGAATTGAATCGATTCAGTCTCTTGTGAATCGAATCATTTCTGGAAATTCAAATCGACGCCCATCTCTAGTTCATACGGATCACTGGCCGCGGTTCTGCCCACATGCGTACCACAGATCAAACCCACTCCTCCCAAATTCCTGTACTGTACACATCTTATTTGTAACAAGGGTCATATTTCCTGCTTGCCACCGCATGTGGGAGGAGCTTCCATCAGAAAGTTTTCTCGAACTGGTCATGGAGGACGCGGATACTGAGGTTTATTTATTTTGAAAAGATGAATAAAAGTATCGGAGCACATCTCCGTGTCTGAGTGAGGAGCATTAGCTATCCCGCATCCAACGTCAGGAGATGGCAGTATGGCAAGCCAAAAGGATCAAAAATTGCCAGGAAAAGCAAGCATGGCAGTGCCTCACCTGCACATGTACTTCAGATAATAATAATCATTTGAAATATTTAAATGTTCCCACAGTTAAATTCAATTATACAATTAATAAAAAAAGTAATGAAATTTTACTTTTAACTTTTTCTTTTAATCTTTAATTTGGACGTTGGAGGGTGGGGGGTGGGGCCAGGGGAAAATTGCATACTCAGCATTCTTTTCTCTCAGTTTGCCTCATGACCACAGACAGGCTCACTGGTATCCTGTCTCCTCCCACCACCAGGTGTCTCGATGGTTACTATGGTGACCCAGTGCTGGGGTCGGGTGACCACTGTCGTCCCTGCATGTGTCCTGACGGTCCAGAGAGTTTGCGTCAGTTTGCAGGAAGCTGTTTCCGTAGCGACGACTCCCAGCAGGCCGTATGCGTTTGCAGCACTGGATACAGAGGTAAGAACTGCAGCACAGACGAGTATGTTAAAAAATGTTTGCGTCATTACTGAAGCATTTTATATTCACCAGGTTAAAACTAAAACTGGAAAATTGCAAGAAAATTTAATGAGAAAATTATGTGAATATCTTATGAAAATTCTTATTTTATTATTAATTTTTGAATATTTTTATCCAAGTTTTTGTGAATCAAAAACATTCTCATCCCCGAATCATCAGATGTTGACGTTTGGTAAAGGAGCCTTCCGGCTCACTTTTTAACGTTTTTGGCGGCAACCAACTTGTCGTTTTTTGACGTGATGGCTGTTCGTAAAATCAAAGGTCTACAGCCCTCCGGACGTGGTACCAGACGGAGGACCAGACTGGTCCTCAGAACGCATCCAGCACCAGTACCCAAACCCGATATTGGATATGGTACCAAACATGGTACCAGATTCGAACCTGTGCCAGACGTGGTACCAGAGCCTGTACCAGATGGGGCTAGCGGACCAATTCCAACCATGGTACCAGAGCCTAACCTGTACCAGATGTGGGGGCGGACCTTGACCCTGTACCAGATGTGGGGGCGGACCCTGTCCCTGTACCAGACGTGGTACACAGAGGGGTCTTAAGCTAGTGAGAGAGTTAACAGAGATCTCTCAGTTATGGGTGACAGAAAGGGGGGGCGGGGTTGCTCCGTGCCAACAGTCCCGTCCACAAATACTTTGGCCCTGCAGGAACTATGTCCTTGAAAACTAAAAAGGTTTTTGGCTAAAAACGGCAACTTCATAATTAAAAGACCACTTGGAGCATTTATACAAACCTAAAGATGATTGGATCTTTAGGCATCATCATCATCATTATCATCATCATCATCATCTTAAACGAATGAGAAAAATAGTCTTCATTGTCATTGCAACAGTACAAGAACTTGTCCAATAAACTGACTCATTTGCACTTGCACAAATTCCTATTATTAAAAGTCCAAATAGATCCCATGGATCGTTGGTCCAGCCACATGAATTCCATCCAGCAGAAAGAATTCACTCTCCTGTTCAAAAAAATGTTGTCAATTAGATTCAGAGACCATCTGATCAAATCCATTTCCAGAGAGAGACATTCAGAAGGGTTCATGAGAACATGCGTGCTGGGACTGCTGGTCTGTTTGATGACAGCCTGTTCAAACACATCCTGCGGGGGGAGGCGGAACCAAATGATGGTCCAAAGGTTTGAGGGGTAATCGTGCCTCAAATATTGCGATGGAAATTTTCTGGGATGATTGTTGTGGTCTCTGAGGCCGGGTTTAATTTGGGGAAGGGAAGGTGTGTGATTAAACCCGCGCAGACGGCAGGAATGTGTCAGATCTGTCATTACAGCAGGAAGGAAGACGTGGGGGCTGTAATCTGTCTCTGACAGACCCATGAATCACGCCCCCCTTTAAAACCTGAACAGTCCTACAAGCACGAGTCTCTAGTTAATGCAGGAAAACTGAAAGTAGCTTCACAGGTGATGGGAAGAAAAAGGAGGCGGGATTTGACCAACTGGGAGTCAGAGAAAGATCCTAAAGCAGTAAACACTACAACTAACTGTTCAATTAGACAGTGCAGTTTGTGTGGACGTCCCACAGGCATCTTGGCCCTTAAGGATCACCTGCACACCCTGTACCTGTAGCTATACCTTAATGATGACTAGAGTGTGATGTAAGGACAGCGGACAATGTCATATATGTGTGTAACTTAATCTACCTTTGGATTACTTCCACATCAGACGTCTCCCTTTCCCTTGTGAGCCAACGCCCTGCTTGTTTTCCAGCTAACCCTAATTGCTGATTAGCTGGATTTAGTGAGATCAGCTTCAGATTGACTGAACACACCTAATCCAGGTGTGCGCACAAAATAGCAATTTGTGGCCACAAAATACTAATTTGTGTGAACAAAATCCTAACTTGTCCATACAAAGAGCTAACTTTTGCACACAAAAATGCTAGTCGTGCCCATAAAAAAACAATTTGTGCCTGCAAAAAAATTAATCAGAATGCAAAAAAAGCTAATTTTTTATCACAAAATACAGCTTGTGTTTACAAAATGTTAATTTATGTACAAAAAGTTCTCATTGGTAAGCACAAAATGTTAACTTTCATGCACAAAATGCCCATTTGTGGACACAAAATGTTAACTTTTGAACACAAAATGCAACTTTAGCACAAAAAATGCTAACTTTTACACTCAAAATACTAACTTGTGCATACAAGATTTAATGTGTGCACAGAAATTGCTAACTTTACCTGTGAAGTACCATTTCAAGTGTTATTCTAAGTAACTAGTGGGGATAAAAACAACTACCAATAGTTAGATTACTCAATTACTTAACTTATAATTGTGTTTCACTTACCTTTTAACTCACAGTGTGTAATGCCTGACATGATGCGTCTTGGTGTCAGTTTGACCGTTTGCTTTGGTGTTTTTTCTCCTGTCCAGGACCTCGCTGTGATGAGTGTTCTCCAGGTTACCATGGAAATCCAAATGAGGTGGGGGGGCAGTGTGTTCCCTGTCAGTGCAACAACAACATCGACATGCTGGACCCCGAGTCCTGCGACCGTCAGACCGGCGAGTGTCTGCGATGTCTGTACCACAGCGAGGGCACGGCATGCCAGGACTGTAAGCTGGGTTACTATGGCAACGCATTGCTGCAAGACTGCCGGAGTGAGTACGGAAACCATCTGTGAGACCACAGCAGAATTTTCTTTTCAAGAGCTTACTTACAGAAATGTGATTTAGAGTTGAGCAGACACGTGTACAAACATCTCAGATCATTAACCCCCCCGCACCTCTCCCCTTGTTTGGGCCGACAGAATGTGTTTGCAACCAGCTGGGCAGCAGCCCGTCCAGCTGCTCTCCGTCTGGAGACTGTCACTGCAACCGCAGCAGCGGTCAGTGTCCCTGCCTGCCCAACGTCACCGGCCAGTACTGCGACCGCTGTGCGCCGGACACCTGGAATATGGCGAGCGGGCTCGGGTGTCAGAGCTGTGACTGCGATCCCAAACATTCGTACGGGACGTCCTGCAACCAGGTCAGTGTAGAAGTGAGCTCTGAGTTCAGGACGCTAACGCTAGCTGCACGTTTCAATGTGTGGGGTCTCTAAATCTCCACAGATCAGTGGTCAGTGTTCCTGCCAACCTGGTTTTGGAGGAAGAACCTGCAACGAGTGTAAGGAGCTGTTCTGGGGAGACCCTGAGGTCAAATGTTACGGTACGTCCCACCGTGTTCTCCAACTGATAAGTGTGCAGAATTCAGGTTCAGGTGGATGGAAGGCAGATGCAGGATCTGCTGCTTTTCTCAAAGTTTGTCTGTATCCTAATGACCCAAACGTTCGCTGAGGTCTGGCTGCTCCGTCACCATGGAAACAGAACTACATATCTCTCTCTGCGTGAATCCAGGCTGAGATTCAGAGTTTTGCTGGACTGTAAGAGTCTGGTAGAAGAGGAAGAGCTCTGTCACAGCATGGAGAAAATCAAAAGACTTAAAAGAACTCGTAAAGAACAGAAGATCAAAGTTCTGGTGGGTCAGAGCTCCGAGCTGCAGCGAGCTTCCACAGCTGCTGCGTCCTACAGTGGTGTTGAAATCAAAGCAGATGTGAACCAGATGTTTGAGCAAAAGTCTGGGACTGTTGCAGGAATCCAGGAGTCTGACGGGACAGAGCTGACTCAGCTCTCTGTCTGCCGACCACAAACAGCGATCCTCTACTAGACTTCTAGACCTCTGCTTCAGCCTGAACTCCGGTCTGAAGCCCCCCTAAAGAGTCACTAAGTTTTACTTTCAGGTTGATAAACAGATGAACTAATCTGGCATCTTGATCCCATTCCAGGGACTGGAACTGGTCTCCAAAACAGACTTCAGGCTTTGGTTCCAAATACAAACAAATATAAACTAATAAAAAACATGAAAAAGTCCACAAACTCAGGGTTAAAAAGTCCGAAAAAGTCTTTCATTTTGATATCTGAGCCTTAAAAACTGTTCTTTTTGAAACGTCTCCATTTCCCATTTCTCATCCAAAATGTTATTTTTCAACCATAATTATTTTGATCAAATAAAGCCAATAAAAAGCAGCAGAATCAAACATTATGCTTCATTGTGCTGGATCTCCACCACCGGTCAAAACAAAAAAAGAAAAGAAAATGTAACTTTAACGTAACACGGACACTATTGATATGAGCTGGTCACGAATAATCATTAATAAACAACAAACAACAACACATGTGTTGTTGTAGAATGCAAGCTACAATCACCAGACATTTAGTCATAACTCATCATCCCATTACCATCCCACTACCATTTTTCTTCTGTTAAGGATAAATAACTCTGTCATCAGCATAGAAAGTGAATGGATATCGTGCTTTATGAGGGGTGGGTTAAGTGTGAGGTTTAAATTTAATTATTTATACGGCGGCTTTTACATGATCGCCGTCCAACAAGCTGCAGAACAGTAAAATCACAAAACAATAAAAATAATAAATTAGTTTTTAATTTAAGAACAAATGTAGAATTGTAAATTATAAAACAAACCAGTAGATTAACGGTTGAAAAGTTACAGCAAATCAAAGATCATAAACACTGGAGCTCCGGTGTTAAAGGGTTAGCGGAACGCTAGCTCTGAAGCTACGATCACACCGCCAACGGAAACTTGCGTTTAAGCGACTATTTCCAATGAAACGTCTATAGAAATGCGTTTGAAACTCATGTTCGTCCATCACTACGCACATTTTTAGGAGACTATTTGGACTCTTCTTACAAACACTGAACGTGTTGAAATTTGAATCATTTGCGCTGAAATTCCTATTTCTCCGCTCCCCCACTGAGTCTTATTTTCTGCTTAGTTTTCTTTTTGCCTCAGTGTTCAGGTCTAAAGTTGGAAAATCCAAAAGAGACAAGAACCTAAACCATATCAGGAAGAGAGCAGTGTTTGTTTTTAAACTTGAGAAAGTTTATCTCTGAAAGAGAAACTTTATGTTTTTTTTATTAATTTGTTTGTAGTAATGTTGAAAATGATTTAAAATGTCCTTTAGGTTGAAAATGTTCTGGTCCCTGTCTCCCTGTCAGAGTAAAGGTTCTGTTGATGAGGCTGTCGTCACGGTAACGAGCTCTGCTGTCTCTAGAGCTTCTAGAAAGACGCGAGTTTTCATAAATCCGCTTTTCAGCGTCTGGAGCAGCACACAGACTGACTCTTGTCTCCTCAGCCTGCGACTGCGACCCCCGCGGGATCTCGGAGCAGCAGTGCAACAAAGCCAACGGGCGCTGCGTGTGCGTGGAGGGCGTGTCCGGGCCGCGCTGCGACACCTGCGCTCGCGGCTTCTCCGGCGTCTTCCCCGACTGTCGGCGCTGCCACCAGTGCTTCGCGGAGTGGGACGATGTCATCGGCCAGCTGACCAACCAGACGCACCGGCTGGTCAACAAGGTCAACGCCCTCAAAGCCAGCGGCGTGAGCGGACCGCACAAGAAGCACTTTGACAGCATGCAGAAAAGTGCTGCGGAGATCCAGGTCATCCTGGACCAGAACCTCGCCTCACAGCCGCTGACGGAGATCCAGCAGCTGCTGCAGCAGGCCGGGTGAGGTCACGACCCGGCTGATGTCGTAAAAACCTCAGAATGAACTTCATTCATGACCTGCGTCTGTGTGTCAGTGACCTGATGGGGACGCTGAGTCAGACTTTGAACCGCACCGAGCAGACTCTCGTGGACCTGGAGGACCAGAACTCTGTGACCAAGACAGAAGTGGGCTCTCTGATGTCAGACACTCAGAAACTGGAGGAAACGGTTCAGGAGCTGCAGCTGCAGGTCCAGTTCATCAAGAACTCCAACATCCGAGGTAAAAAAGATGATCATTATTTCAGGTTTGCACCTTATGAAAATCCAAAGCACAATGCAAATGCAAATGTAGCATCAACACATAGAAGAGTAATGACATGGGTTATTAAACATTACAAGGAGACGTGCCTCGCTCAAGCTCCTAGAAAACTACAGACGTCAAGAAATGACCAACAAGAAAATGTTTAAAAAGTGAAGTTTTCATTCCGCTGATAACTGAAGGCTCTTTCTGTTATGAGGTCACTGAGGACATGCGTCCACTTTAACGGGTTTGTTTTTGGTGAACTGACCCGGTCTCAGCGGGGACGATTTTTTTAAAACCACATCCGTTTCTCACTTCATGCTTCATTACATTTAATTAATACTTTTCTTGATAAGGATACAGATAATATATGGAGTTAAAAAAAAACGTTTCCAGCTAAAACCACTGAGCTGTAGGCTGTTGTTTTCCAGAAACGTCTTTTTAAATACTTTACCCTAGAACTCTTTCACTATTAAAGTTACACCATCACTTTAACCGGGTAATTACACGCAGTAAAAAGTATTCCTCATAAAAAATATGACAACACATAATAAATTAGAGTAGTGTTCTTCTATTTTCAACTTTGATATTTGGGTAACACTTTACATGAGGTGTTGCAAAATACTTAAATTTAATGTTGAAAAAGAGAGTTAATACATTTGTTAAGCTTTTAAGACGTTCATTAATATGGCCTTTGTAGACAATTATTTTATTTTAAATGTTAATGAATCTTACTAAATATGTTAATAAACCTTATCCGGCTTATTGTACTATTAAATGATAACCTATAAACACACTAATAATGTTTGTTAATGTGTTGATGAAGCTTGTTATAAAGCATTGCCGGAATTTGAAACAAAAGGAAAATAAAAACATTCTTGAAAATTATTTAAAAAATTAGGAATTTGAGAAGAAAAAATTCCTAAAAAAAAAAAATGATACTGGGGACTTAACCTTTGATCCATCTATTCCTGGGACATGTGAAACTTTAACCAGGGACCCAATGCAACATATTGAAAATTTTCTTGGGTGAAATCAGCCTCAGTAGCATAGACGTCCGCGTTCTAAACTCTCAGGTTCAGGCATCGCTGCACACGTTTCTGTGAGCGTTCTTTGGCTCCACGTTCAAAACGCCATTAAACACACATTAAAGGCTAAACCAGTTGAACTTTGACCAATCAGGGCCTCTGATTTCTTAGGCATGTGTGGATGGTGTCTCCTCTGATTCACAAAAGTGCCAACAGTTTGAAAGATGATCATGGAGGAGAAATGAATAATGCCGGTTTGTGTCCGGACTTAATTCCATGACAAGAAGTCTTTCATGAAATATTCTAACTGTCGTTGGTTCCCATGTGCTAATATCAGGTTGTGTCATTACAGGGAATGCGTGGTTGGTTCTGAACATTCTGAAGCTTCTGTTGAATTTCATTTGTCGTTTGTTGCTTCATCAGTTTTGTTGTTGTTTTTTTCAGGAGCGTCCGACAGCATCACAAAGTACTTCCAGCAGTCTCAGGCGGCAGAAGCTCGAGCTAACGCCTCCACCGTGGACTCTGGCAGCCCAACAGAACTCTCTGCAGAGCTGCGCCGGCTCACTCTGGACACTCTGAATCGGACCCAGCAGAACTTCACGAGCAGACACACTGAGCACGCCCAGAACCTGGACGAGCTGGCGGGAGAGCTGCAGACGTTGGACCTGTCGTGGCTTAACCAAAAGGTGAAAGAACAGCCCTTCCTTTGGTTAGCAAAACCCAGACAAATGCTAAATGCCATAAATCTGAGCGTCTCCTTGTCGATGTAGACCTGTGGAGGTTCCTCGTCCGCTCAGGACTCGTGCCGCTCTCCTTGTGGTGGTCTGGGCTGTGAAGGGAAGAGTGGATGTGGAGGAGAAGGGTGTGACGGCGCCGTGACCGCCGCAAACACCGTTCTGATGAAGGCCCGAGAGTCCGAGCAGGACATCGCCAGCGCCCTGGAGGAGGTGGACCAGCTCTCCAAGATGGTGACAGAAGTTCCTCCTCGCGCTTTTTTTTTCATGAGTGGAAGTGAGAATAGATGGAGCAGAACAGCAGCAGAAGCTCCTCCTCTCAGGTGTGTGTCCTCCCCAGGTGTTGGAAGCCAAGCTGCAGGCAGATGAGGCCAAACTGAGCGCTCAGAACGTCCTGAAGAACGCCAACAGAACCAAACTGAAAGTGGACCAGAGCAACGAAGAGCTGCGCAGCCTCATCCGACAAATCAGAGACTTCCTCACACGTACGTATTCACATCAAAGGTTGAAGATGCGCAGACAGGTTCCTGAGCGGTCAGCAGCTGTCCTGCTGTCGCTGGAGAGGGAAACGGCTGATGGGCGGAGTCACAGCTTCCTGCACAGGAGCAAAGGGAAAAAACTGAAAAAGGAACCCAAAACAAGCAGAACACGACACTCATCTATGTTTGTCGTCCAAACAAACGTGCAGAAACATCTCAAACTCTTGAACATTCCTGTTTGATTCATTCAAGGACCACTGAGACTGGATCCTGACAGGAGATCAGAACCAGATCAGAACCAGTTCAACATTTATTTATTTATTTTCCTCACTGCCTCTCTTTTGATGCGCATCAAATCTGCTGCTGGACGCTTGTCCAAAAGTGGAGGCATTGACTGTATATCTCATTTACAATGTATAGAAGAGTGACATCAAGAGATCAGATTGATTGATTTTGCAGATCTTTACGAAAGCATCAGTAACCATGTCTCTATGTCTGGGATGGTTCAATCTTGCCCAGTTGTGAAGTGAAAAACTATAAGGATGTCAAAAATAGCAAGTTTCTGTGGTGAGTTCTAGTTATCTAAAGGAATGAGCAATGCGCAATTCTGCCACTAGGGGGAGCAAAGGGAAAGCAAGACAGACATAAGAAGAAATCAGGAAATAAACAGCAAAGGTCTTTGCAAGTGCGTGCCACATCTGGATAGGATCCATTTTTCATTGATTTGCACGGTTATATTTTAGGCAGGTGTTTAATTTTTTTCTGTAGCTCCCTCTTGAGTTAACTATCGGGATTGCTTCAATATCTGATGTAAAATTCACTATAAAATTTAATAAAACATTTTTTAGGAGAATTAATGTGTAATAATTAGTGATTAGGTCATCTGAGGCATTTTTCCAACTGAGAAAAAAAACAAAAACGAAGCTACAGATAAATTAACCATAGGTTATTTTGCTATTATGTTTGGGGTCCGTCCCGTTTGAGATCAGGCGGGTTAAATGTGGACCCAGAACCAAAATGAGTTTGACACCCCTGCTTTCAGCAGTACTTCTGTTTTTCTGTGACCCAGTTTGATGACTTGCTGTCCCGCATTAGTCCGAGGAAAAAAAACTAACTAAATTTGAAGAACTTTTATTATTGTCTTCATAGACGAAAGAAAATATTATGAAGTTTAGGAGGAGAACGATCAGACTCCACCTGCTGATCACATCATCAACACGTCCCAGACCAAAACTGAGTCCCTGATATCTGAATCTATACTCTATGAAAGTTTCATTCTTTTGAATCAAATTATAAAAATAAACATGCTTTATCATAATATATTAACTTTTGCGGCGGTCTGGCAGTAGCTCGTTTTGAGTGGCGAGCATCGAATATTTTAGAAGGGCCACGCAAACTTGTCACATGGATCGCATTCGGTGTGAATCTACCTTTAAAGAACCAAATATTTCTACTCTGATTAGTTTGGATCCCTTTCAAACATTTTTTTTCACCAGACTAGTTTTTCTCAGATATTCTGCTGTTTTTTTTTTTTTTTTTTTTCCCAGAAATGTATTTTTTATCTCACCTTCATAAAATGTGGGGCGAGGTCCTTTTTGGAGAAGAAAAGAAGAATTAAACAAATCTATTTTAATTTATCACAAAACAGCACTTATTTATAGTAGTCAATAGACCAAAAAAAAAAAAAAAAGATTTTGTGTCAATTAAAGTTACCCTTTAAGGAACCACTTGAGTTTGGTGAAAGAAAGAAAGAAGCAATAAATCAGATAAACACTCATATTTCTAAAGTATCTTTTTTTTTCGTTCGTCCATCTATCCATGGTCTTAACCAGTGGTTTCCCTTTGGGGTCACGGGGCAGCTGGAGCTTGTTGTCCCGGCTACTGTAGGGCAGAGGCGGGTTTCACCCACAGCTCCCATTATTTTATTTTTCATGGCGTGTCTCTGGGAGGGGCACGTTTTTCCCTTTGATTTAATGATTTTATTTTATTTTAGCTTGATTGATTAATTGATTGAACTGTTTATTTCAAGCATAGATTGTGGAAAAATAGAGGGCAAACTGAAAAACTGAAATGCTTTGATTGGAAAATAGAAAACAAACAAACAAAGACGCACTTATGTCACATTAGATTCATTAAATATAGTAATTATTAACTAAAGTAGAGTTTGAATGATTACTTGAAAAGAAGCAAATTTAAATAATCCCACCCCTACATAGTTACTTCATTTAACAGTTTTCCAAAATTCTTGTAATCCGGTTTAGTGCTTAAATGTGGACCAATGGTTGGACCCCACAACACCATCTGCATTTTTGAAACTGCAGTAAACATGCCCCTCCCACTTCTATTTATTTTTTCCATTTATTTGGATAATTTTCACCATGCAGAATCCAAAAGTTGACTGAAATTATTGGTGCAGTGAACAACAAAAAAATCCTTTTTCCATAATGGATTCTGTGAGTTTGGTCTGTTATGTTCATCATAGAATCATCTGTGAGGGAAAATGTACAATAGAAGGAAGCAGGAAGTCCCATTGCTTCATTTTTAAGAAATGGAGCAGAAATCAGCTCATAGGTTTGTAATGTAACCCTGCTTTCAGTGGCAGATTTCACAGGTTTACACTGTAGCTGCTGTTTTGGTCCATTCCTCCTTGCAGATCTTCTTAAGAGCTGTGAGGTTTTTTGGAGCTGTTATTGGCCAACGCATTTCAACTCCCTCCACAGATTCTGAACACTCCCGAAACTTAAAATGTTTTTTTTACATTGCCACCCCTACTAATAATCAACAGATGATCTGTTATCTTCAGGCTGCTTGTTTATTGTAGATTGGTTCATTCAAGTCTAGTTCAGGTCTACAATCTCGTGTCTGGTGTCCTTTGACAGCTCTTTGGTCTTTGTCATGGTGGAGAGGTCTGCAGTCTGGCTGTATAAGGGTGTGGACAGACGTCTTTTTACAGATAACCAGTTAAAACAGGTGTCATTGATACAGCCAACAAGTGGAGGATAGAAGAACTTAAAGACCCATTCCAATGAAAATGATGTTTTTGGAGTTTTAAACATGTTCTGTAGCATTTTTCCCACAGTGGAGGACAAATATAGAAGAATTTAAGATTAAAGCAGCATTTCTGAGTAGTTCTTAATTCAAACCGTTACGGATCAGGAGCAAATGAAAACCGGCGATTTGAAAAAGCTCTGGGTTGTGACGCAGCAACTGCCAAAGTCTCTCTGCTCTGCTACAATTCTGATGTAAATTATTTACATTATTTTCACAGGAAAATAGATTTATTAATTTCTACATTTTCCTAGTCTTCGCTGGAATCTGGATCTCAACTATACATCTGGATAACTCAGATTTTTCTCTTTGTTGTTTTTTTTTTTAATGCTATGTTAGTCTGGAGCTGTAAGGTGCTACAAGCTAGCAGGAAAGGGAAACAAAGGGCTGATGGGAAATTAGCATAAGCTAACTTCCACAACAACAACCTTTCTAATTTCTAATGAGCACCTGCTGCTCTGTAGAATATAGGTCTTCAAAAAATGATTTTGATTTGATTTTTGCAAAAAACAAAATTACATAATCATAAATAATTTAAAAGAATATTTTTCAAAAGATAAAAATGTAGTTGAAGTGGGACTTTAAAGCAGGGCTGCCACGATTATTGACTAATTTAATAGTCGATTACTTACTTTATATTATATGGAGTCAGAATGTAGTAAAGTTGAGCAAAGTTGTGAGCGTTCAGCACCAAAAAAATGCACTTTTTATATATTTTAATAAGTTAGAGCACGATTCATTAACAGTTGAATAAACTATCATCATAATTAGCTTTGTTTTAACTTAGTTTAAAGCTAATGAAGGTTTGTGCTTGACCCCATTAGTCAACTAATCCGAAAAATAAGCGGTGATTAGTTGACTATTAAAATAATGGTTTGTGCCAGCACTACTTTAAAAAGTACTGTAACAGTAATGTGAAGGACATTGTTTGTTTAGAGGAGATAAATAATGTTTATTTTCTGCACCATCATACAAAAAAATTCTTTAAAAATCAAACAATGTGGTTCTAGATCTCTATCTTTTTGAGTGGTGGAAGGATGGAAACTGTACGTGGAGCTTGAAAGGGAGGAATTGTGTTAAACAGTAAATAGGATTCCCTTTGAGAGCTGTCATGTTTTCAGAACAAAACAGCTTCCATAGACCTACACGCCCTCAAACCCAGGTGTGAGGTAAAAAAAAACTGAAGGAAAAAAAAAAAAAAAAAGAAGCAAAGCAACAACTTCTGTATCTAAAAGTGTTTGTTGTCAATATGCTTTGTCAATAAAACTTGAATTTGGAAAAAAAAAAAAAAAAAAAACTGAAATATGGAATGCAGGAGAATTTAGTTCTTCTCAATTTCCCATCCATCAAGAATGTTTGGCTCACCAACATTTGGAAGTTTGAACATTAATTGTAAAGTTTGTAAAGACCCAGACTTCACAGTCCCTGTTCTGTTTCAGAGGACGCCGCAGACCCGGACAGCATTGAACACGTGGCCAACGAGGTTCTAGCCCTGCAGATGCCAACCACACCGGCTCAGCTCCAGAACCTCACCGATGAGATCCGACTGAAGGTGGGGGAACTGGGAAATGTGGAGTCCATCCTGGAGCAGAGCGCCGAGAACATCCAGAGAGCTGAGGCCCTGCTGGAGCAGGCACGCCGGGCCAGGTCGGTTCAGAGCCTCCACAATCTTTTGCTTTACTGGGACATCTGTGGAGCGAAGTTGGGGCCAATATTACTTAAAAAATGAAAAAAATATTGGCATTTGGTCAAAAAAAAAAAAAAAAACGTAATTATTTTCAGCTTCTAATGCTCTGTTTTTTGGCTTCAAAATCTCAATTTCACTTTTTTTTTGGTTTCAAATCTTTTTTTCATTTTCAACTATTTTTTTTTTTTGTTTTCGAATTTGAGAATTTCAGCTTCAAAACTTTTGGTCCTGTTGCGTGATGGGGCGGGGCTTACATGATGGACCAATAAAAATCGATGAGGGTGGTAACTTCAGTCCTGGTGCATTCACTGACTCTGAGAACAGTAATAATTGCGGTCAGAAAAAGGCCGTTTAGTCTGTATTATCATAGGCCATGTCCACACATAGCCGGGTATTTCTACAAACGCATATCTGCCGACCTCCGTTTTATAAAAACGGTTGCGTCCACACGTGATCGTTTTCAAAATAATTCCGTCCACACGTCCCCGCATACTTGCGCTGTTGGGCGATGTAATGAGCATGCCAGAACAGTAGTTGGCAGTGTTTTCCTAAAAGTCAGTGAAAATCTCCGAGCAGGAGGAAGGGATATTTGTTGTAAAATAGCCGACTGCAAAGCTCTTATTCTCCTTTGTTCCTCGACAAGAAGCAGTAATTGTGTTTGTAAAAAAAAGCAAGTATGAAGCATCTGTACCAGCGTAATAATTAACACACTCCTCCGGTCCATGCTGAGCACTGTAAACAGCGGCGCATCTATGACGTGTATGCACTAATTGTCGCAAAGAGTGACGTTTAAAAACGTAGATCTCCGGTTATGCATGTCCACACTCAGATCCGAAAACTGAGGTTTTCCAAAAATCTTCACTTTAGCCGGAGTTTTCCAAAAGCCTCCGTTTTCAGTGACTTAAACCTTCGGTTACGTGTGGACGATAGGCCGAAACGGATAAAAATATGTGCGTTTTAGCAGATACCCGGCTATGTGTGGACAAGGCCATAGTCTGAACCTAAGACGGGTGTAAAAAGCAGATTTTGATTGTGTACAAACTGCGCCTCCAAAACCCTGTTCTAGCCATTTTATCGTGTTGCATACATCCATTGAAAACATCTTCATGATTGGATAAAATGGCTAAAACACTATTGTAACTCCAATTGTCTCTCGTGGCTTAATGGCTAAAACGCTTGCACTTCAACTTTTTCTCATGCAGGAAATGTGAGTTTGAGTCCACGGTAACCACAGCGGTTTCTTCATGTTTGCTTTCTTTTTCTTTTGCTGACTTTACACTCAAAACAGCCATTTTCTGACCGTTATCATCCAAGTTCTCAGAGTCAGTGAATGCACTGGGACTGAAGTCACCACCCTCATCGATTTTGATTGGTCCTTGGTATTAGCCCCGCCCCATCACGCAACGGGACCAAAGGTTTTGAAACTGAAATTTTCAAATACGAAAAAAAAATAGTTGAAAGTGAAAAAGTCTTGAAATTGAAAATTTGAAACCCAAAAAACAAAACATTTGAAGCTGAAAATAATTAAGTTTATTTTAGAATAGCAAAAATTTAAGGATATTTAAACAATTTTTTGGCCAAACACCAATCGGTTTTGATGGGTCCTTTGTGTTAGCCCTGCCACACGCGCCACAAAAGGGGCCAATGCTGTTGAAACTTAAATTTTCAAATTCAAAAACGAAAAAAAAATTGTTGAAAGTGAAGAAGTTTTGAAATTGAAAATTTGAATCCCAAAAACAAAACATTTGAAGCTGAAAATAATTAGCCTCGCCCCAACGTGCCACAACGGGGCCAAAAGTGTTGAAACTGAAATTTTCAGAAAAAAAAGGTTTAAAGTGAAAAAAAGATTAAAAACTAAGAAAAAAGATTTGAAACTGAAATTTTGAGTTTTAAAACCTTAAAAGCAGAACCTTTAAAGCTGAAAATGATTATGTTTAATTTAGAATAGTGAAAATTTAAGGATATTTAAAAAATCTTTTGGCCAAAAACCAATCAGTTTTGATTAGTCCTTTGTGTTAGCCCTGCCCCAATGTGCCCCAATGCCCCAATGTTTTAAAACCTAAAAAGCAGAACCTTTAAAGCTGAAAATAATTATGTATATCTTAGAATAGCAAAAAGTTTTTGGACATTTTACATGTTTTTTGGCCAAACACCAGTATTTTTTTCAATTTGTTTTATTTGGATTCCAAATAATATTGGCCCCAAGTTAGCTCCATAGAAATCAGCATTGAGACTTTTCTATACCAAAATAATACGACATTCTTGGTACTGCTTAACCCTTTAACACCGGAGCTTCATTCTTTATGTTCTTTCATTTCTTTGCATGTAATTCCAGCAGGTTTTGAAGGAGAAAAGCGGCGCTCACGCCGCTTTTCTCCTTCAAAACCTGCTGGAATTACATTGATCGTGTTAACGGTTGAAAAGTTAAATATTTTGTGTTTAAGCGTCACCAACGTCAGGTGTCTGTGTTCATCAGGGAAGAGGCGACTGGTGTCAAGGACTCTGCAGATAAAGTGAAGCAAGTTCTGGAAGAGGTTCAGAAAGCTCAGACATCGGTCGGCAGCGCCATCCAGCAGGCCGCTGCTGAAATCCACAACACCAAAGAGCTGCTGTCTTCCGTCAGTGCGAGCAGGGCTTCGTTGATCGGTCTGGAAAACGTCAGCGCCTCACCTGCGTCATGTGGTGTCTTCAGGTGGAGCTAGAAACGGCGAGCGCAGAGCTGAAAGTCAACAACGCGACGGTAAGACTGCAGAGGCTGGATGAAGATGTGATGCTGCTGCGGAGCAGGAACCTGAACGTCAGCGCGAGCACCAACAGGACGGGTCAGGAAGCCGCAGTCATCCGGAACATGGCGGACGAGCTCAAGCAGGTGAGCCAATGAGATGACTGGAGGCGCTCCTGTTTGAGCCCCGTCTGCTCACCGCGTCTGCGTGCAGGAGCTGCAGTCAGAGGTGAAGCAGAAGGTCAGCGCCGCGGAACAGCTGATTGATCAGAAGGCAGTGGGAGTGGCTAAGGCAAAGGACAGGGCGGAGTCACTGCAGAAGGAGGCCAAAGAGCTGCTGCTGCAGGCTGCTGACAAGCTGCAGCTTTTGAAAGGTAACCCCCCCCCCCCCCCCCCCATCAATGAAGACTTTCTAGTTGAAGTAAGGCTGTCAAATTATTCCATTAATTGCAATTAATTAATTACAGACACTTTAGCATTTAATCTAATTTTTGGGTTGGAATGTTACTTCCGTGTCCTGCACACCTGGAGAAGCATTTTATCTCACTCATACCACAGTTATTTAAGAAAAATATAAATATTTAATAAATTATTAGAGCTTCTGTCCTGTTATATTTTGAAGTTTATAAGTGTTTTTTACAAAAGCCGACGGTTTAATACACGGTGCATCACGTTCTCATTGTCCGCTGTTTCTTTTTGAGGAAAGTGATCATCACGAGTAGTTACAAAAAAGAGGGAAAATTCACCTGTTGGCGCTTGTTTTTGTCCAGACGATGAAGCAAAAGATTTTTTTTTTTACTTTAAATAGTTGAATTCCTCTGCTGTTTCAATTCCTCCTTAGATTCTCTTTTCTATTTCTTTTGTGCTTCATTCCAGTTTTTAAAATGATCATATTTACCCAAACAGGTTAAACGATGAAATCCCCCTCATGTCTTTTCTACTGTCTTGCTGTTGTGGTAAACGGTTGAATCGGGTTTACCAACATTTCAATTATGGCATTAATAAGGAGTTTGTGTTCAATATATTTTGGATCGCTCAGGAGAGAGTTCCTATTGTTTTTTGATGTGGTAGATCACTGAAAACTCTGCACCTGATAGTTTTTGTTGTTGTTTTTATTTTATTTGTTTTAAAAGAAAGACCCCCTCGGTGGTGTCAAAGGAAAGGTTGGAAGTCTTTTATAATAAAGAAAAATCAATTAAGTCAATTTTTTAGTATTATTTTGAACATTTACTCCAACAGAATGTCACAAACTTAAATAAAATACCTCAAAATTGGCCTTTCTTCAGCTATTAATGGGTTAAAAATTAATTGCAATTAAAATCCATTAATTAGAATAATTAACTACACAAAACATTAATCACTTTACATTACTAAGTTCAAGTTTAATTGAAAAATAGCATCAGCAGAATGAAGGACTTACTCCCATCACACCCTTGGGACTGATGGTCACCAGAGAGGAGAATGCTCGCCATCCCCGGTTCCACTTGTGTGGCGATGGGTTCTGTCATGTTTGTAAGAGATTGTCCCAATCCGGTTTATTGCTTGAGTTTGTGTAGCAAGTTGTGGGTCATAACTTAATGTACAATTTGCAACACAAAGAGGATCACGTTTGGTGTTCAGACTCCAACCGTGGCGTTCTGCAGTCCAGGGAACATGACCGCATTCCACCTGTGTGAGCGGGTCCAGCACTGAGAGTAGAACCAGAACCAGAGACTCCTGAACTGGACAGAGAGTCTGCTGAAGGGATGTAACCATTCAATCAAGCCACGATTTGATTAAATTCAGAGTTTTAAAGTCTTAATTTGGATTTTTCCAATTTGTTTATCTCAACACAATGAATTAAAGGTATTTAAAGGCCAAGTATGTTTTCTATTTGCCCCTTACATCAAACTGTCTGTTAATCTACTAAAAGAAAGGATTCAATGCAAACAAACAATTATACATAATATTGAAATTATCATAAATCCTTTCATACTCGGTTCATGTTGTGCTCCACGTATGTTGGACCACGCCGCGCTCACACTCAGTGCAAATGACCGTTCACACGGAGCTTGCAGAGAAAAAAAGACAGAGGGATAAAGAGAGTTAATAAAAAAGAGCACGGCTCCCGGGAAGGAGTCAGAAGAGAGACAATCGTGAAGCTGCATCGTCACCCATGGCTGTTGTCACGGTATATCGGTCAAAGTTGCAACGAAAATGTAAAGTTGACGGGTGAGGAACAAATCTCATGTTTGCTTGAATTTGTGTTAATAGTGAAGATCGCAACATCGAGAAATCCCGGAGGGACTGACATATATGAAACTTTTACATCTAGAGAAGCCGCGGGAATTTCCTAGGAGGGAAGCGCAGATGAACACAGGCGCACAAACACACACGGACGTGCACACTTGCATAGGTGTGCACACTCACACAGGCACACACACATAGGCACGCACACGGCCACAGACGTGGACACTCACACAGGCGCACAAACTCATAGGTGCGCACACACTTACTCACTTGTGCGCAAACCCTCACAGGTGCACACACACGCTCACAAAATCACACTCACACAGGTGGTCGCACACGCTCAAAGGTGCGCACACACACAATCACACGCACCCCCACAGGCACTCACACAGGCGCACACAAATAGCCGCGCACATGGCCACAGGCACACACACTCACATAGGCACACAAACTCATAGGTGCGCACACACACCCAGGTGCGCACACACTCACACAGGTGTGCACACTTACTCACAGGTGCGCAAACCCTCACAGGCGCACACACTCACACAGGCTTGCACACAGACGCGCACACAGGTGGTCACACACTCAAAGGCACGGACACGGCCACAGGCGCGCACACTCACACAGGCACGCACACATACCCAGGCGTGCACACACACCCAGGTGCACGCACACTCACACAGGCGTGCACACACAAAGGGACGCGTACATCCATACAGGCATGCATACAGGCACGTAAACAGGTGTGCGCACACACACAAAGGTGCACACCGACAGGGGCGCACACACACTCACACAGGCATGCACATACACAGGTGCACTCACACACACACAGGTACGTGCACACACAGACTCGCAACCACAGAGGCGTGCACACACACTTTCACAGCCGCACACACATGCGCACATACGTTCACATCAAAGCTGCATGACTAATTGTCATCTGCTCAGCATTTCTAAATTTAGGCACAGGCTGTGAAAAAAGCAATTTATTGATTTGATTCCAGAAGTAGAAATAATTCTGTGTTTCTGTTTCAGACCTTGAAGCGTCTTATGAAGATAACCAGCACGTTCTGGAGGTGAAAGCTGAGCAGCTGGTGGAGCTGGAGGCTGCAGTGAAAGAGCTGCTGCAGGACATCAGCCACAAAGTCAGCCTGTACAGCACCTGCCTGTTCTAGGAGCCAGCTCGTCCTCAAACTAGCTCTCACTCTTTTATGGGAAATCATCAACAGAAAACTGGTGTTTTGCTGAAATGTGGCATTGAGCCGTCCATTGTCTAATGTGATTGCTGAGTTTCAATCAAAGAAGGTTTAGTTTAGGTTTTTAAAGTCTGAAGTGTTGAATGTTGTGACCATGTGACTGCAATACTTTAACTCACTAGTATGTAACAACTCATGTATGATTTAAAGTTAACCTGCCTTTTCATTTCTAATAAACGTTCTGTAGAAAAACCCTTTTGAGCCTCAGCAGGATTTGTCACTATCAAGTGTGTTTTTAGGTTTTTCAGGGGTGAACGTTGGGCTCCAACAAAGGAAAAAGCAATGAATCACACGTGTCAAAGTCAAGGCCTGGGGGCCAGATTCAGCCCTCCAAGTAATTATATCCGGCCCTCCAGAGCATTTTACTTTATTGTAACTATTGGTCCAATGTTATCTTGCGCTGATTTCTAACTTGTATAATTTTGAAAATTTTTTTTTTTTTTTTTTTTTTTTATGAAGAGTAAAAATATTAAAAGTTATTTAAGGTTTAAGTTGCTTTCTGCTAGCTTTTTGGACTAGTTTATTGTTTACTATGATTTTTTTAGGATGCTTTGGAGTTATGTTAATATTTCAGCCTCATGCTTTTTTGGCTTTTTTCTTTTTTTTATATAGTTTTTTAGGCTATTTTGGAGTTTAGCCAATATTTCAGCTACATACTGGCTGTTTTGGCTAATTTAGGCTTTTCTTTTTAGGCTGCTTTGGAGTTTAGTTAATATTTAGGCTACAGGCTAGCTGTTTTGGCTAATTTATGCCCTTTTTTAAAGTTTTTTGGCTGTTTTGGAGTTAGGGTCATATTTACACACTAGCTGTTTAGGCTAATTTCCGCTTTTTGTTCAGTTTTTTTTAGCTAGTTTGATGTCTAGTTATTTTTTCCAGCTACATGCTAGCTGTTTTAGCTAATCTAAGGTTTTTTATTTTTTTCTTTAGTTATTTTAGGCTAATTTGGCATGTAGCTAATATTTTTGGCTGGCTATCCGCTTTAGCGTTTTTAGCTATCAATTTCAGCATCTTCAGCAATCTTCACTATAAAAAATTAGCTTACAGCATTCACACTAGCATTATCACAGGTAAAGCTCCATATTTATTTCATAATTAAGTCAAAAAGTTACGTTTGTAAAGTTTTAAAAATGTAGTTTTTGGTTTGTTTATTAATCGTTTATCCTGTCCTGCCCGTGACCTAAGTTGTGTTTTGGATTTTGCCCCCTTATGCGTGTTTGACACCCCTGGTATAAATGATAGATGATAGAAGTGTATTCTTGCATATTTTTCTTTGTGACGTAATATTCAGCTCTGCCTCAATGGGCAGTTGAAATGTTTAGCCCTTTAACAGCGGAGCTCCAGTGTTTATGTAGATTTGGAAGGAGAAAAGGAATTACGTCGATCAAGTTAACGGTCAAAAGGTTACAATATGTTAGAGATTTTGTGTTTAAGCGTCACCGGCCACGACTCAGGTGATAACAGGTTGATGAAAGAAAAACCTGCTGGTTCAAGAAAGTATGTCCCAATCAAAGTCTAAAAATGATACAATCTTTACTACTGTTCCTTCCTATTTACACCAGACACTTGTACACACTGAGGTTAATTAACAGATTGAACAGAAATCTGTTGATGAACAGAAATGAAAACAGCTTTTGATGATTATTAACCTTAACCTGAAAACAACACATGATGACCAACAAGACCAAATCAAATATGAATCTAACTGATTGAAACTTGAAAACAGCATGGAGTTTGGTGATCCTCTTGTGTGGTTAAGGTGCTCCTGGTTGCCTAAAAATCTCATTGACGGTAAATAAGAAGGGTTAAACCAGGGGTCTGCAACCTTTAACACTAAAAGAGACATTTGGTTAAGTTTCTTACAGACCCGAACCTAAAGAGAGCCACAAAGTCCCACTTTATCTTTAAAAAATGCACAATATTTATGTTTCTTTGTCAATTAAATGTATAAATGTAACTTAAATATTACAATAATTAAATTACATCAGTGTCTATATGTTTATACATACAAAACAGTTTTGTATAAAATAATGTAAAATATAAAACCACTTTAAACCACCAAATTCAAATACTTTTAGATTCTTTTATTTGACTAACTATGACTTAAAAATACAACTTTAAAGAACATTTTTACAGAATTTCTGACAGTAATTTTTTTTGCTTAGTCTTCGACATATTAAAAATCAATTTTACTAAAAAACTTTAGTAAAACAAAAGCAGATTTGATCTTATGGCGCAAGCAGAAAAGAAATCATATGAGCTTCTGTGAAACGTAAAAAAAATAATTTCAAATTTCAAGAGAATGCTACCAGTTTTTTTATTTTTATTCATGCCACCAAAATAATAGTGAGTCATAAAAAAAATTCATGTGGATATCAATAAAAATAAAACAATTGTTAAGTAGATGCATGTCAAATAAGTAAACTGAGTGATGGCTCACTACTGCCGAGATGAAAACAGGAGAAAACATTTTTTATTGTGGGGATCATTCCAACTGTGGGTCTCTCCCAATTGAGGATGAGGAGGAGGCAGAATCTACTATATAAATTATTTTAAAAGTCTGTCAAATCATGACATTATGTAACACACATTTTAGTACAGATATATAAAATGGTGAACACAAAACGTGTTGAGGTGAGAATTGGTTTAATATTGGTTTCCCCGCCTTTGGCAGGGAAATTTACCAAAACGCCAGAAAGATTGACAAAAAAGGTCAAAAGCATCTGGTTCCAAAATTTACAAAAATATAGAAAATTATATAAGAAGAAGAGCAGAAACGAGATAAAGAAAAAGGTAAACTCTCATAACAAAGGACAGGAGGGGACAGGCTGTTGATTATATTTTTTTTATTTGTTAGTATTACTTTTTGCCAGACTAATTTCTATGAAGATCAAAGAGAGATATTTGGTTATTTTTATTTCATAACCAGTGTTTTTTTATTTTGATAAAATGATTATGAATGAATGAAACTTTATATTTTATCCATCTATATATATATACAGTATATATACACAGTGCTCAGCATAAATAATTACACCCTCTTTAAAAAGTACCAATTTAATCAAATGTTTCCACTAACACTCCCTCAAAAGGGATCAATTCCTGCCACAATGGATCACACTTTGGATTTTGTCCTAAAAACTTGGATTTATTTTGAAGTTATTTGCTGTTCCATATTAATAGTTAATCCTGAAGATCTCTTCAACTAGATTGAATGATCTTTGTAGTTGGAGAAAGCGCGAAAACTTCTAAGAGTAACGAAAATAAAATAGTCCTTCGTTTTAGTGTAAGGAAAACTAAAACGTGGATATCCAGTTTCAATGTTTGTAGAGACGTTACAATGACAGTCATGACAGCTATCAGCTGGAGAAGACGTTCACTTCCACTGCTCAGCGCTCCACCTGGAAGACAGGGAGGCCGAGAGCGCTGAGAATGCAGACGCGCAAATCGCTTTGCTGGTGAGCAGGTGAACAGAAAGCTGCTGTTGATGAACCAGCAGCTAGAAGGCCTCACGCACTCATTGTTAACCCTTTCAAAGAGGCTTTGTGTGTGCAACAGAAGCTCGTGCTGACTCCACACTCTCACACACAAAGCGGAGCGCCACGCTCAGGTGTATAAAAGCTGCGACCCGCTCAGGTGCAGGTACAGTCCACCTCCATCGGCCTCAGAGGAACACGGCAGTCCCAACGCCAACAACATGTCCGCCACTGATATGAACATGATGAGCAGGGTAAGTCCCAGCATGCAACACGGCTTCATACAGCTCTCTAGTGGGAGTCCTGGTCGCTAAGAGGTGTTCTGAGCTGGAGCCTCTTAACATCTAGCAGCGTGCCATGGATTTAAACCACAGTGGAAGAAATGACAGATTCAGGGCTAAATATGGACTCCACAGGACGAAGGAGTTGGTGCTTCATGGCATGTAGCCAAAAAATGAGCTTCAGAGGTTAACTGAAGATTCCATATTGTCATGAGTGACCTTTGCAACAGACTAACGGCCTGTTCAGGGTGAACCCCGCCTTCACCCAGCAGCAGCTGGGATAGGCTCCAGCAGCCCTAACAGTGATTCAGTGGGTTCAGAAACTACTATCATGAACACACAGCAGAAGTCAGGTCGTTCCGCCATGTAGAAAAGGTGTGATCCCACGAAACCCTCAATTCAATCCACATTTTCTTTCCCAACAGATCGTCTTCTACGAGGACAGGAACTTCATGGGACGTTCCTATGAGTGCAGCAGCGACTTTGCCGACATGTCCTCCTACCTGAGCAGGTGTCACTCCTGCAGGGTGGAGAGAGGCTGCTTCATGGTCTACGACCGTCCCAACTACATGGGGAACCAGTACTTCATGAGGAGGGGCGAGTACGCCGACTACATGAGCATGTTTGGAATGAACGACTGCATCAGGTCCTGCCGCATGATCCCCATGGTAACTATCACACACGGTCTCCATGGAAACGGAATCCTCTGTCAGAACGACTTCCAGCGTGTGCAGGTAGACTGGGCAGGTGACTTGACTCTTGCACTTTTGGCTGCTGCCAGTACCGTGGCTCCTACAGGATGAGGATCTACGAGAGGGAGAACTTCGGCGGCCAGATGTACGAGCTGATGGACGACTGCGACAACATCATGGACCGCTACCGCATGAACAACTGCATGTCCTGCCACGTGATGGACGGCCACTGGCTGATGTACGAGCAGCCCCACTACAGAGGCAGGATGATGTACATGAGGCCCGGAGAGTACAGGAACTTCATGAACATGGGCTTCAGCAACATGAGGTTCATGAGTATGAGGCGCATCATGGACTCCTACTACTGAGCTCTGACAAACAATAAAGTCTAATCACTTTAAAAACTCCTCCTGTGTTTCTTTAATGAGTCCAGAGACTCTTACTTTCATATAATTATAAGGTTTATGTAGGATAAAAGGGTTCTGGCAGATTCTAAGACAGCTTTTGTGAGACATGAATACTTCCTTCCAACCTCCCACTGACTGACTGGACCTCTGACTGAAGGCATAATTTAAAACTGGAGAAATATGTTTTGAATTCTAAAAGGTAAAATTTCTAAAACTTTAGCAGAAAATATAGAAAAAACACCAAATATAAAAATACATGATTTAGCAAAAAAGCCTTCAGGTTCTGCTGAAAGTGCCTAGAGTTCAAACAAAAACCCATGGTGAGGCCTTGTTCCAGCACTATGGGACTCACCTTTGGAACAGCCTGCCTGAGGAGGTGAGAACCTCATCATCTGTGGAGGTTTAATGAAAAAAAACCTCAAAACTCATCTTTTAAGGGTTAGCTTTTAAAGTATTTTTTTAATTACACGATTTATTGATTTTACATATGGTATTTTTTGTCTTACCTGTTCTTATAAATTATCACTATTTCTTATATTATCATTATTATTAACTTCTTCATTCTATTTTAATGTATTTATTAGCTTGTTACTTTTACTTCATCTTTGTCTTTAAACTAGTGTCTTCTCACTCTGGGCTTAGTCTGACCCCGAGGCATTCCCGGGCAAGCTGAGAGACGTAGTCTCTCCCGCGTGTCCTGGGTCTTCTCCGGGGCCTCCACCCAGTAGGACTAGCCCAGAACACCTCCCCAGGGAGGCATCCAGGAGCCATCCGGACAAGATCCCCAAACCACCTCAATTGGCTCCTCTGGATGCAGAGGAGCAGCGGCTCTACTCCAAGCTCTCTCCGGGTAACCAAGCTTCTCCCTCTTTCTCTAAGGGAGTTCCCAGCTATCCTCCAGGAGAAACTCATTTCAGCCGCTTGTAGTCGGGATCTCGTTCTTTCGATCATGACCAAAAGCTTGCGAGCAAAGGGGAGTACAGCTCATGACCTGAGTACTAGAACGTCGATTGACCGCTAGATTGAGAGCTTTACTTTCTGGCTCAGCTCTTTACAACAGTGGACCAGTGCAGTGATCGTATAACAGCAGATACTGCTCCAGTTCGTCTGTCGATCTCACGCTCTGATCTTCCTTCACTCACGAATAAGACCCCATGATACTTAAACTCCGTCACCTGAGGCAGGAGCACTCCACCCATCTAGAGAGGGTAAACTACCTTTCTCTGGTCGAGAACCATGGCCTTACCCCGGGCTAATTCTGCAACTATTACAGCTCTGGTGCAGATGCCAGAGTCTTAACGTGACTTGAAAATGCAAGAGCCACTCACACTGCATCCAATCACGTCCAACCTCGGCGATCTGGCCTCTCCAGCGCTCCAAATCTGGTTCGTTGGCTTCAAAGTTTTGCCGCATGCCAGAGCCGAGCCAGAGCACTTTTTTATGAAGTTGGAGCTATTGACAACTTTAACCAGAAATCATGTAAGCGAGTATAAAGTCCATCTGCTACATTTTTCAAAAGAAAACCTATTTTCCGCTGTGATTGCTGTTTTCACTGTGTTGTAAACATTACGTCATTGTGACAACCAACCCCGGTCTCCCCTACTTGTGACACAATACAAGTAGCACAGTCAAAGATGTACATTGAAGCCTATATAAGACAAGAGAATTTATAAAAGTCCCATGTTTACCCATTGTATGACGGTGAGTCATGCAGAAAAAGTAGTCTGAATATATTTCAAATAACGGTGGAATGAGGATTTGTTTACTAGTACTTCCTATAGAAAAGGTGGGTGAACCGACCGGAGTTCAGAGTTTTGCGAGTCAACTTTTTAGGCTATTTTAATCACTTACCTGCTACACTTATGCAATCATTTTACTCTTGTAACATAAACTCTGAAAAATAGGTAATCAAGCTCTTAAAGTGTTTGTTGGTGGCTCTTAAAGGGGCCGTACCATCATTTTCTTCAGCAATTCAGAGTCAACTATATCCATATATATGATCATGTATTATCTTATAAATAATTACAAATTGTTTATGAAATATGAGTAATTTATGTGGCCCGTTTTAATACCCAGAATTAAAATGACTCGATTTCTGAGCTTCCACCATTCGCTCCTTGTCGGTCCCGCCCATTTCTCAACATCATCCTTGAACCAGCCTCCCCAGGCGAACAAAATTTGTAAACAAAACTATAAGAAAGCGCTGCAGTCTGCAAAATCTTGTCTGGATTTTTCTCTTTATCAAGCTTTGTATTTTGCTGATGGATTTTGAGTGTCTGTATGAAGGCCAGATTCAACACGGTTTGGTACCGCGGAGGAATCCCGCAGGACGGTTACTGGAGACGCTACAGGTACACAAGCTAAAAGACAGGTCGGTAGAACCAACGTGGATCACCTTAATAGTTGTTTTATTGAGCATGAATTCATTCTACCACATTTTAATGAGTTTCTGTGTCTCATCGTTGTGGTTTCATGGTTTATTTTTAAGAGAATTCTGTTGAACCTACAATAGAGCTTTCACAGCAGCAGCCGTCATGCGCACGGCGTAGGAGACACAGAAAAGCGAGTTATACGTTTTTCAGTGGTGTTAAAATGAACGTTCTAACAAGTAAACAGTTGGAACAATTATGTCCTTTTGGCTAACATGACAATTAATGCTCCACATTTGTCCGCGGCTCATAGATCACCTCATTTCTACAGTGTTTACATCACGTGACTGTCAGGTACGGTGGCTGTTTTGGTTCAGTTGTTCCGCTCCCAGTTTGTTTCATATTCAGACTGAGGAATCTCAGAGTGAACAGAAGTTCAGTCTGATTGGAAACGAAGCAACACTACATTGAAAATGGGTCAGAGAGCGGTTCCTGGTACAGGAAGATAGTTATCTCCTGCCGTCTTGGGGTTCTTTATAAAGAGGAATGAACAGTAAAATGCATTTAAAACCTCAAAAAGTTGAATTTTCATGGTAGGGCCCCTTCAACCCTTCTGCTCTCTTTGGGGTCCAGATGACTCCAACCATATATTATTATGCGATTTTTTTCCATGACAAACCATGTGGACAAAGGGGGGCAGGATTTTATGCCCACCATGGACATTAGTAAAACTCAAAAATCTGTGAAAAAAAAAAAAAGTTAGCACACTGTCTTGTGGGGTCCAAATGACCCCACTTTTAGTGTAAACAAGCCAAGGAGAGCTGTTTTGTGGACCGCAACTGCACTCTCCCTCTGCAGAAAAGTGGACCATGAAGGTGTCTCTTGCTCTGAAAGTCTGTCTGGAAGAGTTTGCAGCAGCCCTCGAGCAGCTTTTCTCCAGTGACCACAAACTCCCTCATTGCAGGTGTCTGTGGTGCTGAGGACCTAGAAATAGGTATCCGGTACCTGTTTCTTTAAAGAGATTTTGAACCGCTCTTAGTCTGACGAGTCACCATGGACCTGTCTATAATCGGGTAACCTTCCAAGGTTGTTATCCCAGACAGCTTAGCTCCTAGGATCACTCGAACTCCCAAACCCCTCCACCACGTTAAGGTTATAATTCTTGAAGGGGATTTTTTTTTTTCCTTTTACAGATTTACATTTTTAGATTTATAGATTTTAAAATATTTACACTTTTTGGGTATTTACAAATATGTGTTTTTATATATTTAATTATTTTGCTATTTAAATTCAAGCATTTTTACATATGTACATTTTTAAATTGTATTTTTTATGATTTCATATATATTTAAATAAAAAAAGAAAATAATCATACATACAATAATGATTTATATGGCGCCTTTCTTGACACTCAAGGTCACCCTCAGTGAATAAAATAAAAAAAAAAAAAAAAAAACGTCAGAATATTTCCATATTTACATTTCCATATTTTTATTTTTCTATCTCTTGGATTGAGAACTCTTCATTGTCCCTTACTTTACTCTCACTTGTGAAATATTCTACAACAGTTTGGTGAGGGATTTTTTGTGATTTTTGTCTTTCCTCAGTTTCACGTCTTCTTCTTTGTCGTTCTTTTCTTCCTCTGTGATCCTCTCCTGATGAACAGAGTCCATTTGAACAGAGACCGTCTGCATTACTTTACTTCTAGGTGCTCTTTTCTGGTTTCTTCAGTTTTAATTTGGATGGAATCTTCTAGAGCCTTTTTTGGATCATCAAGATTCAATCTAGTCATCCTGCCACTGGGATGTTTGATCTTCTACCATCTGGCAGAAGATATCACACCATTAAATGTTCAACATCGCGTCATGCCAGAGGCCTTTTTTTTTGGGCTATGAGGTCTTTGAATCAACCAAAAAGATGAGGATTGTACAACGCTGAGCTGTACTTAAGAGCTGCACTTTAACTGCTGGTTGGCTGAGCAAACAATTAATTTATCTACTTTTTATGCTTTTTAGATATTTGGTCTTATCAACTGCTTCTAATTTATCTATGCTTTTAATCTGTGTCCTTGATGGGGTTTTTTGTTGCCTGTGTGGGGAGCCCTGCAGAAATAAGTTAATTGATTGGTTGGTTGGTTGAAATGTTTTTACAATTTTCCATGGAACACCCCCCCCGACCCCACCTCCGTGTGCTTTGGGACACTGGTTGAAAACCACTGGGTTATGATACCTCTGCCCTCCTGCTGAGCAGCTGGACAGAAGCTTTCTGCTGTCCTCTCCATGCTCTGAGTCCAGACATCTGTTGGGTTCAGCCAAAGGAGAAGGTCAGGATCCAGGGTTTAGGGAGGGGATGTTTGTCGATGGCGCTCAGGTAAACAGAAGCGTCCTCTTCACTCCAACCACCGAAGAGGAAAGCAGTTCCTGTGGGGAGCAGATGGTCCATGCTGCTCTGTTCTTGAACACATTTCATTCGGACTTTGAAATCAACCACTCGCCAGCAGATGGACTTACCTGCCCCAGCTGGGGACACAGTGAAAGTTGCTATGGCAACCTCTTCTGGTTGGCGGACGATGCCTTCCAAGTCCACATGGTGGTCAGATATCTGAGATGTTAGTCTGCTGCAGAAATGAAAACATGAAATAAAAGTTAGAAAAACATGTGTTTCTCTAAATAAATATCTAAACTGATGCCATGACTACATGTATATTTAAATCTGAGTTGGAATCATTTTTACTTTTGCGTCACTCAGTGTTTGACCAAGGAATACACAAAAAATCCTTTGATGTAATCAATCAATCACTCCAACAGACTCATATTCTCACACAATAGAATAATTCTGTATTCATCTGACTAATCTGGATTATAATAATATAGAATGTTTGGAAGAACTTGAAATATTAATAAATATAACTCAATTCTGTGTTTTTTGTTTTGTGTTTTTTTTGACAGACAATTGACTTCTAATAAATAAACAGAATTGAAAAGTGAACTAATAGTTTTGATTGTCTGCCTCTGCATACTTTCAATTTCAGAAGAAAAGATTTCTTCATTAAAATGTAGTTTTGCATATTTGTTAAGAAATACAACACAAACCCACCTTCTCAGTGACGTACTGGCAGCGTTTGAAGTCTCCACCAGGTAAGATCTCCAGCTCAATGATAGGAAGAACGCCATGCTGCTCATTCTACCTGAATCCAAAAGAGCAAGGGCTCAACTGTTCTGTCTCATTTGTGTCCAAATAAAATTAATTATTATTATTTTGTTAGAAAGCAACAAAAACTCACAAGGATCGATAACAGCTATGATTACACATTTCCAGGTAGGGATGTCACGATTCAGTCAAGCCACAATTCGATTCAGTTTTAGTCATGATTTTGATTTTTTTCCTGTTTTTTTCTCAACACAATAAATTAAATATATTTTTAGACCAAGTATGTTATCTTTTTTCCTCTTACGTCAATCTGTCTGTTTTTCTACTAACAAAACTGATTCGAAACAAATAAATAATTATAAATAATACTGATATGATCACAAATTTTTTCAAACTCGGTTCATGCTGCTCCATGTGACGGACCACTCCTCACCCACTTAACCCCCACGCCCACCTCAGCTGCTGCGCATGTCCTTGCCCCCCTTTGTACTAAGCGCAAATGACTGTTCGCGTGCAGCTTGCAGAGAAAAAGACAGAGAGCAAAAGATAGTTAGTAAAAAAGAGCACGGCTCCCTGGAAGGCGTCAAAAGAGTAACAGTCGTGAAGCTGCGTCGAAACCCATGACTGTCAAAGTTCGATCAAAGTTGAAGTAAAGTTGTGATGAAAATGTTAATTTGCAGAGTGGGGAACAAATCTCAGCTTTGCATTAATTTTTAATAGTTGTGATCACAACATCGAGAACTCCTGGAGGGACTCACTTCTGTGAAACTTTTAAATCCGGGCGAGCTGTAGGAATTTCCTTGGAGGGAAGTGCAACTGAAAAGCACGCAGCCCCCCCACCATGCACACGTGCACACACCCGCACAATCCCACCCCCCCCACACACACACACACCCAGGCAAGGGTGCACAAATGCAGTGAACCTGCATGAAGAAATGTCATCTTATCTGCTTTTATAAATTTAGGCTCAGGCCATGACAAATTCATTTTTACATTTTCTGCATTGATGAACACGTTGATGAGTGTGAATCATTTTTTTTCCCCAAATCTTGTTACATCCTTGATTCCAGGTAAACTGATGGTGTCACAAGAGAAAAAGTTTGGATATTTGGCTGTAAAAAACAGAGCAAACGTCATTTAATCAGAAGTATTCATCCTCAGTGGAATGGCACAAAAGGAAGCTCTTTATAAACAATAAAAAAAACATAAATTCAATGTGAACTAATAATGTCAAACAAAGGGAGATCTGAACTTCCACTAACATTTATTCTTCTCAAGTTAAAAACTTCCATAGGAAGTTCATCTTTATTTTTGCAAAACTATTTTCATCCTATACAACCTTTCCAGCAGTATCCTAAGTGTTTATATATTATATGGATTTTTTTTTTTTATGTAGAATATATCAAACATTCCTGTTGTCTTATAACTAGTGATTTAAACTGAGAAAAAGTGGAACTTCCATTAAAAATCAAAAGACATTAACATTATAGCTTGTTCTTTCACAAAAATAACAAAAACATTTGTTTATAAGGAAAATCACAAAAATAATAAGATTTTTGCTGAGCAATTCAATCCCATTAATCATTTTGGAAGCCTTCAACAAGAAGGATACATTTTAGAATTACAACAATTTGTGTTCTAAAAAAGTTTTAATAAGTAGACTTCATCTTGTTTTGCATTAGAATAGTGTCTGAAAAAGTGTATGAGACGCTGCTCCCACAAACCTTTTCGTCTTCCTCCACATGTTAACTTCTTTAACTTAAATGTTCTCCTCATGTTCTTCCATTAAAATCAAGGTTTATCTAGAAAATAAAAGAATTACAAACAATTCAAAACAACGAAGAACTATCTTGCTAGCAGAACATGCTAACAGGAAATGATGTATGTAGCAGCACTCGCTACTTCCAGTGACGTTTATTTACTCTCTCTGCGCATGTAATCTTTTTTTAAGAAGTGAGGAACCACATCAAGCAGCTGCGAGACAAATCAAAGAATATCAGTAGTTTATGAGTGTAAATATGGAAACCTGTGAAAGAAACTAAATACGTCTGAAAAAACTGACAAACTGGAAGCGTGTTCCCAGCAGGAACCATCAGCCGGCTGATAGAGCAACTGGCAGAACAGGCTAGAGACAAAATGGCTCTAGAAGATTCCATACAAATTAAAACTAAAGAATCTAGGAAAGAGCACCTGGAAGTAAAACTCATGCAAACAGACTCTGTTCAAACGGACTCTGGTCACCAGGAGAGGATTGCAGGAGAGGAAAAGAACGACAAAAGAGAAGACGTGAAACCAAAGAAGGACAAAAAAAACCTGTCTTCACTAAACTCTGTTGTAGAATATTTCACAAGTGAGAGTAAAGGAAGAGATTGTGACAAACTCAATCCAAGAGATAAAAAAATATAAATGTATATATGGAAATATTCTAAATGTGTTTATACTTTTTTCATCTTATTTACTGAGGATGACCTTGAGTGTCAAGAAAGGCACCATATAAATAAATTGTATGATTATTTTATTTTTTTAATTCAAACATATATTACAGAAAAAAACAGAAAAATAGGAAATTTAAAAATGTACATATGTAAAATGCTTGAATGTAAATATTTCTTATTAAATATGTAAAAATTGTATATTTGTAAATACCCAAAAAGTGTGAATATTCTAAAATGCATAAAACTAAAAATGTAAATCTGTAAAAAGTAAAATAAAAATCCCCTCCAAGAAACGTCACCTTAACGTGGTGGAAGGGTTTGGATGCTCGAGTGATCCTAGGAGCTAAGCTGTCTGGGATAACAACCTTGGGAGGTTACCCCTTGATAGACAGGTCCACGGTGACTCATCAGACTAATCAAAATCGCTTAAAAGAACCAGGTAAGGACACATATTTCTAGGTCTTCAGTATCGCAGACACCTGCAATGAGGGAGTTTGTGGTCACTGGAGAGGAGCTGCTCCAAGGGCTGCTGCAAACTCTTTCCAGACAGACTTTCAGAGTTAGAGACACCTTCATGGTCCACTTTTCTGCAGAGGGAGAGTGCCGTGGCAGCCTACAAAACAATGTCTTCTGTTATGTCCTTCAAGGATTAACCCACAACGGCTCTTTTGGGAGCCACCCACAAACACTTTAAGAGCTTGATTACCTCTTTTTCAGAGTTTATAGTCACAATGGTAAAAGGACTGCATTAGTGTAGCAGGTAACCCAGCCAGCAAGGCCAAGTGGACCCCATACGTTTTAAAAGTGGGCATAAAATGTGGGCCCCAAATGGGTTTGTCCGGGGTTTCCATGGTGGCCCCATCTGTCTTTGCCCACATTGACTTACGAAACTAAATGGGTAGGCTTGCTATGCTATTCAGCCACCTGGTGGATAGCGGAGCACGCTAGCTCAATGCAGAGGAGCTCGCTTGCTCGTTGTAAAGGAGATTGCTAGCACGCTGCAGCGGAGCTTGCTAGCACACTACGCTGTCCACTGGAAGGCTGGCAAGCATCGCGAGCCAACCTACTGAGTCCCCACTTAAGCCAATGTGGGCAAATATAGGTGGGGCCACCAAGTGATAAAAATAGTCTCAATATTACAAATATTTATACCACTGGTCTGTAAAAAAAACATTTTTTACCTAATAGACTTATTACGTTTTGCACTGTAGCTGATGATAAAGGGGGTCTGTGCAGGTGGGGTCCAGGGTTCACACCTTCCTTTCTGTATTCAGTAACCGTGAGCTCAATGTATCCTTTAAGGCAGCAGAAATGTTTCTGGATCCTTCGTCAGCCTTGTACCTCAAGACTATCCCATCTCAGAGGTCTACAGACATCTCCTTTCTTTTCAAGCTTGGTTTGTGCTTTGACATGCACTGTCAACCCTGAGACCTCATGTAGACAGTGTCATACCTTTCCAAATCATGTCCAATCCACTGGATTTACCACAGGTTGGCTTTAATTAAGCAGCTGAAACATCTCAAGGCTCATCAGTGAAAACAGAATAAACCTCATCTCACTTTGGAGCTTTACAGCAAAGGCTCTGAATACTTATGTACATATATTTTTCAGGTTTTTAATTTTTAATAAAGTTCCAACAATTAAAAAAAAAAATTTTTCACATTGTTGTTTTTTTTTTTCAGTACAAAAACTGATCTTTTTTTTAAACAAGGCTGTAATGATAAAATGTGGAGGAGGTCAGGCGTTGTGGATACTTTCCGTTTGCACTGTATGTCAGACTGAAGAACAGCTTTGTGTGCTCTGTCCTCAATTAACATTTAGAAGTAAATTTATTCTATTGCCCTACATAAGCTCACATCAAAATCGTCGCGTCACCTGAACCCCTCAGACTGTGATCCACCAATGTGCCTGTAATAGAATACTCATCATTAGTTTTCTGAATACATGAATTCCTGGCTGATGTGGATTTTGGGTTACAAGTAAAAAGGTTTTGATATGAAATTTTGAAGGATAAACCGAGGTTTGAATGTGCCGAGTCGAGTCACCTGAGATGACAGTGATTCCAGTGGGGCTGAAGCATGAGGCGCAGCAGGCGTTCAGTGAGGGGCTCATTGTCTTCAGGTTTTGTTCCCGAAAGAGTGGGCTCTACAGCAAACACAGGGCTGAAGGAGACACGCCGCTGCTGTCTGTGGCTCTTTGTGTGGAGTTTCTAAGAGAAATGTCGAATGCGAAGCGTCTCTTTTATGACGTGCTGCTGGCTCAGCACGTCATAAAAGGACAAAAGGCCTCAGCTGCTCAGGTGCTATAAAGGGCAGCAGCTGCTGTGCAGGTACCACACTCAGTCAGGACATCCACAGAAGCAACCGGCAGAGCAACCCACAGCACCAGCACCATGACCTCCAGCAGCATGAACATGATGGGCAGGGTGAGAGCCAGCATCACACTCTGACACGGAAACTCTCTGAACTCTGCGGCTCCGCTGCCGTTGTGTGTTGGTTTCAGGTCCAACACTCAGAGTTCAGAACTCTCCTGGTGTTAAATGATGAAACATTTTCACTAACATCGTGAACAAGCACTTGAGGCTGTTTCTACTCTCTGTCTCTGATGGATTTTCCTCTGTCGCCCAACAGATTGTCTTCTACGAGGACAGGAACTTCATGGGACGTTCCTATGAGTGCAGCAGCGACTTTGCCGACATGTCCTCCTACCTGAGCAGGTGTCACTCCTGCAGGGTGGAGAGAGGCTGCTTCATGGTCTACGACCGTCCCAACTACATGGGGAACCAGTACTTCATGAGGAGGGGCGAGTACGCCGACTACATGAGCATGTTTGGAATGAACGACTGCATCAGGTCCTGCCGCATGATCCCCATGGTAACTATCACACACGGTCTCCGTGGAAACGGAATCCTCTGTCAGAACGAGGTTCCAGCGGGTGCGGTAGACTGCAGGTGACTTGACTCTTGACTTGTTGGCTGCTTGCAGTACCGTGGCTCCTACAGGATGAGGATCTACGAGAGGGAGAACTTCGGCGGCCAGATGTACGAGATGATGGACGACTGCGACAACATCATGGACCGCTACCGCATGAACAACTGCATGTCCTGCCACGTGATGGACGGCCACTGGCTGATGTACGAGCAGCCCCACTACAGAGGCAGGATGATGTACATGAGGCCCGGAGAGTACAGGAACTTCATGAACATGGGCTTCAGCAACATGAGGTTCATGAGTATGAGGCGCATCATGGACTCCTACTACTGAGCTCTGACAAACAATAAAGTCTAATCACTTTAAAAACTCCTCCTGTGTTTCTTTAATGAGTCCAGAGACTCTTACTTTTACAGAATTATAAGGTTTCTGTCAGGTTTAAAGCTCTCAGGAGCCTCAAAAGAAACCAACACCCACTGAAAATGTGTTGCCTTTGAGAGAAGTAGTTACTGCCTACTTTATGGTGTCAAACAAAAGATCTATTTAGTACCTCAAAGCAAAAAAATCCACGAAGGGTTTGAAATTAACACTCATCAGTCCTGAGCATTTTTTTCTGTTTTCCGTTTTAACAGCAGAGTAAACCTAGTTTGCAGAAAGCTATCTCTGTTTATTGACCCTACTTTCGGTGATTTTATCTATTGTGCACACGCCAAACAGGAATACTGCAACCCTGAGAAAAAGTGAATTTGGAACAAGTGATCAGTTAGATGACAATAAGGATATTTTCATACCATCAGTAAATTATTTCCATTTAGTAAAAAAAAGATTTGTCTTGATCTTCAGCTGGTTCAGACTACAGACAGCTCTTCTCAGGGGGGGCTTTTTCAGCAATTATGTGCTGCTGTGCTAAATTCAGTTCAATTTGTATTATTATGTATTATGTTATTTGTATAGCCCAATATCACGACGCAGTTGTTACAGTTGTCATACAAAAACTTGAAATCAGTCATAAAATATAAACGATAGCTGATTGCTAAACTAAACTAAACAGACTAAACTAAACTGGGCATTCCTTCCCTTAGACCTTCTTTCTCAGTGAGGAAAAACTCTTAGAAAAATTAAAAAAAAAAAAAAAAACTTTAGAAATGTCCACATGACGGACAGGTGATATACCAGGACTACTGAAGAAGAATCAGCTTATCTAACTGTACAACCACATGTTTGAATAGTGTAGCAGATGGGTTACATCCAGATGAAACTGGGGGGGACAGCTGGGGGCCCGAGATGAGCCAGAGTCGAGGTCCACGGCCAAGAACAGGAGCACAGACGGGAGCCCGCTGGAATCTTACCGGAGGGAGTAGCAATGAGGAACAACACATGAATCGTGCTGCATCAAATGTGGAAAACGAAATGAAAAATACGTGATAAAGAATAGAAGTGAAGAAAGAAAAAAGAAACTACTTTGTTGTGATTAACTAAAAAATAGACAGTGTTACAGATAAGTTTACTTTACTGGTTCTTCAGGGTCCCGCCTCGATTAAAGTTGTGTAAGTTGTTTTGTAGATCAGCAGTCAGAGGAAGAAAGGTGTGATAGACTACAAGATGAGTACAGAATCATTCTTGACTGCTTTCAAACCAGAGGAAATGGTACCCCAGATGCCTAGAAAATGCAAATAAGGGGCCCTAATTTTTTTTTATTTTCCAGGGGGAGGGCCCCCACACCCCCCTCTTGCTTTCACCCTCAGGCGTTAACCTCCTACTTAAATTTATTTGCAAACAAACATCTTCAGTTCAGGTGAGATTGATTAGGACCTGGTCTGTGGGAACCAGAACTCTAATTGTTCATAAGGTTCACATCCCTATTTCCATCAATAAAAGACAAATACATTTATATAAATTCTTTGAAATGGATTTATTGGTTGTTTTGGGTGACTTTCATATATTAGGATGCCAGACCGAATTCTTTTGAAGTGGTAGGACCTACAAAATGAAGGGATCAAATAATTTATGAGAATCTGAATTACGTTGATCGTGTTAACGTTTGAAAAGTTAGCATAAATCAAAGAACATAATAACTGGAGCTGCAGTGTTAAAGGGTTAAATCGGGAGTGACAAACTAAAGTTCAGTTTGGCAAGAGCTGAGAAGTATTTGTCATGAAGCCAAATATTCACTTCTGATGGTAAAGGGACAAACAGAAATCCCTACAGCAGGGGTGTCAAACTCCATCGCACAAGTGGCCAAAATCCAAAACACACCTTAGGTCGCGGGCCGACCAGGATAAACATTTATTAAATACTAAAACTAAAATTTTACAACCAAAACGTTTTAACATATTTTTAAACTAGATATGTAGCATTACCTGGTATAAGTTAAATTTGGCTACCGAAGATGCTAGTCTTGATAGCTGAATATACTGAAAATGATAGCTAACCTTGACCTAAAAAAAACAATTGGTTAGCCAAAGCAGCTAGCATAGTGCTGCAATATTAGCTGAAGTTCAAAATATCCTAAAAAACCGTGGAAAAAAAGGCTGAATTAACCAAAACAGCTAGCATTAAAGTATTATCCTAACTCCAAAACAGCCTAAAAAAACTTAAAAGATTAGCCAAAACAGCTAGTATGCAGCTAAAATATTAGACAAACTCCAATAAAGTAAAAATAATAATAATAATAATAATCTTAGTAAAAACCCAGATAGTCCATAAAGCTAAAAGAATGTCAATTTTTTGAACTTTAAAACAATAACTTTTTAAAATGCAATTAAATTAATATGAATTATAAAAAGGTGGGAATAATATTTTTGAATATGTAAACTTAAACCTTGAATAACTTTCAATATTTTACTCTCCATAAAATATATATTTTTTTAATTATACGTTAGAAGATAACATCATGCCATTAGTAACAAAAAAGGGTCCGGACCCCGGGTCTTGACTGACATGTAGGTTAAATCTTTCATTCGGAGAGAATTTTCCTCACTTTTCACTTACAAAGAGTGTTCTACGCCTAAAATAATCTGTCTTTATTCCAATTATCTAGAGTGAATTGGCTTTTAAGCCTCATCATGAATAACACTCTGGGGTTTTGTGTGGCTTTGAGACAACTCAGGTTTAAAACTCAAACTGGTTAGAATTAGCTCCGCCTTCCTGTCTTGGTAGAGTAGAGGTGAAGCTTGGACGTCCAGGAGGAAGTGAACCCTGTTTAAATGTGAGACCCACTCAGTCCTGAAGGAGATCATGAAGGAGGTGCTGGACTCCTCTCCCCCGGAGTGTGCTGCAGGACTATCAAAGACACACAGACACTTTCTGTCTTTTATTGCAAAGATACAAACTGCTGAAAAAGTGCCTGTGGAGCATCAAATCCACCAGACAGCAAATATAAATAAAGTCCTTAGGCCGAGTCGAGCCGAGCCGAGCCAGGAGACCTTTACAGTCTAAAACATTAAAGGGGTAAAAACCTTAAAAATCTCATCTGTTCTGGACAACCAGAGTTAAGCAGCAGGATGGGCTCATTGCAACCACAACAAAGAGGAATGTCAGAGCCGCCTGCAGGGGGCGGGGTCTGTGAGAGAATGTCACATGACCCAGCTACTTCCTGTTTACTAAAATGATCCATCATTTCATTTCTGAGAATCCGCCGCTGCTCGTGGACCAATCATCAGATGAGGGTCTCCGGAGAGCACAAGAACCAGCAAACACCCCCACTCTTGGGGAGGGGCTGCACTTCCTGTAGAGGGGGAGGAGCCGGTGACCAATGAGACGCATTAGCAGCTTAATGCCTGTCCCACCTGCATGCAGGCGGAGCGGATGGACAGTCTGAGGTCTGACCGTTGGTTCCCTCCACGCCACCATGAGCAGGACAACCACTTCAAACAATGTTCGAGTTTGAAACTGCCGACATGAATGGAGATGCTCCCATCAGTCAGGGACAGGAAGGGACATCACTTCCTGTCTAAATGCGTCATGAGCTCGTGTGGCTAGGCCCCAGACGGTCTTAGTGAGCGTAAACGATCCCCTCACGCCATCCATCAGGATGTTTCTCAGGAGCCCTGGAGGTCTGTGGCGCGCTGACGGCCGAGCTCCTCACTTCAACAGAGCCTTGTAGAGCGCCATGGAGCGCGCCGTGCTGCGGTCCTGCTCCAGACACAGGATGAAATCCCTGAGGTTTACCCGAGTGATCCGCTGACGAAGCTGCTGGCGGGGGGAGGGGCTGCCCAACAAGCCCGAACCTGAGGAAACCTGTGGAGGGTGGAGGTGAGAGTTGGAGGGACATCCATTTACCTCCAGAAACACATTGATGGTCTTTAAAAACAAACTACACCAGGGGTCTAAAACCTGCGGTTCCGGAGCCACATGTGGACTATTGACCGCTCTTTTGTGGCTCTCTGGTTGAAGAATCATAACATGCTTTTAATTTAATATATTAAGTTTTTTTTGGACTTAACACCACATCTAGCAAAACAAAACTGTCAGATAAGTCAAACTTTATTTAACTCACAAAAACAATATAGGCTCCTGACTACAATACCCATAATGCTCCTACAATCTATCAAGCGATTTGGGTTCATATTTACTAAAGTTGAAAAATATGACAGATTTTTGTGTACCACAGAAAGCAAAACCAGAATGCATCCTTAAGGCACGCTGGAATTTAAGGTGGACCGTCTTTTATTAAACAAAATTCAAGGATTTGAAATGTGCCGTATGGTCCTAAAAATATGTTTCAGTTAAATTAGCTCTTATTTATTTTAGTTAGATTTATAGATTTTTGACTGAGATCCATAAATAATGATCAAATAAACTAGACTTCGCAATACCTACTAGGGTTGCCACGATTAGTTGACTAACGACTATTAAAATAGTCGACAACTAATTTAATAGTTGGTTAGTCGTTACTTTATCTTACATGGAGTCAGAGTGTAGTAAAGTTAAAAGTTATACTGGCATTCTGCTAGCTTTTTGGACTATTTTGGCATCTATTAAAAGTTTTTTGACCATTTTGGAGCTTAGCTAATATTTCAGCTGCATGCTAGCTGTTTTGGCTAATTTAGGCTTTTTTTTTTAGCTTTTTAGGCTGTTTTGGACTTTAGATAATGTTTCAGCAGCATGGCGAGCTATTTTGGCTAACTTGTTTTTTTTGTTTGTTTTGTAAGCTATTTTGTACTTTAGCTAATATTTCAGGCTGCATGCTAACTGTTTAGGTTAACCTAAGTATTTTGTTTGTTTAGGCTGTTTTGGAATTTAGCTAATATTTTAGCACCATGCTAGCTGGTTTGGCAAAATTGAGCTTTTTTGTGTTTTAGGCTACTTTGGACTTTAGCTAATATTTCAGCTGCATGCTAGCTTTTTTGGCTAACCTGTTTTTATTTTTTTTGTTTGTTTGTTTAGGCTGTTTTGGCATTTGGTTAATATTTTAGCTGGCTATCAGCTTCATCGTTTTCAGCTGTCAATTTCAGCACCATCAGCGGCCAAATTCAGCTTACAGCATTCACACTGGCATTATATATCTAGGTTTTAGTTAGTTTAAAGCCAATGCTGGTTAAGATGTGTGTTTTACATCCACTTTATGCCTGACCCGATTAGTCAACTAATCGGAAAAAATAATCTGTGATTAGTCGACTATTAAAATAATGGTTTGTGGCATCCCTACTACCCACTACTGTATTTGCCTCTTTGTCATGATTCTTTCCTGCAAAGTGTCTTTTATTTTTTATCATGAAACTTTGACAAAAGTGTCAAACTTTTTTCTTTCTTAAAAAAAAATCCTCTTTATGAATATGTTCTATTCATACAAAAACAATTGTTCAATTATATGCATCATAGTTGTAACTGCAGTACTTATTGTTACTTCAATATAGTAACAATAAATACAAATACGTGTCTTATTTCTCTACATGATGAAGTAAGGCTCTTTAAATGTTAAAGGTGGCAGACCCCTGAAATAGAGGAAGGTGAAGAAAATACGGACTAATGCCGAGTCAATGAGAAATGTAAGCTACACTTAAGTCGGGACCTTCCAATCACTTACCTCACTACCAGCAACAGCTCCGCCCACGCTGTCCAGCTTGCGTTTCTTGCGTGGTCCAATGGCGGCGAGAGCTGTGAGGTTTGCGTCCCTCTGTCTCATCTGAGCTAGCTCCTGCTGCTGCATCTGCAAGGACAAGAAAAAGACGTGAAGACGCCTCCACAAGGGACCACTGACTGTAAAAGAGAACTGGACCGAGTGAGTGTGATGTCACCCATATAAAAATAGTTTATTTTTGGCTCCAATGACTGAAGTTAATTCAGTTGACATTTTTCCCCATACTGGAGCCAGACAACGTCAATATGCAGTGAGCGAGCATGTCTGAGTAATCGTTTCTATGGCAACCACTCCCGCCAATCAGGAGTGAGTTTGTTGAGGGGCCACAACCTTTGCAAATGTTTTGAATGTTCAAAGTGAGACCACCTACTTTCATTGAGGCATCTGATTGGCCAGTTTAGAACTTATAATAAAGAAAAATATATCGTAAAAAATGAGGATTTCCAAGAAAATTTAAAAAAGTATCAGATCAAGAATGTTTATTCTGACAAATAGAATGACTGAGTGAGTAATAGCTGTTTATTTCTCTAAGTCTACGGGATTTTGGATTCTTGGAGCCAGGAGCCAGCAGGTACTTCCTGTTTGGAACGCCAGGGGGCGGGGGTCACTCAGTCCAGTTCTCATATATAGGCAATGCAAGGAACAACACAACTTCTTTTTTTTTTTCTCATCAACTCTGATGTTCACAACAGATCCGACTTGTACATCTTTCAGTTCCAGATAACATGAAGGTTTAGCTGACAGTACACACATAGATAAATCTCTGTGAAGAAACTACAAATAATTTTCAAAGTGGAGTGAAGATAGGAGCTTCTCCCCAAAGATAGTCATGTAAGCTCCACCCACAAATGAGGGGAAGGCATTCGACGGAGAAAAGTTTTTTTTTCCTGCACTAACTTTTACATTTTGATACATTTACGTCTAAAAATCAAATAAGGATGTGTAACAGTAAATACACGGTTCCTGCAACTTTCTAAAACACAGAACCATTCAATTTTTAAATACGATATCCATGCATTAAATGTTGTTTTGAAAAATGCAATGTTGGTGAATTTTTTTACTTGATAAGCAAAACTTTGAGTGTTGCAGTAGGCAACAACATGTCAGGACCAAAAGAGTTGATTTGTGGTGTTCCTCTGGGCTCTGTCCTAGGTCGTCTTTTATTTATTTTATATGACCTCTTAGGGAGCTTTCATGGTCAGTTTTTGTGTAGGTTGCTGACATTTGCTTTCAAAGACATCAGTAAATCAACCAGTCTACGGAATGGTTGGTCTGCACAATCCAATGGCTATTTACAGTTTAATCTTCTAGAGTTAAAACCTCTAGAAGATTAAACTCTTCAGATAAAGCTCTGTAGTTGTCTCAGCTGGGTCAGAAACTTCATGGTGGTGTCTGATGGAAGACAAATACTTCAAATTGCTTCTTTCAATCTCTAAAGTGTAAATTGTGTTTTCTAAAAAAATATATGTATATATATTATTACATATACTTTCCCATTAACCAGATTTGACCGTTTTTTTTTCTTCACAAACTCGACTTCAGTTGGATCAAAATGCAGCAGCAAAGCTCTAAGAGGATCGAGCAGAAGACCTTCATCAGTCCTGTCGGAGCTGCACTGGCTGTTTCTGGATTGATGGTACATTTGTTGTGTTAGTTTTCAGAGACAACAGTTAGTTTAACACGCTAGTGACATTCACAGCCACAAACCCACTACAAAGCCAGGGGGGCCTCTCTTTTTCAGGATGTAGCGCCACATTTGTGGAACCTCCCCCGTATCCTTTCCCTTTGTTCCCTTTTCCTGACTGCCTCTTTTACGTTTTTGAAAAACAAATATTTGGGGGGGGTAACGAGTCATTTTAACAATGATTTGATCCCCCACCGCCTTTGTGCCACTCTAGCTCCTTGGGATACCTGCTTGATCCTAACAATTGTATATGCTTGTCTAAAAGATGAAGCCAAAAACAGAAAGGGAGCGCCTCATCTTCAGAATGGCATGAACGTTCAGTAGTGTCAGACTCCTAACTGTGACCGGCCAGAGATCAGTCAGTTTGAGCCTATAGAGCAGAAGGTACATGTAACATATTTGGTTGTCAGTGCAAAGTTTCCATTTGTCATAGAAACAATGACTCAGACCAACTCGGACCATTCACCGCTTTCTTACGTCGTCTGGTTCCAACGTGGGGACATCCATATCACGAAAAATAGCAACTGAATTGACTAGGGCCGGGTATTGATTATAATTTCCAGAAACAAAACAATTTGATTCAAAAAAGCCTGGATCGATTCAATTACAATTTTTTTTTAGATTCTTCAATTCAATTCTGGGTTTACACATTTAGACACATTTACATGAATACATTAATCATCTACTATATAATTTGAATATATTTATATTAGTTCAATACAGTTTACATACTGTAAAATGTATTAGTGAACTACTGAGATTGTTAATGTCATACAGTTACATCATTTCTCAAAAGGAGAAGTTTTAAAACAAAAATGTTCAGATCATTGACATTGTAAACATTGTTTGGCCACTAGGTGGCGATCACACAACAACATTACACCTTATTCCAGAAGAAGACAGTATAAGGAAAAAACTGTGTTTCAGACCACAAATGGTTACATTAAAAAATATTTCCTTAAGAATTTGTAAAATTCATGTCTGAGAGTTTATAAAAATGTTCATTTAGTCAGCAATGTATTTTTAGGTCGACCAAGTGTTAGCATTAGCCGTCCTATGGGAAATTGCATTAAACATTAGCATCAAGCTAGTGGACTTTAGCTTTATGCACTGAATCAATTTATGTTTTTTTTATGAATCGATTATTGATCTATTAAGCTTAAATCAATTTAATTTAATATTTAAATTTGTCAATTAATGTCAATTAATTTAAATTAAACTTAAATTAAATTTAAATTAAATTAATTGAATTTTATTTTATTCAATTTTAATCTAATTTATTAATCCTATAATTTTAATTGATTTTTTTTAAATCCTAGAAATGACTTAATTTTCTTGGCACTGGAGGTAAGGCATCTTTTATGTGTGATGTCACAGGCACTTTGTCCATCTCTATGTACTGTCAATGATCAGAGCACCAGCCTTCTCTGGATGAGGTTCACCTCCCCCCAAAAAATCCCCCACAGGCTTATAGAGTAAAGCTGACTGCTCCTTTCCACAGTAGTCTGTTCCTTTTGGAGGAAAAATTCATTTTCCTTTTGTTGGAAGGTGATTACTTTCATATGAACGCAGGTCTGATTCAGGAAGAAGGCTCAGCCTGAACTGCTGAGAATCTCTGGAGCTTTCAGTTGATCAGGTGAGCTCTAGCTACTCTGATCAGGATAACTCTGAGTTGATCAAACCCATTGAAACATGAGGAATACATCATCAGCGGAGCTCAGATTTAAGGGTAATCATGGCAACAAGTCAACGAAAACTCTACTGTTTGACATGACATACAAGCAAGATTATAAAATAAACGATGGCCGTACCTCTTTGGCCTTCTGCTTGAGCCGGGCCTGCTCCGGATCCTCCTGACGGGCTCGGCTCTGGAAGTGAAAGCGGGTTTAATCAGTTCTGATGAAGATGCAGCAGGTACGTAGAAGTAATTCTCTGGGGTCACATTGACCCAGTGAATGTGGTGGGTGTCGGTACCTTGGCCGCCTTCAGCAGTATCTCGCGCTCTTGCTCGTCTTTGCGCTGCTTCTCTAGCCGCTCCAGCTGCTCGAAGAAACGCAGCTGAGCGCGCACGTCAGACGTCTGCTCGTACAGCTCCTCGTCCTGAAAGAGGAAGGCCACCGCGTCACCGAGACGTTCACGCAGCGCGCGTCACACCTCTACCGCCTGGTGGGCTCACCCTCACGGCGTCGGCGCGGTGCTGGGCCACGACAGAAACCCTCTCCAGCAGCGAGCGCAGCCGGAACTGGGTGGCGTGGGAGACGACGTTCACCACGTCCACCGGAACCTCGGTCACACCCAGCTTCCTGGCTGAGGACAAAAAGCTCACCGGGTCAGGACGGGACCGTCACCACCCACCAGAGCGTGCAGACGCTCGTTCAAAAGCAGGATGCGAGGACGGAGGCTGAAAGACACCCACCCGTGTCCAGGATGCGGCGGTGCAGCACGTCGGCGGGCAGGAAGGACTCGTCTTTACAGGACCGGATCTTTGTGCCCACAATCTCGGAGCTGGTCGCTAGGATCCGAGCGTTCTCCTCGTTCAGGTTGACCCCGGCCATCGAGGCCACGTCATTGATGTCGTCGTCATCTCTGGACAGAGAGAGGCAAATGGCAAAATCAGAACTCTCCATCTACGTCTGTGGAGAAACGTTCCAGCAGCAGCTGTTGCTATTCCGTCTCTTCCCATCTTCCCTCAAAGCCACATTTGACAGCAGTTTTTTTTTAAACACATACATTCTTTTGACTACCCTAACTCTTGAGTGGATTCTGAAGCAGAGAGAAGCAGCCAAACACTGATATGCAGCACTTTCTGTTTGTTATGTGCAAAGCTGAAATGAAAATCTGCTTTTCTCAAGGGCAGAATCAGCGGATTCATGTTGATCATGGAACCAGGGGTGTCCATCCTGAGGCTTTAGAGCTCAATCACATAAGGGGCCAAAATCCAAAACACCCCTTTATGTCGCAGGCCAAACAGGATAACCATTTATTGAACCCTCAAACTAAATTTTTTAAACTTTAAAACCGGAACTTTTAAACATAATTATGGACTAGATATATAGCATTACCTGTGATAATGCTAGTGTGAATGCTGTAAGCTGAAGTTGGCCGCTGAAAATGCTGAAAGTGATGGTTAATAAAAGCTGAAGCTAATATCTGAAAATGCTGAAGCTGATAGCCAACTAAAATATTACATAAAAGCCAAATTAGCCTAAAAAACAAATACATAAATAAATAGGTTAGCCAAAACAGTTAGCATGTAGCTGAAATAATAGCCAAACTCCAAGATAGCCAACAAAAATCTTAGTAAATGCCAAAATATTTCAAGAAGCTAGCAGAATGCTCGTTTTTAAATACATTTTTAATTTTTTGGACAAAAGACTCACCTGAAGGTCCCACCCCCAGGATCACACTGTTTTTTCTGATTGGCTGAAGCCGCCAGGCTGACAGGAGTTTTGCCGGTCGTGCACAGAGGTCCTCGCACGAGCGTCACTGCAGGAACACCAGCATAAGGCAGGTTGAGAGTAGTTTGTTCTGGGCTGTAAGAACGTACGTCCCACTGCTATTTGAAATGAAACCAGCTGTTATCCTGGTGGGACCACATGATCTGCTCCAAGATCCCCAGACACTACACTTTCAGCAAAGATGATGGTAAGAGTGACAAATAAATCCATGTTTCAGCAAAATGTGCTCACCTGGATGTCTGAGCTGATGACCGATGACCACAGGTGATCGGGTCTGCAGCACCTGAGCTCCTGGGCGAACTGTTGCCTGAAGACAGACCGCATCAAAATAACCGTCACCGTCAAAAAAATTAATTAATTAAAAAACAAAACATAATCATCGTGACTCCAAGTCTCATTCCTGTATGAGTGTGCAGGTGTAAAAACCTCAAATAAGAATTATTATTATTATTTTATTAGAATGTACATCAGAGTCGTTCAGTTTGGGTCTGTGTGCTCGCACCTGATGCTGGCGGCAGGTGGAGCGAATGAGAAAAGTCTGTCAAAATCCTTCAACACTAGAGAGCTTTAGCCCCTTTAACTCTAGGGTCTGTCTACTGTAACTTTTCAACCGTTAACGCAATCAAAGTGATTCCAGCGGATTCTGAAAAAGAGTAAACGAGCCTCGCATTGACACGGAAAGCTGTACCTTCTTTACCCTGAAAGTTAAACTACATAAACAAATTCATCAACAAGAAAACTACTAAGATTTTTCATTCAGTCATTCATCTTCTGATCAAACTTTTGTGCTGGTGCACCTAAGAATAAAAGTTAGGTGCACCGGTTCAACCAATGCAAAAATGTGGTCGGGGCCCCCACTTTAGGAAAACCCCCTAAAACTGAAGGAAACAGACAAACGCAGGAGAAGAAGCCTATTTGAAACTGTTGAACTGTTGAAACTATTCTCCGCTTTATACTGAAAGTGGGTGAAGTCCCTTGATCTCAGCAGCAGGGGGCGACACAGTTTGAGGTACAGAACTAAACCACAGAAATGTATTAAACCATTGCTGATCCTTTTTCCTGTGCAACATGAATGCATCAACCTCTAAACATCGACAGCTGCTTTTTACTGCACGTCTTCTCTCAGACTGATTCAGATGTTCTGGGATTTTGTGCAGATCCCTTTCATTTAGAGTTCTCCACTCCACTTTTTGGTTGTTCGTTCCAGAGGTTATACTAAAAATCCCTCCATGTAATCTATTGATCACTCATTAAGGCCATTATCAAACAATCTGACACTATTTCAATCAAATGAACTGAATTATAATTATTTTAATTCAAGCTCTGATATAAAATGTTTGTTTTTTAGCACATTGTGACAATCCAGGTTCTGTACTAGCACTAAAAAAATACAGTAATTGAACTGAATTTAGAGCTCGGAGCCTCTGAGCTCATCAACTGTAATGCATCAGATTATAACAAAATGTTTGTAGTCGAATATGAAGTTACCAAGTAAACAAAAATGATGACATTATGGCATTTCCCTACGTTTTTCTACATCTAAGTCACCCTTTCAGCAATCTTAGCATCAGCTCATTCAGAACATTACTGCTTTTATTTTTGGTATTTATTAGCTTTTTCGTTTTTGAATTATTGAGCAAAATATGCACAATTAAAAATGAATGAGAAATTCTTCAGAAACATTGAGCACTGTGAAAACTACGAACTTCTGCAAAGGTTCAGCTAAAGATACCATTCATGTTAAAATGTCCTGCAGAGATTGAGTAATTCACGGTTTATTCAGCTTTTTAAAAAACCTGATGGTTTTTGTGCAGATAGAGTTTAAGTTTTATGCAAACCTCTGGACATTTTGGAATTTTCAATGCAACTCAACGAATTAAATGTTCGGGATCTAGAGTGGATGATGTCACAGTGGGGGTGGAGCCGCTGGACTTTTTAAGATGAAATGTTTGTCGACAAACTGCTGTTACTCAAACACCATTTGTCACAGAGTCACGATTTTTATTAGCAAAACGGAAAATGTCTCTGGATTTGTAAAACACTTCACCCTTCTCAGGTTTTTTCAGGCTATTTTGGAGTTTAGCTAATATTTTAGCAATGTGTTAGCTTTTTTGGGGGGGCTAATTTGGCATCTACTGATGAATTTAGGCTATTTTGGAGTTTAGCTTGTATTTTAGCAAAGTGCTAGCTCTTCTTGGCTAATTTGTCAATAATAACGTCAGACTATGATGAAGTTTATCTAATATTTTAGCAATGTGCTAGCTTTTTTGGCTATTTATGATTTACTGAGGATTTTTAGGCAATTTTGGAGTTTAGCTTGTATCATAGCAACGTGTTAGCTTTTTCTTTTTGGCTAATTTGGCATCTATTAAAGTTTTTTTCTGGCTACGATGGAGTTTAGCTTTCACTTCAACAATGTGTTAGCTTTTTTAGCTAGTTTGGCATTTAAACTGTTTTTTCAGGCTATGATGGAGTTGACCCAACATTTTAGCAATGTGTTAGCTTTTTTTTGGCTAATTCGGCATCTACTACGTTTTTTTTGGGGGGGTTAATTTGGATTTAGTTGATACTTAAGCGACAAACTATATATTTTTGCAAAATAGACATCTATTGAGGATTTTTAAGCCAAATTATTACCTTTTTTTAATTTAGGCCAACTTCAACAATCTTTCCTATTTATTTAACGCAATTTAAAGTTTTTTTTTTAGCAAATTTAGCATTTCACAAATAGGTTTTGCATTTTCAGCAAACCCCTTCAGCGATTAAACTAAATCGCTTCAGCATCTTCTTCAGTTTCTTCAGCGACCACATTTAGACCACACGAGCATTATCGCAGGCAATGCAAATTTTCTAGCCGTTTGTTTTTATCCATTACATTTATTTTCCACTCGTTCCCATCTCCAGTCATATTCAGGGTCACAGGGACGCTGAATCATAAAGCAGATATATGGCGAGAACAGGGTCCATCTCGCTGTGAGGCAAGAAGGTTCCGTTTTGTTCTGTGTAAACAATTGTTTGCATAAAGTTTTGTGCGTTCACTGAATTTATGCAGCTTTCTGTGCATCAAAGTCCTTCTAAAAGAGGTGACTGAACTGAAACATTTCAGACACTGAAACGCCTCAAAGACCAACAGATGAGTGACACAGAATTGCAGTTCTTCCTGCCCGTTTACCAGAGCTGCGGTGTTTGCTAAGGGCGGGTTCGGGCGGACAGCGCCCCCTATGGTGGCAGCAGGCAGCCGTGGCCGGATGGCAGTTGCAGCTATGGCTCCTGGAGCAGCAGGGGTAGGGGCGGAGGTAACAGGTGGAACCGGGGTCAGGAACTGCTGACTGTTGAGCAGCGTCTGCCTCAGGGCGGGAAGGCTTTTCTGCACAGACACAGGACTTATTTGTAATGACTCACTGAGGTGTAGGAGGAGCCGCAGAAGAATTCTGACGTTACCTTGAGGAAGGGGATGAGGTAGGGCTGAGGGGAGGACTTCAGATCGGCCTGCAGCCGGGACGTAAACTCTTCGGGCTCAATCTTCGCATCCTGAAGACATGAAAATATCGTGAGTTGACATGAAGGCAGGGAGGTCTGGCAGAGCAGCCTGATGCCGTCTTACAAGCAGGTCCTGGACCAGGGATTTCACATTCTTGGCGGTCTCAGGGGAGGGGGAATTATGGGATGCCAGCTTGATGAGAGTCGCAAGGAAGTTCTTGCACTTCTTGACATTCTCCTGCATCTCCTGCTGGGACAAAAACACAACTGAGACCCCCGCGGCTTCATACCACCGGGTGCAGCAACGCAGACGCCCCCACCTGCGAGATAACAGTGACTCTGGCGGTGGTGGTGGGTGCAGTGGCAGGGGGGGCACCTGCAGTCACAGGGGGCTCCGATGGAGGGACCCCTCCTGCCACCATTCCAGCCTGCGCCTTCTGAGGCGCGCTCATCTTCACAGACACCACAGAACTGCCCGGCGCCACCGTGAGGGCCTGCAGGGAGAAAGAGGATTGATAAAGTTTTATTTATAATATTTCAGGAAAAACTGATGGATCTGCCTCCTGTCAGTCATCAGAGGCCACGCCACCAGCACACTGAGGTTTGCTCCTCCTCCTCCTTTTGTTCAGGTGAGCTTCAGGACAGTATACACACCTGAACAGTGGTGGTAGACGGGGACTGAGCCGTCCTGGGCTGAACTGGGGAGGCCAGGCGGATGGTCTGGGCGGGTGCTGCCACCTGCAGGGGCACAGGAGGAAAACCTGCATAAGGACTCAGGGTAGATCTGCTGTTCGTAGGTCAGTGGGAAGCAGTCTTCTGACAAAAAAGACACAAGGGTGCCCTCTACAGGAGGCTCTGATATTGCAGAGTCTGCGGCCAGGTGATGTTTGAGCAATCTGAGCCTAAAAAAAGAACTTACCTGAGGGTCCAGAGGGAGGAACTGAGACTCAATGACCCAAGAAATCTGTGTAAAGCTACAGACACACCAGGCATGTGACGGGAGTTCAAAAACTCGGAGTTAGCCGAGCGGGGAGGGGCTTCTTCTTCTTTTTCTGTTTACTAGTGCATGTACAGTTGAATCTACAGCTGGAAAAGGCTCGGTGCAAAATGTCAAAGCGGTAAGAATCTTCTGAAACTTCTTCTTTCTCAGCTCTATTCCGATACATGAAAGATTTAGGCCATATTCAAAATCTTCCCCTACACCTTCTATTAGCTACGGTTTCCCGTCCAAACGGAGAATTATGGGAAAATAGTGTGTTCAAAATTCTGACTTCACTACCACTTGATAGTCAATAGTTGCCGGTCAGCAGTGTTAGCGCAGAGCTGCTTGCACTCGGAAATACATAACAACTAGGGCCGGGAATCTCAGGGTAACTCACGATACGATTCACGGCTCACGATACCGATAGTACCTCGATATGGCAAACACTGAAATAATCATTATTTTATCATGGCAATCTAACTATTATTAAAATGAAAATATATTTTTAGTTTCTTCAAAACTGTTTTTAGAACAATTTAAAACACAATATGTCAACTTAATGGCCTTTCCAACGTCAGAATAAAATTATTAGTGCTGTGAAAGTTAACGCATTAATGCACGCGATTAATCAAAAAGAGTGAACACGTTAATATTTATTAACCCAAACACCTCACAGAGCAGCAGTCCTTCGCTTTGCCTCGGCCGTTCAGGCTTCGATGGCGTGCATTATTACACTTTGTCAGGATTTATCTCACTTATACCGCGGTTATTTACAAAATAAGTAAATATTTCATCGGTTTTTGGTACTTTAATCTTGTAATTTGATCCATCGTTACGACAACACGTCGCTGAGCCTCGACTTTAGTCTTTAGAGTTCTGCTTATCTTACTGTTGAACACAAATGAAAAAATAACTGTTTTGAAGACAATTTGCATTTCTGGGTTAACCCGATAACTTAAAAAACTTAAGACAATAACAATAAAAGAAACATTTTCCCTCTGATCTGTTTTTGTTCAAAAGCAGCATATTGTCTTATTAAACACTATGAAAAAACTCTTCAACAGTTGACGCAATTAACGAAACCCCACTTTATTCTGAAGAAACGCAGCCTCGCTACTGAAAGGCAGATGTAATCATCGTGAATCAGATGATTCTGCTGTGGAAAAAATACTTTTTTCACATGGGCTCTACACTGAAAAATATTGAAGAACTTTGTAGATAAAAAAAAAAAAAAAACTGGGGAACATTTTCAAGTTTTGTAGTAAAATGATACAAAACAGCAGAGATTGTTATCCTTTTTATGTTGTTTATGTTACTGCTGAACTTAACCAGAAGTTTGACAGAAAAAAGTTTAAAATGACAAAATTTCTTTCAATCTGAATTTTTTTGGGTTTTTTTTTAAATCAGTTTTGTTGATTCTGATCTCCTGTTCTAAATAAAGGTATAAATGTTGGTGATTTAATACAAATAATTTCAATTCTCCTCCATTTAGTAAATATTCGCATTGCAACAAACATAGTATTAAAAAGTAAGAATCGTGGTTCGATTCGTGAATCGTATCAGATCGCCACCTAAGCTACAATCCACAGCCCTAGTATTTTATTGCTGTGTTTGAACAGGTTACTGGTGTTCCCGCCCTTACAAACCATGTTTTTTGTTACATTAGAAACAGCGCGTGCTGTCAGCATCTGCTTTAGAAAGAGCCAGACATGGTTTGGACCAGTTTCCTCGCGGCCGCTCTGCCATCAGTCTGCATTTTCATCTTTCAGCGGAGCAGGTGATGAGAGCGCATGAGGAGCCCCTCCCTTCCCCACTGCATCCAGAAAAGAAGTGAAGAAAGTGTACTCCGTGTTCTGTACCCGCACCATTAGGTTTTTAAGCGCCCCCTGGTGGACTTTTTTGGGACTATTTTGAGAAAACAATTGAGGGAAAAGTTGGACCTGTAATCGGTGGTTCGCCATACCGATATTTTGTCCCACCTCTAATAACAATCTCGGTTCTAAAAGTTTAAAACGATCATACTACGACAGAAAGCCATTACTTACATTTAAATATAAACCTCTGTGCTTCAGAACACACCCTCGTGAAGAAAAGAGCTTCTCCGTGACGCGGAAAACCCTCGCCGCAGAGGGCTCTGCATCCTTCCACGGTGAGGGTTACCCCTTAAAAAAAAATGATTTCTGACACCCCTACCACTTCAAATGCCCCTACGCCTGGAGGGGCAGGGAGAGAATTCAGAGTCTGCCTTGGTGTCATATAATTGCGACCAGGCACAAACAGCAGTTATTAATTTCTCCTCTAGGATCAACTTTCAAACGATTGACACTTCCATGAATGAATGCTTTCCATTTGTCACTACCAAGTTTGATTTGTCAAAGTTTGACCTGGTTTAACTTTTAACGCAAACTCTATGGTTTTATATGCAAAGCTCAAAACAGTCATAAAAATGTGAGTTTATGCGCTTTTTCACAAACATTATGATTTGAAAGAAGACCGTAAGTTCCTGAGGGCAAAGCATCAACCCTGCCTGCTTCCTACTTCTCCCTGACCAGCCTGACGTTGATTAGCTGACTGAAATGATTTCACACTCTGACTGAACGCCCCTGATTCAGGTTGTCAGCATCAAGGAAAGCAGGAAAACAGGAATGGTTGAGGCTCTTGAGGACCAGGTTTGGTCACCCCTGATGTAGACTAACCCGGTCGGAGCACCTGGAGGTGACACTACCTCCACATTGACACTCACTGTGGTGGCGGTGCTGACCCGGATTGGAGGAGTCGCTGTGGGAGCCATCGGTCTCTGAGCAACCGTCGTCTGACCCTGGTGTGGCTTGACTTGAGCCTGAGCCAGAACCTGCTGTGGGACCAAGACCAGCTGACCGGTTTCAGTTCGGACCAAAACCATACCTGAGGAGAGGGAGACAGGAGAGCAACGAGGACATTCTACCATGACTGTTGTAGAACAGATGGATCCAGATTCTAGAGTCAGCATCCACAAAAACCCTTTTCCCCACAAGTTTGGCACCAATTCAATTCTTCAGAACCGAGATGGCCAGGGACCAGGTCTTCTCTTTTGTATTGCCTCAAGGCCTCAAGGCTGAGGTCTTGAGAGAAAAGGTTGTTTCTATTAAGCTAGAAACTTTCACACAAACTGCATGAAAAAACAAACTTCCATGACCCGGGGGCCTTGATAATTACCCTCCAGATAATTCCATCTGGCCCTCCAGATCATTTCATTTTATTGCTATTAATAGACAAATGTTTTCTTATTCTGGAATAATATTCCTGCCTTTTTAGTATTCATTATTATGTTCAAAAGTTACGGTTTTAAAAATTGACATTCTGGTAGCTCTTTTTTTTCCTATTACTGAGATTTTTGGGGGCTATTTTGGAGTTTAGCTAATATTTCAGCTACATGCATGCTAGCTGTTTTGGCTAATTTAGGCTTTTTTCTCATTTTTAGGCCATTTTGAAGTTTTGTAATTTTTCAGCTTCATGCTAGCTGTTTTGGCTAACATACGTTTTTGTTTTTTTTGTTTGTTTTTAAGGCTACTTTGGCATTAAGCTAATAATTTAGCTGGATATCAGCTTCGGCGTTTTCATCTTCAGCACTTTTAGCCATCAATTTCAACATCTTCAGCTATCAGCACTAGCACAGGTAATGTCATATCTAGTTCATAATGATGTTAAAAAGTTACGGTTTTACAGTTTTTTAAAAATGTAGTTATAGAGTGTTGAATAAATGTTTATCCTGTTCGACCCACAGCCTGAGGTGTATTTGGATTTTGGCCCCTTGTGCGATTGAGTTCAACTCTCCTGACTTGGGGATTTCCATTTATTCACTTTACCATCAAAAATGAATGTTTGGCTCCATAACAAATACTGTTCAGCTCTTGCAAAACTGAACTTGGGATTGCATATCCAGTCAAACTGTGACAGTATGAATGGGGGGGGGGGGGGGGGGTGTTAATAATTCTGGATATGGGTTATGTTATGTTTCAATGTAAAAAGTTGAGAATTGCTTCTTCCCGTAATGACGCCTTTTGCTCAGATCATTCAACAGACCTTCTGAAGGCGTTTGTGTCGTCCAATAGAGAAGAAACTTGATTGAATAAAAGCAACTTTGGGTCAACGTTTCCCAGGGGGAGGTTCGTATTTTGGGCTTGACAGAGCCTTAGGATGATCTACTGATGGAGAAACGGTGACGATTCTCGGGACAATCACCTGCCCTGCAGCTAAAGAAAACCGTAATTCATCTGATGGAGAACCGAGGACTTTCCACCAAACAAGACACCAGTGAGATCCACTCCACCCCTGAACCAGAGAGTACGTGTGTATTCACCTGGAGGGATGGTGAAGCCAGGGGGCAGCTGGATGGTGGCCTGCTGCTGCTGGGGCCGAACAGCCAGCTGGGGGGCCGCAGCCCGGGTCACACCAGCCACCAGCGCAGCTTTCTGCGGCTGGATGGCGGCGGGGGCCCCGGGAAGAGGGGTTCTCACGGGGGACTGCACCAGCCCGTTCACAGCGGGCTGGACTCTGGGGGGCTGGCCAACTTCAGGCTGGACTGCAGCTGCGGGAGGGGGCATCTTAGGAGGCATCACAGGAACGCTGTGGTTCACGACCTGAGAGGCGCCCTTCGGGTCCACTCCGTTGTGGCCCAGGCTGGTCGCCGGGATGTGGTTACGCTGTGGGCTCGTCAAGGGGGGGCACGCCGTGGTCGGGGTGACGGTACCAGAACTCGCGGGTTCCGAGACTGCGGTAGAGTTCGGTAACTTCACCGAACCCGCAGAAGTCTGCGCCCCGGAGGGGGACGAGCGTGCCGCTTCATCCGCTGGGACGGCGCCGGGAGCCGCGGCTCGGTGGAAGCCATCGGCGGGCTGCGAGCTCACAGTTACAGGTCCGGGTCCGGACGGAGGAGGAGAAGTCGTTCGTTCCGCTTGCAGGCCCGCTCCCGCCGCGGGAGCGGAAGAGGAGGAAGGTGGCGGCTCACCGGTGCCCGGTGCCCGGCTCGAGCCCGCGCTCGGACGCCCTTGTTGCGGCTCCGCGGCTCCCGCTTGATCCCGCGCTTTTCCTGAGAGTTGTGCGGCGGCCGCGTCCCGCTTCCTGGCAGAGAAGGAGACTGCGGAGGCGTCACCCAGCCGGGACTCCAGGTCCCCCAGCAGGTCGCTGACGGCCGCCTCGTCCACCTCCGTCAGGAGCATGTCCTCCAGCGGGTCGCGGGCTCCCGCCATCTTTGATCCTGGTCCGGGTGCAAATCGCTGCCTAGGATGTACGCATGCGCGGACCTTCTGGAATCTAGATCTAGAGCATCTAAAGAGCAGCTTTCACCTCAGAGCACCCCCAACCTAAAAAATAAAGCACAGAAGGAAACTAAAAACACAAAAAATGTATTTTCTAAAACAATAAAAATAGAACGAGTATTTATTATTATTTATTCCAAAGAAAATTCAGTTGACAGCCCTTCAAAAAGGTTATGAGAGATTGGACCTATATAAAAGCGTAATCCTTGAGGTAAAACCCACAGAAGTAAACTCTATGTTTAAACATTTATGCAGCAGCTACAGGAGACCTTCGAAACCTTCATAATCACGTTCAATCACATCACAGGCATCTGAGTCGAACAGGAGGAACCACTTCTCTGATCTATGCTCAACGGATCTATGAATGGTCAGATCTCGCGAGAAGACGAGGTACACACATACCCGCGCGCTGACTGAGGTTGAGAGAGAGAGAGAGAGGCCATATTGTAGTTCAGTTGAATGCAGATAAGCTAGTCCAGCGAAAGGTTTTTGATACAAGGGGCGGTGCTTAGGCTTAGGTTACCTTTGAAATCTAACAATGATGTCAATAAAAGTAAGTACCAAAGCACGAGGCACATGACATAAATAAGTAGATTTTTGTTGTAAGGTCTCTTTGTCAATATGAGTACTTTAGCTCTGCACATATTTTTATGTTGCACTTCTCTTACATATTTTCCCTGTTTATATTCTAGAGGGTTTTGTCATTTTCTTGTTTCCCTGGTGTAATTACCTGAATACTGGAAGTACCTCGGTATTTAGGGCTGCCGTAAACAATTATTTTATTAGTCGACTAATCACCGATTATTTTTTCCGATCAGTCGACTTATCGGGTCATACACAAAGTGGATGTAAAGCACAAATTTTAACAATCATTAGCTTTAAACTAACTAAAAATAAAGACAATTAAGATTATAGTTTATTAAAATTTGATGAAACGTCCAGCTTCTGTCCTTGATTAGTTTACGTGATTAAAACAAGATTAAATAAAATAAGATAAGGAATATACTTGCCATCAAACTCGTTTTGACAGGTGACCTTTGACCCTACACCATCCATCAAACTCGTTTGGAGAGGTGCCCCGCCCCTCAAGATGACGCGACAATTTACAGTTTTTCTCAATCACTTTGGTGCGTTTCTCCGATCAGAATTGAAATTCTCATAACTATTAGTTCAACCTCCACAACACTTAGTCATTTTTCCTCTCTGAAAGAGAGAGGAGAAATGATTTTGGACATGAATCAGTTGATTTCATACATTTCTCTGCTGTTTTTTTACATTTTCATTTGCTTATGTCATGTCAGTCAAAATTAATTATACTTATGGATGCTGAATAGTCATTCTCAATAAAACTAATAGTCTTACTTTCATTGCTTGAGTCATTACACACAAAATTGTTGAACTAGTTATCAAATGTCAAATATTAGCCATCTGTCAAGCAAATTCTGTACCTGGAGGTGGAAAGTTTATGACCGGCATCCACATGAGCAAATGGCCCTGCTAGCACCCATGGATGCAGCACGTGATGACATCACAGCAGAGTCCTGCAGAGGATGGATTCGCCACTCCAGGAGATACTTTCCTCGCTGCATTGCAAGGGATAACATCAGTTTTGATGTAGATGAAAATATGTAGCCAGACAGACAGGAACGTCTGGATTTGCCCGAATGATTTACTGTACTGTTTCATGTGCTGTATATTGTTTACAGCTCTACCAAAAGGGTGATTTTATGTTTAACATCTACAGTGACTTTACTGCACATTTCAGATGGCTGTATAAGTAGGCCATAGTGCTGTCTTGAGCATTTTCAGGTGTCACCAAATATTGTTGCAATGGAAAACACTGAAATTATAAACTGTCATAGTGAAAACATGACAAAGCCATCTGACTATCTTGTTCATAAAGATGGTGTCAAGACTTTTCATTTTGATGGCTGCTTATGCTGCCACACCATCAGGGCAGTAACCTGCACCATACACTCACCTGCACATACACCTTTTAGATGTATTTCCTTTCAATTAAGACAGCAGAGGCCTTATATGCAGCAGGACACTAATTGGACTGAACCACTGTCCGGGGGAGGAGAAAGTATTTTTGTCAGTTTACATTCTACTTTATTAGTTTCACTATTTTTCTGTTAGCTTACTTTAGGATGGACAAGTTAATTTTGTGTTGCTGTGTTTCTGTAGTTGTTTTAGTCCTTTTTAGTTCCCTCTTGTGTGTCTAGTTGGTCTGATCAGCCACTATAAATGTCCCCTTGTGTTTCCAATTAGTTAGGTCAGTTTAAGTTTGTGAGTTGGTATGTTTAGTTGATTGATTTGTCCTCCTGTTTAAAGCTTCAGTTACTTTTGTTACTTTGACCTCTTTTAAGGGCCCATTTTTGTTCTGAAAAATAACTTTTTTGGGGGAAAACAAATGTAAATATTTTCAATACATTTTTGGCTATCCTTGCCTTTACTGCTCGGTCTACCACAATGGCACTGACAGTTTCATTGACATGAATACTTGCTTTTGAGGAATGGATCATCAATTTTGAGCATGTGACGTGCTTTAGCAGGCTATCCACTAGGTTTTGCAGTTTGCATTAATTGTTTTGAGAAATGCACTAACTCCTGTGCAAATGTTAATAGTGTTCTGAGAAATGCACCAAGGCGACTGAGAAAAACTGCAATATCAATTTTTTAAACTATTTTTCACAAATTATAAAGTTTTGGTCTCACTGTTTGAAATAATGAAAAAAGCAAAGTTAATTGTGGCAGCCCGAGTACATACATATTACTGCTTTTGTGTCTCTGCCTGCAGCACTGTTTATGTTTGATGGCCTCCATGATCAGGTGTGCTGGTAAACAGTTCAGGGATCTGCAACCTTCAACAAAAGAGCCATTTAGGTCAATTTCTCACTGACAACATCCCAACGGGAGCCACAAAGTCTTACTCACTTTTCAGGAAAATAAGAAACTGATTTGTTTTAATTAATTGTTTATTTAATGTTACTATTATGATAACTATAAACAAAATGAAGATTTTTTTTTTCAAAACTTGAAATAATTTATAATTTTTGTCAGAGATTGGTGTCACATAGGATCATATTAATGCAGCAAATCATTAGATTTCAATTTTCAGACAAAATGAGCAAATTAATGGAATTTATCAGGGATAATTCGGTGGCAATTTTTTTTTACATACACTTTTTTTTTTAAACATAGAAAATCCGGTTTTCAAAAATCTGTCATAGATAGATAGAAAGCGGTAATGTTTGGTTGGGGTTGTGAGGGTCTGTGACGGAGAGTGTGCAAAAAGATCTATGATGGGAAAGGGGGGCGGGCTTACTCCATGCTAACAGTCACTTCTACAACCACAACTCAGAAGTAAATTTCTAATGGACCCCTGCTGCTCTGCAGAAAGTAGGTCCTTTTTTTTTTTTTTATTTTGCCTAAAAAAAATGTCTTAAAGACTTTAAATGTATGTTCTTACGGTCACCAATATTACCGTTTCTACGTTGGAAAGAAGCAGAAACACTGGATAGATAATCTCTGGTATCATCCAGAGGATTCTGAACAGCAGAAAGGAAGCCTGAAGTGGGATGTCCGCATTGACCAGAGTTTGTCCTCCCACCCCTTACCAATACACAAACTGTTGTCGTGAAGAGAAAATGAAGTAATAAACATTCAATATTTTTCTTTCACAGACTGTAAATAAGTTTATTTGGAGTGTAAACAGATTATTTCTAGCTTAAGAGTCAACAAGAGATTTCTAAATTTTAAGGTCATTTGACAGACTGCAACATCAACATGCTCAGGAAAAGGCTTGGTTTAAGATTATTAAACAAATAAATAACAGCAAAATCTAGTCCTTTTGGCTGCTTGGCTGATTCTCCTTTTATTTTATTTTTTTTTTTTAAATTACTGGTATTTGGTCATACTACAAAAACTTAGACTCGATTAAAACTGTGTCATTACATCCTTCACTAACCCATTTCCAATCTGCACAAACACCACAGCATGTACTTCTGGTTATACTGTAGCTGGAAAAACCAGAAGTCCTGCAAACCAGGCATGTCTAAAGTCCGGCCTGTGGGCCAAAAGCTTTCCATGTTCATATTCCCAGTGACCCACAGGTTGCTTTCATGGAATCAATAAGATAGCCTTCTCTCAAAACTGCCTGACAATATCTTGAATGTGGTTGGCGAAATTACATTTCAAGAGGTTGCAAACTTGTAGCAACACTGTCGTAAGACCTTTTTGTGAAACTCTATTGCTCATTTCTAAAGTGTCAACTTAAAAAATTTTTGTAAAGTTGACTGTCTAAAAAATATGCCAAGAGACTGTGGCTGTTTACAAGGAGTTCAAAATCAATGAAGACTACCAGAGAAGACATGCTATCTACGATAAGCTAAATAGCAATTAATGGTGTAAAAAGTGACAAATTGACAGTAATTTTGGTAAAAACCACTGACCGTACATAGAGAGAATTGGACTGATCATCACCTACCTCTCGAGTTCCAAATAGGAAGTACCCGCTGATCCCAGAAAACCAAAACTCCATAGACTTCTATTGAAAAATAAACTGGTAATACTCAGTCTGTCAGAATAACCGTTCTTGCACTGGTGTCTATTTTTAACGAGTTCCTGCAAAAATTATTATTTTTTACCTAGTGTCTTTATCACAAGTTATTCAAGTTTTAAACTAGCCAATCAGATGCCTCAATGTTGGCATGTGCCGGCTCCACTCCAAATGTTCGAAGCGTTCAATTAACAGTTTCTTGGGCCAATCACTGCTTTCTAACGTTATCTGATCCCAAAATGGCGAAATCATGCGAAATCCTTAACGCAGAAAAATGGTGATTGAATTGACTTCATTGGAAATCCAAGTTAGGCTTTTCTATAGGTGACGTCTGTGTTTGTCCATATTGGCTTAAGTGGACACTATGTGGTTAGGCTCGCTCTTTTATCCAGCCGCCTGGTGGACAGCGGAGCTCTCTAGCTGAATACAGCACACCTCGCTACAGCGGAGCGTGCTAGCTCGATACAGCAAAGCTCCCTAAGGAGCAAGCTAGCGTGCTACAGCGGAACTTACTAGCTCAATACAGAGGAGCTTGTTGTAGAAGAGCTCACTAACATGTGACAGTGGAGCTCGCTAGCTCGTTACAGAAGAGCTAACTAGCATGCCACAGCGGAGCTCACTAGCTTGCTACAAAAGAGCTCACTGGCATGCAACAGAGGAGCCGCTAGCATGCTACAGCGGAGCTTGCTAACATGTCGCGCTGTCCAATGGGTGGCTGGCTAGCATAGTGAGCTAACCTATTGCATCTCCACTTAGGCCAATGGCAAATACAGATGGGACCACCACAGAAACATGCAGACAAACTTAATTGTGGCCCACATTTTCTGCCCACTTTTAAATCATATGGGGTCCACTTGGCCTTGCCAGCTGGAATCCTCATCAAAAATGCATTTAAACAAAAACACAAGCAAAACACATACTATTTGGTTTATTTATTTATCTATCTTTGCTTCTTTTACTCTTTTATTGTACAGCCTGACAAATTAAAGAAAAAAACAGAAAACTGTTGAATAATATTAGTTCATTAATAAAATAGTCTTTTATTCCAATCAAAAATAACATTTGTTTAACATTTGAATGTGATTTTCGTTTTAGATGTGTTTCAAGCATTTGGATTCTTCCTGTTGAGTGAGTTGTGTTACAGATGTAATTATATTGGTGACCACAAGGGGGCGCTTGGTTATCAGGAACTGTTCTGTTAGACAGCAATATGCAGAAGAAGGAAGCACTCTGAATAAAATAGGCCAAATATGAGTTCTAAGTCCGCCTGATGTCCTTTATTGCAGCATAAAAAAGGCCACAAACACAACGCTTACTGTTTCTAAGTGTACCAGTAAAGAAATTAACATCTACAGAGGGGACCCCTGTCATTGTTCGCCTGGGGTCCCCCAAACTTCTGTGACCGCCACTGCACCCCAGACATGAGCTCATGAGAGATTAGATAGAGCTGGAAGGGTTCAAGCTAAAATGTTAGTCGGGAGATTTTAACTCTCGGTTCTGGTTTGTCCAGAATAGCTGGAGTTGGTTCGTGAGCGTCTGCACGTTCATCTCCTCTTTGGACCCAGCTTCAGTTCAGTTCTTTAAAGTGAAATGGCTCTGCTGTGATTGGCTGTAATCACAGCACAGCAGAGAGCGCACGCTCACCGACGCTCACTGTGCGGCAGTGGGCGGGGTCAGCGCATCTCCTGCTTTCTGATTGGTTCGCTTGGGTCGGACCAACAGTCCGGCGTGACGCCGTCCTCGCAGCAGTTCTCCGTCTGCTGAACAGAGAAGGTCGTCCCGCAGCTCCGCTCCCGCAGACACCATGGCCCTCACGGATGACCCGAACTTCCAGAAGCTGCAGGACTGGTTCCGCTCCAACAGCGGCAGCCTGAACATGAGGGAGATGTTCGACAAGGACCCGCAGCGCTTCTCCAAGTTCAGGTGGGTGTTCTGGGGGGCGGACGGCTCCTGTCCTCGCCATCACGCCCCAGCCTCGCTCGCTGGCTCCGTAAGTTCCGGTTGTTGCCCTCTCCTGTCAGACGCAAGGTCACGTTTTCTCCGGAGCCGTTTGCCGAGGTCACGTGACAGCTGCGGTGTCCCCACCTGTCCCCCTGAACCACCATCACGTCCCCATGGCGAGGCCGGCTCAGCCAGCAGCGCGCGTGCTGTCTTGTCACGTACACGAATTGATGCTAACGCTAGCTTGCGTGCTAATGTGACGGCGTCCATTATCGGACAGAGTTGGTCTCGTTTCCGCGTTAAGGCTAAACAGCGTTAGTTTTATTTAGTTAATATTTCTGCGCAAAATCTCCCGACTGCTCACGCGCTCTGCGCACAGTTGACCGTTTTGACAGGTGTCCAGACCTGTTGAATGGGGAGGGGGCGGTCCACGCACACGCGGATGGCACTAGATCGCGCGTGCGCGGTACCATGCAATACAGATCTACTGGCTGGATGCAGTTTCTCCAACCAGAACCTGCATCCAGCGTCAAAAACCAGAGCCAGGGCTCGGTTCTGCTCACAGACTGCAGCAGGATTCGAACCTCCACCCTCCTGACCAACAGAGGAGCCCTGATTTGTGGAGGTCACCTCACAGTCAGGCTGGGAAAAACTGAAGCTGCTTCTTCTCCCGCAGCGTCAACCTGGAGACGGACGATGGAGACCTCCTGCTGGACTTCTCCAAGAACCTCATCAACCAGGACGTGATGGCCATGCTGCTCGCCCTGGTGAGAGCGACACTCACACGGTTCACGACGTGCCCTATCAGGGAAGACGGCGATAAACTGTTGCTCCAGCAGGGTTACAACAGCTGATGTTGACACAGGAAGCGTGTTGGGTCAAGAAGCATGTCGACATATGTGGTTCCTCTGTGAAAACCTGCTGTTTCTGTGCTTAGGCCAAGTCCAGGGGGGTGGAGGCGGCCAGGGACGAGATGTTCAGCGGAGAGAAGATCAACTTCACGGAGGTACAGCGCTAACCATCTCCACGCTCCCACGCGTGAGCAGGACGGGGCTCACGCTAGTGTCTGTGTGTGCAGGGCCGGGCCGTGCTTCACATCGCGCTGCGGAACCGCTCCAACACGCCGATTCTTGTAGACGGCAAAGATGTGATGCCCGATCGTGAACAGGTTTGTTGGCAAGATGAAAGGCCTTTGCACAGTTGAAACGTCGATGGATGACCAGAGGGATGGGGGCGTGTCCTGATGGTGGCGTGCTTTGCAGAAAGTGCGCAGTGGAGAGTGGAAGGGCTTCAGCGGTAAAAGCATCACCGACGTGGTCAACATCGGGATCGGAGGCTCAGACCTGGTAAGGCACATGTCAAAGTCAAGGCTCGGGGGCCGGATCCGGCCCTCCGGGTAATTCTATCCGGCCCTCATGAGCATTATATGTCATTGTTATTAATGGTCTAATGTTATCTCAAGCTTATTTTTAACTTGTATAATTTTAATATATTTTTATGGAGAGTAAAATATTGAAAGTTATTTAAGGTTTAAGTTGATTTATTCTGGAATAATATTCCTGCCTTTTTAATCATTAATAATTATGTTTAAAAAGTTACAATTTTAACACTATAAAAATTGGCATTATGGTAACTTTTTGGACTATTTTGGTATTTACTAAAATCTTTTAAGCTATTTTAAAGTTTAGCTTTTTTAGCTATATGCTAGCTAATTTGACTAACCTATTTTTTTTTTCATTTTTTAAATTTATTTAGACATTTAGATGGCTATTAGCTTCAGGGTTTTCAGCTATTAGCTTCAGTATTTTCATCTTCACCATTTTCAGCTATCAATTTCAGCATCTTCAACTAACAGCACTAGCATCTTGCGCGGCCAAATTCAACTTACAGCATTTACACTAGCATTATTGCAGGTAGTTTTTTATATCTAGTTCATAATTATGTAAAAAAGTTATGGTAAGTTTTAAAAATGTAGTTTCAGTGTTCAATAAATGTTTATCCTGTTCGGCCTTAATGTGTGTTTTGGATTTTTTTTCAATTGAGTTCGACCCCCCTGTGGTAAGACGTGAATTCCGCTTGTTCAAAAGCCGAGGTTGGAATTTTGAAGTGGATGATGTCATCGTGATGCATTCAGGGACCTCTGATGGTGACTGAAGCTCTGAAGCCATACTCAGCAGAAGGTCCAAACGTCTGGTTCGTCTCTAACATCGATGGCACTCACATGGCTAAAACGCTGGCCCGGCTCAACCCAGAGACCACGCTCTTCATCATTGCATCAAAGGTGTGTGCTCAAACACTTCCAGACGTGATGCCATCTGGGTTTCAGCTGGTTCTGTAGAATTCTCTGAGCTATTCTTTGACAATGCAGACTCTCCAAACTCTTCAGAACCTCAATTCCAAAGCTCCAGTGTTTGTGGTTTTATTTATCTGACTGTTTTTGGACTGGTTTTAGACCTTCACCACCCAGGAGACCATCACCAACGCTGAGTCAGCCAAGGACTGGTTCCTGCAAACGGCTGGTGACGTGAGTAGACCTCAGATGATGACACTTATGTTAACATGAAAGAGTATTGGTGGCGTGTTTCAAAGACCCACTTCAATAAAGAGGCATTTTTAAAATGTTCTGGTCGCATATTTCTAATGGAGGACATGTATAAAGATAAATAAACCTAAAATAAAAAAACAAACAGAATGGAAAGACATATAGAAAGTTATGGACACGAGTAATATGAAATATATATAGTGGGGCAAAAAAAGTGTTTAGTCAGCCACCAATTATGCAAGTTCTCCCACGTAAAAAGGTGAGAGAGGCCTGTGATTTTCATCTTGGGTGTACCTCAACTATCAGAGAAAATAGAAGAAAATCACGTCTTATTTTGAAAGAATTTATTAGTAAATTATGGTGGAAAATAAGTATTTGGTCATCTACAAACAAGCAAGATTTATGGCTCTCACAGATCTGTAACTAAGAGGATCCTTAAGTCCGTCTTGCCCAGCGACAGCCTAAAACATCACTGCTGTCGAGGAGATCTGCATGGAGGAATGGACCAAAATACCAGCAACAGTTTATGAAATCCTTGTGAAGACTTACAGAAAACGTTTGACTGCTGGTATTGCCGACAAAGGGTAGATAACAAACTACTAAGATGAACTTTTGTTATCAACCAAATACTTATTCCCACCATAATTTACAAGTAGAAAGTCTTAAAAATAAATCAGACAATATGATTTTTTTTTCCTCGTTTTGTCTGTCATATTTAACGTATACCTTTGATGAAATTTACAGTCGTCTCATCTTTTTAAGTGGGAGAACTTGTACAATTGGTGGTTGACTAAATACTGTTTTGCCCCACTGTATTTACAATTATAAACTTACAAGTTTAAGTAAGTTGACTTGAAGGAAGTGTCCTTAACAGGAAACAGCCTGCTTGAAGCAATGTTGAAGGTCCAGTTTAATGCTCAGAAAAGATACTTGTAAAAATTCATTATTAATGGATTCTCTTTGACGAGGAAGCATTAGAGAAGGGTTGTCAAACTCAAGCAATCATGTTTTTGTATCTAAACCGACTAGAAAATAAACATACAATCGCAACACACACAGATTAACATAGTGGGCCGACTCCAGAGCAGTGAGTGGGGCTGGGTTTTGGGTCTAAAAAACAACAATAATGGGGTAATATTTTAAGGTCAGTAATTTACCCGTGATGGCAAAAGCAAACCAAAAAAAAAAAAGTTCTATCACAGGGGTTTCAAATTCAATCACACAAGGGGCCAAATTGATCGTTAAAAACGCTATAGGTGATTACCAGCTAAAATATTTGATGAATGGCGAATTCGCAAATTAGGTTAGGCAAAATAGCTATGATCTAGCTAAAAAAAATAGCTGAATTTGAAAATATCCTAAAAACTGAAAAGAAGCCTAAATTAGCCAAAACAGCTAACGTTTAAATATTAACTAAATAGCCTAAAAAAACCTCAATAAATTCCCAAATAGTCTAAAAAGCCAGCAGGGTACCAATTCTTTAAAACTGTAACTTTAACGTCCCCCGGGCCTTGACTTTGGCACATGTGCTTTAGACTATTTGTGGGAGTCCATCCCCGTCTCTTCTCTTCCTTGTGTTCTGTGGATGACATTGTTTTTAAGACGTGCTCTGATCTGGTGTTGACGGCCTGATGTCTCTTCTCGCTTTCCACAGAAATCTGCAGTTGCCAAGCACTTTGTGGCGCTGTCCACCAATTCAGTAAGTACCATCTGTGTTCTGGTGCTGCTCCAGTCAGCCGTCCAGCATGAACTCTGGTTTATAATGGCGCTTTGCTTCAACCTGTTTGGTTATGAACACACTTTTCACATAACTGGGGATATAGCAGAACAAAGAGGAAACTTCATTGATACATCTATAATGCAGTCTTACTGGAAGGCTGGGATCTGATTGACCTACGTACCAGAAAAGTTCAGATGTCGTCTCTGCAGCATCGGTCCCCACCGTGCAGCTAACGTCTGGCCTTCTTCTCTACAGGTTAAAGTGAAAGACTTTGGCATCGACACAGAGAACATGTTCGAGTTCTGGGATGTAAGTGAGTCAGCCGTGAATGTTTGTGATGAGGCACAACCACATCGGTGGTTCACTGGTGCTGACGATCCAGCTGTGGAACAGAACCTTATTTTTCAGTCACTGATTCTGCAACCTGTCCCACAAAAAAGCTGAGCTTGGTCTGTAATGTTCATCATGGAAACACTTCAACCGTGGGACACAGAATGTTGAGATTCCAGGACATCCTATTGTTAAATTAACTAGAGTACTGTATGTAACCTCAGCTGTTAGGGTCAAAGGTTTCCGGTTGGTCTACAGCAGGTTTGAACTGTTCTTGCTAGTTTGGTCTATTTTTTTAGGGCAACTCAACTCCCTCCACAGATTTACAATAGGACTGAGGTCCAGAAACTGGCTAGAACACTCCAGAACCTTGAAATGCCTTTTATGTAATCATTCCTTGGTCACCATGGCGATGTGTTTGGAATTTTTGCTGGAAGATCCAAACACATTTTATCCTCAATGTTCTCACTGATGGAAGGAGGTTTTAGACGAATTCTATGGTTCTATTCTCCCTCTCCTTGATACAAATCAGTCGTCCCGTTTCCTTTGCAGAAAAACAGCCACAAACCATGATGTACCCACCTCCATGCTTCACAGTGGTTATGATGTTCTTCAGCTTTCTTTGCTCCTAACATGGCGAGTGAGAGACCATGTAGATGGTCTCTGGAGAACTTTATAAATGTCCTGGTTTAAGCAGATCGACCGTTGGAGCTCTGCCGGATTTGAATCCATGACAACGCTGTTTGTTACTGCCGTAGACTTTGTTACTCTGGTCCCGGCTCTTTTCAGATAATCAGTCATCTTGTATTTCTTCCATTTTCGAATAATTGTTCCAACAGTTGATTTTTTTTTTTTTCTCTTCAAGCTGCTTGTTGCTTGTAGATTGGTTCATTCCAGTCTGGTTCAGGTCTACAATCTCGTTCCTGGTGTTCTTTGACAGCTCCTTGGTCTTTGTCATGGTTGAGAGGTTGCAGTCTGAGGGTGTGGATGGGTGTTGTTATACAGCTAACCAGTTCAAACAAGTAACATTAATCCAGGTAAGAAGTGCATAGAAGAGTTTCTTGAAGAGGTCTTTGAGGAACTGAATTCTGACCCGTTTGAAGGAGCTAAATCCTTATTTTCTGCGTCATTCAAACCTAAGAGACAATTTAGGCTAACTGATTAACCAATGAGACATGGTTTTGGACTTCAGAACAAAAGCAGTCTCCCACACATGCAAGCTCTGAACATGGAGAACCCAGCTGGGATTTGAACCAGGACCTCATCACTATGAGGCGATGGTGTTAACCACTGCACAGCCAGTTCTCAGTTAAAGTGTTTATGGTGAACATTGCAGATTTCTCTTTAAGAGAGACTACTTACAGAATTGGTGACTGAATAGTTTTTTGCTTGGCTGTAGTGGTGAGTCATAGATGTTCTCTGACAGGTTGTTTGCTCATCCGCAGTGGGTCGGAGGTCGGTACTCGCTGTGGTCGGCCATCGGTTTGTCCATCGCTCTGCACATAGGTGCGTCCCTGATCCATGTCCTTGCAGAAAACTCCAACCAATCGGTGCTCAGGAGAACCCTTCTGTTTGTTTGTTTCAGGCTTCAGTAACTTCGAGCAGCTGCTGGCAGGAGCTCACTGGATGGTAGGACTTCTCTGAACCACCCAGCCTCTGATTCAGAGGTCAAGATGTCTGGTTCAAACACAATTTCTGCATCATTTTCAGTATTTGGTTCCAGTTATAAAAAACATAGATTTTTTTTTTAGCTTTGTTACCCAATTTCTGGTTAGTTTGTGACATCAGCAGAGGAGGAGGGGCGTAAACATCCACGTCTGCTCCTCTTGTCTGTAGGATAACCACTTCAGCAGTGCTCCTCTGGACCAGAACGTCCCGGTTCTGCTGGCTCTTCTTGGCGTCTGGTACATTAACTTCTTCCAGGCGGAGACCCACGCCATGCTGCCCTATGACCAGTACATGCACCGCTTTGCCGCCTATTTCCAGCAGGTCAGTGGGAGGGGCATCATGTCTGAGCTTCAGGTCCAGTTTTGTGTGAACTTTTCAGGACAGTGTATATATGGTTGCAGTTGTTAACCACATACATTGAAGAATTTTAAAACACGAGGTCAAACACAATCTTTGTTTCTTCTGGGCAGGGCTTGCCCTTGGCATAGGCGCTCGCCTAGGGTGCTATCTCCTAACTTTTTAACACACCCCTCATTTCAATAAAACCATGAATAAAATAACTCAAAAGTTTGTTTCTGGTGCTCCGCCTTTCCTCGCCTTATTCAACCCCAATCAAGGCGGGGGGGGGGGGGGGGGGGGGGGGGGGTTGTATTTTCTGTTAGAGCTTCTTTAAGGATGAAAAAACAGCAAAATATGCGCTTTAAGTTCAATAAAGAAAGGAAAAGCAGGAAAATATTGACTCAAAGGAGAGGTTTGTCTGTTTTTATATTCAGTTGCTTGTAATTCCCCCCCCTATTTCGGTCAGAAAAGAAGAATTTTACTGGCTGTTTTTTTTTTTTTTTTCCTTTACTTCTTCTAAATCCATAACAACCAAAATCTTTAAACCTTAAATAATGGAGATGCCTATTAAATTGATTACTTAATTCTTCAGAATTAAAACTAACTAAATAAATACTTCCAGGCAGCTATAGTTTTTTTTTTTTTTGCAGTGATATTTATGTGTGAGAGGGCAGCTGAGAAATCATGCATCGCCTAGGGCGCCATCCAGCCCAGGGCCAGCCCTGATTCTGGGATTTGGATGTTTTTTCCTGTCAATGGTCAATGCTGCATCCTCCGTTTTAACCTGTGTTCTTTTCAGGGGGACATGGAGTCTAACGGGAAGTACATCTCCAAAGACGGCAGTCGTGTTAAACACCATACCGGACCAATCGTGTGGGGAGAGCCGGGCACCAACGGGCAGCACGCCTTCTACCAGCTCATCCACCAAGGTCAGTTGCGCTCTGGTACTCCTTGTTCAGTACAGCCCCACCCTGGTCCTGGAGATGTACCACCACCATGTTCCAGTTCTCTCTGTACTGCTTTGTGCTGACTCAGGTGTTTTCTGATTGATGGAACACACCTGATCAGCAGTAAGAAGTGCAGGAAGAGCTGGAAAACGGGCAGGTGGTGGATCTGGAGGAGCAGGTTGGTGGTTGCTCTGCTCTCCTGACACCTTTACTCTACAGGGACTCGGATGATTCCTGCAGACTTCCTCATTCCAGCTCAATCTCAGCATCCTATCAGAAACAACCTGCATCACAAGGTACCGCCCCCATCAGCTCACCTTTTTGTTTCTTCTTGTTGACAGAGTCCTGTGGGCGTTTTGTGTTCGTCAGCCTGAAGCTAACAGATGATGTGTTGTAGATTCTGACGGCAAACTTCCTGGCTCAGACCGAGGCTCTGATGAAGGGAAAGACGGCGGATGAAGCCCGCGGGGAGCTGGAGGCAGCAGGCCTGAAGGGGGACGCTCTGGAGAAGCTGCTGCCACACAAGGTCCGACCCCGTCGGGGGATTTTTGTGTTGTGACGCCATCGTTGAAACTCACTCACAACCCTCCCCTCAGGTTTTCCAAGGGAACAAGCCCAGCAACTCCATCGTCTTCAAGAAGCTGACCCCGTTCATGCTGGGAGCTCTGGTTGGTGAGTGGATGTTCTGTCAGCTGCTCGCTGAAACGTGGCGTGCAGGTTTCTGGAGATGATGCTGCGAGGAATGTCCCGTTGAGTCATCAGACCCTGGCGATTGACTTCCTGCTGTCTCTCCTGCAGCCATGTACGAGCACAAGATCTTCGTGCAGGGCGTCATCTGGAACATCAACAGCTATGACCAGTGGGGGTGAGTCTCTGCTGCTTCCACCCTAAAGCGCTCTGTGTTCGGGCTGGTCATGTGATCCTCTCCTCCAGGGTGGAACTTGGAAAGCAGCTCGCCAAGAAGATCGAGCCGGAGCTGCAGGACGCCGCTGAGGTGACGTCTCACGACTCGTCCACCAACGGACTCATCAACTTCCTGAAGAAGAACTTTGCCTGAGCCCGGCCCGGCCCGCCCCGTCCTGTCCTGCTGCTCTGAGATTGTGTCGTCTGGCCTGTGTTGTCGTTTCAGTGTTGGTGCACATGTTACTGTAGCTGACCATTCCCTCCACCCCTCAGACACTTTTCAAAATAAAAGCTGTGGACCACTGAAGCCGTTTCAATGACTGAAGGTTAAATCTGCAGTGAAGGTTCACCTTCATGTGGGTTCTGTAGAAGTTCTGATGGACCGGGTCACGGTTCAGTTAAGAAGTTTGAACTCTATTTAGTGGTTAAGGATCCAGTTCAGACAAATGAAGTCAAACTGAACAAAAACAGGTTTGTTCTGATAAAAGCTTTATTTAAAAAAAAAGTCTCAGCCAGCAGGAGGCGCTGCAGCATTATAACATGCTGCTGACCCAAAGCTCCTCCCTGAGGAGAGCAATAGAACTGAAGCTCAGTTCTGAGAGAGTCCACTCCAAAATATAAATCAACTGACACCACTGAGCATGCTCAGAACCTCCAGACTGACCCAGGAGGTGGCCCTAGCATGACGAACAGATCTGGTAGGAAGCGGTTTTGTCAGGTGCACAGAAACGACCGTTTTAGCTGAAGATGGGAATCCCGTCGCCCCATCTCCCTGAGAAGAACCTAAACCCGGACCGGTTCAGTCCTGAGGCTTCAGAAAAGTCCTCTTCTTCTCCGGGTCCATCCCGTGGTTGATGTCGTTCTGGTCCATGGCCGCTCTCTCCCGCTTCTTTGCAAATTTCTTCTTCATGCTTCCAACCAAACTCTCGTACCTAAAAGATCACAAGAAGCTTGTTCTCACCTGAGCCGACAGAAGAGCCTGCAGTAAAACACTTACAGGTAAATAATAGAAGAAATGTATTAACTTTTGGTTAAATTAAACAAAGCAGAGTTTTATGAAGGAAAAAAAAAAGTTACTGACATATGGGCGCAAATGCAGAGTCGGAGATCAAAGTAAGACATATAGACAAATTCTTTAGCAGGAGCTGACCGGTGGAGAAATGAGTGTTATTTCTAATTTATTGAAAACAAAGTTCAGTAAAAGTTCCAGTTCCAAGAAAAAGTATCTGACTACTTTGGGATTACTTGGATTTCTGCATGACTTTGTCTTAAATGTGTTCAGATCCTCATCTAAGTCACATCAGCTAATGAACTCGGTTTTCTTCAACTAGCGCCTGGCTCACACTGGATGTGGAAGCGCCGCGGAACGGCGGCCGCTTTCACTCGGCGCCCTTGTCAACCTGTGGTGAGGTTCACATCAGACGTGGAGAGCCGCGATCCTCTGCAGAAGGCTGGCGCCGTGCAGCCAATCATTTTGCCGTCTGGTCTGCTTTGTGCGGGAGCGATCCGCGTCAATTCTGACAGGAAGTTACATCAAGATCCATGAGGAAACCCAATTTGTTTTCAAAATATAACAATTTTTTTCACAATAAGACAGGTTTTTGTATCTAAACAGATTGTAGAGATGAAACTAAAAACACAGATCAACGTAGTGGGCCGACTCCGGAGCGGGGCACGGGGCTGGGTTTTTGGGGAGAGAGGCGGAGGGCAGTTCTTAGCAGAAACATGGGGTAATATTTTTAGGAAAACAAAAAAACAGCTCTTGCAGAAGCGTTTGTTGACAGTCGCAGAAAATGCCCATCTGGTGTGCATTGCAGGAGAGAGCGGATGCCACTCCGCTCCCGAGTCCAGTTTGAACTCAGTGTAACTTAACCTTGATCTGAGTGTGTGTGCTTATTTTCACCTCTACAAAACATGATAATTTTTGTCAATCGATGTGTTTTACCGTGAAAATGTGGTTATATTTTGAAAATAAACCAGATTTTCTTATGCATCTTGATGTCAGATACATAGATCAGACGCTGAAACAATCTGCTGCACGGCGTGAGGACCACAGCACTCCGCACCTGGTGTGAGCCACACCATAGGTTAACAAGGGCGCTGAATGAAAGTGGAAGAGCTAGTTTCTGTTAAAAACCAGTTCAGAGTCTGTGTTTAAGCAGCTGAAACACAGAGAACCTGTTAGGCTGTGGCTCTGGTTCCAGAACTGGAACCGACCTGCTGGGAACCCCTTCAGAGAACATGAGGAACAGGAGGTGTACCTCAGGGCCATCTCTTCATCTGTGACGTCTGTCTGCATGCGGCTCACATCCATCTCCTCTTCATCTTCATCTTTTGGATTCAACAAGGTCATCAGTTTCTGTGAGGGGAAACAGACCGATCAGGTCAGGTCAGGTCAGGGCTCACATACATGCACTCACACACAGGACCTCACCTCCACCTCTGGGTTGAAGCCTTTGAAGGAGATCCGGCCAAACTGCAAGTCCTCACAGGGAACAAAGCTCTCCTCCTCCACCAGCAGAGTCCTGATGAAGGAGCAGAGGTCACCATCAGCATACAGTGAGCGTTCACACTTCTGCAGGCGTGCACGAGGACAGACACATACTCTTTGGTGCAGAGCTCAGGCAGGTCCAGATACCAGTGCTCGTCGCTGATGATCCGTCTCTCGTCTTCCTCCAGCTGCTTCTTCGTCTCCGCATCCAGTCCTCTCTGCATGAACTGCAGCCACAGATTACGCTCAGATCCTCCTACTCCTCTCTGCAGCATTCCTCAGACATTTTAAACCAGCTGGGATGTTACCAGGCAGCAACCAGACTTAAAGGTTCATCATCATATCGTGAGAAACCAAGAATCAAACTAAATCTAACCCACCCGTGGTTCATCATTCTGAACGCATTAACCAGTAATAACCACCTTCCAATCGAAAGTAGACGGCTGGTAATTAAACAACTACGCTCTCAAGCCCAAACAACGCCCAACCCTGTCGAATCTGGACTTTAAGTGGCTTTAGTTAAATTATCAAGATCCCTGTTGGAAATGAGACATGCGTCTGTCAGAGGATGATGACCCAGAGGCAGAATTAAGGACATGAACATCAGAACACACAGCTAATGATGCTAGCAGGATACTAGCATGTACCTTCATCCGCAGCAGATTCTTGGACAGTTTCACTCCGTCGCCCGCCATGGTTGTCCGGTTAACACCAACAGACTAACCGCGCTGAAATAAGCTTAAGTGATCCAACCAAACCACAGGACGGCGTCACTTACTTCAGCCGAACAAACGCCTCGCGCGCCGGGGAAGACATGTTGTCAAAAGTCGAGCATGCGCAATTGATGCAAGCCTGGATAATCAACCACCGAAGAGTCGAGACGGCTTAAAAAAAAACATTTTCCCCTCATTTATTTACTTATTTTATTATTTAGTTACTCGTTCACAGAAGATTGAAGCTCAAGCTAGAAAAATGAGTTTGATTGTTTACAACAAAATAAAAACAAAACACAATAAATTAGTAGTATTTAACACAAAAGTAATCAAAACCCAAGTAGAACTTAAATTGTTGTTCATTTTAAATTTTGGGTTGTTTTAATACACTGCAATTATTTTTATTGTTTTATTATTTTATTGGCTGCTCAGACTTTAATACTGTATGCTTCTAAGCTGGCACAACCAATGAGATATATCACTTGAGATGACATGCTAGCTTGTTGTGTATTCAGAGTTGGACTCCATATTGGAATGGTATAGACGCCTGTTTACTGCTGTGCTACAATTGTACAAATGGATCTGGAAAAACAAGAATATGACTTTTCACAAGTAAGATATTGCTGTCAGTTGATAAAGGAGAACCATAGACATAATATATAATATATAAGGAGAACTTCTAGAAAACATTTGATCTGAGTGAGTTTACTCTCAATAATGAACGTTTAGGCTGCTCTTGTAGCCTAGAGTCAAACTTAATGGCAGCTTTAGACTTCTCATTATTTCCACGTTTTCTGGCAGGAACGCCAATCTTTTATGTTTTATGGAGGATGGCATTGGTATTTGTATGTGTGTTAGATCTCAGATCAGACCAGATGATCCGCTGGTACTTAGATTACTAAGTGGAGAAATATAAAGTAACCAGGATTTCCTTGGTAGCAAAGACAGAAGAGTCCATCAGTGCTGAATCCCCATGCCCAAGTCCTTCTGATAGGGGCTGGGTGGGATCCACTTGTTGAAAGGGAGCCCCCAGCCCAGTGTTGCCGCCCCCGCTGGATTTATTTGCTGGATTAATTTTCTCCAGTTCCGTGACCACTTCAGGCTTAAAAACGGGTTCCGCCTGGACCCCGCTGCTCAACAGAATCGAAACATAGACCAAAGAGTCTAACAGTTTGTGTAAATGTTGGTCTGTGTGTAAATTTAAAAAATAATCACAACAATGCATCAGGTATGCATTGGGTTTCCAAGATAAAAACGTGCATATTTATTAAAATAAAAGTTGGAAATGTCATTCGTTTGTTGCACTTTGTGCAAAAACATTATTCATTATCACCATGACCTGGGAATTATTTTTCTGATGATCAGACTTTTTTCTTTTTTTAAAATCGGACCAAAATTAAGCATTTTATTGTCATTTCGCTGTGCCTGCTAAGCTGTGTCTCATTGTTTTTTATCCATTCCAATATGGCGTTGCTCTTTACGTTTCTTGGACAATAGTAAAAGGCTGATGTTATTCCCACGTATTTCCGTGCGACTACCATAAAAAGGGATGGAAATTTATTTTGGCCATGCGTAATACGTCCAGCCAAGATCACATTGGTGCAGCCCGCACGTATTTTAAGTGTGTCCAAGGCTGGATGTTTTTGTTGTCCGCACATATTTAAACTGAAGCTTAAAGTCCTATTACTGTCACGCTCCTTAAATGTGTGAAATGTGTTCTCCACATTTGACCCAGCCCCTGGTGGAGCCGTGAGCTGCAGGAACTATTTGCCGGTTTAACCATTATCCCAACCATAACCACCTTTCCCTGGGTCTGTGCGACTAAGAAAAAAGTTTATTACCGGCCGCACGGTTTTTGAAAATTACGTGCGAATAGACACTTTCATAGTAAAAAATCCTGTGCACCATCTTCATTGGGTACAACGCCCTTTGTTTTGTAATTCTCATTGTGATATGTAATCTTAATTTTGTTAATTAAAAAAATGTAAATTGTCATGTGACATGTATTAAAAAAACTTTATTTGTAAGCTACTTTGCAACAGCCACTGATTGTAACAAAGTAGCCTATTTTTGTTCAAACAAATAAAATAAGTTAAAGTAAAATATAAGCAAAAGTCAGATGATAAAGCAAAAGATAAAACACAGATCACGGAATGCCCCAGTGTTGTTTCTAAAAGCCGGAACAACAATGTGCTTTAATTAAAAGAAGCAGATTAAACTCTAGAGAACCCTTATTTAAATAAAACTACCAACTTTTACAAAAATGTTTGTTCATCACAAACTGATCCATCTGGTCGTGAATCAGCTGGTTTATTCGATAACAGTTTAAATGATCCTCTCAGATGAAGTTGCTGATCACCACTTCCTTCAGGGAGCGCTGCGTGGCCTCTCCCCTCTCAGAGTCTCTCAAGACAGTCAGTTCCTCCTGTAGCTGGGCCACAGGTCGGCCCAGTTGGTATCCCAGGTCCACCATCAGCTCCAGCAGTGCAGCTCTGTAGACCCGCAGCCCATAGCGTCTGACTGTTGGAAGCACTCTGTTAGCGGTGCAGATGGCCTCCTCTGGCTGGTCCAGGTCCCGGTAACACACCACAAGCGCTGATAGGGTCGGTACCAGCAGGGTGGGCTTCTGCCACAGCAGCAGCTTTTCCTGGATCTCCAGGATAGTTTGCAGCAGCTCCACAGATGCCTTGAACTGGCCCGCTCTCAGCAGCACATGTGCTTGCCTTTGCTCCGGTGTGGTGAAAAACTCAGCAAACAAGGGAGAGTGTCTGATGCAGCGCAGAGCAAAGAGCTGCGACAGGTAGTCCTGGAGAGCCAGCCGCCGCTCTGACATGCCGTCGAGGGTGAAGTTCCTGGTCAGAAGCTTACGGGGGAGCTGCACCTCCTCCAGTTCCTCCCTAAACTCTTCCTGCAGTTTGTGGTGGAGCTGGCAGAAGTCACTGTAGCGCCTCTCCACAGAAACCCGCCGGGAGTCAAAGCTGCCGGAGCGCATCACCACGACTTCATGCACCTGAAAACAGGCAGAGGAAGAGGAAGTAGATCTCTGGGGAACAGCTCAGCTGTGGGAACGAGAGGAAGAACATCTACAACAATCTCAGGCAAGGAACTGCTACTGATCTTTAGTCTACATCAGGGTTCACAAACTCAATTTACCTTGGGGCCACTGAAAGCAGAGTCTAGGCTGTATGGGGTTCCATTTGTGCCAAAAATATGTTTTTGCGTCCACTCCCAGCCAAGGGGGTCCCATGTGGTTTAAAAGTGGGCAGAAATTGGGTTTGTCTGCAGTTTCGGTGGTGGTCCCATCTTTGCTTGCCCACATTGGCTTAAGGGGGACTCAGTAGGTTAGCTCGCTACGTTAGCTGGCTGCCCGGTTGACAGCGTAGCGTGCCAGCGAGCTCTGCTGTAGTGTGTTAGCAGCTCCTCTGTAGACTGCTAGTGAGCTCTTCTGTATCGTGCTAGCATGCTCTGATGTGGCATGGTAGCAACTCATCTTTAGCAAGTTAGTGACTCCACTGTAGCATGCTAGCAAACTCCACTGTATCATGATAATGAGCATCACTGTAGCATGTTAGTGAGCTCTTTTGTAGCCTGCTTGTGAGCTTTTTTACAGCAAGCTAGCAATCTTCTCTGTATTGAGCTAGCCAGCTCTGCTGTAGCCAGTTCCTCAGTATTGACCTGGAGAGCTCTTCTGTACCAAGCTAGCGAAACCCTCTGTAATGAGCTAGCAATCTCCTCCTTGTTGAGCTAGCGAGCTCCGCTGTAGCATGCTAGCGAAATCCGCTGTAGCATGCTAGGGTGCTACTCTACAGCAAGCTTTAGCGAGCTTTGCTGTAGCAAGGTGCTCTGTATTGAGCTAGTGAGCTCCTCTGTAGCATGCTAGCATGTTTCTCTAAAGCAAGTTTGCGAACTTCACTGTATGGAGCTATCAAGCTCTTCTGAATTGAGCTAGTGAGCTCCGCTGTAGCAAGCTATTTTGTATTGAGCTAGTGAGCTCCTCTATAGCAAGCTAGTGAACTCCGCTTTACTGAGCTAACAAGTTCCACTGTATTGAGGTAGCGAGATCCGCTGTCCACCAGATGGCTGGATAGCATAGCCAGCCTACCCACTGAGTGTCCACTTAAGCCAGCGTGGGCGAACACAGATGGAGTGACTACAGAAACAGCAGATAAACCCATTTGGGGCCCACATTTTCTGCTCACTTTTAAACCACATGGGACCCACTTGGTCTCGCTAGCTGTGTGTCTAAATCTTTGCTCCATTGTCTATGTCTACTGAACAAACTTATTGAACATTTGTTCATATCAGTGTACTACTAAGCAATATCTTCTGCATGTCCTGTGAAACGACAGGAGCTAACGATGCTAGCAACCGTTGCTAAGGACTTTTCTGACAACCTGATCCAACGACAATAGAAAATGCTAAAGTTTTAAGCATAAAGCTGAAACATCACAAAGCAAATACAAAGTTATCTGTAAAGAGACGTGGACATGCAGAAGATATTGCTTAGTAGAGGCGGGGACCACAAAATATTGACTTGGGGGCCGCAAATGGCCCGCGGGCCGCCAGTTTTAGACCCCTGGTCTATGGGGTGATAGAAGATCAGAAGATCCCAGGTTTGGCTCCCGCACTGCCCGCCCATTTGCAGAAGTGTCCTTGTGCAAAAACCCCACATTACTCCTGGTGATTACAATTTGGCACCAGCGTTTGGCATTTATGTAAATGGGGCTGTGCCTGTAAAGCACTTTGGTTCTGTAAGGAAGACATTAAAGTGCAATGCATGTTCAACGCCTCTCCAGGCCTGATGAACTGCATGTTAGACTCTGCAGGCTGCTGTCAGCATGTTTGTGTTTGGTTACAGTGTGGAGACTGAAGGACAGCGGACTGAAGGCTGAAGTTCTGCTTTTCCCAGAGGAAACTCACCACATGTTTGCTAAGGGACTGATGGACAATGCGAGAAGACGGGATCTCAAACAACAGCTGGACGGGTCGCTCCCTGCGCTTCTCCAGTCGCAGGTTCTGCTGCAGCTCCTTAGTGGTTAAACTGGAGAATTCACCTGACAGACACAGACAAGAAGATTTGAGAGTTGAGGGTCTCTCACCTTCATATTTACAGACTGCAGCAATATGAACTCAAACTGTTGTTTCCTTATGTTTTCACGGCCAAAAAAAACTCTATGAAACCAGAAAACCTAAAGACAAATGAGGCCCTCTTTATCATAGGAAAGGTCAGAAGAGTCTTCGGTACCACACACTGCCTGAGTGTAGGACTGATGCAGTACACTTCCCAGGGGGTGCAATGAGCTTAATTCAGTGTGAGCCTTTCACACTTGATGTATGTAGCCTCAAGGGGGCCCAAGACTGGGTCTCCAGTAGGGCTGGGTTGATAAAATCGATTAATCGATCTGAATTGATCTAAGCTTAATAAATCAATAATAGATTAATAAAAGTAGAGATCGATCTAACACATAAAGCTAAAGTCTGCTAGCTTGATGCTAACGCCTAATGGAATTTCCCATAGGATGGCTAATGCTAGTCGACCTAAACATACACTGCTGACTAAATGAACTTCTGTATAAACTCAGAGGTATACATTTTTCAAACTCTTTTAAGGAAATATTTTTAAAGTAACTTTTTGTCATCTGAAACTGTGTTTATTTTTAAAAATTTTTTTTGCTCATAATTTATTTTTCTAAACTATAGCGCTATAGTGTTTTAGAATCCCTGTAACACCATACGGTATAAACATTATAATTTCATTAATAAATTGTACTGTATGTGAACTGTGTCAGATTAATATGAATATCTTCAAACATGTATTTAGATTATTAATGAATTTCTAAACAAATGTGTCTAAATGTGTAAACTTTGAATTGAATCGAATGGATTGAAAGAATTGGGGGGAAAAAATTGGAACCGAATCAATTCTGGAAATTATTTGCGATACCCAGCCCTAGTCTCCAGTCTCTGAGCTGGTCTCCAACCTGGATGAATTAGGATTGTGTCAGGAAGGGTACGTTTTAGACTAAAGACTTCTGTGAATCAGTGAAAGAAGGTTTCCTGTGGCGATCCCTGACTGAAACAACAACAACAGCACACAGGATCAAGGATCTGATGTCATGTAAAACCAGGGTTTTTCACAAGAGGGCAGCACAGGTACACAAAGTAATGGCCTGAATTAAACGGGTCACATGACCTGACTCAACACTGTCACCACCACTACCAAATGCTGGTCCAGTGGATGCGAACAAAAGATGCATGAGAGAAAATGATGGAAGCAAAAATATATAGAGGAAACAAACAAACGAAAAAACACAATCAACAAGTTAACCAATGCACACCAGACCAGCAGAACAACAGATCTGAATTCAGGTGATTCTCTGAGCTGCTCTATCCTGCTGAATGTGTAATAGTGAGGAGTAAAATAGTTAATTTTCATGTCTTCAAGCCTTTTAGGCAGTATGATCAGTTTGATGAGTGAACACAGTCCCTCTGATATTCTTCATATAGAGCGGGGGGTGCACAAACTTTTTAGCTTAAAGGGACAAGATCTAAATGGGATCCCGGTCCGCGGGCCAAATACAATATTTGTTTTAGATGTCATGAAATAAAAGGAGAAAATAAAGAAAATGTTTGTGTATATTTATTTTGATTCTGTTTTCATTATAGTACACATGAGTAAAATAAAAAGTAAGTATTTGTCTTTGAAACCTTTAACAGCAAGGCCTCACTGGCCATTTTTAATTACAAAAATAGAGCAATCTAAACAAACTTTCTTCAAATGAAAACATCAAACTGGGATCCCAATGAGAGACGTGGAGCTGCTCTTTGGACTTTATACGTTTGTCGTTGTCGCTCCATCTTAGCTAGCTAAAAAAGGCCGCTAGAAAGCATCGGAAGTGACCGTGAAGGCTCTTTGGAATTTCTAATACAAAAAAAGCCCAGGGATGACTCACTTGTGGGTTGTTTCACCCACAGCTGTAGGAACAGAATGTGCTAACGGCGCCACCTGGAGGCTGATAGAATATTACAGCCGTAGAGTTTTGAAACACCACAGAGAATCAAAGGGAAACGGGTTAGTGGTTTTAACTAAACCCTCCACGACTTCTGCAGCCACGACATGGCGGAAGAAAAGATAACCCTTGGTGGGCCCCATAGAGAACGTATTTGACAGGATCAGAGAGAGGAGCTGTGGTTTATGAGGAAGTCTGGAGTGACAGAGAAGAAGGTTGTTCAGAACATGGAGGAGAGCTGGAGGACAGTGGTGAGGTGGTCTGTAGGTGAAGCAAAGGAGTTTAAGGTGGAGGTGGGACTGAAAACAGGAGGCAGAGCTGGAGGAAGCAGAGATGATGGTGAAAAGAAGTAAAAAGCAACTCTCGCTTAAGCAGAGGGAAGTGAAAGGACATACCTGGACTGGACCAGTTCATCTTTGCTGGGTCACCAGCGCCCCCTGGAGGATCTGCCATCAGGCCCAAAGCCGGAGAAGACCCACAGCTCACACGTTCTGCTGCATCCTGACTGAAGGGCTCCCGGTTTCAAGACTAGATCCAGTTTGTGAATTGAAAGTTCCCACAGAGCAGTCAGAAGGTTACAGAGGAGCGAAGGAGGAAGTTACCGCGCTCACTGAGATGGAAGGCCAGAGGGGGAAGTGAAAGCAACAGGACGCATGCCAGCAAGCTGACAAGATGTGTCTGTTTATGGCTGCAGCAAGTGGGTGGAGCTTGCTACAAAGCTGAGAGGGAGGAGCCAGGGTGGGACTGACCCTGAAAGTGTGAGGACGTCTCAAAGCGGAACTTAGATGCTGGTTCAAAGCTTCGCTGGCCTCAGATTAGAGGTTGGGGCGTCCTCAGTCATTTCAGTCTGTGTGAAGCTCAGGATTCTTTTGTTATTCATCAACCACTGTGACGGAGTCGTTAATGTTGGTTGGGTTGTTTCAGATGAGCCTATCCTGGTACTGATAAGGGTTGGCTACTGATTATATTTTCCAAAAACGATTCGATTCACAGGAGCCTGAATCGATTCCATTCCAATTTCTTTTGATTCTTCAATTCAATTTTGAGTTTACACACTTATACACATTTGTTTAGAAATTCATTAATAATCTACAATATATTTTAAATGTATTTATATGAATCTGATCCAGTTCACATATTGTAAAATGTATCAGGGAAATAATGAGATTGTTAACATCATCCAGTGCTACATGGATTCTCTAAAGGAGAAGTTCTAACAAAATGTTCAGATCATTAACATTGTAAACATTGTTCTGCTTCTCCTGGAGGGCAATGTACTTTTATGTATTATTAGGTTGACCAATCATTAACAATAGCCGTCCTGTTGGAAATTCCATTAAACGTTAGCATCAAGCTAGCAGACTTTAGCTAGCTTTAGCTTTTTTAATTAATATTTTTATGAATCGATTATTGATATGCTAAGCTTAAATCGATTCAAATCGATTAATCGATGTTATCAACCCAGCCAAGGTTCTGATGTTAGTGGAGACTCGTCCCTTGTTTTCAGTTTTCAAAGAATACTAAGAACATTAAAGAGTATCTTAAAGTTGAGCCAAAGTTTAAAGTTTTCTTTAATGTCAAACTGATAAAGCCACTTGGACACATGGTTGGATGTCGAAAAAAGACGACTTTAAGTCCAGGCGCCATGATTTAACTTCAAGACAATATCAATTGGATGAAGGAGAACCTTAATTAAGTTAAAAAAAGGTAAGTCTTCTATTCTCAGCATCGACTGTATAAGAGAATTGGAGCAAGAGAATGTTACATCCCCATAAAAAATGATTCACATTTGGTTTCAAACAAGTCAAGACAATCCAGTCTCCATATTTTTAATAGTGTGTGATATTGGAACAAAAAATCTTAAGTACTCAGAGATGAGTCCAGCCTGAGTCATCACTTCTATGAAGTACAGTATAAGATGTAAAACCCTTTAACACCTCAGATCTAGTGTTTATGTTCTTTTATTTACTGTAACTTTTCAATCGGTAACAGGGTCAACATAATTACCATGCTGCCCTTTCATTCATTCCAAAGAAGGCCAAAACTCCAGAGCGACCACGCCCAACAACCGTGATGGAGAAAGGAGAGGCTGTCATTCTAGTTTCTCGTCTTTGTTTCCCTTTAGTCAATGGGTAGAAATGGTGGTGTCCCACTGGGGGAAAAGAATATAGAACTGAGCGCAGCACCAATCAGGCTGAGGAAGCCTTCAGGATGAGCGGCGAGACGTGTCAAGAAAGAATTGAAGTCCAGTTTCTACGATTCAACTTCAAGATGTCACCAGGATGAATGAGATCCTTCATGACAGAACCCCTTTAACCAATCAGGAGCTTGTTTGAAGTCTGTGTTAATCTGTGTAAATCACACGATTTGAACGTTGGATGTGAGATCACGTACTTTTATTGAGGTATCTGATTAGTCAGTTTATGAAATAAAAAAAATGAACAACAGAAAAAATATGAAAAAAAAGGTTTTAACGAGACGCTAAAAATGTATCAGATATCTGTATCTGTATCAAATGACTGAGTTACAGCTGTTTATTTCTCTAAAGAAGTCTATGGAATTTTGATTCTTGGAACTAGTGGTACTTCCTGTTTTGAATGGGGGGTCAGTCAGTGGTTTATAGAGGTTGATGCAGACGATGCATTTAAGGCCAGCTGGAACTTTCACTGAAAAATTAAACAAGCTGGATTTCTCTGTTTAAACTTTCAGATAAATCGATGGAACTTTTCACCAAAGGTTTAACTGGTTCCTGGTTTTGGACATCCATATCAGTGGCGAGTGGTGGTGGTTTGGTGGTGCTGGTGCAGCAGTGAACGTGAACTTCATGTTTCTGCAGTCAAACAATAGAATATCTCACAGAATTCAACTCTGCTCTGGCTGCTACAGTAGATGGGCCGACAGAGAAGGTTCTGGTCCAGAGGGAGCAGAGAACCAGGCTGTTGAAGGTTCTGGTCCAGAGGGAGCAGAGAACCAGGCTGTTGAAGGTTCTGGTCCAGAGGGAGCAGAGCACCAGGCTGTTGAAGGTTCTGGTCCAGAGGGAGCAGAGCACCAGGCTGTTGAAGGTTCTGGTCCAGCAGGCCTCTATAACATTAGTAGATTGATCCATGAAGTTTCAGAGACAGAAACAAAGACAACAGGTGCCAGAGGATCATTTTATTGGTTCAGCTGAGGTCAGCAGAAAGTGTTCAGGGCTCACGTCACAGAAACACAACATGACACAACACAGCAAGGCAACAATCAGAACCAACACACAAGATGAAACCACAATGTGTCCTGATCCTGAACCACAGGCAGGACCAGGGATGTTCTGGTTGTTCAGGCAGAACAGATCTCCACCTGCATGCTTTGGAACACAAAACCAACGTCATCCACACCACACAGGAGGGGTTTTTGACTGGACCTTTCAGTTCTGTCCACAGAACATCAGGTTAAACGTGAACAAATGATGACGAGCGATGCTTTGCAGAGGCGTCACAGATATTCCTAATCCTGAAGCATGTGAGGATGGGGCTTCAGATGCCCAGGTAGGTGTTCATCTTCCCCAGAGCGTCGCAGACGGTGGTGAGGTCGCTGCGGAGGTCTTGCACCACGTTTTCGATGCTGCGCGTGTCTTTGAGCAGGTCCACGCTCTGCGTGTACGGGTTGTAGTACACAGAGAATGGACGCTTAATTGTCTTTGCAAACTCCCTGTGGGAAAAACAAAATCAGTACAAATACGAGAGGAAGGAGGGCAGGTTTTGGAGATCTTGGAACCCCCACAGCAACCTGGGACACTGTGGTTAACTCCACACTTTATGAGACACAACAAAGTGAACTCTTAAAGAAATGTCTGCCCCGTGAACTGGAATAGATTTGAGTTCCAAAAAGAGGAAAAGAGCTTATTGTTGGGATGAAAGATGATAAGAAGATGACGCTTTGTGTTTAAAGCTCTGTAGGTTATGAAAATGATATTAAAACCTGTTCTGCTTTTAACAGGCAATGACTAGATGCAGAAGTTGTTATTTTTTTTCTCATTTCAATGTTTCGTCCACGATCAGAATCAACAAAAAATAACAGATAAAAAAAAATTGAAAGATAAAAATGAACTTTCATTTCTGGTTAAAACTTTCTGGTTAACTTCAGCAGTAAACAGCTCATAAACATCACTTTAGCTTCTGATATGCCCTAATAATTGAGATTTTAAAAAGTCTTAATACTTCTCATGAAAGCATTCGTCATCATTTTTTCTTTGTGTTCCAGGCAGCAGCAGGTTTCTCTAAGCTGCATCAACCTGATCGACTCACTCAGCACTCTGGGTGTCAAGAGAGATGTGGTGTAAATGTGATTTTGTCTCTGTATCAGACGAATGATGCAAACTCTTTAAAGACCTGTATGCAAATGAATTTGTAGTTAGTTTTAAGTGGGTCTACTTCTCCGTTGTGCATTTGTAAATTGTATTTGTATTCAAACGTTTTTTACATTCGAGAGAACATGTGAATACACAATTGCAAGTCCATACAGTTACACACAAGATGTATTTCAAGGTTGAATTCAAACTAGCTAACTAGTCAGCTAACTCCAATTTACCAATCCCCCACAGGACACTTAAGCACTGCACAGAGCCAGACTTAGTGCGAAGCATTGTTTGTGCCACCTTTCCTGCATTACTAAGCATTTCTTTCTGGACCTGGTCTTCTGGGTCTGATCCTGCTCTATCTCTGATTGCCCGCCGCCTGCCCTGACCCTCGCCTGGACTCTAACCACCCCAGCCTCTTTTTGGATGACCCCATTCTCATGATTGACCCCTGCCTGTCTGACTCTGATTTAGTTTTGTGGACTTTTAGCTGTGTTTAGTTCCTGTCTGAACTAATAAACCTGCTGCCCGTGGAACCAGCTTTCTGTCTGTTTGTGACAGGCTACTCCTCAACTTCCAGAATCCACAACAACATCAAATACCCCTTCTGTAATAGGGAGGATCCAGAAGGGCAGGGGAAACAATTTAGATTCGGCCATTGTGACAAATCAAGTATTATTCAGACATAAATCCAAAGTTACACACAAAAAGACAGACACAAGTTACAAATCAAGAATTACACACAGGCAAACCGTTGAACTAGTTTCTCTCAGAATTTAACCATGAGTTTAGTGAACTGCTGCCTATAATTTGTGTTGATTTTGACTGTATTCTTATTTCTGGAGATTTTAACATCCATTATGGAAATCTTGAGAACAAAGGGACTAAGAACCTGAAAAACACCCTGGCAAATTTTGGGTTAACATAACATGTACCAAAGCCCACACACAACAGAGGGAATATTCTTGATTTATTGATTTCCAAAGGTCTGAAAATCTCTAAGGTGACTGTATGTGATTTAGGTCTGTCTGATCACTGCTGGGTTTTGTTTTGAGGGAGATCACAAAACGGTATATAACTGAAAATACTAGTGAGAAGTTCAAACAGATTTTCTCTCTAACTCCTCCCCTCTCAGAGGATTCAGTCAATGAACTTGTTAATAGCTTTAATTCCAGCACAGATAGTATTGCTCCTAGTAAGGTGAAGGTGATCTCCGGTAGGAAAAAATCTCCATGGAGAGATTCCATTCTTGTGAAGAATGGAAAAAGAGATTGTCAGAAATATGAATGCAGATGGAGAAAATCTAAACAACAAGATAATTTACAACTGAGCAATGCAAGGAAGTATATTTCTGACATTTTTACCAAAAACTCCCGTAATGCTCGGGCCTTATTTGCTATAGTCAACAGATTGACAAAACCCCACGTGTGTGTGGCACCAGAACTTTACTCCACCAAAGCCTGTAATGACTTTGCCAAATTCTTCAGGGACAAAATCAAAAACATTAGACAAACAATTCTTTCATCAACTTCAAGTTCAGGATATGAACTCTATCCACTAAAAACCAGTATAAACCAAATGGCTCAGTTTCAATCAGATCTGATGTCTAAGCAGAACCTGGAAAAACTAGTTCATGCTTTCATCTTTAGTCGACTTGATTACTGTAACAGTGTTTTTACAGGACTACAAAAAAAATCCATCAGGAAACTGCCCAGCTTTATTTTCAGAACTCTTGCTGTTCGGGTTCTTCACAAGGACCAAGAAAGTAGACCACATCAGTCCAGTTCTGCGTTCTTTACACTGGTTACCTGTCTCTCAGAGGATAGACTTTAAAGTTCTGGTACTGGTTTATAAAGCTTTGAATGGTTTAGCACCAAAATACATGACTGACCTCTTGACCCGGTATGTACCAGCCAAACCTCCAGTCATCAGGATGCGGCCTTCTATCAGTTCCTAGAGTTAGAACTAAACATGGAGAATCTACATTCAGCTTCTATACTCCACAGATCTGGAACAGACTTCCAGAAAACGTTAGATCAGCTGAAACACTCAGTTTATTTAAATCACCTGATCTCAGCTGCATTTGATTAATATGTATTCAAAAGTTTACGTCCGCACTGTTTATATATGCTTGTTTTAAATTGAAATCTTTTTATTTTCTTTTAATTTTATTTTAATGACCACACCTTTAATATTTATTTTGATTGCTTCGTTTAATGTTTTATGTAAAAGCACTTTGAATTGTCTCCGTACATAAAATGTGCTATACAAATAAACTTGCCTTGCCTTTTGACCCAAAATAAGATTATAATATTTTTTAAAAAGTACAAAAAAATGTCAACAGTAATTTCGTCCCAGACACTGAGAGCAAGCTCCTGTCTTTATGCTGTGTTTACCTGGATAAAAACAAAACAAAACAAAGAGATCTGGGCATGTCAAGGCCTGTAACTTCATTACGTAATTAGTGACTTACAGAGAGTACATTTCACAATTTGGAGCTTTCAAAAATGAGAAAAAGACTCTCAGTGAGCCAAGTTCCACGTAATTTTTAAGGCTAAAATGAGGAAGAAAGCACATGGCAAAATAAGCAAAATAGATGAACTGGTTTATAAAGAGGAAGACGACATGGAGCTTGTAGAGGACACTGACATATCTGGGTCTAATGTCGCCAGTGAGGAAGTTAATCCTGAAGAAAGACAGTCTAAAGATGAAAGGACCCTATAAGGAGAAGCTGATTTGGCAGCGGAGCTGCTGCAAATGTCATGGAGAGAACCCCTGAAATGACAAGGTGTGATGTGACGAGAGTAAAGGACATCAAGACGTGTTTTGAACTATCTATGACAATTTCACCATAAAAGATCATTGCTACTATGACAAACCTCCAGTGACAATGGTCTTTGTTGAGATGTGGAAAAATAGTGAGGAATATCTAAATGTTAAAATTGATGGGGCTGTTTTGTTTTTTTATTTTATTTTTTTAAATAAAAACGTTAAAACCATAGCTTTTTAACATAATAATGAACTTAATATGTAGCATTACCTTCGATAATGCTAGTGTGAATGCTGTAAGCTGAATTTGGCTGCTGAAGATGCTAGTGCTGATAGCTGAAGATGCTGAAATTGATAGCTAATAACATTGATGTTAATAGCTGAAAACGCCTAATAGCTGAAAACGCTGAAGCTCATAGCCAGCTTAAAATATTAGCTAAATGCCAAATTAGCCTAAAAAAGAAAAAAAAAGACAAAATTAGCCAAAATAGCTAGCGTATAAATATCAGCTTAACTCTAAAAAGCTAAAAAAAAAAGCACTTTAAAAAAAGCCCAACTTAGCCAAACCAGCGATCATGTAGCTTAAATATTAGCTGAGTCCAAAACAGCCTAAAAAAGCTTAATAAATAGCGAAATAGTCCTAAAAGCTAGCATAATGCTAATTTTTAAAACTTTAAAACTGTAACTTACTAAAATAATGAACAATAAAACAGCAGGAATATTTTTCCAGAGTAAATCAACTTAAACCTTAAATAACTTTAAATATTTTACCCTCCATAAAAATATATTTTGTCAAAATTATACAAGTTAGAAATGAGCACAAGAACCATTAATAACAATGAAATAAAATGATCTTGAGGGTTGCATATAATTACCCGGAGGGCCGGATCTGGCCCCCGGGCCTTGACTTTGATACATGTGCTTTAGAAAATGTCTGGAACCAGCTGAAGCAGAGACTGGAGAATCGGACCCCCTAGTGACCGATAGAACAGCATGTAGCACACATGGAAGAGCGGAACGCCTCAGAACAACATCATGAGTCTAATGAGGAAAACACAAGCTGTCATTGTAGTAAATGGTGGAAATACTCACTATTGACATGATCAATGTTTGTAATTTGGGGTGATATTTATTATTGTCTACATTTTTTAGGTAATAAATGTAAAAATATTAAAAATTGTGTTTCTTCTCATTTATTATTAGTAATATCAAAGAGAACCTTTTAATTCAAATTCAGACCAAATAGGAAAAGCATACATATAAGGTAAACATAAGACAAAATATTACATAAAGCACATAAAAATAATAAGTCTCTATTAGCACGTAATTTTAAAACACGAGCGGCCGGTGCTGAACATTTTCCTTGGCCAGACGGACCCTGAGGAAGGGTTCAGGCTATACGGTTACGGTTAGAATTATTACACCAGATGGTTTCTGAGCTGCTCACCGCTCCTCCAGGGGTGGAGCAAATGCGGAGAAAACTTATCAAACATCTAGGACAGTGTGACAGCTAATTGGACTTTAATTTAAATTTAACTTTAAATACGTGTGGCCAACAACAAAATTCAGCCTTGGATGCACTTAGAATACATGCAGCAATGTGGGTCTTGGCTGCATGTATTATGTTTGGCCAACGTGAATTTCCGTCAGAAAATAGGAGACAAAAGAAGAGATGAATAAACAGACAGACAGGCTTAAAATGAATGACTCCCAATACGCCATCTGCGCCCTCAACCAAGGCTGGATGGATCCAGCTGTCAGAGGGAGGCAAGTTGTTAGGACATCAGGCTTAGACTGCTGCTCTTGCAACCCAAAAATTGATGGATAGACAAACAGAAACTCATTGGGGAACTCTGGCTGCAAGATTTTAGACCGGATGGCAAAATAACAGGAATCTAACCTCTTTTGTGAACCCAACTTCTTGTTTCATTTCAGGAGGCAGACACCAAAGATGAAAAAAACTGTCACAGACTCTGTGTGGGTAAACACGTTCTTGTCCTTGAGCTCTTCTTGTTGAAGTTATATCATTTAAACTCTTTTGTTGTGACAGATTTGGCAGCAATGAGACGTTTTTGTGTCTTCATTTTGTTCCATTGTTGCAGACACTAACATCCATTTTTAATTGTTACTGTAATATTCACTCTAATGGTAAAACAACAATCCGACTTAACTAAGTTTATGAAAAGAAAGATAAAAGTTATTCAAGTCTTTAGATCTATAAGACATGCTCGAAGTCTGTAGGAATATTGTCCTGGTTTATTTGATCAGCATAGTGTCATCAGTGTAACAATGGACCCCACTGAAAGCATGTTTGAAAACAGAAGTGGATCAAACACAGAGCCCTGAGGTACATCGAGACTGGCTGCTGAGGGAAGGAATCTGGAATCCTTCAAATAAATATAAATCAAATGAAGGCAGTTAATGTTAAAACAAATGTTTGCTCTTGTTTTTAAGATCAAATACTGTGAGCAAACTATAGACACTTAAATAAAGAATGAACTAAAATGAGACGACCTGAAGTTTCCATGGATTAATAAACTCGTGTTCCTCCCTGTGTTTATGCAGGTTTGTTCTCTTTTAATTTTAGCTCTGTTGGTCTGAGTTTTTCTCAGTTCTGATGTTTTTGAGATTTTGATTCATCTTTTCTCCTTGTGCATCCTCCATAAAACCTCTTGACATGGTGATCACACTCTTGAATGCCTGTCTTATGGATGAAAACATCTGGTATGCACTTTTCAGATCTTGTGTTAAAACAACATCATTTAGTGAGGCTCACATCACTAGAGGTGCTGTGAAAAAGGCATGATAGTGATCAACAATCAAAAGCTTTACTCAATAACTTCAGATCAGTCAGCAGAAAAGGATTGATGTTAGAAGACAAGAAACATTAGTTATGCCTCAGAAAAAATATGGGAGTGCGCAATCTTTGCTGCCATGTGAGTGAAATCTGTGCTGTGACCAGATCCTGACATATAGACCTATTGATCACTAAACGTGAACCTAAGCTGGTCTCAGCTGGACCTGCAAAGTGCCTGAATGAACCCTCCATCCATCTTCTTCCGCTTCATCCGGGACCGGGTCGCGGGGGCAGCAGTCTAAGCAAAGCTGTCCAGACTTCCCTCTCCCCGGCCACTTCCTCCAGCTCCTCTGGGGGGACCCCGAGACGTTCCCAGGCCAGCCGAGAAACATAGTCTCTCCAGCGTGTCCTGGGTCTTCCCCGGGGCCTCCGCCCAGAGGGACATGCCCGGAACACCTCTCCAGGGAAGCGTCCAGGAGGCATCCGGACCAGATGACCAAGCCACATCAACTGGCCCTGGAGAGGGTGTAGAGCTGGTTCCACGGAAGGCTGAGGAGTGTGATTCCCCGGTAGTTGGAACACACCCTCCGGTCCCCCTTCTTGAAAAGGGGAACCGCCAACCCAGTCTGCCAGTCCAGGGGTACGCTTCCTGTCTGCCATGCAATGCCGCATAGGTGTGTCAGCCAAGACACTCAGGGCGAACCTCATCCACCCCCGGAGCCTTGCCACCGAGGAGCTCTTTGACTACCTCAGTGACCTCAGCCCGGGTGATGGACAGTTCCATCCCAGTTTCCTCAGCCTCTGCTTCCTCAACGGAAGGCGTGTCAGCAGGGTTGAGGAGATCCTCAAAGTATTCCTTCCTCCGCCTGACAATGTCCCCAGTTGAGGTCAGCAGATCCCCACCTGCACTGAAAACAGTTCCTGCAGAAAACCGCTTTCCCCTCCTGAGGCGCCGGACGGTTTGCCAGAATCTCTTTGATGCCAACCGGTAGTCCTTCTCTATATTTACCAAACTCCTCCCAGGACCGAGTTTTTGCCTCCAAAAGAGCCCGGGCTGCAGCTCGCTTAGACTGCCAGTACCCGTCAGCTGCCTCTGGAGTCCCACAAGCCAACCAGACCTGATAGGTCTTCAGCTTGACGGCATCCCTTACTTCCGGTGTCCACCACCGGGTTCGGGGGTTGCCACCACAACAGACACCAGAGACCCTGCAACCGCAGCTCTGGAAAGCAGGTGAATTAGAGCCAACACACCAAAGACTGTAGGACTATTGAATTCAATGAATCACAGGTTGTTTGGACGTAGATCTTTGTTTGAGGTTGGCATCAGAAATCAGATTTAGGTTTAGATGACGTCAAAGTATTCAGCTGCCAGATGTAAAACAGCTCAGAGATCCCAGCTAACAGCTAGAATTCAACCAGAACCCTCCAGGACATCCGACTGTTAGGTTCTGACCGTCAGTATGTAGGCATCTCTGAGTGTTTTTTTTTTTTGTTTTGCTTGTGTTATCTTTGTGATTTATCTTGTGTTTGTAAACTGTGTGTCTATGATATTTATGTCTGTATATTTCTGTATGCGTTTGTCTGTGTGAGCAATTTTTGTGTGTGCTATCTTTTTGCGTATGTACGTGATATTTGTGTTTGTTAAATTTGTGTATGTCATCTTTGCGTGTGTCTATCTCTCTGTACGTGTGTTATCTTTGCACGTGTGCGTTTCACCCTGAGCTCTCCGATAGAGGACAGCAGTCCGGCTCCGTAGGCCCTCAGATGACCGTCCTGTTTACAGAGTCCAAATTCGATTGTGAAAAAGTAACACTGAAACACAAAAAACACGATGAGACAAGGACCGGATTATTTGTGCAGACGTGCAAGTATGGAGTCATGAATGTTCAGCTCTGCAGATGGAGAGAGAGGTTTTACTGTCTTATGGTCTGAATGTTAATCATTCTAATAGGATTCTGAAATACTGTAAACACTGTTGAAAGGTCGTAGTTCGCTGCATTTTCTACACAGTCCACCCCGCCTAAAATAACAGAATTTGAGATTTTCCTGGAGGATGTTGCTTAAAATCAGAAAATCTTTGCCATTTTCAGGTCAGCCACAGGGGGCAGTGTCCTAGAAACCATCCTGTGAAATGTATCTGTGTGTCTTCTGTTTTCCCTAGGACGAAAAACATCCCTTTTTGGGCTTGTCTGGATGTATGCGATGTAATGTTGAACAGATACAGTCGTCATGTGTGTTCTTCTCTGTGGAAATCCCCCAACCAACTGTGTATCTGTGCAGTCAACACTCCCTGAGGAGTGGGGTAGGGTGGACTTTTCTTTAAAACTATGATGGTGTGAGGGAACAGAGATCAGATCTCCTTAACAAAGCAGGAAACTTCCTTCTTTCAGGTTCTGGTGGCTCAGCAGTGCCATCTTCAGGTAACACTCTGTCAGGAGCTCCTGTCCATCATCCTTTAACAAAACCTTCATCTCCACACTAAAGTGTCCACTGCCTGTAGTGTAACAGAGGTGTTCACTCACCGTCGCCAGTTTCTGAACGTCCTCATCCGAAGCTCCTAAAGAAGCCAAACCAATTTCCTGGGAGAACTGAGCAAACTTCGGATCAGCCAGCAGAGGAACATGACCCAGTAGCTCATGACATGTGTCCCTGAGCACAAAAACATCCCATCAAGAGAGCGAAGGAGCCCCTGGTTTCAGCAGGTTCTGGAGCTGCGTGGACTCACGGTTCAGGGGTGTAGAGCGGGTCGGTGCCGTGACGAATGTATTGAGTGCAGTTGAACACTCTGTACGCCAAACCAGCCAGGAAGTCTCGAGGAGACAGGTAGCCTGCGACGGGCCGCACCGTGAAGCCTGAACGCTCTGAAACCCACAGGAAGTGAGGTCACACTCTAGAACAGGGGTTCTCCAATGAGAGCTTTTGTGACTCTCATAGATCATAACCAGCTGTACATTGCTTGAATTTATTGTCTGATTGCTGAAAGCAATCAGAGTATGTTATCCTACAGCTTTCAACTATTTTCTTTTTCTTCTATTTTCTTATTCCGTCAAAAGTTCGTTTGCTATCTCCTCCTACAGTTTTATAGTTATCAAGTTGAAACTAATACAGTTTGTACAGTTTGCTTGTGTGACCTGTATTATTACTTTTCTCAGCGATTGGAATTATTATTGATTTTATATGAATATTTTTATGAATTTTTTTTCCCATTGACTTAACATTGTGAGCACCTTTAAATGATCATATCTTAAAAAGTACTAAAGATAATTTCAGGAAACTTTCCAATGTGTAAGGGTATAGTAAACTACATGATCTATTAAAATTGTGGCCCAATGCTGCACAACAGCGCCACCAAGTGGTCGTTTTAGTATGCAATTCGTTTTTGGCCTCTATCTCGAATACCGTAAGTCAGAAATTTATGCTTTCTTTTTCTGTGTATTCCTTGGAGGCTAATGAACGTTTTTCAAATGGGACCATGGACTTTCGTCTAACTAGATTTTTCGCAATTTGCGATTTTTTGTAAATCACGTTTTTTGCTCCCTATTCAACATAGTTTAACCAAACTCGACCAAAATTGATACATACCCTATTTAGACTACCCCGAATTCAATGGTACCACTCAATTTGCCAGATTCCTTACCGTTTTTGAGATAATCGTAATGCTAATGAGGTGGGTGTGGTCACAGATTTTAACATGCTGTAAATCCTATAAAGATTGTCAGAACTTTACAAGTTTTGAAATATAACTTCATTCTACAGTGATAAAGAAGTATGAAAAGTTTCATGAAAATATTCCAATAGGTGGCGCTGTAATTTAGGAAATTATGTTTAAGCCTCTATCTCAAAAACTACTCAACCTAGCTGCATAAAACTCAACACATAGGTAGCAGGAGGGGACTTGTATAACATACTAGAAAAAGGGCTGTGCTGCGCCACCTAGTGGTGACATCCTGTTATCTTCCAAATAGTTGCATGTATCAATATGCAACCACTTGTAGTTTTTTAGGCTGATCAAGGAGATGTTTGGTTTAAAATTTCGTACCATTTAGGTTTACGGTTGATTTTATATGAATTTTTAAAAATATTTTTTCCCCCTATCAAAATACATGGGACAAACTTTAAATCCCTATTATCTTGAAAAGTAGTTGATCAACTGGTATGAAACTTTGTAAGTACATACTTCAGACCAATCTTTAAATGCTCAATAAATTTTGGCTCTATTGCGCCACCAGGTGGTCAGTTGGAGCACTAAAGTGTATAGGCCTTATTCTCCAAGTGCATTAGTCTTAAGCACTACCTTTTACATCTTTGTGATTCATTGGATAGTAAAATAATAGCTTATATTCATCAGCGATCTATATTGTGTAAGACTTTTTTGTAAGTTACGATTTTTCGCAAAGCACTTTTTTGACTACCTTTGTCACATACTTTGACTTATCTTTACAGTTTTCAACACATACCCTATTTGGGCTACCACAAATCCAACGGTAATATCCGTTTTCCATAGTTCCATACGGTTTTTGCGTAACACGTCATGCAAATTAGACAGGCTTAGGTTGTAATGTTTGCAACGCTGCAGCTCCTTAACAGTTTCACATAACTTCACCAAACTTACAAGACTTCTTCCACAGTGTAAGATGAGCAAGCGCAACAACTTTCACAACAGTGCTCCCGTAGGTGGCGCTACAGCCAATTCCTGTCGTTTTCTCTGATATCTCCAAAAGTACTTGACCTACGCGGACGAAACTCGGCGTGGACGTCGTACGGAAGGTCTTTAACATGCCTGAGGCTGTGCAGTGTTTTAGATCGGTATTGCTTTCAGCAATCAGACGCAATTTCTTCAGAGAATTGCAAATCTAGTTTTTTTTATTGTTTCGTGGTTTCTGGCGACATCTGCAGGATAAAAAGGTAATTGCACCTGGGTGTCAATAGTACAGTTTATTAATTTCACCACTAGAGGGCAGACAACATTTTCTATGTCACTGCCTAAGGAAAGACCGTGAAATAGAATAGTAGAAATGGAGTCAGAGCGGGAGAATGAGCAGGTTCCTTTGAGGAAAAACCAGTGGGTTTATGAGGAGAAAAGGTGCTTTCAAGCTAACAAATGCTAACTTTGTCATGGGCTGGATGAAGTCATGTGGCTGATTCGCAAGCAGGTAATAGAGTGCTCGAAGAATTCAATATAAATCTTGAAAACAAATGACAAATTTACTGGCGAGTAGTGCAACAACAATAAGCTCCAACAACTACAACGAGGCTACGCTGCACAGCAGAGAATGTTGACAAAAAGGGTCAAATCCAGTCAAGCTGTGACAGAAGCTAGCTACATAATGACCCAACATTTGTAAAAGAATATCTGCTGAATGTAGCCGACATTGTTTTCAAGACAAGTAGAAGATCCGAGCAGCAACTTCCAACAGAAACTGAGGGGATACGATATAGGTTTACGACATAGTCTCAAGTAGGCATCATTCAGGTCTGATGTTGATCAAAATTGATCATATTTTTCAGTTAAAACAATGTTTCAAATCTTGCTCGATTTGTTCTCATACTCTGTTAAATGTTCAAATGACACTTAGTCATGAAAGTTATTAAAAACAGTATTTTTATGTTTAACTATTTTTTTTTTTGCCAAAATTTGCCTCCAGTTTAATGCCGACTTCTTAATTTTGTTCTGCTACAAAAACTTAGAGAACCCCTGCTATAGAAGTATATTGGAGCAGCTATCTATCTTAACTCTAGAACACTTTTGCTATAAAAAGCTACACCATCACTTTTGATGGGTAATTTTTACCCGATTTAATATATCAAATAAAAAGTTATTGTCATAAAAAATAAATCAAAATATGATAACACACGGTAAATTAGTTCAACTCCCACTGTTTATGTAAGAAAATGAAAAACATAAGTATAAGAAGATCCTAAAAATAAGCTTTAAAATTTTGGAATTTGAGAAAAAAAATCCTTAAAATCCTTTAAAAACTTGGTATTTGGTCCATTCCTGGGACATGTACGACTCTACCTAGGGAACCTTAACACTCAGAAAAATGCAATATATTGAAAATCATGTCAATACTTTGGTAAAAATCCCCCAGCGATAGTGCTTTAGGGTTAAGCTGTGTCTGCTCCCATCTTTAGGAATAAGGAGGCACAAGCCATACCTTTGAGGAACCGGGACACGTCCTCCAGCTGCGGGACGTTGTCCTCTCGGTAGCCGCAGTGTTTGGTGAGCAGCGGCAGGTTCTTCAGGTGCTCCCTGCAGGCGTGGGTGGGGTACAGCTTGCTCAGCTCTCTGAACACCACACCCCAGGTTCTCACCTCCTCTGGGGTGTACTCAATACGAGGGATGGGCTGCCCGCTGTGGAGAGGAGGGGTCAGAACTGCTGAGGGCCAGTGAAGGACGACGAAAGGAAAATACTTACGACTTATAATTCATGGCCACTTCCACAAAGTACTTCCTGCGCTGGCGGTAAACCTCGTCCTTGAAACCCTGGAGAGGGACACGAAGCTCAATTCACATTAACTTTTCAGCAGTTGAGCTGCTTTTCTCCTTCAGACTCTATTGAAATCATGTTGATCGTGTAAATGGTTGAAAAGTTTCAGTGAATCAAAGAACATAAACACTGGAGCTCTGGTGTTTAAAGGGTTAAATTCAAGTCCTCCCTATGTCCATTTTTCTGTTAATAGAGGAAATAAATATGAAAAAAAATTCAGATTAAAGTTGCATTTCTGAGTATTTCTTCATTCAAATCGTTGTGAATCAGGAGCAAACCAAAAATGTCTTCAGACAAAGCTTGTGGCAGTGACGCAGAATCTACAGCGGCAACCCACCCGCTCCACTCCATTCTGATGCATCCAACTTTACATCCATGTCCATGTAAGTCTTTGTTTTCCTGGTCTGAACTGAAATCTGTCCTAAACCTTTACAGCCGGCACGGATAGCTCTGATATCGATCACCATTTTTGCTGTACCGGTAATGTTAGCTTGGGCTTGTGAGGGGCTGTAAGCTAGCGGGAGAGAGTCTAAACCAGAGATCTCAAACTTATTTTGGTTCAGGGGCTCCATTCAACCCGTCTGATCGCAAGTGGGTTGGACCAGTTACGTAAGAGCAAAATAATCTTCTTGTCGACTTGTTATCAGTAGCTTTGTTTTTGTTTTGTCCATAATATTTCTACTATTTGACAATGACATTTTGGTAATTGTGGTGTCACACCTGATCATTTTTATAGCACCTTAACAGTGGCGAGGCTGGCGAGGAACCTGACTGTATCTTTCCCAGACATGGCCCGCCCTTGCAAAGAAACGCTGTTTATGTCAGGACTTTGGTTTAGGTTTTTGTCAGCATTTAGGATTTTTGGTCATGTTCCGTTTGAAAGCTCCCTCAGTCACACTCAGTCATTTTTGTTAATTGCCCTCAGCCTATCTAAGAGTCTGCTTTTCTCTGTCTTATCACAACCTTTTTTGTTTCTCCATGGTTTTTGGTTAATTATTAAATTGTTACATTTCTGCCACCAAACCTGGTCTCCAGTTGGGTCCTCCACCACTTCCTGACAGTTTATTTCTTGATCTCTCCTTATTCTGGTATTTCTTTTCCTTTGCTTCCCCTAGTGATGGAATTGCAGCCATCTCTTTAAATAACCATAACTCGCCACAAGAATGGGCTAGAAACTTGTTTTTTTTTCCACCAACATCCTGATATTTTTTTCTCTTCCCAACCAGCCAGGATTAAACTACTTTTCGGGTCGTATGTTTGACACTCCTGGTCTGAACACATGGATGACCAGAAGTCGGGGCGGCCTTATTCTGAACCAACGGTCCCTCCCACGACTCAGAGTTGAATTTCTGCTGCTCCAGAGAAAATTTATCCTAGAAAATGACAGTTTAAAAAACATGTTTAGATAAAAAATGGCATAATCATCGTTAAAAGACCACTGGGTTTGATTTGAAAATAGAACAAAAGATGATTGAGTGGGATGGTAAATGGTCACCAAACCCTAAATCCACTTTTTTTTGCTCTTGATCTCTATAAATGGGGCTCTATAAGTGCCGTCTGTTGGTCATTGCCAAATTTTTGAGAAACTAAGATATTTAAATATGTGTGCTGCCCCCTACATGTTGAATCACGGTATTACAGTTACATTTTTTGATTGGTCAAATCATATAAGTCCCACATCATGATCTGCAGCTTCAGTAGTGGACTGAAGACTGGATTTTCACATTTCTGCTGTGGGTGGAGTCAACCTCCAACTTCCCTGTTTGGTTACCCTTTAAAGAACTTTCGTCTCTGGTTGTCCATTTGGACATGAACTCACAGGATGATCTGCATCCAGCTCGGATCCATACATCAGCACTCGGTGAGAACATTGATCCAGCTCAGAGATCTTCATAGGAAACCAGGGAACGTCTTCATCGTCTGAGGAAGCACAAATCACAAAGATCGTTCTTGTTGTGAAACTTTGTCAAAAAAAAAGTTTAGATCAAACAAAGTTCAGCTGCGTTCTGAACCCGTCCATCAAATCCTACATCCATGTCCAGTACGTTCCGTCTACTGTCCTTCCCTCCATCTTCCAGCCCTTTCCCACCTGAACTTCACATGCTGCTGTGTACCTGCATCGTCTTCCCACACGTGTGCTGGAGTGTTGGTCGACACAACATTGACGTTGTCTCTGAGAAACTGGAGCAGCTCCTCAAACTCCTTCTGACTGCAGTTGCAGTCCGCAAAGATCTCCACCTCGTTAGGAACCCGCTTTGAAACCCGGGACTCGATGTGGTTCAGGTTGACCCGCTTCTCCTGCAAGGATGAACAGTGAGAGGCGGAGGAACAGACCCAGCCCTACATGAGGTTGACCTGCTTGTGGTTCTGACCTGAAACAGTTGAAGAGCTTTGATCAGACAGCCCACTTCATTCTTTAGAGAAAACACCACCGCTGTTTTCCCAGAATCCTCAGCAGCATCGTTGTCCGGCCTCTCGTTGATAGGACAGAAAGACGTTCGCCTTGACTGACAAAAACAGAGTCCTGAGTAGAGCGTGTTGCAGAGGTCTGGATCCAGTCGTTGGACCATCACTTGATTAGTTCAGTGTTTTTCTGGATGTGGAAGCTTCAAACAAGCAGGTTTTAGCTGTTTGTGTACATTTGGTTTCACTGATTGAAAGGAACTCATTAAGATTTAGACACGTTTGAAATATAGTGCAGTGACAAAAGTGACAAGAGCTTCTGAATACTGTTTTTCATATTTTCTGAAATAGTGCTCACAAACTTAAATTCTGTTTCGTTTAGAGTTACAATAATGATTCATCTTCTAGAAAATGCTGTTTCTAACATTCTGGATGCTGACTGACATCTTTAGATCTATAGAAGCAGTTCAGTTATGAGACCGAGTTGGACCCCCTTTTTCCTTCAGAACTGTCTTAATCCTTGGTGCCATACATTCAACAAGGCACTAGAAACATTCCTCTGAGAGTTTGGTCCATGCTGACATGACAGCATCATACAGTTGCTGCAGATTTGTAGACTGAACATCCATGATGCCGATCTCCCGTTCCACCACATCCCAAAGGTTCTATTGGGTTCTGATGACTGTGGAGATCATTAGAGTCCAGTGAACTCATTGAAACCAGTCTGAGATGATTCCAGCTTTATGACATGGAGTCTTATCCTGCAGGAAGTAGCATCAGAAGATGGAACACTGTGGTCATAGAGAGATGGACGTGGTCAGCAATAATACTCGGGTAGACTGCGGTGTTGGAACCATGATCAACTGGAACTGAGGGCCCTAAGTGTACCAAGAAAATACCCCCCACACCATGACACCACCACCAGCCTGAACCGCTGATACAAGACTTTCATGTTGTGGATACCAAATTCTGACCGTACCATCAGAGTGTGGCATCATAAATATAGACTCATCCTGTTTTTCCATCTTCTATTGTCCAGTTTTGGTGATTCTGTGTGAATTGTAGCCTCAGTTTCCTGTTCTTAGCTGACAGGAGTGATGCCCAGGTTGTCCTGCTGCTCCTGTGGTTCATCTGCCTCGAGGTTGGATGAGTTGTGTGTTCAGTTGTGACCACTGGTTATTTGAGTTACTGTTGTCTTTCTACCAGCTGGAACCAGTCTAACCGTTCTCCTCTGACATCAATAAGACATTTCTACCCTCAGAACTGCTGGTCACTGGATATTTTCTCCTTTTCTGACCGTTCTCTGGAAACCCTGGAGTAGATCAGCAGTTGAAATACTCAGAAGAGCCTGTCTGACACCAACAACCACACCAGCAGCAGATCGTCTCGACCATGTCTACATATCTAAGTGCATCGAGCTGTTGCCATGTGATTGGCTGATTAGAAATGAACGTTAACGAGCAGTTGTACAGGTGTGTCTAATAAAGTGTCTGGTGAGTGTATGTTTGTGTGTTGTGTCATGTGTGACATGCACGGAGCTTACAGAAGGCAGCACAGTGCTCCGCCCCCTTTGGCTGAACCTGACAGGATCAAACGGGATGAAGCGTCCTGCATATCATCTGATTTTAGAAGAACACCTTTTGAAGTAAAACTTGATGGAGAACACAACTTCATGGATGTTTTGATAATAGCCAAAATCAACAGCCTGACAGTCAGAGCAGAGGGCTAAAACTCCCACAGCTGCCCTCAGCTGGGGCAGAAGTGAGCACAAGCTGCCCTGGACATGGATAGAAAGCTCAGATCTTCAGTAGAGCTTCAGTGGATCATCGGCTCACACAGATAAAGAGGAACCTGAGCAACTAGAGGCTTTGTCTGCATCTGCCTCCATCCTCAAATCTTGGCTGCAGGCTCTACCAAATCTTCATCGTTGAGGAAGACTCACAGAACCACATCATGAAAGGATGACGGACAGAACCACATCCAGGGAGGAGATGAGGGACAGAACAAGAGGACAGAGGGACCGTCTCTTACCATCTGCCCCCCAGTGTGCTTCTGCTGCGGCAGGTTCTGGTTCCGGTGGTCAAACATGGCTGAGTCCAGTGAAAGCCCCCTTCTGGACCAGTACTTGCTGGAGAACATCATCATGGCCGGCTGCATGCGGGGGGGCGGTGGTTCTGGCCCGCCGTCCTTCATCACATGGCCTGAAGCCATGGGGAACCAGTGGGTGTAGGAGTACCAGGGCTCCAGTGTGCCGGTCTTCTGCTGCTGCTCCTGCGATGCAGGTCGGCGCCGACCCGCCTCCACATAAATATGTGAGGGAGGGGGATGCTCCTCCCACTGCTCCTCTCTGTTTGCCAGCAGGGGGAGGGTGGGGACAACTTTGTGGGGAGTCGGATCTGGCAGACTGGATCAGTGCGGACTCAAAACCTGGAGTCCTGGTGGGTTCTGAGTCCAGATTGAAGAGCTGAAGGGACAGGACTGACTGTCAGTGGTTCTGTCAATAAACTGACAGAGTTCTGGCTCTTCTGGACCTTGATCTCATGGTAATCCTCAGGTCCAAACATCAGTGGGATCTTCTGGTGCTTCAGATGACAATTCCAGAACCATAGATTCAATGGCTGTCTTAAACCAGGACAAACCAGGTCCAAACACAGAACCATCTGAGCTTATTAGGGATCCAGAACCGCTGAAGAACTCCCTGGAGAGAAGCAGGAGATCCTGAAGATCCATTCATGACTGAAGCGTCTCAGCAGATCCACTAAAGATCACTTCTACTGCTTTATTTCATGTTTGTGGTTCTGTGCGGTGTCAGTTGGGTCAGTGCCGACCCGGCTGATTTTCATAGAAATATACAGATCCATCCTTCAGCACAAAGATGAAAACCATCTCCTCTCTGCTTCTGGTCCTGTCCAAACTCAAGTTCTGACCGTTCAGGTCAGAACTTAAGTACTGCTCGAGGGTGAAGCGGTTCTGCTCCGATCTCTCAGATGTTTTGAGCTCCAGCTTCGTGAGCGTCTTCCTCCTCGGTGAGGATGAGGAGCGCAGCTCATCCGCTCTGAAGGTGAGGAGCTGATAAGCAGCCGCCGCCGTCCGCCGTGCTCACAATTTCCTGTCAGACAGGAAATGAAAGCAAGAGCTTTGTTGTGCTTGTGATGCAGCTTTATGAGCAGATGGCAGAAGATACCCTCCTCTTCCTCGGTCCGTGAGGAGGAAGAGGAGGGGACGTCCATCACTCACATGAAAGCAGCTGACATTTGCAGCAGCCGGCACCTTTCCCCATGAAAGAGGAGCAGAAATGACTTCTGCTCCTTCCTGGACTTAGACTGACGTTGGAACCATCGCTGTGCCTCAGCGTCTTCATCACTGGGTCAAACGGGACCGGCTCGTTTCTGTGCATAAAGAGGAACAAACTGGGCTGTCCTGTAGGGAGAGCTGACTGGGGAGGATGAGGAGGAGGCTCTTCATCAACAAAGAATCTGGGAGCAGACAGAAGAATGCTGACGTCATGGTTCCTCTTCGGTTCTGTTCTGGTGCTTCATCTCCTCAGATGAGCTTCAGCTTTTGCGTTGTGCCATGATTAATCTCTAACTTCATAATCATTCTGGTCATTTCTCACATTTGAAATTCACAGCTGTAGAGCTGCGTGATCTGGTTCTGCAGAACCAGACTCCAAGGCCAATCCTGGTCCATCTGAATCAAACGTGAAGGTCTGGGAGCAAAACTCAGAACCACAGAGGAAGATTTTTTTAAACCCTCTGCAGCAGAAGCTCATTTGAAACCCACTGGCTCGTGATGATGTCATCAGAGGGCAGCCAATCACTGAGCTCGGCTCAAGTTCTGATGATGACTTCCTGTCGTCTGATGACAACACTCAGTGGAACTCTGAAAAGAGAGGAAGGTCGGCCATAAACCTCCACTCCCACTCAGGCTCCGCCCCCAACAGGTGAGAAGACGTCTGAAATTAGTGAACTCGAGCAGAAGAAAAACATTGGTCTTTTTATTACATAGGTACATATGACAGATCTGTTCGGACCCACTGGATCAGCTCGGAACCAGAACTTCTGTTCCAGTCAGAACTCAGAGGGCGGAGACTGAATTTCTGAGCGGTGGTGTTGAACTCAAACCACGCGAGGACCCGATCCAGCAGCAGCTCGGATCCAGAATCCAGATCCTTTTGCTCTGAGACGTGTGATGCCAGAGGAGCACTTCCTGTTCCAACTTGAAGGGAGTTTTTTTTATATAAAACATGGCAAGAAAACCCAGCAGCTGGACACAGATGCACGGCGATTTACAAAAATAAGATTTTCAACCCCCCTCCCTCCCTCCCCCAAAGACAGCGTCAGTCTCTGCGATGTCACTGCGACGAGTGTCCCGAGTGTCCGTTAGAACAGGCGTCCCGCCGGTGACCCGGCCGCTGTTCCACAGCCGATCCGGATTCGGAGCTGTCGGGTTCTCTGCACCGCTCGTGAAGACCCAGGATGGTGCTGACAGAATGAGGCAGGTCCTGAGGAGAAGAACCGGGTCAGGGGATGCCAAAAACCTCATTGGAGCAAAGGATCATGGGAAAATAAATGATGGACCCCTGATTATTGCCACATGCACACACAAAATAAAACACATGAAACACAAACACACATGCTGCAAAACTAGAATCGATAAAAAAAAAACAAAAAAAAACTAATTAATCACAAATCTGGAAAAAATTAATTGCGATTAATCGCTTTTTTTTTTGTTTCAGTGTTTGCCAAACACTTATTTTCTGCAAAAAATCACAAAATGAAATCCCCAGCAAAATTGTGTTTTTTGAATGTTTATTTTTAACCCTTTAAGCCAGGGCTTGAAACTCTATTTTGTATCATTTTAATCAGCACAACCTCTCCTATGGGACACTACCTTTATTTTGTAATTTTTCTAGGTTATATTCACACACTAGACATAAAATCATGTAAAAACAAAAAATTCTATCTGGGAAAATGTCATTCATTTTGCTGTGGAAACCCCAACAATGTTCAAGAAACATAGAATGAAAGTTTAAGGTGTTCATTTTATAAAAACAACAAGAATAAAATTTGTCAACAAACTAATCAACATGTTTTTGAATGAAAATACAAATAAAAAAAAATCCAGGCGGAGGTCTTTAATGAATATAAAAAAATTAATTATGTTTTATTAACGCGTCAATATTCACAGCCCTATGCAAATCACATGCACAAGGATGTGCCCCCACACACACACACACACAGGTGTCAGACTCACCTTGCAGCTCTTTATCTGCAGGAAGATTCCTTCAGCCTTCTGTAGAATCTCCTCAATGTCCAGCTTCATGGAGAGCTCATTGATGTGCTGAAACACATACGTGCACACATCCGTGACTCGTGCAGAAGAGACTTGTGGATCGCTGCTGCAGTCTCTGCTTCAGGATGACTGACCGCTGGGGTCTGTTTTCCACGGATCCATGTTAGGTTCACATGGAGACAAAGGCCCAATCCGAATTCTTCCCTTCCCCTCCATTTGAAGGGGCTTTTAAAGTGGAAGTGGTGATGTCATCAAACAAAAGGGATGTCCAAAATCTGACACACTATTTTCCCATAACTCTCCATTTGGAGGGCTAAATGTAGGTGAAGGGAGAAGGGAAGAATTCGGATTGGGCCAAATACACTCCTCATTTCAAAAACCCACTTCGATCACCTCATGAACTATTATCAAACCTTTCTCATTGGTCTTTACTTGGAAATAGTTTCAGCGAGTGGCAGGAGTCCAATAGATATTCATCTCTGAGTTGTGGGCATGACTGTGGACATGGAGCGACCCCGCCCCCCTTCCTGTCACCCACAACAGAGAACTCTCCGTTTACACGCTCTCCCACTGGCTTACAGCCCTTAAAGGTGCATTCACACCGAACGCGATTCGTTTTTAAGTGCCCCTGCCCCCTTTCGTCGCACTACTCCGCCATGTGGGAGGAGCTACCAGCTATTGTTTTTAGGATGATAGCTAAAAGGAACGGTGTCTGTTGATATCTCACTTAGACTGTATGGAAGATACAGATGATGTTGAGAAATAAAATAGGTTAATTTATTGTGAAGAATTCTACAAAAACATTGATAATCATGTCTCCACGTTTGAGTTTATATGATTATCCTTAAAGCCCCCCCAGAAATTGTTTTTTTTTTAATTTCCTTAAATGTTCACAGTGGGGTTTTAATTAGGAGTTTTTAACAAAAATTCCACATCCTAAATGTCTTAAAAAGCAATTTTTCCTGTTGATCTGAAGCCTTTGTTTTCAAAAATCCCTCTGTGTGGGCGTGGCTTATGGTGCTGAGCTGTGTAACCCCGCCCCTTTTCCCCCCAGAAAAGCTAGCGAGACACACACTTTGAAAAGCCCAGTAAAAAATAGAAATAAATTGAAAAATGATCGTTATGTTAACTTTTCCGGCCCCTACAGCTGCATTCGGGTTAGCTAAGGAGAGCTCAGGAATTCAAACAGAGTTTTTCTCTGGCACCTTGATTGACAGCGACTTAAAAAGATAAATACTTGGAAATGCAAACATGAAATGATTTCCTATTATATTTTTTCTCTTTCAGAAGAAAAACACCACAAATACCTGTTAAATACTCAAAAAACATGATTTTCATTGGAGGAGGACTTTAAAAGATTTTCTCGGTGGGGAGGGCTGTATCTGTATGACAGCCGCTTCCACTGTGTTTCTGTGTCTCTGTAGCTGACCTTAAAGGCTGACTGTCTCGTATTAGTAAAAATAAGAGACCAATTTCCTTTTTTTTTAACGTCTCAATGAAGCTGGAGTCAACAGCCTCCCCACGCCGAAACGTCTCTCTGTCATATGGAGCGAGTAAGCTCCACCGCCGGAGCGAAAGTCACTGAAAACGTCACGTGCCCAAAGCCGAGTTCCTGAATGTCAAACTTTAGGTATTTACATTTTGCCAGCACCGCGTCGCTCAAATCACATTGCAGGACTTCAGATCGCCTCATGTTGGGTGTGTTCCATTGACGTAACTTTCAATCTGGCCGCCTCCACTGGACGAATCGCGTTCGGTCTGAATGCACCTCAACTCGTCAGGATTGTTCAGGTCAATCATCCACAGCTGTCTTCACTTAGTTAATCATCCTCAGTGTATTTAAGTGTCTGGTTTTCAGTTTCTCATTCTCAGGTCATCTGCTCTGTTATGTCACTGGTTTGTTCTCCTTTGGTTTTGTGATGTTTGAGTTTATTTAGTAAATGTTTCTTCCAACAGAGCTGCCAACTCGTAACATTTAAAAATGACTTTTTCATATTAGTTATCGAGCATATCAGTTAAAGAATTTAGAAAATGTCAAGTTTTATCAGATAATATTCTAAATTTAAGTTCAAAGTTAATGAAAAAAAACTCTGACCCAGAATTTTAGCGGCATGAAATGCATCACTTACAGACGAATCTTGGAGTCGTGAAAAGAGTCTCTCATCAGATTTGTACATAACTGCAGTTGTGTGTGTGAGAACAAGCAATTTGTGTGTAAATTTTATTCATTTATTTTTTAACTTGTCCTGCAGCCCGTTTCTTTTTTGAAACCTGAACTTCGAGTCACTGGACTCAAAATTCGCAAACTTAGAGTTTTCGGTTTCAGAACAGCTGAAAATGTTTGATTCAATCAACTTGAAGTTGTTGGAACCAGAATCAGGTGCGAGCGTCTCGAGCATTAAAAGCCCTGATCAATGGAGCAAAGACAGAACGATTCACCATGGCAACGGGAACAAGCATCCGAGTTACTTCCGGCGACGGAAATTGATAATTTCCTAACAAGCATATGCAGACTACAAGAACATTTTCAGCAAGAAAGGAAACCCAGCTGCAGCGATAAAACAGAGAGAAAATCTCTGCAGAGTTAATACATACGTCTACATTTGAATCATTTCAAATAATGAATAAATAATATCAGGAAAGTTATTTTGTCACTTGTAAAGTAAGGAATGGTTCTTGATCTGTTAATAATCTAACCAATAATCTCCGTAATCGCATGAATGACCGTTTTCCTCAACCCCCCACCACCACATACACACACGGATATCACTGCACGCTAAAAGAGAAACACTGTAGCTGCTTGAGATATGTTAAAATAAGCATTTATTTAAATTTAATTTAATTAAATGCTTTCTGCAACCAGGACTCGAACGCGGGTCTCAGCAAGGGGAATCAGCATTGCTGAAAACCAAGCTAACATTTATCACATTTACAGCTCGGTAGATGAGTTAAAATGCCCTCCTGGTGTTTGAAATTTAATGATTTCCATTGTTAAGGGTTTAAAATGAGGAAAAGAAAACTCTGTATTATTAATAGCAAATCCCTGGAAAAACTCACTATTTATAATGTTGCTCAAATAAAAATGAATCGTGGAAACTGCATCAATAGACACGTGTCCTCAAATCCTCTCCCGACATAAATAACATTTCCTCTGGATTAATCCAGCCTCCTCACTACATGATCCTCTATGAATGAACATGTCATTTTTTGGTTTCTGCTGGTGGAAACGTGACGTCTCTAATGTGAATGTTCTCTAAATATTAATGAAGAACTCAGATTTGAACATCTTTCACTTTAAAAAGGGGCGGAGACCGCAGAGAACTCTAAGTTTCCTGAAGAAAACCTGCTCCAGACCAGGTTTCGTTCTCAGACTCAGTTGCCATAGTGATTGATTCTGAGTTAACCCGCTTCTTGAGACGGGCTTGGTTTCACCCACTTTCATGGGTTTAAGTCATCTCTCTTTCTGAAACCGAAAACTCAGAGTTCTGCTGAATTTGGAGTTCACAAACTCAGAGTTCCAACAAAACAAGTTGTTGTAATTTTAATTTGTGCATGTGTGAATTGTATTTTTTTTTATTTCAAACTCACCTTCAAGATCTCGTTGAAACCAAAGTTCTCCTCCATGATTTTTTGCTTTTCTGAATCCAGGATGGCACAGCACACCAGCAGGTGAAAGTTCTGGCAGGGCAGCCCGGTCCATAACACCTGCAGGAGAGAGAGCAGAACGCATGTCAGAACTCAGGAGGACCGGAGCCCCGATCCATCAAGTTCATCAACACTTAAAAAAAAAAAACTGACTTTATTATATACAAGTATATACAACAATCCGTGTCCCAAAATAACAAGCATTTAGAATGAGGCGCAGCTTGGTGAGAGCACAGACTGTCCTGATAATAATCTCTTATTATGTACTTGATATGGTTTTCAATTTAAAACCAAATTCTGTGTAATATTGTCAAAACAATCTAGTAACGACCCACACTCACCTCCCAGAGCCGCAGAACGTCCTGAAAGCTGAACTCTCTCTTAAACCGGATCAGCAGCCAGCGGAAGCAGAAGTACAGGTACCCCGACTCCTGAGCCTCTGTGTGGACAGGAACCAACAGTGAGCGTGTCCAAACACCACAAGCTCCATTCTCTTGCAACAACGCCGCATACCCAGGTAGTTCCAGAAGGTGGAGTCCAGCAGTCTGAGCAGCGTGCTGAGCTGGAGCAGCTGCGTCTTCATGCCCTGCATCTGCTCCTCGAAGTTCTGGTGCTGCGACACAGAGAGGAACGCTCAGCCGGGTCGGTCTACCTCGGCCCGCTGCCGGCTCGCTCAGAACTCACCATCTGGTCCATGACGGAAACAAAGCACCAGAATGCATCCACCTCGTTTTCCATGACGTAGAGGATGGGGGAGAGCAGATCGCTCATGCCCTGGACGTAACCTGGAGAACGGACACAGAAACACAAACACGTGAAGCTCCTGAGCAGGTCACTCACCTGATCTGCCAGCTAAATCCCAGAAGGATTGGATCAAGATCAGATCATAGTTGGCTTTGAATTATTTTAATGAACCCCTTCCATAAACTGCCTTCATATCGTGGCGGGGAGGCTTGAGGGTGTGGAGTGATCCCAGGGGGTTTTAGGGCAACCTTTTACCATCCATGGCTCTATGATTAAAATTTAATGTTTTACATTTTTCAACTGTAAAGGAAATAGTGAGTAAGTAGTAAGGTAAAAAAAAGTAAGTTAAATTAAGTTAATTAACTCCTTCACAACAGTTGAATCATTCAATGAGGATCCTAACAACTGTAGCCATTATTCTCCATCAATAGTTTGTAGTTTATCAACGTCAGACTGACACATTTGGACATTTTCAGCTTCATTTATCACAGAAAATCAATGTATTGTCATTAAGCACAACTAGAAATAACTCTTAAAATATAATCCACTGGATTATGAAGCAGATTTTCTATTTTTGAACAAATTCAAGGATTTAAAGTGTTCCTCGTGGTTTTAATATATGTTGGGGGTCTCTTCATTGTTGTATTGACAAGGAAAGTTTTTCTCAGCGTGACGCGGTTTAGCCTCACGGGGGGAGGACTCTGTAACCCTTCCGTTTGGAGGGTCGGATTTAAAAAATAAATTTCCTGGAGACAAACTTAAACTCTGCCTTCAAATGGAGGGAAAGGGAGAAGGGAAGAATTCGGATTGGGCCTAAGACTCGACCTCGCACTGGAGAGACTGCGTTGCTCACATGGCCCGAAAAAAAAAAAAAAAAAAAAAAAAAAAGGTATCCGTGGAGAGCGGGGTCCGGGAATCTCTGCTTAGACTGCTGCTCCTCTGGATTAGAGGTAGGAGATTAACGGACGGATTCAATCCGAAATATTCCGATTTACTTCTACTTTTCTCTGGAGGTTAACATGAAAAGTTCCTCCTCGAGCTGAATTCTACTGTTGGGTTAAAAATGTATCACTTGTGAGTCTCCTCCTTCAGAATATGAATGAATAGAACCCTCCTAAAGCCAACAACAACCAACCAGAATTCCCGCTTCAATGATGTGGGGGGGTGAAAAACATAAGGTGGGGGGGACTGTCTGGAGCCAGCGCTCACCCAGGTCAAAGTCGTACATGCAGTAGGTCATCAGGATGTCGTGCAGCAGAGCCAGGCCGGGGTTGTCGATCCCTTCGTAGAACCGGTTGGTTCTGTCGGTCCGATTCACATCTTTCTCTGTAAATGGAGAAAGAACAAAACAAGAGCAAAGGAATGACCATGAGAACGTTAAAAACCAGGACAGTGAGGAGAACCAAGAAGAGCTCAACAGCAAGCAGAAAAAGAGAAGAACAACAAGAGGAATGAAGAACAGGACGATCACTGAAGAGAGCAGGGGAACGTTTCACTAGATAGCATGATAGTGACAGATCGACAAAGAGCTGCAGACAAGTGGAGAACTGGAATAGGATGAAAAGCAGGACCAGCTGAAACACAGAGCAGAGCAGAGCTTCTTCCTCACCAATCAGACTCCTGTAGTCTCTCAACCTGGAGTTTCTCCTCTCCTGCTCCTCGCTCACAGACTTCCACTGTAGCTTCATCCTGAAGTACTCGTCTCTGTGGCGAACACAAACAACCAGGTTTCCACGGGAACAGCATCTGCTGCAGATGCAGTGAGCTGACAGTGGTAAGGTCACCGGTATACGTTTTGGTCCTCTGCAGGAGCTTCCTCCCCTCCAGCGTGCTGCTCCACGGTGAATACCCCAGCAGACACTTCCACACCTCCTTCCTGATGGCGTGACACAGACCCTGCAGGTCACACACAGGAGGGATTTAGTATGAATATGGTGTCCTTGAGTGACCGACACATTGGCCTTGTAGACTAGTGGTGTCGCAAAAGATTATTTTAATAGTTCATGAATCACCAATTATTTCCGATTAGTCGACTAATCGGGTCATGCGCAAATTATATGTAAAGCTCTCATCTTAACCATCATTAGCTTTAAACTAACTAAATATAGCATTACCTGCGATAATGCTAGTGTGAATGCTGTAAGCTGAATTTGCCTGCTGAAGATGCTGAAATTGAGCTAAAAAATGCAGAAGCCGATAGCTAGCTAAAATATTAGTTAAATGCAAAATTAGCCTAAAAAACAAAAAAACTGAGGTTAGCCAAAACAGCTAGCATGTAGCTTAAAAAATACCTAAACTTCAAAATGACCTTAAACGTTAAAAAAGCCTAGATAAGCCAAAACAACTAGTGTGTAAATATTAGCCTAACTACAATACAGCCAAAAAAAAGCCTAAATTAGCCAAAACAGCTAGCATGTAGCTGAAATATGAGCTAAACTCCAAAATAATTTTAAAAAACCCTTTATAAATCTCAAAATAGTCCAAAAAGCCCAAAAACTAGCAGAACGCCATTATAACTTTCAACTTTACCACACTCCAACTCCACATAATATCAAGCAGCGATTAATTGACTATTAAATTAGTCGTTGACTATTTCGATTAGTCGATTAGTTATCTATTAGTCGACTAACCGTGGCAGCTCTCTGGTAGACATTTGTATACAGTTGCTTTGTCAACCAAAGTGAGTCTGAGATTCCAGCAGGATTGTGATTGTGTGTTTGTTGCATTTGTTAGTGAGATCCATCAGGAAACTCACTCCTTTGAAGACGGCGTGTTTGACATGTGCAACGTCCAAGACCCGCCCCTCTGCATCCAGCTGATTGGTCCAGTCTTCTGCAGTCAGTGGCTCCCAACGGGTCACCTGAGGCCGCTGTCCTAGATCGGTCTTACAACGACACAAAGGGTTCTGCAACATCACTGCTGTTGAATGTTTGGAAACATTTCTCTGCCAGGTATGAAGGGGACGATATGTGATGACTTGGGAATGAAGATGTGTTTATTTAGGAAGATGTAGGCATTACTTTTTATTACTCAAGTACCGAAATTAGCACTGACACCATTGGCACAAGAACAGAGTAAAACCAAATTGGTGCCCAACCCTAAATGCGGAGATCAAAAGTCACACACCGAGGTTATGACAACTGATTAATTGACTTCTAGAAATGTTTGTCTTATAATAATGACATTTTATTTGCTTAAGTCATTCTCCAATCCTCTTTTGACCTCTGTTCCTCTTGCCTTGACCTCTGACCTCAGTAATGCAGTCTTCATCTGTTACATCAGCCCCTTTTTTTTGTGTGCTTGTGCGGACAGGGTCGTGCGCCCCTCTTACCCTGGTGATGACCTCAAATCCTGGCTCCTCCTGCTGGTTGATCTCCAGGCCAGGGATGACCTCGCCCAGCAGTTCCACCATCTCCTCTGGGGGGCGCTGCTGCTGCTCTTCCGTACCTCGCAGAGCATCGTAGATGAAGTTGGTAACTTTGGAGAAGCTGTCGAGCGTGGCCACGTACGGATCTCGCTTGAACTTCTGCAGTAAGAGGAGGAACAGGGCTCAGCTTCTGTTCTGAAGCCCTACCAGCGAGTTCCACCTGAACCCTGAGGTACAAACTAAACATTCACTCAGCCGGGGGGGGGTTCTTACATTAAGAGCTCCGGTGTCGTCCAGAAGGTTCTCAAAGGACTGTGACAACGCTTTGTTTGGGGTGCTAACCAGCAGACACGAGCCATCATCTGCAGACCTGAGGGGGAGACGATTGATCAGCAGGAGAACGTGGGGGGTGTGTGTGTGGGGCGTGCGTGTGTGAGACCAGCATACGTCATCAGCTGCTGATAAGAACTTTAATAAGATCCGTCGGTGCTGCACATTCAGCCCTTCATCTCCTGAGCATATCAATGAGCTCGGGTTTGTTTTGCAGCAGACATCTGCGTCAGCCTGAACGAAGCCCTGCATCAGGGCCAAAGAGTTCCCATCATGCTCTGGGAGCCATGCTGGACCAGCAGCAGCAGGAATGCACACTCTCTTCATTTCTTACATTCTACTCTGTTGATGAAATGATCTAAATGTTACTTTTATTTGATTCATTTTGAGGCAAGACGCACTTCAGTCAACTCTGAATTCTATTCTGAGATATATCCATTCTAACCATAAAAACAACACTTTAGAAAAAAATGGAATCTCTGTTTTAGCTGTAATTAATGGAATCATATGCCTGAGTCCCACGAGCTTGACTTATTACTTGTACCATTGTACTTCAGCAAAGAAGTCAAACAAAGCGGCTGTTGGAATTAAAAAAAAACCTGAGCAGTCTGTGAACGGCATCTGGATTTAACTTCTCAATATATATTTGAAATAATTAATTATAATTATTTGGTGTGAGAGAGAATATAACTAATGTTAAAAAATTTTAGTAAATTACAGAAAAAAAAGTAAATAAAATTAAAGTAAGTAGACTGATAGAAAATCAAGTGAAGTACACTAAAGCAAAATAACATAAGCTAATGTCAAGCAATCTAAACGGAAATACCAAACTCAAATAAAGTAAACTAAAATATAGAACTCTAAAGTAAAATAAAGTAGACTAAAGTAAACTAAACTACAAGAAAGAAAATAAAGTACACTAAAGTAAATCAAAGTAAACTGCAGTAAAATAAACCAAGGTAGACTACAGTGAAATTAACCAGATTAAACTAAACAACAAGAAAGAAAATAAAGTACGCTAAAGTAAACTACAGTAAAGTAAAACCAAAGTAAACAAAAGTAAAGTAAACTACAGTAAACCAAAGTAAATTGAAGTACAGTAAACTAAAGTAAACTACGGTAAAGTAAACTTAAGTTAACTAAAGTAAAGTAAACTGAAATACACTAGAGTAAAGTAAACAAAAGTTAACTTAAGTAAAGTAAACCAAGTTAAACAACACAAATTACAGTAAAGCAAAGTAAACTACAATAAACCAAAGTGAAGTATAGTAAAGTAAACCAAAATAAACTACAGTGAAGTAAACCAAAGTAAAATAAATATATAGAAAAATAAATTACACTGAAGTAAGCCACATAAACTAAAATTAAGCAAACAAAATATTAGAAATCAAACTAACTACGGTACAGTATACTAAAGTAATATAAACTAAAATAAAGTAAACTACCACAAAGTAAACCTGTAGATGTGAGTCTGAGAACTTTCATCGTGTGAGTGTAGTTTCAGAGAGTTCTGCTGGTACTCACTCTGTGAGCAGAGCAAACCTCCTCAGGTTGTCCAGGAACTCTCTACTGCCGCCCTGGTGGAAGTGCAGGGGTGGCAGCGAGATGGAGGAATCCTTCAGTTGGAGGATGAGGAAGGTCCACCCTTCATCTTTCACAGTGATGGACCTGAGGTCACTGATGCTGACTGAGAATGCCCAGCGGCTCCTCTCGTGACTGTGGTTCAGGGAGCCTGACAGACGAGACGCAGGGTTTAAGAAAATAAGAGTGGAAAAAGTCTGACCCAAACACCGGATGCACGCTGGCCCACACCGGCACTTTCCACTCCACAGCATTTTGCTCATGCTTGATAGGAGCGGTAATGCATTTGTGGCCATTGTGTGCTCCAGGTTGCCATAGAAACAACGTGTAGGTAAAATCTGAACAATTCTGTTTAGACTCTTTCCCAGCTGCTCTGCAGAACTGGGTCAAGCAGAATTGGGTCGAGTCTCTCTTTTATCTGAAAGGGTTTCCAGTCTCACCCTCTCCGTTGGTGCAGGGCTTCTTCCTGAAGGACACGGCGTTCACCATGTCCCACTCCGTCTCGTAGCTCTGCTGGCTCTCCAGGGGCTGGGTCCGCTCCTGAGGACTCTGAGCCCACTCCACCACCGAGCTGGAGTCCTGCAGAACCCGACGAGACTCCATCAGAGCACCGAAACCTTCACCTCCTTATTTAAGATACCACTGACTGGTAATTAGTATTATTTTGTAGATGAAGATCAGTTAGATGTAAAATTTACCAGAAGTCAATGGCCGTTCAGTTTAATCAACTCAAAACACAAAGTTCAGTTCAGCTTAAAAAAAATATAAAAACATTGAGCTCAGATAAACAAAACGTCATTCTGGGTTTAGCCTTATTTCTTGTCTGATCCAGTAAATACTTGATGTAGATCAATCTGAAATCTATAAACCTCTGAATTTATTTTTAAAAGAGCTGCTGCCCATTCACAGACATGATTCTATACGGCCCACACACCTGAAGACGAACAGAAATCTACCCTTCAAAGTTTGACCTCCCATAAAACAACAACATTCAGAATGAGTCACAACACTTGATATTTTGCAATTTTGGAAGAAAGCATGAGATGGTATTATTTCAGTAAATGTTGGTTAAAACTTTGTTTTAAGTGTTTTAATTAACTTTTATTTAACACAATCTATAGCAGGAGTCTGTAACCTTCAACTCTGAAAGAGAAATAAAGGTCGATTTCTGACTGACTACAACCCAGTAGGAGCCACAAAGTCTTCCTTCATCCTTTACCATTACAAGAATATAACCTTTTTGCAACATTTAACAGAAGTTCCTTTTCATACCCTGTCACATTTGATTATATCAATGCAGCAAAAGTAGTGGTATTAAGTGTAATGTTCTGCGATTAAATAAAAATAAATAATTTCTCTATTTAGCACCTCTGCCAGAACGGTAAATCTAACAAACCAAATTAAATCCCAGCTAAATTTTTCAAACGTATTTAAAATTTTTTTTTTTTTTCCTTTCAAAAATACACAATTTGCCCCAGGCCACTATCATGCTGGGCACATACTGGTCTGACGTTCATAACTTGTTAAAATCTGTGTTCGAGGTCCAGACTCCATTTGATTTTGTTACTCTTTGTTACAGCTCTAGACCAAAGGACAGATTAAAAAAGCTGTTGCAGGTTCTTTTAGCTGCAAGTAAAAAGACAATAACAAGGAAGTGGAAGAACCCAGCTCCACCAACAGTAGATAACTGGTTAGACACAATACACCAAATCTTTAAAATGGAAAAACTGACATACACACTTAAAATCCAAAAGGGAAAATTTTACAAAATTTGGTCCAAATTCATTAAATACATATCACCATATAGAGAGGGTTTTGAATGACCATATGGTATCTGTGATATCTACTTAATGACTGAAATGTTTTCACACTTTACCCAAATCAAAAGCGAAATATTTGTTTGGAAATTATAAGCATATGTACCCTCATTCATGCGGTTGCGGAGATGACTGGTTAAATTATTAACAGATCCACATTCATTCCTTACCAAACAAGTGACAAAATAACCTTCCTGACATTATTATGTATTCATTATTTGAAATGACTGTAGACGTACGCATTAACTCTGCAGCTCTTTTTCTCTCTCTGTTTTACCGCTGCAGCTGGGTTGCTTTTAGCAGCCAATGTTCTTGTAGTCAGCTTGCAGGAACTTATCAATTTCCCTTGCTGGAAGTACTAAACTCAGGTGTTTGTTCCCGTTGCCATGGTGAATCGTGCTGTCTTTGCTCCATTGATCAGGGCTTTTAATGCTCGCGACGCTCGCACCTGATTCAAACTTTTTCGGCTGTTCAGAAACCGAAAACTCTCAGTTTGAGAATTTGGAGTCCAGTGACTCTGAGTTCAGGTTTCAACTCTAAATTTGTTGAACCTGCTTCTTGAAACGGGCCCCTGGAACTCACTGGACGCTAGAGCGGCAGGTGAAGCTTAGAGAGGCAGAAACAGCTAAAGAGGCGGAGTTTTAGGGGTGTGTCTTCTAGGGCTGTAACGAGTATCCGGGTCCTCGAGTATTCCCGATCTGCTCCCGAAAATCCGAGTACGACTATCCGCAACGTCCAAGATCGCTGGATCGCGATCTTTATAAATATTTTTTAGTTTAGTTTATTTTTATTTCATTTTCATAGAACACAAAAGACTTTCAAAAAACAAAATAATAATAATAAAAAATAACAAGATTAAAAAAACAACAACAAAAAAAGTCTTGTCCTTAGTGAAAATGAAAAGGGACAGAAAGAAGAAGACTTATTATCTCTGCCCCCTTATACCAAATCGATCAGTCAATCTGTTCAATCGAATGGTTTGTCTTTTACAATATTAAGTCAACTGGCTGGCAAAGAGCAAACGAAAAAAAAAAAAAAAAACAAGGAAAAAAATAGATAAATAAACAAAAAACACTCATGCAAACAGTAAGAACAACAAAACAACAACAATATTAATACCTAAATAAGTAACATCCAATTAACTAATTAAGCAAGTACTTCAGGTTTTTTTTTTTTTTTGTTAAAAGCTTACCTATTCCTAATGGCCTTATGATTCATATAAAGAAAGCATTTGTTTTATCAGAATTTTTTTAAATGTAGTAATGGAACTAGACTCTTTTATAGATTTTTCAAGATTATTCCATAATAATACCCTGCACCGACACACTTTTCTCCAATATTTAACTACAATATAGTTAATTGTATTTAAATATTATCAAAATATCATGTAGGAACTATGTATTTTTGCTCCAAAATGCAGATTAATGTAGGATTTTAAGTTTACGAGCTAAAACAATTCCAAAAGAGCCGCGGTACCACCACAGGAAGTAAGCACATCTTTGTTGCGGTGAAGCTTCCGGGTTTCAAAGTAAAACTAGCGAGAGCTTTTTTCCGTCCAAAAACTGAGACTGAAGTTCTGTTCACTGACATAACTTTAGAAAAAATGAATTAGCTTTAACATCGGAGCTTTAGCTCCAGTGTTTACGTTCTTTTGGTTCTGGTAACTCTTCAACAGTTGATGCAATTAATGAAACTCCATCTTATTCTGAAGAAACGCAGCCTCGCGCTGCTGAAAGGCGGATGTGATCATTGTGAATCAGATGATTCTGATGCGGAGGGAAAAAAAAAATACTTTTTTTCTCACGATCTCTGCATCGTCAAATATTGAAGAACTTTGAGGATAAATAAAACTGTGGGGAATATTTTCAAGTTTTGTTGTTAAATGAAGCAACAACAAAAAAACATATTTTTAAAATCATTTTTATGTTGTTTATTTTACTGCTGAACTCAACCAGAAGGTCGACAGAAAAAGTTTAAAATGACAAACAAAATTTCTTTCTATCTGAATCTTGGAGAGGTTTTTTTTTTATCAGTTTTGTTGATTCTGATCTCCTGTTCTTAATTTCTGTAATTTCAATTTTCATCCATCTAGTAAATACACACAGCAATAAACAGTCTTAAAAAGAAAGAATCGTGGTTCGATTCGTGAACCGTTGAGCCTGATTCGTGAATCCAATCGCCACCTAAGCAAAGATCCACAGCCCCAGTGTCTTCACAGTGTGAGATCATGTTATGAAGTCTTTTTCAGCCACGCTGATGAATTCATGAATTTTCCATGAAATTATTAAACCTACAAACAATTCACTTACAACTGGTCCAAAAGCTAAACTCCTATAGACGTAAACATAGAAATGAACAGCTGTTATTCAGTCTTTGCACAGTACTTGTCAGATTAACCATTCTTTCTCAAACACTTCATTTTTTACATGTTCTTGATAATCCTCGTATTTTTCCATATTTTTTTCATTATTCAAGATATAAATGGACTAAATCAGATGCTTCAATAAAAGTATGTGGTGCCCCTCCCCCCCGCACTGATATCACCATCATCCATCTCGTCTTTAGGGGTTTTTGGGACCTCGATTCATGACTGAAGCTTTCACACAATATTGTGTATATCTATCCGCTTATCTGCTGGATATTTGTCTGTTTGTGAACACAAAGGCATTCTCACCGTATCTAATTCAAGCTCCTCTAGGTTAATGAGCAGCAAATGGATCAAACTAACCTTTCCAGCACAAAGCATGTTGGATGGATCGACAGCGTCCTCCAGAGGTCTGAACTCCACCACCATCTCAGCATCCTAGGAAGAGAACACAGCTTTGAGGAGAAGGTCATGTGACCCATCATAGCCGGCTCCTCTCACACCCCCAACACTCGTCTGTTATTAGAGAACCCCGGCATCTGCACTACATAATGATAGATGATGTATATGTCTATTATCACCCTCATCGAGCCTGCCTCTACACTTGTGTGGTAGTTGGCCTCCTGTTGCCAAGATACCGTCAGTCAGTTACCGCAACCCACTTCCCCCCTTACTGAAGCAGCTGTGATGTCACTGACCATGTGGTTATTTACCTTGTCGAGGATCCTGAGGGAACCTGAGATCAGAAGATCCTGCTCTCCATCTTCGGCGCTCGGATGGATGAAGACGCCGTCATGTTCGAAGATCACCTGTGAGAAGCACGGAGAAAAATGAAGCTCTGCAGCACGGCTTCACAACGTCTGTGTGAAACATACACACCGGTATTACACACCTGTGTGACAACGACAAATCCGTAAAATGCACTTGTGTTAAACTGACACACCGGAATAACTCATCTGTGTGAATAATACACACACGAGGACGGCCCACTCCAGGCCTCGAGGGCCGGTGAGATCCAGACATGTCCCAGGTCTACTCGTGACTGATTACCTGGTTTACCTGGTTGAGGTGTGCTGATGTTGGAAAACATGCAGGAATGCGGCCCTCAAGGCCTAGAGTTCTCTGCTTGACTAAAATAGCATATCAGTGTGAAAACTACACACCGGTATAACACATCCATGTAACAACTACACACAACTATGGTGTACTGCATGTAAAAAATAAGCAATAGCATAGCGTACCTGTGTAAAAATCACACACTAGTTTGAGTAAAAACTACACGCTCTTATTGTGTATCTGTATAAAAACTATCCACCTGTATAACACATTTGTGTAAAAACTACACACAAGTATAGTGTACCTGTGTTAAAACTACACACTCTTATTGTGTACCTACACACTAGACACCAGTGTAAGGCACTTATTTCAAAATGTCTCAAAATTACAACCTGTTTGTGAAAAATATGCAATTGTATGTAAAACCATCAGCTGAACACACACGCCTCTGTGGAAACTACAAACAAACAAACAAACAACCACACAACTTCACACTGTTTGACATCTGTTCTGAACAGACAGGAAAACATCTGCAGATGAAAACATCCAAAATTACTGAATATTTTTAATTTATTTACTCAACACTGTGTATCCCTTTCGGGGTCATGTGTTTGCCAGAGCCTAACCCGAAGACGTCTGTCACAGGACCAGAGATTTAGCTTAGCCCAACTACAGTGATCTCACAACTTCCTTTTTATCTCTAAAACAGGAGGTCTAAATGTGGACATGAAAGACCAGAAGTTTCATGTCTCCTTGGTAAAATTTCATTTTAGGAACTGAAATAACTGTATTGCTAAGAAATATGCTCTCTATAATTATTCTCTAAAGACAAAAGATTGTTGCACATTTGCAAAACAGTAGTTTGTATTGCAAAAGTGCAACATGTGTGTTTTCTGCACCTCTATTTTCTTAAATGTACAAACATGTGCTTGTTAATAACACACATGGAACAGAGGGACAGCTGTTTTGTTATCCAGACTTTCTGTCATCCTGACACAGCTGGATCACGTGGCCAGCTCCAGGGGTTCTGGACCTGACCCTGACTCAACAGAGCTGGATCAGAACCAGGTCCTAAGCAGTCTGTCGGGTTTCCTGCAGGTGGGTGGAGGGCAGACCGAGTTCCGTTCTCGCCTGTGACTTTTGGCCCTGATGGCATTCACACGGTTAGTCATTGGTGACGTCAACAGAACGAGGCAAGTTTCAGACCGCCGCTGGACTCACAGTAACGCAGCGGCTCACCGGAACTACCGCAGAACTTTAACAAAACTTTACATCGAGTTCCGGTTCGACAGAGCTGCTAGCAGCTACTTTCTTTGCACTCAAACTTTTCATATCGAGTTTGGTAGCAGCGGATTTGACAACACGCCATACTACCGAACCAGGTGGGCGCTGAAGGCTCGGTTCTGTCACTTGCGGGTCAAAAGACCGAGGCGGACAGCTAGAAACAGGTCCGACAGAAACGCCCGCCTCTACAACGAGACTCCGCCGGGGAGAGCTAAAACGGCCGGTCCGGAATCCGACTCGCGCGGTTCCGACTGCTGACTCGGGTCCATTCTGGCCCGGTTGTGTGCACGGTTACCTTCGGCGCGAACTCCGCCGCCATGTCGCTTCTCTGTCCTGTGACGGGGAAGGTCACGTGACTCAGACGGACCAAAACAACAGCGACAGATCAGCTTCCGGTTAAAAACACACCAGTTTCCGGTTACATTTGACAGCAAAGATTCAAGCAGAACAAAAAAGGGAAAAATAGCTCAACTAAAATCCGTTTTAGTTTAATAAGCCAAATTTTAAAATAGAATTTTGATAAAATAAAATAAAAAATAAATAAATAAAGGCTAACATAAAGTTTATTTTCTAAACCATTTTCAAGCTTTCTTTTCTTATAGTTTTTATGGATTAGAAATATAATTGGCAGAGCAAAAACTCTAAATTAACTCTTATATAAATTTCTAACTTTATAATTCAATCAACTTCCTTGGAAGAAAAAGTTTAACAATATTATTGAGGGTTGCCAGAACAGGCGCCAGAACTCGACCACATCTCCTCCATCAATATCTGCCAGTTTGTGGGAGTTGACCTCCCTGACAGAAGGTCGAGACAGACTTTCCCAGCTAACATTCACGGCCGACAACTCCATCTCTCTCTTTACCTTAATGTCCAAAACACACAGCCCAAGGTCGCCTGAAACAAATACAAAGTCGATCATCGATTGCCATGCGTCCTGGTGATACCTTTTTGTTTAAATGATCATGATGCTTGTAATGGACAAACCCTGACAATCTCTGAACTCAAACAATGGGATACCATTTGGTTTTGTTGTAAGGTCCCCCAAGAGGACAAAGGAGTACACCAATGGGGCACTTTTCAGTATCCCTCTCAGAGAGACACCAAATAGGCCGGGTTCTCCGAACTGCTGCCAAGACCAGATTCACAGATCTAACTCTCAGCTTAAGCAAAATAATTCAACGCTCTAGTTAACTGGAGTGAACTCCAACATCAGGTGACTCAACCGGAACTCTGCCTCTACCCATGAGCAACTCCAGAATGGTAGAAAAAAAAAAAACAAGACGCTAAAGTAAATATTGGATTGATATATTTGGACATTTGTTTGTAGTGATATAGTTTGATGAAACCATAGATTGACAGATTTTTATTTACATGTATACTGCATACATTGAGTGCCTTTGAATGCAATTTTTTTTACATGGTTTAGAATGGAGTTATGCATTACCTGAATGTATGGAAGGGTGAGTCGGATTTTTGTTTTTTAATCGTTATTATTATTTACTTTATTTAGTTTTATTCCTTTTTTTTAATTCACAGGAAGAGGACTGGACTGCACTTCATTTTGTTGTAACATCTACAATGACAATAAAGTTATTGAATTGAATAGAAGCATTGGCAAAATCCCTCCTTTAATTTTGATTTTGTTCTTTTTAGGTTTTTCTGTGTTCTGATCGACCAAACACTACCTGTTGATACGGTTTTTTATATGTAAGAGCTGTTGTTGGACACCTGTGTATTGGAACTGGTTTTCCTTTTTATCAGCAATAGTTATGTTCTCAAATATACCGTTGAGGTCCAGCAGGGGGCAGTAGAGGGCCTGGGTCTGCAACATGTGGTTCTTTGATTATAGTAAAATGTTTTTGTTTTTTTTTTTAAAGAAAATTAAAAAGTAACTGTGAAGGAAAAAGTAAGTAGTAAGGTTGAAAAAAACAAGTTTAACTCATTCACAAGCTTTTGAAAGACGGTATGAATCTTTCAATGAAGATCCTTTGTAGTTTATCAACATCATACCGACTTCATTTCAGCTTAATTTATCAAAGAAAATGAATTTGTCAGTAAGCACAACCAGAATGAAAACTACATTAAATTATAATCCACTGGATTATATTGCAGATTTATTTTTGAACAAATTCAAGGTTTTAAACTTATCCTCGTGGTTTCAATATATGGTAGGGGTCACTTAATTAGCTCTGTTTCAGTTTTTGCTGGTTATGTTTATGAATTTGTGGCTGAAATGCAACAGAAACAATGACATAAACTTTTTTAAAAAATAATTGATGACTTTACACTTCCTTCTGCATTCGCTGCATTGTTCTTATGGTATAGGATGTCTTTTATTTTGAAAGGGAAAGCTCTGTCTTAAGTTATAAACTATTTCATATTAAAAAAAAAAAAAAGCAATTTTCTCTTCATGTTTGTTTCATTATTTATTTAAATGTGTCATGTCAGAAGCAAAAACATGAATCAGTATCTTATTTTTCTAAAAGGTGAGTGAAGACTTTGTAGCTCCTCCTGAGTTTTGGTTGGCGAGAAATCGACCCAAATGGCTTTTTAATTGTTGAAGGTTGAAGACCCCTGACCCGGGGGCACGCATGAAAAAATGGACTCATCTGACACAGACATGCTGCACGGTGTTGTAAGAGGATGTTGACAAAGGCAGTTGTTGCCGTACAATTCTCCTCAGTTTCTGTGGTCCACGTTGCAGGGGTCAAAGGTCAGTCTGCGGTCATCCTGGAATCCTCTGGATCTCAAGTCTTCAAACCAAATGATGGTTTCACTCTGTGAACCCTAGTTTCTGTCTGATGTGACCCAGAAAAGATAAAAAAAACGAGCGGAGGCGTGTTCAAGTTTGTAGAAAATAATTTAATGACATCTGAAAACAAGTACAAAACAGACGCACAAATGTGTCCTTTGTTCCATGACAACCCCAGCAGGCAGCAAGAGTAGTCTGGCTGAGTCCGGCGGCGCTTGGCGGCGTCCGTAGCATCATTAGTCTCTTATACTCTCTCATCCAATCAGAAAACACTGCCCAGGTGGGCAGCCACGCCCCCTTTTATAGCAGCTCAGTGATCTGATTGATTCTTTGATCAGTTTAGACAAAAGTCCAGGTTTTTCAACTCAAAAAAATAAAACCAAAAACAAAACAAAAGGTGGGGGTTCATCCCTTTAAACATACACGTCAGGTTACCCCTCCCCTGCCCCACCCCCCTCAGGTGAGTGAGATAAAAGGGGAGAAATGAATCCAACTGAAAGGGGAGAGCAACTAAAAGAAGGTGATGAAGAGCAAAGGCGTCACTCAGCAGTCGATACTTACAGACTCTGAAGCTCCGCCCACCTCTGCAGGGGGTGGGAAAGAGGAGGCGGGGGTGTCGGCCTTACCTCATCCCTCACCGACAGCTGATCAGTTCAGTTCCTTCACACATCATCGGCCAGCAATGGGCCGACTCCCCCCAGACTCACGCTGACCCCCGTTTGCCGGCAGCGGTCCACCAGCCGCTGCAGGCGCTGCGAAGCTCCGCCCTCTGCTGCCTCGTACAGCAACCGCTGGCGGGGGGGCAGAGAGGAGACAGAGACAGAGGTGGTCAGAGGGGGAATACAGAGGAAAAAGGGGGTGGGGTAAGTGGAGAAGGGGGTGGGTTTGAGGAAAAGGGAACGTATAGTGAAATGGGGTGGGGGTGGGGGGGTGGGTTCACACTCACACCTGTAGTGACTCAGCGATTACAGTGAGGGGTGGGCCCCTGCTCCTTTAGTGCAGGGGGGGGGTCCAAACTGCTGAAGAGGAAGGCCTCTTTGAAGCATTGTCATTGTTACCAAATAAAAAGATTTATTAAAACTTAAGCTCTGTTTCTGTCAAAACTCCACCTATACACTCTACCTATGAGGCCTTCGTTAAGAATAGATGGACTTCTAATAAGGTCGGTACTCCACCGACAGGTTATCTCCAGTCACACCTCCATATATACCTAATTTGCAGTCACAATTACGCACACACCTCCTAATCAGCAGTAAATCAGATAAAACCCTTTGTGATGCAGTAAGTGTAAACAGATGTGTACGTTGTGTGTGTGTGTGTGTTATATTGTGTTGCAGGGAGAATTACATGTTTCCACAGGGCGGCGCACAGCGGCAGGTGCTGCAGAGCTTGGTCAAACAGAAGTCTCACCTAAAAACAACACAGACAACATCAAGGAGGAAGTATCAGAGACATCAGGCTCGTTTTGTCTTCAGAGATCCTCCATACTGACAGGAGGCTTCACTATTTGCTTTTTTTTCCACCGGGCAGAGCTTTCATTTTAAAATATTAATCACTTTTTTGTGGCGTCCCTTATGGAATTTTTTAACAACTGCAAATTTATTGCCAACCCTCCTCCTGAACGGGAAACAGTGGAGCCATTCAATCTTTTAGAATAATCTAGAACTGAACAGACATAAATCCTGAGGAGAAACGGGGTGCCATTTGGATTGATGGGATGATGTCCTTATTAAAGCTACCTCCCTTTTAAAGTTTTTTTTTTCTCTTTTTCTGGGAGGAGACCTGGTCACACAGTGCCCCCCAGTGGCGACTGTCGGAGCTGCTCGGCGATGAAGCCAGAGGCAGCTCGTCTCTGGTCGGTGGCAGCGTTGAGTTCACAGAGCTGTCAACAGAAAAGCGACTCCGAGGAGCTCACCTCAGCCCGCTCCCTCAGCTCTTTCTCCACGGCAATGGCTCTGCACAGAAAACCAGAGAGAGCGTGAGACGGCTCCTGCTCACCGCCTGCCGACAAAACCCACAAACGGACCGGACCAAAACCGTCCTGACTCAGAACACCTTTAAAACAGCTTTAAATGCTTTGATCCCCTGGTGGGAGGGGCTTGTCCGAGGCACAGAGGAACAGGCGGGTGGATTTGCCAGGTTCTGTGTTTGGACACACTTACATTCTCCAGCTGGACAAACACCGGGGGGCGCAGTTGCTCAGCATGCGGGTCTGGAACTTCACCTGCTCCAGGTTTCCGTTCTGCCACTCCTGAAGCAGCAACCTGCAGGGAACAGACGCAGAAGTGAGCACACGGCGGGAGCACAGCCGGTAGACCGTCCCTGGGAGTGTGTGAGCACCTGAGCCCCAGCTCGATGTTGTTGGGCATGGCGTCTCTCAGTCTCTCCAGAACCAGCGCTCGCTGAGCTTGTGGAATGTGTCTCAGGTAAAGAGTCACCACCTGTAGGCCGACGGGACCGGTCAGAACCACTGGAACCACCCCAGAGCGTGAAACAAGATCTACCTTGTTGTGAAATCCGTAGCTGCTCCAGAACACAGCGGGGTTGAGGGGCAGCTCCAGCCGGGACGGGATGGTGCTGAGGCAGCGATTGACAAGATCTGGGAAAAGCCGTGCGGCGTCGGCGCCGGCCTGCGGACTGCAGCTGAAGAGCAGGTAGCTGGGGGAGAAGCAGAGGCAGCGGCGTGAGCGCTGGACGGAGTGCGGGGGAGGTGTACCTGGGGCGGCGGAGGGCGGCAGACTCACTCCATCCACAGCAGGTGCAGCTCGCTCAGCTGCAGCGGTGAGCCCAGAGCGCGCTCGAAGGCTTCCACCACCTCCTCCACGCCGCCTTGCAGCCACTGCCACCGACTGCAAAACAGGAAACACAGAACCTGCAGCTAATCAGGAGAGGCCACCAGCGCCTGACCCCGCCCACAGCCTTAGAGGAAGCCTCATAGAAACAGGAGTGGTAAATAAAGTCATTCTGAAACTGGTGGGGAAAACCATCGTTATGTGGGGCGCACCAGTGCAGGAGGTGCAGCATTGGCATCTGCTGACGGAGGTCACCCTGAAGCTCCTTCTTTATGACGGCGCCCATCGGCAGCTCTTTGGTGGAGAAGCCCAGAAGGTGACTGTAGAACACCATCAGAGTTTCAGAATAAAGATCCAAACACCTGAGCGCCAGGGGGCGGGGCTTCACCTACCGTAGGATGTCCACAGGCGACATTCTGCTGCTGTCGTCCTCGCAGAGCGACAGGATGAAGGCACGCAGCAGAGGAGGGACGGCACCGGACTTTTCCTGTGGAGCGGAAACGGAAATCCGGGTCAGGATCCTGGAGCTGAGAGTTCTGAGTCCAGTTGCCTGCAGGAAGTGGGCGTACCTGATTCATGAGGAAGCAGCAGCAATGGTAGAAGACCTGTGCGTCGTGGGGACACTCCGCCAGGGCGTGCAGCCACGTACCAGTGGCGCTCTCCGCATCGCCCCGACTGAGGTGGAGGTCGGCCAGAGCGCTCCGCAGCGTGCAGGAGTCAGGACACGCCTCCAGCAGGCTTTCACACAGGGACACACCCTGCTCGTACCTGCACGGACGAATGTCCCGGTTGAGGATGCTGCTGAACTTGGAGGCGGGATCGCTGTGATGTCACTCACTTTTGCAGCAGCTTGTAGAGAAGAATGAGGTTGGAGTGCAGGGGCAGGCACGCCAGTGTGCGCTCGCCGTCTGATGCCGACTCCTCGCTGCACCGATGGACAGCGTCTGAAGGGAACAGAGGATGGTGGTCCGGGAGAAATGGGCTGATGGTCCCAGAGTAAAAATCTTACCTTCAAACAGAGCAATGAGGATGTCAGGTGGCGTGCTGACATCTTGCGGCGTCCTCCAGGGAAGGAGGAAGGATTCTTTGCTGACAACACGGCCCGGCCCGGACTCTGCCGGGTCAAACAAGCTTGCTGGCAGCTGGTCAAACTCCGTCAGGTGAATATAGGAAAGCCAGAGGAGGGCGCGGTCAGCGGGGGTCATGTGGTCAGCAACACTCCGCTCCTGAGACGACTTCAAAGCGTTCTGCAAGAGACGCAGGTCATTCTACACCAGCACGTGGGCGGAGTCAGGGACTAAGGCTGGGCATCGACTAAAATTTCCAGAAACTATTCGATTCTCAGAAGCCTGGATCAATTCGATTCAGATTTTTTTTTAATTCTTCAATTTATTTTGAGTTTATACATTTATACACATTTGTTTAGAAAAATTAATTAATAATCTACCACACATGTCAAAGTCAACGCCCGGGGGCCGAATCCAGCCCTCAAGGTAATTCTATCCGGCCCACCAGATCATTTTATTTTATTGTTATTAATGGTTCGATGTTATATTGTGCTTATTTCTAACTTGTATAATTTTGACAAGATACATTTTATAGATAGTAAAAAGTTGTAAATTGATTTATCATGAAATAATATTCCTGCCTTTTTATTATTTGCAATTATGTTAAAAAGTTACAGTTTTAAAAATTGGCATTCTGTTAGCTTTTTGGAATATTTCTGGCATTTATTAAGATTTTTAAAGCTATTTTGGAGTTGAGCTAATATTTCAGCTACACGCTAGCAGTTTTTGTCTAATTCAGGCTCTATTCAGTTTTCTAGGCTATTCTGAAGTTTAGCTGTTTGTTTCAGCTACATGCTGGCTGTTTTGGCTAACCTACATTATTTTAGGCTAATTTGGCATTTAGCTAATATTTTAGCTGGCTATTAGCTTCAGCGTTTTCAGCGAATAATTTCAGCATCTTCAGCGGCCAAATTCAGCTTACAGCATTCACACTAGCATTATTGTGGGTACCGGTATACATCTAGTTCATAATTACGTTAAAAAGTTACAATTTTAAAAATTTTGTTTTAGAGTGTTCAATAAATGTTTATCGTGTTTGGCCGGCGACCTAAAGTGTTTTGGATTTAATCCCTTGTGCGACTGGGTTTGACACCTCTGATGTACTCCCAGTTTTGAATATATTTATATGAATCTGATCCAGTTCACATAATTTCAAATGTATTAGTGAAATAATTAGATTTTTAATGCCATACAATGTTACGTGATTTCTCAAAAGGAGAAGTTCAAACAAAAATGTTCATATCATTAACATTGTACACATTGTTCTGCTTCTTCTGAATGGCATTTCAGTTTGGCCACTAGGTGGTGATTGTGCTATAGCATTACAGTTTATTCCAGAAGAAGAAAGAATGAGGAAAAAACTGTTTTAGACAACGAATGGTTTCTTTTAAACATATTTCCTTAAAAGAGTTTTTAAAATTCCTGCCTATGAGTTTATAAGTTCGTAGCATGAGTTTGTTCCTTTATTCAGCAATGTATGTTTACGTCGATCGAGCGTTAGCATTAGCCGTCCTATGGGAAATTCCATTAAACTTTAGCATCAAGCTAGCAGACTTTAGCTTCATGTGCTAAATGAATCTCTCTTTTTAAGAATCGATTATTGATCTATTAAGCTTAAGTTGATTCTAAACGATTATCAATTTTTTAACCCAGGCCAATCAGGGACAGACACACACCCCCCACCTGCAAAATGGCCAGGGCGCTCTCCATGCGACCTGTGAACAGGCTGAGCTGCACCCGGTAAAGCAGCGCCTCCATCAGCTGGAACGACCGCCTCTCCGTTGCGTCGCAGGACGACTCAACCAGAAGAAACTGCAGCAAGCGCTCGCACACGTAGTCCCGCCCCTCGAAGGAGCTCTCCAGGTTCAGGTACTGGGGGGCAAAGGCAAAAGATGAGCGACCACACCAAACACTGCGCCATACACAGAGGCCACGCCCACTCAGAACAGGAAGACTGCTGGAGCTGAACATCATGCAGACAAGGGGGCCTGGAAGAAGGGCTGACGGGTGACAGATGTGTTTAAAGGTACACAGTGAAAGGTTGAGGAACAAATCTGCAGACATGCCCCTGGGGCCACTTACGTTCCACCACACTCGGTAGTCGGGTGCGTGCTCCACAGCCATCTCGCACATCTCCTGCACCTCCTCCTGACTGCCTCGTCTGGAGAACAGCAGCAGGTAGTGGCTCCAAACCTCCGGGTCCTCGCAGTTACTCTCCAGAGCGCGGGACAGCGTGTTGAGAGCAGCTTCCAGGCCCTCTGCTGCTGACCTGCAGGACAGAGGGACGCCGATCAGGCTGGGATCAGAACCAGAACAGCAGACGGAGCAGACACCTACGTGTCGGTTTGGTTGAGGTATCTGAAGGCCAGTTTGATCCAGAGCTGCGTGTCCCGGGGGCTCTCCAGGACGCTGGCCTCCAGGTTGGCGATGTCATCCGTCTCACTGATGAAGTAGCGGCGGTCCTCTGAAGTGACGCAGGCATCCACAGGGGGGGCGCCACTCCTGCAGGCACCTTCTGGAGGAACACAAACCAGGATTCAGAGGTTAAAAAAAAAAAAAAAACTGACAACCATTCCAATACGAGTTCCATGAGGAGGCGCTGTTGCGTGCCTCACCTCCTACAGCGGTCAGCTGAGCCTCTGGGGTCTCGTCCCCGCTGTCCTCACCGTCTCCTCCCGTCTGCAGAGAAGGCTTCGGTCTCCATTTGCGAGCCTCTTTACACGTGGTAAACGGGGGCACTGAAAATCAACGAGGGGCCAGAGGTCAGGAGGCGGAGCCTGATGCACAAACGACCACAGAAGAAGAAGAAGATACTGACCGTGCTTCTTGCTTTCGTTGACTTTGCTGACAAGTAGGACGGCCATCTGGTCCACAGACATGCGATCTTTATTTGGCCCAAACAGCTTCTTCAGATAGCTCTCTGGAGGAAAAGAAGCTTCAGAACCAAGCTCACAAACCGACCGGACCGCTGCCATGAGAACTTAAGGGAAGAACCTCAGCTCTCATGCAGTGAATGAGGGTTGATGAGCTATGAATGTATCCACACATGTACATTAAAGTAACAGAAAAACACTTTTCACCTGACAATATTAACATGACTTTATATTTAAAAAAATAAATAAACAGTAAAAGTGATCCATTCATTTCATGAAACAATCTCAAACCATTTTTAAGAGCCAGTCAGTTACTGGAGAACAGTCTCGTGACATGTCTGGACATGTCTGTGCTGCACTGACCTGTGGCATCACCGATCTCCTGGTCTGAGCTGGTCTCTGAGCAGCCAATCAGAGACAGGTTGTAGGACAAGATATCCTGGTAGAGTTGGTCCCTGCTCATAGTGCAATTCCTCATGTGCTGCCTGCAGATTAGAGACAAAAAAAGATCTGGAATCTGTCACGAGTGAATTAATCTGCATTTATGCAGCTTGAAATGTGGCTTTTGCTCTATAAATGATAACACATGCTGCATGAAAAATGTGATGATTTAAAAAATGTGTTTTTTGCTGAACCAAAGCAGATCCTAAAATAAAACAGATCCAGAACCAAAACAGATCCTGGACCAAAGTAGATCCTGAACCAAAACAAAACTTGAACCAAAACTAATCTGGGACCAAAACAAATCCTGAATCAAATCAGATTCTAAATCAAAGTAGATCCTGAATCAAAGTAGATCCAGAACCAAAGCAGACTTACCATCTGCAGCCGTCGTGGTTGCAGGTACCCATTAGGTCAAAGCGACAGAAACACTTGTTGGCTTGGATGGCATTGCTGTAGGAGACCGAGCTCAGGGACAGCTTCTCCTTGGTCCTGTAGTACGGGCTGAACCTGTGCAGGGAGGGGGGAGTCAAGCCTCATCATCTATGTTCCATTACTGCTTCTGGGATGTTGACAGCAGCTCAGGTCAGCTGATCCTCAGGTGTCTGAGCTCACCTGTAAGACCGGAACGTCAAAAGTGGGCTGTGGTACGCCTTAAAGGGAACAGGCTTCAGCTCCAAGCCTGCTAACTGGCTGGTCTCTCCCTCTTGCAGCAGCACCTGCACAGGAAACTGATCAAGATGCCAGGTGAGGGCGGTCCAAGAGCAGACAGTGACAGATAAGCAATGAAGTTGGAGCTACAGTCTCAATCCTGAAGACGTGCTGTTTACCTGCTGGGCTGGGGGGTCATTCACGTCCCCCCCGAGCTTGTGCATCTCCCTGTGCAGGAGCTCTCCCAGCTGGGTCTGCTGCTGGAACCTCTGCCTCAGACTGTCCATGTTCAGACCGGCAAACATTTCCGCCGGGAGCTCGCCTCCGCCTCCCGTCTTTGCCAGCTTGCTGCTGCTCCCATCCTTGGAGGAGGTGGTGGAGTTCACAGCATCCAGATGGGGTTTGGTGAAGGAGCTGTTGGACTGTCTAAAGGAGGAGCGGCGGCCATCTTTAGAGATGGGGGCAGCAGGGGGTTCTGGTTCTGGATCGTCGGTATCTAGTACGTCCTCACTGTCCAGAGTCAGCTTGTCCTGGGACAGGTCGTGCAGGGAGGGCTGAGGTGGGTGGAAGGAGCTGGGTGCGGGCAACGGCTCCACCGATGGGTCCGTTGGGGGGACGGAGGCGGGGGCCTGGGGCTCTGCCGGGCCTGTTTTATTGCGACGCGCCTGAGCCTCCTTCAGCTTTTGAATCTTCAGGGCGTACTCGGCCTCCAGCTGCTGCAGCCGCCGCTTCTGTGCGATCAGCTCAGCAAACTGGTGTTCGGAGCAGTGGCGGGGGGCGTCCACGCGATGCAGTTTACTGGGCTGTGGAGACGGGACATGATCAGAACACACCCTTCCCCTTCCTCCTCTGGTCAGTCAACCAGACAATAGAACAGATTTATGAGGGGAAAACAGATGAAAGAAGCTAACTGACCCTGAAGAGATTAAAAATATATAGATTCTCAACTATCATCAGCATGAGGGGGAGATTAAGGGCAAGAATTTTTACATTAATAAGAAAATAAGGAAAAAATAAATGTTTGTTTGGAATTTGAACCTGATTAAAAATAAATGTGTTTCTATGGAACAAACAGTATTTTTCAGTCAGATTCTGAAAGTTTTCCACTAAAAAAGCTGAGTTTGGTTTGTAATGTTCATCGTGGACTCACATCAAATGTGTGACAGGATAAAAAGGGAATCAATAAATAAAATATTTGTATAATGCTGAAAAATACAAGTTTTTGATAAATAACTAAGTTCAGCTTAATACTTTTTTAACGTAACCCTTGTTAGAAATGACAGAGGTCAAAGGTTTCCTGCAGGACTTGCTGCATGTCGGTCCATTCATCCATGCAGATCTGGGGCTGTTGCTGGGCAACAAAGACTTTCTACTCCCTCCACAGATCCCAAGACTGGTTAGAATAATTATTCTCATATAGTGCAATACTGATATATATCATGATATAAACCAAATAACTTTATTTGTGACGTTTAAAAGCTCTGCGACTCAAAAAAGAATTGTGAAATTATAAGCAGCATAAAATTACAATCCTCTTTAACATAGTAGTACTTTACACGTTCTACTTTTTAGACTTTATTCTGATGTTTTTATTCTAACAAAATGAAATTACATACAAGTTATTTAGAGATTCGATTGAAAATGTTCTTTTGTCATCTAAATGTAAACTCAAGGTGAAGTGGGGGGGGGTGAGCACAACACCTGACACAGGTTGTTGCTAATAAATAAATAGATTCAATTCTGTCATTATATTAAAAAATACTTTTTTATTAATGTCCTAAAAACTAATTTTGTGGTATTTATCCCCTAAATCTAAAAGTCTGGTCAGTGAAAATACTGTCTAACTTTAAAATGGTCCTTGACAAAACCAAGGCGACCACAAAACAGCTAGTTAGCATTAGCATCTTGCTATGCTATGCTAACGGGTTTTTCCTCCAGTTCTGACTGGATTGCGATCAAAATCGCTAAATGTCACGCTGCTTCATCAGCCCAAACGTTACACAGAGATGATTAACGGAAATGACTGCGGGGGTGTTGGACCCTTCAAAATAAAAGTATCGCGATACTTATTCTTTTATCGAGAAAAAGTTCAATCGCGTTATCATTTTATCACCTACACCAGGGGTCAGCAACCTTTAACAGTAAAAGAGCCATTAGGGCCTGTTTTCTACTGATCAAAACTTAGTAAGAGCTGCAAAGTCTTATTTTGATACAACTGTGAATTCATTACTATCTTTCATGCACAGCAGTCATTACTATGTATAAAAATACTAGGTATTTTTTTAATATTAAACATGAGTTTTGCTTTTTTGTGGCTTGAATAAAAACAGAAACATAAAAAGAAACTAGCATTTTCTCTACATTTTCTACGTTTGACAGAAGCTCGTAAGATTTCCTTTCAAAATAAAAGATGCCCCAAGAACAACTTCAAGAATCGATGACTGAAAAATACAATTTTGTCCTCCACACTATATTAAATTCTTAGTTTAAGCTGTAGGTTTGCTCGTCAGTCTGTTGGTATAAGGAAGTTCCAGCATGGTGGTGTCATAAAAAGTTCATCAGTTGAATTGTTCAAAGTTTGAATAATCTTATAGCTAAATGTGTGCTGGAGATCTGAGCTGTCAACGAGCACTGGAACTAGAGATGCTGTTAAAAAGGGTAACATTTAAAATTGGGCATTATTACAAATAAACTCTTGAGGAATTCTGCCATTTTCATATAAAGGCTAAATCAGCTGTAAACTTGCTCTTCAACAAAGAACCCTCATCTTGGTTTTTAGCTGCTTTTGAAGGCTCTGCGTCTCACCACAGACGGAACGGAGTCCGCGGGGCGTTTGGCGCCCTGCCCCGCTGCCAGCTGAGCCTGGATCAGCTCTTTCTCCAGTTGGTTGGCCTGAGTCTTTTTCACCGACACTCGCTGCTCGACGCGCTGCACCTGGAGGGACGAGGAACCCCAGAACGTGTGAGAGCGCTCCAAACGAGACGCGCTCTGCTCCCCCAGCACAGGTTCACACTCACCTGCTCCTGCAGCTTCTTCAGCAGCGTTCGGTTGGCCACCACGATCCTCTCTGAGGCAAGCAGCTGCTCCCTGAGTTTGGCCACTTTGGCCTCGGCCATCTTCAGAGACTCGGTTTTCTTTAGCTCCTGCTGCAGCAGGTGTCGGAGGATGACCTCGTCCCTCTGCAGGAGCTCTCTGTGGCAGACACCCAGCAAGTTCACTCTGCTGCGTTTCCCGGCACATCCGGCTGGATGAAACTCTGCTCACCTGTGCTTGCCGAGTCTGTGCTCCACCTTGCTCAGCTGAAGCTCAGCGGCCGGCCACAGAAACTGATCCAGGGCGGGTTCGGGAGCAGGTGATCCAGACTGCTCCTTCCTCGGCCTGTCCCTGCCACAGCGCAGCGCCCAACGTCACGATCAGACTCTGGCGCCGCTGAAGTGTTTCTATAAGTCATCTTACCTGGAGAGCTGCTCACTGTGCAGGAGAAAGTTGGCCTTCTGAGCTTCAGGAGCTTCTGTGCTCCTCACAGGGTTGTTCTCCTTCTCACAACCGGAAGCAGCTTTGGGTTTGGCCGCCTGTCAAACACCAGCACATCAAAAACATGGAGATGGAGGGGAAGAAAAAAAGTCCCGTAGCCCCTGCCGGTGTACAATGGGGTTAGTGACCCACCTCCACAGTCCTGCGGGCCTCTTTGATCATGAACTCCAGACCTCCAAACTCCGCCTGCGAGGAGCTGCAGGCGTCCACGTCCGAGTCGCTGTCGTCCGAGTCGTTGAGGGAGACCACCACTGACTTGTGTCTGGGCAGCTGCAACAACGAGACCGGTGAGGGGGGGGCGGGATCAAGCCTCTGCTATGAGGAGGGGGGTGGGCTTACCACCAGTGGAGCTCTGGAGGCGTGGTGAGTTCTGGAGAAGCGTCCGCCTCTTCCTGCAGGCACAGTGTTCAGGCTGACCACACTCAGGTTTCCTCTGGCGGGGGGCTGGGCATCTGAAAGAGGGGGGCAACTGGGCGACGGGGGGGCACTGGAGCTTTTCTGCAACAGTTCAGAGAACATCTTCATCATTTCTCTGTGGAGTTTCAGCATTCTTTCTTTCTCCTGTCAACCGGCCTGGTTGCCATCTAAGGCAGGGGTGTCAAACTCATCTTGGTTCAGGGGCGACATTCAACCTGTCTAATCTCAAGTGGGCGGGACCAGTAACATAATAGCAAAATAACCTCTGGTAACTGGGTGACTTTTTAAGACCCTTTAAAGCAGGGGTGTCGAACGCAATCGCGCAAGGGGCCAAAATCCAAAACACACCTTAGATCACGGGCCAAACAGGATAAACATCTATTGAACACCCTAAAACTACATTTTTAAAACTTTAAAACCGTAACTTTTTAACATACCGGTAATTATGAACTAGATATATAGGATTACCTAAGATAATGCTAGTGTGAATGCTGTAAGATGAATTAGTCTGCTGAAGATGCTGAAATTGAAAGCTAAAATCACTGAAGCTATAATAACTGAAAATCCTAAAGCTTATGTCCAGCTGAAATATTAGGCAAATGCCAAATTAGCCTAAAAAACTAAGGTTAGAAGAAAAAAAAACTTAGGTTAGCCAAAACAGCTAGCGTGTAGCTGAAAAATAGCTAAAATTCAAATTAGTCTAAAAAACGGACAAAAGCCAAAATTAGCCAAAACAGCTAGTGTGTAAATATAAACCTAACTTCAAAACAGCCTAAAAAACTTTTTTTAAAGCCTTAATTAGCTAAAATGGCTAGCATGTAGCTGAAATGTTAGCTAAACTCTTAAAAAAGCCTAACAAAATCTAAGTGAACGCCATAATAGTCCAAAAATATAGAGGAAGGCTGACCTAATTGTATTTTACCCAGATGTTGCTTATGTTTATATGCATATTTTATTACTATTATTGTTACTTTGCACCAAGTGAGTAGCGCTCAAATTTCGTTGTACAATGTACAAGGACAATATAGGCTATTCTATTCTATTCTTTTCTATATTGCATGTCCTTGCAAAGAAATGCTGTTTGTTTCTTAATCTCTTATTATGCTGCATTTTTTTTCTTTCCTCGCCCTAGTGACAGAACTGCGCATTGCGGCCATTTCTTTGAATAACCATAACTCAAAGGTCAAAGGAATGGGATAGAAACTTGCTTTTTTCCCCCAACATTCTTATCTGTTTTTCTCTCTTCACGACAGGGCCGGATTAAATCATCTGGGGGGCCGGATACGGCCCACGGGCTGTATGTTTGACAACCCCAAATCTAAGGTCAAGGGGAAAAGTTCAAGGAATTAAATATAGCCACGCCCACCCCGGTGCTGGTGGTGGGGTGGACACCCACCTCGGCTGCCACACGCTTGTTGGCCATGGACATCAGACAGGTCTCCCTCAGCAGCATCTCCTCCTCCTCCTCTTCATCAGCAAACGGAGGCTTGGGCGGAGGCTCCAGCTCATCTGGAGGGAGGAAGGGGGGGTGGCGGGGGAGGAACACTTTGCAACGTGGAGGAGAGGAAGGGCTGGGGGGGGATTTAAAATTAAATCACACGACAATGGCCCTGAGTGTGCTCACAAGCAAAGTACATAGACAAAACTACTGTGTGGGGCAGGGGGCGTACCATTCCAAAGACGGCGGCTTCGGCCCGGTAAAGGCCTGGTGGGGGGAAACATCCGGCCTCGTGTGCAGACAGCAGGTCGCGTTGGGGCGATGATGCTGACAGGAAAAGGAAAGGTGAGCGACATCGAGAGGAAACTAGAATTGAGGTGCAGCCGAGGCCGTCCCGCTCACCTGGTGAGCCCGTCTCGCTGTCCGTGTCCATGGCAACCTCGTCATAGTTGTCATACTGGTAAAGGTTCCCTAAGGTATCCATGCCTGGCTTGCCAGCAGATTTCATATGCTCCTGGTCCCTGGACTGGAAAAGGACAAAGGTGAAGTTTCTTCAGAGTGGAACCTGGCTCACCTGAGCACAGGTGACCTCAGCTCCTACCCCGCTGCGAGTCCGCCTGCCGCCGACCAGCCTCATGAAACGATTGTACTGCTCATCCTGGTTGGAGAGATCCCGGATTCTGCGGATTTCTTCTTCCCTCTTCCGTCGGTCCTCCTCCTCCTGCCGACGTTTCTCCTCCAGCTTCCTCTGCTGCTGCTGCTTCCAGGTGTGCAGCTGCTGCTTCCTGACCGTCTGCTTCACCGCAGAGCCTGGCGGACAGACGGAGGCGGTCACACCTGAGGATGCTTCAGTTCAGGGGAATCTCTCACATAAAAGTCTCTGAAGCCCGGAGATAGCAGTCTGAATCAGATCCACTGAGAGAACTTAAAGAAGGATGAAGGTCCTGATGGATGCTCTGCTGCTCTTATGTACTCTGGTTTGGACACTAAGACCTCCTCAGTGTCAGATGAAGAGGGTCAAGTTTTGTCATTTAGAATCTGATTCTTTACATTCTGAAGCCAGAGTAAGCAGGCCTTAAATTGGCTGGATTGGACTAAAGGGAACAAGTGGACGTTTTCTAGAACATTCTAATCTGGATCATGTAAGGGATAGGTATGGATCATGGACACACTCTGATCTGGATCATAGATACGCTCTTAATCTGGATCATGGACTAACTCTGATCTGGATCATAGACAAACTCTGATCTGGATCATAGACACACTCTTAATCTGGATCATGGACACGCTCTGATCTGGATCATGGACTAACTCTGATCTGGATCATGGACACACTCTTAATCTGGATCATGAACACACTCTGATCTGGATCATAGACACGCTCTTAATCTGGATCATGGACTAACTCTGATCTGGATCATGGACACACTCTTAATCTGGATCATGAACACACTCTGATCTGGATCATAGACACACTCTTAATCTGGATCATGGACTAACTCTGATCTGGATCATGGACACACTCTTAATCTGGATCATGGACACACACTAATCTGGATCATGCAGACACACTAATCTGGATCATGTATAGACTATTCTGGATCATGGACCTTCTTTGATCTGGATCATGTAAACAGTTTCAAAAGCACCAAACCGAATGTGGGTTCAGGACTGGTCTGATGGCTCAGTCAAACTCCAGTTTCTCTGGATTAGTTTCATTTTATATCTGGCAGGTTATGTTGACAAACGCAGACTAAATCCACAGGGTGGGGCTTCTCACCTGGACCTGTTATCTTCTTGGAACTGTGAGGTCTTGCTGGAGTCCTGCTCCTTGCTGGTGTAGCTTTGGAACCCAACTTTGGACTCTGCTTTGGTCTCTCTCTGTCTGCGGGTCTGGGCCTGGTCTTCGTCCGGTCCTTGTCTGCAAGCTTGGACCTGCTCCTGCTGTTCCTGTCCGTGGCGGCTGCGGCGGCTGCAGCGGCGGAGGCGGACCTGGTGGTGACCCTCTGCTTGGTCGGTGAAGTCGGATCAGTGCTGGCGTTCTTGTCCTGGGCAGCTTTGGAAATTCGGTCCTTGCTCTTCTTCATCACCTGCTGCTCTTTCTGCTGCCACTTCTTACTGGCGGACTGCAGAGCGAGCGTTCTCCACCTGTGTGGGAATATGTAGGGTCAGGCACTGCTGGCTCAGGCCCCTTGACTCATAAAGACGGCTGGTACTTCCACCCTCCAGGTGCCCTTCCTGATACAGAAGTGATGCAGATGGAAACCCGCTCACCTTATCAGGTAAGATGGAGGACTCCTCGCTGGAGGCAGGTGATTGGCTGGGACACGAGCTGACCGGCTGAGCTTCCTCGCTGCAGCACACGCACCATTCCTTCACGCCAGCTTCACTAGCACTCCTCTCCGCTGATGACACACAAAACAGGAAGTGACATCATAAACAGGCTGCAATGGTGGAAAGGGCTCTCTCTACGGTTCTCTCTCTGCTTTCAAACCTGAAAGTGTCTGAGTTAACAGTTACTCACCACTTGCCCCCCCTGCTGGCAGTGGAGTGTCCTTGCAGAGGGAAACACACGGCTTCTTCTCCCCCGCCACAGCAGCACCTCCTTCTACTGTGTGCTCTAAACTTCCTGCCGCAGCTGGAACAGCAAAAATAAGAATCACATAATGAAGACCTGGGAGACATGAGGGGCTTTAGCACTGAGTACCAGACCCAGACTGCATTAGCAGTAACATTAGGACTTTAATGATTAGCCTCCACAGCATAGGCAGTCAAGACACTGATGACAAGAGTGTCTGAAGTCGAGGCGTCCGCCACAGACACTTCCTTCAACTTTAGAGAGACTAAGATGTTTAGAACGGCTTTAGTCACATAAAGGTACTGTGAGTTTTTGGGTTGCCCGTGCTCACGGAGGGTAATCGAGAGGAGCAGCTCCATCTTAACCCTTGTACTTTCCTGGGCATGTTAACAGTTAAAGTGGGGTCATCTAACGCAACCCGCTCAACTTTTTTTTCCCCAGGGATTTTTTATCTTCACTGGTGTTCGTGGCAGATGTTAAGTCCATTCCAATGTAAGGGTGGGGTCATCAGGACTTGATAAGATAGCACAAGGGCTAAAAAGAGGTGTGTCTTGCAGTTCCGGTTAGGCTCGTGTGATCATCTTAGGATAGAAAAAGCGTGGATGAACATTGCTTCTCTACGGGCTTAGACCACTGTCAGATCTGCAAAAAAAACCCCAGCGCAGTGATCTAAACGCCAGATTTTCAGCTAAATTAGCTGGTGCTGCGTGGTGGTATTTGTAATCACATTTTTACATGCCGCTAGGCGCCAGGCAACATTTTAAAGGGAAACCAAACAGGGCAGTTGGAGGCTGACTCCATTTCTTAGCCCAGATTTGAAAAATGGCAAAAAGGGGTGGGGCTACTGGAGCCAGTGTGGTGCTAATGTTCGCTCCCCCAGCCAGAATGTGGAGCCCCGGTTTCAGTGTTTGTTTTGCAACACTCACACTGTGTCAGGGATGCACATTCTGGCAGGAGGAACATACCTTGACACCACACTAGTGCAGCTGAGGGTTTGCAGATCTGAAGTGGACCCGTGTCTGAGAGTGGTAAAATGCTGCTAGCATCACAGCTAATAAAGGCTAACGACAAATAGTCCAGAGTGAAATGTTCATTGCACATCCATCACAATGGATGTGCAATTGGAATTGGTGGATTCAATTCCAATTGGACTCAGCCTCTGTTCTCTAACTTCCAAGTCCACCGGAAAGTTCTGTGAGCCAGGAGATTCCTGACAATTGAAGGCAACACAACTACAAGCCGTGCCAAAGCTAACTAGATGGGCGGGGCTTTTTATGCTGGAGCTGCAGAGCATGACGACGTGAAACTTCTGGGACTTACACCAGTTGACCAATCACAAAATTCAACTGATATACCTCATTTAAACCGAGGTACCACACAGGGTGTTTTAGACTTTGTTTTCATAAATTGAACATGTAAGTTGTCAATTTTATTAAAAACAAAAATGGCAATGTTCAACAGACAACACTTTAACAACCCCATTTATAAAAGTCAACAGTCCAAAAAAGTTGATTTGGTGTTTGGTTACCCTTTAAGAAAAAGTAAAAAATTGAGCGGTGACAGGACGATTCTTTTTTTTTTTTTTTTTTTTTTTTTTTACATTGGGCCCAATGTAAACCTCCAAGGACAAATTAGAAGTTATGTGTTGGCAGTCCAGTGACAGGTGGGTGGCAGGAAGGCAGCAGTCCGATAATTGATTGATAGGAGGGTCTCCAAGGTCCCTATAATCGTCTAATAACCAACCGATTTCAGACTCCCACCCTCCAACACCGCCCTGCCCCCGTGCTGCCGACCCACTGCCACGGACGCATTTTTAGAAATCGTACGGTAGCAGTGTAGGCCATGTCAAGGGCTGTTGACATGGAGCGGGGCCCGGTGATGACCGGACACCCTCGTTCTCCAGTCGCAGAGACGGAAACAAAGATTACGCCGTTGAGGAAGGAACTTTTCAAACAAAAACAGAAGTGCTGCTGACACATCTCTGACTGGAAGCTGTCGAAACCTTCTCCCAACAAAGATCTGCACACAGCCCAAAAAGTATATGAGGTAACAGTTACTCACCACTTGCCCCCCCTGCTGGCAGTGGAGTGTCCTTGCAGATGGAAATACACGGCTTCTTCTCTCCCGCCACAGCAGCACCTCCTTCTACTGTCTGCTCTAAATTTCCAGCAGCTGGAAAAGTAAAAATAAGAATCAAAGCATGAAGACCTCCTGCAGACATGAGGGGCTTCAGCTCTGAATAGATCCAGACTCACCTCCACCTGCTGCATCTGGATCCACACACTCCGTCTGGCTCTGGTCCAGGATGGCCGGGACAGGAAGTTTCTGACGGAGAGGCTTGATGTTGAACGCATGGAACACTTTTTTGTCTTTCTTTTCACGCTCTGCCAGCTCCTCGGCTCCTGCGGGGCCTGGACCCAGTTCTGGTGCTGGCGTGGCTTCTGGAGGCCCAGTAACACTGTCTGTAGCACCCTCCCTGAGAGGAGAGGTGGAAGGGCCCAGGACCATGCTCTCCTCCTTCCGGATGCATTCCAGCTCCAGCTGGATCTGTTTGTACTTGGACAGCAGGTCCTCAAAGCTTTCGTTGGTGCCAGCCTCCACTCGGGAAGCACCAGAAAGCCCAGAACCATCTTTCCTGGGCCGATTCCGGGCCGGCGGTTTCTCTGAGGCCCACAGTTACAGAAAATAATGCGCACAGGCTAACTAACCAGAAACCAGAGATCCACAAACTCTAGTATCTCAATCATGGAGCACCTCCACTCCCTGCAAATACATAAAACTCTAAGTAACGGCTCATGTTTAAAGAATGCATGATTTTTTTTTTTTTTTAGTTACAAAGGGTAGAATAATGTTGTGCTTCTGAAAAGACAATTATGTTCATGGGTGAAACCTATTTACAGCCGTAAAACTTATTCGAACTTCTTAAAAAACATCATCATCCAAAATTTAATAATAATTTTTAGGTCCTCAGAACATAAAATTTTTTTTTCTAAAGTGGTCAAGCAGATCCTCAAGCTGAAGTTACAATCTCGCAAATTTTCTTTTTGAACTCATCAACCAATCACAACTTATCCTATCAACAGCCAATGACGCAGATGACGGCTAAGATGATCCACTGATAAGTGTTTATGTGGGGAAAACGGTGCGAAAAAAAATGTGTATCACATTAAAAGTTGTTTTAATGAGCCTGCATTTATCTGAGCACAGTCAAATGAGTTGCTTCCTTTCTACTCTGCTTACATTAGAGGTTTGTGTTGGCAAGTGTGGTGATTCCACACAATATGTCACTTTTTAAAAAAAAATTATGACTTGATAAAAACTTTATCTGAGTATTTATGCATCTTTCACATAAATAAAATTGTAAAATGCGTGTTTTTAATGATCTGAACATTAAGCACTGATCACTGACATCAACTCATGAGTGGAGCAAAGGAGATAAAAAAAACACTTACTCCTGCAGGGATATAGCCGCTGTGAATGTTTGTCTTGTTCTTCTCTCTTTGAACTCTATTTCATTGCATTTTATTATATAGCTACTGGGCACTCCAGATTTTATTAGCTTGTAATTTATATGTGTCATCTGTACATTTTTATTGTTCTTAGTATTTTTACTGCTTTCTGTGTCGTCATGGCCAGGACATCATAGATGAAAACTAGCCTTTTGGCTAATTCTGGCTTTTTTAAAACCATTGTCCTGTTTTATTATGTGGTTTTCTTCTTTGCATTGTTCCCTGTAAAATAAATTAATAAATATCTCATTTATACATTGCTATTCGGTCCAAAGAACAGCTATAAGGGATCTTAAATGGGCTTTAGTTTAAAATTGAGCATGTTTGTCATGATGATGTAGCTGCTTACTTTTAATGTCAGTAAAATTAATAATGACTGAATCAGTGAGGAGTACATGTTGCATTCTGATTGGATAGAGAGGAGCGGCTCTGATTGGCTGCTGACAGGAGAAATGTTTGATTGGTTGATGAGTTCTGATGGAATATTGGTGTCAAAAGTCTGGGGTTGTGTATTGTTTAAAAGGAGAAAAGAACTTAAGTGTTTACATGAGGTTATTTGGACCTGAGCTTTTTCCCCCCCAAAGAAAACCCAGAAAACTTCTTAAAAGTTCAATCATTTCACAAATACTTTTCTGTTTCGAAGCATTCTCAAATTATCTAGACGTTCAGCGTTAAAACCGAAGCACAAATTGCGTCCCCAGATCTAAAACTACCTCACAAATGTTGACATTCTTTCACAACAGCACAGACCACAGGAATGTGACTCCGTACCCGACCCGGCACCGAAGGATACGTTTTCTCAGCGGGGATCCGTGAATGTCGGGAGGCCCGTATCGGCCCGGCGGGGCTCGGAAGTTTCCCTCCAGGCCACCTCGGTTCCTGCCTCCCCGTCCTCTGTTCGGCAGGACCCGGTGGCGAAACCTGCCCAGGGCGTCGTGGCTACGCTCCCAGAAGTTGGATCGTGGGCTCGGTTCGCCAAGCAGACCGAGTCCCGGTGGCGGGGGGAGCGGGAGTCCAAGCGGAGCGGGCGGAAAGGGAGGCCGATCGGGCCCGCTGGGCCCGCACTGCTGCCTGTGACTGGGAGGGAAGGGTCCGTGGTTGTAGGGCAGCCCATGAAGGAAACCCGGCGGCTGGTGGCCCAGGAGCGGACCTGCATTTTGAGGGTGTTGGTGCGGTTTCCGATTCCTCTGACCAGCGCCGCCGCCGCGGGGCCTCCTCCCTTCCCCCCGCCGCATCGGTACACTCTCCTCGGTTTCATCGTCACAGATTTCCCCGTCCTCCAGCTCCCCGTCCTCCATTGGGGATGGGTTGGGTCTGTACGCGTTCATGTTGTGCTGACCGCCCGTCTCGCTGTCACCCTACCGGCCTCCGGTGTCAGCAGGCGGCCGCGGAAAGGTTCCTCTCCGGTTAGCTCCTTGCTAGCTGTGCTGTTGGTTAACTGGCAGCTATCGCGATGACAAGAAGTCAAACGAGACTTTCGCAGAGCCAAAGCAGCCCGTACAAGGAGCGTGAGTTCATACATTCACATTGGTTTTCAGAGTTTATTAGGACCTAGATCCGTGAAACAAAATGTTTTATAGCGTTGAATATGTTTTATGGACACACGAGGCTTCTGGGTAAAGAAATACCAAGCATTTTTAGTTTTATTAGTTATTATTTAGTTATGTCTGTCCCCATTTAAACCACAAGAGGGCGCAATGTCGCGCTGCCTTTTGCAGATGTGCTAAAAAAAGTCGCTAGGAACCATAAATATGCATATTTTCTCTCAATAGGATAATTCCAAACCTCTAAAACATTGACAGTTTCGTTTGTGTTTTCTCATTTAACTAATATTCTATGCTGAACATTGCAGACTCCAAATATGTAATTTGAACATCTCTCAGTAATGTATACAAGCAGAGAATATGTCTGTTAAGGTTCAGACGGTCAGATACTTTGACATTTTCACAGGTATTATCAAAGTATTTATTTGATTATGTTTTCAAGATGGGGAATTGCTGATGGTGTTTCAGCGGTTTATGTAAAGCTGTCCCTGGCATAGGCGAGCTAGGCGGCCGCCTAGGGTGATAGCTGCTGCAAGGGGCGCCAAAGTGCTATGATTTTTTAACAGTTTAACATACCACTCATTTTTGTGTAAAATGTAAATCAAAAAATAAAATAACTCAAATATTTGAAATAATAACTTTTCCTGGTGCTGCGCACTCCTTTGCCTGACGCAGACCCGTCGAAGTTTGGTGTAGGGGAGGAGGAGGGGCGCACGGTGTGGTCGCTGCTTCTTTAAAACTTTAAGGACGTAAAATCAGCTAAACGAGTCCTCAGGGAGAGATTTAAGGTCAAAAAACGAAGGAAGGAAGAGGAGAAAAAAAATTGACTTAAAGCAGAGGTTTGTCTGTTTTATTTACATTCATTTGTTTGGACCCACACACACACAATTTATATATATATATATATAATTAATTTAACTGGCAATGCCACTTTTTTTCTTTTATTTTTTAAACCTTAAACACTGCTAAGAGAACTGTATTAAATGTTGGTACGGTGGCTAACAACGCCGTCTGTCATTGTGAATGTTGGAGTTTGTGTCACATTGCTGAAAGATCTTGAAATACATTTTGACAACAAAAATTTTCCACTTACCAGAGACATTTCTTTTTGTCTCCTCAGTTACAAATTCATTCAATACATTGAAACCCCCATCCATCCATCCATCCATCCATCCATCCATCCATCCATCCATCCATCCATCCATCCATCCATCCATCCATCCATCCATCCTTTCGGGGTCATGGGGTTGTCAGACTCTAACTCAGCCACTTCTAGAATAGAATAGAATAGAATGTCTTTATTTTTGTTTCACTTTTCATAGAAAGAATCACAAAGTGCTACATAAAAAGAGCATACAATCAAGTTAAAACACAGAGAAGTAATAAAAAATAACAATAAAACAACTAAAAACACAGTAAGACATAGTACAAAAAAAGGTCTAAAATCAACTAAAAGCCCCCCTGAGTCACAACATCTTGACCTGGGATTTAAAACTCTCAATGGAGTTTATCTGACGCAGCAAAGATTTCCAGAAACAAAGAGCAACTGCTTGAAATGAGAGATCTCCTCTAGTCTTAAAAACTTTTTAGGAATCCTGGATAGATTTTGGTTGGAATACCTCAAGGATCAAGCCTAAGAGTATTAGGTTGAAAGGTCAGACATGTACTCTGGGGCTTGACCATTCAAGACTCGGAAAGCTGAAAGTAAAATTTTAAAATCAATTTGGAATTTAATGGGTAACCAATGTAAAGCAGACAACAGAGCAGTGCTGTGTGTCTGTTTACTGGTTCCTGTTAAAAGCCTTGATGCAGAGTTCTTGACAAGCTGAAGACAGTTTAGCGAACGTTTGTTAAAACAGGTAAAAAGAGAGTTACAGTAATCTAAATGAGAAGAAATTAAAGCGGGAATAATAGTTTCTAGGACTAGGTCATACACAGTCACATTCACAACTTGGGCAATTTAGAGTAACCAATTAACCTATGAACCATGTTTTTGGATGGTGGGAGGAAGCCAGAGTCTCTGCAGAAAACCCACTCATGCATGGAGAGAACATGCAAACTCCACACAGAAAGGATTCCCAAGGATTATTCTGTTTCATGTTCCCCAGCCAAGACTCGAACCGGAGGGCTTCTAGCTGTGAGCCATACAAAAAAAAAAAAACAACTCCTCGTGTTCCATTGTTTAGTTTATTGTGGAAATTATGTTGAAAAAAACAACCCGTGATGGGTGAAATTCACAAATAGGTCATTTATTTTTCGCCATTTTTCTAGATGTTTGAAGGCTGTAATATCTCTCACCGTAGACTTCCTACTTTTTTTTCAGATAGACATTCTCAAACTTTCCACTCTGCCCCTCTCCAATCAAATTACCTTTTCACGTCCATGTATTGAAATATAAAGAATGTTGACGTTGACATTTATCTCATTTCTCCGCTATAAGCTTACAAGACAGTCTTTTCTCCCGTGATGAATTAACGGATTGTTACAACACTACCCTGAAAACTAGTTTAACTCTTTAACTGCCTGCTCAACCAAACGGTGGGAAACATTTAGAAGACACGTTTTTTAAAATATTGATTATATGTATACTCCCCAAGGTACAGAGCCCCTAAAGGGAAATAGAAGAAAAAAAATTGAAGTAAAAAAAATAATAATAAAAAAATAATTCTGGTTAGTAATGGATGCGCACCTGATAGTACCTGGTGCACATCAATTAGTAAGCAGAACTCAGTTTTGAGGAAAAAAACAGTTACTATCTGGTGTGCACCAGTAACTAATCAGATTTTTTTTATTACAACTTTAATTTTTAGAAAAACAAGTTCTAGATAGTAACAAGAACTTGTTTTTATGACATCAATTTCTTTTACGGAGCCCCTAAGTATTTTTTATAAAAAACCTGGCCCACTGCGCCCAACTTGGCACACAAGGCCAGACAGCTCTGAGGACCCATAGCAAGAGAGGTCTGATGACGAAAAGGGACCATGACTCCAGGATCCCAAACACCCCAGCCAAGAGTGAGGAGACACTGAACATGGGGTGTAACATGTGAAAGTAAAATACGTTAAATAAAACAGCAAAAATATAAAAAGAAATTTGTTTCCTTTTATAAACCTCAACAGTGGATGCAGCCCTCATGCCTGAGGACCTGAGAGCTCTGGGAGGTTCGTAAGCTAAAAGCAAATCTGATATAAAAGAAGGACCAAGACCATGTACACCCTTATAAACTATTACAAGAATCTGAAAACCAATCGTAAAGCTGACAGGGAGCCAGTACAGAGATTTCAGTACCGGTGTAACGTGCTCCCCTTTCCTGGTTCTTGTTAAAACAACGTGCAGCTGAGAATATGTCACCAAACTTTCTTAAAATATTCTCAGGACTTGATAATTCTTAGAAGCAACACAAGCCTTCAATAATAGATGATAACCATCCATCCATCCATCCATCCATCCATCTTCTTCCGCTTCATCCGGGACCGGGTCGCGGGGGCAACAGTCTAAGCAAAGATGCCCAGACTTCCCTCTCCCCGGCCACTTCCTCCAGCTCCTCTGGGGGGACCCGGAGACGTTCCCAGGCCAGCCGAGAGACATAGTCTCTCCAGAGTGTCCTGGGTCAAGCCCCATTTGACCTATAGACAGTCCTCTTTTTCTAGTACAGTCTAGTATAGTAAATCCAGAATTCTTTGGGTTGAACAGTGTCACGCAGTCTTGGACGACAACAGTTATCAGTTTATTTGATTGTTTTAGTTAGTCCGTGAGAGTATTTTGGGTTTGTGTGTGTTTTGTGTTTTCACATGTGCAAATGATGTGCTTGTTTGATGTGTGTGATTAATACATCATGAAGCCCTTTTCTACATCTGTCATGACAGTTATTTGTTCAGGAAGCTCCTCCCCCTCAGCAGTCAGGCACTTCCTGCACCAGCCATCGAGGACGTTGAATCAGCTCCCAAAGCCTGACCCCTGACTAGCGTGAGGAGAGAATGATGTGGGATTCGTTTAGCTAATTTCTATAGTGATTATTCATATGAGTCTGACTCTTAAAGAATGAACTCCAGCTTAGTGGTCTTCAAACTTTTCTAGCTCTCACGTGCTGTGGCTTTTTTCCCCCAGGCAGACGGCCTCATTCAGTGAGTGTCTCCCCCAGGTTACTGCGTAGCTAGGAGAGCCTCCCTCCTTTTCCTCTCCCACCCAAGGAGGACAGGATGTGAGGGAGGAGGTGTGCCTCCCTGGACAAGGGTCATACCAAAGGTGTTGGGAGAAACACATAACAAAGTAACAAATTAATTTAATAAACTTTGTCAGTAACAGAAGAACTTGACAAATTTCAGTTCAAATTTTGGTAATTAAATTTGAATTACTAGTCAATAGAAGCCATTATTACTTAATTACTCATGTTTTGGTGCAGAGAAACCCTTATAGGTGACAAATTAAACAAATGTATTGAAACAAAAATAGTTTAATTAATAAAACAAAAAAAAACAGAGTTACTGACTTACGTGCATGCATGTGCGCATGTGCTGAGTTGGAGATTAGTCAAAATAAGACAAAGGAAGTGAGCAGATACATGGAGGTGGATGAATTTGTTGGAGCATTTGGAAAATTGAGATATTTTCTTTTTTTTTTTTTTTAAATAAAAGCTAAAACATTTCAGTGCAAATAATGTCCTGGAGCTGAACTGTTTTCCACTGCCATAGTGTCAGTGAGCAACTATACATTATATAATGTAATTCTATTCCCCATTGTAATTAACTTGTGTTATAGAATTTTTAAATTCTTTAAGGTGGGTGTTTGTCTATTTACATGTATTTCTACACATTATACTGTTATTATTATGGAATATTCATGGTAGTAAATTCAAAATTGGGTTTCAATGATATGTACTTCACTTATCTTAAATTGAATAAGAAATCAACACTGTAGTCAAGTTATAGATGCTTAAAGGGTGGAGATGAAAACAGGTTCCCTTTATTACCCCTCTCCCCTTTCTGAGCTGGAAAAATAATGTATATGTAAAAAAATGCATTATTGACATACAAGTGTTGAAGTGTATATGTGTGTACGAACACTTAGAATAAAGTGGTTAAATGTGTATTTTTTATGATTGTAAGTAAGTATATATGTGTGCTCGAAATAAATTTAAAAAATAAATAAAATGTAAATTTCCCCTTGTTCATGCAATGAAATTAGTGAGTTTTGTTAAAAACCTGGTTGCCCTTGTGTAGTTTCTGTGGTTTTACTTTATGTAATTTAGTTAAAGATATATGATATTGATTTATGTTTTCAAAAGACTGATTTAGTTTCTGGCTAAATTCAGGTGTCTTTGTAGGACATAGTCCACATGCGTTGTAACTTATTTTTGCCTCATATTTCACACTGTGGTCTGAATTCTAATGAAGGCAGGTTATTTCTTGAACCACATTCATACTTTGAACAAAGTCATTACTTTAAATATAAATTTTAATGAAGGAGAAGTGAATCTTGTTTGCGCTTGCTTTTTCCCTGAGAATTTGTATGCGAGTGCAACAAAACTGAAGTTAAGTAATGATCAGTGAATTTCTTATTATATGAGTAATTAATTATTACAATTGAATCCAGTATCTAAAGTAATCAATAACTCTTCAAAAGCAATTTACCCAACACTGAATATCAGGCTAAAGCGGAGAATCTCTTAACACCGGCCTCACACCGGCCGCATCAACAAACATTCAAGCGCCTACTTTCAATTAAAATCTATGTATGTCTCATGGATCAACCTGCCGCTACACCTGAGTTTTGACCACACCACCTGCCTTCACCTGGACTCATCATCTTCAGCCCATTATCTCATCACCTCCTCAGTGTATAGTCTGACTCCACACTGTCACTCACTGCGAAGTATTGTTTGTGCCACTCTGCCTGCATTACTGAGCGTTTGTACCTGGACCTGATCTACTGTCTCTGACCCTGCTTATTCTCTGATTACCTGCCGCCTGCCCTGAACCTCGCCTGGACTCTGACTACTCTATACTCCCATGCTCGTGTATGACCTCTGCCTGTCTGAGCTTGCTAAACCTACTCCACATGGAACCAGCTGTGAGCCCGTTTGTGACGGTATGCACCCGTAAACCCGTCTGTCGAGCTTCTGCGTCCAGAACTCGTGTTCACGCATCACTAAATTTTTAAGTCCGATTTTGAACTCTATTGGGCATTTACTGAACACACATTAAAAGTTCAACGAGCTGAACTTCGACCAATCAACAAATTGGATTTGTTAGTGATGCTTGGATAGCATACTTTTCAAAACACGGAAGAGCCAACTGTTGTAAACATGATCACTGAGGAGATAGTAAAGACTATAGTTTTTGTCCGTCTATGACCATCCATTTGGTCAGTTATTTGACGTGTTAAAAACATAAAAGCTGTTTTCTGCGGCTGGCTGTTTTCTGCTGTGAACATCCTCTGGCATTTCCGACCCGCAAGTTTTTTCAGCAGCTCTGAGTCCTGCGCTCAGATGAATTGGAGGAAGCGCTGCTCACAGACTTTTTCCTCCCTCAGAGACACACTTCCCCTCTTCCCCTCAGCAACGCTCTTCAGAAACTGGAGAGCGCGTGAGGGAGCAACATGGAGGGCCTGTCTCTGGTTCTAGATTTGGTTCTGCTGCTTGGACCATCTTATCTGTGTAAGTGGAGCGAGATCTGTTTGTGTTTAGGCTGAGAGTGGTCTCTGTGTTGTCAGCTCCAAAGTAGACCTGGCCCAGGTGTTTGTGTGAGGTTAGGTTGGATTTGTTGGAGTGTCAAGACATGCTTGTTTAGAACCCGTTCAATTCCGAATGAAAAATTTTGCTTACTGACTGATGTAAACTGTGAGTTCTTTGTGTCAAACCTGGGGAGTGAGGAATAGACCAGAGCAAAGGTTTAGTGAAACCTTTTACCCAAAGATTTCTCTCTAAATGTTTACTAAAAGGATGGACTTCAGGTATGCACAACCCTTTACCAAATCTAACACATGGCGCGACAGAAGATAACAGTATTTTTGTTAGTAGAGAGCTTTATCAGCGTCTGTTCCAGCAACACTGACTTCTGTCAGACTGCAAGCTTTAATGCAATCTGCTGGGTTACAAATGTTGATTTGAGGACTTCAGCCAAGGTTAATGTGGGTGACAAATACAGAGATCCATTAAAGTTTCTCTGCTAAAAACCTGTGCTGCTGAGGAGAGTCACTCTATGATAAATCAGGTGTTTTCCTCACCAATTATCTGAACTGATTGTTGATAGGTTCAGTTATAGAACATTTTCTGTGAAGAACTGAAAGAAACAACAGGAATGTTTAAACAAGAATTACAGATCTATAATTCAAACATTTAAAATAGGGGTGTGATTAATAAATAATAATTAGTTCATAAACATGTATTAACACAAATTAATTGAAGAAACAGTCCTTCGCTAAACACGATCACTGAGGAGATATTAATAATTTGTCTGTCTAGAATTCTATGACCATCCACTCCTTAACACCTGAACTCGGCGGTTTAGACGTTAAAACATTTCATCGGGTATTATCCTGCTTATCCCATGGTCACTTACCAAAAATTTAATAAGTTTTTAGTGCTTTATTCTTGCTATTTTTGTGGTTTAGATCACTTTTTTTTAATAAAAAGCTGATTATTTGATCCCTGGTCCAGTGCCATATTATACAAATGAATTTTACCTGGTAAAACATTGTGATTAATCGTGATTAATCCCAACACAAATGTGTAATTAATCCGATTTTTTTGTTATCGATTGAAAGCAGTAATTAGAAATCAATGTTCTAAATGTAGAGTTTTGTGTGTGATTTCATATTGTGATTATCTGGAGATAATAAGTGGTCAGCAAATACTGAGACAAAAATTTTTTACATTTTTCCAGGTTTGCGATTAATTAGTTTTTTTTTTTAATTGATTCCGGTCCTAATTTAAAACAAAAGGTGATATTTACCAAAAATACTATGAGAGGTCATTTGTATGGTTGTCTTATGGATTTCAATGTGCCTTAAAATTCTGATGAAATTCTGGGAAAGTTGTAATAAAAGGGTTTTGGTGTTGGTATGTGTTAAACATCACCCAAACCTTTTTCAAACTATGAAGGCTTCATATTTTGCAATTTATGTTTCCGTCTGTTTAAAATTTAGTTTGAAATAAAAAAATCAAATTAAGAATTCTACAGTCATGCCCTTCTTATTCGCACTTCTTTATTTGTATTTTTGCAGAATTTTTTTTTCCGCCACGTGATTCTTCCGGTTTTTCACAGAAACTCAGACAACTCAAGGCGCTTGTATGGAATTTTTTGCGTCCGAAGGAGGTGCTGCACTGCTGACGTGTATCTCTCATGGACAATAGGATAATTATCGTCCGCAGCAGGTGTTTATTATTTGATGAAGGAGGGAGCCTGCGATCTTGATTTTAAGGCACAAAGTGACACTCCTCATCTGTGTCCTAAAGTAGGATATCATTGCGGTAGTGGTAAAGTCTTTTGTTCTGAATTTAAAAGATAAAGCAAACCAAAAACTCATTATGTTGAGCAAACCTTCATTGTTTTTTTAATAAATGTTTTAGAAAGCATGATCAGAAGTGTTTGTTATGATTATAGACTGGTAACAGACATCCTTCATTCATGGGGGTGGGGTAGTGAGACGGGGACAGAGGGGGTTCTCCGTATTCGCGGATTCCGCATATTCGCGGATGCCTCCAGTCTCTAACTTCTCCGAATAAGGGGGGAGTACCGTAATGCAGTACAGCAGTACTGCATTACAGTAGTACAGTACAGTACTGAGTTGGGTTCTGTTGGAGGGTTCTTCCGATTTATCCATTCAGATTCAGTTTGGTGACTTAATAGATGTAAAAAAATATTTGAAACTGTTAAATCATCTAATTTTAACTGAAATGGTTTTTTGAACCACCTGGAGGCGACCTTGGTGGAGGAATTTCACTGCATAAATGTATTTAACTGATCTAAACAAAGAACAGAGACTGAAGAGATGAAACTATCAAATAAATCCAAAACACAATGCTTCATCAAACTACTTAAGTTAACACGGAGGTGAACAAACACATTCCCACTCCCAACTCATCATACTGGGGGTTGGGGAACTCTGATTTAATAGGAATAGGTACGTTGAAAAATGACGAGTTGGGACGTGGAGTCATCTATATATGATGAGTTGGAAGTGAGAATTTGTTGGGAGAACAGGACCATCAGCCCAGTGCACAAAGACATCCAACAACACCTTTTTTGAGGGTTCCTCAAAGTATAAAATGTGATACAGGCAGATAATGTAATTTTCCTGACATTTACAGGATATCTTATATTTACATGGCATCCATAGAACCTCTGCGAAAGGCTTACTTGTGGTTAAATTGGTGGTTGTGGAGGTCTGTTCTACATCAAATTTGGACTTCTATTTAACATTCTTTATGGTAACATTTTCTAACACCACAGTCTGACATTGTGAGGACTAAAAATGGACGCCCAAAAGGTGACTTTGAAAAGACATCAGCAATGCACATCTCAGTCTAGATTCATGTCAACAGCAGAAACAATGGAAAAGTTGTGCTCACGAAATTAAAACTGTAAATAGGGGAATTTTAGTGGATCTAATGGTAGGTTAACAGAGCATTCTATGCAGATAGGGATCACTTTTGCTCCTGATGTCTGTGAATGTTTGGATGGGTGACGGAAACTGTGACTTTAAAGCTTTTTGGGCATTAATCAGGGAAGAAAAGGGCACCTAACATTTTTAAAGGTTAGATAAGTTAATATTTGTGTACTTTACATCAAATAGCGTACAAAATTTTGAAAAATTTTGTCAAAGTTGTTTAGTTGGAAATAATGTGATTTAATGTAGAGAGGATGGTGTATGTGAGTTTTGAGAAGTAGTCCAAAGTCACACCAATATTGATGCAGAGTACTGACATATACTTTTAAGTGTTTCATTGAAGTATCTTTTAATAATCAAAAAAAAAAGACAAGTCCAAAACCTGACCCCTGAGGGACACCACAGGTCTCTGCAAAGATTTGGAGATTACTGTGACCCAGGTTGCCAAACTTTATGTCATTAGAGTAGTAACTTCTGAACCAGTTTAATGCTGTTCTCGACAATTCATCATCCATGTATAAATGAGTAAGACGTGTCAGATCTAGAAGTCAGAATATGGGAAAATTGATCGGATCCAGCATCTACTGCTGTCTGAAGGTCATTCGTATCCAAATGAGCTGTAAGAAAACCAGTCTGAAATTTTTCAAACAAATGCTGTGGAAGCAGATGATCCTGCTTCTTCTATAAATTTCAAATGAAAGATGGAAATTAGTCTGTAATTTGTGAGGAATTTTAAGAAAATGAAGTTGTGTAATGACACTTGATTAAAAAGATAGATCAGATAGTGACACTTATGGCAGAGAGGTCATACTTAAAGAAACTGCTTGGAAAATGGTCCAGAGAACAGATGAATAGTTTCATATTTTTTTAAATTAAATCGTGACATTTATAAATATAAATTAAGAAATCAAATATTTTTTATCTACTGAAAATCTTCAGAGCAAACAATCACACACAGTTTGACCATAAGCCATACTCTGGTCTATTCTCAGTTTTCTTTAGATGTGCAATTTATCTGACAAATCTGACTCTAATGTCTGAAAACTCCTCTAGTTATGTCATTTTCTCCATTTTTCAGACACATCTTCCATTCCCAGATCACATCTCTCTACTAATACACCGGTGGAACTCTCCAGCAGCAATGATATCTCAACCAGTTCTTCTTACAAAACCGGCCCTGCTGAACCTTTAACGGGCACAGAAGAACACCACAGAACCATCCAACAGATCATCAATTCCAGTGCTCACAGCTCAGCAGCTAAAGAAGCCAAAGAGTATGCAAACACCAACAAACCTCCTGATTTACACATCAAAGTTTCTTTCTCAGATACTCCGCTTTCAGGTGTAAACAGCAATCAAACTAATTTATCAAATCCCCCTGAGCTCATGGCCAGTCAATCACCTGTGTCAGAAGGAAGAGGCATGGAACTCCAGAGTGCATCAAGTTCAGTACAGACGGAAGTGTTTAGCAGGCCCTTTTTGATCAAAAACCAGACTGAGCTTAGAGTAAGTAGATTCACCAGCGCCAGCTATTCTACAGCGGATCCACATGTGATAGGTGACAAACCAGTCTCCACAGAGCTGAACCAAGTTTCATCTACAACTAAATCACAGTCAGAACACAACAGCAAATCTTCGGCTGCCATGGAGAGCTCAACTCCACCCTTCACTGTACCCGCAGCAACATACCTGATATCTGCTTCCATCACACAATCGCATTCTAGCCCTACAGAGAGTCGTGGTCAAGTATCCCAAAATTCCCTATCAGCCACAGGCTCCACCCACAATACAAATAAATTTGTGAGCATGAAAACAGGTGTAACGAGACCTTTGGACATAAATGAAATGACAGCTGCGACAACACTGTTGCCTAAACCTGCAATCAATCCTGCAAGCACACCTGTGACAATATCTTTGACTGAACCCTCAAGCACACCTGTGATAACACCTGCAACCAAGCCTGCAAGCACTCCTGTGACAATATATTTGGTCGAACCCTCAAGCACACCTGTGACAACATCTTTGACTGAACCCCCAAGCACAGCTGTGACAACATCTTTGACTGAACCCTCAAGCACACCTGTGACAACACCTGCAAACAATCCTGCAAGCACTCCTGTGACAATATCTTTGACTGAACCCCCAAGCACACCTGTGACAACACCTGCAACCAATCCTGTCAGCACAACTGTGACAATATCTTTGGCTGAACCCTCAAGCACACCTGTGACAATATCTTTGACTGAACCCTCAAGTACACCTGTGACAACACCTGCAACCAATCCTGTAAGCACGCCAGTGACAATATCCTTGATTGAACCCTCAAGCACACCTGTGACTACACCTGCAACCAATCCTGTCAGCACATCTGTGACAAAATCTGTGACGAAACCTGCAACAACACCTGTGACGAAAACTGTAACTAAAACTGTGATCACACCTGGAACCAGACATCTCAAGACACCTGTTACCCCACCTTCAACTAGACCTAAGACCATACCTGACACAACACCTGTAGACACTACTTTAACCACATCTGTGACCACATCTGCGTCTATGAACTCAAGTATAATCATTTATAAAAGCACACCTGAGACAAAACCTGTCACTACTCCTATAGACTTACTTGAGTCCACACCTACACCTACCAATCTGGTCACGGATTTGGTAAAACCTGAGACCAACTCTGCAACAAAATCTGTGAGCACAGCCAAGACCCTACCTGGGATCACATCCCTGAAAACATTTGCAACCAAATCAGTGGCTACATCTGTAACAACAACAGGGGAGACATCTGTAACCAAAACTGTAACAGTACCTGGGAAAACACTGGAAACTGAACCTGTGACAATACCTGTGACTTCACCTGTAACCAAACCTGTGACAATACCCGTTACTCCACCTGTAACCAAACCGGTGACTTCACCTATGTACGATCTAAGAAACACTCCTATGACCAAACCAGCAACAAAAGATGTGACCACACCTGTGACAAACGTTAACAAACTAACAACCACACCCAATACCACTCCATTAACTAAACCTGTCACCAAACTGGTGTCTAGAACTGTGTCAAAACATTTAGCCACACCTGTGACCATTCTGACCACACGTGCAGCATTTGCAACAACCATCTCACCTAAAACAACTCCTGCAATCACATATGGAGATGTTCAACAGGGTGCAGAAACACCTACACCCAATTCACCATTTAGTACCTCTGTATCCACGAGTAAGACTGCTACTTTTACACCCTCAACCCCATCTTTGGCCATTACCCCCGCTACAACCAGAAAATCCACCACAGGAACCGCCCAAGTCAGGACTACCATCAGCACAATCCTCCAGCCTCCGTTGAGTACAAGTACAGTTTCATCCTCTGTGCAGGTTAGTTTTGTTTTTTCTAAGAGTCGATTTACTTAATATAAAAAGTTTAACTATCTCATGATCCATGCAGAGAGTTCCACAGAGGAGAGTTATCTAGCATTTTCTGAGGCATTTGAGTTTTATGACATTTTTGGAAATTCTCTGGAGTGGGCTACTCTAAAGTTCACTGGAGATATGTTCTCTTGAAGAAGATTTTCTGACTTTTTCTAATTTCTTAAAAGTTCTCTAAAGTTTTCAGCAGCTGTATCGTGTTCTCTGAGTTTTTGTTAACTTCTCAGGTGGCCTTTATTTTGACTTTTTGGCGAGTACTATGGACTTCTTTGAGGCTTTTTAGAAATTTTATGGAGATCTCTGACATTTTCATCTGGAAAATGTTTTTTGAAGTTCTCAAAAGTTTTCTTGAGTTTTCAGCAGTTTATTGAAATTCTCTATCTTCAATGATTTCACAGTGATTGTCTGTCTCTTAGCTTTGTGACATTTTACATGATCTGTATTAAAGTAACAAGTTTTAAGGTAGTTTTGAAGGAATAGACAGAATTTGTAAAAAAAAAAAAAAAAAAAAAAAATTTAATTTTGACTTGACTTTCAGGTTCGCTCTTTTAGCTGTGCCACACCATAGCTGACTGCACCTGCTGTTTGAGGGTGAAGGGGGCAGGAAGGAAGCCAGGGTGGGGTTTGGTCCAGTCTCCTCTGCGGAGATCAACAGAGTTTAACAGGCGAGCTGTAAAAGAAGAAGAGTGCTTGTTCTGATATCAGGGATGCTGGACTCTGAGTCACTGGACACCAACTCTGCATTGTGTTTGGTTTCCAGTTTCAAACATGGGACATGGACTTGGAGGACTTTTGTCAGTATTGAGTCCGTAAATTTGGCAGCTTCCTCTCATGATATATCAACTTAGTGGTTTAGCTTGTTGCTGTATTGCTTTGCTAACACCATCTTATTATGAACTGTGATGTATATTTACATGACTGACACGCATGTTTCAGACGCTCATTGCTGGTCTACTTTTGAAGGTGGGACCCAGATGTTCTCCACATGTAGCAGAGATCACCCCCAGTTCAGACTCAGCAGTTCTCCTGTTGACCAGCACCAGTATGTCATGTGAATTCACTGCTGTTGTCAACTCATCTTCCCCGCCTGGCATCTTTCACTGTGAGCTGTTTGGGAGAAACAGCAGCTTGTTCATCTGCCACATCAGCAACTTGGAACCAGGAACCTTCTACCAGCTGACTGTGATCTCCAGGAAAGATGGAGGCCAAAGCAACACCTTCATGTGGACAGGTAAAGCCAGAAGATTGTTTTCATACATTTATCCCTACCGAAGAAGAACCAGCATGCTTCAGTCTAAGTCAAAACAGTCGAAAACCAATGAACAAGTAAAGAATTGCAAATATGCACAGAGGCTCTCGATAGAACCAAGAGTTGGCTGAAAAATGCAGTTTAAACACAACTTTCAATTCAGACATTTGAGTTTGAAAAGAAAATTGTCAAAAGTATCAAAAGTTCATCTCCCTTCTGGTTAACGACACAAAAACCACTGACATCTGATGGTAAGAAGAAACACAAAACTCAAAACTACATGATATCAGGGGACATGATTCATAAAGACAGAAAGATAATCAATTTAGATACTAAAATACTATAACAATCTCAAGACTAAAATGAACCACAGAATACAGTCATTTATCTTCTCATATTCATAAATCATTGGAGAAGGTCATTGTAGAAAGGATTTCCTTTAAAGAATCCGAAGAAGCTCCCTTTATGACCCATTTTTTCTTGATAACATGGATCTTCCTGGAAAAACAAAAACCTATTGTGGAGAGCACACGTGTATGCACACATGTGCGCAGAGCTCACCTCAGAATTTATAAAAAGAAGAATGTATGCACTGAAGAAAATATTCATCTGAATATATTTTGGTGCATGCCCAGCCTTTAGACACCAAGCTTTCAAACTTTTAGTCATGGGTGTGTCACAGTTGTTGGACTATGCAACAAGAGCCACAGTCACTAAGCTCGCATGGTTTGGCCCTGGTTTGGTTCCTTTAACACGTTAAGTGTAATTTCTGATCAAAATAACAGCTATAATCCAAATATTCCAAGGCTTGTATCCATGTGCCATACGTTTCTACAAGTTTTGTGAGTCTAACACTCACAAAGGTCATGTTTTGTCTATGTTCAGTCATTTTTTAGGCTAAGCTTACATCAGTAAATTGCACCAATGGGACAGATGTGATGAGGGAGGTACAGACACATAGAAGCGGAGCGGAAACCCACCAGGAAGGGAGATGTTTTGCTTGTAGCCTGCAGATCCCATCCACACCTCCTCCTCTTTCCTGTCCCGTCTCCATACTTCGTGTGACCCAGGTCCTTTGGGTCTCTGTGCTCTGGGTGTTGCTGACCTGCCTTCAGGAACCAGAGAGGTCTTCTTAGACGGGAAGCCATGATGAGAAGCAGGGAAGAGTTCAGGACTAATGCTGTTCTCTCCAATCACCAACTCAGATGTTTCTATTTCCTGTTTTGACTTTCCCTGCTTTACTGGAAGCACCTCTGTCATTTATGATTCTCTTCCACCAACACGAGGTGTGATCCAAAACTGCTCTCAACCCATCCTTTTTCCAAACCACATTCAGGTTCTGATCCACATTTCCTCTATCTGAGAAGCAGAGAGAAAAAGTGCTGTTTGAATAATTGATAATTGATCCACGTGTCCTGCCACCAGGTTCATTATAAGTGAAGTTAATTACACTTCTAACTCACCTGGAGGTCCAGTTTCATCATCTGTGAGCTCTATAAAATTCTAATGATGTTCTTTTCTGGTCCTGTTCTGCTGGACCCACAGGCTAGTATAAAGTGAATCAGTAGAACCAGAGCACTGGATGAGTTCCCACTATCACAGTCACAGGTTCTGCAGTTCCCAAGTCCAGGTTCACCTCAATGGTTCTGGATATACTCTACAATGTCAGAGGGGCATTCACACCTGAAGATCAATGATGGAGGTCCTCCATCCATCAAACAAGCCACCCCCACCCCCAGACCTTCATTAAAATGATTGAATGACTTAAAAGGAAAACCAGAACTTCTAGTTGTGAAATGGTTTTCTTGAAAAGTGTACAAGTGTATTTGTTCTGGTAAAAGTTTCAGTTTCTGTTGGGAAAGTCCTGAGTTGCAGAAGCCAAACAGGAATGGTCTAATAAATCAGCAGAAAGCTCATTCTCTCCATGTCATCCCTCAGCTCCCTCTGCTGCAGTCCACCTGCAGTTGGCCTCCTCCTCCTCTGAGAAAATCCGGGCATCTTGGCAGGCTGGTCCTGGACGGTTGGAGAACTTTAGAGTTTTGTTGACAGACTGGAATGGAGTTCCTCTGCAAAGCCTCACTGTGAAGAATACCACCACGTCTGTTGACTTTGAGGGTTTGCAGCCGGGTACCCGGTACACCGTCACCGTGGTATCAGAGGCTGCTGGACTGCAGAGCTCCGCCTTCACTGATGCTATCACAGGTTGGTGCTAAAGGCTGATTTTAGAGTTCTGCATTGACAGATTTATGGTTCTGCCACCACACCCATCCTGACAAGGACTTGAAGCAGGAGGATTTCAGGAAGATTTTCCGCTTCAAAATTGGCATCATCAATAGCAAATTGTCTGCAGGAAGTGACTTCATGAAAATGAATTGACTTCTAGGCCTAAAGTTCATCTGTGAATGTGCAGGAACATCCAGGACCAGGTTCAGGGTGGTTCCATCACTGAAGCAAGACGTTTGTTCTCACATCTGCAAGAATGTGGTTCTTTCTGGACACTTTGTGCTCCAGATATCCTGTAATGTCCTCAGAGACGTTATTTGTTATTTAGCCACATTGACACAACAGTAGCACATAAACCTTAAGTGTCATGAGGCTGGTTGATGAGAGGGGGAACCTCAGGTTTGAGGAAGAGAAAAATGTTTTACTTTAAGCAAATACTTTAATATTTGTCATTTAGTTCTTCTCTGAGGCTTTTCTCAAAGTAGACTTTCAAAATAAGTCAGAGTTTTGTTCTGAGCCAAAGCTGGGAGAAAAACTATGAGGGTTGAGGGGCTGTGTTGGAGGAGGCACAGGAAGCAGTGCCGGTTTGTGAATAGTCAATACATTCTCACTCACAACTCGTCACATATTGACGTTTGGTTAAGGACCGTTCCTGGTCAAAAATTGACATTTTGGATGATGTGCTGGCTGTTCCCATTAAATCACGGGACCCCAAACTCTGGGCTGTGAACCAGATTTGATCCAGTACCGGGACGCGGAGTGTAACCCAGTACTTGTAGCCTAACCCAGTACCTGTTCTAATCTGGTACAGGATTTCAGCCAGTGCCGGGTTAGGCTATCGGTACCAGATGCGTTCCGAGGACCAGTTCACCTCCGGTACCATCCGTGTCCCGAAGGTTGTGGACCCTTGATTTCATGAATAGCAATGTGACGAGTTGGGAGTGAAAATGTGTTGGAATAGTGGCATGACATGGTTAAAAATGATCAACTGAGGTTGAATTGTGCAGCTGGTTAAAGATCATTGCAGGATTAACAGAGTCTGACCAAGGAGAACAGAAAGGTAGAAGCTGTTCTTCTGACAGAGACTACAGAGCTGCATGCTTGGAAGGAGGAAATGTTTAATGTGAAGTTAAGCCAGCCCTTAGATATGAGCCCCTTATTTCTCCCTGAGCTTGATGGTGAATGGAGTCTGGTGTATGAAGGTCTACAGAGAAGATCAGAACATCTGTCGGGATCTAATTCTGTTTGTGTGTTGGTCTAACGATGTAAGGGCTCCTCAAAAAGGCACACAGAACCATCAACACTCATTTCCAAATATCAATGAAGCAAACATTTTCCCTTGTTTAGTCTAAACCAGATATAGACAAAAGCAAAGAATCAGAAAATGAAAAAAGATATTTTCCATAAAAAAAATCATGAAAATTTAACTCAATGGTTAAATATCAGCTTCTAGATATCTAAATATCAGCCTCCTCGTGCCTGAAGACGTTAGGATCTGAGTTAATGAGAGGCACCCAGAGGAGTTTGGGGAGAAAAGCTAAAACCCGTGTGTCTTCTGGTTTTTCAGTGCCAGGCCTGCCATCCACTTTCTCCATGTCCATCAACAGCCAGACTGTTCGACTGAGCTGGGAGCCCCCTAGAGGAAACTTTGACAACTACAGCGCCCTGGTGCTGGATGGCACTATCGTTCTTCTGAACCAGACTGTCAGTAAGCTGAGCAGCGAGCTTGTCATTTCGGCGGCTACACTTGGCCTGATGCCTGGACGCCTTTACACGGCAGAGCTCACCGTGCACTATGGCATTCTGGGTAACACGACACGCTGCAGCAGCAGATTGGGTAAGTTAGTGTCTTTCTGTTACCCTCATCGTTAAAACTGCCTCATGGTTAAAGCTGGTCAGAGATGCACCACACCAGTGCAGCTGTGGTGCAGATGTAAAGCAGTTGACCTCAAATTGGAAGATTGCGCGTTCAATTCCTACTTTGCTATGTGTTAAAGTGTCCTTTGACAAGACACTGAGCAAGACGTTTTTTTTTAGTCTCCATAGTCACAGCAAAAACTAGAGCAGGGGTGTCAAAAACTAGGCCTCAACGGCTGGTCTCACTCTGGTTTTCCAAAAATCTTGTCTTATCTGCTGCTGATTACCTGGATCAGGTGTGTCTGGCCAAAAAGCAACCAATGGCAGGTTGGTTAGGAAACCAGGGGTGAAAGTAAGCCGGAACAGTCTGGAGTGGCGTACCGGTAAAAGAATAGGAGGCAGAATGACATTTGGGATCCGTCTGCGTCACTTTTTGACGTTTTGGGTGTCCTCAGCTCATCGCCCCTCAAAATCCCCGGCCTTTCCCATCAAATCATGGGTCCCCAACCTCCGGATCCAGCTTGCGTCTGGCACTGCGTCCCGAGGGCTGCAGACCCCCAACATTGACGAGCCAGGGACTCCCAGGAGGGAGACGCGGAAGGATCCCGAACAAGGCATCGGTCTGCAATGACGAGACTGCGCCGTCCGCAAACAAGGCCAATGTGGATTTTTTGTGCAGTAGCATTCAATTCGTTCACAGTCACCTGAGCATTCATTTGTATGCTACATGGAGGGACAACAGGACAAGAACAATAAAAAATGATTCATAAACTTCTCATCGCTCTTGTAATTGGTTTGTTCAAATTCTATGTAAATGTATTTCAAGATAAAAAAAAAGTAAATGTTGACATGGAGAAATAAAGCAGCAAATTATTATAGAAAAAGTAAGCAAAAAATAACATAACATGCAGAGAAAATGAATCTGATGTTTAAGAGGAAGATTAAAGAGGATGAAGATGAGCAGAACAAATCTTCTAAAGGAGACGATGAAGAAGAGGGAAGGGGGGATGCAAGTGTTGTATGGAAAATGCTATTGATACACCAGGACCATCAAGCACAGATTACTTTATTATGTTGCCAGATTCTCCTTCAATCTGGACAAGAGAAAAATATGATCAGTTTAAGGACAAAAATAAATGGATCTTTGCCAAGAACATGGAATGCTTGGCGGTCAATAATGCAACAGTGTCAAAGATATTGGACTGTCGCCAGGGAGGGGGGCATAGTAACGGCATAACAAAAAATCTACTTTCACCCCTGTAGAAACATTCAGGATATGGGTCCATGAGGCCTGGATTCTGACAGTCCTGAACTCGAGGGAAGAATCCAAATATAACCTTCTGTTGTTGAGCTGCACCTTGGGGTTTGGCAACAGAAACAATCTTCTTCCAAAGTTTCATGAGACTTTGAGGAACCTGAAGGTTCAGCTTCCCACTGGCTCAGAGTTAAACTCTGTGGATCTGACAGTAGTTTTGTGTGTGTGGATTGCGCAGCTAACCACCTCCACTTCCTGAGTTGTTCCTTGTTTTCTGGCAGCACCTCGGCCTGTGGAGAAGCTGCACATTCGCCACGCTGACGAAACATCTTTGAGTGTCCAGTGGATTCCTCCCACTGGAGAGTGGGATGGCTTCGTGGTTCTTCTTACAGAGGACCTCTCCACTGCTGTGTCTCAGAGGACGCTCAGGCTGGATGCCAGAGATTGTACCTTCAACAGCCTCACTCCAGGACGGCGTCACACTGTCACTGTGGTAACCAGAAGCGGCAACTTGAGCAGCTTAGCTTCAGTGAAGGCGTGGACCAGTACGTCGCGTGATTGGCAGTAGGTCATAAGGTGAAATGGGAAGACCTATTGTGTCTTTCTGTTTGTCTACTCAGCTCCAGCTCGGGTTGGTCGCATCCAAGTTTTTAGTCTGGGCAGCACTAACAGTCTGCAGACCCTGTGGGAACCAGCCTCAGGAGACCTAGACTGGTATCAGGTTCTGCTGGTCCATGACAGCAGTGTCATCAAGAATGAGAGCGTTGGAGTGAACACCAGCAGTGTTGTCTTCCAAGAACTGAAACCAGGAGCTCTGTACAAGGTGGTGGTCACTACAGTGAGGGCCGGACTGACCTCCAGACAAGCTGTGGGAGAGGGACGCACAGGTGAGAGCACCCCCCCCCCCCCCCCCAATCCTCTACTTTGTCAATAACAGAGAAGGTCTTAAAGTAAAGAATATATTGCAGCATCACATGCAACATTTTTCATATTGATTAGTGGTCACACCAATGGCCAGTTAACACATGCTCACAGTAGAACTCTGGAAGCTGCAGGCTCTCTTTCACCAGCTCTAGATATCCTGCTCCAATTGCAGTAGATCATTTTCCATTGATTGTAGATCAGCCTTCAGTAGTTCCTTCATTAGCTTTACATCTTCTTTCCTCAGCTCTAATGTTTCCTTCAGCAGCTTCAGATGCTTCCTTTTTTTTTTTTGGAACTCTTTCACAAGGTCCTCCATTTAATCTAACTCAGATTCCCAGCCAGAAAGGCCAAGTGGGCCCATATGGTGTTAAATGGGCAGAAAATGTGGGTCCCAGTTGGGTTTTTCTCATTGATATGAAAGGAGATGGACAAAACAAGCTTGTTACCTCGGGATCCAACAAAATTCAATTAATTTAGTCGCCATTTTCCCATTGTACGAATATTTCCTGATTTTGCTATTCTGGGACCAAACAACATTAATATGCAGTGATTGGTCCGTAAACACTTTGAGAGTTTGAGGTGGGGCCAGCGGACCAATACGCTCTTATTGATGCTACTGATTGGAGAGTTTATACCTTGAATAACTTGCAAAAAATAAATTATATCATGAAATAAAAATAAGGTTTAGCAAGAACATGTTAAAAAGAGACACCAGAGCAAGAATGGATATTCTGACAAACAGAATTGACTGAGTAATAGCTGTTTATTTTTCAATAGAAGTCTGTAGGATTTGGGCTTTCTGGGACCAACGGGTACTTCCTATTTGGAACGCAAAGGGGGAGGGGATGATCAGTCCAGTTCTCTCTGTGTATTGTCTATGGATTTCCTGCAGTTTTCGTTGTGTCCCCACCTGTGTTAATCCACATTGGCTGCGTTGCCCAGGGACCCGTACCCTGGGGGGGCTGCCGGTCCCTGGGCGCCAGCGCTTGCTTGCTTTGCAGGACCCTGGGTAGTGAAGCTTGCTATGCTGTCTACTGGGCAACTGACTAGTGTAGTGAGCCAACCCACTGAGTGCCCACTTAAGCCTATGTGGACAAACACAGGTGGGGCCACCATGGACAAACCCAATTGGGGCCCACATTTTCTGTCCACTTTTAAATTATATGGGCCCTCTAGGCCTGTCTTAGTGCATAGCGAGGTGTGAAGGTAAGAAGCCCTTCATGAAGGTGGTATTTGTCATCATACTGGAGATCTCCTCCTGTGCTTCGATCATAGTTCAGTTGATGACCAGGGTTGAGCTTTAACATTCACACAGATAGATTTGTACTGGATAGTCTAACCTACAGAGTCTCTTGGAGTGGCCATGGCCTGTCTGATATGCAGCTTTTGGGCGGCCTTGTCTAAAATCTTTCTGTGACCTTCACTAACTGATGAGCATTAGCAGTTTCCTCCCAGAGAACGTTGCTGATGTCTTTCCTGTCATTGTTTTCACGCACCTGAATGCTGCAGCGCAGCTTTAAAAGACCTTGGAGCCCTCTGTGTTTTTTTATGAATTGGTATTCTGCCATTGCTTCTAAAAAGGGCTTTTTAAAAGTGAGATAAAAAAATCGGTTCCGGGGAATTCCCTGTGACTGTTTTTGAAAATAAGATTGTAATAGAAATACAAATAACTGATCTGAGTAATGTCACGTTTGTGTGTTTGCAGAGTGACGAGCAGAGAAGGTTTCCTGTGTTTGTGTTCAGTTGAGAGCAGGATATTGTTGAAAAGCAGGAATTTCTTTAGAATTTTCAGGAAGTTTTGAGGACGACAGCAACACTGAGGAAGGTGCAGGCCACTGCTCCACAGCTTCCTGTCAGTGTGAGCGTAAGACCTTGCTAATGTCGGGAAACATGTAATCGTAGACTCAAACTGCTGCCCTCTCCACGTCAGCAAATGTCTGTCCAGAATGGCTTTTGTACATTCCAAGTCACATCCTGATCCTGTGTTTCAAACCCAAACTTTATTGAATGTGGAGTGAGGACAACAGAATCAATTACATGGGATTAATTTTGTCCATTTGCAGCAAATTATAGGTCTTCACTCAGTTGGCTAGGTATAAGACTCACACACAGGAAACATAGGTTCACTTCCCAGGCCGCACGATGAGCTTTATCCAGTGTGCGTCCTTCAGCAAGACCCTTTGCACTACTGTCTAAACTACAGTATGTAGCCACAAGGGAAACAGAGTCTGGGTCTCTCTGTAATCGTCCCCGCCCCAGATAGAAACACAAGTAAAACTCTGCCAAATCAGTGAAAATCAGTGAAAGCTGATTGACTGATGGGATATGCAAAAAAGGTGAACAACATTTGAGCAAGTTTCCATCCGCAGTCCATAACTGAACATGTCAGAGATTTGGTTGTGTTTGAGGATAAAAACAATGAAGAATATTTGGCCCAATACAAATTCTTCCCCTTAGCCCTTCCCAATCATTTAGCCCTCCAAACGGAGGATTATGAAATAATAGTACCTAATGTCATCAATAATCGCCGGTCTGTTAGTGTTAGCGCAGTGTTTCCCACGCTTTAATATAAATAACAACAGCGGTTTTATAACTTTAAAAAGGTTGTGCTACAACAAGAAGTCATTACTTACATTTAAATGTAAACGTCTGTGATTCAGAGTGCACTCGTGAAGAAAAATGCTTCTCAGCGCGACGTGGTTTATCCTCGCGGAGGACTTTGGACCCCTCTGTTTGGAGGATGAAGTTAAAAGAATAATAATCCCAGACATGACTTCCACTTAAATTCCCACTTCAGATTAAAGGGAAGGGAAGAATTTGGATTGGGTCTTTATGGGTCCAAACAGGATCAACAAGCAACAAACAAGTGACACTATGACTGTCATGGTAACCGGGTGAGGTGTGGCAGACCCAGAAGCTGTAACCCGGAAAGATCACGGAATGCAGAATGAGGGATGAATAAATCGTTATTGTGCGGTAGATTTCTGTTGACTCAAAGCGGGAGCAGAGTTTTTTTGTGGAGGCTGGAGACAGTGGTTTCAGAGCTTGAACTCGTCTCAGGAAGATGAGGTCGAGCGAAGGATCAGGTGTGGAGAGGTGAGTAGCTTCACAATGACTGTCAACCCAGGATTTGAAGCCTCGAACAACCAAACAGTTACTCAAACCTTTGATCTACAGCTCTTCTGTTACTACTTGATGACACATGGACACAACAGAGATTCATTTGGAAATTCCTACTGTTCATACCTGCTCTGTCTATCCTCCCCCAGCACCAGCTGCAGTCACAGATGTGCGGGTCAGTAACAATGGCCGGACAGACTTCTTGACGGTGTCCTGGGGCCAGGCTCCAGGTGAGGTGGACAGTTACCTGGTGACTCTGGCAGACCGGGACAGGACGCTCCACACTGTGGCTGTCTCCAAATCCAACCCCAGCTGCGTCTTCAATTCGCTGGTTCCTGGAAGGCTTTATAACATTTCCATCACCAGCTGCAGTGGGCGTTACCAAAACAGCACCTTCATCCAGGAGAGAACCCGTAAGTTGTTGATTCTGATCCAGAAGGCTTGTTTAAGTGTTTCTTATCATGTCATCTAGCACTTGTTCTTTGTCCACATAAAGAGTACCTTTATAGCATGAAACTCACCCCACGATTTGACCTTCAGAACCAGCCAAGGTGCAAAGCCCGACAGCGGCCCACGGCGCCAGAGACGACTACCTGAAGGTGTACTGGCGCCATGCCGCCGGAGACCTGGACCGGTACCAGGTGTTCATCAAACACAACAACACTCTCCTTCAGAATAAGACGTTGCCAAAAGTGCAGAGTGAGTGCGTGTTCATGGGCCTGGCGCCTGGACGCCTGTACACAGTCCTGGTGAACACCTGGAGTGGGGCGTATGAGGCCAGCGCCTCCACCTATGGTCGGACCTGTGAGTACCAGCCACCACACTGACAACCACACAAGCAGAGTTGGAACCTGGTCTGCTAACTGACCAATCCATCATGTGACCTTGTGTTTATGACTCTCCTACCAGCGGCTTTACACCCTCCCAGATTTTTTTTGGGGGGGTTTTTGTCAAATGAACTGTTAGGCGATGTACTTATATTTTTGCCTTTGAGGACATTTTAGTAATTCAGGGGCTGACACATTTTCATTGAGTGGTTGGGAGGATAGCAACAAGATGGAGGCTGCTTGAAAGTGAGGAAGACTTAGTTGATCACATTTCCAGAAATAATAGCAGTAGTGTCCAAAGAAGGATGGAAGCAATCACTGAACAAGTCAACAATAAAACAGCATTAAACATTTGATCTCAGATTTGGTTTGCAGAGCCCCAGTGGAATCCATGGAGTTAAACTAAAACGACTGTCACCCAAACACATCAAGACACAAAGGCTAACTTCAGATCATGTCTTGTTTTCAGTGCCAGCACCGGTCAGATCTCTGGCTCTAACAGGGTCAGGGACAAAGGAGCTACGGGTGTCATGGCTGCCGGCTGAAGGTGACGTGGATCACTATGAGGTGCAGCTGCTGTACAGCGACATGAAGGTGTTTCCACCTGTCACTCTGGGCAGCAACGTAAGGGTGTGTGTGCTGACATCGCTTACACCCGGGCGACTTTACAAGATCCTGGTGTCCACCTTCAGCGGTCCCAACCAGAGGGCCCACTTCATTGAAGGCCGTACAGGTCAGTGCCCCTCTATGAAAACATAAACCATCCCCACTGAGAATGAACAGTTCTGTGACCTGACCCTGACCAGTGCTGGAAACACACATACCATGTTATAAAACCAATTAGGAACAATACTGTGGTTCTTGAATGAACTCTGAGTCCAGAAGATGACCTTCGAGATGCTTCTCATCTTCCTCAGTTCCCAGTAAGGTGAAGAACATCCATGTCAGTAATGAAGGGGGCAGCAGCAGCCTTAAGGTGAGCTGGACTCCAGGACAGGGCGACGTGGATGAATACTCTGTGTTTCTGTACCAAGGAGGCCGAGAGCTCAGCGTGCGTGCCGTCCTCAAACGGCAAAATGAGTTGACCTTTGATTCACTGCAGCCAGGTCAGCTGTACAGCATCGTAGTTCAGTCTGTGAGCGGGCAGCTTCTGAACAACCACAGCACCACTGGCCGCACAGGTGAGTCCCCTCACAACCACAACTCTGCACCTATCAGCTGAAGACAACCAGTTTAACAGCAGGTCTCTGTCCCACAGTCCCACTGTCAGTCACGGGACTGCAGGTGGATCCCCTTCAAAGCACCTGCAGCCTCCAAGTGAGCTGGCAGGAAGCTCTGGGCATTGCAGATGGATACGTCCTGCAGGTCCTGGATGACAGAGGAAGCCTGGTCACAAACGCCTCACAGCCCTTTGGACTCACACGTCACAGGTTTGATGGCCTTGAACCAGGCAAGAACTACCAATTGCTGGTCCAGACCACGAGTGGAGGCATCAACAGTCAAGGGGTCAGCATCAAGGCTCGAACATGTAAGAAACAAGTTCACGTGCCAAATCAACTTTAATCTGGTTACCAGACCTTTCAAAATGATACAGTATATACAGCCCACCATCAACACTGACAGGGGGTTTCATGAGGTGGGTCTTTCTTTGGGGGCCCTTCTTTGTGCCTGTGGTTGGGGTGGAGGTATAATAAAAAAAAAGTATATGCATATAATACAAATACAATTTATCCTCAATTACAAAAGGGGTTTATTCAAATATACACCTCTTGTGTCGGAACATTCACACCCCCCTATTGTGACAGTAAAATCTGCCCAACACAACAGGCCTTCACCTCTCACTTGTTTGCTCTGGTGATGAACAAGTTTTAAAAAAGAAAAAATGTTCTTCTGCTCTGTCTTTACTTCCTGTTCCATCAGGGCCTGCCGCCATCACCAGCCTGTCCATCAAAACCAGCACCACCACAAGCCTGTCCTTTCACTGGTCACCACCAGAGGGAGACTTTCAATTTTATGAGATCTTCTTGTATAAAAGCGACAACTCCCTGCAGGAAAGTCGGCGTTTGCAGTCCAGCAGTCAGCAATGTTCCTTTCAGGGTCTCCGACCCGGGGCGCCTTATCGGATGGTGATTGTGATCCACAGCGGCACGCAGACCAACCAAACCTCCATGTGGGCCAGGACAGGTAACACCAGGACTTGACTTTGGTGGCTTTTTCCCACTGTGCAAACTTGCAGGTCGTGTCACAGAACATGGTTCTCCGCAGTGCCAGCAGCGGTGGTGTCTCTGAAGGCTAGCAGTGGGAACCAGTCCGACCGTCTGTGGGTGACGTGGGATCATGGTGCGGGGGACTTGAGCGGGTACCTGCTGTCGCTCTACAATCCTGATGGCTCCAAGCAGGCTGAGCATCAGCTGGGCTCAGATTCCACAGAGTTTGTCTTCTCGGGCCTCGTACCGGGCCGACAGTACCAAGCTGAGGTTCTGAGTCTGAGCGGAGAACTCCACAACCGAGCCAGCACCAACGGCCGGACGGGTAAGACTTTATTCTGACACTAATGTGCAATCATCCATTTTTTTGACCCACGATATCCCTTTGGGGGTACCAGAACCTGTCCCAGCTACTGTTGGACCAAGGCGAGGTACATTTTGGATAGGCCACCAGTCTGCCAATCAACATATGAATTAACAGACAAAAGTTCCCATCTGGAGTTCGAACTAGGGCCTTGTCATGAGGCAAGAGCGCTAACCTGCTTTTTGTTTTATTGAATCTGACGATTCACACCAGGGATGTTAGACACATCTTATAAATGACTCGTCCACAAGTCTATCCTCAAACTAGATAGTTAGTGTCTCTGCACCAACCAGCTGAGCTGAACGTTTACAGTGTGACTTCAGCATCACATGCGTAAATAATCTTCTTAAAGGATAACCAAACAGGGAAGTTGGAGGCTGACTCCACCCACAGCTAAAATGTGAAAATCTAGTCAGAGGGGTGGGGCATGGGGAACAGGACTGTCATCATTGCTGGAGCTGCAGATCATGACGTGGGACTTCTGAAACTTACATCTTAAAATCACAAAATTCTTCTGTAATACCTCAATTCAACCTGTAGGGGGCAGCACATAGGCGGTTTTTGACTATATTTTCAAGAATTAAACAATTTTATTTTAAATGATCAGAAATTTGGGAATGGAACAGACAGCACTTTTAAAGCCCCATATATAGAGGTCAACAGACAAAAACCATTGAGTTAGGGTTTGGTGACCCTTTAAAGTGCCTCTCCAACTATAATTTTTTTTCTATTATAAAATCATTCCTTGTGATCTTTTAACTGTGATTATACGTTTTTAGCCCAAATTTTAAAAAACTTGTTTTGTTTTATGGACAATTTTTGCAGCGCAGCAGGAGCTCATTAAAAACTCTCTTCTTTCTCGTAGGGGGACTGTTGGTGCGGATGCTAGCACAGCTAATATCCCAGCAACACTTTGTCTACACTCTCTCCTGCAAGCTTATAGCAGCTCACAAGCCCAAGCTAACATTAGCTCTTTTTTAAACTGCTGTTTTTATCAAATTTTTGATTAAATTAATACTCAGAAATGCAGTTTTAATTCTAAATTCTTTTTATTTGTCCTCCATCATAACAAAATGCTACAAGAACATAAGAAAAACAACAAAAACATCCTTTTCATTGGAATGGGGCCTTAAAGTACATGTACCCATAAATGTAAAGCGAACAATGTGCTTGAAAAGGAGTGGGTAAGAAGAGTCTTGTGTGGTCCCACCCCTTTTTACAACACCTTATTACATGTTTCTATTTACAGTTTTTTCCTAAAAAAAACCACTTCAAATGACCTTCTGTATAACACCTCTGCACGAAGACTTTTGCTCATTTGTCTATAACTATCATTTCAAACCTTGTAAAGACTCTGCAGCAACATTTTGTATGTTTTTTTTTTTTTTTTTTTTTTTATAAATGTAAACTTTTCTTTGAACCCATTCCATAAATCCACAACATAAACTGACAACAGAATTCTACTCATGAACTCATGAAGAAACACTGTAGATGCTGACAGTCCTTTGACGCTTCTTTCTTACTTCTCAGCTCCTAAACCTCCCACATCCTTCCTGTTTGGGGGGGTCACTAACACCTCGTTGGAGATCACCTGGACTGGCCCCGTGGACTCAGACTATGATGACTTTGACCTGCAGTGGAACCCTCACGACCAGCTGTCTGTCACGAACCCGTACCACAGCAGGACATCGGGCAGTCGTATCCTGACAGGTCTGTTCCCTGGACGGCTTTACAGCTTCAGCCTTCGTACCATCAGTGGGGCCACACAGCCAGGGGGCATGGCCACCCGCAGCACCCCCATCTACAGCAGCATCAGAACCAGTGAGTGGCAGAGCCTAACTTCATCTTTGTTTTTAATTTTTAGAAACCGAACATCAGAATATTTATTAGTTTGAGGGACCTCCATGTGAGCTGTAGCTTCAGTCCAGTCAGAACCTTTCTGTCCCCACAAACCTTTAGGAAACCAAGTCATTTGTCCGATCAGTGATGATGGAGGAAGAACCTTAAAGCATCCCGTCATCCCCGGGTGCTCTGTTTTCTTGTGCAGGGCCAGGGCGAGTCATCGGCTTCCACTGCCGGCCCCAAAGCTCCACCTCCATCTCCTGTTCCTGGACACCCCCAGAGGCCGATTACGACTCCTACAACATTGAGTGTGTTCATCAGGACTCCCGCACCCTTGTCTACTCTCGGCGCACCGGCAGAGACTCCACCAGCTATGTCATTACTCAGCTGGAGCCTCACAGACGCTATACAGTCTCCGTAAAGGTCATCTCTGCTGGGACCACCAGCAGAGAGGCAGAGGACAGCGTAGTCACCATGATTGATCGTAAGAGATGCTGGATCACAATGAACCTTCTGTGAGCCGAGCAGGAGGGTCACGTACTCTCTGCCCGTCCCCTGCAGGTCCTCCTGCACTCCCCATTGGTACCCGGGTCAGTGAGAGGTCCACAGTTGTTTCCACCGGCTCCATCTTGTTCTGGTTTAACTGCAGCTGGTTCAGTGACACCAATGGTGCTATCAAGTTCTTCAGTGTGGTGGTGACAGAGTCTAACGGTGAGTGGACCGGACTGTGGACTGTAGAGGAATGCTTTGATCTGGAATAATATTCCTTCCTGTTTTTTTATTCATAGTAATGTTAAAAAATTACCTTTTTTTAAGTTTTAAAAATTCAGTTTTAGTGTGTTCAATAAATATTTCTCCTGTTTGATGAGTTTTAGATTTTGGCACCTCTGATCTAGGTTCAACAGTTAGTGAAGAGTGCGGAAAAGAACTAAAGAAGCGAGAGTAATAGTAATAATTCAATTTTGAGTTGCCAAAAGTTTCATAATTTCTTTGCTTTTGACACTTAATTGGAAATAAATCTTCGCAAAATGCTGTCATCTCTGAGCACAGCTCAGATGAACAGACAACATTCCTGTTGTTTCTCGTTAATTGTTTTCTCATAATTGTTTATATAATATATTTTGTCTCATAATTGTATATATTTTTTTCTCATAATTCTTGCCCTATATACCTTTAAAATTGTAAATATACAACTTAATTCTCATAGTTTAACAGTTACAATTTTTTTCTTGTAAAATGTAAAACTTTAACGTTGTAATTTTAAAAAATATATATTTTGTTTGTAAACTGGCTCTTCTTGGAGTGTTTTACGGCCCACGGGCCGGATTCGGCCTGCCTCCACATTTGGCCTGATCCACTGAACTGAATCAGTGACAAATTAATTCATTTTATTCCGGTAACGCCACAAAATCAAATGACTGAGTATTAGGACAAAAAATTATGATATGAAATTTAAAGTTGGACATTTGAAAACATTATATAGCCTTTGGGACTTTTCCATTTCTATAATTTGAAGATCAAATAGTTATTTTTGTTTATTCTCTATTTCATACATAGTGTTAAAAAGAAACGCTATTCATCTCCTGACTTTTATCTACCAAAATCTGCCCGTTAAAAACTAAAAATTTATATAATCTGAAGTTTTATCATCTAAAACAAAAGACTGGATTTATTTCCATGTCATAAAAAACTGGAAGCTGTGCAGAAAAATGAGCGTTGGTGTGATATGCTTTCTCTCAGTAAAGAGATTAAAAAGCTGTATTTGAACAAGCTGGAGACAACAAAGAAACAAAAAAAACAAAAGTTCTGTTGAAGAATATATGGAAAGCTGTCCCGGCATTTTGCTGATTAGGATGATTTACCTTTTACTAACAATCATCTTAAAAACTAATTTCCATTTTTTTAAACTCAGCAGTTACACTGATGTCTGTCAGATACCAATCAGACCATTCAGAAGCAGACAATTTTGATAAATATCAATGGAAAATTTGCTTAGTGAGATTATTACAATCATCAAAACAAATGACTGATTCTGTTTACATGTTAGATTTAAACACAGGCAATATTTAAACTGGTAAAATGTAGAATTCCAAATATAAAAACAGGAATAAAATCTGTCTGTGACCCATTTGCAGGTGTGGAAGATTCCCTGCCCGACCAGTATCACCCACTACCTTCTTACAGGGACTACATCTCCAACAGCTCCATCAAGTCCTACCAAACCAGTTACTTCTCCAGCGACTGCTCAGAGAGCCTGGATAGCAATGCTAACGTCTTCAACATCAGCCTGGGGTCAGGCATGGAACCGCTGGGGGGTCCCTGTGAGCCCAGCAGTGACCTAAACCAGTTCTGTGATGGACCACTGAAGCCCAGGACTTCCTACAGGTATCCATGACCTCATCCTGTCATCACAGTTCAAAACTTAAAGTCCCCCCCCCAATGAAAATCCTGTTTTTTGAGTTTTTAACATCTGTGTGTGGCATTTTTCTTCAAAAAGAGAACAAATGTAATAAGGAATCATTTAGTTTTTGCATTTCCGAGTAATTCTCCTTTTAATTCTCTGTCAATCCAACAGTCTTGGACAGACTCTGTTTTTCATCAATCATCTTCTTTCTGCTGCACATGCACTAAACCCTCATCTGGTCCGGCTAGCGTGTCTAGTTCAGGTTCTGGAGAAGAGAAGATGCTACCTTCACATTGACTGCAGTCAAATCAGCCGCCGTTCACATTTCTGTGCTCCAATCAGCCGTCACTGGATTTTTGCTTTGACTTTCATCCAATACTTACGCTAGCAGTCCTGAGAACGCTGGAAAATCTCCACCAGACTCCACGGAGCTTCTTGATGTGACCACGGAAATGTGAACGGCGGCTCATTTGACCGCAGTTGGAAAGGATTGTAATCAATGAAAGAGCATTTGGATGTTAGCTTTCATTATTTTCTGCTCTGAGAAACCAATGGATTGAATGGATTGATCACAGCAACGTCAAGAAACATTGGAGAATGAGCTCAAAGAATCTTTGGTGAACTGGAAGGAGAAAGAATCAGGATTTTGGAGGAAGTTCTGTCCATGAAAAATCTCAGCTGACATCTGGATCAGAACCATACGGCTGGACATTACCCAGATTGATGGATGATTTTATGTAGCAGCGGTGAAGATTTACGCAAGTGAGACACAGAACTATCTTAATCAGGGGTGGGGCTACTCAGCTAAACTCCAAAAGCCACGCCCCCTCAGAGGAGAATTTGGAAACAGAGGCTTCAGATCAACATGAAAAATTACTTTTTTAGAGATCAAGTTTGTGGAATTTTGTTTAAAAACTTCATAATCATAATTATAACACTACTACGAAAAAGAGCTCTGTAAAAATCCCACCACAAATAACCCAGTTCTAAATGCTCCTGGATGACCTTCAGGTTCCGGTACAGGAATAATAAGTTGATTCTGGGAGTGCTAATGTCTTCTAGGCTCAGCATTCGGGCTTTCACTCAGCTCTTCCATGAAGACTCAAAGGACATCAGCACCTTCAGTCCTCTGTTCAGCGACACGTATCTGTCTCTGCCCATTGTCACTGAGACTGGTAAGGACTTTCCACAACCAACCACCCTCAGGCTATGTGGAAAAGGGCCAAGACATTAATAGAAACATCCTGGAAACTGTGCCGCAGAAAGTCTGAGCGGGGTCATTGGAGGCATCAGCGCTGGACTTTTCCTCGTAGCAGTGGTCGTGGTTATCACCGCTCTGTTGGTTTGCAGACGCAGGGTTGACAGAGTGTGAGTATCTGCACGCGAGCAGTCACTGACAGGGATACAACACTAGCTGACTGGAAGATGACAGCTGGGCTTTAGTTCTGCAGAACCTGCTAATCACCTCTTGCTGTTGGCTTCAGGGGCGAGGAAAGGCCTGTTCTGGGAATGAGTCAGAGGAGGGACAGAATGAGTACAGGAACCCAGCTGGGTATCAAAGGGTAAGAAACGATGTCTGATCTTATTGGTTACAAATATTGTGTTGGCTGAGTTTGATTTGAACCGTTTCTTCTCTTTGTTTCGCAGAAGCAGAAGAACCTTTAGGTAAGACATTCAGATGTTCTAAGTTTTGCTAGTGGAGTTCTGGTGATATCTGTTGCTAAACGTCTCCTCGCCACCAGCAGTCCCATCAGGATCATGAACTTTGAGTCCCACTTCATCAAGCTGCAAGCAGACTCCAACTATCTTCTGTCAGAAGAGTATGAGGTGAGTCATCTCGAGCTGTAAGTTTAGTGCGGTACCAGTCGGCACAGTACGCTTGTTTTTTGACCTGTTCTTGGCGGCTGGACACATCGGATCCAGGGAATCCTCCATGAGCTGCTCAATGATATCTGGAAAACATGTAATTGCACCAACTCCTGAGCCCCACCCCTGTTAGAATAAGATCACTACTAACAGGAACTTTCGCTGTTAAACACACAGTAGCTAATGTGTAGCTCAGGAGACCGATTTTGTCATTTTCATCATCTTACATCAAGGGTCTGCAACCTGCAGCTCCAGATCCACATGTGGATCTTTTATCTCTCCATGGTGGCTCCTTGGCCAAACATAAATGAGTCAGGGAGACTTCTGACTCAGCCATGTCAACCGTCCGAGTCAGCAGCTCCCCCTAACCAAAACTACCAGAAGAAAACCAAAAAAACAAAGCCTGCAAACTAAGACTACCAAGTCTAACCCCAAAATAAAATAACAAAACCCAGCAGCGTAAGACTGCTGAGGACAATAAGGGGAAAAAGAACAAAATAAATAAATAAAAGAAAAATGAATACCATTTTTTAAAGTAAGGATTACTTAATTAGCATTTATTTGATTCAACTTTATTTATATAGCTCAATATCACAAAGAAAATTTGCCTCATTGGGCTTCATGCCGGTAATTTTTACAAAATGTTTTATTTTTTTATTTAGACTAGTTAAAGTTATAAATTGATGGCTGAGGTGCACATAGATGATAAACTATGTAGGTTTTTACATCCCTGTTGACCTGAAGACATCTTGTTTGGTCATCTCTTCCTCCAGAATTAAAAAAATTTATATGCAAAACAAAACTTTGGTGAAAAGTTTCATCTTTTATGAGTTAAAAGCACATATTATCTTGTGCTTCACAACATTGGTTACTAGCTGTTCAGAGCTGGACTTAGATGATCCTGTTTGGCACAGAATGTCTTTTAGTTTGAAAATAAGTTAAAAACACAAACACACTTTGAGATATGCTGGTTTCTTTTTATGTTTTTGCTTTTGTTCGTGCCAAAAATTGACAAAATTAATATTTATTCTTAAGAAAAGAAGGTTGTGAACGCAAATCCAAACTTCTTAAAGGCTAAAGTAAAACTATGCGGCTCCTTCTAGGTTTTGATCTGTAGAAATTGAGCCCAAATGGCTCTTTTACTGTTAAAGGTCGCCGACACCTGTCTTAGGGAGATGGATTTCTTTGAATTTCATAGACTTTTTAGGTTATTGTTTTCCTTCCGTCAGGACCTGAAGGATGTTGGCCGGAATCAGCCTCTGGACTCAGCACTGCTTCCAGAAAACCGTGGGAAGAATCGGTACAATAACATCCTCCCCTGTAGGTGACCCCCTCCAGCCCACTCACTGCTTGGTTCTGTTTGTGTGGAGCTTCAGCTCTGCTTTGTTTGTACACAGATGATTCCACCAGGGTGAAGCTCTCCTATGTGGACGATGATCCCTGTTCGGACTACATCAACGCGAGCTACATCCCAGTATGATCCTAATGGCCTTTTATACACCGACACACTTGACTTCTCCATCCATGTCAATCAGTCTCAGCTTTAAAATAGATCCAGAGGAAAACTTTAATTTACACCAAACTAGAATATTAACGCATAGAGATAGCAATGCTCATTCAAAATAATCCAACAGAGGAACAATGATTGAAATGTTTGTGGTACAGTTCTGGTTTAGTGTTTGTTGTTTGGTTTGGCGTGTGTTAAATCTTGGACCAATCTTGATTTAATCATGGGGCGTTCTCCTACTGCAGGGGGGTCCAAAGTCAGTCCTTGAGGGCCGGTGTCCTACATGTTTTCCAACCAACCTACCATTGAATCTCCTTATTGGCCAAACACACCTGATCCAAGTAATCCGCACCAGATAAGGAAGGATTTTCTGGACAACCAGCAGGATTGACTTTGGACACCCATTGTTCTTTGTTTGGTGCTTGTCCATCCCTTTTTAATCTTTGCTTAGTCTTGGTACACTCCTGGTTTAAACTTGAAACAGTCTTGGTGTGTTTAGTTTTGAGATAGTTTCGGTTTAGTCACAATTTTATCCTAGAACAGAACTGATTTAGATCTTGCTAGGTGGAGTCTTGATGGAGGCCTTGTTTAGTCTCTGAAAAGTCCTAATTTATTCTTGATGCAGTCCACATTCTGTATACTTGGATTCCTGGTTTACTACTGTTTTCTAGACCTAATTTACACTTAATTTTGTCCTGGTTTAGTTTGGTTTTGCCCTAGTTTAACTTTGGTGCAGTCAAGGTACAGCTAAAGCACGGTTCTGGAAAAATTAGTTTGGAATGGTTCGGATCAGTCTGATCTGATACCTCACTACATCAGAATAAACCTGCAACTTTCTATCAGCATATTTTAGCTTAGTGATGACACTGAAGTCTGTTTCTGCTGATTTAAAACAAATCGACTCTTTCAGGGCAATAATTTTCGCCGGGAGTACATCGCCACACAGGGTCCCCTTCCAGGAACTAAAGATGATTTCTGGAAGATGGTGTGGGAACAGAACGTCCACAATGTGGTGATGGTCACGCAGTGTGTGGAAAAAGGCAGAGTGAGTGCAAGCAGGAAACATCTTCAGTCTGTTTTTATTTTATGTACTTACCCCTAAGAAGTTATTCAACAACTTAGAATTTGATTTTCATCTACTTGCTTGGTTAAATTCTGTTTTTATTACTAATGTCAAATGTACTTTCATATTCATTGTTGTTTTTATTTCATTCTTTTATTTAAGTTTAACATATGAAAAGCCAATTTGCAACCGAGCTTGTCTCACATCGTTACCGAAAAAAAAAGAAACAATAGACTGAGATCTGTTTTGCTCTGATCTTAATAATCAGTTCAGTTAGACTTAGGCTTTATTTCAGTGATTACCTAAGAGTGACTAACAGGTTACATTGAAGAGTTTTTAGTGTAATCCTCTAACTGAGAAAACAAAAGGTGAAATTGATGAGGAAATCTCCCTCTTTTATCCTTAATTGTCTCCAGTTAGAAATGTTGCAGCAGTTCAGTTAATACAAGTTTGCTTGTCATTCAGGTAAAGTGTGACCACTACTGGCCCTTTGATCAGGACCCGCTCTACTACGGAGACCTGATTGTGCAGATGCTTTCTGAGTCGGTTCTGCCAGAGTGGACGATCCGAGAGTTCAGAATCTGCAGCGTACGCATTCCAAGTTCCTGAACCAGAACCCATGCTTTCAGGAGTCAAATAAAGACCTAAACCCAGTTTGGGGTTTTATGTTAGCTCCTCCCACACTCACTCTTGTGTTTCTGTGTCCAGGAGGAGCAGCTGAGCTTCAGCCGTTTGGTTCGGCAGTTTCATTACACGGTGTGGCCCGATCACGGCACTCCCGACAACACTCAGTCCCTTATCCAGTTTGTCCGAACAGTGCGGGACTACGTCAACAGGTCACCTGGTTCTGGTCCTACTGTGGTCCACTGCAGGTAAAGAACGGTCTATTTGTAATGCTGTTTATGCTAAGAATGTAACCCAGACTGGTGCCAAAGCTTAAAGGGCAGAAAGAAATTCATTGTTGTAAGAGAGAAATTAATTTAATGAATTGCTGAGCATAGCTAGAATAGATAAGGTCCATCTACCAGTATTAGGGAGATTGTTAATAATTCTTTTTTTTTTTTTTTTTTTTTTTTTAGCAAATTTGATTTGAGACTGGAACTCGAACCTTACATGGTTTGTGATTGTATCTAATAAACTGTTCATGTATCTGTGGAGATTCTCATTCATTCTCATTGGCCCTAAATAACAAATCAACATCAACAAACCACTCAACGCTAAAACATATTAAACCTCTTAAGATCCGAGTTAAATGTTTGAGCTAAACCTCTACACACAGTCACAGGTTCCTAGTTAAGCAGAGTTAACTACTGTAGTACAATAACACAAAATGAGATGTCCACACATGTGGATACCAGGTCTTAAAGACATTAGAGACCTCAACGACTATTAAGAAGCAAAATAATTACAAAAAAGGCAACATTACATTTTGGACATCAAAAAAAAATTCCAAGAACCAAAACATAATTCAAAAAGACAATTAAAAAAATGAATTAAAGTGTTTTGGAGAAAATATCAAAACTAAAATGTTGAAAAATGAAACAAACTAAGAAACCGGAAAAGGTTGGAATTATCTGATTTCACTGATTGGATAAGGACATTTGTTTGCCTTTAAAACCAGAAATAATTTGGAATAATAAAGAAGATATTTATTTCAATTTCTGACCACAGACACTGCGAAAGTGTAATGATTGTTCAATTTCTACTCCGTACCACAGTTCAGACTATACATCTTTCTGCCTTCTCTCTTCTCCAACTCATCATCAATCAGTGATGTCCCAGATGTTCCAGTTTCTTATATTGTTTCATTTCTTTTTTTCCATTTCATTTTGGATTTCATTGTACTAGTGACTATGACAAAAAAGATCTAACTATCTATCCTCTGGAAATAACTTGTTTTCTGAGATTTTTTTTTGTTTGTTTGTTTGTTTTGGTTTTGGGATTTTTTTTTTTTATTTTAAAATATAATGTTAATTTTTTTTTTTTTTTTGATTGTCTGTGATCTTTAATATGTTTCTACGTTGAGTTTGTAAAGTAAAAAATAAGCACACAAGAGCTTTATCTAAAGCAAATGGGATCCTTGTTTTCAAAACCAGAGTTCTGTTATTGGGTTCAAATCAATCTTAGAGTGACTTTTCATGCTTGACAAACCAAAAAGGACCTTAGAGAACAGAAAGTCTCAATCAAACCAGACCAAATCTACCAATGTGAATGAATTTTGAAAAAAAGGGTAATCGTAGCTGCCATCTAAAAAGTTTGAAGTGGAGAAAATCTACCGGAACCAAAATTTAAAACAGGCGCTGGTCACAATCCGTAGCTTCTATAGTCAATGACCTACTGTGTCTATGTGTTTGTGTGTGTCTTAGTGCTGGAGTAGGCCGTTCAGGGACTTTTATTGTCTTGGATCGAGTGCTACAGCAGCTGGATGTCAGGGACACAGTGGACATCTACGGCGCTGTCTTTGATCTGCGACTCCACCGTTCACACATGGTGCAGACTGAGGTAGGAGGACTGAATCTTTTTTGCTTGTGCATGCTCAGCAAAGCACATGAAAAGTATTGTTACTATATCAGGATACATGTCTGAAATCATAGGAGCACTCATCTTAAGGATTATAAGAGCACTGAAATGTAATGATCAACTTTATTTGTATAGCACTTTACCTGCCACAAAACATCTCAAAATGCCCTCCATTCATTCATCTTCTTGGCCGCTTTGTCCCTTTCGGGGTCGCCGGAGCCTAACCCGGTTACTGATGTGCGAAGGCACGGTATACCCTGGTATAATCAAGCACACATTCACACCTAGGGTCAATTTAGAGTAATCAATTAACCTATGAAGAATGTTTTTGGACGGTGGGAGGAAGTCGGAAACACCAGAGAAAACCCACGCATATAATACTAGTAAGATTAAAAAATGTAGTTAAAACAGCAATCATCATAAAAATAAATGAAGACGCATAAAAAACCAACACATGTAAATATTCCACAATTACCGTTCAATCAAAAATAGCACATACTTGTGTAGCACTTACCTTCCTCAAAGTCCCAAAGCGCTTTACAGTCACAGTTCATGTCAGTGTTTATAGTAGCATTTGATGATGTCAAAGCTCATGCACGGGGTCATGCCAGGGTTTTTGTATGAGGTCATTTTAGTGCCTAAATCAGGGTTCATATGTTAGCACATATCACAGATCATATAGATCAGGGATGCACAATATGGTAAATGGTGTATACTTGTATAGTGCTTTCTACCTTCCTTTGAAGGCCCAAAGTGCTTCACAGTCACAGACCCATTCACCCATACATTCATACACTGGTGGTGGCTCCGCTACCGAACACTGGCGCCAACCTCCCACCAGAGGCAATTTGGGGTTCAGTGTCTTGCCCAAGGACACTTCGACACATGGGCGGGCAAGTAATCTTCCGATTGTGAGTTGACTGCCCTACCGCTGCACCACAGCCGCTCCTCATTTGCGATCAACCTTTCAATTGTGAAGGATGCATGGGTAGATTGCAGGCCATCAAAAATAAGCAAAAAGATATATACACTCAACAGCCGTTTTATTAGGTACACTGAGCAGTGGGTTGGATCCCCTTTTGCCTTCAGAACTGCCTTAATCCTTGTGACATAGATTCAACACAGTACTGGAAACATTCCTCAAAGAGTTTGGTCCATATTGACATGACAGCATCACACAGTTGCTGCAGATTTGTCGGCTGCACATCAATGATGCAAATCTCCCATTCCACCACTTCCTGATTGTGCTCTATTGGGTTGGGATGAAGTTAAAGTCAAAGTCGCTCAGTGGCAGGTCATAACAGCAAAGCAGTCCCACGAAGGCTGGAAACGGAACAGTACTGGAAAGTATATGGGAGGAAGAGACAGCACACAACAGCAATGCTCAATGGCTGGTCTCTGAAAAAAAAGCAAAGCAACCTTCCTGAACAGAATCCAGTAATCATCACAGACTCAAACCTTCAAGAAAGAGCCTTGGGTATGAAGAACTGGACAGCACCACTGAACTAGCTGCTAAGAGATGGGACTCACACTGAATTGCTAATGGTGGGGCAAAGGATCCTGATCGAGAAAGATTCCTTGAAGGGTGCAACCAATAACTCTCCTCACAACCAAAATAAATAAGCACATGGATGAGAACATGAGGAATGTGTAGAAGGGCATTTGTAGAGATACCAGAGGAGCCAAACAGCAACTCTTGGTTGACAGAAGAGTCTCTCAAGACTGAAGGTCACAACACACTTACCTGTGCACAGCCTGGATTGATTACAAGAAAGCCTTTGACTCAATGCCCCACACATGGATCATTGAATGCTTGGAGCTGTAAGACATAAACAGGAGTCAAAGGGCCTTCATATGAAACTCGAGGAGGTTGTGGGAAACCACCCTTAAAACCAAGGGTAAGCCACTTGGACAAATATCCATCAAATGTGGCACCAAAGAGATATTCTGTTCTCACTGCTCTTGTGCATAGGACTGAACCCCCTTGGGCAAACAATCAACGAGACTAGCTTTGGATACCAACTTAGAAATGGGCACACTGTCATACACCCCCATGAAGACATGGATAATATCAAGCTATGTGCTAAGAGTGAACACGACATTGACTCCCTGATCCACACCACAAGGATCTACAGTACTGACAAGAGGATTTGGACTTGAGAAATGCAGTTGCGTTGAAGACAGTTACAAGTACCTTGGAACTCCACAGAGAAATGGCAACCTGGAACAGGCAACGAGGAAAGCTACAACAGCCAAACACCTCCAGCGAGTAAGGCAAGTTCTGAGAAGCCAGCTCAATGGCAAGAACAAGACCCAGACAATAAACAGTTGCGCGTTGCCAGTTATCAGATACCTTGCAGGAATAATAAGATGGCCTAAGGAAGAGACACAGACCATGGATAGTAACCACTAGGAGTAATGTGGGGTACAGTGTCTTCCTCATTGACACTTAGACATGAGTGGCGAAGGAGAGAACCCTGGGATCAAACCTGTGTTCCTCTGATCAGAGGTCAACCACTCTACCTCTACATCAAGCCACCCGAACATTTTACAACTCAGTTCAGGTTCAAGTCTTGGCCGTCATGGGTTCATATTTGGACTATGGTCAGTAATTTCCTTTGAGTTCTTGTCAGTGCTTATCTCAAGGTTTATATCACAATTCATACCATGGATCATGTTTAGACTCATTGTAGAGTTCAGATGAGCTCCTATCAGGGATAATGTTAGAGTTTATGCCAGAGCTTGTGTTGGGGTTTATGCACAAGATTATGTTGCAGGGGTGTCAAACTCAAGGGCTATAGGCTCATATCAGGGTCCATGTCTTAGCTTGTGTCAAGGTTCATATTTGAGCTAATGTCAGAAGACCTTGTCAGAGGTCATTCATGAGCTCACGTTAGGGTTTGTGTATAGTCAAATTTCAGTGTTCACATCAGGGTCAATCAATAAATAAATCTCGACTTATCTCAGAACTCATGTCAGGATTCTTGCCATAGTTCGTCTTAGGGCCAACATAAGGGTTTGCCTCAGCGCTTACTTTGTGGTTGATCTTAGGGGTCTTGTTCAGGCTAATTTCAGTCTTTGATGGAGCTTGGGTTCATAGTTTTTCTCACACTAGCCTTTATGTCAGGAGGAAGAGAAGCAATACTGTGTTTATCTGAAAGCCTTCAAGTCATTATTCAAATTCTTTCTTACATGTATCATCAGGAGGGCGGGGGCTCTTTTTCATTAACGGCAATGCCTAACATGCAGCTCTGCCCCCCAGGGTCAGTACTCTTACCTGCATCACTGTGTTCGAGATGTCCTGAGAGCCCGAAAGCTGCGCAATGAGCAGGACTGCCACCATGCCCCCCTGAGAATTTAAGTCCAGAGAGGTGAGTCACCCAGCAACCACACTACAGTTCCCGGATGACCATCACCTTAGCTGATAAGCACATGTTGATATTTCCCACAGCTGGTGAGGCAGTCCGCATGCCGAGAAGCTGCAGAGAAAAACCTTCATTTTTTTAATTTTCATGCGCACACGTGTATGTGTGTTTTTGTTTGTACAAAACCTTTCACTTATTTATGTTCCCTGTGATGGTGTGGCAATGCGTTACTTTCCTGTGTGACGGCACTAACTTCAGTCAGCATGAAGTACCTTCTTTCGGCACTGACCTGTAGGTGTGTGTGTATGTATGTGTTTGTGTGCTCTGTTGTGACTGTAATACAAAAAACAGTTTTTGCAGCTCAATAAATATACAACACCTGCACAGATTCTTGACTGTTGTAATTATTCATTTGGAATAAGTAAAGATAACTGCAGCAACACAAAACTGTCAAAGAATCTCAAAACTTCAACAACAATTAAAGAAGTAAAACAAAAGAAATCAAAGGTACACGTACACAAAACTACACAAACAAAACGGCATGGACAAAACTGTAGCAACATAATAATAAAAAAAAAAAAACATAGTAACACAATCATACCAACTATGTCAACACAATCAATACTACAGAAACACAATAAAAAAAAATACACCTGCATGTGTACAAAATTGCACCAACACAAAAAACAAAACCATAGCAACAAATAACAAAACTACAGCAACACATTTAAAACTACAAAAAGACAATCACAAAAATGCACTAACAAAAACTCAAAGCGCGGTAACACAAGAAAAGAACTGTGGCAATGCAATGAAAGAACAAAAGTAGAACAAATAAACAGAAATGCAAAGGTTACACAAAACATTGAAAAACCGCATCAAGGCAATCATAAAATTAAATTGTGCACTAATACAAACTACAACACAATCATAAGCTACAACACAACGAGGCTACATCAACACAATCAAAATACCACATAAACACAAAACTACACCAACACAATTATAACACAAAAAAACATAAACTTTTAAACTCAATATTGTTCTACTAAACTATTAAAAACAAACTAAAAACAACACACAACCAAATACTGCATCACTAAAATCAGATGCATCAGCCATGCTACTTAAAATTGCTGCCACAATCTTTAAAATTGTGTTTTTACTGAAGCTAAAGTAGAGTCATTAGTTGAACTTCTACAAGACCACAACAACACAACTCTAAAGGTAAGTCCAGGATTGGACCTGGTTCTTTGTTTTGTCATGTTCTCATTGCTACAATAATCCATCGTGGTTGCGTGTTGTTGTGTTTCTCTTTCGGTTGTTTTCCCACTAACTTTAACCCAGACAGAGTTGTATGGAGTTGTAGTAGGTTGTGTTCTTCTGTCAGGAGACTGTTGTGTTTTCGTTTGTATGTCTGGCTCTGAGGCCCCCGCAGTCCCGGAGCTCTCGGACGGCGCATGCGCAGTTCCGCCGCTGCTCGGTGTCGGAAGTTAGGCTCGCAGTGATTTAGCTCAGGAGACGGCTAGCATTTTGGGTTCTGTCCGGGCGCTTAAAACCGCATTTTTGTCCCCAAAAAGTACATTTTGACGGAGCGCGGGCGTCTACAGTGAAGCCCCGTGACCCGCCCATGGACTGGGGGTGTTCTAGGCGCAGCGGGTCGAGCGGACGGACGAGTTAGAGGCGCTTGGAAGAAGTTGTGATTGTTTTTTTTTGGCGCTCCGGAGGAACATGGAGGATCTTCTGCTGTAGCAGCGGCTAACGCTAGCTGGCTGCCGTCACCCCCCAACAGACCCGAGCTGCTCGTCCGCTTGCTGAAAGCCCACGAAGCTTGAATGCTGGACGTCACCGCGCTTACGGAACCAGGTAAGTTCTGCCTGGTGGGGCGACAACTATGTGTCCGCGGGGGAGGCCCGCGGGCTAAGAGCTGCGGGCTAATGAGCTGAAATCTGAGTTAGCTTATTGAAGCAGCACGGAGGAGCTTAGCTCGCTGCTAACTAGCCGCTCCGGACCCGCATCTTACTCAGAGACCAGTTAAATCAGCTGAGGGAACCGCTTTCACACGAACCAGCAGCAGATGGTTCTGGTTCTGGCTCTGGTTTCGGATCGCGCGGGCGTATGAGGCGCACACACAGGCTTCACGGTTTGTTTGGATGCGCTGACGAGATTCTGGTGTAAACCCCAGGAAGCAGAAAACTTCATGGACGCACACGCCTACGCGTGTCACGGCGAAAGTATTCAGAGTTCTGACAGAATCTGAGACGGTCCAAAACGGCTGGCACCAGCAGCGACGGGTCAACAACTGTCCCAGATGTCTGATCCAGAGTTGAGCTTTCTCTGCTAATGGACCTCCACCATGGTTCTGTTTGGAATCGGGAGTTCTGGTTTATAGCTGTCAGAACTCCTTAAGGTCCTGTTGCAGTTGTTTTGCGGATGAAGCAGATCAACCTGTTCACACACCCAGGCTGGATCCAGTCAGTGAAAACTAAAGGCGTAAAGATTAATGAATTTAATCAATTATATTAATATTGGAATACCATTTAGATTGGTAGGTTTATTTTATTATAACATGAAAATAACAAAGTGCCGTCCAAGTGGACAACACAAATGCGAGGCAGCAAAAACTGGTCAACCATCACTCCTGTCCAATGTGTGGAAAACTTTGAATTTAGAAAAGACATGTGACCGTACAGTGTGGTAGTATGTAGGGCTGCCACAAATGATTATTTTATTAGTCGACTAATCACCGATTATTTCTACCAATTAGTTGATTTATCGGGTCATTCGCAAAGTGGATGTAAAGCAGACATCTTAACCATCATTAGCTTTAAACTAACCAAAAATAAAGACAATTAAGATGATAGTTTATTAAACTTTTAATGAATCATCCAGCTTCTGGCCTTTAGTTTATGTGATTAAATCAAGATTAAATCAAATGAGTTAAGGAATATACTTTCCATCAACCTCATTTTGACAGGTGACCTCTGACCCTACACCATCCATTAAACTTGTTTTGACAGGTGCCCCGCCCCTCAAGATGACATAACAATTTAATATAAATTTTGTATATAAGGTATATAGGGTCAAAGGTCACCTGCCAAAATGAGTTTGATTGAAAGTATATTCCTATTCTCTCTAATGAGGTCGGCATCTGAAACAAGGAACTGTTTTTCACAAAAGTTTTGGTCTCACTGTGTCAAATAAGGAAAAAAGTATACATTTTTTTGTGCTGAACGCTCACAGCTTTGTTTAACTTTACTACACTCTGACTCCATAAAGATGTCCTGCATCCAATTTAGGTAATTGAACAATAATCGGGTTGTTCAAAATGAACCAATATCAACTGCAAATCATATAGTCAACCATAAATTATGATATGAATCAGATTGTTAAAATGAATCACTGCACCCCTAGTGAAGAGGATCCAAACCTTGTTATCAGCCAACCAGAACACAAACACCTGGCACACATGCGGCCATAGGGGTGGTCACCTGAGCAGTTCCTTCATACCTGTCCTGAACATCGGCTAGCAGTTCCTGTAGCAAAAGGCCACAGAGAACTTCCATAATGGAGGAAAGAAGTTCTCTAGATTCGACACAGACTCAATTTTTTTCTCATTTTGGAGAAAATAGTCTTTGGTTAAAAGTATCTGCTCAGCTGCTGTCGGTGCATGTATGTGAGCTAGGTTGCTGTTGTAGATGTTGAAAATGCTGTTTCAAGGTGGTACGCTGTGTCTGCATCCATCACACAGATGTATGGTGTACCCATGCATGCCTGCCTCAGGTCAGAGCCCTTTCAGGCACTCGTCCTGCTCCCTGGCTAGGATGGTTAGGGTGGGAATCAAAAATACAAAGATGAGGGAAGCCGTGCAGTGAGCAGTAAATATGTCCTTTTATTTGGAAATAAGTCTGTTAGTTAAACTATGAGGTTCAATTCATAGAGAAAGCACATGAAGCTGAAGTGTTTAAAAACAAACCGCATGTAACATCATTGAACCCAGTCGTGGAGAAAGTGGATCTGCCACGATTGGTCGACTAATCAACTATTAAAATTGCTGACGACTAATTTAATAGTCAATTAGTTTTTACTTTATGTAATATTGATTCGGGGTGTAGTAAAGTTGAACAACATTTGTGAGCGTTCAGCACAAAAAAAATATTTTTTCGGTACTTGACACAGTGAGACCAAAACTTGATTTTTTGTGAAAAATAGTCCCTTGTTTCAGATGCCAACCTCATTAGAGAGAAAAGGAATATACTTTAAATTAAACCTATTTTGACAGGTGACCTTTCACCCTATATACCTTTATATATAAAATTGATATTAAATTGTTACGTCATCTTCAGGGGCGGGGCACCTGTCAAAATGAGCTTGATGGAAAGAATATTCCTAATCTCTCTGTCATTTGATATAATCTTGTTTTAATCACAGAAACTACATGATTCATTCAAAGTTTAATACATTTCATCTTTATTTTTAGTCAATTTAAAACTAAGGGTTGTTTAGGTGAGTGCTTTACATCCACTTTGCGCATTACCCAATGAGTCGACTAATAGTAAAAATAATCGGTGATTAGTCGACTATGAAAATAATCGTTTGTGGCATCCCTGCATTCCACTACACATGTTTATTAAAAGGGTCAAACCGTGTGTAAGAAAGATTTATTCTTTATAATTTTATTATATTACACCAGACTTATTAAAGGTCGACCGAAAGGTTTTTCTGCATTAGTAAATTAAAGAAGTATTCTGATTTTTATTTATTTATTTTTTTAAATTGAGGTTTAATCGAATTGGTGAAAGTGAATTGTTATATCCCTACTATTGATCGTTCCAATAAGACCATTTTAGCCTCAGTGAGCAACAGATTGCATGTTTTTTTTTTTTGTTATTGAGCAGGGATGTTTTATTATCAATTTTTTCATGTAATTCTAATTACTTAATCCAAATAGTAATTCCAAGAGGTCAGTTGTATTCAGACATCAACCTTATGAAGTTTGAAACCGTTGTTTTCTCACCAGCACAGACCTGACGCCTCTGTCTCCTCTGCTGTCGACCTGAAGGAGAGCTGAAGCATGAGAGTCCCTCAGGCTCTGAGGATGGAGGCACAGCTTTTGGAGGCAGCATTTAGGTGAGTCTACACCTGTGCAGTGTCGGCGTGGCTCCTCTGCATGCTCCTCACTGCTGCTCTTCCTCCTCCAGATGTCACATGGTGCTCTGAAGAAGCCATGGGTGGCTGCTTAAGCTGTCCAGAGAAAGAGTCGATTCCAGATAATCATCAGAGTAAATTCAAGGTGAGACTTTCCTGTCTGCTCCCTGACTGGCTTCATATTCAGATTCTCCCTTTCTCCTGTTTTGGCTGCAGCTCTGATTAGTCAGGAGCCAGAACATGAGCTTGAACCTGCTCTGTTTGGTCATGTGACTCACTGACTGCTGTAAATGTCCTTGTTTTGTCAGGTGATCAACGTAGACGATGATGGGAACGAGCTGGGATCAGGCGTGATGGAGCTGACTGACGCTGAGCTCGTCCTCCACACCCATCGCCGCGATGACGTGAGGTGGCCTTACCTGTGCCTTCGTAGATACGGCTATGACTCCAACCTGTTCTCCTTCGAGAGCGGACGCCGCTGCCAGACTGGCCAAGGTACGCTCACACGTCAGCGACTTTGACCTACAGTTGCCGGCGTGTCCTCCGTCAGCTGCAGAATGTTGATCCGTGACGTGTTACAGTCTCACTGTGTCTCTCAATCATGCTGTCAGGACCGTGGTGTCCTCTGGGGGCTTGGTTGGTGTGGTAAGTCTTGCTGTGGTCAGGTGACCCATGTTGAGCTGTACGTGTGTGTTACGGTTCTTCAGATCAACCGGTGTGTAGTTTTCCTTGTGTGTGTGTGTTGAGCTGCTCCTCCTAACATCCTGAGTCTCTTGGTCCTAAGATCCATTGACTGTAAATGAGAACTGGACTGAGTGACTCCTCCCCCCTGGAGTTCCAAACAGGAAGTGCCAGGTGGCTACCAGAAGCTAAAGTCCCATAGATTTCAAAAAAGAAATAAACGGCTATTAATCATTCTGTTTCTTCTTGATTATCTTCTTTTTTAAATATTTCTTCTTTATTACAAGGTATTCAAGTTATAAACTGATCAATCAAATTCCTAAAAAAAAGTAGGTGGAGCCTGCTGTTCTCCACATCCAGTGTGGAACAGGTTTGATTGACAGGTTTTGTGCAGCCCACTTTCAAGTGGTAGGGGTGTGGTTTTCCAACAAGCTCACTCATTGATGAGAACGGTTGCTATGGAAACATTGACTGACTAGGATCAATAACTTCCTACTGATTATTTCTGGCTCCAAGATGGCGGCGTTTGTATTGAGAAAATATTGTCGATTGAATTGACTTCATTTGGTCGGGGCACAAATGAAACATTTTCTTTTGGTGATGTCACATTGACTCGGTCCAGTTTTCATATGGTCAATGCTTCAGACTGAGTTTTCTTCATGCCAGTCCGTTTAACATTTCAGGAAATGGTGGTAGAAATGTGACGCGGGTCTTCAGTCACTGTTTACTTCATCACCAAAATCCAGGACATAAAAACTTTCTCACAAACACAAGAACTCCATAAAAGTCTCTCTAAACACAAACCATAAAGACCCCATCCAGTGAAAATCTTGTTTGGCTTTTTTCTGGCGATGGAGGACACATATAAAAGCAAATTAAGCTTAAAATTACGTTTCTAAATATTCATTCAGATCATGGTTGAACAAGAGCAGATGAAGAAAATGCAGTTATAATGCTCTGCTCCATTCTGATACATCCACTTACAGACAAATAGATTCACAAACATTTTTGAGCTTCCATCTGACTCAAAACTGTACGGCTGAATAGCTCTGACATAGCTCGCCATTTTTGGTGCTCCACTAATGTTAGGTTGAAGTTTTGAGGGGCTGTAAGTTTGTGGGGCAGAGTGTAAATAAAGAGATCATGGGAAATAAGCGAAGCCTTATGTCTGCGCCAACAGTCCCACTTACAACTCAGACGTGATTATTCGATTTTTTTGGCTAAAAACGGCATCATCATAATTAAAAAACCAGTGGGTCAAAAGATGGTTGGAGTGGGACTTTAATGTCAGACAGTACCACAGAAAAACCTTTACTGTCAAAAGTTATGATGTGTAAAAGTTTTCTGAAAAGTAAAATTCAGAAATTATGTTTTTTCACAGAACTATTTAAATAATTCACAGTTAATGATATCATTTTAACTTTTGCCAGTCTCATGAACACTGCACATTTTAATTTCTAAAATGGATCAACTATTTATCTCAGATTTTTCTAGATTTGAGGAGAATCTTCAATACTATTTCACATTCCATCTGTTTTATCAACTCCTGACTGTGGCTGACTCTCAGCTCCATATCTATCTCTCTGACTGTGCTCGGCTCATTCACTTCCTGTCTCACAGGCGTTCTCCAAGGTTCAGTCCTGGGGTCGATACTCTTTATTGTTGACTCTTACCTATTTGTAAACACAACATTTAATTTCACTGCTATCTGGACAACACCAAGCTCTACATCTCCAGCCAACCCACCTCTGTGTGCCCCCCCCCACCACTGCCCTTTACAATAAAGTCCTGACAGACAATTGATGGAGGCAAATCTGCCCTAACCAAAGCCTCCAGTTTATCAGTAGACAGTAATGGTTCCTTCCTGTATCTCTCCTTCCCCGTATAAATGTGGATGTCATTCTTTACTTCATACTTTTCAGAAAGCTTCAAATGGTCCTAAACTCAGCAGCATCATAACTAGAACCCCCATCCAACCACCCATCACTTGACACCTGTTCTGCAGCAACTCCACTGGCTCCTAATCACATTCAGTACACATTGGTACTTTTTACTCATAACTGCCCTGCCTGTAACTCACTGGACTCCTCATGTCACTGCCCCAACTGGCACTCTCAGATCCTCCTCATCGTTCCATCTCACTGTCCGGTCTGTATGATTCACTACAATGGAGCCTTCCAGCCACTTTGGACCATTCGCCCCACAATAATCGCATCATTTTTGTCTTTTCCTAACTAAACCTAAACGCATCTGTTCTAGGGCTGGGTTGATAAAATCAAGTAATCGCTTCTTAATAATAGAAATTGATTTAGCACATAAAGTTAAAGTCTGCTAGCTTGATGCTAACGTTTAATGGAATTTCCCATAGGATGGCTAATACGAACGCTTGGTCGACCTAAACATGCATTGCTGGCTAAATGATTATCTTTATAAACTCACAGGCATGAATTCTGTCAAAATGATCAAAGTTAGAAATAAACAAAAGATAACATCGGGCCATTAACACTTAAAAAAACTGGTTTATATCACAACAAACATGTCTACTTTGAATTGTTTTAATGGCCTGCCACTCCCTGTCCATTCTATGCCACCCGTGTGTCTTTTATAATAGTTTTATTGTTTCTTACTGTGTACATTTTATTATTGTTATATGTATAATTGATTTTCTAACCTGTATTTCCTATGTATTTCTTTATTCTTTACTTTCATATTTAACTGATGTTTTGAGATTTTTAGGTTGACCATTTTTAACACCTGTCCAGGGACTACAGATGAAAAATAGCTTTTAACTAATTCTGGCGCATCGCAGTGATGCTGTTGATGTGCACTGTCTCTAGGAAATAAATCAATTAATAAATTAATTAATAACAATGAAATGATCTGGAAGGCCGGATATAATTACCCAAAAATTATTCAATGTTTACAATGTTAATGATCTGAACATTTTTGTTAGAACTTCTCATTTTAAAAAAGCATTTAACACTGTATGCTATTAACAATTTCATTATTTTACTAATAGATTTTATAGTATGTGAACTGTATCAGAGTAATATAAATATATTCAAAACATATATAGATTATTAATGTATTTCTTAACAAATGTGTATAAATATGTAAACTCAAAATTGAATTAAATTGACGAATCAAAAGAATCGAGAGAAAAAAATGGAATCGAACCGATCCAGGCTCCTGTGAATTGAATTGAATAGTTTTTGGAAATTATTATCGATATCCAGCCTTAATCTGGTCAGCTTTTCCCACATTTTATGTTTCTTAAGCTGCATTTGCACCGAACTTGATTCTGTCAGCAGAACCGGCAGTTTCAATGTGAAGTCATTGTGCAGACGCGATCAGAGGTCCTGGAAGCAGGAGGCGTGTAGACCTGGCAGCAGGAGGCGTGTAGACCTGGCAGCAGGAGGCGTGTAGGCCTGGAAGCAGCGTGTTTCGGCCATAGCAGCATTTTATGGGCGTTGCATCCAGAGTGTGTTAATGATGTGATCAGCAGGTGCTGTGCCGACCCCTGACGGAAACAACCTTAAGACACCATTAAAAAGTTGCTTTTATTTTGTTTTTTATTTTTTCTCTCACTGGACTAATGTATGTCGTTAAACTGGGTCACAGAGAGACAGAAGTACCGCTGAAAGTGTCCGTCATTCAGTAAATGGTGACCCTCACCGTACTGGGAGAGTCTCTGAACAATCCCAGACATGAGGACGTGATTACTGATGTTTTTGTAGAGCTCTTTAAAATAAATCAACCTGATCTCTCAACATCATTCATGTCTTCCATGCATTGACTGTATATGACGAATACAGTCAATGCTCCCATGAGTGTATAAAGTGCTCCCAACTTTGGACAGTAGCTCCTCCTACTCGTGGTGGGAGCGTCAAGTTTATGGACATATTTTTGGATAAGCGTCGAGCAGCAAATTTGATGCACGAGTTGTGCTCGGTGTCAACGTTTCATTACATTTGTCTGGTTTGTTTTCAGCAGTTTTTTTATTGCGTGCTGTTTTTGTGTTTTTTCTTTTGTAATTGTAATACTTCAACTGTATGATGACCTTGAGTGATTGAAAGGCAACATAGAAATACAAGTTATTACGATAATATCCACATGTCTGAGTTAGTTTATGGTTTGTTTAAAATGTCCAGACTGCATCAGTGTTGTCATGAGTTCCATTATTAAGAACATGGACTCAGGCAGTGACTGGAGATTTGACTGAGGATCTGCAGCCGTCCTTCCAGAGAAGTTGTGATGGTTTGTCTGTGGTTGATGCAGCTTGTAGTGTTACACCTTTTTGTGTGTGTTTGTATTCTTGTCACAGAGCTTTTTTCATCGTTTTTAAAAGTTATTTTGCTGTTTCTTGTCTGCAGGGATCTTTGCTTTCAAATGTTCTCGAGCTGAGGAGATCTTCAACATGCTGCAGGAGGTGATGCACAGCCACAGCATCAGTGTGGTGGAGGAGGCCGTGCTGGAGCCCAGCCCCCAGGCTCTCACGTCTGCAGGTACACACACACCTGAACTCCTCAGCGGCAGGGGGCTCCACTTTCAGAAATTTGAGTTCTAACTAGATCCTAAAGCCCAGGTCCCAGAAAGTGCTGGCTGGACATAACTTTAATGAGGGTAATTGTGTGAATTCCGAGTAAACATTCACACCATAGTGATCCTCCCAATACTTTCCGCGCATTTTTCAGCACGTAAAAACCCAATCACACTATCAGTGATCTCAGCAATCTTTGTATCAAAACGTTCAGCTTGTTCACGACATTACTGCTTGTAATTTTGGTATTCATAAACTTTATAGTTTTTGAAATATTGAGCAAAATATTCCCCTATAGGAAATGAATGTATTCTAATTTCAACATTTTAAGTAGATTAACAACAAACGTTTAAATACATTCATAGGCCTTTCGTCTTTATGGTAATTAAAAAAAGGAGTTTATCTAATATTTTACCAACATGTTTTTATCTAATTTTTTCATCTACTGAGGTTTTTTAGGCTAATTTAGAGTTTAGCTAATATTTTAGGAACAGGCTAACGTTTTTGACTAATTCAGTTTACTGAGGAATTTTAAGCTAATTGAGTGTAGCTAGCATTTAAGCAACGTGCTAGCTTTTTTTTTTGCCAATTTGACATCTACTGAGGTTTCTATAGGCTAACTTGGAGTTTAGCTTCTAATTTAGCACCAGGCTAACATGTTTACTGCTTTAGTTCACTGAGGGTGCTATTTGGCAGTTTAGCTAATAATTAAGCAACACACTAAATATTTTTGCAAAATTTGCATGTATTGGTAACTTTTAAGCAATTTTACTTGAAAATCTTCAGAAATTTAAATCAACTTCAGAGTTCTTTGATAGTTCTTTAAATAACCAATCTTTTAGCAAATTTGGCAAATATCTTTTGCATTTTCAGCAAATCCCTTCAGAAATTAAAGTAAAATGCGTCGCCATTTTCAGCAAAAAGCTTGAGCATCTTCAGCAACTGCTTTCAGCAAAAAGCATTCACACTAGCATTATCGCAGGTAATGCAACTTTTTCTAGTTCAAATAAAGCCGTTCCAGTAGTAACTCTATTTAAGGGGGAGGACGATTTCTGACTGAAAAGAAGTAATATTTAACATTTGAAATCTAGCATTAAATGCACAAAAACATCAGCAGACGTTAATTTCTAAAAAGCATCTGTTAGTCTGTTGTTCCTGAATGCAGTTGTGATGTTCCGGTCCCACAGTTGCTCTCAGGTTTGCAGGTTTAACTGTAACGTTGAGCTATCACTGACAGAAGATAGAAAAGAGAAAAGTTTGTGGAGCTCAAGCTGACATCCAGCTATCAACCTACAACTTGAACCTCTGCTAGAAGCAGAAAGACCTTCAAAGTAAAAAGCAGGATCTCTGCATATCACAGGAGTCTCTAAATGACCAGAGGAGCATAAGGAGATCTTTATCCTTCATCCACAGATGAAGATGCTTCTGTGTTTACAGCTCTGAGTCTCATCAACTCACTAGCTGTAATTAACTTAAACACTCAAGGCCTTTTCCGCTGGCCTAAACTGATTTAAAAAGTAGGTTTTGTAACAAAAATGCTTTACATAAAGACAAACCAAAAAATTTGAATTATACTAAACATTCTTCCTTAATGTTAATATCCTCCTGGTTTAGCTGCTGACGGTGTTCTGTCTTTTGATAGTTTTTAATTCAGTCTCATTTAAACTTTTCTGGTTCTATGAAATCCAAATGAACCCTTCAAAACCCACAGAACCGGCTGCAGCGCTGTACACAGACAAACTGGTGCAGCAGCCAATCAGATCTCAGTCCAGGATACTAAGCCAGCTGGAAGGTTTCACTCAATCTGTCTTGTGATTGGACAAAAACTCAATAATATATCCAAAACTCTAATCTATTTTCTGAGTCTGTCACAGCTCTTTGTCTGTGAGTGTGTGTGTCAAAAGCTCCGGCTCAGCCCTAAAAGCATAAACAGACACACAACTATTAGCATGATTAGCATTAGCCTTTATCCTGCTGGAAGTGAAACAAATAAAGTTTACAACAGTTTTACATGTTACTCAGGATGGAGAGGAAGATGAATGTCCTTTTTAAATCAAAAGATCGTGTAGAGCAGGGGCCCCCAAACGACAGCCCAGCTCCCAATCACTATCAGACCCATTATTTATTTATTTTTTTTGTCAATCTGGCCACATGAGCGAGACCCTCATAGAACGTGACTTTTTATTTCACCCTACTGTGCTTCTATTTGAACCAAATCCCCGTCAAATAGAGCAGAATACAGTCTTCTATTTCCACATTGCAGTTCACCTGGTCCCCAGCACATAGCTGAAAAAATAGCTAAACTTCAAAATAACCTAAAAAATGAAAAAAAAAAGCCTAAATTACCTAAAACAGCTACCGTGTAAATATTAGCCTGACTCCAAAACAAACTGAAAAAAGTCTCAATTAGCCATAACTGGTTGCATGTAGCTAAAATATTAACTAAACTTCAAAATAACCTAAAAAAATCTTAGTAAAATAAGCTAAAATAGTCCACAAAGCTAGCAGAATGCCAGTTTTTAAAACTTTAAAACCATAACTTTTTCACATAATTATAATTAACAAAAAGGCAGGAATACTATTCCATAACATCGGGCCATTAATAACAATAAAATAAAATGATCTGGAGGGCCGTAACCGGCCCCCGGGCCTTGACACATGGCCTAGGGGTAATAGAAGAAGTGATAGAAAAACTCATCACAACAAAAATATCTTATCGATCTTTGAGTAATGTTGAATAAGTTATGTAATTGTTTAGCTTTTTTCTTTTTCTTCATTGATCCAGTGTTTGATTCAGCTATGGAAGCCTTAATGTGTGTCATCCATGGCTCTGCAACAGAATGAAAATCTGCTCTAAAACTGAGACCTTTAGAATCAAGCCCCCTGGTGTCTGAGGTCAATCAAGCTCTGACCAATAACCTGCTGTGCGTGTGCTGGCCTGATGGGAAATTCAAACTCATTGATGTCGTCTGATTGGAGGACAATCACATGATCATGACATGCATCACTGCTTTGTGTCTCCAGCTCTGGGTTACTCTGTGCCCACCGTGCCCAACGGGGTAAGCAGGCTGCCCTCTGTGGGGGAGGCCTCATCCCACCCCTCCACCCGCCACCCATCGGTGGCCAGCACCCGCCTGCCATCTGTGGGGGAGGAGTCTACCCACCCACTTCTGGTTGCTGATGAAGGGGTAAGCTCTGTCTGATCATGGTGAGGTTTATATAATAAAATATAGATGATGGTGGTTCTGGTGATAAAAGTGACAGTATAGGAGAACAAGTATTTGATCCCTCACTGATTTTGTAGGTTTTCTCACTTAAAGTCTGTCATCTCAATGGTAGGTATAGTTGAAATGTGAAAAAGAAAATCAAGAAAATCCCCCTTTTTTTTACATTTCATTGAGGAAAATAAGTATTTGACGAAAGACAAAAGCTTTAGATCAACACGAAGACTGGCTTTTGAAGACATTTAGGTTGTGAGATTTTGGTTAAAAACTTCATAATCGTAATGAAAACAACCACTGGGAACATAGGGGGACTTTAAGAAGACACGTGTATAGACACACCTGAAGTTTGTCAAAGAACATCTTCATGATTTAGAAAGACATGGAGCAACAAGAAACATCTGACCTCTGAGGTGCTTGTAAGGAATCTTTAATTCCAACCAAACCGGACGGGTGGAGGCTGACTCCAAATTCAGCCCAAAAATTGAAAATTGAACAAAGAAAAAAAAAAAAAAGGGTGGGGGGTAAGTGATGCAGGCTGCCTCCCCATCCCACAGCCAGCTTTCCAAGGGCCGGTTTAGCGAGAAACCCCCCCGCCACTCTGTGCCGCGTGTTGAGCGTTTCAATATGGGCGGGGCTTTTATACTGGAGCTTTATAGCGTGATGACGTAAGACTCGCACCAGCTGACCAATCACAAAATTCCACTGTAATACCTGGTTTGAACCTGTCTGTCTGCAGGTGCACACGTACGTGAACACCACGGGGCTCCTGGATGAACAGCCCAGCCCCCTCACCCTCACCACCCCCTGGAGAGCCCCACCTCTCCACAGTCGCAGTGTCCTCCCACACCCCCCCTCCGCCCAGGACTCGCACAGAGACGTCGGAGGCGCTCCCCCCGCAGGAGCCCAAGGTGCTCCTGGAGCCTCAGGGGGTGCGCTTCGTGCTGGGCCCCACCCCCGTTCAGAGGCAGCTGATGGAGCAGGAGAGGAGGCGGCAGGAGTCGAAGGAGGCCGATGAGCCCCGAGAGACTGAGGGACCCGCGGAGGCGGAGCCTGCTCCACCACACTCCAACGGCTCCACCTCCATTGGGGTGGTGGCTTCCCGCCGCCATCGCCCGCCCCCCCTCACCCCTGACCTGCAGAATGTCAATAACTCCGCCCAGCGGCGTACCGCCCTGCTGGACTATGAGAACCTGCCGGCGCTGCCGCCCGTCTGGGAGACGAGGAAACCAAGCACGGAGGAAGAGGAGGAGCACGCCGCCCTTAAGACGCCGTCGCTCAACGGCTACAACCACCACCCCCCCCACAGCCTGCTGCATCACTCCTATTCCCACCCGCTGTCCGCCACTTTTGAGCCTTCGCACAACTACGTCAACACGGAGAACGTGACGGCTCCCCTCAGCGCGCACCGCCCCGAAACAGCCCGCCGCCGCTCTGATGGACCCACCATCTTTAACTTCGACTTCCGCCGGCCGCCGCTGCCCGGCCACCTGGAGCCCCCCAAGACCCTAAACTACATCGAGGTGGAGATGGAAAAGCAGCGGGAACAGAGGCGCCTCAGACGGCAGCAACCCCCATACGCCCCGCACCCCCACCTCCCCGCTGCCCCCCACCACGCCCACGCGCCGCACTGAGCAGTACACCCTGATTGACATCGAGCGCACTGCCGCCATGTCTAGCCTGCAGAAGGCGCGGCCGCGCGATGACGGAACGTCGCGCAAGACCAGGCACAACAGCACAGAACTGCCCACCAAGAGCACGGCGTGACTTCCTGCTGCCGCCGCCACCGGCAAGAGGACGGTTGGGGGGGTAGCGGACGGGACTCGGTACACGCTTGCCTGTGCACACACGTACGGCAGATGAACTCCTGGGCGTGACACCCGCGAGAACTATGATGTCACAGACTGCATTCCTTATATGGTACACATCAGTATTACTGAGCAGCATTCCATTAGCCTTTTTGTACGAGTCGCTCCGCTGCGGCGAGACGACGCTCTGCTTCAGTAGATCTGACGCAATAAAGTCTGGGTTCTTTTTACCAGCGACGGCGCCTCCTGTCCTCCCTCACCTGTAATCTCCATGATGTGAAATACACATGTTTCAGCAACAGGCAGGCGCCATCTGCAGGTCCAGGACAGGTGAGCTCTCACGGACCAATCAGAGAGCGTGTTAGTGAGCAGGTCCACATGCATCTCGCCAACAGAGTTTGATAATAGCTGCGTGAACATAAGTCTGTTTGTGTGAATATCACAATACCTGAATTGTGTTTTGTTTGTTCCAACTCCAAGTCTACTTAAAGGGTAACCAAACAGAGAAGTTGGAGGTTGACTCCACCCACAGCTGAAATGGGAGGCAGGGCTGTTATCATTACTAAAGCTGCAGATCATGATGTCAGACTTCTTAAACTTCCATGGTTTGATCAATCACAAAATTCAACTGTAATACCTCAAATCAACCTGTAGGGGGCGGCACACAGATGGTTTTTGACTATATTTTCAAGTTATTTTCATTTGTCAAAAATTTGGCAATGACCAACAGACAGCACTGTTAACCTTTCCGCTCTCCTAGGGTTGTTTACATAAAAGTGGGGTCATCTGGACCCCACAAGACAGTGTGCTGAACTTTTTTTTTTTTATTTAATGATTGTAGATCTTTAATGTGTCCAATGATTGACATGAAGTCTTGGTCACCTTTGTCATAAGAAAGCACGAGGGTTAAATACCCATTTATTAAATACCAATTTTTGTTGGTTATAGAGGTCAACCAACAAAAAATTTGATGTAGGGTTTGGTGACCCTTTAAACTATGGGAGTGGCTTCATTGACACCTCAAGTGAGTGATAATGCCTAACGAGGTGTGCATTATCAGAAATTGTCTGATTCAAAAGTGAATCGAATGACACGAAGCAGAAAACATTAATATGAGAAATTTTGTCTTTTTCATTTTTAGGTTTAAATTGTTATTCACAAAAATTGGACTATTTGATTGAAAGGTTTGATTGACAGATTCCCCAGATCCGTATTCAGTGGGAAGGGTGTGGTCTTTGATGAAATCATGGCCTGATTCCACGAGGACTGAAGGTAAGGCATTTTCCTATGGGTGACATCAACACCTTGTTTTGTCCAGTAAAATAATACATGACAATGTCTAATACCTCCATTGGTCTATAGGGTAAAAACGTAGAAGTTTTACAAAAATGTGTCTTGAATTGTAAAGTATGGTAGCTATGATTTATGATGACACTCATTTTCTACTGGTCTGCTTAGGGTCACATTAATTACTGCCTGCAATGATTAAAACACCAGTAGATAACACTTTAATAATGTACCCTGTACTCTAATTTATTTTAGACATGTAGTCTTATAGAAACTCTTTTTCAAAAAGGCTCTGATATTACTGGATAGCTACGTTTTATGTTTTTCATTTGTAACGTTGGGCTTACGTTGGGTCTATTTTAAAACTAGTCACTATTTAATCTCTGTGGTCAACACATTTGAGGTCACTCAAGTCTCACTTGTATTTTCCAAAGGATTTGTATAATGAACAGAAATCTGTTTTTATCAAAAAATCCACACATTTGCAGCAATTCCAGTATTGAGGTAAACTGGAGAAATTTGACCCCACTCTCCTAGAAGCTCCTCCCACAAGTTGGATTGGTGGGACGAACACTTCTATGGTACCATACGGTCACGCTGCTCCCACAACGGCTCAGTGGGCTTTAGATCTTGTGATTGGGCTGACCACTGTGCGAGAACGTCACTTTTACAAGCTCATCCACATACTGTAAAAAGTCTCAAACTTCTAATTGAAACCTGTTTTTCCAGGATTGATTTCCAGTAAAGTTCAAGAAAATTGGGAGACTAACAAAAAAAAATCCCAAAAAGTAGTTTTCATTAGTAGTTGGTCCTAAAGGTGTTTATTTTTTTTTATTCAAGAAAGTGGTCGACGAGACTTCTGATAGGTTTAGACTAAAGCTGGCAGCACGAGTCAAATTTGATCAAAATCACTCGAACAAGTCAGCTTCTCCCATATTGTGGGAAAATGGTTAACCACAAAATGGCCACCAAACCGTAGGTTATTGATTTACCTAATTAGGATAAACAATGAACTTCTTTTGCCTGACTAAAACATATATAAATAGAAAACCCCCCCCCCCAAAAAAAAAAAACAAAAAAAAAAAAAAAGTTTAAAACTTTTGGCAGTGGTTCACATGATTTCCTTTCAAAATAAAAGACACCTTGTGTCACAATCAACTCAACTAAATATTTCACTATTTGTGGCGGTTCTCTGCCAAAAATTCACAAATTCAACTAAAAAAAAAATCTTAGCCAATTGTGACTCATTGCATTTTGCAACTCATAAGACACACTTAAATATTCTTCAAAAATAGAAAATGTCTCTTCTAATCCAGTTGACCTTAATTCTGGTTACGCTGTCTTCCAACTGATTTTCAGTGGGACACTGCACACGAGTGTATACAATGTTTTAGCTCAATACAGTTAGTTTAAAAAAACAAACAAACTAAAAACTTTATTTTCTTAAACCAGAAAGCTACAAGAGAAGGGTATAAAAGTGGCTCTTATATCTGATTTTGGCGCCCCCTACAGTCCAGAACAGAAACAACACAACACACTGGGAAAGGTTGCAACTTTTTATTTGAACACTGGAAATAACATAATTTCTCAATAACAAACCATAATTATTTATAAGAATTCTAAATAGTATTAGTTTGGTGATAAACTAAAATGCAAACAATATATACAAGTTTAGTGTAAAATATAACCGTAACAGACTAAAACAGTAAAAAAAAATTGCAAAAAACATAAGCATTTAACGAAATTATTACAACCGCAGTAAAACATAAAGGGAAAATTCTAAAATGATGGGCTCCAACAAGTTTAGTGCAAAAGATTGAAGGAGAGAAACTAAATCTTAACAATCACACCTGAATTAACAAAAACTGTTTCCTAAACAAGTCTTAAAACCTCAAACTTCTGGCTTTACGTGCAGCGAAGGCATCTATGGTTTCATCATACGAAATCTCTCCTGCCACGTCCCGGTTGATGCTGATAATTGCCAGTCCATTAAGGTGCTCCTGGGACATTGCAGACCTTAAATATGTTTTCAGCAGCTTCTGCTTGGAGAAAGTTCTCTCTGCAGCCGCCACAGTGATCGGGATGGTGAGGGCGATTCTCAGCGCGACCCACAAGTTTGGGTACACCTCCGTCAAGCGTTTTTCCTCCAGGAAAGCCAGATACTCCAACATGGTCATCTTTGTTTTTGGCCGTGGTGGAAAAGACTTCATCTCCACCAACAGCTCCTCACTGTTCAGGTCCGTCCAATCTCCAGATGTGAGAGTTCTGCACAGAACATTGGTTTGCTTTTCAAGCTCCAGAGCTGGCAGATCAGTGAAATTGGCGAGAACGCTGAACTTCCCAGCAACTTTGCGCATCATTTCGGCTCTCTCTTTTAATGACGCAATAGCTTTATCTACGACCAAGTTGAAAAACGAGGCCTCCATTTTTTGCATCGCGTCGGAGAGCAACTCGTCGAGGGCCTCGTAGGAGAACTGCTCTCGGGTATTTCGGAGGCGTTTCCGTTTGAGAGCGGCTTCCTCGCTCATCTCTTCACACATCTCTTTGGCGCACGTCTGGGCTGCGGCGAAGCCCTCGTCTCTGTAGGCAGCAAGCGACGCCTCCGCTTGTTTCAGGAGATCAACAGCGACGTCCACCTCCACGTCCTGAGATTTCAGAAGCTTGCTCACGTTCTGGATTTTTGAAAGAACGTCGTACCACACCACACTGCATATTGAGAACCGGTAAGATCCGACCTCTTCTGCCAGGGACTGAGCTTCGACCAGGACGCCCGGATCTGCAGCGCTCTCTCTGAGCTCCAGAAGAGCATCTCGCACCTTTGCAGCCTGGAATCGGACAGCTGCCACACCGCCGACTCGAGTCTCCCATCGAGTCTCCGGCCGCAATTTCAAATCTGTGTCAACGTAGTTTTTCAAAATGGCCCACCTCGGAGAGGACGCAGCGAAGAAGTTAAAGAGTTTCTGCAGGTAACCAAAGTAGGCCTCAGCGTCAGCAGAGCTCCTCGCTGCGTCAGACACCACCAGCTTCACCGTGTGCGCTATAGAAGGCACATACAACGCCCTGGGGTTAATCTGACGCAGTCTGGCCTGGACCCCCTGGTTCTTCCCCATCGTGTTTGTGCCGTCGTCATAAGCCTGTCCACGACAGTTGTAGAACGGAATATTGAACTCTCTGAGTTTTTTGAAGATGAGAGTCGAGAGGCCTTCTTCACTCGTTTCTTCTGCCTCAAGAAATCCTAAAAAGTGTTCTTTAATTTGTGGAGTCCCGTCCAGAGCAACAATTCGAATTATTAGCGATATTTGCTCCCTGTGGCTCAGATCTGGGGTGCAGTCTAAAATAATGCTGAAGTATTTGGACTTGCTTATTTCGCTCAGAATAGATTTCAGAATCCTGTCACTTATGCAGTCGATCAGCTCATTTTGAATGGATTCTCCGAGGTAAGACGAGTGATCGGCCCCTCCCTCCACCAGAGCCATGTGCTCCTTCAGGACGGGGTCAAACTGAGCCATGAACTCCACTTCCTTTAAAAAATTCCCATTATCAGCTTCATTAAGTCTGTCTGTTGACCCTCTCAGAGAAAGGTTTCGCTCCGCCAGCGACTGAATGATGGCTGCTAATCTGGTGAGAACCTCCCTCCACCGTCTCGTTTCCGTGATGATTAGAGCCAGCTCAGCTTTGTCGAGCGTTTGACCCTTTGTGACAGAAGTTTCCAGATCTTTCCATGAACACATATTCTTCGTATGCTCAGCGCTGTTCTGATGCATCTTCAGTATGTCGGTGCAGTTTTTCCAGTCGGTCATACCTCCACCGGTTCTCAACTTAAATGATTTCTGAGAGAAGAGTTTGCAGCAGAAGCAGAACAAACTGTCTCTTTTGGGGGAATACATCAGCCAAGTTCTTTTGATCCGCTCACCGTTGGCTAATTTCCTGAAAAAATAATGGTGATGGCAACTCCTCCCGTCCTGGTTTTTGGGGAAATTGAATCCGGACTGGATCTCGTAAGGGCCTCGCCGGACCAGCTCCATCCGGTCCGAATCCGTGAGGTTTGCTGGCCAGTCGGCAGGGTCTCTGGGGATGGCCGTGACGGCCTCACGCGCATCAGCAGAGGCCGTTGACGGCTCCTCAGCTTGGTGAGCAGCATAGTCGAGTCTGTTCACATTCACCCCTCCTTCTGTGAGAATCAAACACACCGACAGTTATTACGAAGAAACAGATGCATCATGCTTTCAGTTCAAACAACAGATGACAGTTTAACCATTCTTAAAACCTCAGCTTCTGGTTTTATACTAATAAAACAGGCGTGACCTGAATGTACTCACCTACAGCTACAATTTGAATTTGCATTTCACCTCCAGGACTGTTACTTTTTGCAACACGACTGGCTGCTGCAGTTCACAAACAAACAAACAAAAGTTAAAAAGTCAGTTATTTACTTTTTTAATTTTTATTTTTTTAAATAAACCACCAACGGGAATTACTTGTCTAGGTTTTTATTATTTATTTGTTTCAAATATTCAACAACTCTATTCAAAACCAGGACGGTTTTATTAAAAGTTTTTATGTAAAGCAGATCTTTATTCCATTGCATTGCTAAGAAAACGTGTTTTTATTACATTTTTGCAATAAAAATACACCAGAAAAAGGTCATGGTGATGCACTTATTTATAAAAAAATAACCAGTTATTGGGGTATCTTACATTCTTCTGTGGCTGCAGACTCTGATAACGGCTCCCCGGCAGAAGCTTGTGCCTGTTGTTGTGGCTGCAAAGACGGCTTCAATGCACCTGGACAAATACATGGGAATGCAGAATTTGGTAAAATTGGTGCCCCCCTCTACATACAGCACTAGGAAATTCCCTAAGTTGTCTACATACAGCACTAGGGGTGTAAGGAAGTGGAAAAAAATAAAAAGAATCCATGTAAACATGACGATATTTATTTATGAGAGACCTTCACTGTCTTGCTTTTTTTTTCCACCCTAACCTCTGACCACTAGTTGGCAGCAGAGCACACCGAGTCCACACCGCGACCTAAACAACCTCTGTCAAATGTTCCGGTTTTGTTTGTTATGAGACGTGTGCTACTTAGTTTTGACTTGGAACTGGTACTTAACCAAAACTGTGCGCCACGTTGCTGCCAGTATTGTAGAAAAACATGGATTGCAGCGCTTCATAGCAACTCGGATAAGGAGGAGTTGCAGCTGCACAGCGGCTCATGCGCGTAGCCCCCATCAAAATTAGGGCTGGGAATCTCAGGGAATCTCACCATAATACCTCGATATGCCAGACACTGCAATAATCAGTATTACCTTGGAAATCTATGATATATAAATATAAAAAAAAAAAAAATTTTTAATTTTCTTTATTTTTTTTTTTTAGAACAATCGAGAACACAACAAGTCAAGGAATGCCCCATCGGCGAGGAGTGCCTGCATGTGGAAAAGCAGTGAAGAAAGAGCACTCCGTGTTTGATCTAAAATCGCACCACTATGTTTTTGGGCATTTAGACTAAAAACGTGTTGGTCCGGTAAAAATTGATGACCGTTTCACCATGGCAACCTTTTCCCATTTCACTGCCGCACTCATGCAGGTATTATTTTAACAAAACAATCGAGAGTACGAGAGGACCGGTAATCATTTGCGAGTTGAAATATCGTGATAGATATCATGATCCGTTACACCCACAGTTTCTATGGGTTGTATGAGCTGGAAACATTGACAGTATACAAGACCTGGACACGTTATCCCCTCCACCCTTGCATTCTAAAAAGGAGGTACCTGCTGGTTCCAAGGTCTGTATTGTGGAATAAATGGCAACTGAATTTACTTCACTTAGCTGAGACGGAGGTATGGTTTCAACATGTGACATCACAGGGTCTTTATCCATCTATATATACCAGATGAAGCAATTTCTGAGGCAGATGCTGTTAGTAAGCAGTGATGGTTCCACGTCGACCAACGTCAACGTTTCAATGGCAGATTATACTCAAGATTTGCTTTCTGTTCTGCCAAATGTCAATATGAAAAAGTTTTAAAATTAATGTTAAAACTGATTACCACTCCATTTACTGGGGGTGAAAATAAAGAATCATGTTGTCCAGTTGCAGAAAATGTATCTTACTATAGTGAAAACATTTAATTTTACATGCAGTAAAAGCACCATCACAGAACAAACTTGCATTCAGTTACTCCGGTCCTGTCTCACAATGTAACAAAAGAGGAACGATACAAAAGAAAAGAATTGTTTTCTTTAACGGTTTTGAAATACTGATGGTATTTTGTTCTGATGTATCCAATCCTACTGCTGTTGACATGCAGTACTTTATGTTTCAAACATATTACAATACTATTTAAACTATTTTCTTAGTGCAATATTATTATGAAAGCACTTTTTATGTTTAAAAAAAGGAGAAAATGTCTAATTGGCACTTCATGTCGTTGTCCTGCCACAAAACGAAAAGTTGGGACCAGCGGCAACCACACGCTGTTATTAAGACATCTGATTGGTCAGTTTATGACTTGAGCAAGTTGCAACAAAGAAAAAATAAAGGAAAAAGGTATTAGGTCTATAAGAATGAGGTCTGCATCTAAGGGATTTGGGCCCTTTTGGAGCATAGACTGTTAATAAGAACTGGACATTGCATGTCAAGGTTCCCTATTGGAAATGCATTACTTACAGCCCTCTACAAATCAGGCCAGAGCCTTCTCCGCCACTTCCTAAAACATCTAACACCAAATTACAACCAACTGCCGCCCCTCAACAGTAATTGATCTGAGTCGGTAGGGGGGTCAACTCAAGATCGAAGGATTGGGGGTTTGATTCCTGCCTTGCCCGCCCATGCCTTGAAGTGTTCTTGAGAAAGACACTGAACCCCGAATATCCTCTGGTCGAAGGTTGGCGCCAATGTGGGAGTCGCTACCAGTGTGTGTGGCGCTTTGGGCCTTCAAGGAAGACTATAGAAGAATACGCCATTTACTATACACCATTCATTGGAGGCGGGGCCAGCAGGATCCACATGCCTTTACTGAGGCATCCCATTGGTCAGTTTTAACTTTAATAACAGTCGAAAAAGAAATAATACATAAAAAAATGAAGAAAGCATCGGAGCAAGAATTATTATTCTGACAAATAAAATAATTGAGATTTAACTGTCTGTTTCAATGGAAGACTGAGGGACCCGCAGGTGATTCCTTAATGGACCACAGAAGGGGGGTGGTTGCTATGTCCACTATGTTTTGGGGCCAGCGGGTACTTCCTGTTTGAAGCAGGATGGGGGGATGGGGACACTCGGTCCAGTTCTCATGTGGTCGCACTAATACAAGAATATTAATTTGGAAATTAATCCACTGACTTTTTTCCGTGATGATGCTAAAAATAGCCAATTACCCCCTCAAATCATCCACAATTATTTGGAGAAGTTGACCAGCAAACGTACCTTTGGGAGAAGCTCGCTTCCGGTTCTCCAGCGTTCTTCTCCGTTTTGGAAGAGGATTCCCTTCTTCGTCCTGTTCAGTCCACGTGCACGCAGAAGGCTCCGTTTCTGGAACTTTTGCCGCCTGTTTAGTTTGAAAAGAGAGAAAAACGCTTCGTCATTGCATGACACCCCCCACCCCCCAACAGGCCACATGTTTCCACCGAAACCCCCAGTTTTTAGGTTCCAGGAATCACTCTGTTACATTTTCACAGCAACAAACGTGACCTACCTTACATTCGTCCAACAGCATATCGGCTAAAAACATAGCATCGTCGTCTTCCAGCGCGTTCATGGCGTTTTTCGGCGGTACTGCTGTACCCTAAGCTTAAAGGCACGCGCTCGGCATATGGGCGGGGCGAGGGGCGTTGCGCATGGCAACTACATACCTAGCTTGTGGGGGGAAAAGGGGAAAGGGACTGCGTTTTACCAAACGCACTTTCGTTCAGATTCCACGGAGACAATTTTAAGTTTAGTATGTTTCGCTTAATATCAGATAAGAAAATATTTCCGTAACAAGTTTTTAAAAATAATTATAAAATACATAAAAAATAATAAATACATTTAAAAAAATATTTATTCGTTTTTATTTTACACTGTCTAAGTGCCTTTAGTTTTCTGTGAAGATTTGCAATTATATTCTTTTGAGATACATGTTTTATTACATTTTTATTCATAATTTATTTTATAAATATTAGTGCTTGTTTTTCATCCTTATTTATAGGTTTTAATTAGACACATTTCAAATGCTATAATATTGTTACTGTTATTTTTTTTATATATGTAAAAACTGAAGTGTGAAAAGATTTTATGTAAATTCTTGTATGTTTGTACACATATTTGATTTACTCTTGATTATCTTGTACAAGGAATCAGGAAAACTTCACCTGCACTGTTCAGTTGCTGGTATTTATCTCTGTCACACTGCTGGAAGTTTTTTATAAAGATGTCCTGATCCATTTTAGGTTAATGAATCCGATCGAACTGGATTGTTCTTTAACCATGTGGATTATGAATTGTATCGTCAATCACAAATAATGATGTAAATCAAATTGTTAAAATATTTACAACCCTAATTTTAGCAGATAAGAAAAAAAAGGTTCAACAAAAAGAAGTTTGTTGCAACACAAAAGCAAAAAACAATCTGAGACTACTTACTGAAACTTTGAAATAAACTCAGACTGTAAGTGAGAAGTTCCAGGGGGCCACTGGGCTCCATCTGCTGCCCCCACGCCTCCATAATTTCGGATTCTCCTCTCAGATTTCACCCCATCTTCCCTCATAACAAACTTGATGGTTTAATCTTTTTGTTCTTTAAACAAAAATAAGATGTTTTCTCTGGGTTATTGCATGCTGGGAATGTTTAATCTGAAGGTATTTTGGATCTTTTGAGTATTCCTATTGTTCCTTCTTTGTGTTTTACCAATATTTAATTAAACCCCTTCCCTCTCATGTCTCCTCCTGCTGGATTCAAGAAGCCAAAACCCCATAGACCTATTTAGAGAAATAAAAAGCTATTACTCTGTCATTTTATTCGTCAGATTAACCATTTTTACTCTGATGCATCTTTCTTAACATCTCCTTGCTAATGCATTTTTTTTTTTAAATCATTTTTAAGTTATGAACTGCCCAGACGCCTCAGTAAAAGCATGTTATTCCAATTGCCCTCACCTAAAATGTTTGACAGCTTCTCCTGAGCCGCTTTCAGTGAAAGGATTGGTGACAGTCACCCTAAAAAAGGAGACTCAAACCAATCACTGTCGACTGGCTCCAAATGGTGCCCCCCCTCGTTTTGGGGAAAATTGGAGACTAAATTGGCTGCATGTCACTAAAGCCGGAGGAAAGGCGTTTCTATGAGTGGCATCACACTCGCCTCGTCCATCTCCATCTCCAGTCTATGGTTTGGACAGTGGTCTTCAGTGGTCATTTGATGAACTATAACATTTGATACTTCCTGGTTTTTGTCAAATTTAGGAATGGAAAGTGCTCCTCATCCCAAAGGCTCGTGTAAATTCAGAACTGGCGTGGACCTTTTGTCGGTCATTGTATGAGTGTTTGTGCTTCAAAGAAAACTCTTGTTAGTTACAAAAACACTTTATTTCCATAAACAACAGCTACAAAAACCAATCAGCCGACGGCGCCTCATGTGGTTATCGGCAGTCTTTGCGTGCTGAGTCTGAGCGTGCTCAGTTGCCGTACTGTTCTGTGATACTCGTCCAGCTTGTCCTGGACTCTGCTGTGGAGCTGAAAGACAGGGGACGTTAGCGAACCACTCTGTGGCTGGTTGTCATGGAAACAGGAAGCGACTCACTGCACTGTGGGTCTGCGTCTCGCTCAGGGCGCGCAGCAGCTGGTCGATGGCGGTGTACGGCAGCCACGCCGGCGGTGAGGTGGCTGACAGCGGGTTCTGAGACGACAGCAGGAATTCATTTCCAGAAGAGGAACTGGAAGAACTTCCCATGTTTGCATTTTCTTACCTGGATTCCAAAGTACTGATGACCATGACCTAAAACAGCATCCACGTACTCCAACACCAGCTCAGCGGCGCTCTCCAGCTGGTCAAAGTTCAGGAGCAGGCGCAGCAGAGAAGGCGCGTCGGCACGCTGCAATAAAATAGCGGAGTCAGTTTTTACCAATAGCCACCTTCCATCCAGCTGGCTCCGCCCACTCTCACCTTGTAGGACTGGATGAGCCAATCAGGCAGAGGCACCCCATGCGACAGCAGTTTGTTGATGACAAGGCGATGATGCTGTCCATTAGTGGAAGGATACCTGTCCAGGTAACAGGCCAGCAGGCGCCACGCCTCATCTGCAGCACTGAGAAGGGGGAGGGGTCATAACGTGTGTCAACTGACCATCATCACATGCACGCCGTCACTCACCTGGACTCTTTGGTGTTGATGACAGACAGATGATTAGCAGCCAACCAGCTCCAGGCTTCATTCTGAGCCTCCTCCCCACCCAACTGCAGCTTAATGCACCTGAGCAAACCAACAGGGCTTTATGGCCTCCTGAGCTCCTCCCACATTCAAATGGGGACCCTACCCACTTAAAAATCCATGTGGGAGGAGCCAAACTTTAAGGAAGCAGGTTAAGACATAAGAAGACATAATGAAGGACAGGTGTGCGTTTCTTGAACTCACTTGAAGGCTAGTCCCTCAAAGACCGGAGTCAGGTCCAGCTTGAAGGTGTGACAGAGAGACAGAGCCGAGTCAAAAAGGCCGTTCTGGACCAGCAGGGCGACGAGCTCTGCCTCCGACACGGCACCTGAACACAGAACCTGCGCTTAAACCAAGTACCATCTACGGAACAGGGAGCCAACACAAGCAGGTGAACCTGCAGGTTCCACCTCAAACGTTCCCAACATGAACCGGGATAAACGGAACAGAAACACTCACGATTTGACTATCATGTTCTTCAGAAGCAAAACTGAATCAGGTTTGAGTCTCACTCACACACACACACACACATTTACCTGCAACTGCAGCAGAGGGTGGGTGGTGCTGAGCTAATGTCAGGCGGCTGCGGGACAGGAAGTACTCCTTTTCTAGATTCTGGAGCTCCAGGATGTCCACCTGCTGCCTCCCTGTAGCTGCAAACACAGATTGGTTGCAAAATGTGGAGACGTCGACGGACCTAAAGATGTTACTGCAACACTCACACAAAAGACGCAGGCGTACACAATCACACACAATATAACACACATGACAAGACTCACCCGGTTCAGCAAGAATATCTCCGTCTGAGTTTCTTTTTGGTGATGCCCCCGCCCGCATGTACTGCCAACAGAGAACTCTGTGAGCATTTCAGTGTGCACAGATGTGTGTCTGTAAACATGCACATGCACGCACGTGTGAATAAGCGAGCATGCGTGTGCATGCGTAAGCGTGCATTTATCTGCATGTGTGTGTGAGAGCGTGCACGAATGCATGAGAGTACGTGAATGTGTGTGTAGTATGGAGAGAAAATAGACTCACTCCGATTTGTGCGTGCATATTCTTGATTTGTAACTCATGTGTTTTGTGCACAAGTAAAAAAAAAAAACAAACTCAAAAGACAATTTACACATGCACAAATAAAAATTACTACAGCTTGAAAACTTAACACACAAAAATCTTTTAAAAATACAATTAATTAATTATCAGGAATATCTGTTTAATAAAATGGGATAATTTAAAGTTTCTCTGGATATTATTTACAATCTAAACTTAAAACGGCTGATAAGAAAATTCTAATGACCCAGCATTCTAGTAGTACTTGAACGCATCACTGTCGTGAAAAGATTCTCACGATGGAATCCGTGTGTAACTTAAGTTTTGTCCGTGCGTAAGAGGTGATTCATGCGATTTTTGTGTGTAATTACTTTCAAGCTGTTGTAATTTTAATTTGTGCATGTTTAAAATGTATTTTTTTTTATTTTGTAATTTTTTTTACTTATGCACAAAACATATTATATGAGTTACAAATCAAGAATACGCACGCACAAATCCTTATTTAATCACAAATCAAGAATTATGCTCGCACAAATCGGAGTGAGTCTATATTCTCTCCGTAGTGTAATGAATGTGTGTGTGTGTGCGTGTGTGTGTGTGTGTGCACACGTGTTCACCGTGTTCTTGGCGGCTGGCTGGACGATCCAGGCGTACTCGGGCCTGATGAGCCTCAGACAGTTGAGAGCAGCCAGGTAACAGTTCACCTGCTTCTGGAGGCCCAGCCGGGTCCGGACCTCCCGGCCCAGACGCATTCCAAACTCAAACATGACCGTCCCCGCTAAGAAAACAGAGTGAATGATGGGGGAGGAGCTCACATGTGAGGGGGGGGGCGGCGTGCTGGTGAGCAGCCTCACCTTTCCTGTAGTTGTGTCGGGCGATGTGGAAGGCGTACAGCAGCTCGTAGTAGTTGTGGGTCAGCAGGTCCAGACCTCGGGCCCGGGACTCGATAATGTTCACAACCTAAGGGTCACATGACTGCAGTCAGAACCACCACAGAGATGCAGAAGTTCACTGAAGAACACGCAGCATGGAGCAGAGGTTCAGGAAGCAGAACCAGACCTGATCAATAGTACCACGTGTGGTTCTGGTTTAAGTCTCACCTCGTTGTGCAGGTTCACATAAGGGAACTGGACCAAATCTCGAAGCTGGGAGCGCTCACACAGAACCACCACCAGCTGACGGAGACAGTCCAGCTGCCTGAGACACACAGGAACCAGGTTCAGAACCAACAGCGCAAGATCCCGCAACTCTAGAACTTCTTTGTTGGTTCCATCTTAAATCACATGTTTGAGTCTTTTGGAGGTTTAGCAACCTCACACGATCAATCAATCTGTTTGCTTTTTTTTTCTTAAATCAGCTGATCTGTAAACAAACTGCAGTCAGAACCAGGACTGGTCCGCATTGGTTCTGTGCATGCGTGAGAACGTACATGCTGCTGTCTGGGTTCTGGGTCAGAGCTTCATAGGCCTCACTGTTGTGTCCCAGGTCCAGATGGTGCTTGAACATCCTTGTCCACAGAGCGGCCTGCACACACACACACACACACACACACACACACACACACACACACCACACACACACACACACACACAACACACACACACACACACACACACACACACACACACACACACACACACCTTCAGCTGGTTTCCATCAGAACCAACAGGAGTCTAGGGTTCACCTCTTACCTGACTGACCACGCCCCCTCCTGCCTCTGTGACGGCCAGAGAGGCCAGCTGGACCACCAGCTCTGGCAGACCTGCGTCCTCCAGGAGTCTCAGCACCTGTGTGTCAGAGCAGGTTCCCCTTCCTACAGTCAGCTGGGATTCTGGGTGAGGGCGGAGCTCGCTCCACCTGTCTGTTCCTACCTTGTTGTAGTACTGCAGTCTGGGTGGAACGTCCTCATCCTCGCTGGCCGTCAGCTTCATCAGGAAGTCCTCTTTCTCCACCTCTGTGGCCGCTTCATGGAAGCACTGCAGAGCCTGGAAGAGACAGGAAGTGAAGTAGCAGGAAGTCCCAGCAGACCGCCGGTCTTCGTCACGCAGAGACTCACCTTCTGCCCCTCCCCGTTGGCCAGGTAACACTGGCCCAGAACGAAACGACAGGAGCCCACGTTCACCTGACACCAGGGGCTGATCAGCCTCACGTACTCCTGCACACGTGCACATACAGGTGTGAGAGTCTACACGTGCACACACACGGAAGGTGTTGAGCAGCTCCTCCCCCTGCACTCACCTGCAGCTGCATGTACTGACAGCCAGCCAGCAGACACTCAGGGAACTGGAAACCAGGGTTACTGGGCCAACTGGGAGACGGCAGTTAAGACCAGCGACGGACTGCTGTGCACACACACACATGCACGCGCACGCACACACACAGGAAGGATACAGCAGCTGAGCCAGCAGCTGGACCACGCTGGAGATCACCGGACTCCAGAGGAGCAACGAGGGGATCTGCTGGTGGGAGAACATCTGGGAGACGATGAGCCTCCTTCCTGCAGTCTGGTAGAAGAGCTCCACCACCGTCTGAGGACTGAGGCCTGAGGGGAAGCAGCTACTGTCAGAGGAGCGCAAACATGATGATCTTTCGTTCTCCACTCCAGGGTTTCAACAGCTCACAGCTTACTGATCTCAACCAAAGTGTTATGCAATACAAATACAAACTGGGAAATACAATACAAAGCTGGGAAAAGTTGTCAGGAGAGTACTTAACAAGGTTGGTGTGGCTGAATTTTTGAACCTTATGATTTTTATTAGCCCTGTACAACTTACCTGGACAATAAAGCAATGTGAGAAATGGTTCTAAAGCGAGAAGCCAACCACTTCCACATATTTTGGAGCTGTTCAGCCATTCAGGGCTATTGGTCAGGGGTCCACACTCATCTGAAGAGTATCTTCAGGATTGACTTTCCATGTTCGTTTGAAATTATGTATTTTTGTTATTGTTCATGTGACGAATTTACCAAGACCGATAAGAAATTATTATGCATTCTGATAGCAACGTGCAAAAAGGCAATCACCAAAAAATGGCACTCCAAGGAACCACCAACAACAGAAGATTGGATCGCCATTACACATAACATCTACACAATGGAGAGGCTTTCTGCCTCAATTCAAGTACAGACAGATACTTTTAATGCACAATGGGCAAAATGGATAAGCTATACAAGATCAACTTATCCAGACACGAATTGATTTATTCCTAGGAGGTTTTCTTTTTCTCTTCTTTCTTTTCCCTCATTGAAAGTTTCTATGGAATTTGATGTGGTTGCCCCCCCTCAATTTTTATTTCATTTATTTTCTTCCAATTATTTTTCTTTCTGGTAATTGTTGATCTTGTTTTGCTTTTCTTTTGGTTTTTTTTTTTTTTTTTTTTTGTTTCAAATCAATTGAAAATGCAAGAGTGTACCTATGGGATTTTATGTGTTAAATGTCACTTTTTCAAGGAAAATAAAAAATTAAAAAAAAAATAAATGAAAAAAAAAAAAAAAAAAAAAACAAATACAAACTGAACAGGATTCTAACTGGTGGGGAATGAAAGACACAGCGCTCACGAGCTCGCTGCATGAGGTTGACCACAGGATCTGAGAGCTTCAAAGTAGAGCTGGGAATCACTGGGTACCTCACGATACGATGCGATACATGACTCACGATATCGATACTGTGATAATTGGTAAAAATCATCTAATAATGAACATTATATAGAAGAACACATTTTTTTTTTAGCTTAAACACAATCATAATAAACAATTTGTCTTATTGTAACATTGCTGAAATCAGTGATACTATGTCTTTGACAAGCATCGACACCAATTGAACTGGAATTATCTGTAAAATCTAATGTTAACAATAGTAAACATGATCAGCAATGCTACTATTTAGTGCGGAATTGCTGTTAGAAACAGAACAAAAACGTAATGATTCAAGTGGCTCAGCCATCTACCTCCAAAGGAACGTCACACTAAAGGATGATGAATATAACGTTTCACAGTCTGTCAAGTGTTTCCTAATTTTTTGTGCACTTTTCCCACATTTGAAAGGGGCTGAGCATCCAAAATTGAAGGTTGATTTACTTTATCTATTTTCTATTTGATCAGTCAGTAGGTAAAAACCCTAAAACACACATAACAATGGCAATAAATATTTACAAATTCAAATTCTATTACAGAATAGCAACAAACAATTTTAATTAATAATAGTTTATATAATTTTAAGAGCTTCAATTAACTAGCAACCTCCCTATTTTACAGTGAATTCACATACTTTATTTTAATTACAATTTTAATTAACAAATGAAGTTGATTATTACTACTTGATATTTTTGATGAATTTTATGAGATTAGCTGTCTATGATGATATAAATGAGTCTGTGAATGTAGGACATACCTCACAATGATCTTTGTATTAATGGAATGTATTTATTTGATAATTTATTCCATGAATAATGATAATTCATATAGAGAAAAATGGTCGAGTCGGGGTGGGATTATATAAGTTCGCTTCCTTCCACCCCCTTTCAAGCGATCTATATGTGATTGATTATGTGAAGTTATTCCATGTATTATAACCTGATTGCTTGAAATAAACCATTTCATTCATTCATTCATTCATTCATTCATTCATTCATTCATTCATTCATTCATTCAATTACATTTTTTTAAAATTCGTACATCAAATTCTACATTTTAAATTTAAGAATTACTTTAAATTGACATTAGCGAATAAGTCCTTTCATTTGAAAACCCTACACCTTAAATGTATCAAAGTTAAAGCGTAAACCAGCAGATTAAACATCAAAGTGCATGAAATCAAAAATTCCGACGAGTACCTGAATTACACACAAACAACTGCTAAACGCGCGCCTAGTTCCCACAGCGCACCGATCAAACAGGAAATAAGTGATTGTGGTCATTCTAGTGCTATCGATATTTTGGCACACCCCTGCTTCAAAGCTTTATGGGGTTGTCTGAAACTGCTGCAGCTGCTTCAACTCCACACTGATGCAGCTGCAGGGATTCAAACATGCAGCGTCTCTGTCATGTGTCTGTGTGTACATGTGTGGTTCTGACCCAGTCGGCTGGAGCAGACGCTCGGTGTGTCCGTCAGCTCCAAGGCTGTGAGGTTCTGTAAGTTCACGTCTCTGAAACAGAGCAGAGAAGAAACATCGTTTACAGCATCACGGTCCTCCTCAGGATGAAGCCCCGCCCAGAAACACCTGAAGTCTGACCCTCAGCACAGATGAAGCTTTAGAATCCTCTTAGATCTGCCGGAGCAGCTACAGCCTCCACCTTAATGCTCAGCAGTTTGACAGTATATGAAAACTGGACAAACAGCCGACTCGGACAACAACCGTCCACTGATGTCATCTGGTACAGTCAGTGTCTCATACTCACATGGTGTCCATGGCAACAGAGGAGGCCAGGCTGCGACTGATATGTTTGAGTAGGTGATAGGAGGACAGAAGGTGGGACGTCCGGGGGATCAGATCCTGCTGCAGCTGCAGCAGCTGGTTTCCTCCTCCGAGAAACACCTGGACATGACGCGAGTGAGCATGAGGGTGAACAGCAGAACGAGAGGATCATAGCAGGCGTGCTGGTGAACATACATTGTCTCCAAAGTGCAGGTAGAGCTTCTGCAGGATGAGGAGGTCTCTGCAGAACATGGCCCGGGTCATGGCCATGTGGCAAACGGCCTGACCCAAAAGAGACACGGCGGTGGTGCTGCTGTACAGCCGAGACAGGCTGAGCCTGGAGCTCAGAGTCTGACCTGCAAGACACAGCGCAGGGTTTAGAGAATACATGTCTGAAAAGAGCCTCATAGAAAAGGACAAATGGTGCAGAGGTGGAGCGGTCGACCACTGATCAGAAGATTGCTAGCCCATGTTTCAAAGTACCCTTGGGACAGGACACTGAACCCACATGCTTCTGGTGGTTATAGACAGCCGGCAGATCGGCGATTGCAGTGTTTGATTGTGTGTGAACGGGACAGTCAAGTATGGGGTGATTTTTGTGCCATAATGTTGCAAGCAAACGTTAGTTTTTACATCAAAATGTTCTAAATTGCAAAAACAAAATGTAAAGTGTAAAAAATATAATTTTCAGATAAAAATTTTTTTTGCAAGCAAAAAAAAAGGTGGCATATAAATTTTTTAAAGCAAAATAAAAGTTTTTCCAAAGCAAATATTGAATATTATTATTTGCAAATTATGATTTTTTTTCTAACACTTTACATTTTGTTTGCAACTTAGAAAATTTTGATCTGAAAACTTTGACTTTTGCTTGCAATATGGTGGCACAAAAATCCCTCCATAGTAAAGCACTTTGAGCCTTAGAGCAAAGAAGAAAACGTAAATAGCCTTTTAAATGTAGTATTCCCTCGGAATATCATACTTTATCTTTTGTGGTCTTGCAGATTATTTTAGTGCATTCTCTTTCTTAACAGTGCATTGTGTTCTGCATCCTGATTGGCTGTAAACACTGTCAATCAAGCTGGTTCGTGTCTAGTCTCCTGTTTGTTTATATTCTATAATTCTACAAAAGTTTGAACTTTGAGAGTTTAAACAAGAGAGAAAAGTGGGAAAATGTTCATGTCTGTCTGAGAAAAGTGTACGAAGTGTGTCATGAGGAGTTTGACAGCCTAAAAACATCCGTAATAATTGGAAAAAAATAAAGATTTGATCTTGTCGGGGGTTATTTTCAGAAAGAAACTTTAGAGTTTTGGTTCAGACAGAATATGCTCGAGTCTGTTTTTTAGTGGAGGGCGTGGCGGTGTCTTCTTACCAGGCAATGCGGATCCGTCTCCCCCAAGCTCCAAGTCCGTTTCCAGGTCCAGTTCCCTGAGCAGAACCATCATGGCTGATGTTGGATTCCGCACATCCTGCATTATGTTCTGGATATCTGCCATCACGTTTTTGCTGCAGGAAAACAAGACAAACATGTAAATTCATCAGAGTGCACGTGCTCTCATGATTGAAGAAATGAGACTCTGCACGTGCAGGTTTGCCCCGCCCACAAATCACCTTATTTAGGAACAACCTCACTCTAGAATAAAGTGAATTTTTACTGCTAATACAATGAAGCTATTTGACTTTGATCCACAAATTCAGAGTTTACATTATTTTTAAAATTGATGTTCAAACTAGTTTTATTTGGGTCCCAAAAAGCTGATTTAGAAAAACTAGAGGTTTAGATCGAACATTACTTTTGAATTCTTTTACCAAAAACAAAGCAGACAGAAAGTTCAATGAGAAGTGTTGATCTAGAGATGATGTCGTCAGCCTGATTACACAGTAAGTGATGCTATTGAGCTGTTCTGCATGACACTAATATGCTTTAGCAGTAGTCTCACATCTTATATACACAACAGATCAGTTAAAATCATTGTTGCTATAGGCATGGCAAATAAATACGAGAAGCTCAAATGGTAATGACATCACAAAAACTGCTGTTTTCTAATTACACACAAATGAAGACATGAATCCATAGTGTGTACAACCTTATTAGCTGCATTTTCATAACATTAAAGGGCCAGTGTTGAGGTAAGAACTCACTCGAGGGAGTGACAAGAACATCTTTACTGACCAGATCATGACCAGAGTCAATTACGTAAAAAAACATTTTCAGGCTGTTTGTGTTATGATTTCATGTGTGAATATAAAAATTATTTACTTGGAGTCAGAATAAAAAGGGAGTGCATGTTTTAACGTTTGTCCGAACATGTTTCACTCTTTAAGACTTCAGCCAGATCAAGATTATTTACAAATATTGTGAATTTGGTGAATGCAAGTCAAACGGGTTATGTCTGGATCTCCTCCCTAATCCCTAAAAAGCGAGATAGTTTTGGAATAGCTAGTGCCCTGGATTTTAATGCTATTCAGACACAACATTTATAAAAAAAAAAAAAAAAAATCATAATTTGACGACACCCATTTCCCAAAGTTAAAACCTAACAAATAAAAAGATTTAACAAATACTATTTATGAGTCCAGTCTGTTCTGATAATGAAAAGTTGGATGTTTTATTTAAAAAAAAAAAAAATGTAAATAAAAAAATGTTCAGACATTGCATTGGGGTCTATATTTGTTAATCTAGTGAGCATTGAAACACACAAGTTTTATGCAGAACTTTTGGGAAATTTTAAGGCCTCTGGCTGTAGGAACTGTAGATTTGGAAACCTCAACAAATTGGCTAATGCCCTATATTATGTACTAAATAGTGAGGAGTACTCGGTATTCTGGAATGGGATTGGAATAGGACGGTATTCTGGATGAGATGACTAAACGAACGACTGATGCAACAATGACTGATAGGATTTGAGAGTGGATTTAATCCCGGGTGTGTTTCTGTTTTGACCGTCTCCTGCTGACCCCTCCCCTCTGCGGTCCTGGATGACCCGGGGACCCACCTGTCATTGCATAGCATGTTTTCCATGACCAGGTCTGCCGCTCTCTCGGGGGTCTGCAGGTACTCCAGAGCCTTCTCCATCTCATAAGCCATCTCCCCAGAGACGGAGTCGCTGAGCAGCCGCAGACACTGAACCAGCTGCAGGACGTCCCGACCCACGTCCGGGTCTGAGAGACGGAGACACGCATCAGCCTCTATATCTTCATAAAGCAGGTGGGTTCAGGGGTGCTTACCCTCAGTGATGGGGGTGTCCTCCTCAGACATCAGATACTGATCAAAGGACAGGTACAGGTGATCCACCGCAAAGCAAGGAAGCAGGAAGGACACAAAGCCCTGTGGCCCACAGGAGGAGATGAACTGAAGAAAACTGGATCTGATGTACAGAAAGGCTGAGGCTCCGCCCATCGCTTACCTTTCGGAGCAAACAGCCCATCCCTGTGTGCGGGTCTACTGTCAGGCCCAAAGGAGACGACAGCGCCTCCTGGTACTGCAGACAGCAGGAGTAGAACCGGGACCAGAACTCCACCTGCAGCTGACGGTACTCCTCCTGAGAGAACTCGAACTCTGTGACACTGCTCTGCAGCTACAGGACGACAGCGGAGACGCAGAAGTCTGCTTATTAAAAACAGCCAGGCAGCTGAAGACGGGCACTGCTGTGTCAACACGTCAGCTGCTGCACGAGGACACACAGTTACCTCACTCTCCACTGCCAGAGTTACTTCCTTCTTCAGAGTCTCCCAGGATGAGTCCAGGAGCTCCTCTGAGCCTCTGCCGTAGATCTGAACACAAATTCAGAACAATCAGAATCCAGCTCAGCAGATGCAGGCGCAACCGAGGAGATGGAGAGGCGCAACCGAGGAGACGGAGAGGAGCAACCGAGGAGACGGAGAGGAGCAACCGAGGAGACGGAGAGGAGCAACCGAGGAGACGGAGAGGAGCAACAAAGGATTATCTCTTTAACACCTAAGGCATCGGTGCAGTTATGTAAAAATATGTTTCTGAGTAGAAGTCGTAGTTTCTTGCATATTTTGGCTGGGGTGCGACCTATTTGGTATTTAGACAAAAATAATAACCGCTAAAAGCAGGATTTATACAGATTTATATACGTTACTTTCAAGACCTTTTTAGACCAGTCCAAATCAAATTTAAGACTAAGATCTAGGAAAATAAACAAGTCTAATTTAGCTAACAATAAATCATGTAGAAACCAACCAAAATGCGAGACATAAGGTTTGATATTAATACAATTATTACATCAGCGGTGACGATAATTGCGTAAACTGTTGAAGAGTTACGGTGGTTGAATGACTGAAAACACTTGAGTTAAAGGGTTGATGAAGGAGCAGCTGGATGCCGGCCCGCATTCACCTGCAAAGCTTTGATGATGGCTGCAGCACTGAAGTGCAGAGGAGAGAACAGGACATCCAGGTAGGTCTCCTGAAAAGATCACATCAAGTCTCAAAAACATCAACCACAGCACCAGACCAGGTTCTGTTCCATCATAATCACCGGTCATACCCTGGGGTCCAGATCCATGCCCACAGGAACTTCTTCCTCAGGTAGCGGTTGAACAAACACTTGGTTCCACTGAGCTGATGCACTCCTGTATAACAGAGACTGATTTTAACCAACAGCACAACATCAGAACCTTTGGGTCCACTTCCAGGTTCTGGATCATAGACACTAAATGAACCAGAATCTGAATTATTCAAACTTACTGTTCAAAGCTGATGTATTTGACCACTGTGGCGTTGGAGTCATCCACCCACAAAGCCCAGACATCTGAGGAGGTCAGAGCAAAGTCCACCAGCGTCTCCTGTCAGACGCAGATCAGGTTCTGTCAGAATCAGGCAATCACAGAACCACACAGCGGACCCTACTGTCAGCTGACCGGGTGTGGTCACCAAAAACGGCTCAGACCACATTGGCTGTATCTGAGGACTGGACCAAGTCAGTGTGACGTCATCCATAGAAAAGGACTTCCTTCCAGCTCCAAACCAATGGCATCAATTCAGCCATGTTGGAACCAGACGACATCAGTAAGCACTGATTGATCTGAGTTAATGTTTCTACGGCAACCACCAATCAGAAGTGAGCTCATCAGAACTTCCATTGTAAGTGAGCTCAAAACAATCCATCAATCAGACGTTGGGGGTCCAACCAGCACCACATACTTGAAAGAGCTGTTTATTTCTCTATCCACCTTATTCCTGGGGCCGCTGATGTAAAACGGGTCATGGGTGCAACTTCCGGTATAGCAACCGGAAGTTACACAGCGCTATTGGTTTCCACTGAAAGTTGGCGGTTTTGTTAACTTTAGCGGTGCATACAAAGTTTAGAAGCGTGCTTTACTTAATCCCTCAAAAGTTTCAAAAATGGCTTTGCCCAGCTCGTGGTTGTTCTAACACCCAAACTAAATGAAATGTGTGGCTTAAGGAGCGTTGTGTGGATCATGGGCCGCTGACGAAGAGGGAGTGCAGCTGTCCTCCTCGGTACAGATTTTACCGTCTATCGGGCGAGGATGAAGTCAGAAGGATGTGGCTGAAAAATGTAAATCTTAAGAAGCTACATAAGAGTTTATACGTATGTTCGTTTCATTTTGTGGATAAAGTACCACTGAGGAAAATCCATATCCAACATTATGGTTGGGTTACTCCAGACCAGAGAAGAAGAGACGCCGGGTACTGCAGAGACCTGACAGCAGTAACACAAGAGCAGGGGAGATATTTCCTGTGTAATTGCTGCATCTCCTGGTATCAGCTATTCAAAAACTACCGATGTTTAAACCGTAGCTGACTTTGTCAAAACATAAAACGGGCTAAAGCTACATCGCGCCATGCAACCCTCAAAGTATCTAAAAATGCTACTATATGTTATGTTTGGACATTTTTTAAGGTCATCCTTCAGTTTTAGCAGCACTGGAATTGTTACGTCGCCTCTTTTAAGACATGACAGCTGGTGTTCCTACATTTATATGTAGTTATAAATCCAAAACAAGAGAAAATGCGCTGTCGGCTCTACAGTTGTAATGTAAATAAATGCTACTTCCGGCGTCTACAGGAAATATCACCCATAATTCACGCAAAGGCTCATGGGGCCTAGGAATAAGGTGGATAGAAGTCTATGGAATGTTGGCATCTTGGAACCAGCAGATACTTCCTGTTTGGAACAGCAAGGTGGGGGTGGAGTCACTCAGTCCAGTTCTCATATACAGTCAATGTACAGGCCAATCAAATAAAAGTGTTCTCGTGGATCTGTCCACGCTCAACCTGAAACTGTCCCAATGTCACAACTTCTCCATGGAAACGAATCTTCCTGACTGGGGTCTTGTTTGGTACTGAAGTCTACCAAGCGACCACAGTTTTGTTTGGACCGCGCATCTTTGACCCCGCCCACACCAGAAACAGAACCTACAAATTTACATTTTAGTGGGTTTTCCAGAAGTCCCCCACAGATCTTCCCAGCAGCAGACTGGTCATGCTGTGATGGTCCCCTATGCTAACAACACTACCACCGTGCAACTCACCACTGTGCTGAACAGGGATGAGATGTGCTCCAGGCTGTAGCGATTGTTGTCGGTGCCCACCAGCTGAAAGACGGTGAACTGTCCCTTCTGAGGGACAGCCAGGTAAACGCAGAGGCAGAGGCCGGTGGAGGGGGAGAAGGCCAGTCGCAGGCGGTGACCCTGACCGGACAGACGCTTCACACCTCTGCAGGCCGGCATGTAGTCCAGAACGTCTATTTCCAGAAGGCACGCCTGCTCCTGTGGACGCACAACCCACGGTGAAACAGGCAGCAGCCGCAGGACCGAGCCCGTTGTGACGGGGACACACTGACCCTGAGAGACCACATGCGGAGTCGGTGGTCCTGACACAGAGCAAAGATGAAGGAGTCTTCCTCCAGCTCTCTGACAGCCATGCTGAGGACGAGGTCTCCGGGACTCTGCTCCCCTCGGATGGCTGTAGGCATCCAGCCCGAGATCCTCCTCATCATGGAGCTCCTCTTCAGCTCCACCACAGACAGCTCCCCTGCTCAAAGGAGTGAGGCTTCACTGCACACCCGAACATCACCTGAGCATCACCTGACAGAGAGCCGGCCCTCACCCTGCGTGTCGTGGGGTGGCAGCGTCACCACCGTGATGCCCCCAGCTGGTGATGCCAGAGCAAAGTGAGCTTCTCCCTGGAAGCTGAGCCAGGCCGCGCCGGCGCTCAGACTCCCCGACAGTCCCGGCAGGCTGGGGAGGACGGCGCTGTGAGGCCACTCCTGAAGACCCAGCTTCCCCACATCGGTGAAGATGGACTGCATGTGCAGATCGGAGACCAGCTCCTACAGAACAGCAGGAGGATCTTAACACAAACTTCTGGGAATCGAGCTTCAGGAGCATGACCTCAGTACGGTGCAGATTCGTATCAAACACAACCAAGTATGCAACTAAAGCAAAGAGCGATGACGATAAAAGATGACTGTCACAGAAATCTGTGAGGCTCAAGGGTCAGGACCCAGACTCCTAAGACCGAGTTTGTAGATGGAGCAGGAGCTCTTACTCTACTCACAGTGCGGTACATGCGAGCAGGATGAGGCAGCAGCACTCTGTGGACGCTCTGATTGGTGCAGATGAGGATGATAACATTGTTGAGGGTCTCCTGGATGCTGACCCCCCCAGGCAGGACAGAGCAGTGGGTGAACTTGAACTTGACAGCATTGTTCAGGAGGTTGACGTCCAGAGACTCCTCCACCAGCTGCACCGTGTCTCCCGACGTGATCCTGCAATGAAAGCCAGAGAGCCTCACCGATCATGTGACATCAACCTGATGGACACCCCCATCGAAGTTCGGTCCAGGACCAGCAGTGAGTGCAAACTTGGAGGTCTCAACCAGGAAAATGTATGTGTGTGGGGGTGCGTGTGTGTGGGTGTGTGTAACACTTCTTTTGTTCGTCTTCACACCAGCGTCTTTTTCTTCTTGTTATTAACTAAGGAGAACTCTGGTGATGACCTGGATTTTAAATCTTATATTTTTGGAGCTCTTGGTTGTGTTCACACCATTAACAGTAAATAAAAACTGGACTAAATGACTTGATTTTGTTGGAACTGAATGGAAGTCATTTTCTATGAGTGACATCCATTGAGTCTATAAGAGAACTGGACTGAGTGACACCCTGGCGTTCCAAACAGGAGGTACTCCAAGAAAACATTTATAGAGAAATAAACAGCTGAAGTTTATTAATTATTTTATTTATCAGAACCACTATTCTTGCCCTGATCCCTTTTTTAAAACATGTTCTTCATAATCCTCTTTTTTTTTTCTTTTTTAATCTCAAGTTCTATAAAAGCATGTGGTGCCCCCACCTCAAACGTTCAAAATGTTGACAAATTATCCCAAGCCCGCTTCCAAGTGAACTTCCAACAAGCTCACTCCTGACTGGCGAAAGCGGTTGCCATAGATACTTGACTCAGACCAATCACTGCTTACAAGGGATGTCCCGATCAGGTTTGTTTAGTGCTGACCTGGTTCAGAGTCATGATTTCGAGTGTTGAGTCCCGATCCAATAATTTTTCAACACATTAAAAAATGAGCAAATTTAATTAACAGATCCAGGTTTTTCCCCATTTTTCTTTCATAAAACTTATTTTATAATTTAACCTTTAAACAGAGAACTCAAGTAAAAATAGTTAACCATTAACCAGTAAACATGGGTAATAATTATTCAAGTGAGAAAGCTGTAGGATCTTCAGAACTAATGAACATCTGGGATCAGATGTGATTCATGTCCCCATTTTAAATTCTTACAAATTTATTATGAGTTTGTTTGAGGTGTTGTAGCATAAATATGATGATGGGTATTTATGACTAGCTGATATAATTAGAAACATTTATTAGCTTTTTTTTTTTTTACCTTAAGACCCCAGGACTACCCTGGTACCCCAGAGGACACCCCCCACCCCAGTAGAGACGGTGATGCTCACCAGTGGATGAATCTGTTGCTGGTGACAGTCGGCAGGTTCCCGCTCTCCTCATAATGAAACGCTCCGGCGCTGTCTGGAACCTTCAACCCCCCGGGGAGACAGCTGACACCTGCAGACAGGAAACACAGGTAGGGTCAGATGCTGCTTCACCCCCAGGTTGACCCAGGAGAGGCAGTCAGGAGCCAAACGGCTGTCAAAGCACCGAGAGGAAGAAGACGAAAAGTTCCTTCTGCTTTCAGAGGGTAGCTGCTGAGGAGCAGACAGCTTCTCTGTTTGAAGGGTAAAACAGTTTGAAAACAACAGGGAAAATAGGCTGTGCTTGGCTCCTGTTAAATCAAGACGGCATGGTGGAACCGGTCACCATCATGACCTCCTACCTTCAAAATCCCTCTAAACAAAAACCCAGAGAAAGAGACACGCAGGAGAACCCTGCAGACCTGTGTCACTTCGTCTGTGGCTTATTTAAATTAACAACTAATGAAAAACAAAGAAACTCTTTCAATAAAAAAGAGCTACACCTCCTAATCCCACACGGTCTTCATCAGAGGGAATCAAATCAGAGTCAAAATATTCAAGCGGCCGTTTAGATCAGACAGACACTGAAGATGTAGCGCGGAGGCTGCACCTCCTGAGGGTCCGTTCAAACATGCAAAGGACCCTTCAGAGGCTTTGAAAGAACAAAAAGGGCAGATCCATTATGAAGAATGGAGCGAATGGCCTCAAATGATCCATTAGGAAGACGCACTGTGGAATCAGGCCAACTCGCAGTCGTCTTCAAACATGTGGATAAGTAGGTTCTGATCACACATGTACCGCTGTTTCCAAAAGATAAATCTTAAGATTTTTAATTGTTAGTTTGTCACGTTTTGTTTTGCTTTTTTTTTCATTTTAAATTATCTGAAAATTGTTCTGAATCTGAACTGTGCCTCTAAAACTATGGCACGATCTAAATCGTGAGCCCTGCGACAGACTGGCGAACTGTCCAGGGTAAACCCTGCCTTCGCCCATTAGCCGCCGGGATAGGCTCCGGCATCCCCGCGACCCCGAAAGGGATAAAGCGGTATGGAAAATGAATGAATGAATGAATAAATCGTGAGCTTTGTGATCCGTTGCAGCCCTAAAACACACCAACATCAGAAACTACCTCGATAATAAACTGAGGAAACAACGTTATATAGTGAAAAACAGAGACAGATTAAACCACTGAATGCCAACAGAAGCTTGATAAAAAGTAGATCTCGGGATAACTCTGAGTTTTTGGTTTCAGAAACAGAGATAACTTAAACCCGTGAAAGCGGGTAAAACCAAACCTGTTTCACATAGCGGGTTAAACTGAACTGTCACTGAATCAATCACTATGGCAACCGAGTCTGTGAAGGAGGCTGGATTAATTTGTGAGAGGATTTAGAGCAGAGGTTCTTAACCTTTTTGACCCTGGGGCCCAATTTTCCCGGTACAAAGTGATTCGAGGCCCATTCAAATATAAACATGTTAATGTGAATTGATCCACATCTTGTTTAATTTGTATTTGATAATTAAATCGAGTTTTTATGGTTTATCAAAGTAAAATCTTGTGAGGAAAAATGATACAACGTGATCAACTCAGACATTTATTTTCATACTGAACAGGTAAACCACAGTTGTCAACCTCAACACAAATTGGAATTCCAAAAATATTTATAAGGAATTTTGATAAATAAAATTGTGTTGTAATAAAACAAGAACACTTCAAATAAGTTTCAAATGAAACAAACTGTAAATGAGATTTAAATAAAATACTAATTAAAAGATTACCTTATAACCTGCTGATGAACTTGACAAATTAGAAGTTTTAATTTAGTACTAGATATTTCTCTCCAAATCTGTGACAAATTAACAACAACAATCACAACAGTCTGTTTTTAAAAAAAAACTAAACATGAACTGAGGCAAAGAGCCCCATATAGAGAAAATATGATGTGGGGCCGATAGCTGCATACTATTGAGTCATGCCACAACACGTTACTGATGCCGGGTTCACACTGGACGAAGAACGGAGGCCGCCTCTATTCGGCGCCCATAATCTATGGTGGCATTCACACCAGGCGCGGATCAGTGCGGTCCTCCGCAGAGGGCTCGCGCCGTGCAAGCGGATCATTTCAGCTTCTGCTCTATTTTGAGTGCGAGCCGCGAGCGTTCCGGATCAATTCTGGCTGGAAGTTAAATAAAGATACAAGAGAAAATACGGTTTATTTTTAAAAGAAAGAGTGTTTTCGCAGGTAACTTTTGGAAAACCGTGCGTCCAGCGGTAAACTTTGTTCTTAGTCGCTCAGACCCAGAGGAAAGAGGTTAAGGTTAGGATTATGGTTACAGTTCCTGAGGTCGGCTGTCTCTGCAGCTCACGGCTTCACCAGGGGAGGGGTCAAATGTGGAGAACACATTTACACATTTAGGAGTGGGACAGTTAATGGGAATTTAACTTTAAGTTGAATTTTAAATACGTGCGTCCAAAAAAAACATCCAGCCTTGGACACACTTAGAATATGTGAAAACATTGCAGCAATGACATCTTGGCTGCATGTTTTACTGTGTTCAATATGAATAACCATCATTTTCTATGTTGCTCGCATGTGAATACATGGGAACAACATCAGTGTTTTTAAAATATAACCAATTCTTTACAATAAAACGAAGTGATTGACAAATGTGATCATGTTTTTGTATCTGAACAGACTGTAGACAGGTAAAAAAACACATACATAACACACACGTGTATGCGCCAGCACACACTCACACATCAACATAGTGGGCAGAATAGTTTTAGTTTTTATGAATTTAGTCACGCACACACATGCGAGCGAGCGCGTGCGCACAGACACAACCAAAACAGACAGAGACGCGCACACAGATCAATGTAGTGAGCCGGCTCCGGAGCGGAGCGGGTGGGCGGGGGCTGGATTTTGGGTGTAAAAGAGTAGCAGAGAGGAGTTCCTCTTAGCAGAAACACGCGGTAATATCTTTAGGTTATTAACTTATCACGCATGATGGCAAAAACAACAAAAGCTCCAGCTGGAGCGCCTGTCGACCGCCGCGGAAAAATCCGCGTCTGCTCTGTAAACCACTGAGCGGGGGGGAAGTCGTGCGCTCTCGACTTCGCGGTGCTTCCCGGTCCAGTATGAACCTGGCGGGACGCTTACTGCCACCAAGTGGTAGGAGGCTGCATTCAGGTCCCGCGGCCCTCGCGGCCCTCAGGTTCAGAACTGATTTTTATTTCGCGGCCCACTAGAGGGCGCTCGCGGACCGAGATTGGGCCGCGGCCCTATGGTTAAGAAACACTGATTTAGAGGACACGAGTCGATTGCCTGGAGAATCCCATTTCAATTGTATTTGACCTATACTGTTTTCCAGGCACTCATTATTAATAATACAGAGTTTTCTTTTCCTCATTTTAAACCTTTAACAACGGAAATCTTCAAATCTCAAACTGAAATGGCTGTTGACTCATCTACCGTGCTCTGTGACATGTCAAATGTTAGCTTGGTTGTCAACTAAGCTGTCTTCCAAAGTGGTGGACTGAGTTTGAATCCTCGCTGCAGAAAAATGTCTTTATGCTTAAAAAAAAAAAAAAAATTTTCAGTGAATATTATTCAAGTCTTGAGAATAAAAATTAAACAAAAGCTTATTTTAATATATTCCAGGCAGCTACAGTGCTTCATTTTAGCGTGCAGTGACATCTGTATATGTAGGGGTGGGGGGTTAAGGAAAACAGTCATTCACGCGATTACGGAGATTACTGGTTAAATTACTGACAGATCAGAAATCATTCCTCACTTAACAAGTGATAAAATGACATTCCCGACATTATTTAGTTCTTATCCTGAATTGAAATGATTCAAATGTAGACGTACACATTAACTCTGCAGATATTTTTCTCTCTGCTTTACCGCCGCAGCTCTGTTGCTTTTCTTGCGGAAAAAAAACGCTCTTAGTCGACATATGCCTTTAGGAACATTTAAATTTCTGATGCTGGAAGTATGAAACTCAGATGTTTGCTCCCGTTGCCATGGTGAATAGTGCCGTCTTTGCTCCATAGATCAGAGCTTTTAATGGTCGCGACGCTCGATTCTGATTCTAACAACTTCAAGTTGATTGAATCAATTCTTTTCAGCTGTTCTAAGGTTTGCACATTTTTTAGTCTGTGGACTCCGAGTTCCGGTTTGAACTCTAAATTGTTTAAACCTGCTTCTTGAAACAGGCCCCTGGTGTACACAAGAGGCTTCACAATCATCCATAGTAAACAGAACCTGTGATCACAACAAAATGATTGGCTGGCCGTGTGGCTCAGACCGAAATTAACAAAATTCCTTCCAGCGGTGGGAATAAGAAATGGAATTGGTCTACAAATATGAAATTCACAGTAGCTTTGGTTAAAATGTGTGTAGATATAATTCTGTTTTCATTCCAGTACAGTCTGGAGGAGAAAAGCCGCTAAACAAACAGTTTTTCTCCTTCAGATTCTACAGGAATTATGTTGATCATCGGTTGAAAAGTTAAGGCATGTTTAAGATTTTTGTGTTTACATGTCACCAGTAACACCTCATGTGTTAATGAGTTAATGTCACCAAATCTGGCCTTCTTTGCAAAGTTCGGACACCCCTGCACCAACGCAATTTCAAATCTCGAGAATGAGATGAGACGTTTTAGGTTACTGACTGAGGAGGTGAATGAATGAAACATAAATAATAAAACTGATGGTCTCACGTAAGTAAATCTTCTGCAGATATAGCAGGCATTTTATTATGGTTCTCCTACCTAATTTTTTGCTTTCACTCTCAACCTTCAACTCCTCTGCTTCACCTACAAACATAACCACTGTCTTCCCACTTCTCATCCATGTCCTGATCAACTCCAACGTTCTTCTCTGTCATTCCTCATAAACCACAGCTTCTCTCTGATCCTGTCATAGATTCTCTCTAGATCTACTAAGACAAAAAGAACCTCTGACCTCAGACTAGCTTGCCCTTTCCCATAACTTACTTCATCTGTAGTTTCTCTGTTCGTCTTCCTTTTTCTTATATATAACCTAAAAAATACCTCTCCGTTCGTCAGACATCTTCAGTCTAGTCAGAAATTATTCTTCTCCCAAAAAGTTACGACTGTTTCTAGTCTAAGCGGCGGTGCCGCGCGCCCGCAGTCCAGGCGCGTGTGTTGTGGCCGGGCCTGAGCGGACGCTCGCGCGGCCCAAATGTTTTAGGTTCGGGTCCGATAAACACTAATCTACGATCCGGTTTGTGATGTCAGCCGGGCTCACCTGTCAAATTCACGGTCACCTCTCGGCACCGGCGCGCACCACTTCTTTCGAACCCGCAGATCTCGATGTAGCTGCGGTCCAGGGCCGCCATCTTGTCTTCGTGCTACGGCGCGCGCGCACAGACTTCAAACCGCCGCCTCCTCCCTCTTCTTCTTCTGTGCTGCTCACCGCTCTCCAGCGCCCCGCTCGGTCACACGAGGAAGTCCTCCACCAAAAGTTTGTTTGGGGTCAAACTTTTTATCTTAGTGAAAAATACAAAAATAAAATTGAAGATATGAAAATTAAATGTGGATGAATAATTTTAACGTAAACAAATAATTTGAGATGTAAAATATTTATTGCATGATGAGAGAAATACTTCCACTTTTATAGAAATATTAAAAGGTTTATATAACACAACAGTTACTTACATAAACACTGCCTGTTTAATATTAGTACTCAACATTTACAGTTTCTTTTTTACTAACCTTTTTCGATATATTTGAATTTATTTTAAGCAATGTAAGCTTTTGTTTGCACTCAATTTGTTATTATACTGTCTCTAATTGTCCTAACCTAAGTATAGGTTAAATAAAGTTGAAATATATATCGGTTGAATAAGTGTTATTTCTTTTTCTTAAACAACATTAATGACAAAAACAACTAGAACAAAAGGTCTTTATCTCAGGAGATGTGAAGTGAAATAAATTATTAATAATTAAACACAAACACCCACATATATATATATATTAATGGGCTTTTTTGTGGTTGAAGTTAGAAATCTAAAACTTTTGTTAAAATAAAGCTTTTATAGCTTTTAACAGATGTTTTTGTACAGACTACAATTAATAAGAATCCATCCATTCATTGACTCGATGTACATGGGGCTGACTTCATCCTTTCTCTGTGTCTTACCATCTCAGACACTTTAGCTTGGGTAATGGATACTTCTTAACACCAGAAAATGCATTAAAAAAAACGTACGTACTGGAGGAATATTTAAAATACTCTTTGCCCTTATGTGATCCTACCCATACTGTGCATAAATGTATGTAAATACAACAGTTTATTCACACGTACACACGATTATCAAAACCTTCCAAATACATAACACAATATAAATACGCACAACTTGGAATTTCACCAGCGTAAAAGTAATAACGAGTTTAAAATGGTTTCTACGCTTACAAATCTTAAAATAATACGCCGCAGTTAGTCAGTAATCAGCTCCAAGTACTTACTACAATCACTGATTACAACTACTCTTGTAATCAGCTACAGGTACATGAGGAAGTTCTGAGGCTCTCTTCACTTTTCCAGATTTGTGTGTAGTTAGACTCCACTGCAACTAATGGTTTAAGTAGAAGAGGAGCCTTGTGGACATATCATGGATGCACGCTGTGTGTGTGACGTGCACGCATGTTGTAGAGAGGGGGTCTCAAACTCAAGGCCTAGAATCCAAAATACATCTTAGGTCGAGGGTATTTATTGAACACTCTAAAACAAAATTTTGAAAAAACTTCAAAAACGTAACCTTTTAACGTAATTATAAACAAGATATGTAGCATTATCTGCAATAATGCTAGTGTGAATGCTGTACGCTGAATTTGACCGCTGACGATTCTAGTGTTGATAGCTGAAGATGCTGAAATTGATTGCTAAAAAACGCTGAAGCTGATATCACTTAAACTGAGAGCCAGCTAAAATATTAGCTAAATGCCAAATTAGCCTAAAAAAAAAAGAAAAAAAAACCTAGGTTAGCTAAAGCAACTAGCATGTAGCTGAAAAAAATAGCTAAACTTCAAAATAGCCTAAAAAAACTGAAAAAAGCCTAAATTAGCCAAAAAAGCTAGCATGTAGCCTAAATATTATTTAAACTCCAAAACAGCCTAAAAAAGTGAATGCTAAAATAGTCCAAAAAACTAGCCGAATGCCCATTTTTAAAGTTTAACAGTAACTTTTTAACATTATTATGAATAATAAAAAGGCAGGAATGTTATTCCGGAAATGTAATCTTCCATTTACACACACACACATTTAAACATAATAATTTAAAGCAGTGGAGGTCCATCATGAATCAACTTTATTAATAACTGTGTACAGTTACAGACAAACATTTGGTTCAGTCATAAAAGCAAAGACAAAAATATTTATATAAAATGAAAATATTACAAAGAAGATGAGTGTTCAGAAAACTTTCATTAGCAGGGTTCGGAGCAGCGCTGACATACAGATGGGTATTAATGTCTGTTTAGAGGAGTGTGGATGAATGTATCCAGAACGTTCTGTTTAAGCACATAAACTAAAAAACAATGAAAAAACAAAATAGTGGAGATATTTACATAATAATGCCTAGATCCATGCAGAGAAACACTTTTCGGCAGAGGTGTCAAACTCAGAGCCTCCAGGGCCGGCCTCCTGCTGGTTTTCTGCTGTCTCGTCTGCGGCCGATTACCTGGATCAGGTGTGTTTAGCCAATAAGAAGCTTCAACACCAGGTAGACTAGAAAACGTGTAGGACACCAGCCCTCGAGGGCTGGAGTTTGACACCCCTGCTTTTAGGTGAAGATGTGAGGTTGATCTGCTTTTTTTCATGAAAGCATGAAAAAGGGGACCAAACCACACAGGAAGTCCTGAATCTTTAATGTTATCATCACTTTCACATTTTTCTGACTTTGATTCTGCTGTTGAGGAAACTTAAAAAAAGAAACTAAGCAGGAGTTCAGGTTGGCACCAACATATAAAACATCTTCTTTACTGTATTTAGATAGAGACAGGCAGTTGCATAACTGTGTTCAGGAGGAGACAAATCCAAACATACAAACACACCATTCCCATGTTCCCATAGCGGAGCCTGGAGAACTCTGAAGTTAGATTTATCTACTGAAATGTTGACACGAGAGCTTCACTCACTACAGTTCTTATGCAGGAAATTTTGACCTGAGGCATGTCAAAGGTTATACAGTTTGTCAAAAAAACCAAAAACATAATAATTTTGATGAAATTCTCTGAGGACTTTTTTTTAAAGAAAGTAAGTTTCATTTCAAATCTTTATTCTGTGTAGAAAAAAATGAATCTTGAAGAGAAACTCTGGATAAAATCTAGAGATTTTCTATAAAATTCTCAGTTGCTGACATGCAGTGCAGCTCTGAGGACAGTAAAGCAGCTGAAGCAGGAGTTTTCTCAGGTGTGCCTTCTCCTCTGACAGTAAAGTCTATGTACCTGCAGGTTTACAAACTAATATGTTGGATTGGAGGAACGGGGTTTCCCCTCCTGGTCACAAAAAGTAGGAAAGAGAATTTCACGAACGTGCACACCCATGAGGACGACAGAAACCCCCGCAGAGACCGGCGTGTGCGCGTCAGGGTCTTTGTGTTGAGAGCTGACTGTTGCTGTGTTTGTGTTCTCATATCACAGATGAATCTGGGGGGGGGGAACAAAAAGACCAGGCTGCGACTCCCTTCAAAAGATCTTCCCTTTCTTCTTGTTCTTCTCCATTGTCCTGGGAGAGACAAACAGGAAATCAATCAACCGCTTCAGATGAACAACTGACATCACAGCTACAATAGGAAAACAGGGAGGACTCAAAACTAAGGTTGGGCACTGATTGGGTTTTATTCGGTTCTGGTGCCAATCAGCACTAATCAGTGCTGCTTTCTGTACTTCAGTAATAAAAAATAATGCCTACATCTTCCAAATCAATACATTCTCATTACCACATCATCACATATTGATGAATGGGCATTGACGAAGAAAGATGACAGGATACTGGTGTCCCAGCGGTATTATGCAGGACATGCAAACATTTTGCGAGAACTCACCGGGGTTCGGATCCCATTGTTTGCAGGTTTTAACTTTTTTTTTTTTTTTTCACACAGTTAGATTTTGGTAATGTGCATGATGGTGTAATAGTTTTTTTTTTTTTTAAAGTTGTTCATATCACCAAAAAAAAACATGTTTTTTATGTGACATGAAATGTAACTATGTGTTAAAACCTGCCAACAGTGGGATTCTGACCCTGGTGAGTTCTTGCTATATATATACTAGTCTTTCGGAGTACCTCTGTACCACTGTCAACCCCAATCTTACATGATGTCTTCTAGGCACAATAAAGGTGACCCACCACATAGCCATTTTATGCAAGCATAAGAACGTTTTCTACACCTGCATTCAACACAATAAGATGGTGCTTTGAATGGGCTAGAATGGTGTTTTGGACGCACGGTTTGAATAAAACTCTGCTTTTTTACTCCCATCTTGGTACAACTTCAGACTGTAATAGTACAGACAATACAGCCAAAGAGTTTAACATTACTAAACGGTAATTATCACAGTTCTCAGAACCAGTGAATGTACTGGGACTGAAGTTACCAATCTCACAGATTGGTAACAGATCCTACCCCAACGCGGCACATGGGACCAGAAGTTTTAAAACTGAAATTTTCAGATTCGAAAACAACAAAAAAAAAAGAGTTGAAAGTGAAAAAATATTTGAAACTGGAAAAAAAAAGTTTTGAAATTAAAATTTTGAGTTTTGAAACCTAAAGAATAGAACAATTGAAACTGAAAATAATTACGTTTATTTTAAAACAGCAAAAAGTTTTGGAAATTAGATTTTCTTTTTGGGCCAAACAAACAGAAAGAAAGAAATCCTGGTTATCGTGGTTTTTTCCTCACTTGTGACCGGGTTTGAAGGCTGTCCAACAACAACCCGAGAGGGGTAAAAAAAAAATAGGGAGCCTTTTTTTTTTTTTTTTTTAAATTATTATTCTAGACGAAAATAAGTAAAACATCCCAGTTCAGGAGACCCGAGCAGGCTGCCCCCTCCCTGCAGCGGCTGTCTGTCTGCCGGTGTGTGGAGCAAGCGAGCAAGTCTGAGAGGCCGGCTGCAGCCAGAGAACCGCCACGCTGCGACAGGACAAAAACGCTTGCATTAGATTCAAGTATTTTACCCCCTGATCGGGTCACTGAAAACATCATGGACCAATGCTGAGTTCCTGATTGGCTGATCTCGCCCCGTCGCTGGTCTTATATGAGCCTTCCCACTATCCCAGGAAAGGCAAAAGGATTGTCTAAAACTTCAACCTACTGAACAGAGGAGAAGTGATTGACATGTCCAAAGAGAAACAGACCTTCAATGAACTAAGCACTGAAATGTGGCACCGTTTGCAGCAGCTTCTTTGCGTTTTGGTAGAACTGTATACATCCTGACGGTTCCTACTTGGAACTGAACTTCGGTGTCCAACCCTACTCAAAACGCCCCATGACCCTGCAGAAGAGTGTCACTGACTTGGAAGCATCCAGTTTCTGCTGCTCCAGGATCCTCTGTTGAGCCTCCCAGTTGACCTTCTCCTCCTCAAAGACGCGCCTCTTTTCCTCCAGCTCTTTGTACTGGGCCTCCAGGTTTCTCTTCATCTGCTCGTGGCGTCGTTCCAGCTGAGGAGCACAAACACAGCGACTCAGAAGAGAAGAACGGGGCAGAAAGACTTCAGAATGGCTTCAACAGCTCCAAACAACATCTCAGTAACTCATGCTGGGATCTACAGGTGTGATGGAAAGATTGAGAGCTTGGAGGAGCACGCCGTAGTGGTTTGGAGCGGAGACTGACCTCGGCCTCTGAGTCTTTTAGCTTCTGCTTCTTCTCCTTGACTTTGAGCTCAAAGACTTGCTCCATCTCTGCCTCCATCTTCTTCATTTTCATGACGTGCTCCCTGCGCTCCTCCTCCATTTGCGCCAGGGGGCTCCTTGGGTTACACAAAAAAAGGCAAGGTGAGGTCAAAGGTGATGGTCAGGGACCAGCACTTCTGTCAAACTGCTCTCGAGCTCGATTCCTACCTCAGATGCTTATGGAGTTTTTTTTTTTTAAATAAAGATCTTAAGTATCTCATCTTAAGGGTGGGTGGGGGTGGGTCCAGCTCCTGTTCATAATGGCTCTGCTTCTACCTGGCTTCTCATAGCTTTCCTTTATTACAAAACTAGATCATTTCATCACATAATTGCTGTAAAATTGGGAGTTTACCGTTGAAACACAACACAGATGCTCATCACTTTGAGGAGTTATTATGGATTCTGTTCAAAGTTTAAAGATGTTTTGTTTTAATAAATAGACCTCAATGATCAAATGTTTTGATGTTGCATATGTAAATATCGTGTGTCTGAAGTATTTTTTATGTTCATTGAATATATGATTTGAAGAGTTTCCAAAAATTGATTTAGCTTTTAAATTGTTTTTTTTTGTCGTTTTTTTTAATTTATTTTTTTACTTTTTACTGATCTGAAAAATGATCTGAACCATGACCCCAAAACTGTGACACAATCTGAACTGTGAGTTTTGTGATCCGTTACACCTCTAATTACTATGTATAAAAACAGGCAGGAATATTATAGGAATATATAAATCAATTTAAGCCTTTAATAACCTTAAATATTTTACACTCCAAAAAATATATTTTGTCAAAATTATATAAGTTAGAAATAAGTGCACGATAACATCGGCCATTAATAACAATAAAATAAAACGATCTGGAGGGCCGGATAGAATTACCCGGAGGGCTGGATCCGGCCCCTGGGCCTTGACTTTGACACATGTGATCAATAATAGATTATTATTGTGTTTCTAAACAAATGTGTCTAAATGTGTAAACTCAAAATTGAATTGATTTGATTTAAGTGGATTAAAGGAATAATGGAAAAAGGCTCTGATGAATCAAATCAATTCTGGACATTACTGACGATACCCAGCCCCACAGAGAACCATTTCTGTTTTTATTTCCTTCCCAAACAAACGTTTCTGCTAATCGATGAATCTGACATTAATAAAATAATGTCCCCCCCAGGACACTCCTGTCACCCCCCCCTCACTTGGTCAGCTGCCCGTTCCTCTTGGAGGTGTCCACCCCATTGCAGGTGACAGCAGCCAGCTTCTTGCTTCGATAATTCTCATAATGCACGTTGTTCGTCACGTCCTTCAGGTCCTGCATGTGTGTCCTGACATGAAAAAGACATTTTCAGATCAGTAAAGTCCACAGCATCTCATTCTAGCATGTTTTCATTGAAAGTAAAAACTTGGCATCTCACCGGATGAGCATGTTTCGCAGGACGGTGAAGTCACAGTGCTCGCCGTTTTCCACTGCAACAGGAAGCAGAGTGTGTCAGTCACGTGACATCTGCAGGTCGATTGGGGGTGAGCCGTGGGCAGCCTTGTTTTGGTTAAGAAACGTGTTAGCCATTAGCAATAAATGCAGGATTACACGCAGGAGGAGCAATGCTCGGGGGAGGGAGGGTCAATGCTTCAAAAATGATGGGGGGGCATGATCAAACAGGATCAAAGTTCAACAAATGTTCTGCGCATCCTTCTTCCAACAAACCCCCCCTACACAAGAATAGAAGCAGCTCCTGTGTGATCACAACCGTCAGGGTTAATGCAGGTTTCCATGGCGACGCTTTCAGGACAGAGTCTGCATTACTGAGCCTCCTCTTCATCTAACACACTGCTCCTGGCGGGGAAGACTCCTACCAATGCAGCAGTTATTCATCACTGAGAGGGGGGGGGGACAGGGACAGCTTACCATTGATGAAACTTGGGCTGTCCTGCCCCTTGGCATCCCAAGCCAGCCACTGACCTCTTCTCTTCCGAGGAAGCTCAATGTAGGGGGTGCATGTAGGGAGGGGGCTGTCTGTGCCCGGCGAAAAGGTGTGTGTGGGGGGGTGGGGGGTGGCGGGGGTGTAGATCTAGGTAAGCTGGGTTTCATGGCCAAAAGGTGTCCATGGTGGGCCAAGAGTTGTTCCGGATTATAACCGAGACGTTTGCAAACACTGGAGTCTTGGGGGTGACTTTTGGGGTGGGTGGGTGTCTGTGCATGACCAGCTGGAGGAGAGGAGCGGAGGAGTAGTGAGGAGTCAGAGGAAAAAAGGACAGAGCGTCTGAAGAGATTTCCCCAGTTTATATTTTAATCTTATCATTCAAAATATTAATTGTTGCATAAAAATAGTTTATTTTATGATCAGAGAAATTGAACATAAAGCCCAAATTAAAAGACCCACTCCGATAAAAATTGTGTTTTTAGCATGTTCCTGTAACATTTTCTGATAATAATAGTGGACGTATAGAGAAATACGTTTAAAATTAAAATTAAAACTCAAGAGCAGATAAAACAAAGATATTTGAAAAAGATCGTAATTGTGATGTAGTACATTCACTGGACGTGCCATAAACATTCTGCTGCGCCCCATTTTGATACATCCACTTTCAGACAAATAGATCCATGAACGTCTTTGTTTACTCTGTCTGAGCTGGAATCTGGATAAAACTGTGCAGCTGGATAGCTCAGATATCGGACGACATTTTTGTTGCATTGCTAATGTTAGGTTGTGGGGGTGAGGGGCTGTAAGCTAGTGGGAGAGAGTGTAAACAGATGGGTGACGGGAAGTGGGGACAGGCTTGCTCTGCGCCAATGGTCCCACCCACAACTCAGAGATGAATTTCTAATGAACTCCTGCCGCTCTACAGAAACTGTCAGGTTTTTTATTTTGGCTAAAAATATCATAGTTATAACTAAAAGACCACTGGGAACCCTTCAAACGATGATCGGAGTGGAACTTTAATGATAAGTATCCTGTATTAAAGCAGAAAGTGTGATGTTTCATTCAGAAATCTCATCTACTACAGAAGCTAAAGCAGAAGCAGGCGTTTTCAGCTGTGGGGCTGGCTCAGGCCGGGTGGGGGGGTGAAAGAACTGCAGGGAGGGGCTCAGCCGGCTGTGTCCAGCATGCACATGCACGTGCGTGTGCAGGATGCTCCTATGTTAATGCATTTTAGCCATGTATGCCGTGAAGCTATATTAGCCTGTTAAGCTAACTGCATTAGTGACACAAGAAGCCTAGAGTGATGCGTTGAGGGGGGGAGGGGGAGGAGCGCTGACCCTAGGTTGGGTCACAGAGCCGGGCCAGCAGATCAGCGCCGCATGCTGAGGCGGGGGCTGATATGAGGGTGCCGGCTCTGTGCGAAACCCTGGAAGCAAAGATGGGAGTGACGTATCTGCTGGGGGAGATGATCCTCCGCTCCATGACTTCACCGATTCAGACCTGGACGGAGGCGTCCCGGAGGACACTGGCTTCACGCTCACTGACACAGACCCCACAGGTCTGGCTTTCATCCATTTGAAACCAATGAACCGATAGAGGAAGCATTCACATGGGACAGTTGGTACTGGAGAGCATCCCACCAAAGTCGGCCCAGAGTTCGACTGGTTATGCTTAGGGGACCCAAGTCTGAGGGGACATTCTCACAGCACCATCTGTACTGAACTGTGCCAAAAACGCAGCGGCACATTGATTGCTCAATGTTTCCTGGCTGCACCTTTACCAAACATACACTGTATGCTGGTACTGTGGGAGGGACTGTTAACTCAGTCAGTTGTGAGACAATTCACAGCTTGCCTATTTGCCGATTTTGAGGTCAATGGTGCATTTAAGCCACAGATTTCGTCTCAAGTGTTGCATCTGATCAAAGTTTTTACTGATGAATGTTTGGGTCAGGTCTACGTCATCTGTTATGATTCAAAACATTTTCTGCAAGTTGATTTGGTAGATTCTCTGAGCTTCGGCATCTGAACTTTTACAACATAATTTTACTAATCTAAAGTTCAGGAAACAGAGCCAAGGCTCACCTTTGCAGGAGCAGAAACCCAGAACAACCAAACACAGGGACATCGAACAAGCATTCTCACTCCCAAGCCGTCACTTATTGACGTTTGGTGAAGAACCCCTTCACGTCACTTATTGACGTTTGGGTGTCCCCAACTTGGTTTTTTTTTTGACGTGCTGGCTGTTCATAAAATCAAGGGTCCACAACCCTCAGGATGCGGTACCAGATGCAGCACCCAATGCGCACTGGTCCACAGGACGCTTGCAGTACTGAAACCGTAACCCAGTACCGGTACCCTGACCATAACACGGTACTGGTTCGTGTCCCGTAGCGCATCTGCTCCGGTTTCTGGATAGGGTACCATGCGAAACATGTCACGGTACTGAACTGGTTCTGGTTTGCAACCCAGAAGTTAGTGACCCATGATTTAATGGGAACACCCAGAACATTGAAAAATGACGAGTTGGAGGAGGGGTCCTTAACCAAATTTCAATATGTGACGAGTTGGGAGTGAGAATGTGTTGGGTTGAACAGCGGGGTCAAATACTGCACTGTGATCAGAACATTGAGGAACGATCCGGTTCTAGCAGGGGTCAGTACAGACTGTCTGGTGTGAGGAGGTTCTCTGATGCTTGTTTATGACCTCTGGATCCCAAAAACCAACTGTGAATCTGGTTTTGAGAAAATAAACTGTGTTGATGTTGTTTACTGTTTGTGAGTGCACAGAATGAAAGCATCAGATTCAGACTGAAGCTACGTTCACACGGCCCTCTGTGACAAATGCTTGAACAACCACTTCCAATGAAAAGTCGACGTATATCTGCGTTTATGTACGTTTCAAGCTTCCCTGTTCAAGACTCTAATGTTCACCCGTTGCTAGGCAAGTTTTTATGATCGTTTTTGGCTCCATGTACAAAAGTCGTGGCCATTGAACATGTGTTGGCAGATAAACCTGGTTGAACTTTGACCAATCAGGGACTCTGATTTGGTGGTGACATGTGGATTTGGTTTATCTGAGGAACCAAGACACGGCAACAAGCCTGACGATGTCTGTTTGTTTTCCAAGTAGAAATAACGAAGCATCAGACTGTAACTCTCGTCCTTTTAAAGACTCATTCTTCAATCATTCAGGTGAACTTTGGCCGATCTTTGGTCCACTTGTGTCAACATCCAACCTCCACCAACGACCCGGTCATGCATGAAACCTCACACTTCAGAAACCAACATTGACACGTTTGGATCATTGTTCTGATCCTTTAAAACAAAAGTTTAAAATGAAATAATCTGTTGTTGGATTGATAAAATGTCAGCATCTTATCATAGTTGAAGGTATCTCTGCTTTAGGGGTGTCCAAAGTCAGGCCTCGAGGGCCAGTCTCCTGCCTGTTTCCCAGAGATGCTCCCTTATCTGCTGCTGAGTACCTGGATCAGGTGTGTTTGGCCAATAAGGAGCTTCAATGGCAGGTTGGTTGGGAAAGATGTAAGACACCGACAACCCCCTCACATACACACTCATTCACAGTGGGTCCACAAATGAGAGCTCAACAGAAAGGGTCAGTTTGAAGGTTGCAGCGGCACAGAACACCTCTCCCGCAGGACGGGGGCTAACAAGTTCACAGAGAGGACCCCCAACCCCACCCCCCCTGCAGTCCAGGTCTGATCAGAGCATTGGTTTGACCAACAGGCTGATGATTAAAGCGCAGCAACAGAAAAGTGGAGGGGATGGGGGAGACTGACAGGAGGGGGCTGGTGAAACCTGTGGGGAGGCGGGGTCAGGAGAAAATGAGGATGAAATAAAGTGAAAGATGGTTTGTTTACCAAAAATGCCCTCTGCCAGTCACAGAACAGACGGAAACAAAACAGGGACAAAAAGAGAAAAGAAAGAATGAAAAGACGCTCAACCACAGAGCAACCCCTCCATCACCACCCCCCCACACGCACACTCACTGAACCCAGACTGAGGCTGGACACCCCCAGGGGAGCAGCTGGAAGGGTCTGACCCAGACCTGCATAAGGAGGTCACTTTAGGTCAGCTCTGAAGATGAGGAGTTTCCTCCTTAGAGATCTTAACACATCTGCACACACCCTCCTTCTGATGAGCTGATTTGATAAATCTATGCTTCCCATAGATGGACTTAAATGAATGCCCCTCCCCCCTCGGGTTGAAGTCTGTTTCTGCCTCTGCGTTCAGGGTCCTTGTGGTCGTTTTGTGCAGGAACTTCCACACGCCTCCTGATGGTGCTCCATGTCGATCTCTTTACCTGCTCGTGCCTAACACCGGGACGAGGTGCAGTGTGATGGGGGGGGAGGGGTCGCATGCATCCCAACCTTCAGGGGGTCCGAGCTTCATTCGCGGAACAAACACGACTCCTGAGCAACCACTCACGCACATCAACACAGACGCTTTCAGGTATGCAGGAGAGAACCTACCCTCTGCCACCCCCCAGGGGTACTGCCGACCTCTGACCTTCCTCCCGTTCACCTCCACCACCACGTTGCTGCCCACCACTGCCAGCGGCATCTTCTCCTGCGGGGAAGAACAGGTCGGAGCCGTGAGAGGACTTTCACCCTCTGTGGCGTTTTTCACGCAGACGTGCAGCTTTGTAGAGTTACATAAATCTTCATTATGATTGAATCCAGATTTTCATCCTGATGATAGACTTAATTTTCTATGAAAGTTTGAAAAGTGAGAGTAAAAAATGAGAAAAAAGTGTAAAAAAATGTATGTGTCTGAGGAAAGTGTAGAAAATGTGTAGTGACGAAACAAGTCCCGGTAGCCAATGAGCTCAAAGGCCCGCCCCATGTAAAATTAGGAAAAGTGAAAACTTGAAAATTAGAATTGAAACTGTAAACTGAGGACTGAGAGTGGAGATTCAGAAAAGCAAAAACAAAAAAAAGAAAAAAAAAAGGTGACATTTGAAAACAGCAGCTGTTGCTAATGGATATATTGTTTTTCAATTGGTGATTTTTACATTTATAGTTTTTTTAATTCATGTTTTCAGTTTTTTTTCTTCAAATTTTCAAAATTTATTTCAAGTTTTCCATTTTGTTTTTTTTTTATTTAATAAAAATGTTTTCAAATTTTCTTTCTTGCCCCCAAACTTACAATGTCTTGTTTTCAATGTTTCTTTTTAGTTACCGTGTCTATTTTCCAAGTTTTCAATCTGTTTTTTCGCTCACTTTAAGCCGATCCTGATTTGACCCCATAGAGTTCCCTTCAGCTCTTAACCTCAAGACAAAACTGAAAGTGTGCATAAATGGATGTGAAGAACTCCTGTAGGAGGAAATCCATTCAAGATCAGTGAGAGCAGATCCTGGGGATCCAGAATTAGCTTACAGCACATACATTAAAGAGACAGGAGAACAAACTTTTCTCACTTCACTTCGTCTTTTCAGCAGCTTCAAATTCTTTAAGTGCTAAGGTCTACAGAAACAGGAATTCTCCACGATCATCTAAAGACTATTACTGATCTAACTAATAACAAAACTCATCAGGCTGCACCTTGATCTTCCTGATCTGCTTGTTGTCCTCCTCCTCATCTGTGTCGGGAAATTCGTAGATTTTAATCTTATGCTCCTGGATCTCCTTCATTATCTGGAAAGAGGAGGAGCAAATAAAAACAAGTCAGAAGAAGAGGAGTGAAGCCGAGCAGACTCCACACTGGCTCAGCTTACCTGCTTCTTAAAGAGCTGGCACTCCTCTGGGGTGAGGGTGTCTGCCTTTGCAATGAGGGGGATGACGTTAACTTTATCATGGAGTCTCTTCATAAATTCAATATCAAGGGGCTTTAAACTGAAGGAGAGAGAGAGAAAACGAGAGAGAGGCGTTTAGGGACAGCAGATGTTTGTGCACCAGAATGGAGCAACACAACATTAGTAATAGCATTATTCTTATAAAAGTCCCACTCGAAAAACAAGACAAACATGGATCTATTTGTACGCAAGTGGATGCATCAGAAATGAGTTCAGACAGAACAAATATCAATCTTTTTCAAACAGCATGTTATTGTTTGCTCCGCATTCACAACATTTTGAATAAAGAAATACTCAGAAATTCAATTTTGGGCTGAATTTTCTTTACATGTGTTCTCCATCATGAGATAACAGATTCAATTATTCGTGTAGGTATGAGGCTCGGCTAGAAAAAGTATTTATATTATTTTTTTAGTTTGAGTGTTTGTGCTTTTTGCAAGCGTGTACAAATAACTGGAATTCATTTACAGCAATTAATAAATGTCCAACTTTTGTCACAATAAATCTGCAGGAATAAATCAGGCAGTAAAAGGTTTACATAAAGCCTTGAGCAGGGTGGTACTTGTTAAATGCTTGACGTTTCTATGGTTGAGGAAGGGGCTACACAGGTTAATAAAACATAAAAATAACATACAATACTAATAATGTCCTTTGTCAGAGGATTTTTCAAATTGTTAATAGAATATGAACTTCAGGAAGATGAGAATGAGACAACACCCCAAACAGCTTTTAAATGTTTAAAATAAGATGACAACATTAGTGACTTCACATTTGTACTACTACTTATTCGTTTTAAAGAGTACATTTCTGAAGTAACAAGCTCCAATCTGGTGTGCACATGCCTGTGTGTTCACGTATGTGAGTACCTGAGTGTGGTGCGGTTCTGTGTGTAGGTAAGTGCTGACTATTGAATGTTTGTGTTAGCCAAGTGTTTGTAGTTGACAGCAGACAGGTTGTAGTGACCAGGCAGTGGCAGGTCAGAGTCCTTGAAGTGGGCAGTGCGAGTCGTGATTGTGTATAACATAGAAGACTGAAAGCTTGGCGTTTTCCTCAAGGCTGGAATGTGAAACTAACAGCAGCTTCATGTGTGGAATGCATTTATGCACAAAGATGTTCGTGCATAAAGACGACCGTGTGCAGCTCAGCACTGACAGTCTGGATATCCCAGATCTGCTATTGTAGAGAACAGGAAATGATGAAGCTTTACTTTCTTAAGGGGAGGGGTCAGAACGTGAGGAGTTCTGCTGGAGACGTTCAGAGGGCGTAAAAACATTGCAAATGTGTGGATATTTATACACACATTCCTGGTGTCGAACCTACCCGTGTCCAGAGGGTGCGATGAAGTACAGGCAACAGTGCACCCTGTTGTCCGGCATTGATCTGCGGTTCACCCTGGACTCAGCGTTAAGAAAGTCCTCACACTTGCTGTCAATGTAACTGATCACTGGCTGCCAGCTGGGAGACAAAGAAAGCACAGAAGACTGAGAACCTGAAGACCATCACATCTTTGGACACTATCATCTGCGCTCCTACCAGTTACTGTTGTCCACAGCGTCTCCAAACCCTGGAGTGTCCACAATGGTGAGGGTCAGCTGGACCCCTCCCTCCTTAATCAGAACTTTGGACTGTTCCACCTGAAACACAAAAGTTACAAAGCTTTGTAAGCACGTTTCTCCTTCATAGTTCCTCCAAAAGTAGAGCGCCGCGCAGTGGACCCGACCCCAACACACTAATGGACTTATGCTGATTCGAGATTTAAAACCAAAAGTTTTTTGCTAGCTTTCATCCAAAACTCTGTATTGATTTGTTATTGAGAGTTTTCATATAAACAGATTCATTCAGACTAAAGTTGGAGGATGGATTCTTAAACTGAATCCATAATCCTGGAGGACTGGGACATACTGATGATGCCAGCAAAGCTTTGGACGAATTTTCTCACGTGACAATGTAAATGGTCATTAGTGGAGTTCCTGCATGGGGTCAGTCTGCTGTCTTCACTGTTCTGAAGAACAGTTGGTAACAGTAGCATTGAGTCCCACGCTCTGCTGCAGACTTTCAGACCCCTCTGCTCACCCCAGGACCTCCAAGCTCTGACTGAAGCCTTCACTCAAACTCTCAAGTTTCTTCACATAAGTCACCAGATTGCTCAGCAGAAGCAACCCCACCCCCCGGTCACAATCTGACCCGTGTTCGTGTGTGAAATGCCTCCAAACCAGATTTGCTATTTCCAAGGCTTCTACCAAGAAAAACAGGCTGGAAGGAAACCTCAAAAATGTGCCTCCAGGCTCAGAACCATCATTTAAAAAGAGATCTGATCCGAGGGGGTGGGGGGTGGGGGCAGCCAGCCACAAAGCATGGGAGATTTCTCTGCAGTTTAAGTACCGTGACCCTGCCAGACCCCCCTCCTCCTTAAACCGCAGAAGCCTTTCAGAAGTGCAACCCCAGTGTCAGAGCTCCATCATCTCCTCTCAAAGATGACCAGCTCAGCTCTCAGGGTCTCCAGCGTCGTATGACACCAAACCTGCCAGCAGGAGACACCAAAAGTCCACCATCATAGGTCTAGTGACATCTATTATACATCCACAACAGACTGAAGTTCTGATCCAACACTGAAAATCTTTTTTTTTCTTTTACAAGGAGACAGAAACACATAGTGGAGCAGAGTTCACCCCGAATCTACGCTGCCCTGTCTGCTGTGCATCTCCATTGCGTTGGGTAGGGAGTCCGTCTCATCACCATCAGTTACCAACCCCCCACCCCCACTCCCAGAAGGTTGGTTTTATTATACCACCTTGTGTTGAATAATTTGTCTCGCTCTTCAAAAACGTTGTCGATCAGGCCTCATGTCCCGCCTTCCTCACTGAGTCCTTGTAAAACCTTTTTGTGCTTCCAAAACTTAACTTTCGTCATCCATGGTGAGAATGGACACTGGTCTTATCCATAGTGTTAAGGTTCATAACTGTGTGGGAATGTCATCGTAAACAAAAGACAACATTTTATCAAGTTTTATTTTGAAAGTACAAGACAACATTTTATTTTGAAACCCACACCTGTTTCCTGTTTCTACAGCTTTTTAATTGACGCAATAATGGACTGAAAAAAAGAACTCCTTCGTAAAGTCTGATTATGTCTGGTTTAAAGGACAAGTTAAAGTCTGGTTATAGTTGGAGTACTAGTTTATCTCTTGTCTCTAGTTGTAGAGTTAGATAAGCTAATTCTTATTTAACAATCCTGGTACATCATCTGTCCGTCCTGGGAGAGGATCTCTCCTTCATGTGGACATCCCTGAGGTTTTGTTATTGTTTCCCAAAATTTGCTTTTTTAGGAGTTTTTTCTCACCGAGAGGGAGGGCTTAAGAGCAGGGATGCCAGGTTAACTTAGTTTGTTTAGTTTAGCAACCAGCTACTGTCTATATTTAATGACTGACTTTTGATTTGTCAGTTTTGGACGAGGTGGGTAAACCAACTGAGACGACTGATCGTGAATTAGGCAACAGAATAAACTGAACTGAATTGTTATTTTTGGTGAAAGAATAGTATGGAACAGTTTAAATAACTCATTTGTCAGATTCTGCCTCATTGAGAGGACCAGTTACAGCCTAGTTCTCCTGGTTGAAAAGACTAGAGTATGGTTATGCCTGGTTGAAAGGACTAGTTAAAGTCTGATTATATCTGATTGAAAAGAAGAAGTTAAAAGTATGGAAAAAACGGGTAAAAGTCTTGTTAAAGCAGAAGTGTTAAACATGGTTGTATGTGAATGGAAGGTCAGAAGAGGTTCCTCTGCTCAGTCGTGTTCATGTGGGGGGCGGGGGGTGTCTTCTTTTGTGAAAACAGTTTGGAGGGAGCAGCTGCACACAGCTATAAGTCAGATATGTTTTTTTTTTCATGGGAACATTCCTGGTACCCAGGAGGTGGGGGAGTTGGGGTTGACTTGTTTTTGTTTGGGGGCCTCTGTCGCCTCCATAGGCAGCTTCCTCATGACCCTCTAGATCTAGCACTGATCATTCATCTGGCTCTTCCTCAGTCTTTCTCCTCATCACATACTGCTTCTCCTCTTCTCCGCTACACGATGTAGCATTCCATCTCCTGCTCCAAATGAATTTGCCCTTCTCCTCCTCTGGAGATTAGCTCATGGCCATAAAAGGACATATCCAAGCCCAGAGGCTGTGCAGTTTCCTCCTAACCTCTGCAGGATCAGACTTCCTTCCTTTAGCCTAAACTAGGTTAACTGCAGGCCTTTCCTGGATTTTATGCTGCTTTATTTCATCTAAAGTTATTGCTTGGACTCTGGTCTTCCTCCCGGTTGTTGATCTATTTTTCTGAAACATAACCATGGAAAGTTCACCTGTGAGGAAACCAAATGAACCATGGAAGATCAAGATGAACTCCTATGATTTGCAGCACTCTGACATCAGAAGTCTTTGACTCATAACTTCATCACCCTCAGCCCAATTCCTGCTTTGTTTTTCTGATATGTGGAGCAGACGCCCCAGAGGAGGAATGCACATGGTTTTCTGAGGAATCATCTCCAAGCTTCAGTGGTGTTCTGTTATGTGCAGCTGTCATGGTGTCTACAGGGCCAAAGCTGCATCTCACATGACACACACACATATACCAGCAGAGGGAAGAGCATTTAAGAATATAAGCTCAAAACCAAATCCAAACTGAAGAATATGCAGAAAAACTGAGATAATTTTGGAAAAAACACAAATAAGAAGGACACTTCACCTGCACTGTCTTCTTGATCCGCTGGGAGGGACCTGGGTAGTCTTTGAGTACAGGTCCGTCCAGGAACAGAGAATTGATGAGAGGTGGGATTTTCCCAAGGCCGGACTCACCTAACATGGAAAGGTGAAGAGTTAGAGGATCATTTTATTCCTAAACATGAATACAGCCTCACTTCTGGGGTAAACAGAGCATCTAAATTGGCTTATTTTCCCTCAGTGGATCAATAAGATTAGTCCAAAAAGGCCAGGTTTTCTTCACTGTATGCTTGAAACATCCTGTACAAGTGACCAACAGATTACATGGAAAGGTTTTTGGTGTAATCTTTATACTGAGAAAGCAAAAGGTGACAGACAAGTATGAGTTATGATCAGGTGCCCTTGTTTAAAAGCCAACATTTTTCTTGAAGCTTCTTTAAGGAGGTGAACTGATGAATGGAAGGTCTTTCCAAAGCTGGGGGGCACAAAGGCCTGAGGTCTATCTAGCAAATGGAGCAAACGAACTATATTATTTTGCACAGATCTGAAGAAACTGCCAATAAGGTTTCAGAAACAGTGAATTCTCATTTGTTATTTCTTAGAAAATACCAGTCTTCATACCCATTGTATTACTGTATTTTTCTGCCACATCTGAAATACATTCCAACATTAAATCAGTGTGAGGGGATAAAAACCGTTGGGAATCGCTGATCTCGAATGCTTCCCCTGTGTCTGGTTTGGTTAGCTTTCACAGACGGCATTCTCAGAAGAAAAACCAAAGACTGAAGCAGCCGAAACTTCCCAAACCTTTGCTCTCATTCACTAAAGCATTACTGTGGTAGAATATTTACTGATAGTAAATGTAAATATTCATTTCTGGTTTGTCATATTCACTAACAGCTTGCTAAGTGGACCAGGAATGAACACAGAGCCCAAATGTGTGTCAGATCTGTGTGAGTCATTTCTGGCATCTACATATTATTACATGGCTGTGAAAAACCTCTGAGAATATTCAAATTTGTGCAAATGGATGTATTTGTTTTTCCTTTTCTTTCTTTCCAATAACTAGTATTTGCATTAAGTTTTGCATATGGACATATCCACCAGTTTACTTTTTTGTGACCGAGTCTTTTGGAACAAGGCCATCTATGATCAGTTCATCTATGTTTTACATTTTTAAAAACACATTTCAGCTTTAATTAACTGGCATGGAACACTGCAGCTTTCAGCCCTCCAGGAAGTCCTCCACTGAATGTGATGTCATAGTTAAAACCAAAGTGTCCAGTTTTCTAAACATAGAGATGCCTCGTGGCTCAGGCTTGTGTGAGCCTTCAGAAACATGGCTCTGTATACATCAGGTATTGATATTGTACATTAGGTAGGAATTGATTTTTAGCAGCTAAGTTAGTATTGATTTCTGCAGTAAACATGGGTCACTGAGTCCAATTAAACTGAATTTGTCAATATAATGATTCCTGACCTCATACTTTAGAATTTTTTTTATAAGATGTACCAATGTATTTGAAGTCATTTTGCGAGGAATACAGGAAATCATTGAGAAAAGAAAATGACAACAAGGAGGTGTAAAAGAAAAAGCTGCAGAGTAAGCTCCAGTAAAACAATGTTGATTAGGAAGATCACGAGCTTAAAGCAAAAGGATATGTTGAACAGAAATCAATAAATTGAGCATGCCCTTCAATATGTTCAGCTCAGAAACAAGTTTAGTATCTTCAAGTCACAGTGATCTCCACTCTTCCCATGGCCTACAGCTTTCTTCTCAAACTTGAACTGCTTCATATTCCACCCCAGTCTTTGTTTCAGTCCTGGTGATGAAATGATTCTTTACCTCCTCCACTAGCCTGTCTGTATTTGATCAGGTAAAACAGTGGGTGGAGGATCCAAAAAACAAACAAGGTTGCAGGTCCAGATGTTGCTAGCCCAAGAATCCTGAGAGCTTAAGGACCCACTCCAATAAAAATGATGCTTTTGGTGTTTCGAACATGTCCTGTGGCACTTTTCTCACAATGGAGGACATGCAGCATAATTAAGCTTAAAATTGTGTTTTTGAGTATTTCTGGCTCAGAACTGTATGGATGGAAAGCTCTGATTTTACTAGCCATTTTTGTTGAACTAGTAATGTTAGGTTAGGGTTGTGTGGGGCTGTAAGCTACTGGGAGAGTGTGTAAACAAAGGGATGATGGGAAGTCAAAGTTACTCTGCTCCAACCGAGGCAAATTTCTGTTGAACTACTGCTGTTCTGCAGAAACCATGATAGAAAACAACAGTTTTTTTAAATTATTATTTTGGCTAAAAACAGTATAATTAAAAGACCACTAAGGACACTTTGAAAATGGATCAAAAGATGATTGGAGTGGGACTTTAAAGCCATTTAGGATTCTGCAGTGTCTTTTCAAATTAGACCTGGTGCAGAAGAAGGTTCTGGTGCTGTGGAAAACATCCCATCTATGTCCAGTTAGGGCCGGGTATTGATAATGATTTTCCAAATTATTCTATTATTACATTTTCACACATTTATACACATTTGTATAGAAATACAATAATAATTTACTATGTGTTTTGAATATATTTATATTAATCTGATACAACAGTATGAGCAGTGATGCTGGACTGTGAAATGTACCGGTATTAGAGAAATAATGAGATTGTTAATAGCATCCAGTGTTACATGGTTTCTAAAAAAGGAGAAGTTCTAACAAAAATGTTCTGATCATTAACATTGTTCTGCTTCTCCTGGAGGGCGTTTCAGTTGGACTACTTGGTGGCGATTGTGATATAGCATTAGACCTTATTCCAGAAGAGGAAGAAAGTATAAGAAAAAAACAGTGTTTTAGACCACAAATGGTTACTTTAAAAATATTTTACTATAAGAGTTTGCCTATGAGTATATAAAGATGTTCATTTAGTCAGCAAAGTACGTTTAGGTTGACCGAGGGTTAGCATTAGCTGTCCTGTGGGAAATTCTATTAGATGTTAGCATCAAGCTAGCTCACTTTAGCTTTATGAACTAAATCGATTAATATTTTTTTGAATCGATTATAGATCTATTAAGCTTAGATCAATTCTAATCGATCTTAGTAACCCTTCCGCTCTCCAAGGCTCGTTAACAAAGAAAAAAAATGGGGTCATCTGGACCCCACAAGTTAGTGCGTTGAACTTTTTTTTCGATGATTGTCGATCTTTACTGGTGTCCAATGACAGACATGAAGTCTTGTACATCTTTGTCATGGAAGGGCTAACGCCTCAATTTAAGGGTGGGGTAATCTGCACCCCATAAGAGAGCATGAGGGTTCCCAGCCCTAGCAGTGCTTATGAATTCTCACCAGCTTACCGTAAAACAACATACCTGCTGCCCCTAACATCACACAGCATGAAAGTCTTGGAGAGACTATGTTAGGTAAGTAAATATGAGCTCACTTTAGGATCCACTGCAGTTTGCTTGTGGTAATGAGATTAGAGATGAAAACTACATCAGTTTAGCATGTGTCAGCTGGACGTTCATGCTGTCAACCCCTCCAACCTGTACCAGACCACAGAGCAGTCCCCTCTATCCAGATCTACTGACTGAGGCTTCATAGAGTCTGGTTTGGATCTGTAATGTTCTCCACCAAACCAGGAAATGGACTGTAGCTGTGGTGATGCACATGCAGGAATCTTCAGCAATGACTGGTGGCTTTGAACTTTGCGTCTCCTGGAGACAATCTATCAGCAGATCTTTATGTGAAGCGTGAGATAACCTGAAACCATGACGTGTTTCTGACTAAAACAGCTGTTGCCATCAGACTGGTTAGTTGTTTTTAATTCCTCTACTCATGCAGCATAAAGTGTCATTCATTAGCACCAAGACAAATCCATGACAGCATGGGATTAAGATTATTTAGAAGTTGCATATACAAGCAAGCAATAATCTGTTTGGTGTGTGAGAACACGCAGAGTTAAAGGAGTATATCAACTAAACCAACAACCCCCTGACTTATACAGTTCTGCAAAATCAGGAGGCTAGATAAACAATCCTATTTTATCTGAACACACATGCTTGCAAAGGCTTAATAAAGTCTTAGCAGGACAGACAGACAGACAGCTAGCTTTACTTAGGAGGATTACTAGAGGACATAAACAGTAATAAGTAAATAAACTTCACTAAACTGGAAGGCCTCTTTCTCTCTGGGACAGAGAGTATTATGTTATGGGCTTTGCTCCATCTAAGCACTGAGCCACACTACTGAACACAAATACACAAAAGACAGATATAGAATTACACCGCCCTGCACCCCAATGCTTCTTTATTGTTTACTAAATTACCAGCAAAAATGGAGATCCTCATCTCAATAGTACCAGAGTTCTGTAGTTTGGCCCAAGCAAGAGTTCAAGAGAGCTTTCACACCTGCCAAACCAAGGGGACCATCAAATAAAACCAGTTGTAAATCAGAACAATCCTCTCTGATGGAAGACTTTATGACAAAGATTCAAGGTCTATCCTTCCGCCTCCTTCACACTTTCACTGGTTATTTGCTGTCATCACAATAGCTGTAACAGATTTCAGAATTTCTAATACTTCTTTGACCCAAACTGCTGTGATCTCGTCTTAGTTCATGTAGAAATTGCATCAAAGGCTTTCTCTCTGCTGGAGAGCATTGGATGTGCTTTCCTTCTAAGTGAGAGTGCTTCTTGATGGCCTCTTTCCATACCAGCAGCAGTTTCTGCTTCTCTTCCCAGTTCAGGCCTCCATGCAGGCTCAGGGTTTAACTAATCCATTCAAGAGTTTCTATTCAATCTCCCAGCTGGACAAAAGAGGGCAGGAAACAGATTCCTCCTCCCTCTGTGAAAAGGAAAAGACAGCACTGGAGAGGATGTGTGAAAACCCAAGAGCAAACTCACCAGCTGAAAGTTTGTGGTAGCGTTCCTGCTATGGGAGTGACCAACTGACAGAGAAACCAGAGCTGCTTCTGGGTGAAACAGAACCCGAAGCCCTGCTGGTGTTCATGAGGGGAAGCATGGAGAAATCCTGAAGCTATCTGTCTGCATGTGAGGAATGCATGCAGGATGAAGAGATGTGATCACCCCATGAAGGTCCAGTTATGGATTCATGTTGAATATTCCAGGAATAACAGAAAAAGCCTGAGTAAAAACAAACAATCAGAGGTCTAGAGAGCAGGATATGAACCGTCCCGGACTTCTTGGATTTGGTTTTAGAACTCACTCATTATGTTTAAAGCCAGAAACAGTTTACTTCCATTAAACATACAACAGATGTTCAAGGACAGAGATGGAGGTTATGATTTAAGAAAACAGCTGAATTTCAAAAAACAATGTACTCATACAACAAAAAAGAAAATGTGTCTATCATTTTGTGGTGTGGATTTATGGAATGGGTTAAATGAAGGTTTAAAACAAAGCAAAAGTTTATGTATATTTAAAAAAAACATACAAGCTGTCACTGCTGAATCTCTACAAGGATTTACATGATCAGTATAAACATGTACAAATGTCATTGTACATACATTTTAACCAAAGAGATTTGAAGTGTTTTGAAAAAAGAAAAAAAAAAAAAAAAAAAAAAAAAAACTGTAAATAGACCAGGTGTCAGCTTTGGTGGTTCTGTGGACAAGCCAAAAGAGAGCAGACCAGGAGCAGATCACAAAGATTTATTGAAGGCTGCAGGAGGATGAGCAGGAACAGGTGAGTCAGTGTAGGGGTCTCCTCCAGCCACCAGGAGGTGCAGAACTTGTCGTGAAGATGGAGTAGTGGAGTGGCTGGGAGGATTGGAGAGTGATCTCTGCTCAGGAGGAGGCACAGGACACACAGCAGCAAAGGGAGGAGGAGGAGGGTGAAATGTCCGTGATCCAGAAGGGAGGTCCAAGGCTGAAGGAAGGTCTGGTGCACAGGGATCAATCCAGGAGAGATGAAGAGAGGTACTCACAAAAGGCAAAAGGGGAGCAGGCTGAACGGGTGGTCGAGAGGCAGAAACAGGTCAGGTCAGGTCAGATCGGAATGGAATGGAATGGATGAACAGGGTCTGGAGCTTTTCAGGAGCAGGTAGTCGTGGCTGTAAGGCTGAGACGTTCCGGCAAGGCTGAGATGCAGGAGCTGGTTTAAATAGGCACAGGCACAGGTGACGGAAATCAGGGGAAGATTACCTTGAGGGGGTGGAGCAGGGCAGGCATGACACCAGGTAACAAAAAAATGTTGTAGAAAGGGGTGGGACCAAAAAATAATTTTCTTCTACCCACTCCTTTTCAAGCACATTGTTTGCTTCACTTGTATATTTGTATTTTTTTTCCAATTTTCTTATATTTGTATTTTTAGATTCTTACGTTTATTTAGTATTTTTGTACTTTTAAATTCTTATATTTGTAATTTTCAAATTCTTATTTTATTTTCATTTTGTGTTTGTGTTTGAAATAAAGAACAATAAAAAAAAAAAAAAAGTCTATAAGTTTGTCATGAACCAAATCAAGTCAGCAGCAGTATTCAATGATTATTTACATTTTGCACTGTTTGAGTAAAGTTTGGTCTCTGTTTTGATAGAAGCCTAAAGAGATTTCCAATTAGGAACTGTTGTAAATGGAACCATAATATTTATCTTTTGCAGCCAAATGATCATTTAACGAGTGACTTTCGACTCAATTTGGAGCTTCAGTTCAAAAACAGTGTGGATTTAGCCAAAGAACCTAGCTTCAAACGTGGAAAATATGAGTGAAAATGTTCCAATTTCTAAAATTGTGTGGTGCATGCTTTCATGCACCACACAATTTTCTCTTCACACACCACAGTCATCCATATAAAATCCAAGTTAATGTGAGACAAATGTGCAAACATGTATTAGTAGGTGTGATTAGGAAGCAGATCCTGAAGACGTCATCAGTGATTGAATCAGCAGGATTGAGTGTGAGACATCACTGACAGAGGAGGAAGAGTTGAGAAAGGTTCAGTGATGGAACGAGGACGAGCCACATCCCATCCTCAGCCTTAGGGGGCGGAGCATCAGGCACAGAAGTTGTTAACAGTTCCCTGCTGTTACTATTTGCTGCGCAACATTTTGAGGAAGCATCATTAAAACATGTAACGACACGTCTTCATTCATAGCTGCTCTCTACTGTGACACCCCCAGGTTTACTGCTGGGTTGCCATATAGTGGATTATAACATGTTTACATGTAGAAAATGTCTGTGCTTCTTCTCATTTTAGCATAATAACACTAATGACTTACTAAATGGTGAGGACAATAAACACATTGAGGCGCAAATGTGTCTCCTATCTGTCAGTGTCTGGGACATTATGTATTAGTTTTTTCCGTAAAATGTCTGGTTCTGCTGTGGAAAACCCTCACCACGTTTCACACATTTTTCAAATCTGGCTCACAATAGAGTCATCCTCTATCTGCCCTTCTTGGTTACCTTCTGAAAAGCTCATTTCAATGACTTCATTCTGGTTCAAAAGTGCCCCATCTCTGTAAACAAGCCCCGCCCCCATCCTGCGTGTATGGCGGCAGGAGTTTGTGCGTTTGACCTGCGGGCGTCATGTCGGGCTCCTCTCAGCTTTCAGCGCAGCATGCACATTCCTGTCTCCCTTCCTGAAACATCCCAGAGTTTTCAGCTCAGTTCTATTACGACATCCTCGAGCTTTCACTTTCATTCGCTTTGAGGCAGAAACATTTGTTTTTTTTGAGAGGATAAGCCCGGCAATAAAGCTGATATCACCAGAGATCCATGCATGGACAGGTGTTTCACCTGTCACCTGCCCTGCAGGAAGTGGCTTTGTCTTTTCTGTTTTACACTGGGGAAGTGTACTGACTGAGGGTGGGGCGTGTTAAACAGAAAAGGGGGTGTTTAATTCCATGAGAGCAAACTGGTTTTAAAGAGTTATGTCTTTATTTTCTCTGTCATTCTTCAGTTTCTAGATCAAATTGCTTTAGGTTTGAATTAATGAGCGGCGATCAAAGCTGTCCACGGCTTTTGAGCTTCACCAGCAGCAGCTCTCCCTCCTCTGCTCTGTTTAAAGTGAAGGAACAACTTCAGCTGGATCTACTGTCCTGCATGTTTTTAGTTTAGTGTAACCACCACTGATAACTAGCTGCTGTTAGAGGAGCTGGATCACAGCGGAGTCTCAGGGCAAAACTGTTGAGATCAGTGAGGCTGTCCTCCTCTGATGGGGATTTTTGTTTGGCTACCCACAGATTCAAAGCTGCAGCTCAACAAACAGTAGATATGACCAAAGACCCACTGACACGCCCCTTTGAGGCTGGGTGGCTCAGTTAGCTGCATTTAGGACTGGCATGTAACAAACCAGGGTTCAATGAGATGAATCCAGTGTGGGTCCTTGAGCAGCTTCCTTTACGCTGCTGCCTAACTATGTGTCTGGTACAGTACAGTTCGGTTTGATCCAATATTTTCAGCACAATACAGTCCGGTTCCATCTGATATTTTGAGCGTTACCATTGTTAAATGGACCCATTAACCCTTGTGTTGGCTTATGGGGTCCAGATGACCCCACCCTTACATTTACAAATGATCCCTCCCATGACAAAAGAGGACAGGATTTTATGTCTGTTAGTCACGATACAAATACCTGGAAAACAAAAATTCAGCGTGCTGTCCTGTGGGGTCCAGATGACCCCACTTTTAATGTAAACATGCCTAGGATGGCACAAAGGTAAAGCAGTACTGACCCATACCTATTGAGGTCCCCCTTATAATGTAAGTCCATAGAAAAATAGAACAGTTAGGGGGGTCCGCTGTTGCCACCCACTGATTAATAGAAACTGATGACGAAATTCGAAAGCACCAGTATAGCGCTGCGCTAGCAATTTCATTTTCCTCTTTATGGCGTTATTCTTCAATCTTCTATCAAATAACATTAAATTCCTGTTCTACACGATGTACAATAAGTAAAGCAAGAAAAATACGAGCTGCTGGATGACCTCTATTGTTGGGGTTTTTCCAGTCTACAGACTACAATGACACGCTAGCGTCGTGAAAACAAACCGCTCAGTGGGAGCGAGGCTTACGTAGACACAAGGAGGCTTAAGTCTCCCTGTCCCGGTCCCCAGCCCGGAGAAAATACAGTGATGTTCCAGGGAGGGAGAGTGTAAAACTCACCAGTGCAAATCGATGACAGTTGATTCGCTGTGGCGAAGCCCCTCCTCCCATGAAGACAAACGATTAAACCAGGAACATTTTTAGTAAAGACACTAGCTGCAAATGTTCATGTATCTCACATCTCATCAGCTTATAGCTCTGGAGAAATGTAAATCCAAAACCAGGGACATCTTAATTATTCAAATCCATCGGAACTGGATTCTGGAAATACCCACGTTAATGATCTGATAAGGTCTTTCACGCCTCATCCTGGGCCTTCAGCCGTGCCCTAATGTAGGGCTGAAGTGCAAACGACCCCCCCCCCACCACCACCCCCCTCCCCCCCCCCACACCCACACACACATTTTTTGAGGATATCTGCTTCAGTTTGGATCAGAACCAAACTTGCCATAGAATGTGCCGTGTAGAGAAAACATTTTCAGCTCGCAGACCGGCGCTGAGGGAGGGGTGCTTATATATAGAAATGTCCCACTTACCAACAACCATCAGGGTGAACTCGAATCCTCGTTTGACCGACTTCCGGTAAACCTGGTTGGGCAGGTTAGCAAAACCCACATAACCTTCCAGGTTCCTCTGCTGAGGAAAAACACAGACACCGTGTTGTGTTAGCATGTACTGGTCTGCACATGTGTGCACAAACGACTGCAGCAGTTGCTAAATAATGCTTCAATGTGTAACATGTGGATGTGTAATTAAACTGAAGTATAATTAGAATGATCATTAAACATGAGGACTGATAAACTTTTCAGACAAAACCAGACTGATCAATACTGTAAAGCAGCTCTTTCTATGCTCCCAGAGCCCATCTGCATCTCTGACCTCAGTCCCATGCCCCCCACTGCCATCGCGCTGACATTTTAACCCCCCCCACTGTTCTTCATCCTACACGCTACATGAGCCAAACACAGTTTCAGTTTATTACTGGTGTCTGTCACGCATGACACAGATAGAAATGTGCAGCTCTCACTGGTCTGCTGAGAAATTAACCCCCCCAGTGGAAGTTGCGTTGAAGCCAAGTATCAACGCAGCGATGGCAGACGAGCTGCAGGAAGAGGCGCCAACATCAACACTGAAAACTGGAAAAAACAGACGATCCATTCAGCTCATCGCCGCTGCCCTGACGGCTCGATGGGAGGCCTCGAACACGCCTGGAGCAGTTTCCAACTCCACCCCCCCACCTACACACACATGCACTCTGGAGCACTTTACAAACCCTACATGTGTGTGTAACCCCCCCACACACACACACACACACACACACACACACACCCACACACCACCACTCCAGAGCGCCATGTCTTACATAAGCTGCTGCGTTTGTCTGCAGTTTTCATCCTTTAGATGATGAGAGAGGAAAAAGATTGCAGCCTGTTTGTATTCATGTGGGTGTGTTGGGGGGCTGGATCACATGGTATATGGACCCCCACATTAACAAACATGTAGTACACACTTTACGGTGCACGTGCAGCAGCAAGTACGTGATTTCCTGATCTGAGGCAGAGAGAAAATAAAAACTAGAAAAGGTGCATTATTACCTGGGATAATGCTAGTGTGAATGCTTTTTGCTGAGAGAAGTCAATGAAGATGCTGAAGCTTTTGCTGAAAATGGTGACAGTTTACTTGAATTGCTGGAGGGACTTGCTAAAAATGCAAAAGCTATCAGCAAAATGTTAAATTTGCCAAAAGACTGGAAATTTCATTAAAGAACTATGAAAGCGTGCTAAAGTTTACCTAAATTTATGAAAATTTAGTAGTAAAATTGCTTTAAAATCCCGTATTCAATTCAATTTTATTTATTTAGCCCAAAATCACAAAGACAATTTGCCTGATTGGGCTAATACATGTCAATTTTGCAAGAATATTTAGTGTGTTCTTTAAATATGAGCTAAACTCCAAATTAGCCCCAAAAACATTAGTAGATGCCAAATAAGCAAAAAAAAAAAAAAAGCTAGCATGTTGATTAAATACTAGGTAAACTTTAAAATAGCCTAAGATTCCTCAGTAAACTACATTAGTCAACAACATTAACCTGTTGCTAAAATAAAAACTAAACTTTAAATTAGCCCCAAAAACATTAGTAGATGTCAAATAAGCAAAAAAAAAAAAAAAAAAAAGTTTGCATGTTGATTAAATACTAGATAAACTTCAAAATAGCCTAAGATTGCTCAGTAAACCACATTAGTCAACAACATTAACCTGTTGCTAAAATGAAAGCTAAACTCTAAATTAGCATAATACAATTTTTGTAGATGTCAAATTAGCCAAAAAAGCTAGCACATTACTTAAATACAAGCTAAATTTCATAATAATCTAAAATTCATCAGTAAATTAAATTAGTCAAAGACATTAGCTTATAGCTAAAATAGAAGCTAAACTTTAAATGAGCCTTAAAAACACAGAAGATAACAAATTAACCAAAAACATTAGTATGCTGCTAAAATATTAGCTATACTCAAAATTAGCATAAAAAATCCCAGTAGATGCCAAAGTAGCCAAAAATGCTAGCACATTGCTTAAATACTAGCTAAACTCCATAATAGCCTAAGATTCCTCAGTGAATCAGACCCTCCAGGATTTCACGGCAGATTTTTGTGATTGTTGCGGCATAAAACGCCTGATGTTGCGGCGGCTTTTGTGAAAAGTTGCGACAAAAGTTGTGATGTTTTTTTAATATGTATATCTATTTGAAAAGCACCTAAAAATCATAATTATGAATTAAACTTCAAATTCTCATATTTCAACTCTTTCTATAGTGACACATGCACTAGGAAAATAATTCATCCTCACGTTTTATAATGTTGTTGAGCTGTCATTTAACTTGAGTAGAACTGTGAAACAATAAATGAACTTTTGATCCTCCCTGCTCACAATAACACAAGTGTTTCTGTTTCGATTTAAACATACTTTAGAATAAAATGATTTTCCAGGGAAAAGTTATAACCTTAACCTCATGCTCTCTTATGGGGTCCAGATGACCCCACTTTTATGTATACAAGTCTTGGAGAGCAGAAGGGTTACGAAAACAGCATAATCAGATGAATCCTCAGGTGTCCGTGGTCCCCTCAGAATCTTCCTCTTTATCTATTTCAAAAGCATCACTGGTGAATCAGTGGTTGTGATGGAGGAAGACAAAGGCTTTGAGGAGCGGATCTGGTTTCTTTTGTTATCTGCTCGGTTTTAGACTTTCTTGTGGAGAAGGTAATTATTTTCCTGCAGACTCTAAATCTTTCCTTTGTATTATCAATATCTAGTCCAGGGGTCTGCAAGGTTAAAAGATCCATATGATCCAGTTTATTATGGACTAAAATCCAACGAGAGCCGTCAAAGATAGAAAAATACACTTTATTTATGTTTTTGTGGACATTAAGACATTTATTAATAAAAATATAGCTTTAAAATAATCTCTAAAATTGATTTTTTCTTTATAAAATTAACTGAATATATTTAAAGGCTTTTTGCTAATCTACCGTACTTAACATTTTGACATTTGAAGACTTTCTCATTCATTTCCTATATTTTGCTCAATATTTCATAAACTATATAAAATTTATGATATAGAGGTTGCTGAAATCGCTGAAAGTGTGAATGAGTTAAACGTACGAAAAGGAGCTGGAGGCCCACTGTAGTTGTTTTGTGGTGGCGGGGGTTAAAGGTCAAGCAGAGAAGCTGCAGACAGTTCTGCATTCATCGCTCACGCGGACCCCTCCCCCAGTTCAACCAGCCGTGATAGTAGATGCCTAGGACTTGATGTCATCCAAACAGCCCCCACCCCCTGCATTTAGCAGCTGATCCATGACCTCTTCCTGCCCCTGCAGCAGTGTTGCAGCTCACGCATTCTACACACACATTTATTGGGCCCACGGCTGAAACCATCCACTCTGTTTTATATTTAAACTTCACAACCGCCTCCATGCTCTTTAAAATGTACACAGATCACTGATTTTGCTTCAAAATCTAGAAAACCGTATGACTTCAGAGCACGACGGGGAACTAAAAATAATCTAGGAACAAACCAAAAAACTACAAAATAGAGAACTGAAATAATCCACAAACATTGGGATTCTGCCTCATTTTAATCAATAAAATTGCATAAATTGACAGTGGATCACTGAATTAATCCAGAAACACTGAGATTCTTCCTATTTTACATCCAAAAAAATCTGCACAACTTCAAAACAGATGACTGAAATAATCCCAAAACACTTGGATTCTGCCTGGTTTGTATCCAGAACATTCCATAACTTCCAGTTTTCATTTGAAGCCATGAGCAGACATTAACGTCCAAACCACAGCAGAAGTCATGCCACCCCCCCACCCCCGTTCCTCCCTCGGATAACGCACATCTGGAAGACGTTCCCGTTGGGAGTCTCCAGATCCGGGTTCGGGACGCGTGAATGTCCTCTCACGCCGCGGGGGGGCGGAGCCGCTCATTGGAGCTACCGAACCGATTTTATTTAAAAATAATAAAACAACACGAATTTGGAGGAGAAAAGGCGGAGGGACTTACGGCGATGGACGGAAGTGCAGCTTCTGGTCGTTCGATCATGGTTACCGAGTGTCAGCTCCCGACTGAACGGACCGAGCCTTCACCGACAGCTGGCGGGGACTGCAGGAGAAACAGAGGCGCCGCCTTTCGGGCTGAAACGGGTCGAGTAAGAACCGGGACGCGGAGGACGACCGAACCCGAATGAATGAGGACGATTAGAGATGGCCGCTGCTGACCCGGGAGCGCGCGGACGGGGGAGGAAATAACGGCCGTTTGCTTCTCTGTAGACAATTAGCGGAACTCTAAAAGCTACATCCGGTTGAGATTTTCACAATAAGAGCACACAAGAAAAGATTTTTTTATCGTAAATGTACACATTTACTATTAAAAAGAGAGGGAGGGGAGGTACGTTGTATTCAGCCTTAATTTTTAAATCTAGGCAAAAGCAGAGATATTATTTTTTTCTGGCTGGTTTGTAAAATATGGAGTCCCGGCCTAAAGAGACTTCACTATCTGGTGCTCTGATGAGCACGAGAGACACTATCTGTATTTTTTTTTTCTTTTTTTTTTCCTTCTAGTTATTATCTGGTGCGCACCAGTTGCTATCTGTTTTTTTCTATAATTTTTTCTGGTTATTATGTGGTGGGTTGCACCAGCTAGTAACTTGTGCTCACCAGATACTGGTGAATACCTGATATTATCTGTTTTTTTTTTTTTTGTTTTCCTGGTTATTATCTGGTGCACACCAGTTACTATCGTGGGCTCACGAGTTACTATCTTCATACTGGTGCGCTCCAGATACTATCTGTTTTTTGTCTAAAATATTTTTTCTGGTTGCTATCTGGTGGACACCAGTTACTGTCTGGTGTGCATCAGATACTAACTAAGTGCACACCAGAAAATATAAGATTTTGTTTTACTCTTTAGGAGCTTCGAAGTTAAAGTAGAATCAGTTGAAGCCGCAAAGTCTTAATTTATTCTTTAAATAAATTATCTTACTTATGCATTGTTTTATTTGTTTATTTTTACTATTATAAAATCATAACAGCACTTGTGTTTAATTTTTCGCATTAATAAAACATGAGCAGGAAGATAAAATGGCCTTTTTTCTTAACATGAAATAATTTAAAACCTTTGATAGAGGTTCACATGAGTTCCTTTCAAAATAAAAGACACCCTCATTGCTACAAATATAGTAGTAGATGGTGTAATGTCAGCAGTAATAACAAACTGTTCATCATTTCATGTGAATCTAAATAAGATATGTGTAAATTTAACAAATCAAGATTAAATCAGAACTAATTAGGTGACACTTACTGTATTTTTTAACCATAAAGTAGACTAAAATTGCATGTTTTTCAAACTAAAAAATAGATTATCCGCTTTATAATATGGTATGCCGTAAATCTGTCAAAATGTCTTGGTTTGTTTAACTTCAAAGTCGATCAACTGATAAGTACTTCTTGTGCCCAGATTGACTGGTTGAAATTTGCACTCCTCTTTAAATGGATCCGCTCATCTCTACAACCCCCTACAAACACCTGCAGAGCTTCTATGGGTCAACCACTGTACGGGTTAACCTCATGCTTCCCTCTTTGGAGATCGTGTGGTCATTATGAGACTCTCCACACTCCCTCAGACTAATGTCCAAAGGCTATCTTTTACAAATTCAAAGAATGTAAAACATTTCGTTTAGAAAAGGACCTTTCATTTACAAAACACAAACATACATTTCTCACATTTTTTTGTTAACCTGTGGAAAATCCCAAACCTGAACACTTCAAAACATTCAAATCCTCTCTCAATATTCTAGCAGGACCACAAGAATCCAACAAAACACAAATACACAACCATCATTTCTTGTGTTTTCCAAAACATAATGATAATTTATTTCTATCACACCATTAATCAATTTTCTTACCCAATCAAAGACAAATAATGTCACCTACAAAGGAAACATATTCCAATAGTTAAGTAATAATGTAATTTATGTAAGACTTATGTATAAGCATTGATCCTTGAAGAGTTTGACAAAATATGTTTATGAAAGTTTGTTTTTCATTTTTTTTCTGCCATTAGTGCCTTCTTTCATAGAAAATCTCATTTGTTAAAATATTTTTAAATCAGGAAAGATTAAACAATCTTTCCGATGTGCTCTTGACATTCATAAGGCTAGGTAGATTTCAGGATTACCCCCAAATCCTTCTTGGAAATTGCATTTTGTTAGGATCCTATCATTATATATTAATAGATTATTTTCATTAAAATTCAAAGATAAAACAAACAAGTTTTCCATGGGTTTTTGTTAACACGGATTGAATAGTTCTTGGATCAAATGTTTTCTTTCTGTCCACCTGGTATTGTTAACTTGTTGCACAAAAACACTGTAGCGACCTCTTATGTCCCACATTCATTCACACTCTAGAAAGAGCCATTTTGTGGTTGCATCGTTTGTTTTTCTTCAGATAAAGAAACCACACAGTAGAAAAAAATCATAAAGCCAATCTGACAGAGAAGCTGGAGAAGATTTAATGTTGAATCTAACAAAAATGGGTTGGATAATGAAACCCTCCTTCATGATTCTTAAAACTGGTAAGACGGCGCCCTCTGTTGTTATTGATGCGTTAAAACTTAATCTCTCATCCATCTTCTGAACCTGCTTCATCCTTTTTGAGGTCACCGGGTTGCTGGAGCCTATCCCAGCTACAGTTGGGTGAAGGGAAGTTGTATTACAGGGTCACAGAATCACACCAAGTGGTAATTTAGAGATACAAATGGACCTATGAACCCTGTTTTTGGACTGTGGTTTCTGCATGGACCAGGACCTTCTCACTGTGAGGCAAAAAGAAAGAAACCAGAAATGAAGCCTCCATAATAAACCTGAAAGACTGGATCAAATTTGAACTTTTTTCTGCAGTCGTTGATGATCGGGTTTTGACCAACAAATAGGACGTCTTTGCTGAAGTAGTTTACGTAACGGAAAACAGCTCCTGAGCTAAATCTGCACAAAGTAGGAACCAATAAACAGAAGCAGCATGGAGAAAGTGAAGTAGGTTGTGAATGTGGGGATGTCATCAGAGCTATTCACTCGGTGTCACACCATGTTTTTCTTTTGAGTTGTTGGTTCCACTTCACTTTTACAGAATTCCGTCATGATCAGGTGAGTCGAGGATCCATTTTTTTTGGAGGAAATTGTTTAGAGATGTTGATGTTTGCTTGTTTTTTTTTTTTTTTTTAGCAGGTGGAACACACAGACAGTAAGAAAGCAGGTTCTCGAAGCTCCAGCGTTCTTCTTCAGATGATTTATTTGGTATTTTTCTGATTGCTCGAACATAAAGAAAAAAAATCTCAGTTGAATCCATTTGATAAAATAATTTTATTGTCATAAAACAGTAAAACAAATAAAAGTGTTGAAGTAAGAAAATTAATAGCATGTTCTCAGATAATCAAAGAAAACCAGAAATCCTTAAACTGAGCGGTAATAAACGCGGTGGGGGGGCCTCCATCCTTACATACTGGAGGACTGTTCCTCAGCATTCAGGTAGCTGATGATCTCCTTTACCCAGGGGGCCGAGGGTCTGACGCACCGCTGCCGGCCGGCCACCGTCTTCAGCCTGATGTAAAGCAAAGAGGAGGTCAGGATGACATGGATGCCAACATCTGTTTGTTTAAAATCTCAATAAATATAATGTTGATAAAGAAAGTTGTAGACAACGGTCTCCCTTTAAATATGAGTGAATCTTAAGGATGTGAATGTGTTGGTAAAGCTTGTTAAAACATTTTATTATGAAGAGTTGAAGTGTTATTCGAGTATTTTTGATCTGTTTTAAAAGTATTTATTGGTCTTTTTAATTATGCTTATGCCATTTTAAGCCAAAATAAATTAAATAATCGGTACTCTTAAAACACTTGTATCAATTCTTCAACCTAATTTATGCTGGAAGATATTTTTGAATTATACTTGTGGAGCAATACTAACAGTTTGGGTTACAGTGGTTTTATCTTAACACAAATGAGTTATTTTTGTTGTGCGAGTGTTGCATAGTTTCTGCAGAAATGCAATAGTTCATTGTGAATTTGTCTCTGAGTTGTGGGCAGGCCTATTGGCATGGAACAAGTCCACCCCCACTTCCCATCATCCATTTTTCTTCGCTCTCTCCCTCTGGCTTACAGCCCCTCACAACCCAAAGCTAACATTAGCGGAGCAACAGGGATAACCAGTTTTATTTAGTCGCTGTAGTTTAGCAGTTGTTTCTCTTTTTTGATGGGCTTGTCAGTGAAGCGGGAGCAGCATTTCTTTGGACCACCCCCCCGCCTACCAATGAACACAAAGACGTTCAGACTCACGTCACAAACGTTCACAACGTTTTCTTATGCAGTCAGACGTTTGTCATCAGACAGAACGACATTTTAAGTTCCACAGTTTCATACTCTTCTTATCTTCTAATAAGTGAAGAATTTGTTTTTTCTGGAATTCATATTCAGTGATTTCAATCATGAACACCAAGGGAAAATTGCAACCCCATACTAATGTACCATCACTGTTCACAGACTCCAAACCAGAAGTTGTTCCCTTTTGAAATAATTGCCAGTCAGCTCGAGAAAAATCAAATCTTTGGAAGCTGTCCTCCGGATCCATCACCAGAGTCCTACCAAATTTGCATACAACCGGGAAATGATCACTTCCCATCATATTCATCTGCAACACAGCCCATTCACCAATCCTCGCCAGTCTTGGGGAGGAAAAGGTTAGATCGAGGCATGACCTTTTATTTGAGGACACATCAAACCGAGTTGGTTCGCTTGTGTTCAACATTACAAAACCAGAAACATCCAGAAAATCCTCAAGAACGGCACCATTAAAGTCCCTTTTCTCACTTCCCCACAGTGGGTTATGGGCATTAAAATCCCCTACCCACACAACAGAACGCTCAGTCTTATTCAAAATGTCTTCAAGTTCAGTCAGTATCAAGCGCGCGTTGGGATTATAACAGTTCACCAAGTGCACTTTTCCATCATCACACCACACCTCACATGTAACACATTCAAGAGTACCCTCCCAATGACAGACCCTGTACTGCACTCCACTCCTCACAAACGTGACACACCCACCGCCACTCCTATCTGATCTGTCTCTACGCACACTATCATACTCTGGAACAGGGCTGGCCAACCCTGGTCCTCAAGAGCCTCAACCCTGCCTGTTTTCCAGCTCTCTCTGGACTGCTTGATGCTGACAACCTAAATCAGGTGTGTTCAGTTAATCAGGATGTGGAATTACTTGAGTCAGCTAATCAGCAGCAAGCTGGTCAGGGAGAGCTGGAAAACAGGTAGGGTTGAGGCTCTTGAGGACCAGGGTTGGCCAGCCCTGCTCTGGAATAACAAAATCCAGATGGGGTTTCAACCATGTTTCCTGCACACAAATGAAATCTGGCTTTGGGTTAAAACCAGAAACATCCAGAAAAACTACACTGAAACAAATGACTATTTCCTTTTCTGGGGTTAAAAAATGGAACGCATTAGATAATGAGTTGAAAAAGTGTTTAAGTATTGTTTGTTTTAAGTTTAAATGTAAAAACAAAATGATCGATTTGTACTCAGCATGTCGTTAATATTGTGTTGCTTTCTGTGATATTGTTTTCATTATGGGTTTTCATTTTGTGTTTGTTTTGATTATGCCCACTCATTTAGTCATTGTTGATATTTTGTGTAATGATAAGAGTGGGGTAGGGATCTATAAGACTTCGTCTTCATCCTGCTCCTGTTCTTCTTCAGTAGATTGTATGCATTGTACATTCTAACTGAAAAAAAAACAACTGAAACTGAAAACTAAAAACTGAAAACTGAAAAAACAAATGAATAAATAAATAAATAAATAAATAAATAAATAAATAAATAAAATCACGAACAAACCTTTTAAATTCCTGTCCATTTGCTATAAGACTCCTAGCATTCCATTGTAAAATAGAAAACATCAATCCTTAAATTCCATCCATGTCTTCCACAAACCCCCCTTCAGCACTACAATCCCCTTCCCTATCCACCTCCCTTGCAGAACAGCATCCTTGACCAGCTTTCATAAACTCGTGCAGAGATTGAGGAACAAAATCCCCAACACCTAAAAACCTTGTAGCAGACTCCGACACAAACTTAATAATATCAGATCTTGATTTCTTGCCTCGAGTGCCATACACAACATCGACTATAAATGCCAGCAACGCTTCCTTACGAACCACCAAATTAACAGCCTCAACACCCATGGTAGAAGGTGAGCTTGTCAACAAACCCTGACTACCAGGAGAAGTCACGGAAACTCTGGAAGGAACATCAACATTAACTCTTCTCACGGCTTCCGCATAAGAAAGATTATGCTGCTCCTTGACAACTTGGACCTGTCTCGCTTTAATTAAAAAGCCACACTCTTTAGACGACGCCAGATGACAACCTCCACAGTTACAGCATTTCAGAGCAGACACAACACAGCTAGCGCCTATCACGGCATGCAAATGCCACATGTCCAAAACGCTGACATTTGAAACATCACAACGGGGGTCTCATATACGGCTTAACCAGATATGATAGACAACCCAGAAACATTTGACTTTACTTATTTGACTGTAATAAAGCTGTTTTAGTGCAGCAAGTCAAAAGGACACAGACTGACTGACTGAAATGTTGCTGCTCTAAACGTGAACTCCGCCATTTCTGTATTCCAGAAAAACTGTGTCAGTTCATATATCATTTTATCCCCACTTTTCTTCAGATTTCACACAAACTCGGAATGAAGAAAAAACAATCAGGAAGTTTTTATTGTCAAATGATCAGAAACATTTTTTAGTGGTGTGACCATATGACCAGGTGCTTCTTTGTGTGTTGGGTGACCAGGGAACAGCCAGTTCTGTATATAAACCTCTGAGTTTGAACATGGTGTGGTTGCTGCAGTGATGCTGACACCACCCAGAGCTCTGTGCAACATTGATACAATTCGTTATTAAAAGGGTAATTTTGTAAATAGCTGTAAAAGAAAAAAAAAGACAATTAAAAAGATAATTTAAGCTTTATAAGAAGTACCAGCTTAAAAACAGTCACCTTAAATGGAAAAAGCTAGCTTCCACAATCGGGCTAAATCCTAGTTTTGGGGAGTGCTGCTAGCTTCTACCACCAATCTGAGGCAGCCTGGATCCTTGCTTTGGCTTGCTCTGCTAGCTGCCATCATTCTGGTTCTAGCTTTTGGCTGTACCAGCACAACTTCAGTGTTCCAACCAAAGACAAACAGAAAAACATCTCCCCTATATTTTCTCCAGATGGCTCAGTTATTGAAGTTTTAAATACTTTTAAATATTTGGGGATTTTCATTTATGATTCATTGTCTTTTAAGCCTCATGTTGATTCTCTTGTGAGAGAGCTACACCTAAATCTGAGTTTCTACTTCAGAAACAAGCTCTGTTTTTCTTTTCATACGAGAAGACTTGTTGCTGCAACATTTAACAGCAGAAAACAAATTACAACAGAGAAAGTAATTTGTTTCTGTTAATAATCAAAGGTCAAATAGAGGCGAGTTCATTTGTGAGGTTCCCCAATGATCCATCTTTTATTTTATATATTAATGATTTTCCTCTAATGTTTGCAGTTGATATGTCTTTTGATAACCAACCCAAATTTTGATTCTTTGATAAATGAAGCAAATGAAAAATGATCAAATATTTCTGAGAGGATTCAATCAACTTTCTTTAAATGTATAAAAGATAAACTACATCATTTTTAGTAATAAAATTAATGCATTTAATCAAGTTATCAACCATGTTACTTAAACAAAGCTCTTGGGAATGACAGTTGATCAAGTTAACTTAGAAAGAAAATCACAATTAAAATAATTGTAAAAAAAAAAAAATGTTGGCATTCTGAAAAAAATTTGCTCCTGTTTAAATACACCACGCATGATGAAGCTGTACTACAGTTTAATTTATCCATGCTTAATCTACTGTAATATAATTAGGGGCACGGATGTACTTCAGTTTGTGGCAACACGGGCGGTTAAGGGCGAGGTATTGAGCACACTAATACATTTTAAGACCCAAGATCACACAAGGCACAGACGCAGTTCCGGGAGTTTTTAAAAGATAAACATGCTCTAAACATGAACTATGTATTTCTGGAGTTCCAGGAAAATGACCTACATTCTTCCTCAGATTATTCACACTTTTCTTCACATTTCACACAAACTCTGGAATGAAGACAAAAGAATCAGGTCATCATCTGTCAAATTATAAGAAACAACTATTCTACAAAGTAGAAAGAAATTAATATATTTTCAATTGAAGTAAATAAGAGCAAAAATAAAGTTGTAAATGTTCTTTCTACAAACACAATCTTCTCCTTCAGTTTCTTCTCTTGTAGTTTCTGTTTAAAACAAACAGAGAAAGTCTTTGATTGTGACGTCACTGATTCTATTTGTGTTGCAGCTTCCTTCAGTTCACGACAACACAAATTTAAACAGTCAAATCCCAAAGTAATAAAAACAAAAACAGATTTTACTCTATAAAGATTTATCTTCAAAAATGTCTCAAATCCGCAATCTAGAGATTTGTCATTTCTCTCTTCAAACATGAATATTAACAGTTAAAAAGTTCCATTCAACATCAAGGAAAGCAGAGAAATCATAAAAACTTCACTTCTTTCAAGAACTATTTGAGTTTACAGAACTCTGCTGAGACTCCAACAGAATAAAATCTCAGTCCAGCATGGAGCGGCTGAGTGAATGTGGTCTGGACTCTGTGGAGGAGAGTCATTGCTTTTAGAGATGCTGTAGAAGGACAGAGCACCTGCTCTGTGATCCAGGTACACTCCTACTCTGGAGGAAACAGGAGCTGAGATGGAGGTTCCAGTGTTGTTGTGGTGAAATGAGAAACAGTCTGGAGAACAAAGTAATGCCCAAGATTGTGTCATTAAAACCAAATCCGCTCTCATTTCCAGATCTGCTGATGTTCTTGTATGTGACTGCTTCATCAACAATGTAATCTGTCTTTTCCACCTCCCAGTAACAACGTCCAGTCAGACTCTCTCTACTCAGAACTTGAAGAAATTCAGTGAATCTGTCTGGATGATCAGAATCAGACTGAGGTTGTTCCATCTTTATCGCCTTTCTGTTCGTCTCTGACAGTAACAGACCTCTGTGTGCTGTGTTTGGATCCAGTGATATTTCACATGAATATTTTAAGAATTCAGCTCTGCTCTTTGGTTCTGGTTCTGATTTCGACAGTAAGACATCCACTTGAGTGACTGTCAGTGAGATGTTTGTCCATTCCTCTCTCAGAATGTCCTGCAGTTTGTCTCTGAGCTCTGACACAGCTGCTGTCACATCCTCAAAGTATCTGAGAGGACGGACATTGATGCTGGATGAGTGTGTGGACTCTCTGAGTGGTGGCAGTGAGGGGTAGTTGAGCAGAAACTGGCTGTGATCCTCTGTGACTGAGAAACCACGACGTCTGGAGCTGAAGCACACGGGTACCCTGTGCTCTCAACTTGAAAGAGCATGGGATTTGCAAGGACGCACAGATTGGTCGGACCTTGAGCCTCTGCTGCTTTGCCTTTTCCCTCAATGAGCAAACATTAATAAATATTTGTTTTGAAGCATTTTCAAAAATGAGTTTTAGATTTTCATCTTGTTGTATGTGGAGTTGACTCTTTTACTTTTTCCTGATCTGAAAAACAATCTGAGCTGTGACCCCTAAAATCGTGGGATTTGTGATCCGTTACACCCCTACCAATAATAGGATACGGTTGTATTGAAACGTCAATATTTTCTAATAGATTTAAAACTTAAAAAATGACTGTTACAGTTATTGTTTTAATAATCTTAAACAAAATACTTCGCTATAGCAGCTTTTCATCTGTTATTTTGTTTTCCATCTCAAATTTGGTCAATTTTTCTTAATCAACATACTACACACATAAATAGAATATATGAAAATCACCCTTTTGAAAAAAATATGACATATTTTAGTAAAAAGATTAGAAAGTCAAAATGAATGGGAGCTGAGCTGAATGGCTCATGTAGCTCTACTCCAGCACCTTAAAAACCAACAGTGCTCATCCAATGATTAAAACCACAACAAAAACAGAGGCCTAAAAGGGTTTGGGTTAAAAGTCTGGGAGTAAAACGGCTTGTGCTCCTCAGTCCTTTTTCCGGTGGGGGACTGAGTCCGGAGGTGCCCTGGTGGTCCGTTGTGCACCTCTGTCGGACGCAGCAGCCAATAGCCACCCCAGCAGGACCCTCCTTATACTCGACGTGATGGAGACCAGTCGAGCAGCAAAGTTGTCCCAAAAATGAATATACACACAGCAGCAGCTGCTCCAATGTTACTGGGAGCACAGAAAGTTCCGACTGACTGTTCCGTCACCCGAAAAAGAAAAGACAGCACGCGGCTTACGGTCCGATCCAATGGCTTTTTTTTAAATCCGGAGCTGTGAGGCTAAACTGGAAGTGTGCAACTGGAAGTGGATGGTTACCAAGACCAGAGAATGCCCATGATGACAAGTGGGCCCTCCTAGTCCTCTAGAGGCCACTGATTGCAATTAGCCTCCCAGCTGCACCTGCATTAATCTATCCTGCTACACTCTCTTTTATTACCCCTTTTTTGTTCACTCCTTTTTCCCTTCAAGATGCATGTGAACGGTAAACGGCATGTGCGCGTGCACGTCCATGGCGGGGTGTTCTGAACATGCCCAAGTATAAAGAAAGACAGAGAGACTCTGGAAATTGATGATACAAAGAAAGAATTTAGAATCTGCAGGAAAATAATTCCATGTAGATCCTCCTCCACAACAAACTTCTACAGAACCTCTAAAAAGCAGATCAATACTTAGAGAAAAAAACAGATCAGCTCCTCAAAGACCTGGTCTTCCACCAGCAGCTCACCATTAAAAACATGGAGATCACCTGCGAACCCCAACTCCAGTCCTGGTTCCAGGCCCTGGTGACCCCCATCTAGGTGCCATAATGGAATCTTTAATTGTGCTTCCTATAAAGGAGCGTTCTGAACTGCTCTTAGTCTGGCTCGAAAGCCCCAGATAATTTAGCTCCTGGGATCACTCGAGCTCTCAAACCCCTCTACCACGATAAGGTAGCAGTTCACAGAGGGGAAAAACGTTGATCTTGATGAGACAATATCATCATGAATCCTTTTTAGGATTATCCTTTTTAGGATTCACAGTGAATCCTTTTCAGGATTCATTGTGAATCCTTTTAAGGATCTGTAACCACCTACTCTCTTATTCTATCTTTTTTTTTTTTTTTCCCATAAATTAAAAAAACTGCTTTCATTTAGAACCTACTGACAATTTCACTATTTCTTTTTCTACTTCTATTTTTACTACAATTTTTTTGTACCCTAACCCCCTTCTCTCACATTCTAATGTCTTATTCTATTTTTTTTTTTACCATAAATTAAAAAAAAAAGACTTTCATTTAGAACCTACTGATAATTTCACTATTCCTTATTTTACTTACTTTCTTTTTTAATTTAATTTCTATATTTCTACATACCTACTTGTCTTATTCTACCTTTTTTTTTTTTACCCTAAATTTAAAAAACAGCCATAATTTAGAACCTACTGATACCTCCTGGGCCTACCCTATTATTTCTTCTACTAAATAAAAATCTTACTAGTAAAGTACTAAAGGAAGTCTTTTTTTTTACCATAAATTAAAAAAAAAGACTTTCATTTAGAACCTACTGACAATTTCACTATTCCTTATTTTACTCTACATTTCTTTTTTTAATTTAATTTCTATATTTCTACATACCTACTTGTCTTATTCTACCTTTTTTTTTTTACCCTAAATTTAAAAACCAGCTATAATTTAGAACCTACTGATACCTCCTGGGCCTACCCTATTATTTCTTCTACTAAATAAAAATCTTACTAGTAAAGTTCTAAAGGAAGTCTAAGTTTATTTCCTAACTACTAACTTGTAAGAATTTTTTTTTATCTGTTGGCCCTCCTGGCGGATGCCTTGATAGGGGGCAGAAAAAATTGGGGTTTTTTATGTTCAGGTCGATCCACCAGTACTATTCTTGTACCTATAGTAACCTGAAATAACTCTTCCACATCAATTTTTTCACCCCTTCGTTTGGGCAACAGTGGGTCTACAGGTCCCGTATTTCTTTTATCGGTCAGGTCCCTGTCAGTGTCCCGATGAAGATGTAGGAGAACTTCCCCAGACACGTGACGATATTCCTGTCTTGTGTCTTTAAGCCAGTTTTTTGTTGGTTCTGGCTTTGGCACCTGTAGGCTTTTTCTTGTAAGCTCCCTTGTGTCAGACTTCTTCCACTGACTTTGGAGCTCATTTTGCATGGCTTGCATTTGCTCCTGTTCGAGCTTTTCTGCTGCCATCTCCTGCCTACTTTCTATCATGGAAGTTCCCCGATTAAGATGTAGGAGAACTTCCCCAGACACGTGACGATATTCCTGTCTTGTGTCTTTAAGCCAGTTTTTTGTTGGTTCTGGCTTTGGCACCTGTAGGCCTTTTATCTTAAGCTCCCTTGTGTCAGACTTCTTCCACTGACTTTGGAGCTCATTTTGCATGGCTTGCATTTGCTCCTGTTCGAGCTTTTCTGCTGCCATCTCCTGCCTACTTTCTATCATGGAAGTTCCCCGATTAAGATGTCGGAGAACTTCCCCAGACACGTCACGATATTCCTGTCTCGTGTCTTTAAGCCAGTTTTTTGTTGGTTCTGGCTTTGGCACCTGTAGGCTTTTTCTTGTAAGCTCCCTTGTGTCAGACTTCTTCCACTGACTTTGGAGCTCATTTTGCATGGCTTGCATTTGCTCCTGTTCGAGCTTTTCTGCTGCCATGTCCTGCCTACTTTCTATCATGGAAGTTTCCCGATTAAGATGTAGGAGAACTTCCCCAGACACGTCACGATATTCCTGTCTCGTGTCTTTAAGCCAGTTTTTTGTTGGTTCTGGCTTTGGCACCTGTAGGCTTTTTCTTGTAAGCTCCCTTGTGTCAGACTTCTTCCACTGACTTTGGAGCTCATTTTGCATGGCTTGCATTTGCTCCTGTTCGAGCTTTTCTGCTGCCATCTCCTGCCTACTTTCTATCATGGAAGTTCCCCGATTAAGATGTAGGAGAACTTCCCCAGACACGTGACGATATTCCTGTCTTGTGTCTTTAAGCCAGTTTTTTGTTGGTTCTGGCTTTGGCACCTGTAGGCCTTTTATCTTAAGCTCCCTTATGTCAGACTTCTTCCACTGACTTTGGCGCTCATTTTGCAAGGCTTGCATTTGCTCCTGTTCGAGCTTTTCTGCTGCCATCTCCTGCCTACTTTCTATCATGGAAGTTCCCCGATTAAGATGTCGGAGAACTTCCCCAGACACGTCACGATATTCCTGTCTCGTGTCTTTAAGCCAGTTTTTTGTTGGTTCTGGCTTTGGCACCTGTAGGCTTTTTCTTGTAAGCTCCCTTGTGTCAGACTTCTTCCACTGACTTTGGAGCTCATTTTGCATGGCTTGCATTTGCTCCTGTTCGAGCTTTTCTGCTGCCATCTCCTGCCTACTTTCTATCATCGAAGTTCCCCGATTAAGATGTAGGAGAACTTCCCCAGACACGTGACGATATTCCTGTCTTGTGTCTTTAAGCCAGTTTTTTGTTGGTTCTGGCTTTGGCACGTGTAGGCCTTTTATCTTAAGCTCCCTTATGTCAGACTTCTTCCACTGACTTTGGAGCTCATTTTGCATGGCTTGCATTTGCTCCTGTTCGAGCTTTTCTGCTGCCATCTCCTGCCTACTTTTTATCATGGAAGTTTCCCTATTAAGATGTCGGAGAACTTCCCCAGACACGTCACGATATTCATGTCTTGTGTCTTTAAGCCAGTTTTTTGTTGGTTCTGGCTTTGGCACCTGTCGGCTTTTTCTTGTAAGCTCCCTTGTGTCAGACTTCTTCCACTGACTTTGGAGCTCATTTTGCATGGCTTGCATTTGCTCCTGTTCGAGCTTTTCTGCTGCCATCTCCTGCCTACTTTTTATCATGGAAGTTTCCCGATTAAGATGTCGGAGAACTTCCCCAGACACGTCACGATATTCCTGTCTTGTGTCTTTAAGCCAGTTTTTTGTTGGTTCTGGCTTTGGCACCTGTAGGCTTTTTCTTGTAAGCTCCCTTGTGTCAGACTTCTTCCACTGACTTTGGAGCTCATTTTGCATGGCTTGCATTTGCTCCTGTTCGAGCTTTTCTGCTGCCATCTCCTGCCTATTTTTTATCATGGAAGTTTTCCGATTAAGATGCAGGAGAACTTCCCCAGACACGTGACGATATTCCTGTCTTGTGTCTTTAAGCCAGTTTTTTGTTGGTTCTGGCTTTGGCACCTGTAGGCTTTTTTTTGTAAGCTCCCTTGTGTCAGACTTCTTGCACTGACTTTGGAGCTCCTTTTGCATTTGCTCCTGTTTGAGCTTTTGTGCTTTTTTAATGCCTTGCAGCCTATGTTTTGTCATAGGGTTATGGCGGTCCAGAAGAGGCAGTGGTGGTGAGCCTCTCTCCTGCCTCCTTTTTACTCTGGCAGTTTCACGGGTTCTCCGTCTAGGTAGAAGGTTACCATAGACGTCATAATATTCCCTCCTGTCCATCTCTTGATGTCTTTTTATGCTCTTTTTTTGAGCACTTTTTCCTTTCGTTTCTATGGTACCTTTTATACTTTTAATAAGGAACCTAGAAATCTACGCAGATATGTTCAGGTTCAATGGATATAGAGGCAAGGTAAAATTGCATCATTATGACAAATGATGACATCATAATATGTCAGTGTTGAATTTGCTGATGTGAATGTTGCATAATGTATGACGTCATAACACGTAGTCCTGATGACGTCGCACTTCCGGCTTCACACTTCGGTTTAGCCTCACAGGTATTTTTTTTTTTTTTTTTTTTTTTTTTTTAATTGAACGCCTCACAGGTATAGTAGCGGTGGCAGGCTGCCTATAGGAAGCTGTCAGCATGCTTTACATCGCTTCTCTTTTTTTGTAGCCCCGGATAACAACAAAAAACAGTTGGATCGGACCCGCTGCAATTCGCGTACTGTCTTTTCTTTTTGGGGTGACGAACAGTCGGTCGGTAAGTCAGCAGTGCTCAAGGCTCGCACTTTCATTTGACTGGTCCCCAACTGGCGGACCACGGTCCGGGTCCGGACCCCGAGACGCTTTTATCCAGACCGCCAAGCAATTTTAATAAAAAGTATGATTTTACATTCACTTTTACCCAAAGCGATTTTTGAACAGGCGCACGCGAGGACAGCTAACGTTGGGACCGGGGTCCTTCAAACGTCAAAGAGTAGCATGCTAATGTTTACATAGTTAGGACGTAAAGTCAAGTGATTGAATGAACAATGACTCTAATATGAAAAAAAGTGGACTCTGAAAAGCTTTCACTTTAGTTTTTATCAGCGGTGAGTCCTACAAGATTAAAAGCGTGTGGAGGTTGTTGCTTTTGTTCAAAGCACCGATATCAAGCAGCGGCGCTACACGACAAAACAAAACTTTTTTAAATAAATTACCTGCCAGGATAAACGCGGTGGATGTGGAAAATACACGAACTGAAAGGACAATATGAGCGTAAAACACACAGACGTTAACAGCACAAAACAACGAGCTCACGGGTCCTCACTACGAGTGGAATGGATTTTGGGGAAGCACAAAAGAGTGGTTTAAAGAGTGGATGGAGGTTATTGCAGAAACTTTATTGGAGGGTAAAGAGAGACAGCAGCTTCAAGAAAAGGCCCGACAGGTACGTTTATCCTGCCAGAATGACTATCTCTGCTCTCGTGTATTACTGATTTGTTTGTAACACTCATATTTTTATTTATCCCAAACAGCATAAAAAGAAAATGGAAGACAGAAAAAAATTCTACGTGTGACTTGGTGACTGCGGTTCAGTCTTTTCATAATAAACTGGACATTCTGAAGATGGATCTGAAGAACTGTGAACATTTTTTCAAGACCAGCTCTTGATCTTTGTTAAAAAATCTCTACTTTGTGAGGAATTTTGTTATATTTTCTAAAGAGGCCACACATTATTACAAATGGACGAGTGCAGGGTGATGTAGTGTTCATAGAACAATGTGAATCCTCTGATCCTGACAGGTTTTGGGCTAAAATAGAAGTTTTCTTCTTTCATCAAAGTAGCATTGTACACAATAACAATGTTTGGTTCCACCTACAGTTGTAAATCAGCCTTCTCGTACACATGCTCACACCTCAGAATGGCTTTGACTCCTTTCCTTCCCAGATTCAAGAGCTTAGCTACTAGTGCTCATGCACATTTCTCTCACTGAGATAAGTCTATTATTCAGTTTACCTTTATATCCATAAAGTGTTCTGCACTTATCAAAGTTATTACTTGAATGATCAATATATAGTGTTATTTGTAACCTACTGGTAAGGGTTGTAAATCAGAAAGTTAATATTTATGAATGAATTATGAATGTTTTTTAGGTGCATTCATGTTAGCTGTTGCACTTTAAAATAGAATGGGAGTTTGTGAAAGAGCACGTATATTGCAACACAAAGAAGCAAGTTTATGTGCAATATGTTTTTAAATGTAGTTAAGTACATTTAAGTATTTTTGTACAAAAATGAATTACAGGAATACTTTTTGAGACAATAAGCTAAAAAAAAAGTCTTTGCCAATTTAACTCCAAATTGCAATAAAATAAAATAAAAGTAAATTATTGTCTGAATGTTTTCGTTTGTTCGGACCCCAGTCTACCAAGCTGACAGGGTTACTGGACCTCTTGCCAAGTTAGTTAGGGACCCCTGAGCTAGACAGCTCTGGAGGGAAGATCTTTGAACACTAGTGGCGACTATTCAGTTTAACAATTCAATTCATATCATAATCATTGGTTCCCAATATGATTCATGGTCAACATCGGTAGATCCAGGACATCTTCAGCCAAAACTTCAACCAGAGGGATTAATACAGTGGGGATCAAAAGTTTGGGCACCCCAGGTAAAATGATATATTCTTGTGCATAAAGAAACCAAGGACAGGTGGAAAAATCCTCTATATGAGACATGCTTTTAACATGTAAAAAAAAAAAATTATTTAACAGAAGCCAAAATAATGGCGTGTGCAAAGGTTTGGGCACTCTGCAGAATTTCTAGTATGCATGGCGCCCCCTTTGGAAAGCTGAGACCTGACAGTGTCATGGATTGTTCACAATAATCATTTGCAAAGACAATCTGAAAGATTTTAAATAATCGGAGTCCAATTGATTCAGCATCACAGATTAGCATCATGACTTGTAAAGAAGAATGGATGAAGATTCCTCAAACAAGAATTAATAGAATGTGTACAAACAAAAAAGTAGACAAGAATTAATGTGAAATCCATTAACATAAGTTTTTATTGTTCATCCCACGGTCAATCCATATGGTATTTCCAAATATGATCAATAATTTTATTTTGAAAGTATTATATAATGATATAGGACGATTCAATTAATGCCTCATCTCAGACAGATCTGGTTGATCACAGGAATATAAGGCTATTCAATTAAGTTGATTAATCAATACAACCCTATTGAACTTGGACCAGAGTTGAGGAGCACCATAAAGAACTATTATCACTTATGAGTAGAGACCTGGAGCTCCACCTCAAGGTGACGTGTCCTCCAGGCTCCGCCCTCTCCTCAGCAGGTGACTTGCTTTTGAAGTTTAGCGGATTCTCCAGAAATTATTTTATTTATTCAGAAAAATAGAGTTTATTCAGGTTGAGGTTTTGCAATCCTGTTGACAAATCACTGCGAAAGGAGATGTTTGTGTGGGTTTGTGACAAACAGAAGTTGAGCTGTGGGCTTCAGGAAACTATTTTGACCACAGATTAAATAAACGGTGGTGGTAAATCAAAACTGTCAGACACTTTCAGTGAAGGACTTCTAACCCAGCGTCTGGTCGTAGGATGAGAACGTCAGCAGGGTGGTGGCAGGCCTGATGCGTCCCGCTCGGGTCGCCTTTAGAACATGACTTGGGCTCTGAAGTGCTTCTGCTTGTTGGCATTGTTGCTCATCCCCATCTTCAGCATCCAGCTGGACTTCATCCTCTGGACGAACTGCATGTCTCTTTGCCTCTGAAGTGCTGAGCAGCTGCCTGAAACAACAGAGAAACCAGCACAATTGTTTTTATTTTTTTAATAGTGTCAGACACAAAAATACCCAGAGAGTAACAGAATTCTCTGACTTCTCCTCAACCATTAAATAATTATTTTCTAGATAAAATAAATATAATTAGAATGAAGGCATGAAAACACTCCAGTTTATTTGTACTCTAAAGCACTCGGTCCCTCTGAGTCCTACTGAAATGAAGGACTCATGGAGAGAAAATGGACTCACCTGATTTGTGTGTGCATAATAGTTGTACGTAACTTTGGATTTGTGAGTGCGCAACTCTTGATTTGCAACTCATACAATACATTTTGCGCATAAGTACAAATATTATGAAATGAAAAAAAAAATACAATTTAAACATGCACAACTTAAAATTACAACACTTGAAAATAATTACATACACAAATCTTCAAAAATTGCACACTTGTTACACACACATAAAACCCCATTTAAACGCAAATCTGATGTCAGACTCTTTATGTCTTCAGGTTTGTTTGTGAGTGATGTGTTAAAATGCTGCTGAAGAGCTGGGTCATCAGAGTTTCTATATCCGCCGCTTTGAACTTAAGACTGTAAATAATATCTGATGAAAACTTGATTTTTTATCCCCCTCACTTTCTTAAATAGATAATTAATATAAAAATGTCTAAATAAGCGTTATTTGAATCCTCATAACTAAAATTTCTCTATTCTCATAGCTCCCTCACAGCTGTGCTTTCCCTGCCAATACATTTGCCACAAAGTCCTGATACAGTAAAGTGTGTGAGTTGGGGTCCAAAGTTCCTCTAAAAGAGCTAAGGTTAATACATCGTTTAGCATTTTAGGCTACAATCAAATGCTAAATACAAATTTTTATTCCAAACTTTTACTTTACTGCTGCTTTCACCCATTGAGTTCATGTATTGCTCTCATCAACATTAACCTCCATCTTTGCAAAAATTTTGAACACAGAGAACAAAGTGAAGCTGTGGTGAATGCTGTCCCAGCGGTTACACGCCCAATTTCCGCTGCAGTGTGCTAATTCTGCGAGCACATCTATGGGGATTTCTATTGAAGTTAGCCTGAAGCTAACAGACAAAAAAGCTGCTTGATTCAACTCCTGTTCAGGTTTCTGCCTCACCTGCGTCTCCTCCCCAGCCCAGCGCCTTGGACTGCTTGAGGACTCTGCCCACTGCCTTTGTTACAGGTATCAGGTGATGAAACCCGTAGACAGTTGTATAGATAGCTGGCAAAACTGGAAAATACAGAAACACAGGAGACGTGACTTGCTTTTCCAGTATCCTTGGCAGTTATTTATTAACATATCACACAATACAATGTGAACCTTTCCAGTTGTAATATCTTTTACAGTAGACCACTGCATACATGTTGTCTATTTAGACACTTCTGAAATAATTCAATACACTTCAATTTAATTCAACAGCTCATCAAATGAAAAGAAAACACATCACCTCATATCGTCTAGCTTTCTCTTATATTCCAGACTTGTTGGTTAATATTACATCTTCAATGTAACCATTTACTGAAAATTATTTCTCAGTCAAGTTCCACAGCTGCCTTGTAATGGACATTCACCTAACATATTCATAAATTGTAATATTAACTGATCAACATAAAATAAATAAGGTAGTTCGTTAAAGTACTAGCTATTTTCCTTAAAACAAAATGTATAAATGGTGACTGTTAGCTAACTACTATTGTTAACTACTAATTTGAAGTTTATCTCTATTCATTTTTGAACTCACAAACATAAAAACGCTACTTTACACTTTGTTGACATCTATTTCTAACTTTGACTCAGTTCAAAAGTTGTTTTCAAACTTAACACGGACACAACATACCTGGAAAATACAGAAACACAGGAGACGTGACTTGCTTTTCCAGTATCCTTGGCAGTTATGAGATAAACTGTCCAGATTTGTTCAAGTTCACTGTCTCCTAGGCGCCCCCTACAGTTGAAATGTGGCAGCGGCAGTTTTGAAAAAACAATTACTTTCCAACCCAAGTTCTGTCTTGTACATAAATGTGGCAAAGCAAAATACAAGATAATTAAAGAACAGGATTATTAAACATCCTCGTATAATTAATAAAATAAAAAAAATAATACACAAATGTGAACACACATCAGTGGCCTTCACACACTCCCTGGCAAAAAAAAAAAATGTCCTTTCACATTTAACCAAATACACCGTAACCTCGTCCTTGTTTCCCTGAGATTAAAGTTTAATCTGTTAGCATGGTGTTCAAGTCTGATCTCACCAGCACAGTTGAGGTGGGATGTATGGTGTGGTCACTTGTGGTATGTATGGTGTTTGTGTGTACAGAACAGAAGGCATCCATGGTGTTGCGCCTAATGAAAAGTATGGGAAAAACGAAGGTGGTTGTGAAATGCAAAAACTGCAATGGATGAGTATGGTGTGGTGTTTGCAGACACTACATTTGCATTAGTTTGTGAGTGTATTGACGGTTCCCCAATGAGTCATAAGTGAGGAATTGTCTTGGTTTCTCTCACGGCGAGATCTTCGAATTTCTGTCTGACTATGTTCAAAAACAGGGGACGGAGATCTTTTTCCTATCTCAGAATCTGCACACTCAGCGACTCCATCTTCTCCCTCAGGTGTGATCAGTGAATATGTATTTCCATCCATATTTTGTTCTACTACCTCTTCTTCTGGATACATGTGGAGTTCGGTAAGTATTCTAGTTCAATATCATCCCCTATTTTCACAGGTTCTGAAACAGCTGAGTCCTGTTTAGAGTTTTGGCAGAAATTTCTCTGAAGCAAAGTGGGTTCCACAAAGGGATTAAGAGAGCTTTCTTCAGTTCTTACAGACGGTAGTCTGAACCAGTAGCTTGAGCCATCGTCACTCTCAGAATCAGAACTTCCAATCACATCTGTCTCCTTTTGTGTGTCTGTCGTTTTCCTTGTCTACTTTTGTGTTTTGATCTCTTTTCAGGAGTACTTTTGGTACTGGTGTAGCAATGTCAAGAGGTAAGTCATTTACTAATAGCAGGAGGTTGCGATGTAGTGTTTTGGGTTTCTTCTGGTCTCCAGTTTCAGGACAGACAATATAAACTGGGCTATCAGGAATTTGACCTTTGACCTTGTAAACATTTTTCTCCCAGTACGACCTTAATTTGCCTGGTCCTCCACGTTCATTGAGATTTCTAACCAGAACACGGTCTCCTGGTTGCAACATCACTCCTTTTGTTTTCTTGTCATAGGTTGCTTTTCCCCTTGTGCTGGATTTCTGACTGTTTTCACTTGCGATCCGATAAGCTTCTGACATCCTCTCAGCCCATTTTTCTGCATATTCTTTTGGTGAATATGATTCCTTATCTCCATCTAACCTGAACAACAAGTCAACTGGGAGGTGTGGATGACGACCATAGAGGAGGAAAAAGGGTGAGTGGCCAGTTGCTTCATGTCGGGTGCTATTATAAGCATGCACAACATGTGGGAGGTGATCCTTCCACCGCAGTTTTTTCATTTTCTGTTAACGTTCTCAGCATCTGAAGTATCGTACGGTTCAAACGCTCTGCTGGATTGCCCTGAGGGTGGTAAGGCGTAGTTCTCGAGTGACCTACTCCGGAGAGTCGTTGTAGAGTTTGGAAAAGTTTGTTTTCAAATTCACGACCCTGATCATGATGCAGTTTGGAGGGATATCCAAACCTGGGTATGAAATCACAGAAAATTAGCTCAGCTGCTGTTTTCCCACTCTTGTTCTTCGTTGGATATGCCTGAGCAAATCTAGTGAAATGGTCAAGCACCACTAGAATGTACTCATAACCTCCACGACTGGTTTCCAAATGTAAGAAATCAATACATACAAGTTCTAATGGGAAGCTGGATGTGATGCTACCCATAGGAGCACGGTCATGTCATGAATTGTGGCTTTTTGGATTTAATACAAGGACATTTCGAGTAGACATACTCCTCTATTTCTTTTGCCATATAAGGCCAGTAGAATCTCTCTCTGGCAAGATGGAGTACTCTCTCCGTACCAACATGACCCATTTCATTGTGCAGATACTTCAGAGCTAGTGATCTATATTTGAGGGGGAGAACCAACTGTTTTTTCTCGTTTGTGTTGTCGGTAGAGGAGATCATTTTCTAGATGCAATTTACTCCACTCATGAAGGAGCTTTCGGGCTGGTCCTCTAACTGTTTTGCGTGTCCCTCATTTTCATTTTGTGTTTGATCTTTTAATTCTAGAAAATCTGACTAATATTTGATCCTCTCTTTGTGCTTTGAACAAAGATCATCATGGCTGATGGATAACAAGTTAGAATTGAACTGTTGGTTCTGGTCTGGAGAGGACGTGTTAAGGGCTGCCACCCAGGCTACATCTTTTCTCTCAGCTGCCTGACTACCATCCCATGTTGCACACACAACATCATCTGAGAGCTTCTCAGTGCAGGCTGTTTCATATTTTTCTATGTCCAAAGGAAGGCGAGATAGGGTGTCTGCATCAACATTTGATTTCCCAGGTCTGTATTTTATGTCAAAATTAAAATTTGAGAGCTCGCCCACCCACCTATGGCCAACTGCATTTAACTTTGCTGTACTCATGACATAAGTCAGAGGGTTGTTGTCCGTGTAAACAGTAAAATGTGAGGCGTAGTACAGGTAATCGTGAAATTTTCACACACAGCCCATTTTAATGCAAGGAACTCTAATTTTCCACTATGCAAATGATAATTACGCTCAGATGGGGTAAGTGTTCTTGAACCATATCCGATGACTCTCAATTTTCCATTTTGGCGTTGATATAGAACAGCTCCTAAACCCTGATCTGATGCATCGGTATGCAAGGTGAAAGGCAGAGTGAAATCTGGGTAGGCCAGGACAGGTGGATTTGTCAAAAGGGTGACCAGCTGCTCAAGGGCTTCCTGATGTTTCTCTATCCAGTTTACACTCTCTCTGGAAGATAACTGCGAACACCTGCCATTTTTGGCATGTGCATGATTCTGGATTTTCTTGGTTTGGTTTGAAGTAGCTCATAGATTGGTTTTGCAATCCGGGAGAAATCCTGAATGTATGAGCGGTAATAGCCCAGAAACCCTGTCAATTTCCTTACTTCTCCAACTGTTTGTGGTATTTTGTTTGTCAAGGCCTGTACAACTTCAAAGTCACGTGGATCTATTTTGACTCCTTCCCCTGACACAATGCGACCAACATATCTAACTTCTCGTTTAAAAAGTTCACATTTCTCAGGCCTCAGTTTTTACTCCGTGATGCTGAAGAGCCTGTAGAACCCTACGGAGCGCTTCAACATGCTCATCGAATGTTTTTGCATAGCAGAGCACGTTCAATCAAGATAGGGAATACAACATTCATCTCTGAGAGGCCCTAACATTTCCTCCATGCTACGCTGGAATGCTGCAGGGCATTTGACAATCCAAATGGGATACGGATCCACTCATAGAGACCCCATGGAGTAATGAAAGCTGTGAAATGACGTGATCCCTCTGAGATGAAGCCTTGATGGTAGGCTTTGCCCTGGTCTAGTAGGCTAAACCAACTATTTCCACCCAGGGTGTCTGTCAGATCCTGTATTCTAGGCAGCGGATGTCGATCAGGGATAGTCTTTTTGTTCAGAAGACGATAATCAATGCACAACCTGAGGCTACCATCTTTTTTTCTGACACAAACTACTGGGGCAGAATATGGAGATTTGGATTTAACTATCCAGCCTTTCAACAGCAGTTCGTGTATATATTCCTTGACTTCTTTAAAGAGTGGTTTCGGAATTGAAGAGTAAGTTTTCTGCACAGGTATTTCATCACGAAGACTTATTGACATCTGCAAACTTGGTATGCACCCAATGTCACTACTGTCACGTGCAAAAACTCCTGCTCTTCACAAAGCATTTTGTTAACAAGAGCCCTTTTTCCTCATCAAGATGACTCAGGTCAACATTGGGCTGCCACGTTGATGAACTAGGACTAGCAGGGGTCACAGAGGTCATGTTAACTGTTGCTGTGGGCATGTCAGATTGGTCCGATGAGATTACTTTTTCAACACTGTATAAGTCCCCAAGAGCAGTTTTTCTTGGTAAAGTAATTGTGTGTTTTGTGTTATTTCCTACAGGTACAGCAACAAATGGCTTTTGCAGGTTTTTTACCTCTAACAAACCCTCCCCAACATCAAGCTCTGTCAACTGTGTGTTGCTGTCATCTGGTTCAAATACAAAAACACAGTCAGCCAAATCTATGTGAGGTGGGACTTGACACTTAACCCAATTAACCTGACCTGCTGGGATGATGATGTCTTGCTTGCCTGTTCTTAAACGTCCATGCTGCGCAGAACATTTTCCTGTTTGGATGAGGTTCACCAGAATGTCAGCTTTTTCTGTTGTTACTGAGAGGGCATCACAAAGCAGAGTAGTAAGTACTGGGATCAACTTTCCAGGATGTCCTTGTATCATCTCCTCAAGCACGTTAAACACCAGAAGGTCGTCTCTCCAGCAGTAACACTACTGATGAGGAAAGGCACAGTGATTGACAAATCAGGATTCTCATTGCTCTTAGATTATACAGTCAGTGCAACCCAGCCATCAAATGGAATAATGTCCCCGTTAACTGACAGACCTGGAACTCTTCATCATCAATAATTTCACTCAGTGGTTTGGTAGCATCTCAGGTAGGTATTTGTTCTTCCATTCTCTATCAATCATGTTTACTTGAGAGCTCCTGTATCTAGCAAAGAGTTACAGCTAAGCCATTCAGCGGTTACATAAGTTAGCGCGTTACTGTTCACTCCGATCAGCGTTGGGCTAGGTGTTCACGTTTTCTATCTGCAAGCACACAGAGATCATTGGATTTATGTTTCTGTTGACTCTGGTTTTCTGTTGCATCATTTAGCATTTTGTCATCATTTGCTGCTATATTCTGTTTGTCATGTGCACCAGTATGACTTATTTCAAATTGGGACTGCAAAGGCCCGGTCACTGTCTGTCCCCTGGCAGGGACCGGTTCCAGTTTCCCTGGAGTGTTGGTTTTTTCAGACAGCCCACTGCTCTGTGCCCCTCTTCACCACAGTGGAAGCAGTGAGAACAGTCAGGTCGCTGTTGTTCAACACACTGTTTACAGCCGTATGGTCTCTCTCTCCTGTTCTCTGTTCTCCCTTTCTTTGAGTTACTAAGTTGCTCTATCTTTTGTGTCTGGATTGATTGTTGCATCAGTTCAACAAGGTTGGAAAGTTTTTCAACTTTTTCTGTTAGCTGTTGGATCGTATCTGCTTTTGGTTTCTTTGAAGCATTTCCTCTTTACCAGTGGAAGATTGGGTGGAACTCATTTCACTCTGAGCACTATGTACAATGGTGGGTCTTTGACGGGTTATAGGGCCTAACCGTCGTTGTCTTTCACTTTCATCACTCATTACTTTTTTCATCTGTTTCAGAATTGCTTCATCAGTCACACCAGCATCTGTAAGCAGTGGTTTGAGTTCTCTGCGGATGTCATCATATTTATGTCCGAGCCCTTGATATACAGTGTGAAGAAAAACATCTTGGACTGTGTTTACACTGTACTTGACCTCAGTATCGGCATGTTTTGAAGCCAATAAGACCTTTTGCTTAAGTCCTATAACTCGATACAAGAATTGTTGAGGTGTCTCAGTGTCTTTTTGCTTGGTGCACATGAGCTCCTGAAAAAGCTCCATGTTGTTACGCTCACCTAGATGAGAGTGAAGGAAGCCTTTAAGTTCTTCCACAGTCAGATCTTCTTTTGTCATCAGCATGTCTTTAAAATTTCAGGCTTGATAACTCTGAGGACAGCTCTCACAATCTCACCATCACTGAACTGCTCCTTTCCTCCCTCCTCAATTTGGCGACAAATGTTACTGTAACTGATATCTGACCCCTGATCTGCAATTTGACCCCCTTGTATCTTAAACTCTCTACGGTGTAAGTACGAAAGTTCTCTTAAAGAGACCAGCTTGTCAAATGTTGAAGGTGTAGTATCCTCAGCTACATGTTCGGTGCTGGAGAGTCCCTATGTTGTGATGTGGATTGTGGTTTTGCTGTTGAATGAGGTGTAGGTTGCTGAGTATATCCGAGTTGGTACTGCATTATTTTCTTAGTGAGCTCCTCATAACTGGCAAGCATTTTCTGCATCTCTGCATCATGTGCTTTGACACCTCCAGAGACGGAAGAATGTCTAGCATTAGCAATATCAACTTCAATTACCTCACTATCATTAGTGTCAAACCGACTAACAGCAACATTGCTTTGATTTCTGTCCCCATCAACTTGTGGGTTTACCTGAGAGACATGTGAAACACGTGACACACATCACCATTAGCTACACACATTTGTGATTCTGAAAACACACAGTCTTGTGGCAACATCAACAATGTCTCTCAGCTCTAGCAGATGAGCAAACCTGAATCCTCAGAGTCTAGTAAAGCTTTACTGTGCATGAAACTTCGGATGTATTCAAAACAAACCTCCTCATCCCCTTGCTTGAGCTGAGACTGGTCCATCTCTGGCACTGGACTCAATGACTTGGCAATCTGAAACAGCTGGTCTGCAGAGAGGGTGAGCAAGTCTTTCTTGATAGTCCACACCAAGCGTTTCCTCTCACCGTCTGCATAGCTTCTTCCCAATTCCTTGCACTTGATGACACAATCCAGGATCCGTACTCAGCTTTTGTTGTCGATAATTTGTTGTTTCTGCACAGCGTGAGCCTCACTCCTTGTCACTGTAGCACGTGATGTACTTCAGGGATTCCTCTTCATCTGTAGTCGGGGACGACGCCGTCAGAAAATCCAGCGTGGATGGGTTTCAGGTTGCATCAGATGATCTCAGGTGCAGGTTGTCGGCGTCACTCATTGATTGGATCAGGTCCCCTCTGGTCCGTGATGGTAATTTCACATGGATCAACTTCGCCCTAGTAGAGGAAGTGGATCCCGGACGAGCCCCCAATAAACTGTTACAGGTATCAGGTGATGAAACCCGTAGACAGTTGTATAGATAGCTGGCAAAACTGGAAAATACAGAAACACAGGAGACGTGACTTGCTTTTCCAGTATCCTTGGCAGTTATTTATTAACATATCACACAATACAATGTGAACCTTTCCAGTTGTAATATCTTTTACAGTAGACCACTGCATACATGTTGTCTATTTAGACACTTCTGAAATAATTCAATACACTTCAATTTAATTCAACAGCTCATCAAATGAAAAGAAAACACATCACCTCATATCGTCTAGCTTTCTCTTATATTCCAGACTTGTTGGTTAATATTACATCTTCAATGTAACCATTTACTGAAAATTATTTCTCAGTCAAGTTCCACAGCTGCCTTGTAATGGACATTCACCTAACATATTCATAAATTGTAATATAACTGATCAACATAAAAATAAATAAGGTAGTTCGTTAAAGTACTAGCTATTTTCCTTAAAACAAAATGTATAAATGGTGACTGTTAGCTAACTACTATTGTTAACTACTAATTTGAAGTTTATCTCTATTCATTTTTGAACTCACAAACATAAAAACGCTACTTTACACTTTGTTGACATCTATTTCTAACTTTGACTCAGTTCAAAAGTTGTTTTCAAACTTAACACGGACACAACATACCTGGAAAATACAGAAACACAGGAGACGTGACTTGCTTTTCCAGTATCCTTGGCAGTTATGAGATAAACTGTCCAGATTTGTTCAAGTTCACTGTCTCCTAGGCGCCCCCTACAGTTGAAATGTGGCAGCGGCAGTTTTGAAAAAAAACAATTACTTTCCACCCACCCAAGTTCTGTCTTGTACATAAATGTGGCAAAGCAAAATACAAGATAATTAAAGAACAGGATTATTAAACATCCTCGTATAATTAATAAAATAAAAAAAATAATACACAAATGTGAACACACATCAGTGGCCTTCACACCTTGGTGTTGTGGGTCAGAACCAGCGCTCGCTGCGTCCCAAATCGCTGCTTGTAGTACCTCACGAGGGAGCGGTGGCCGACCTTTGCACCTGCACAGACATACAGATCCTCGTCACACGTGGAACTCCTCAAAACTCCGGATATGTCAGGGTGAGATCTATAGATTCACGCTTTCACCCCAATTTCTGGATCTGATCACATGAGGCAGAAGTTGGCATCAAATTTGTTATTGTTCTGTTTAGTTTCCAGATTCCCTTAAATTTGAAGGATAAAATTCCTCTTCATCCTCTGTAAAATATCTGCAGCTTTTGGATCTCTCTCTGTCTGATTTTTTCACTAGATTTCATGTAGGAACAATTTAAATTGGATTTAAATTTCTTTCTAAACCACAACCGTTAAGAGTGGAAGCTTAAAAAAAAAAATCAGAGGCCAATTTCAGCCACGTGCGACTTAAGGTGACAAATAAAAACAAGGAATGAAAACAGTCACTAAAACTGGGATTTTCAGAATAAAATGTCTATTGGCACGTAATTTTGTAAAAGCGTGCGGCCAGTGCTAAACTTTTTTATGAGTCGCACAGACCCATGGGAAAAGGGTTAAGGTTACGATTATGGTTAAACGAGCAAATAGTTCCTGAGTGGGGCTGTCTTTACAGCTCACGGCTCCACCAGGGGATGATCAAATGTGGAGAACACATTTACACATTTAGGAGTGTGACAGTTAATGGGACTTTCACTTTACGTTTAAATACGTGCGGCCAACAAAAAAATCCAGCCTTGGACACACTTAAAATGCGTGCGGGGAATGCAGCAATGAGATCTTGGCTGCATGTATTCCGTGTGTTCAATATGAATTTCCATCACTTTCAATGATGGTCGCGCGGAAAAAAATCAGCCTTTAAATAAACGTGAATTTACTGTTTGAACAGCTTTATTAGCAGCATCCTCATAACATTTGACCACCGGTTGTTGAATATTATACATTAATATGGTAAATTTATATTTAGAGTAAATTCTCCCGGTTTTTTTCTGTTAAATGCATTTTTTTTTTTTTTAAGTCAAAGGCTCTGCTTCTTTTACCTCTACGGATCTATTCTGCAAAAACAAAAACTTTCCAAACACGTTTGCTTTTTGTCAACTTTGATAGATTGGGGATTTCAATTTAGCGGCCTGGGTAAGCCACTTTAAGAACAAACCGGATGGGTTTACGACATGTGAGCAAATGACTTAATGTGCATCAAGAATGCGCCAGATGTGGTATAAAGAATCCAGTAGTTTTTCAGGATAAAACTTCCTTCAGAATGACTAAGAGGGAAAAACATGTAGGTCATGTTGGTTTTTAAACACAGTCCGGTGGGTTGGAGACAACTGCCTTAGAGAATCTGAATACAGAGACTGTTAATTGGGGATGTAAGAGATATTAGAAACGTATCGTAATATTGATCGGGAAGTGGGAGTAACAGCAGTATCGCTTAGGGATGTAAAAAAATAGATGCACATCAAAAATGTTGGACTAACTAGTATCGTTTGAAAACCACAGATATGAACAAGATTATGTTTATTTAAAAGGTATAAAATCAATCAAGATAATTAAATATTCTATTTCTGGGCAAACTGCAGTTTTTTTCTATCGTCTGTCTTTTCATGTACATAGATGGAAAAAAAAAAAAGACTTCCAATCAAAACCTTCCTTCTTCTAAGTCTATACCTGAATACATTTCTCCGTCAAATGCCATGCATTATTATTTATAGCTTAAAAAACATATGAATGAGAAATATCTAGATTTTAGCGTTTTTGGTAAACAATCTGACTGCATCGTACTCCCGTACCATAAACAGAATCTGGAAAGTGAACATCTGCTTTTATCTGAGGATTCTGCTGAGTAAGGCCATGTCCACACGTAGCCGGGTATTTCTACAAACGCATATCTGCCGACCTCCGTTTTATAAAAACGGTTGCGTCCACACGTGATCGTTTTCAAAATAATTCCGTCCACACGTCCCCGCATACTTGCGCTGTTGGGCGATGTAATGAGCATGCCAGAACAGTAGTTGGCAGTGTTTTCCTAAAAGTCAGTGAAAATCTCCGAGCAGGAGGAAGCGATATTTGTTGTAAAATAGCCGACTGCAAAGCGCTTATTCTCCTTTGTTCCTCGACAAGAAGCAGTAATTGTGTTTGTAAAAAAAAGCAAGTATGAAGCATTTGTACCAGCGTAATAATTAACACACTCCTCGGGTCCATGCTGAGCATTGTAAACAGCGGCGCATCTATAACGTGTATGCACTAATTGTCGCAAAGCGTGACGTTTAAAAACGTAGATCTCCGGTTATGCATGTCCACACGCAGACGCGAAAACTGAGTTTTCCAAAATCTTCACTTTAGCCGGAGTTTTCCAAAAGCTCCGTTTTCAGTGACTTAAATCTTCGGTTACGTGTGGACGATAGGCCGAAACGGAGAAAAATATATGTGTTTTAGCAGATACCCGGCTACGTGTGGACAGGGCCTAAAACAGCAAAGCAACAGCAGCTCCGCCCCCTCTTTAAAAGCATAGAATCCCCAAACATCAGGAGAGTTTAGAGACTTTAAATATAGAAGCAACTTTTTCTAAACGGCCAACAGACGTTTCACAAAGAGCTGACTCAGAGGAGCAACAGTTCAGACGTCTATCACTAGAAAAAAAGCCCAACTCCGTCATAGAATCACCTGATGGGAGAGTCAGCTCCAGCGTGTCCTCGTCATACTCCAGGTTCCTGTCATCAGGCAGCTCTTCATCCATCTCCTCATCCTCTCCCTCCTTCCTGTCAGGGTAACTGCTCCTGTTTGTGTAAACACTCAAAGCTTTACTCCACCTTTCTTCCTGCTCCACCCTGAGATGTTTGGCTCATCGGTTCAACCGGATCACCTGAAGTCGTAGAAGTCTGCAAACTCCAGCGCGGCGTCTCCGTCTGTGAAGAGCTTGCAGTGGCTTTTGTCAGTCATGTGACTCTGGACGGCCTCCGTGGAGTAAAATGAGCGGCCTTTCTCGTTACACCACAAACACACGTTCCCAGCTCCAACTTTCTCTCCTGTGGAAGAACAACATGAAGCTATAGCAGAAGCTGAAGATGAGACTCTGACGCGCACACAGCCCTGAAGCTCAGGTGAACTCACCCAGGTACCGGATCAGACCCCTGAGGTCCACCAGGAACTCCACGTCTGGGATAAAGAAACCGTGCACTTTGGTCATGTGGGCCACGTTCTTCAGAAGCGACTTGGAGTGGTGCGGGCAGAACAGGCAGTCGGTGACGGGGAGGGAGCCAGGCAGAGGGGCGGAGCTTGATGGACCCACAGAGTCACCTTCCCTCTGATCTGCTGCCTCCTCATCATCATCTTCATCCATGTCCTCGTCCTCCTCCTCCTCTTCCATATCCTCCCACTCCTCTGAAAGATTTCCAGTCAAAAAATAAAAAAAATTAACGGCAGCATCCACAGATGAAGCTTCTGTTGTTAAAAATGTAAGACTTCTTTGGAGGAGGAGGAGGAGCCAAAACAGGAAGGAACGTTTCATTTGAAACTTGAACTGTAATTTCAATCAAATGTTAAAAATAAAATGTGCCTCTCCACCCTCCCTTAAACAACTGTTAAAAGTTGAGTTTTGGGATTTGATACACCCTAGTGGCTACATAAGTTTATATGACCGTTTCAAGTGTCTCTAAGCACAAAAACATGCAGCCATTGATTGCTTGTTGTCAGCTAAACCAGGTCAAACTTTGACCAGTCGGGGACGAGGATTTGCTAGTGACGAATGTATGGCGTTTTTTAATGCAGGGAAGCGCCAATCCTTTTAAAATTGATCATAAGGCAGAAATTGTTTATTGCAGTTTGTGACCAGCTGGAACTTTATTACATCAAGTCTGTCATTTCAAAGAATAGAGTTTTTCGTAAGTAACACCAACAGAAAGCAAAGCGTGAGGGTGGGCTTTCACTTCCGAACTTTTGTTATTATTAGGCTGCTCATATGTGCTGTGTGTCTTTTTGGGCATATCACTCTACCAGTGTTGGCCCTCCTCGGGTAGAGATGAAAAAGTTTCTTCTTCCCTGTCACTGCCATCTGTAATTGTTGCACAACTTCATGATCTAAACCTTTTAGTAATTCATAACCCTGTGGTATGTAATTCAGTCAGAATATTTCATCAATTAAGAAAACATTTTGGATATTTAAGATTAAGTTTGTTCCCTCATTAGATGTTACATTTCAAGAATGGCTTAATGGGGGTATTAAAGCTTTTAACAAATTACTCTTTGAAAACCAATTTGGATCTTTTCAACAATTATCTAATAGCAGCTAAATCTCACATTTACTTGTGTATCAGGTAGTGCTGCATATGATGAATAAAGCTACCTGACAGGGGGCGGAGCTCTGTAACCCTTGTGCTATCCTAGTAGGGCTGCCACGATTAGTCGACTAATCGATGACTAATCGACTATTAAAATAGTCGACAACTAATTTAATAGTCGATTAGTCGTTACTTTATAATATATGGAGTCAGGCTGTAGTGAAGTTATAATGACATTCTGCTAGCTTTATAGACTATTTTGGCATTTACTAAGGGTTTTCAGGCTATTTTGGAGTTTAGCTAATATTTTAGCTTCATGCTAGCTATTTTGGCTAATTTAGGCTTTTTCAGTTTTTTAGACTAATTTGGAATTAAGATAATATTTCAGCTACATATTAGCTCTTTTGGCTAATTTAGGATTTTTTTCAGTTTTGTAGGCAAATTTGGAGTTTAGCTAATATTTCATTTACATGTTAGCTAGATAATTCTAAATGTTTACAGTTTTTTAGGCTAATTTGGAGTGTTTCTATTTTTTCCAGCTACATGCTACCTATTTTGGCTAATTTGGAATTTTTACAGTTTTTTAGGACTAATTTGGAGTTTAGCTAATATTTCACTATTTTAGCTAATTTGGGATTTTTTTTTACAGTTTTTTAGGCTAATTTGGAGTTTAGCTAATATTTCAGCTATATGTTAGCTATTTTGGCTAATTTGGGATTTTTACAGTTTTTTAGACTAATTTGGAGTTTAGCTAATATTTCAGCTATATGCTAGCGATTTTAGCTTATTTAGGATTTTTTTGTTTTAAAGCTAATCATATTTCAGATTTTCTTTACATCCACTTTGTCCATGATCCGATTAGTCGACTAATCGGAAAAATTAATCGATGATTAGTCGACTATTAAAATAATCGTTTGTGGCAGCCCTATATCCTAGACATGTTTGCATTGAAAGAGGGGTCATCTGGACCCCACAAGACAGCACACTAAACTTTTTTCCCCACAAGGATTTTTTTTATTTTCCCTGGTGTCCATGACAGACATTAAATCCTGTCCACCTTTGTCATGGGAGAGATGACACATCAATGTAAGGTCATCTGGACCCCAATAGAGAGTGAGGGTTTTAAAACTCCTCCAGCTAGGTTTACACAACTTCAATGAATTTAATATTTGCATCTTTGAGCATCTTTGATGCTGTGACCTCAACCTCTGCACACACACCCCCCTCCCCTCCCAATGTTACATGAACTCAATCACCTGAGAGGTTTGCATTTGTGATGAGACGAAATCTATTTTTTCAAGCATTGAAAAGCTGTGGTCTGGATAGAAAAAGGAATCTTTGCTATTTTGTGCTTTCAGATAAATGTCACATCAGCACCACCTTTCAAAGGACTATGTCCGGTTTCATCTCCTTACCCTCCTCAGCTGGTGCTCCTTCCTCCCTCTCCCTCCTCTTCACCTGCTCCTCCAGCCACATGCTCCTGGGCGGCTGCTCACACCGCTCGACTCTCCGCTTTGAGGCTCCTTGTGAGGTCTGTCCCCCTGTCTGCTTGGCAGGACTGGGCCTCTGCTGTTCTTTGAGGGCCAGCTGCAGCGCCTGGTTCCTCGTGTCGTGATCCACCTTCTCCTCGCCGAGCCCTTTCTCCAGGTTCTTTTCCTTCATCTTCTCCACCTTCCTCTGGGCGGCGAGAAGGGCCTGCTTCTCGGCCTGCTGGTGTTTGTGGGACTGCAGGTGGTTCTGGTGAGCGTTGGCGCTGGAGAACCTCTTGTTGCAGACTCCACAGACCTCTGTGGCGGCGGATTCGCTCGGCAGCGGCCCTCTGCAGCAGGACTCGCTCCTGGAAGTTCTCAGCGGTGACGGGCGGCATGTCGGCCACCTTTCGCTTCAGGTTGTACCGGTGCCAGTCGGTTTTGTAGTGCGCCCGCTGGACCTCGCCGTTGGCAAAGGCCACTCTGCAGCTGATGCACGTGTAGGAGGCCATGGACCCCTGAAGACCAAAGGAAGAAATAGTTTGCCACAGAATTTTCATCTGCTCCTGATTCAAAACAATTCGAATAAAGAAATAATAGTAAAGGCTATTTTTGTTGTATTGGTGTCGATCGTGAAAGAATTCCAGGGGTACATGTTTAAAAGAAAAAAAATTACCAAGTGTGTGCGTTTATTTAATATAAATATGTGTATATACATATTCTTTAAATATAATTCGTTTAGGGACTTTTCAAGTTGTTTGTATTTTTCCTGATGGATTTTCTTTAACTTTAAGGCCATCTGCTTTTCAATTTGTTTTCATTCGTGTTGGTCTTTATCGAATTACCAGGGGGAGAAATGATTACGTATTACGCGAGGCCAATATGAATTTCCATCACTTTCTATGCTGGTCGCATACGTGTGAATAATAGAGAAAAAATGAAACCCATATAAGCATTACTTGTCAATTAAAAAAAAAACTACGAGAACAAGCGGGTTGGAATCATATAAACAACGCCACAAATGGAGGTTAAATCACCCTTTCCCCTTTGACTAAAGGTTATTTTTTATAGACTTTTAGCTAGCTAAACATCACTGTGATTATATTCTAAATCACTAATTTTCACCTATACAGAAACAACTACGATATCTACGTAAACTCGAAAAATCATTTGGACATTTACTTACAGACCGTGCTCGCTAGCGGAAGCCAAGAACTTTACAATTGTATGTTAATGAAACCCTCCTTCATGATTCTTTTTCTTAAAACTGGTAAGACGGCGCCCTCTGTTGTTATTGATGCGTTAAAACTTAATCTCTCATCCATCTTTTTTTTTTTTTTTTTTTTTTTTATTTTTTTATTGAAGAACTAGTATACAAACAGTATACAACTTACAGAACAGTAGAACACAGAGCCAGGGGGTGTTACATACTTTCAAAAAGATTGTAACGAGTACATAAATAAACAGTTTTTAATGCCTTTTTGTTTGTAGAATCACTAATCATTTTAAGATAGCAGACAACATAATTATAAAAATGAATGAAAACTGGATTTTGATTACTGTTGCATCTGTGAATGTGAAATTTTGCCAAAATAATTAATAAATTTATTACAAAGTATATGTCTTCTTTAAGTTGGTTTTCTAAAAAAAAGAACAAAATATTTTTCCCATTTCCAAAATAAAGTCCTTTATGGAGATGATTCGATGATATATTTGTTGAAGTCCTTCCAGAAAGACCTGGTTTGTGGGCAGGTCTTCAGAAGAGGTGCTGAACAGTTTCTGGGTGGTTTCCACAGAAGGAACAATTTACATCAATGTCCCGTTTGAACTTACACATAAACTGGTTCACAGGATAAAACTTGTGTATAATTTTAAAGAAGAAACTTCCCGAATCTTGTTTGTTATTAATAAATATCTATTTGGAATGACCCATATCTTTTTCCAGTTTATATCCTTTAACAAAGCTATTCCAATATTAAATATAAACATGGGGAACAGAACTAATTCTTTTTGGAAAGATTACGGATATTTTTATTACTTAGCTTATGGTTTGAAAAACAAATCCTACCAATATTGATTCTGAAATATTACTGATCGTAATGGGTCCAATAGAAGGAGAAAATACATTTCTGATGAGAATAATTATACCTGTGGGAATTGCATCATATACTATAGCATACTCTTTTGGTGTAACTGGGAATTTAAAATGATCTAGAAATTCAGTATAAGACATTAATTGCCCATGGTTATTAAACAGTTGATTCACCAAAAAGATCTGTTTATTGTATCAGTTATTGAGAAAAAGTGATTTATTTTTAAAAGAATGTTTGTTGTTCCATATGAGGCATTTTGTGGGTGAGAAATTGTGCTTATAAATGAGAGACCATGCTAAAAGAACCTGTTTATGGAACATTGATAATTTCACTGGGAGTTTTTCTATATTATAATTACACTGTAAAATAAAATTTAAGCCACCAAACCTAGAGAAGATATATTGAGGAATAAAATTCCATATTGAAGCCGGGTTTTTGAGGAAGTACTGGGCCAATTTATTTTAAACGTGTTATTTAATGAAGTAAAATCCAGGATTTAAACCCCATCTTCATAAGTATTCATAATAACATTTTTCCTAATATAATGTGTACGGTTTTTCCAAATGAAATTAAAGAGAATCTTGTCTATGTCCTTGCACATTTTATTATCTATGTATAAAGAGAGAGCTCCATATGTGAGGCGAGACAGACCTTCAGCTTTAGATAGTAAAACTCTGCCTCTTATTGATAAATCTCTTTGTAACCACTGATTAAATTTACTTTGCGTTTTTTTAATGACTTGGGAGAAATGAGATTGAGATCTAGAAAGTTGGTCTTTACTAATTATTATACCGAGGTAGTCAAGTTCCTTTTGAATTTGGATGTTACAAATATTTTGCTGAGCACATTCTTTAATGGGTAATAATTGACATTTTTTAATATTTAATGTTAGACCTGAGGCTTTGGAGAAGTCATTAATCACTGCAGAGAAGTTGATATTTGAGCAGCGTTTTTCAGAAAAAGTGTTGTGTCATCTGCAAGTTGGCTAATGATAAGATTTCTACCAGCAATAGAAATACCCTGTATGGAACTGTTTGAAATATGTGTTGCAAGAATTTGTGTACAGAGTAAAAAAGATATGGGGAAATTGGACAGCCTTGACGAATACGCGGTTAAGAGCAACCTTGATGTAGTGCCATTTTTTTAATTTAATAGAGCTGTTTCCTTTAGCATACAGAGCCTTTATTCTGTCACAAAAAAAAAATTGCCAAAGCCAAATTTTTCAAGTGAAAGGAAAATGAAATGATGTTCAATGGTATCGGAATGCTTTGTAGAAGTCTAAAAATAGTAGGAAAGAATCATCTGCTATTAAATCGGAATAATCAAGAATATCTAGCACAAGAGTCTGATATTATTGGAAATGTGTCTGTTTTTCATAAAACCAGACTGTGTTCAATCATTAAGAGTCTAGGACATCTTTTAGTCTTTTTGCAAAGATTAAGGCAATGATTTTATAGTCATTATTTAACAAGCAAATAGGCTCCATTATCTATATGCAGCTTGTCTTTGTTAGGCTTGGGGATTAGCGTGATGAGGCCTTGGGTGAGGCTAGAAGGAAGAGCACCATTCTTAATACTCTCCAAGAAAACCTCCTTAAGGAATGGAGAGATTTGATCTGAGAACATTTGATAAAACTCTGCAACCAAACCATCATTTCCAGGGGATTTATTGTTTTTGTTGAGCTATGGACGCTGCAACTTCTTCTACAGAAAGTGCACTGTCACAATAAGCCCTGTCTGACATACTGATGGATTGATGTTAGTTACTGAGTCAATAAATTGTTTTGAGCTTACTACATCGGATTTAGTGTCATATAAATGTTTGTAAAAGTTGCAACAATACTTTGAAATCATTTTGAGATCATCAGTGATATTACCATTAATATTGAGTTTATGAATAGAATTGGTTTAGAACGACTTTTCTCCCAAACGGAAAAAATAAGCAGAGTTTTGTTCTCTCCTCCTCAAGCCATTTTTTCTTGACCTAATAAACGCGCCTTCTGCTTTATGTTGATAGATGTCGTCTAATTTGTTTTGATAAATCTGAAATTGTAACCTGTCATCCTCGAAAGTTTCTGGACGTCGCTGAAAAAAATGAAGAGATTTTCATTATAATATTATCTTCTTCAGCAGCCTTCTCCTTAGCAAGTTTGGCACCATAATGTCTTAAAATTTTCCTGACTCAAATTTAAAAAGTTCCCAATTTAACCCATATGATTCTGTCTTTTTAGCCTTTTCCCAAAATGTTTGATTTTTTTTTTATTTCCATTTGAACTATCTTGTGCTGCAGCAAGGAAGAATTTAGTTTCCAATAAGAAGATCTGTAAGGACTATTATCTGAGGCACAGAGCTGGATACTTATTAATATTGCTTTATGGTCAGTAAGTGGTGTGGCAAGAACATTGACCGTGATCATCTCAAGAGGTAAATTGTTTGATACTAACCAAAATCAATATGTGATTGTCTAGAACCTGTTTTATTACTCCATGTAAACGACCTGTCATCTGGGAATTTTTCTCTCCAGATATCCAACACATTTAATTTGTCCATAAAGGATTTTAATCTTGAGTTATATGATGAATTTTGTCAGGGGCCATCTATCTACTTCATTATTTGATGTTATATTAAAATCTCCTCCTATTAAGAGAAAAGAGTTAGGATATTTAGAGAGCCATGAAATTATTTTAATTTCTAAAGAGTCAAGTAACTGATCATTCTCAGGTTTGGTGTTATAACCATAGATATTTACGGTAATAAAAAAACAGTGATCAAATTCTATCACAAGGCAGGTATAGTGACCTAGAGAATCCCATTCTGAATGTAGGGTAGATCCACCAAAAATTTTTAAAGTTGTTACCCCAGCTGACCTTCAGAACCATGAGAGAACCAGGCATCATTACCCATTGGGATTTCCAGAAATTTACGTCAGCAATTAAAGAATGACTTTTCTTGAAAAACAAAAATCTGTTTTAAATTTTTTGGCAAATAAAAATAAGGCTTTGCGTTTACATGTCTGTCTTAACCCCTGGCATTAAGAGAAAATACAGAAAAAGACAATGAAAAGATGAATAAGTACAATAAAGAATAAATGAGATTTAAAGTTCTTGGAAATTGCAGGAACTTTTAGGACCAAACTCTGCCTTCAAAAATAAAATGACAGGTCTGTAGGAATATAAATATACTATATATAAATTTAAGGTAATACAAACATTTAAAAGAAAATTTACGTAGGAACTTTAGACACTTAGAAAATCTTGATGTGTCAGCATTAATTGTAAACAATAAAAAAAGAGGTAGAGTTTAAATAAAGCTTCCTCCTCACTTCACATAAGGCCGAGGAACCTACCATTGACACTAAATAGTGCCATAGTGAGGAAATAAAAGACAAAAGTTAGTTCCGTTTTACTTGAAGGGGGAAAAACTTCCGATCCACTGACGAATCCACGACATCCCACATAGAACGCAGGTTTTCCTTCTTTGCGAGCTTTCTCTATAATGGGCCACAGCTTGCTTCGTCGCTCCCTGTATTCTTTTGAAAGATCCTCTGCAAACTTCAGGTTGTTGCCTCTTAAGAAGGAAGATGTTTTTGCCGCTCTCCAGACATCATCCCTGCAGATTCGCGAAGAGAACTGGATGATGAGAGCTCTGGGTCTATCGATGTTCTGGCGCTTTGGGCCGACGCGATGAACCGTATCAACAGTGTCGAGAAGGCGATTTTTCTGTTCAGGAAGAAGCGTCTGGCAGATTTCTATCACTTCTTTCGTGCATCTTCTCTCTCTGTTTTTTGACACCAAAGAGCCGGAGGTTCCTTCTTCAGAGAGATCTTTCCAAATCACTTAGTCTTTGTTGGCATGCATCAATTCGGACTTCATCTTTGGTGACTTTCACCTCCAAGGTGCACATCTTCTCCTTCACATCCTTGAGTTCTTCAAACACAAAGTCAACAGTTTTCTTCAGATTGACTATCTGCAGATCAGTGTTGTCTGCCCGAGCGTTAATTAGCTCTGATAAGCTAGCGACAATGTCCACGTGCTCAGGTTCCGAAGAGCTAGCATCCATGCTCACATGCTCTGGCGCAGATTTAACGTGCATAGTTTTCTTTGGAGCAGGAGATTTAGGACTTAGAGGCAGAGGTGGAAAATTCTCATTTACTTCATCAGCCGAGTGACTCATGGAGACGTTAGTGTAATCATGACACCCCTCAGACAAAGCGTTAGCAGGTCCAGAAGCGGAACTAGTGGTTTTGTCAGAAAGCTTTGTTTTAACGGTGTTCAGCGGTCTCTTCTTGTCACGTGCAAAAGACATCTTTCTCGCCTTTTCTTTAATCTCTTCCTTCAGTCACAACAAGTTATTTGTTGTTATAACAAACTTAAAGTGTCCAGTAAGTTCTTTAAAAACGTTTCGACCTTATATTTACGTTTTCAATTGCAGAGCTCGGCAGTAGGTGTCTACTTACTCGGCCATCTTGGACTCCCTATCTCTCATCCATCTTCTGAACCTGCTTCATCCCTTTTGAGGTCACCGGGTTGCTGGAGCCTATCCCAGCTACTGTTGGGTGAAGGGAAGTTGTATTACAGGGTCACAGAATCACACCAAGTGGTAATTTAGAGATACAAATGGACCTATGAACCCTGTTTTTGGACTGTGGTTTCTGCATGGACCAGGACCTTCTCACTGTGAGGCAAAAAGAAAGAAACCCGAAATGAAGCCTCCATATAAACCTGAAAGACTGGATCAAATTGAACTTTTTTCTGCAGTCGTTGATGATCGGGTTTGACCACAAATAGGACGTCTTTGCTGAAGTAGTTTACGTAACGGAAAACAGCTCCTGAGCTAAATCTGCACAAAGTAGGAACCAATAAACAGAAGCAGCAAGGAGAAAGTGAAGTAGGTTGTGAATGTGGGGATGTCATCAGAGCTATTCACTCGGTGTCACACCATGTTTTTCTTTTGAATTGTTGGTTCCACTTCACTTTTACAGAATTCCGTCATGATCAGTTGTGTAGAGGATCCAGGTTTTTTTGGAGAAAATTGTTTAGAGATGTTGATGTTTGCTTGTTTTTAGCAGGTGGAACACACAGACAGTAAGGAAGCAGGTTCTCGAAGCTCCAGCGTTCTTCTTCAGATGATTTATTTTGGTATTTTTCTGATTGCTCGAACATAAAGAAAAAAAATCTCAGTTGAATCCATTTGATAAAATAATTTTATTGTCATAAAACAGTAAAACAAATAAAAGTGTTGAAGTAAGAAAAATTAATAGCATGTTCTCAGATAATCAAAGAAAACCAGAAATCCTTAAACTGAGCGGTAATAAACGCGGTGGGGGGGCCTCCATCCTTACATACTGGAGGACTGTTCCTCAGCATTCAGGTAGCTGATGATCTCCTTTACCCAGGGGGCCGAGGGTCTGACGCACCGCTGCCGGCCGGCCACCGTCTTCAGCCTGATGGAAGCAAAGAGGAGGTCAGGATGACATGGATGCCAACATCTGTTTGTTTAAAATCTCAATAAATATAATGTTGATAAAGAAAGTTGTAGACAACGGTCTCCCTTTAAATATGAGTGAATCTTAAGGATCTGAATGTGTTGGTAAAGCTTGTTAAAAAATTTTATTATGAAGAGTTGAAGTGTTATTCGAGTATTTTTGATCTATTTTAAAAGTATTTATTGGTCTCTTTAACTATGCTTATGCCATTTTAAGCCAAAATAAATTAAATAATCAGCACTCTTAAAACACTTGTATCAATTCTTCAACCTAATTTATGCTGGAAGATATTTTTGAATTATACTTGTGGAGCAATACTAACAGTTTGGGTTACAGTGGTTTTATCTTAACACAAATGAGTTATTTTTGTTGTGCGAGTGTTGCATAGTTTCTGCAGAAATGCAATAGTTCATTGTGAATTTGTCTCTGAGTTGTGGGCAGGCCTATTGGCATGGAACAAGTCCACCCCCACTTCCCATCATCCATTTTTCTACGCTCTCTCCCTCTAGCTTACAGCCCCTCACAACCCCAAGCTAACACTAGCGGAGCAACAGGGATAACCAGTTTTATTTAGTCGCTGTAGTTTAGCAGTTGTTTATATTTAATGACCGACTTTCTGCTTCTGTAAAATTACTTGTATGAAGCCCAATGAGGCAACTGAGTTGTGATATTGGGCTATTTATACAAAATTGAATTGAAAAATGAAATTGAACAAGAATTGCAAGCAATTATGAAGCTATCCAGTTGTGCAGTTTTGATCCAGAAAATACAGACGTTCATAATCTATTTGTCTACAAGTGGCCTCCAACATTAAAAACGCTAAAAACACAACTTTACCTCTGCTACAATGGATTCAGAGTTGAGGGGTTCACTTACAGGACACCATCGCTGGAGCAACGCTGGCTGGTCTTCACGTATTGAACCACTTTCTCTTTTTTGATGGGCTTGTCAGTGAAGCGGGAGCAGCATTTCTTTGGACCACCCCCCCGCCTACCTATGAACACAAAGACGTTCAGACTCACGTCACAAGCGTTCACAACGTTTTCTTATGCAGTCAGACGTTTGTCATCAGACAGAACGACATTTTAAGTTCCACAGTTTCATACTCTTCTTATCTTCTAATAAGTGAAGAATTTATTTTTTCTGGAATTCATATTCAGTGATTTCAATCATGAACACCAAGGGAAAATTGAAACCAGGAGTTTGTAAAATATTCTGATGACCTTTGCTTCCTAAATGCCTGAATTGATTCCTCGCAATGAAAAAATATATTCAGATATTCTTCTGAATTGTTGGTTCTTCTTAACTTCTACAGAATTCCGTCATGATCAGGTGTGTAGAGGATCCAGAGATGTTGATGTTTGCTTGTTTTTAGCAAGTGGAACACACACACAGTAAGGAAGTAGGTTCTCGAAGCTCCAGTGTTCTTCTTCAGATGATTTATTTTGGTATTTTTCTGATTGCTCAAACATCAAGAAAAAAATCTCAGTTGAATCCATTTGATAAAATAATTTTATTGTCATAAAACCTTTATGCTTTTTTTCCTCCAACATTTTTGCATAAGAAAAACAAAAGTTTAAAAACATGTCAGAAATGAAAAAAGAAAATCAAATTCAAAAAAAAAAAAAAAAATTCAATGATCTCTGAAAAATTCAAATATGTTGAAACAATGACTTCAAATATGCAGAAAAATAAAAAACAATTGAAGGTCAGAATGTTCTGGAGCTCATAGCTTATTCTCTGCTGATGAGGAGGTGCCCCCCTCCTCCTTCATGGGAGGGGGTGTCCCTGGGTTTAGATTACAGCGTTTCACAGTGTTGCCGGTCAAAGTGTTGAATTAAGAAAATTAAATAGTATGTTCTCAGAAAATCAAAGAAAACCAAAAATCCTCAATCTGAGCTGTAATAAACGCTGTGCAGCTGACAGCATGGGGAGGGGCCTCCATCCTTACATACTGGAGGACTGTTCCTCAGCATTCAGGTAGCTGATGATCTCCTGTACCCAGGGGGCCGAGGGTCTGACGCACAGCTGCCGGCCGGTCACCGTCTTCAGCCTGATGGAAGCAAAGAGGAGGTCAGGATGACAATATTCTTTAACACATTTATGTTGAGGTAAATAGAAAACTGAGTCTCGTTTTAACCTCAGAGTTGGGTTAAAAACAACCCAACTTCAATTATTTTAAACTATGGAGTTAAAGTTTGTCTACAAGTGTCCTCCATTATGAGAAAAACATTAAAAAAAGCACAATTTTATCAATGGAACGGATTCAGAGTTGGGGGGTTTACTTACAGGACACCATCCCTGGAGCAGCGCTGGCTGGTCTTCCTGTAGTCAACCACGTTCTCTTTTTGGATGGGGGTGTCATTGAAGCGGAAGCAGCATTTCTTTGGACCGGCGCCCCGCATACCTGAGAACACAAAGACGTTCAGACTCACATCACAAACGTTCACAACGTTTTCTTATGCAGTCAGACTGAATGACGTTTTAACCTCCACAGTTTCATACTCTTCTTATCTTATAATAAGTGAAGAATCTGTTTTTTCCAGAATTCATATTCGGTGATTTCAATCATGAACAGCAAGAGAAAATTGAAACCAGAAGTCTGTAAAATATTCTGATGACCCTTAACCCTGTAACACCGGACGAATGTTTTTGCTTTTAAGTAAATGACACATTTAGGTAATTTTACATCTAATTTGGTTTGTTGCTTATTTGGGACAACAATTAATTAATTAATTAATCATTTTGAATGCACAGATGATCCTGTGAGCAGATTTTAAATTTTAAAATGATATTCTGTCGACATGAAGACGCTTCTTTCCATCGTCTGAGTGACACACCTGAAAACATTCCTGTGAAACATCAAAACGGATGGACTTACCGTAGGTCAGAGCCAGCGTCGCCAGCACGAGGACCAGCACGGGCAGACAGAAACGAGCAGCAGCCATCCTGACAGGGTCACAAGTTCGGAGAGAAGGTCACTTTGGTTCTGGAGATCTGATGTGGATGTTCCTCCGTCTGTCTGCCTCCACCTTTTATACAGTGACAGCAGGGTGTGGGGGGGCGGGGGCGGAGAGCGGGGGCGTCCCAGCCTCGTTTCATCTATGACGTGTTCAACCTTTGCAGCGGGGATTTACCAGCTGTGGGAGTTTCAGAGGAGGTGGGGGAAAGGCTTTCGCAGTAGAAAGTTCAGTCCGTTTCATTTCCTTAAAACAACAAAAGGAAGTTTACATTCTTCCTGATGTTACAGTGAAAGAATCCTACACTTAAACAGCCATGCAAACTTGTAAAAGTCAAGAAAAAAAAAACAAATAAAGGGAATTAATACTCATATTATATTAAAAAAATACCCATAAAAGTATCCAAGTTCTCTTTTTTGGAGCAAAGTGCAAAACAAACAGTTCAGCGTGCTTTTTGTTACTGGGATGGTTAGCAGAGTAGTGTTAGAAGATTTTAACGTTCTCAAGAGTTCATATTTGAAAACAAGAAGTTAAGAGAGTAGAAGACTTAAAGTGATTAAAAAGGATGAAGAATCAACCTTACAGCAGATGGGAGGCCTAGCAATTATCTAAACTGTGTAAGACCCCCCTCCTGGTTTTGGACAGCACCTGTACTTCAGTTCTCCTGCAGTTTGTGCTTGATGATGCTGTAAAGATACATTGATGAATCGATTTGTTTTCCTACAACCTACCAGATCAAGTTTTTAATCAAACCTATCAACATTATTTTAAAATCATTTCAAATGAAATTAATTAATAATTGATGTTGAAAACATCATTTGTATTGGGAAAATGGTAGGTTTATTTTACTATAATATGAAAATGACCAGACAGTATCATTTTATCTACAGTATTTTAGTCTTAGCTGATCTAATGAATTATTACTACTTCTTGCATTATCATTTACTTCTTTATTCTATTTTAATATATTAGATAGTTTTTTTATTTTGCCTTTGAATTAGCGTCTTCTCACTCTTGGCTGGGTCGTCTGTGACCCCCCGGCCCCGGTTTCTCCTTGGCTTTTGGGAGGCTGGGGGCTGCGGGGCTCTGGCTCCTTGGGTCAGGATGTGGACACCAAGCCGACCATGGGTTAGGGCTGACAGCGTCTTTAGGCTTCTCTCTCTTTTTATTTTTATTTATTCATTCTTTAAATTTATTTTTAATATACATATTTGTATGTGTATGTATGTATTTACACATATAAATATAAAGGGATTCATTTTTAGTTTGGGGTTTTGTTCTTGATATATCAAGACGATGTTTTTATTGTGTTTGTTTGAGATGTATTTTTATATGAAAAGTATAAATAAAATCAATTTAAACATCAGTTATCAATAACCATAAATTATGAAAAGAATCAAATCATTGTTAAAACTAAGGTGTGTTTTGGATTTTGGTCCTGTGCGACTGAGTTTGACACACCTATATTATTGAAATAGAAATCAATTCACCAATTAATCAGTTAATTGATTTATTGAAAAATAATAATAACTAAAAAAAAAACACAAAAAGAAAAACATAATTTCTGAGTTTTGTGTAAAAAGTAAGAACTGAAGTGGGTTTTGGGGTTTTGTGGTTGGCGACACAAAGGAACTGTTTAGGAATGGGCTTCTGATGGGTTGTGGTGGTTTACCAACTGTTGTCTCTGTGATGCAAAATTCATTGGAACCACCCCCCGTGTGTACAATTGTACATAATGTGAAACCTGTTCTGTGTGGATTCTTTAGTCATGCTCACAGAATCATGATCACAAACAAAGCCTGAAAAGATTCAGTTATTTCCAAAAGTCCAAGCCACCTGATCAGCAGTTTTGTCATTGGGACTTCCTGTTAAACTGGCGTCCCATGAGCTGCAGAAGAATGCAGATCTGTGAGGAAAAACATCCCTCCCGGGCCAGAGGAAGCTCCCACTGACTGGACCTCTCTTCTTAGTAAAACCTCGTGTGGTTGGAAAAAACACAAAAAAAAAAACGACTCCACAGCTGAACAGTTCATGTTCACTGGACCGAAATGGCAACGTTCATTATTCAGAAAAAGAAAGAAAAAACACCTTTTTGGGTCTCTCTGGGGGTTTCTGACTCATACCTGTTTATCAGTCTGACTTTTGTCTGCATGGTTGGTTCTGAAATCTCCCCTCGGCACTCGAAGGCTTAAACGAGGTGAGAAGAGTGATCCCAAATTAGACTTACACGAGGCAGCCAGTTCTTTCTGTCTCGTCTTATTTTTGCTTTAAAAATCCTACAATTGCTAAATAATCTAAATGCTCGCTTAGTTAGATTGAGAGATTCAGATAAGAACCCCTCGGTTTAAAATATGTGTTTTGACTTGAAATTCTTGGATGTTCTTGTCATTTTTATATGTATATTTATTGTACCTTTTATGCATGAATTCATGTTGTTATATTAGGACTGTGTTTGTGGACTTCTATATGGAGGTGAGGATATTTAGAGATGGACCGGAGTCTGCAGCCAGGAGGACGTCATTGGCTGTTTTAACCAGAGCAGTTTTTAGTTATAGGAAGTGAAACCAGGCTGGAAGGGTTCTTGAAAAACAAGACAGGGGTAAAGTAAGTTGGCACTTGCTTTTTCAAGAATGTTCTTAGAGATGCTGCTTGGCCGTTGTGAAATCTGATGTCTGTCTGTTGTAGTTATTTCTGGCCAGGCGTGTAAAAGACTCATTTAGGCCTTTCTTTGTAGGTTGTCTGAGTCTTGAGGTACTGTACAGTACAAGAGGACGTCACCCCAGTCCTGTCCTTACCCTATCACATTATTGATCAATCTTTCAGACCAAAGGACCAGCTCCTTCTAGCCGACTCAAATCCCAGCTGTTACATTTCTTTGTGGAGTTTGTACGGTATGTTCTCCCTGTGCATGCATGGGTTTTCTCTGGGTATTCCAGCTTCCTCCCACCGTCTAAAGAGCATCTTTCATTGGTTGATTGATGACTCTGAATTGTGCTTAGGTGTGATTGATTATGAGGTCCTGCAACAGACAGTTCATTTGTAGCTGGGACAGACTCCAATCAGCCTGTGAGCCAAAGGGAAACAGCGGGTTAAGAAAATGGATGATAGGCGTCAAAGAAACTCCTGTGTTGTTTGCTAAAATTATTTATTATTTTGAAGTCTGAGTGTTTTGAGAAACTGATTCCAGGAACAAAGTTTAGAATTGTATCACCAGCTGTGGGGTGAATTATCTGTAAACTAATTGTGTATTTCTTAAGGGGTCGTTTGACTTTAATTTTCATTTTTATGCAATAAAAGGAAAAACATACCATACAATCATGAGTTGTGAACTAATACATAAAGAAAAAATTAAAAAGGGACAGAAATCAATAAAAAATAAAAACAAAACATTCTGCAGATTTAGGATAAAACGAGAGAAGATTGGAAAAAACAGAATAAAAAACATCAACCAGGAGTCCAGAATGGATACAATACCATTCAATAATAGTTTTTATTTTCACAAGATAGATTTGTAGTGATAAATTATCCTATTTTTAATTTTAAAACAAGACATTGTTGTGCAATTTTTTAATTTCTTTGCTCAATTTATTCAATTTCAACTCCATACACATCGCTCCTTCAGAAGAATTCTGTGTTCTGGTTGATAAAATATTTCAGGCCCTTTCAAATTAAAGGTACTTTTTCTTTTTTAAGTAATGTATACATTTTAAAATATTAAAGTTAACAAGGTCATAAAATTTAAACATTTTTATTTTTACAAATAATAGGTTTAAATGGGTTCTCAGAATTACTTCTTGTGATAATTCTTATTACTTATTTTGTAATATGTAAACTGGATCAGTAAAGGTTTTACTCAAATTTCTATACAATAGTTCAGGTATGGGATAATCAATGGATTATATAATAGAGATAGTAAATTAGTGTTTAAGGATCATTTTACTTTGTGTAATACGGCAATAGCTTTTGCTATTTTGGTTTTGACTTTGCTGACTTGTGATTTCCAAGTTAAGAACTTCCCAAAAATGTTACTTCTTTTTCGCTTTAAATAATTATATTATCTGTGTGTTATGTAACTGTGTTGTTTGTATTTTTCTATTACTTAATATCATAAAATACAATTTCTGTCAAACCACAATTTAATATTTTCCAACCGAGCCTGCACCACATCTATTATATGTTCAATATTGTCTCATATTTTATAAAATGTTTTTTCATTTGAAAATAAATAAAATGCAATTTTACATTTAATGTTTCTTGTTAAATCATTTATGTAGATAATAAATAACTTAGGGCCAAGGACTGACCCTTGGGGCACACCACAAGTAATATTGCATAATTCTGGTTTCATGTTGTTTATTTATACATATTGTTGTCTATCTTTTATATACCTCGCTATCCGTTTGTCCTTTGGTTCTATATGTGCTAACTTTTTCAAGGAGAAGTTTTTTTTATTATTTACTGTGTCAAAGGCAGTCTTGTGATCTAAGAAGATGCTAATGAGATGGTTCTTCTGACATCTCTTCCGTCAATTCCATTAGTGCTATTGCTGTTGAATATTTTGCTCTGAAACTGTACTGATGGTTAGCTTAGCTACTTATAATTTTTTTCCAATATTTTGGAGAATTGGGAAAAGACGTGTTTATTGCCCTTTTTGGCAATTGTTATCTCATTTGGAAAAAAAAAACTCCTAATGCAAAAGATAAACTATTTGTATAACTTAAAGAGTGTAAAATATAATGAATTGTTTCTTATTAATATGTGTAGGTCATCACGATCAGTAGTTCTTTTATTACTTTCTCCTGACTTGACTGACTGCATTTGTTTTTAGAGATTTCCCCCCTTCATAAAAGCAGAAGGACAAACTTTTCTCACTTCTGCAAACTTGACCTTCGGGGCAGACAAACAAGCTCTGTTTTCATTGGCTAAAAGACAAAGTTCGTCCATTAACTGAGCAAAACCATGATGACATGCTTTCGTGACGGCAGGAGAAACAGGAAGTGGAGCTGCAGCGGTGCTTTTCCACAAAACGTGAACAATGCTCCACTATAGTGGAGGACTTCACGTCACTCTGCTTGTTCCTCTGACTGAATGATCTCACAGATAAATGCATGAGGCGATCTAAACCCTAAATCAATTCAAAACGGTAAAAAAGCCCAAAACAGACTTTAGCTTTATTTCAAGTTTAGACCAGGGGTCCCCAAACTACGGCCCGCGGGCTGTCTCCGGCCCTCCTCCACATTTTGCCCAGCCCCCCAAACTGTTTGGCTAAATTAGATATTTTTCCAGTTTTTAAGGCAAATTTGGCATTTAGCAAATATTTCAGCAGAATGCTAACTGTTTTGGCTAATTTAGACTTTCTCAGTTTTTTTGGCTATTTAGAAATTTAGCAAATATTTCAGCAAAATGCTAACTTTTCTGGCTAATTTAGTCTTTTTTCAGTTTTTTTTTCTTTGGCTATTTAGAAATTTAGCTAATATTTCAGCAACATGCTAGCTGTTTTAGCTAATTTAGAATTTTGTTTTTTTTCTGCTAATTTGGCACTTAGCTTGCTATGAGCTTTAGTGTTTTCTGCTATCAACCTCCGCATTTTCAGCTATCAGCTTCAGTATTTTTAGCTATCAATTTAAGCATCTTCAACTATTAATCTATTGCAGTTAATGCTATATATGTATTTATTTTTTATTTTATTTTAGTATTATTTTTTCTGTATAGATTACAGAAATGTATTATTTAAAATTTGTCTATGTGTGGCTCTCTGGAATACCATTAATGTTTACGTTTAGGCTGTGATTGATGCACTTTTTCTGATTGCCTGCAAACCCCCATCAGAACAGTCATGTGTGGTTAGTTTGGGGACCCCTGATTTAAACCAGTTCAAAAAAGTTAAACCAAACCCAAACCAGTTTCAGTCTAATCCTCGTTCATAAATCAGACTAAATTCCAATCATATCTAAATTGTAACAGAATTACGCATTGATTCAACACCATTAGGTCCCTTTCATGAACAGCTGCTTTAACCCTTTAACACTGGAGCTCTGGTGTTTATGTTCTTTGATTTATTGTAACTTTTCTGTATTTACAGTTACTGTAAAAGTTGCAGCATGTTAAAGATTATGTGTTTAAGTGTCACTAGAAATATATATTTCTAGATGATATAATCTATATTTATTAGTATAAGTTTATATATTTTTAAACTATCTTCAGTTATACTCCTTAAACAAATGTTTTGTAAAACGATGCAGGATGAGGTCCTAAGAATCTTGGAAATGAACATGGTTAACCTGAAGAGCTAAAATCTTACACATTTGTATTTTTTAATGTTATATTAGTTTATGTTGTCCTTCCCTTAAATAAACAAACAAGGAATAAATGGTTTTTACATAATTTATTTTTTTGAGCAAAATTTTTCTCTCCACTGACGCTTTATAAGTTTCTTTTTTTTTTTCCTTTTTAAGCTGCAGTTTGCTCTCATTTTCAAAGGAACAAAGATCTCTCTCTGTATTCAGATCTGTTTGATCCACTCAGGAAACCGACTGAGACCTAAAACAACATCCGACACTCTGAGTCACAGCATGTCAACCACACAGTCTTGGTTTCCCTAGACAAAAATCACATAGAAACTGACCTTTCAGTGTTTGTTTTTTAGTTCAAAATACTTTAAAAGCACCTATGACCCATTATATTTAAGCACCATCGGTACCAGTTTGTGTTATGTTTACTCTTAATTAGCTTTAAATTGAAAAAAAGCATATTTTAATTGTAAAAAAGAGAATATCTTACTAGCATTAACAGGAACATTAACTCTGCTTAAGCTTCTTTCAATTTTTTTGGTTGACAGGTCTATTTTATGGAATATCCAAATATGACAATAACAAACATCTTATTCGGCTTTATGTCATATATGAAAAAATTATAGACCCACCCAGATGAAAATCATGTTTTTGGTGTTTTAAACATGCGTTTGTGGGATATTTCTGATGTTGGAGGACTTACTGTCAATAAGCGTAATTTAACTTATCGCATTTCTATGTGTTTTGACACTCCTTTCTCCTTCTGAATCTGCTAGAATTATGTTTGATCATGTTAGCGGTTGAAAAGTTACAGTAAATCAAAGAACATAAACACTGGAGCTCTGGTGTTAGAGTCAATATGCCTCGCCCCCAGGGGGCGCCACACGTCAGGACATAAGAAATTCTTATCACATTTGTGTTCACAAACAGTCTTTGTTGGAGTTGAAGGCTCAAGTTGAAGAAACGGATGAGACTCTTCTGTCTGATGTGTCACCTGGAGCTAACGCAGCATCTTTCAGTTGCTTTTATGAACCTCATTTACCTGAACCCTAGCAGACGCAAAGTTTTCACATCTTCTTGTGAGATTTTTATGTTGACCTCCTTCTTCTGCCTCTGAAGTAGTTTTTGCTGTTAAAGCAAAGAGAGCCATCGATGGATGACTCAAACTTCAGCCCTCGGGTAATTCTATCCGGCCCTCCAAATCATTCTGTTATTATTATCAATGCCTGATGTTATCTTATTTTTATGGAGGGTAAAATATTGAAAGTTATTTAAGGTTTAAGTTGATTTATTCTGGAATAAAATACCTGACTTTTTATTATTCATAATTATGTTAGAAAGTTAAGGTTTTAAGGTTTAAAAATTGTCATTCTGCTAGCTTTCTGGACTATTTTGACATTTACTACGATTTTTTACACTATCTTGGAGTTTAGCTAATTTTTCAGCTACATGCTAGCTTTATTGGCTAATTTAGGCTTTTTTCGTTTTTTTTGGTAAGTTTTTAAGGCTGTTTTGGAGATGTTTTTTCTGCTACATGCTATCTGTTTTGGCTAACATAAGCTCTTTTAAAACAATTTTAGGGTAATTTGGCATTTAGCTAAATCTGAGCTGGCTAGCAGCTTCAGTGTTTTCAGCTATTAGCTTCAGTGATTTTAGCATTGTTTGCTATCAATTTCAGCATCTTCAGCAGTCAAATTCAGCTTACATTATTCACTCTAGCATTATTGCAGTTAATGCTACATGCCTTGTTCATAATTATGTTAAAAATTTACGGTTTTAAAAATGTAAAAATGTTTAAGAGTATTCAACAAATGTTTCTCCTGTTTGTCCTGCGACCTACACTGAAAAAAATGAAACGTTGGAAAAAATCTGTAATTTGTTACATTTGAAATTATTGGTTAATTTTTTCACTCAATTTTTTCATCTGATAAAAATAAATATATTTAATTGTAACAAATGACATAACTTTTGCTGATTGATTCCATGTTTCACTTTTTACAGTGTAAGGTGTGTTTTGGATTTTGGCCTCTTGTGCGATTCAGTTTGACATCCTTGTTCCAAAGGGCCTCCTGCACACATGAAAGCAGAAACATCTCAAAGAAATAATATTGGCACAAGTTGAATATTCATATTTTTTTATTTCACAAATGCAAAGTTGTCTGTCTTCAGTTTGGGTTCTTACAGTCTCATAATGAATCACCAGATTTTTCTAGATTCATTCTGACCTTCGAAGACACATCAAGAGGTTCTCAATATGCAATAAGATTATTACAGTAGAAGTGTCAGAAGTTTAGGTACTTTTGTGTTTTTTGTATTTTAAAGCAGAAAAATACTTTTTCCTGAAGAAACAGTGTTTGTAAAAATTTCTCGTCATTGTTTTGCCTTCCACTTGTCTGATTTTCATACTCCTGTGCTTGGATATCAGTTTATATCTGGGAGTGCATTTGGAGATATAAAAACTTCCAATCATGTTCACCATTGTGCTCATTTTTAGAGGAACCACAAGCTCTCTTATTCATATTCATCTTGGTGTTAGTGTTCAGGTTCACACTTTTGTTCACACTGTCACACTCGGGTTGAGGCTAATGTTCATTGTTGTGTTCATGTTTAGGTTACAATCACGCTTGTTTGTGTTCTTTCACGTTTACATGGATGTTCATACTCATGTTCTCGACAATGTTCACATTCATTCTCAAAATTACGTTTATGGTTATGTTCAAACAGATGTTCACAATCATTTTCAAGTTCTCATTCCCATTTAAGCTGGTGTTCACGCTAATGCTCCCATTCATGCAAATGTTTGTGTTCAAGCTAATGTTCACACTTATGCTTATGTTCACGTTTATTTTCAAATTCACACTGACACTCGCGCTTGTGTTTGCATTCATGACAATACTCCCGTTCACGCTAATGTCCACGTCTATCTTCAAGCTAACGCTTGCTTCCGCTCATGCTAATATTCACGCTTACACTGATGTTCACGTTCTTTTTGAAATTCACGTTGACATTCCCACTGATGTTCACGTTCGTGCTCACGGTTCTGTTCATGCGTGCACTTATTCACACTAACGCTCCCGTTCACGCTGTTTACGTTCATGCTGATGTTCACGCGTACGCTGATGTTCACGTTCATTTTGAAATTCACGTTGACATCCCCGCTGATGTTCACGTTCGTGCTCACGGTTCTGTTCATGCGTGCACTTATTCACACTAACGCTCCCGTTCACGCTGTTTACGTTCATGCTGATGTTCACGCGTACGCTGATGTTCACGTTCATTTTGAAATTCACGTTGACATTCCCGCTGATGTTCACTTTCGTGCTCACGGTTCTGTTCATGCTAACGTTCACGCGTGCGCTTACGTTCAGTTCATTTTCAAGTTCTCATTGTCATTCACTCTGATGTTCACGTGATACTTTCATTCATGCTAATGTTTACGTTTGTCCTCATGTTCGCATTCACATTAATGTTTATGTTCATTCTCAAGTATTTACGTTCACACTCATTTTTAATCCTCACGTTAGCGTCACTGTTGACGCTTCTTGAACCACCGTAACTCCTTAACCATCGATACAATTAACGTAAGCCAACGGATTCTGAGGTGTAAAAAAGCATTCTTTCTCTGCTTCAGGATCCTATAGAATCTTGTGAATTGAGTAAACGGTTGAAGAGTTACAGTATTTCCTGTTATTTGCTGTTGCCGACTAAATTTCCAGTATTAAAGGGTTAAGGTTTTGTTAATGCCCATCTTTATGTTCATCTTGAAGCTCGTGTCGGTGTTCACGTTCATGTTGTTGCTAATGTTCATGTTGGTTTAAAAAGAAGTGAAGTCTACCTGAAGCATTTCTGGAACAGTCAGGTTTTCTGTTTTGGCTTTTATTTGTAAGAAGTTTGTAGAAATGTTCAGGGTCTGTGACAAACGTGGAAAGGCCAAGCTTCTCAACAAACTTTTGTTTCTGCGTGAGTGCCATCGGTGGAATATTTTCCTGCGGTGAATCCATGCAGATTCTGGAAGCGATCACATTCATTCCACATCAGCGCGGCAGGATGGATTGTCTGTAGGTTTCTGCTCTTCAGGGACCAAATTTGTTTTGAAGGCTTTGGCAAAAGACAAGAAAAGAAAAGAGAAGTCGCAGTCTCAAGAATAAAGGAACTAAAAGAGAAAAGCGCTCCATCTGTGTCTAAGAACATCTGAAAGGCTTTACCTCACATCACATCATAGTTTTGTACAGCCGGCAGCACTAGTCCATTCCAAAGACAAACCTCCACGTAGAAGCATAGAACTTAGCTTTATGCTGTGTGGCGCGGTAAACTCCCATATAAAAATATTTGGGGGTTTGTACACCAGAGAAGAGCCACGTCCTTGAGTCGAGACTCGTTTTCATACAAATCAGGATGGTTTCATTTCTGTCTCCCACGTTCAATAAACGTTGTTCAGGATCTCTGTCCAGGTAACACATTTTCTCATCTGGCACAAAGACCCCATATTTGGGCGAGACCATTGACTGTACATGAGAACTGGACTGAGTGACTCTTCCCCCCTGGTGTTCCAGTTCAATCCAGAAGTCCCATAGACTTGTTTAAAGAAATAAACAGATATTATTCTGTCATTTTATTTGTTTATTTATTGGCTCTGATAACTTCCATCAAACATGTTTTTGATAATCATCGTTTTTCTTTTATTTCTGTAGTTCAAGTTATTCAAGTTATAAACGGACCAATCAGAAGCCTCAATGGAAGCATATGGTCTTGAATGTTTGAAACATTTTCACAGATTTTTCCGAGCACGCTTTCAAGTGGTAGGAGTGTGGCCCTCAAACAAGCTCACTCTTGATTGGTGGGAATGGCTGACATAGAAATGTTGACTCAGATTGACTCGGATCAATCGCTGCCAACTGACGTCCGTCGTCTGGTTCAAACATGGCGGCGTGATTGTGAAAAAGTGACAGAATTGACATCATTTGGTTGGAACCAGAAGTTACTATTTTCACTCAGTCCAGCTCACTTATACAGTAAATAAGTTAAAGGCCAGTCTTTTCTGTTCCATCTATCTCTGTGATTAGCAGCTTTTCCTGATACTGAACCTCCCTGGTTTTAGAAACGCCCCTTCCCTCATCAATGAATCAATGAAGCTCAAAGATTGACTGATGGAACAGAAGAATGTCCAAATAAGTTCAAATGGAGGTCCTGAAGAAGACAAGCCTGCAGAAATTGTGACCTGGACGAATCTTCAGACATGTTTGAATTGTGAAAAAAAAAAAAAAAAGACGCAGTGAAGCAAAGATATAAAACGTTTTCATAAGCAGAATATATAATACATGAGTGACAGAGACACGGGTGGACTTGTTCTTGCATGGATCCATCATTGCTAGTGTTTGTTTAAGTGGAGTGGTTTCTTCTCACTGGACGGTTTTCCAGAACTTTCCCCTCAGCGGAGAGTCCCTGTCTGACTTCTGGATAGGGGCTGCACCCTCCAAAGAGTTAAGAAAATCCTCTAAATATGTTCTCTTTTCTCATCCTTCACCATAAAGCTGTCAAGCCTATCGGGTCAAACTGACCCGTATCAGTTCTTTCAGGGCTTTATGAACCAAAAAAACCCACCAAAAAAAAAATCTAATTTCTACAAATATAAAATAACTAGTTTATGATTGAAAAAAAGCTATAAGTAAAAAAATTGTGTCTGTTCATTCTGTGGTTTCTTGTGGTGCGTTCACAGACATCAGGAATTCTGAAGCTCCGCCTCATGAGACTTATTACTCGATTCAAAGCAACACATCAGTGTTTTTGGAAGAAAATAATAGATAATTAAGGAAAAGTAAAGAATGTTTAGATGGTTCAGCAAAATCCTTCTGCAGCTTCAATTAGAAATTCAACCAATCAGTGAATTCCAAACAACCTGCTGGGACCTGGTCTCAGAAGTCCAGTTTGTCCTTCACGACGATGAACGCTCCCTTCTCCTGCTGTGGAATTCAAACAGCAGAATCAAGGGGAGTGCAGCAGGTCCAAATGTTTTCTTCAGTTATATATCTCCCTGATGCCGAGGCGGGGGTCCTTTACTGTGTTTGTGGTGGTGGTGGTGGGGGTCTCTTCTTGATTCGCTGCTCATCAGATTCTGTTCCACTTTGGCACCTCCTCATGTCTCTAAACCAGAACCTGGGCTTCATGCCCCCCCTCAGGCGGGCTCAGTTCATTGATCCTTTTCACCCCCGCAGACCTCCGACATGACAAAGTGCTGCAGTGTCTCTGTGCACACTGGGGTTCATGAAGGTAGGGGGCACTCATGCAAACAAACCTACACCATTTCCCATCATGCATCTGCTCCACTTTTTCAGTTATGGATCATGCAGCTGTGATTAACAAACATTCAGCTTCAAACTGGCCTTTAAATCTCAATAAAAAGAGGCGTGGCTTAAATAGAAACGGTTTTCTTTTCCTCCTCTAAGAAAGGTTTTTTGTTGTAGAAAAGAAAGACACTTGTTGAGGTTCCTGGGACTGAGGTGTCGACGAGGGGGGCGGGGCACGACCAACAGCCTTCCTGAACGGAGCAGGAGACGGAGATGGTCGGTGTGAAGGCGGTCAGAAGACAACAAACTGTCCCTGAAGAAGAATCCTTAAAAAATCATGAAAACACTACAACTAAAACAGATCTTATAAGAAGAGCATTGGCTACATGACACACTAAAAGAAGCCTCTGGATGGGGGGCGGGGTGAGGGGCGGGGCAGCCCCCAGCTTCCTCGGCTGCTGGATTTGATCTGTGTGAGGCAGGACAGAAATCTCTTTCTTCTTCTGTCCTCTGAGCTCTCCTCCGCTGACCTTTCAGCTCCGTCCGCCCCCCACTCCGAGTGTCCACCATGGCAGTGTTCAGGAGGAAAGGTTCAGTCTAAGGCTCCTCCTCCCCCGTGGAAACAGCCAGCCGCGCCGCCACAGACAGGTGGTCGGTGAGGCCGGCCAGCTGGGTGACGAAGCTGAACTCCTCGATGTCCTGCAGGGGAAAAGACCAGGAATCACCTCTGAGCACACAGTCACTAAAGACTTTATAATGATAGATTTGGAACAAAAATGTTTAAATAAATAAGAAAAATACATCTTTAAAAAGATGTCCTACTTGTGAAAAGTAGTAAAAATGTTTTGTGTCTGTAGAGTAAATTGTCTGTCAAAAAAAAAGTATGAAAAATTTTCGTTTTTGCAAATACAATTCTTTTTTTTCCAACCAGGGCCAGCTCTGGCCATAGGCGATCTAGGCAGCCGCCTAGCTCACCATCTGCGGGGGGGAAACAAAATTGCGATCATTTTCTTTTTCATTTTTTGCAGTTTAACACAGCGATCCCGTTTCCTGCCAGATGCAGCTCCATCATCCCTCCACTGTGGCTCTTCGGCTTTGAATAAAAATGCAAACAATTTCAGTAAATAATATGTTTATAGTTAATATATTTTACTTGATCAAGTTTTGTCATTTATATTTTGAATTTTAAGTTCTCAGATAAATGAGAAAATAATTGTAAGAGTAGTTTATTATTAAAATAAGAATAAAGCACATATAGATTTTTTTTAATAAAAAAAGATTATTCATCAATGTTTTCATGTTTATATTCAATAATAAAAAGGAGAAACTGGATAGATTGCACCAAGGTCCCAAAAATGGAAAATACCATCTTTGATTAGAATTTTTTGCTTATTTGACACAGTGTTCATTTTATTTTGAAAGGCCTACTTTCAACCCCGACCAAACCACCAAATGGTTCCTGAGGGCAGCTGTGTCTGCAGCTCACCGCTCCCCCAGGGGATGGGTCGATTAACTCCAGGCTTACACCACACGCGGAATGCAGATTGTGCGGAGATTCCAGTTCACACCAGACATGGATTTTTTTGCAACAGCCGCTTCTGCTCAGGTGTTGTTATGTACGGCTTCTACAATTAATTTCAATTAGTCCATCTTGACTTGTCGCCAACAGCTCTCTGCTCCTCTCTCCTTGATTGTATTTTTAGACACCCAAAACAACACCATTGAAATTAATGTCATTTTAAAAAAAATCATCATTAATCTCAAGAAATTCTGATCGTATCTTCCACCCATTTGTCTCCTTTGCATAGAATTAAGAAACAGTTTTTTTTGGTTTTGGTTTTTTTTCCTGGCATGGATCTGATGTTATGATATATGCCATCATGTGATATCATGGATATCATTTTTAAATTGTTTTTTTCTGGCATGGATATCATGGAGCCTTACGACAAACTGGCGACCTGTCCAGCGTGTATCCTGCCTTCGCCCAGAAGTGGCAGGGTTAGGCCCCGGCAGCCCCGTGACCCCAAAAGGTGTAAAATGGTTCAGAAAATGGATATTTGGATGGATATCATAAATCTAATTGGTTGTTTGATTGAGAAGCAACGTACTTGTAACTTCAATTTTGTCATTGTAGATGTACACATGTGCTCGTATTTTTATTTGATGTTTCTCACAAACAAGGTATTTTTGTGTACAAATATTTTTTCAACAGTTACTAACATTTTCACAAAATCTCTTAATGTGGATATGAAACCTGCAAAACTTACAAATGGACAACCTGTTTTGACAAGTAAAGAAATCATTTTAAAAGACACACAAATCCCTTTTTACAAGTAACTTTTGTAACATCCATCCATCCATCCATCCATCCATCCATCCATCCATCCATCCATCCATCCATCCATCCATCTTCATCCTGAAGCCGCTGTATCCCTTTGGATCACAGGGTTGCTGGAGCCTATCCAACACACTCACCTAGGTATAATTGAGAATAACCAATTCCCCTGTGAATCATGGTTTTGGACTGTGGGAGTAAACCGGAGAAAACCCACACATGTAAACACGTAAACTCCACACAGAAAGGACCCAGATGAGAACTCCAACCACTACACCGCTGTGCAGCCCTTTGTAGTAACAGTTATCACAATTGTGGACTGGAGACGTAAACTTTTGACTTTCTAATTATCTTGACTCCATTTCCTAAAATTACCACTTTATTGAGGTGGAAATTGGGTCCAGATAACTGAATTTTCTCAGTAAGATTCATCTCCAGAAGATCAACCACATCCCAAAGGATTAACACTAAGGTTATTTATCAACATACTGCTGTCACTTAAGTTGTTGTTCACCTGTGTTCATTTTACATGTTTACATGATTTGAAAATTCCATGAGAGACTGCAGCTGCAGTGTTCACTTTCAGCCATAAGGTGGAGCTCTGTAGCTGCATTTTATCTTGAGGAAGATGGAGATTTGGTTTCATAAGCTCTCACAGGTCCCATTCAGTTCTGAGCAGCCGTCTGCACGTGTCGATCAGGCCTTCTTCAGACACACAGAAGCGTCTTCAGATCCCCAGAGAAACATACCAGCTTCCAGTCCGGCTGAAGGCCCTCGTCGCTGTACAGGATGTAGTCGATCCTGCGTCCGTTTCCCTTCAGCGGGATCTTCCTGCCCTTCTGACTGCCGCCAGGACACTGGTTCTTACTGGGAGGAAACACCAGATACTCCTTCCTGCCGTCTTCATTCTCCATCACTCTGAGATGCAGCAGAGGAAGAGAACCGAGCTTTCTCTCAGGTTTCCAAACGTGAGAGGAGGAACCAGTTAAACCATTAAGTTCAGATCCAGCAGAACAGGAACAGGACTCACTTTTGTAAACTTTCAGGTGAGCTGGCGTCTTCGTCATAAAGGCCGCTGGGGTCCAGCAGAGTGCCTGCAGAGGTACAGAAGGCGTTAATGGGAGATGTCACATCATCTGTAGGGCAGCAGTTAAGCATTTTTCTGTTCATCCAAACCACCCCCATGTTCATAATATGTTCACTCAGTCAGATGAACCTGCAGTCTCCAGAAAAGACAGACTCATGAGGGATAGAAGTTTTAATTAAACTGAGATGAATGTGATGGAGACACAAGGGGCAACAGCTGAAGATGAGAGGACAAGGTACAAATCTCTAGTGAGTCCAGGAGTTTTAACTATAGGGAGAATCTCTTCACTCCATTTCTTGTAGACATAAAGCTTGAACAGACAACCGCTGGGACATGGAAGGTAAATCACAGTGAATTAAGAATCTGATAAAGCAGATGGAGACGTCTTTCATTGATGTATCCTGAGGGTGGAAGAAGCTGCAGTCCAGAAGAGATGACCATAAACTTTTCTCCCAGGAACTAAAACCAATGACAGTATATGAGAACTGGACTGAGTGACCTCTGGCCTTTAAAACAGGAAGCACCTGCTGGCTCCAAGATGCCAAAATCCCATAGACTTCCACAGTAAAATAACAGCTAACCCTCAGCCATTCTATTTGTCTGAAATTTGACATGTTCTTTAACATCTTAATATTGAATAATATTTTTTTTCTTGAGTGTAAATTATTCAAGCTATAAACTGGACCAATCACATGCCTCCATAGAAGTAGGCTATGTGGTCTCCCGCTTTCAAGTGGTAGTGGTGTGGACTTCGAACAAGCTCACTCCTGATGGGTAAGGAGGGTTGCCATGGAAACGAGGACTCAGACTGACTCGGACCGATGAAAATATCTGCCTCCAACGTGACAAAAAAAAGTCAGATAAATTGACTTTAGTTAGAACCGGAAGCAAACCCTTTTCTAGGGATGACATCACACTTGTTCACTCCAGTTCTCATATACAGTCAACAGGGGAGAGAGACATCTGGAAGCAAACCATCTATTGTGAAATCTAAAAAAAGGGTCTGCTAATGTAATCCATGAGACTGGAGACACAAACAGTGGACAAGGAAGAAACGTGGCCTTGAAGGAAGGCTGATGCGCACACGAACTACTAAAAACCCTAAATTATATGGGACACAGCTGAACAGAGAGAGCATAATACAGGAAGCAGGGAGGGACAAAAAGGATAAGGATAACCAGAGAAGAAGAGGGAAACTTAATTGAACAAACAGCTGTTCTTTCCAGCATTTGCTTCTTTTATTCTTAGAGGTTTGAGCTGACTGTTCTTGAAGTTTGTTTTTTTAAACTCTGATTTAATGACGGCGTTAATGCTGACTTACTCTTTTCTTCATCATAGACGCGTGAAAACAAACCGTCTGTGCTGTAGCCTCAGACACAGAACTGCAATGGATTGGGGAGCATGCTTTACCTAGGTCACCATGGCAACCAGCCTCCAGCTCTGGTTTTTCTGAGCTGTCATCGGAGCGATGGAAAGGCTCATGTATGAGTAGAAATAACAGCAGTAATGTCCTTCCATGCTTCCTAGCATATAGAATTGGAACTGTACGGTGCACGTTACTGAATGGTCTTTTGTTGAACTTGCGTCATGTATAAGTGTGTAAACAGAACACGATTCAGAGATAAGTCTGTCAGTTAGACAGACTTTATTAAATGTGTTCACAATAATTCTAGAACTTGTTCAGATCACGCTACACATTAGCCAGGTTTAAAGCGTTAATCATTAGCATATTTACAATACCTGTCACTCCCAATCTTGTTTGTAACACGTAAAAAACTAACTAATACAGTTAAAATAAATGTTATTGTGACTAACAGGGCTGCCACAATTAGTCGACTAATCGACTATTAAGAGTCGACGACAAATTTAGTTGTTACTTTATATTATATGGAGTTGGAGTGTAGTAAAGTTGAAAGTTATAATGGAATTATTCTAGTTTTTTGGACAATTTTGCCATATATCAAGGTTTTTTAGGCTAATTTGGAGTTTAGCTAATATTTCAGCTACACGATAGCTGTTTTGGCTAACTTAGATTTTTGTCGGTTTTTTTTAAGGCTAATTTAGCATTTAACTAATATTTTAGCTTGCTTCAGCGTTTTCATCTATCAACTTCAGAGTTTTTAGCTATCAATTTCAGCAGCCTCAGTTATCAGTACTAGCATCTTCACTAGCCAAATTCAGCTTACAGCATTCACACTAGCATTTTCGTAAATAATGCCATATATCTAGCCTAGCTTTTAGTTACTTTACATCCAGTTTGCGCATGAGCCGATCAGTTAAATAATCGGAAAATAATCGACGATTAGTCGACTATTAAATAATCATTTGTGGCAGAACTAGTCACTAACTATACTACCTACCAACCTTGTTTTTGACAGGTAAAAAACTAAACATAATCCAACACTGCTACACGTTAGCCAACTTTGTTAAAACCTGTGAAAAAAAGTCTGATTTTCTAACGGAACACTGTGCTCTTCTCAAAATCGCTTCAACATTAGTTGCAAAACCAGAATGAATCGATATACAAGACACTCCATATAATAAGGCGTTCTGTAATCTTTTATTTCTAAATTAAGGCTTTAAGTGCACCTTATAGTGTGGAAAATATGCTGTCTTAGCGTGTATTCAGACTGGAGATATTTGGTCCACTGTTGTTTCCCCCAGAAAAAAAATGGTCCAGAACCAGGAAACACTCTCTGACACATCTTTCAAGGTGGTCTTGTTTAGTTTCTAATCGAACCGAACTTTGAGTTTCCTCAGGCTAAATAGGCCCCATGCTCAGAGCGGAACATATGAGCCAAAACGGTTACCTTAGCTTGGCATTATGGGATTTAAACAGAGTAGCAGAGACACATCAACTCATTGAAATGTGGTTGGATGAATGAAGGCTCACCTGTTGAACCTGACACTGATACAGACGTTCAAATTTGGTCAATGAAATATGAATTATGAATAAGTGAACTACCAAGACGAGGATTCAGGACCAAATTAAGCAGATTCAGTCCGGACCAAAGAGTTTGTATGTTTGTACGGGTTCTTGTTCCCTTGCTTAACGTTTAGACTACAATTTGAGGTCAAACTCTCCAAGCTGCATAACTCTCATGACATTTTTTATGTTTCCTTCTTACCCACGGCACCTAGACTTTTGTCCCAGTCTGGAATGTCCTTAATAGGTATATTCATGTATTTTTACCCACTGTAACATGCCTGCAGGGGCTATTTTTCTCTAAGTTTGTGTCTGCCTTCGTCTCACCCACTCCGGAGACCGACTGCATCAGCTCGGAATACGGACTAAACACGGACAACCTTCCAGGAAATCTGGCATCGAGACTCCTGAGTCTACATGATTTAACCCACAAGGAGAAAAAGTGACCAGGAAGGGGGAGAAAGGGGGGTGAACGCCAGGCTGAAATGGGAAATTGTCCATCGTTCTAACCAATGTGCAGAAGATGAGCTGGGAGGCAGAGTCGACTGCATGCGCAATCACAGAACTGCATGCATTCTGTGATTTATAGAGCACCGGTGGTATGCTGCACATGGATGGAAACCAACAATTAAGATGGCGGGGGGAATGTCTCTTTGTAAACACATGCCGCCGTAGCAGAAACTGCAGACAGACACAGAACGTCTGGTCATTCTTCCTCCCCTGGGAATTTTGGCAGCTTTTTCTCATCCTGGAAACCAAAGTTGTCACAGCAACTGGACATCAACATGTCTGAAAAAGCTAGAACTGCTATCACCAGATTTCTCAAAACTCATCATGGGTGACTGCACTCTTTGATCTCCTGACCGGAGGTTATTATCAATACGTCGCGCATCACCAGCATGGGAAAGATTCAGTCCCGAATGCACTCATGTGTCTTGGACCTCTTTGCTCTGCTAACCATTCTACCCTTCCCCTGGGAGGAGCAGTGAGATTCCGTCTCTGAAACCATTTGGGGTTTGACCCCGACTCCACCTCTTTAAAGGAAACCCTAAATCAACTTTTTTTGGTCTGTTGACCTCTACAAATGGAGCTTTTGAAGTTTGACAAATTAAAATAAACTTGTTTAATTCTTGAAAATTTAGTCAAAAACTATCTGTGTGCTGCCCCCTACAGGTTGAATTAAGGTATTACATTTTTATTTCATGATTGGTCAAAGCCCCATGTCATTTCAAAAGTCTCATGTCATGATCTGCAGCTCCAGTAATGATAACAATCCTGTTCTTCAGCCCCACCCCTCTGACTGGATTTTCACATTTTGGCTGTGGGTGGAGTCAGCCTCCAACTTCCCTGTTTGGTGACCCTTAAATTCTGAGCATAGGGTAGGTATTAGGTCCCTTATTGTTTATAGTATGTCTCGCTCGTGGTTTTGAACCCACAACTCTCCAGTCCCAGAACGGACACACTTCTACTGAACAGTTTCCTCATACATCATCACATCCAGAGAGGCGAATCAGGCCAAAAAATCCACAATACTGAGTTACAAGAACATAGTGGAGCAGAAGCTCACAGAGAGGAACCTTCAGACCCAGACCCAGTGATCCCGCCTCCTGTCTCCACCTGTGAGAAGCTGACAGGTAATCAGCTGTGTGATGACTTTTTCAGCAGACTGTCCCCAGCCGCCCTCTGCCAGAACGTCACCTGCAGGCAGAGACTCTCCAGGCGTCTGATCAGTCGTCCGATGGATTTGTAATCTCTTGGGTCACATTAGAAGCAGAGCAAGTGTTACATCATGTGGAGATAGAAGCTCCGCCCTCATGGGTCCATTCTATTTTTCTATGGACCTACGTCTAACGGAGGACCGGAAATGGTACCAATCGGTCCATTTTGTAATGGAAACGCTCAAAAGTCCAGTGGAATCGAGGCACAAAAACCCTGCAGGAGCACCGTGAAGGAGGAAGCAGGGATGCTCCCGGAAACTGTGGAGCATAAGTACGCTGGAGAAACCATGATAAGAGGACCAAACAGGAGAACCATTCAGGAGCGGCTTCAGCTGCTTCTCCTTTAGCATTAAAGCTGAACCCTGCTGGAAAATCCGTCTAAAATGAGATAATCCTTTTCCTTTATTCTTGTTCTCTCTCCTGTTGAACACTGGACACACAGTCGATGCAGATTCGGTTGCGTAACCGCCTCCATCCAAATAAATAAACCTTCTGTGAAAAGCCCTAATGTCCTGCCCACGCCGTGCCCAAACACCGCTGGCCTAAATACAGCTTCATATCCAGACCAACAGCCTCCTGTCCTCGTGCCTGCCGCGCGTGCACGAGCCGCTGGCTGCTTCCATCCACGCAGGGAGAGCTTCCTGATTTATTCAGATTAGAATCTGCTGTTTCTGCAGCAGCCATGCAGATGTGTGCATTCTCACCCAGAGCCCAGGGTTTGTCCTCTCCTGGCCCGAGGCGGCATGGGTCCTTGTACTGCGTGAAGAGAGCGTGCTGCTGCTCCAGCTTGTCCTCTGGAAAAACACAGAGACGCTGCATGTTACAAAACACCAGGACCATTTTTAAGCTGCATCCTAACCTTGTTTAAGACAAAAATGAATGACTAACCCTGCATCGTGAAGCTCTGAGGACTTGATGCATTATGTTGGTAAATCAGTGAGATAAGAAATGAAAAATTGATGGGAAACCCAGAAAAATATGATATGATAGATATTTGCCTTAAAAATGCATATTTTGATCAAAAAAGAAAGGTTATCAATGACAAATAAACCCAAATCCACTGTAAATGAATAAATAACTTATGTAGAGTGTAAAAAAGGAATTTGGTCAATTTCATTAAGGTTGCTAAGTGTAAATGTTGACATTTTTTAATAACAGGATGGAATAAATCTTTCTGATTTACAGATATTTCTCAAAAATGATCAAATCCATTAAAACAATGCACATTTCTCCAGTATTTCAGAACAACATTGACTTCCTGTTCACCTGCTCTTTAAACATGAACTCACTCTCACAGTACAGAGTGATTGCATAAAAAGCCCGACTGAAGTGAGCGGTTCCCAATGTTCAGAACATCGTTCATCGTCACACAGGAGAAAATGTTTTTTTGAAGAATTTGTTTTACAACATCCATTATAACAAAGCGCAGGATTGTGTAAATAATTCTCTTTCAGTGCTTGGAAAGCTTCATTTGAAAAGAACACACGGCTTAAACTGAAATTTGGCTTTATTGTCATGTGCAGCAGCAGGTGTACACAGACAGAGATTAGGATTTAGTTTGCAGGGGTGCTGTAAACGATAAATAAACAGCACAAATAAAGTCAAATCAAAGTCAAGGCCCGGGGGCCGAATCCGGCCCTCCAGATCATTTTATTTTATTTTTTATTAATGGCCCGATGTTATCTTGTGGTCATTTCTAACTTGTATAATTTTGACAAAATATATTTTTATGTAGAGTAAAATATTGAAAGTTATTTAAGGTTTAAGTGTAATTCTAGAATAATATGCCTTGGTATTATTAATAATTATGTTAAAAAGTTTTAAAAGTTGCCTTTCTGATAGCTTTTTGGCTATTTTTGTTTTTACTACGATTTCTTTAGGCTTTTTTGGGGGTTAGATATTATTTCAGCTACAAGCTAGCTGTTTTGGCTAATTTAGGCTTTTTTTGTTTTTTAGGCAGTTTTAGAGTTAGGCTAATATGTTCGTGCTAGCTGTTTAAGCTAATTTAGACTTTTTTTTTGTTTTTTTAGACTATTTTGGCTATGACATGTGATATTACATGCGATAATGCTAGTGTGAAGGCTGTAAGCTGAATTTGAGAATACTGATTCGGATAGCTGAAGCCCCTGAAATTGATAGCTAAAAACACTGCAGTTAATAGCTGAAAACGCTGAAGCTGATAGCCAGCTAAAGTATTAGCTAAATGCCAGATTAGCCTTAAAAAAAAAAAAAGTAGGTTAGCCAGAACAGCTAGCATGTAGATGAATAAATTGCAAAACTTCAAACTATCTTAAAAAACTGAAACAATGGTAAATTAGCCTAAACAGTTAACGGGTGAATATTAGCCAAATATTAATAAAAAAGTAAATCCAAAACAGCCTAAAAAACTTTAAAGCCCAATGAAATTCATGTTTTTTGAGTTTTTATCATGTATGTGTGGCATTTTTCTTCTGAAAGAAAAAAAATAGTATTTAGAAAAAAGTATTTCTCCTTTTAAACCGCTGTCAATCAAACTGTCAGAGAAAAGCTCCGTTTGAATTCCTGAGCTTTGCTTACGTCACAATAGCTAGCCCCAAATATAACATAGAGGCCGAAGAAGAGACGATAACGTCTTCAGTGAAAGACCATACTGATGTTAGCTTTCATTATTTTCCCAAGAAATCTGAGGAAAAATGGATTGGATTTATTGGTCACAGCAACGTCAATAATTATTCGAGTCCTTTTTCAAGTGAACAGATAAAGAATCAGAGTTTTGTAAGAAGTTATCTTTGAAGAAGGATGCCGTACACAATGGACAGCCTGCACTTTCACCGGTAGGTTTTAACTTAGGTTGATGTTTTTTGCACATATACGCAGTTCAGCACCAAAAGCCACGCCCACACAGAGGAGATTTTGGAAAAGGAGGCTTCAGATCAACAGGAAAAATAAGAATGTGGAATTTTTGTTAAAAACTTCACAGTCCTAATTAAAACCCCACTAGAAACATTAAAATAAAAAAAAAATTGTTTGTGGGGGTATTTTAAAAAGACAAGCCTAAATTATTTTCATTCTGTCGTCACGTGAACAAACACTAATGCTGCAAACTCCTTTTCATTTATAAAACACCAAACATGTCACGTGACACACTTTCCCTCTTTACTGTCTTTCTGTGATCAAACAAATCATTCATGGTGTCACATGATCCCGGCTCGCTTTGGCAGCGGCGTGCACGTTCGGAGCAGACCTTTGCCAGAGAACGCCATCCGATACACTTCTGCATTTTTCATTCCTTTGAGCAGATCATCCGTTTGACTGTCTGAGCTGTGGGGAGGTTTGATCATTGCGGTGGATGAAGGATGAACTCGCCGCAAGCAAACATTCAGGAGGACACTTCCGAGCCAAACTGCACCGAAAACCACAGAGACAGACGTCGCCAAAGATATTCCCACTTTAAGCTGAGAAAATGTTTGACAGAGATATAAACCATAAACTGAATAGTTTAACTTCCACCACAACTACAACAGAAAAATAGAGCTGCCATAAAATAACATAGAAATATTTAAGAAAATATAGTCGTAAAATTGTGAGAAAATTAATATTTTTACAAGGAAAAAGGCATGCCTTTAGAAAATGAAGTTGCTTTAGTTTTTTTAATAGGAATCTATGTGCCATAATGCATTTGAACCTGTGCAGTTCTACTGCAGACGGTGTAAACAGCTCGTCTGATGTAAATCCACTCCTTGTGGGTCAAGAATCTTTATCGCCATTCTCAGCGTCTCTTGGGAAAATCGCAAAACCTCGGTCGATGTAACCAGTGATATCCCTGCATGACAGACACGATTTCTTCCAAATCTGAGACATTTTCCTGAGCAGAGGCTCAGTTTCCTCTGTAAGTCTTTACACTTCCAATAATACAGTGTTGACTCTCTGAAGGACTTCTTTCTTTTTTTGTGAAACAGATGCTGAAGGAACATCACATTTGTTCTGTTTTGTTATTATTTTTCTTAGAAAACCGCCTTTTGCCCATTAAATGTATTACTTTCATTTAGTAACATTTCAGCTTATAGCCAATGAAAGAAAACTTTTTTTCTCCTAATATAAAAATTGTAACTTTTGACTTGACTGTCAAATATTTAATTCTTATTTTTTATGGTGGCCCTCGCATGCTCAACCTCACCTCCCGATACAAATAAAAAACCATGGCACTTGATTTGGTTGCAGGAACTGGATTAGAGGAGCAGTCACTAATCTTGACTGATTCTACTGATCCTGCTAAGTGACCTTATTCCCTTGAGTTGTTTCAAAGCAAAACTTTCTGAGCTTTTAAAAAAAATATGCACATGTCACTCTTGACTCATCCGTACCACTCTCAATTAACCTTTTATTCATTGTCCTGTTGTTATTTTCAATTGTATTTTATTGTATTTTATTGTTATTGTATTTTATTTCTATTTTAATTGTTTTAACTGTATTTTATTATCTTGTGTTGATGCCTTTTGGCCCAGGGCTCCCTTGAAAAAGAGATGTAAGTCTCAACAGGATTTCCTGGTAAAATAAAGGTTAATCAAATAATAAATAAATCCAGAACCAATTCCACCAGAATGCTGCAGTCGCTCTACGAGTGCTGTGTGAGAATCTGTGCTGAATGCTGCTGCTGGGTCCACCAGCAGGAGGACAACAGGTCTGTTTGTCACGGATCAACACTTAATCATTCTAGACGAGGGTTCAGCAACCTTTAACAGTTAAAGAGCCATTTGGGTTTGTTTTCTGCTGATCAAAACCTAGTAGGATATTCTTAAATAGTCTTACTTTAGCCTTTAAGAAACTTTAAATGGCATTTTTAATTATATACATGTGAATTATGTCTATTTTTTGGCACAAACAAAATAAAAAAATATAAAGAGAACTTATCATCTCTCAAAAAATAGATTTTTTTAACTTTAACTTTACAACTTTTTAAATTTTCAAAATAAAAGACTCTCTGTGCCAAACAGGATCATGTCAGTGCAGCTCTGGACAGCTAGTAACCAACATTGTGCAGCAAGTTTTGCTTTGCACATAAAATCTGTCTTCAGGTCAACAGGGATGTAAAAACCTACATAGTTTATCATCTATGTGAACCACAGATATCAATTTAAAAATCCAGGTGAGGCATTTTTAAATACGCTGAACTTTAAAGGAAATCCTGGAAACGATTGAGAACATAAAAAAATGATAAAATATTTTTGTGTTGTTAGGTCAACCTGTATCAACTCAAAAAGAATAATAAACAAATGTTGAATTTCAGTAGACATTGAGGATGAGAAAGCTGACACCTGTGCGACAGGTGAAATGAAAAGCGGCACACCCTCATAAAGTACCATGTCATTACTGAGAGTGAAGAGGAGCGGCTCACACCTGAAGAGCAGTTGTCGAAGTTCAGGTCTCCTAAGATGACGTCAAAGGCCACCAGGTCTTCCAGAACCTTCTCCCCCTCAGGTGACTGACAGGAGGAGTGGCGAAACTCCGCCCCCCACTGCAGCAGGAGGTCCAGCTGCTCGCAGCGGACTGCAGCATCGCCTGCAGGCAGGAACATGTGGAGGTTAGTGAACGCTCCAGGAGGGAGGAGCCAGCAGAGGCGGAGAAACAGGAAGAGAGGAGGTACTTTTGAGACCTCAGTCGCTTCACATTTGTATAATTTAATGCATTCACATTTTAGGGAAAAGTGAGAAGAAGCTTTTACATCCAGCTTCTTCGCTTCTTGGATCTTATGATTCGGATTCCTGAGAGTTTGCAGCTGCAGATGATTTCCTTTAGACTGGATATATATATATATATAATATAATATATATATATATATATATATATATATATATATATATATATATATATATATACTGCATATAGTATATATAGTACATATATGTGTTTACATATATATATACTGTATATAGTATATATAGTACATATATATGTTTACATATATATACACTGTACATAGTATATATAGTACATATATATGTATATATATATATATATATATATATATATATATTTTTTTTTTTTTTCACTCTTTTGACACATTTTAAGATAATCCTTAACATTAAACCATTCAGTCACATTAAAAAGCTTTATTAAAGTGGCTACAACTCTGAAATATTGTGGAATTTCCGATTCCGACTAAGGATTTTCATCCGCCATCTTGTCTGCCATCAGGTCCTCTATGAATAAAGGGAGGGAAGAGCCACAGGTTGCAGAGCCCTGACCTAAAGTGTTGCAAAATCTTCTAAACAACTCAAACTTTTCTCTGTTCTCTTTCCACAACTGTACAGAAATTTTATTGAGACAAATCACCTACAAAAAAACGGCTGAAGGAGCTTAGTGTTGCACACTTGCAGCGCTGAAGACGAATGCTGAAGAACATAGGAGGAGGAAAGTCTGTTTGCTTTGTATCACTGTTGCTAAACTGAACTGACCGCTGGAGGCCTAACAGGAGAAGAGGAGGTGAAAATGAATCAGAAGAGGTGGAAAACAAGGAGAAGTGGTGAAAAGAAGACAGACTTGGCTAAAGCAGGCCAGAATAGAGGGAGGTGAGTTTGAAGCAGAATAACCTGGCAGTTTCTCCCGCTGGAGCGCAGAGAAATGACCCAGCTCTCAGCAGCGTCTCCGCCTGCAGGTTATTTTCAGCTTCACTCAGACAGGAAGACTTTTCACTAACTAACTTTCTGCACTTCAGCCGTTTCTAAGCCCAGGATCCCTGACCCCCCACACCCTTTCTATGTGGGTCCCCTCCCTTCTGAATCAGACTTATGCTTGGAAATAGGCCTGCTGCTATATTTAGGGTCCGTGAGTTAAGTTGGGGTGGGGGGGCATCCAAAAATAGCAGCAAAGGAGGAGGTGGGGTAGCTCGAGCAAAAGAGAAAAAAACGAGGGTGGCATCCAACAGAGCTTTAAATAGAGCCGTGACGCCTCATGCAGCTTGAGTCGGTCGCCGTGGCAACAGCACGGCCTCTTCCTGCAGATCGCAGCGCAGGCGACCCTACCTTCTATGGCGTGGAGGTGCGTGCACGTGATGTATCCCACAACCCTCTGCTCCTGATGAGAAGTGCCCACGTGGACCTGCAGAGGGCAGAGACGAGCAGCACGTCACTCAGAGCTCAAACCGGCCTGAAGGAAGTGAGCGAGAGCTAGAATGAAGGTGGAAGCATCCGCTCCGCCCAGGTGAAGGAGCTGGAAGAACATGCATCCACGCATAAAGCTGTAAAAACACAATTTCCTATAACCTGAAAAGGTTTGAAATCTGAAGAAGATTTTCAAACTCACATCAAGAAAGTTAACGAAACACAGTCGGCATTTCAGCTGAAAGTCTTTGGCTGTTTACTGTTCGGTTGCCTTTCGCTCTTTAGACTCTCAGAGCAGAGAAGAACTCCAACTTTGTCTGGAGAGATAAACCTAATGACACTTCGCGTTCAACTCTCCCAGTAGCGCTACATGCAGTTCTTCCAGGTACGATCATGCAGCCTCTGCCACTGGTCTCAGACGTGCTCTTTGGGGTTCAGGTCAGAGGTCATTGCTGAACATATCATATGAGACACTTCATGAAGTCCAGCTGTGACGATTCTGCTACCATGTAGTTATCATTCACAAACAGGAAGTTCATGGAGGATGTGTCTGAGGTAAGAACATGCAGCACCTGTACCAGTACATCTGGTAAACGGTACACAGTTGAGTGGTATTTGCTAAACCAGGTCAGAAGTATTTAGGTTCTGGTCATGGTCTGTCACAAACTCTGACAGTAGTTCTGTGTCTTGATACAAGTCTACTGATGACACTTTGAGACACCTTCACCTGCAACATTTGTCTTCTACCAACCTGAAGACGCTACGATCAGGTGATGCTGCTCATCTGTGTTCATGACTCTTTGAATGATGATTTTGGAATGACTTACTGTTAAACTCAGCTTTTTAAATCCATAGAATGTCTAAATTGATGCCACACTGAAAAGGTTTTGTTTCTTTTAGAACACTTTGTACTACAGACCATCACGTAGAAAAACACTAAATGATTTGTTGCTATCACCTCGTACAATTACCTCCCAATCCTGAAAAACTGTGAAGTGAAATCAACACTGTGTAAGCGACACACAATGTCCCTAACTTGTAATGTGTGTTAAAAATATGCAGCTATATTTCAGAGATATTTTCCTAAACCTCTCAGTGAACAGCTGCATATTTATCTAACATGAAATGTCAATAGCTTTCAACAAGCGTCTCTCAATCTCTACGAGAATGTCATCAAATCGGCTCTGAGAGGGGAGGAGCTTCACGACGGTGATCAGGGGAGCGGCATGCGAGTGTTTCTGAAACAGCAGCGAATGAAAGTGACGGGGCCGCATGGTCTGGAGAGGCTCTGAATCTGGACTCTGGATGGGGGGAGAGCTAATGCTGCAGATCACCTCTGCTGCTCACAGAGAAGACCACACTCCACTTTGACTCATGCATTCATTCAGCTTCCTCACACTGCTTCCAAGTCTTCTCTACTAGTGTCATCAGAGCATGAAGTTTGTAGGTGTTTTCTGGGCACATGCATGAACACGTTAGCGACTTGACCGGAACACAGGTTTCAGCTTTCAGTTAAACTCTTATAGCACAGTGATTCACAAATCTGGGGTGTCACGTCTTGCTCACGGCAACACGTTCTCATCCCCAAATCGTCACATATTGACGCTAGCTAAGAACCCCTACACAAGACTTTTGACGTCTTAGGTATTCCAGACTCGTCGTTTTTTTTGACATCCTGGCTGTTTGTAAAATCAAGAGTCCGCAATCCTCGGGATGCGTAAATACTGTACCGGTGACTACTGGACCGGTTCCAGAGGTTGGGGACCCGTGATCTAATTGGAACAGCCAGCATGTCAAAAAATGACTAGTTGGGTACACCCAAAACATCTAAAAGTGACACGGAGGGGTCCTTACCCAGACGTCAACATGTGACAACTTGGGAGTGAGAATGTGTTTCTCAAGGACACTTTGACACACACAGTGGGACCTGTGATCACATGACCTGAGGTTGAACGCCCCTCCATAGTACCATGACCGCACACAGGTACCGCTCCGTTTGGGATTATCTTACGTCCACATTCAGTAAGTAAACAAAGCATTTTGTATGTGAAAAGACAGGAAACTGAAGATTATAAGAGCTTGAATGATCTGAAACTCAGTTGGGTTTCTATCAAACATTAGACATCTACTTTGTTTCACCTCACAGTTTGTTTGGTCTGATCTGGACCTTTCCTGCTGAACAGAATCTGAAGAAAAAGCTTCAGGAAAGAGTTTTTTCTCTAAACAGTTCTTTTATACTCAATGTTTGGTCTTTCTGACTTTTCATGATGGATTACAGTGTTTTGGTTGAGGTCTTCAAGACAGTTTTGTTATGTATAAGATCTAGGCCTACGTGCTAAGCTGCTGTTGCTTGTTGGAGTCTTCCACACGTTTGTTTATATTACTGTAGCTGATATGAACACTGCAATAACATAAGCTATGCTCACCTGAAGAGCCACAGACAAACATTTTCAACTAATGAAACCAAAAAAACATAAAGATAAAAAACAGAAGCAGTAAGACCCAAGTGACTTCAGCTGCTTTTAAAACAGAACAGTGAGGAAGCAGTATGTGGGGGTGGGGGGGTGGGGGTGTCCAGAACTTAGAGATACATCCCTCAGTTTCTTAAGGGTTAAGGTCCAATGATTTATTTTTAGAGGACAAATGAAGGAATTCTGAATTCAGTTGTAAACACTCTAATAGTTCTTCGTGAAAACAGTTTGTATTTTAAGCTCTTTTGCAGCTGTAATGGATGTCATGTTCAAGCTCTGTGTGGAGGAAGACGGTTAGAGAGTAGAAGTGGTAGATTATAGGATGAGGAGCCAAGCCGTCTGGGTGGAGTAGCTCTGTCACATGACTGAAGTGGGGAAAAATAAAACAGGAATGGAAGAAACCAAACTGATCCCAGACATCTATTTTCTGAACCTGCTGAATCCCTCTTGGGGTTGCTGGGGCCTATCCAGCTTCTAGTAGGACGAGGTGGGTACCATCCTGAAGGACTCAGTCAGGATTTGAACCACAGCCTTCTCGCTGTGATGCTGCGCTGCACGTGACCCAACAACACAAACGAGGTCAAAGTGAATTGTTTAGCGTGTGGTGTTCACAATGGACAAGTCCACCACCTGCAGTTAGAAGAGCAAATCTGGCGAATCTTCCTCAAGGTTTTACTTTTCACAGCTCTATTCTAAAGAAAGCAATCTTTAAAATATGTGCAGTGATGTGTGAACGCGGAAGCCCAAAATTTGCATTTTTTATTGGAAGTGGCTGCCTAAACACTTGTTGCGAAAGACGGTGTGAACGTAACTTCAGGCGAGAACGCCAACCAGTAGTGGTGATGCTGTGGTTCCTGACATTTCTTCAGAGAACCAAATGTTTCCTAAATGCTCTGGAGATCAAAAATACAACCCAAAGATTGGAGAAAGTTTAGCTTTTCTAACTCTAACGCCTCGTTTCAACTGAGCGGTCCAGAGCGGACCGGACCAGTACGTTATTTTGATAGTTTCCCTTATGAAGTAGACCTATTAGTTTGGACTGATTCGAACCAGTTTTGATCTCTCTGTAGTTTAGAACCAGAGAAAAACTGGAATGGACCCATTAGGGCGGAGCTTCTGTCGTCATACGATGAACTCCAATGATTGGTGGAAAGGTTTTACGACAACAGCAAGCGTCCGACCAGGGCTTTTCCTGACCCAAGATCCAAACCGAAAGTTTTGTCCTCTTTTTGCTGGAGCCCCCACCCTCTGTGCCCAAAGAATGTGCGTTACCGATCCATACTCGCCAAAAACATGTCTGGTCATCTGTAAAGCATTTGTTAAAGGGGGCACATAAAACATCATGTATTTTTGTGTGGGCAGGCGCATGCGTTCTAGCCCATGGATGAGATGAGGCTCTTCCTGAAGTATCTGTTTGTGTTCCGGTCCGAATGGAGGAAACATTCTTCTGGATGAAAATCACTGCAAACGACTGAACTTCCTGTCATTATGGAGCTACGGAGAAGCAGAGAGAAAGACTTGTGGGGCGTGTTGCTGGGATTTTGACAGTGTCAAATGAACCGTGAGGGACCAAGAACAAGCCTGCAATAAAGCCTGGACAGGAAGCCTCTTCAAAGGGAACAGAGAGAGCAGACCGGGAGCGGTTTTCCGGCTGCGGGGGCGCAGGAACCTCCGCTATAAACTGGAGCTTCTGTTGGTCGGAGGTCACGAGTAGATTTGGGGAGTTCTCCCATTGATTTCCATTATCCTGTGAGGATTTTAGCACATCCCCGCTTGCTGCCTAATCTGTAGTAATACATTCAAACTGGGCATTCACACACGTGCCTTCTCAGCCGTGCACTAAGCAGTTTGAAATCGTTGTGGGAGGGGTGACAGTGGGACAGAAAAGCTTTAATTACAGAAGCGCGGCGGCTCTCTTCAGGGAGGAATTTTTAATTATTATTGCATCTCTGGTCCTCATGTGTCACTCCTCTCCAGATCAGACTCATGTTGGTGACCTGCTGTTGTCTCGGAGACCCCCCCCCCCGCCCACCGGGAGACAATCACAACATGTGTGGAATTTCCTGTTCCTCTAAAAGTGTGAGCCTTCAGCGTCAGACTTCTAACCGTGGATGTGGCCGCCAATGTGGCTTCTTTTTTCCCAAAATCCCCGACGTCAGTCACTCAAAAAGACCCTTGAACAGAAACATTGACTGTATATGAGATCTGGACTGAATGAATCCTGCCTCATGACGTTACAAACAGGAAGTACCCGCTGGTTCCAGGGAACAAACCCCCATAGACATATACAAATAAATAAACAGCTATTATACAGTCATTCTATTGAACAATTCCTGATCTGATACATTTTAACATGTTATTGATAAACCTAATTCTTTTTTAACACTTTTTCCGTAAATGGCGATTGAATTTACAAAATGTGTTTGGGGCTGAAGTAAACTATTTTTGACAGATGACCTCACACTCACTCCTTCCAGTTCTCATATACAGTCAATGTAAACTAAAGCTATGTCCAAATTCCCTCCCTATTCCCTGACTAAAAAAACAACACACACACACACACACACACACACACGCCAAACACTTTTTGTCTGTACAGCAAATATGACTTCAATAATTTCCCAAATAAGATTGTAATATGAATAAAGATTTTTATCAAGATGACGGTATTTGTGAATAGACAGTTTTCAACATTTTATTTTAAAAACTGCAATCGAATTGAAATTTTCAATAATAAATTGTAAATTGCAAAATGCATTTTCATCAGAATCATAACATTAAAACCCATGAAAAATTTACAATGCAATTGATTTTGTTTTAAAAATTGCCATATTAAATTCTACATTTTAATATTGAATTCAAAATTGCAAAATGTATTTTTGTATTAAAAGCCTGAATTGCATTTTAAATTGTCAATTGAAAAATGCATTTTTAAATTAAATTGATGAATTTGCTAAATTAATTGAGAAATGCATAATACTTTGAATTATGGCTAAAAAAAAAACCTCCATAGTTTTTTAAAATCCAATGCATTGTGGTCTATATATGTCAATCGAGTGAGCATCGATGCACACTACTTTTTCACAGAAACTTCTGGGAAATGTTAGGAGTTGTAGATTTGGACAGCACAACAAATGGGCATTCATTTGGAAATTAGTGAGTAAAACGTGCGCACACATGAAAAGAAGTGCGCCTTTACTCAAACATCTCCTCCTGAACAGCAACCTGTGGTCAGATGTCACGTCAGTGTGTGAACGCTCAGTTTTCATCATTAGAGTTTTTAGTTTAGAAAATGTACCTGGAGAGAAAATAAAAAGTGAAAGTGTGAGCTCTGACCTTAGCAAACAGCGCCCCTTTGGCGGCCAAGGCATCTTCGCCCCTCCCATTGGGGTAGCACTCAAACCGGGCGTCCAGGATGGGGTAGCGACTGGCCAGCAAAAGGCCACTGTTCAAGAACTTGAACCTGGAGCAACAGCCCCTCCAGCCGTACCTCCCCACGTCGCTCAGCACGTACGGGAAGTATCTGTGCAACTGCCGACGCAATCTGGACGTCGATCCGTGATCAAAGACTTCCTGGAGCGCCATGAAATCCAGGTTGGCGGGAAAGAAGGCAGAGACCTCGTGGTCGAATGTCTCATCTCCGTGGCGGCGTTTCCGTCCTGGACGCTTGAAGATTGACGTGCGCGGGACGTGAGAGAGCGTGTTGTTGGAGGATATCCCGATGCCCCCATCACAAGCGTGGTAACGAGCCAAGGACTCCCGAGAGGCGGTCATGCTGCCCGTGTCCCCCCCTGCCTCCTGGTGATTCCCGGTCTCCGCCGCGTCCTCCTCCTGGGGGTCAGGCTCCGGAGCGCTGATGCTGATCTGAACCCCTGATGTGTGAAGAGGGCAGTCTGCGGAGACTCTGTGCTGCTTCTCTTCCTCACGCATGTGGCAGTCGTGTTGCGCGGGGACGCTCTGACCCCCGGGGGAGTGCATGGGGCAGTCTGCAGCCTCACCTGAGGTGTGTACGGGACAGTCTGAGCTGTTGTTGGTTGCGTGGAGGGGGCAGTCCGCTGGGGCGTCATCGTGGTGAATGGGGCATTCCCCAGAGCCCTGGACTCCTGAGGACGGGTGTGCGGGACAGTCTGCCACTCCTGGGGGGTGGACCGGACACTCTGTGACGGGTTCCACTTCAGTTTCAGCTGGGCCGTTGGTGGTGTGTGTTTGGTCTGGACGCTGGTCCAGGGACGAGGTGCGCCGAAAACCTGTGGCAAGACTGCTGAAGGATGCAGCGCTGAGGGAGGAGAAAACCGGAGAGTTTAAAGTCTGCTGTGGGTCTGTCGCTTTTAAGACATATTTTCTCCAGAGCAGCAGGAGTTTATTTGAAATTTGCTTTTGGGTTGTGGGTGGGTCTGTTAGCGCTAAAGTTAGCCTAGCTAATATCCCAGCATGCCCCTCAAGCCCAAGCTAATGTTAGCGGTGCAAATAAACGCGAGCAGCATCAGAGGTATCCAGCTGTGTAATTTAGAGCAGGGGTGTCAAACTCGTTTTGGTTTGGGGGCAACATTCAACCTGTGTGATCTCAAGTGGGCGGGACTAGTAGCATAAAAACTATGGTAAACTTTTATCTGTAGCTTTGTTTTTATTTTTCCTTTTTCTCAGTTGGAAAAAATGTCTAAAACAACCTTGTACTCTCGTCTCTTTTTGAAAACATTTTGGTAATTGTGGTGTCACACAATCATTTTTATAACAATTTAACAGCGGGAAGGCTAGCATGGAACCTACTTGCATCTTACCCAGACATGGGACACGCCTGCAAAACACTGTTTGTTGCTTGATCTCTTGTTTGGCCATTTCTTTAAAGGGGCAATACCATAAAAAATCCACTTTTTGAGCTTTAAAGTATAGCATACTGTTCATTCCTCACTATAAATAACCCCAAAGCGTTTTTTGAATCTGTTCACACATTTCTGAGCAATCCCCTAAAAACTGCGCTCTCAACATCAACCCCTCCCATACCCACAAAAACATATGGGTCCTCATTATCTGAAGTAAGATCGTGAGAACAGATCTTAGAGTCTGCTCTGACAGCACCGCCCCCAGTCTAACACCAACACCCAATTTCTCCACTGAACTTTCATTATAGATGCAGGATACTGCATACTTTCCAGCTGTGTCTTGTCTTCAATACATTCCAGCTCAAACAGGTGTTTGTTACTTTAGACGCGGGGCTCCTTTAAGTCAGCAGGAATCGAGTCATTTTACTTCTGGGGTAGGAGAAAACAACTAATGTTTCCTAAATTATTTGGTTTTTTTTTTGTGTGCCAAAGGTAATATGTGATCATATATATGGATATAGTTCACTCTGAAAGGCTTGAGAAAATTATGGTATGGGCCCTTTAACAGCTGTGAGGCTAAGGGAACCTGACTGTATCTTACCCAGAAGTGGAACGAGCGTTTAAAGAAATGCTGTTTATTTCTTGATCTCTTGTAATGTCGTATTTTTTTATCTTTTGCTTCCCCTAGTGGCGGAATTGTGCATAGCAACCATTTCTTTATCTTCATAACTGGGCCGAATTAAACCATCTGGCGAGCCGGATGGTTGACACCCCTGATTTAGAGACAGATGGAAGCTCAGTCAAGGAAAACGTACATGGATCTATTCGTCTGTGATTGGTTGATTTTAAAATTTGAGGGGAGAAAGTTAGTCTTTGTCCCGCTTACGGCAGTAGCTGCATCATAAGTTTGAGCTTTTTCAAACATCTGGTTTTCACCTGCTCCTAAACCAAAGCGTTAATGCTCAGAAAAGCTCTGAGCTCTGCCGACCTGATGGAAGTGTTGGTCGGTGAATCGATGTAGATTTTGATCTGGGGTCGGCTGGCGCCGTTACGGATCCTCTTCCCCACCTCCAGGGCTCTTCTGTGGGTGTTTGACAGGTTGTTGAATCTGGCCAGGGAGTCGGGGAGGAGGCACACGTTGGCACTGCAGAAGCAGAAGCTTCGGCCCTGGGGTCTCCATTCTCCAGTCCCCGCCCCCCCTGGTCCAGCCTGGCATTGCTCAGACTTGTCTGGTCTGGAAAAGAGGAGTTACAGCATTAAGTTATTATTGAGATAAGCCTGTGACATTCAGTGCATCATTTCTCATGACCGTGCAGTTGGAAGCACACATCTTTTAAAGAAGAGCTGGCTTGCAGCTGAATTTGGATGATTCTTCTCAGTGAAAATGAACTTTTTCCAGCTCTGTAATGCTGTGAGGTTCTGTCTCTGTTTCCAATGGACTACAGTTAGCAGCCAAGCCTGACTGAACTGTGGATAGAGTGTATCGGTGGTTCCAAACCTCGACTTTCACAGCTGCTGTTAGCAGGTTTCAGCTGAACAGATGAGCAGGTTAGGACAGTGACAGACACGTACTAACAGTTTTTGTATTGAAAAACTTGACATATCTGGCGGGAACATAGACACCCCCCCGATTCAGTGCCTGGTGCTGAGGCATTGGTGCAGCAGTGTTCCCGTCTGTGCCATGAAGACAAGATTTCAAATATAAAAAAAAGAATGTTCAAAAAAGATCAGTCTCATTCATACAAATTTGTTTAAAGACCCACTTCGATTCCTTTCTTTTTAACACGTTGCGGCATTTTTCTAATTATGTAGGGGATGGATTTCAAAGTCAATATTTTGCAACCCCCGTCTTAATATGACCGTTCAATGTCTGCTAAGCACTACTTTCTACATGTCTATTTGTCTTTGATGATAACTTTGTGATGTTTCAGCTTCCTTTATGTTTAAAACTTTGCATTTCCTATCTGATCTTCAGAAAAGTCTTTAGCAACAACGTTGTTAGCTCCTGTCGTTTCACAGGACAAGCAGAAGATATTTCAGTAGTACATAGACATGAATAAATGTTCATTAATTGTGTTCAGTAGACGTAGACAATGGAACAAAGACATAGACAGTGGACCCAAACACATATTTTGGTACAAATGGAATAATCATAATATAAAGACCACTGGGAATGGTTGTACAATAGATCAAAGGGTGAGTGGAGTGGGACTTTAAAGGGTCACCAAACAGGGAAGTTGGAGGCTGACTCCACCCACAGCCGAAATTTGAAAATCCAGTCAGAGGGGTGGGGCTGGGGAACAGGACTGTTATCATTACTGGAGCTGCAGATCATGACATCAGATTTCTGAAACTTAAATGGTTTGACCAATCACAAAATACAACTAATACCCCAATTCAACCTGTACACAGACGATTCTCCTTGCTATATTTTTTTAAAAATTAAACAATTTCATTTTAATGTATCATAAATTTGGCAATGACAAACAGACAGCAATTAAAGCCCCATTTATAGAGATCAACAGACAGAAAATGTTGATTCAGAGTTTGGTTACCAAGTTAACCCTTCAGCACCTGAGGTCTCGCCGGTGTCACTGGAACAAATACTCTTTAAAATATTGTAACTTTTCAACCGTTAACACGATAATTCCGCTAGATTGTGAAGGAGAAAAGCAGCTTGACGAACCGCTTTTCTCCTTCAGAATCTCAAGGAATTACTGTGTTAACGGTTGAAAAGTTACAGTAAATCAAAGAACATAAACACTGGAGCCACAGTGTTAAAGGTTCAAGGTCAAAAGAAGCTGTAGTTTAATGTGATCAGTTTAAAAGTTTCCACCATGGGACCAGCATCTTTGTGAAATGGTTACCATAGCAACCTCAGGCTCTGGGTGCTGCGTGTTTTCTTCAATGAGGCTCCTTGAGTCCGGACAGAAACCTGAAAAGCTTCTGGTGGCTCAGAACGACATTCACCGGCAGAAGTAGCAGCTAAACGCGACTGGGGGGTGAACTCACCTGCGGTAGGTGTACAGGTACGGTTGGCGGACCGCCTGCAAGGGGGCCCAGATGATGAAGCCCAGCAGGGCGAAGGGCAGGGAGGCGAGGAACAGGAGCAGGTAAAGGGGCACAGAGATCAGGACACAGAGGGTGAGGAAGGAGCAGGGGTCCTGGGAGCGCTGGCGTTTCTCCAGGGAGGTGGGCACGCAGGACGCCAGCAGGCGGTCCAGCAGCCAGTAGCAGGGGAACACCAGGCTCCAGGACAGACCGTCCAGGAAGTGCAGGCAGGTGCTGGAGTAGGGGGTGCTGTAGAGGACCATTTCTGCCTCCAAACGCTCCTTCTCTCTTTCTGCAGCGGTCTCTCAGCTCACGCTACTGCCCCCCAAACCCTCATACACCCTCTAACCCAGCGAGCACGGATCTGCTTCGCAGACTGGAACACAGACTCTCCCCCCTCCACGGAGAAAGGAGCACTACATGGTTTGGGTGATTGTATCAACACCCTGGGGCTTTTTCTCAGTCTCTGCCCCTCCTCACAATCTACGCCCTCCTTGGGGGGCTGAGGCTCGCCGTCTGGAAGTCCTGAGCCTCTGTGATGAGAGCCATTCTTCTGATTGCAGGGACTTCAACCACCTCTGGGGGGGTCTGCACCGAGCATCAGCATTTCCTCTGCATCTGGAGAAAGTGAAGGGACAGGAAAACCAAGGTTAGAAACTCACTAGATGCTTCCCAGACGGATGAGAAAAACCCGGAAATCTTAGGATCGGTGTCTCTAAAGGGAAAAGCTAACATGGAAACCAGCATGAATGCAGGAAAATGTCAGGTTTTATTTTGTTTACGGTCTGTTTTAGAGTTTGTAACTAAAAGACGTGTGAAATCATTTCAAGCATTTGTTCAGCGGTCCAGTACCAGCTTTGGAATCAGGAGAAACATCAGCTTTCCCTTCAAACAGACAGGAAATAAAAAAGGACTTTTATTTTTTTTAGGTGCTAAAAGCGGCACAAAAAGTTTCACTTCCGCCTTCTGAAGCAGAAGTGTGGACCGTTCAACATGCGGGGGAAGTGTCATGGTTGGTCTGGTGAGGATTCATGTGCAGGTGTTCACAACCTTTAAGAAACTTCCTTAGAGGGATTAGAAACAAATTCAGCTTCTGAGCATAAGATCCATTGACTGGATGAACTGAGAGACTCCTCCCCCCGGCATTTCAAACAGGAAGTAACCTGCTGGTTCTAAGAACCCCATAGACTTCTATAGAGAAATAAACAGCTGTTGCTCAATCATTCTATTGGTCAGAATAACCATTTTTTTTAAACGTGTTCTTAATAGTCCTAGTTTTTCCTTGATATTTTTTTAATTACAAGTCATTCAAGTTATAAACTGATCAATCAGACGCCTCAATAAAAGTAGGTGGTCTCACGGCCAATGTTCAAAACTAGGGATGTAAAAGATATGAGATACGCATCAAAAAATCCATCAGGCAGTGGGAGTAACAGCAATAGGGATGTAAAGAATAGATACATATCGGAAATTGATCGGGAAACTGCAGTAAACCATAGATATGAACAAGATTGTGTTGGTTAAAAGGTGAAAAAAATCGATCAAGACGTAAATAATGATTTCTGACGAATTGCAGTTTCTCTCACTGTTTTTTTTTTGTCTTTTTATGGAAATGTGACGCAAACAAAAAGACATCCAATCATAAGCTTGCGTCTTCCAAGTCAAAACCTTATTTGAACATTTCTCTGCCGTACATTATTTGTAGCTTTTCCAAGCTTTGAAGCTTTGAGTCGTTTTTCCTGACTCAGGTTTTTTAGGAGAAGGGATATCCAGTTTATTTAGTCTGTTTAGTCTTTAGATATTTTTTCATGTTTCATGAATATTTTCTGCATCTGTAAAATTACCTGCATGAAGCCCAATGAGGCAAATTTCTTTGTGATTTTGGGCTATATAAATAAAATTGAATTGAATTGAATTGAAATGCCATATGAATGAGAAATATCTAGATTTTAGGGTTTTTTGTAAAAAGAATCGGACTGTATCGTATCGCCAAAAAAGTTAGTTGAATCCTTCGAGGGAAATGACTCCCCCCCCCATTTAAAACATTTGATAGACAGATTCTGCAGAGCCTGCTTTCAGAGTATCGACTGATTGATCAAACTTCTGATTGATGTGAGTGGTTGTCATAGAAACATCCAATCACTGCTCCCTGACAAAGTCTGGTTCTGACATGATGGCATATATATATATAAAAAAAGGCGACTGGAATTTACTTTGGGTGGATGCATGAGGTCACACTCACTGGGTCCAGTTCTCAGATACAGTCAATGGTCTGAACACAGATGTTCAGATAAAATCCAGGTTCTCTCTGTGGTGGACTGAGGCCCAGGGGTTGGAGGAGTTTATCATGTTGGTCATGCACATTATTCACATAAATTAAGAAATTTAGATTTGACATGATGAATTCAGTTTGATAAAACTTTGACAAAAGTTTTTCTTATTTGACGCCAAAGCAGAAGGAGGCCTGATTCTCCCCCCACACACACACACTGCCCCACCCCAAGCATGATGTCCAGTTTAAATGCTTTTTCTCTCTGACTGTCTGCAGTTTACCCAGAGATTGTAGCCTGTTCTCCTGTTTGAGAGTGGGTGTTTGGAGGCTGTCGTTCCTCTGCTTCTTTTCCAGACTAACAGAGGAGGTCAAACTCTGGTGAACAGACGCTCTGCAGCTGCAGGCCTTTGACCCCAAACAGAAAACGGCAACATCAGCTGATCATCCGTCCATGTCTCTGTGCTTCTGTTACAAACTGGGGGACCAGTTTCATCTCTCCTTTGTGTCTGAGTGTTTAGTGTCCAGAAGAAAAGCTGTCAAAAGTTAAAGCTTGAATGATGGATTTACAGAGCAGTGATGTCTCCAATGAAAGCATCAAGAGGATGATGTGAGTCCAGCATCAAAGCAGAGGACTTCTGATGATGAACAGGCCAGTCTGCCCCCGCCCCACCTTCAAACTCAATGATGTGTGAGTGAACAATAGAGAACAGTGTCTGTGACCCTGGGAATGTAAAGAGACGAGGATGAGAGTCTGTCTCCAGCACAAATCCTTTGGAAAAACTACACAAACTAATAAACAAGATCCAGGAAGTTTAAAAAAACAAACAAAAAAGTAAATTTGACAAAAATGACTTTAGTGAAGTGGTGATGCAGATAGAAGGCGGGACTAAAGCCTCGAACGGTGGATTAGCTCCGCCTTTTTTATGACTGTTGCAAACATGACAAAATGTTTTTTTTTTTAAGCTTTGTTTCTTTAGATCAGGGGTGTCAAACCAAATCGCACAAGGGGCAAAAATCCAAAACACACCGCCGAACAGGATAAACATTTATTAAACTCACTAAAACTACATTTTTAAAACTTTAAAACTGTAAATTTTGTAGCATAACTATAAACTAGATATATAGCATTACCTGCGATAATGCTAAAGTGAATGCTGTAAGCTGAATTTGGCCGTTGAAGATGCTAGTGCTGATAGCTGAAAATGCTGAAATTGATAGCAGAATTCACTGAAGCTAATAGCTGAAAATGCTGAAGCTAATAGCTGAAATCACTGAGGCTGATAGCTGAAAACGCTGATGCTGATAGCCAGCTAAAACATTAGCCAAGTGCCAAATTAGCTGAAAAAACAAAAATTATTCTAAATTAGCCAAAACAGCTAGCATGTTAGCATTAGCCTAACTCCAAAACTGCCTAAAAAACTTTTAAAAAAGCCTGAATTAGCCAAAACAGCTAGCATGTTGCTGAAATATTAGCTAAACTCCAAAACAGTATAATAAAGTAGAGGCCAAATTAGTCCAATAAAACAAGCAGAAAGTCCATTTTTAAAGCCGTAACTTTTAACATAATTATGAATAATAAAAAGGCAGAGATTTATTTCAGAATAAATCAACTTAAACCTTAAATAACTTCCAATATTTTCATCTCTATAAAATTATATTTTGTCAAAATTATTCAAGTTAGAAATAAGCACAAGTTAACATTGGATCATTAATAACAATAAAATGATCTGGAGGGCCGGATAGAATGAATTGACTTTGACACAAGTGCTTTAAATCAAAATGTGACAAAAAAAAAAAAAAAAAAACCAACAACTGAAGGAGACGACGTGCGACCTAAGTGAGTATCATGTCTGTGTACGAGATACAGAACAAACATGACAACAGAGAGAGGTCAGTAAGGGGGCACGAGAGCGATTTGAATCTCACTTTGACATAACAAAGTGGGGGCCAATTCCCACAAACAGGCTGGGGGGGTTTATAACCCCAGTGTCAGAGCGCACAAAGCACGTACATCTGATCAAAGCTGGAGCAGTACACCAACACAACAACCCCCTTCAAAAAATCACAAAACCCCCAAAAGTGAGGTGTGTCTGCAGTGAGTTGGGATGAGGAGCAGCTTTCCCGTCTTTCTTCACGTCTTGATTTTGGCCTTTAATTGCTCTGTTGGTCTGAGCTTCGGCTGGACCGGCAGTGACACACACACACACACACACACGCCGGTGACGTTGCAGAGCCTGCTCCAGGGAGCTCTGTTGTCATGGTGACTCAGTCACATCCACTTACCGACTGTACGGCTGTCCCTTTTCAGATTCATTTCTGCAGGAGGACTGGAGGTCAGCCTCATATAGGAGCTTCCTTTATACAAGACAGAGTTTTATGTCCTGGCGGGGGCCGTAGTGACCCTCATGCCCCCCCTCCCCTTCTCATAAGGCTTCATGTTTCCTTCTACAACAAAGCAGGCCGCTGCCAAGCGAGCACGCAGACGCGTCTGCTGGAGCGTGCAAACTGACCAATTATTTATCAGCACTGGGGTTGGAGGGGGGGGCTTAACATTCCAGAGCAGCGTTCAAGTCCTCCTGCACTCAACATGTCAACGTGTCACACGTCAAATAGGAAGCAGAAACGCCACAAACGGTTTACGGGCTGGGCTGCACGCCGTCACGAAGCGGGCACTCAGCGGTTCTGCTGCTGCAGGGAGTCCAGCTTCCTGCACGAGTGCGTGTCCCTGCAGCTTCCTCCCAGCACCACTGCAGACGCTCTTCTAATATGGAAGAAACACCTTGTTCACTGAGGATCTGGAGAAGACTGTTTATGATTTTATTTATTCATGTGGGCCATTTTGTAACTTTCATAAGAACCTTCGTCTTTATCTAACTAATTAAATACTTCAAAGCCTAAGCTGACGCCTTGTGTACCCACAAAGCTCCAACACTCAAGAAGTCGTGCTGAAACATTTAGACAGAGTACCACCGAACTCGAGGTCAGTAAGCACAATCAAGATTCACACACGCTGGATTAGGAAGCTGACTGTTTCAAGGGTTTCAATTGTGCCATATGGCCCGATAAACACAGTAAGGCTCGGAATTATTTAATGAATTTCTGCCAAAACTATAAACTATAAAATAAAGTATTTTTCTTAACAGTAAACTACCTACTCCAATAAGTTCTGCATTGAGATGATCTTATGTCTTCTATTTCAAAAGGGAGTCATGTCAAAAGTTATAACTGATTTACTCTATAGGAAAAAATGCTTTTATTCTCGAAATGTTAGTTTTATTCATTCATAAAAACAATGTGTTGATTTTTTGCTTAGTAGTAAAATTGACATAAATACAAAGGTGTGTCTTTTAAATGTTGAAGGTTGCTGACCCCTGAACCAGGAACCCAAAGGTGTTCCCAGGCCAGCTGAGAGATCATCGTTCTGTGGGTGTTGCCTGTCTGCCTCTTCCTGGTGGGAAAGGACTAGACTGCCAGCCAGGGAAGATCCAAGAAGTATCTGGATCTGATGTGGAACAGACTTCCAGAAAACCTTAGATCAGCTGAAACACTCAGTGTTTTTAAATCCAGGTTAAAGACTCACCTGTTCTCAGCTGCATCTACCAGTGCGTATACATCCACACTGCTTACCTATGCTTGTTTTAAAATCCCCCTCCGATGAAAATTATGTGTTTTGAATTTTTAAGAGCTGTCATAATCAGACAGGGGGGAAAGATAGGGGCGGGGCTATTCAGCTCTGCAATATAAGCCACACCCCCTCAGAGGAGATGTTTTTTTTGGGAAACAGAGGCTTCAGGTCATGAAAAATTGCTTTTTAGGACATTTAGGTTGTAGGATTGTGGTTTAAGTAAATTAATTTTAAAAAATGCCATAAATTTAGTTATTTTTACTTTCTTTTACTCTTACTTTACTATTTCACTTGATTTTTTTCTTTTAATGTTTTATGTGAAGCACTTTGAATTAAAGAAAAATAATCTTAACAAGCATGTTTTACAATAAAAAATAGTCTTAGTTAAAAAAAATTCCTTTAGAAATGTTTTTCCTAACATAAGATTGTTTTTCTGATGTTCTTCTACCAATACTATCATCTTTTTTTTTCAAAGAATTTCTGTCTTATTTCCAGGGGGCTTTTTGCAGTGTGAGCCACCTCAACTGACCTCTGGAAAAGAGAAGCCAGAGCTCCAGAGAAGCCTCTCTGGATCCAGAATTGTAGCAGCTGAAATTCAATGTCTTTTGGAACAGCAGCAGTGAACATGTGGGTGGGATTCATGGCTTTTTCCTATCTCGGTAAGCCAAGTTTCAAGCTTCTGTGTTGCTAAATTTGCAACTGGTGCAAACATCTCGAGCTATTAGGACATTTCCTCCTGACTGATTTTCTTCAGACTTCTTCATCGAGATAATTGTGGTTACGTAACGTTGCCGTGGAACATGCAATGCAGCCAATACCAGGCACAATATAATCAGGACTTAATTCCATCAGGACCGGCTGCTCCGGGTTGCTCTCACAACCAAACAGGATCTGGATGAGGCTGAGTCACAGCAGGAACTGTGAGGACTTCTGTGGGGCTGAAAGCTCAGAAATGACCTGTGCAGATGTAAACAAATATGCATCCATACACAGAGCTGTGAAATGCAGCTGAAGCCAAACACCCCCAAACAGCGAGGATAAAGAAACACCATTTGAAGCACACGGAAGAGAACATCACAGCAGTGCTCCTGTGCCGGGGAGGCATTTTAGCTTCAACCTGTGACCTTTTGTTTCATGTTGTCTTCCCTTTATGTCTCAGTCTGGCTCCTCTCTGTTTTCTGGACACAGTCACATAAACTGCAGAACAGCACACCCTCACCTCTGAACTCTTATGTAACAACCAAAAAGACGGCTATTAGAGCAATTAACCTGCATTGATTTTAGAGCCCACAGCGGTGTGTCATCTGCACGCAGCCTCTGCGAACCGCCGCGACTCGCTGGTACGACGGAGCCCTTTCAGCCCCGCTGTGTTATATTTATGCTGCACAGTTAATGTGTCAAAGCTGGATGAGTCAGATTTGAGAGTTAAGTAAGAATTCAGCAGGTGGTGCTCCTGTAGTAACAGCAGAGAACGCTGGAGTAAACAGTTCAAGCAATATTTTGTGTCACAGATTCACATTCGCTTCATCACCAACACTCACAGGTAAACGAAAAAAGAGAGAAAATGTTAAAATACTCAACTCCTAAAATCAATCCAGAATTCTCTTCCTCACAGACCTTTACTGGTTATCCCAGCGGATTCCGTTAATTACATAAAAGATTCAAGAATCATGGTCATCCAATGAAACTCCAATGTGAAAGTATGACAAGATTTAAAGTCCCCCTATGTAAAAAAAAACATTCCCAGTCGTGTTTTAATTATGATTGTGAAATTTTGAACCAAAATCCTACAACCTAAATGTCTTAAAAAGTGATTTTTCATGTTGATCTGAAGCCTCAGACTACAAATCTCCTCTGAGGGGGCGTGGCTTTTGGAGCAGAGCTGTTGTGATGGAAAGAAGATCATTCATTCAAACAGAGTCTGTGTGTGACAGTTTGATTGGCAGAGATTTAAACGGAGAAATACTCGGAAATGCAAAAACAAAATGACTTCTACAATAAAAATGCCACAAACACATGTTAATACTTGATTTTAATTGGAGGGAGACTCTAAAAGGTGCAGGTACGACCAGATTTGAGGACTGGAAAAAGCCCCATCCTAAAATCCTGCAGGAGGACACTAACGGCTGTCAGAAATAATGACTGAAAGCTTCCTTTTTGATGCGACAATTCAAACTGCTTGTTTTAATCAAATCTGCTACAAAGCTGGAGCACAGACCGACTGCAGGGTTGTAATTATTTACAGATTAATTCCCAAATCTGAATGAAAATACTTCATGTTCACCAATCAGCAGCTGATTTCAGTCCTGATGGTGAATCCATCAGACGGAGGTCTCTGATTAAGACCAGATCACACTAATTCACCTTCAGATGACTCCCCCCCCACCCCCCCCCCCCACCGCCCAAACTCACAAACACAAACAGGACATCCTCCTGTTATTGCTCCTGAAATTGGACTTTGGTTTTGAGGTTTGGACCCCCTGTTGTCCTTTTATCAGTTTGGGATGAGGATGTGAGCGTGCACGGGGAAGCACAGGGGGGTACACGGGGCGTGCACAGTGGTGCTGCTGTGTTTGTTCTGCTGAATCCAGGTCAGCCTGTTTGTAGTAGATCAATGCTGCAGACTGGTCCAGCACTGTAACAGCCTTCCTTACTACATGGTTTCTGAAATGGGAGCATTGTAGACCTCTCACAGTCTGGAGGAGCCAGAATTTGCAATAAGTAGAGTTTAAAACTTAAAAACACAACAGATTAGACTAAAACCGAAACACGCTGATGGCTGAAAATGGACTGTAGAGAAAAAAAAACAAATCCTACACTTTCCAGTTTCATTTATAATTGAATTCTGAATAAGTCTTATTTTGGAAAACTAATAGATTCTCCACCACATTCAACTCCATGCATGTCAAGTCACTTGGTCACTAAAATCCATCCACTATTTTCTTTAAGCAGCTGCTAAATTGAAATCCTCAAGCTAGCAGAACAAATTTAAAAAAAAAAATAGCAGAAATGATCCAGCAAGGAAACAGAAGAAAAGCTTTTTTAACTTCAAAATAAAAGGAATATGCAGCAGGTTTAATTTGCAAACAGGAGAACAGGAGTGAAACATATCTAAAAGTCCACAAAGCTAAATCAGGGTCAGGCAGGTAGAGGTCAAACACGAGCATGAGGGCAACAGCGAGCAATCGGAGTGGTAAAGGGGGTCCAGGCGAGGGTCGAAGCAGGGTCAGATGAAACAGATCAGATCAGGATGAGAAGGATCAGTGAAGCAGGCAAAGAGGCACAAACCAGACTAAATACTGACTAAATACTGCTGGGAGTGGCAGTAGGGGCTGATGGGAAGTGTAGTGTAGAAGCTAAGGAAGTGTTAGTAGTCAGGTGATGGATCCCACTGATGGCAGGGGGGGAGACATAGGACTGATTCATTACAACACCATTCATACGTCACTAATCCAAGTCCCTGATCGGTCAAAGTTCATCTGGTTAAACTTTCAATGCGCATTTGTGGCCAGGCGTTTTATATGTAGAGCCTCAAACTCTTAAAAATGTGTGTATCGACACATGAATTTAAGTTTTGAAGCCCAAAACGTGCGTTTACATAGACTTATCATTGGAAGAGGTTGCTTAAACACATGACACTGAGGGCGGTGTGATTGTAGCATCATGGATTAAGGGAAAATCTGTATCACATTTTAATGATTCCTACATCTAGAAAACAAATAAAGTTGAAAGCAGCTGCAGATATTTTGCAGTGGATAAAAATAAACTTTACCTTCAAAAGTTAAGCGATACTGACATCTTGAAAAAAAAATTAAAGAATAACCAAACCCTAAATCAATTGTTTATGTCTATTGATCTCTATAAATGAGGCTTTAAAGGTGCTTCAAAATTGTTCAATTCTTGAAAATGTAATCAAAAACAAAAAAAGTCAGCCTCCAACTTCCCTGTTTGGTGACCCTTTAAGCTTCATACAGGTTAGTCTATAAAAGTATTGTCTGGTTGGAGACTTCTGATCTGAAGGACACTTGAGAACTGTAACAACAAATAGAGAGAGGAAGCTGTTGGAGAAATGATGGAACGGCTTTCATATTTACTGAACAGATCGTGAACAGCTGGTATCTCCATGTCAAACAGATTATCTTGTAAAATCTTAATAAAGAACGAGGAGCTCCGGCGGCCCAAAGGCTGCTGGGACGTCGATCTCATTCAATCAGGAAAACTCATATTTCCCCTCCATTCAGGAGGAGCTGGAAGGTGTTCTGAGTGCTGCGGGTGGGTTCTGTGATCCAACAGGCAGGTTTTGTTCAGAGAGGTAGATTCAAATCAGCACCTTTTCAAGGACGCTCATCCATTGTTCAAAGAGACAATGAAAAACCACATTCTGCACATATTACAAAGGCTGGGCTGTGAAAAAACGGTCCGCTCAGCGGCCCGCCTGCAGACCCGACGGGCTTCCCGGAGAGAATAAGAGAAAAAATCGAAACGGCAACACCTGAAAAACTGTTTTCAGCAACAACGGGGCAAAATCTCCCAGTGTGATGAATGCTCTGAAACAAAGAAACACGACTGTAGGAGCGGAGCTATGCAGGTTTGAAGTAGAGAGAAAAATTCAAACTGTCACGGGGGTGTCAGGATGACCCAGACGCTGGGAGAGGGAAGGAACCAAAAGATTTTAATTATCTTGAAAATACCCAAACATGACAGAACTCAAAACAAGCACACTAAAGAGCACAAGGTGCTAAACCAAAGGACTAAACATAAGCTGGACTCCAACACTGAGTGCAGTAACAAAACCACTTAAATACAGCTCAAACGGATTAACCTAAAATGCAGGCAGCTGTGTGTCGATCCAACAGAGAGGGGGCGGAGCCCTCCAGGAGAAGCCACAGCCGACCTGCACAGGAAAAAGAACACAAGAACGAGGAAAAAAAACAAACGGAATTGACTGACTGACATGAACAGAAGAGGTACATGAAGAGGTGAGGACAAAGAGCAACATGTCTGCCCAGAAAAACAAAGAAAACATGTCATCTGGAAAAAGAATCATCTAAACTGTGTTTATTCACAGTCCAAATGTTGGGACTGATGTGATGTACTTCTAGAAGGCGGTGAACTGCAGTCGGTGCACTCGGATTCTTGCAAGAACATTCACAACATCCAAGATGATTGGTTCCTGAGCTTTATAAATATAGGAGAGTGTAATAAAATATCATGTAGTGAAATATGTATTATTCCAAAATACAGAATAATGTTGGATTTTAAGTTTATGAACTAAAACAAAGATGTACACACATTTTTTTTAAAATAAAGTGTCGTCGAAGCTTCCTGTTTTCAAATTATAACTAGCGAGAGCTTTTTTTTCAGTTAAGAAATTGAGGCTGATGTTCTGCTTACTGACAAAAGTTCTGAAAAAAACAAAAAAACAAATTAGCTTTAACGTTTGTCAGGATTCCCTCATCTGGCACTGCATCTGACCGCCAGAGGGAGCCCTCACCTGAGTATTGACTTTGGCCTCTCTCTCCTCTCTCAGCAGTCTCTCCCTCAACCAGTTCTCCTCAGCTGTTTTCCATCAGCCTCATCACCACCAGCATTTAACCTGCCAGCAGTCAACCCCTCACTGCGAAGTCATTGTACTGTCTGACATACATCTCTGAGCATTTCTGTGTACTTTATCTCCTGGTTTTGATCTGTGCCTGTCTCCTCGGTTTCCTGCTTGCCTCCTGTCTTGACCTTCGCCTGGACCTTGACCACGCCCATGTCTTGTTCTTGTCCTAAACCATTTGCATTTGGATCCAAAACGTCTCAGCCTCTTCGTCACAGATGACTTCGCCAGACATGGATCCAGCAATGGGGATTTCCACGCCGTTTAACCCTGGGGGTTTGCCAACATGTTACTGGAACATGGACGTCAACTGCATCGTCTTTCTGCCTGCAACTGACACACCATTATGGAGAGGCTCATGACGTCCTTCCGTGCCGTCTGCCACGCCCGCTCCCCTCTCATCAGTCCACCATCTCTATGGGACCGGACGCCGCTCCAGCCCTTCAGACATCTGGGCCCGCAACCTCTCCCTGCCAGACAAATTCACTGGGAAACCTGACCAGTGTCCTGGCCTTCCTCATGCAATGTCAGCTCTACCTCCATCAACAAGCCACTCATTATCCCACAGAGGAGGCCAGGGTCTCCTTCATATGTTCTTTGCTGTCTGGTGAGGCGTTGGAGTGGTTGGCCGCCGTGTGGACAGGAGGTAATGTGCCTTTTCATTCCTACACTGAATTTACCCAGCTCCTTCGTTCAGTGTTTCAACATTCTGCTGATGGAAGAGACCCAGGTGAACAGCTCCTCGACATCAAGCAGAACACAGACTCTGCAGCTGCTTACTCACTGAGGTTTCGAACTTTGGCTGCTCAGACCTCCTGGTCTCCTGACTGTTTAAAGACCATTTACCGCCGCGGACTGTCTGGAGAGCTCCAGCGAGAAATCGCCTGTCGTGATGAAAATTTGGACCTCGACCAACTCATCGCCGTAACTATTCGTCTGGACAATCTGTTAAAGACACGAGGACCCAAACTTCATCATTCAGACTCCAGCGTCTTGGTTCCACGTCACATTCAAGGGTCCACTGGAAAACCCATGCAACTGGGAACCACTCGTCTCACACCTGAAGAGCGAGGAAGACGCATGAGAGAACATTTGTGCCTATACTGCGGCAACCCTGGTCATCTGCGGGCAACGTGTCCCGACCGCCCCCCCGGCGGTCGGGCACACCGGTGAGTGATTCTTTCCCTACCTTTGAAATTCCAATCACTCTTATGATCGATGATAAATGTATCACAACCAGAGCCATGATAGATTCAGGGGCTGCTGGAAATTTCATTGATCTCACGTTTGCCTATAATAATGCCATCCCTCTGCTTCCCTGCAAATCGCAGGTGGCAGTTTCAGCCCTAGATGGACGTCCCTTGGGCTCCGGGAGGATCAAGTTTCTCACACCAGACCTCCATTTACGTGCTCAGGACTCTCACCTGGAGACCATCCGTCTTTTTGCTATCAACTCGCCACGTTGTGCCATCATTCTGGGGATGCCATGGCTCGAGATGCATGATCCCACCATCATCTGGTCCACCAAAGAACTATGTTTCACCTCTCCCAACTGCCTCAAGAACCATCAACGGCGTCAGGATTGGTTCAGCAAGGAGGGGTCCAGATGTCAGGTTGCCACCACAGAGTTAACCCTGCACACCCAGACGGGACCCTCCGACTCGATCCCTTCCCAATATGATGATCTTCAGGAGGCGTTCAATAAACAGAACGCCACGCGCCTGCCGCCACATCGGTCCTATGACTGTGCCATAGAACTTCAACCTGGAGCCGCACCCCAAGGGGCAGAATTTTCCCGCTGTCTCAGCCAGAGTCCGAGGCCATGCAAAAATACATTGAGGAGGAGCTGCAGAAGGGATTTATACGGCCATCTACATCTCCAGCTTCAGCTGGATTCTTTTTTGTTAAGAAAAAGGACGGCGGACTTCGGCCATGTATTGATTATCGTAACCTGAATGAAATCACAATTAAATACCGTTACCCTTTACCTCTAGTCCCAGCCGCCTTAGAACAGCTGCGCCAAGCACGTTTCTTCACTAAGCTTGACCTTCGAAGTGCGTACAACCTCGTACGTGTTCGTGAAGGTGACGAGTGGAAAACTGCTTTTTCCACAACCTCCGGACACTATGAATATCTCGTAATGCCCTTCGGACTATGTAATGCACCTTCAGTTTTTCAAGCGTTCGTTAACGACGTTTTCAGAGACATGCTCAATCGCTTTGTCATAGTTTACATAGACGACATCCTGATATACTCGCCCTCTTTCGATGAACACGTCTCCCATGTTCGACAGGTCCTTCAGCGCCTCATCGAGAATAACCTTTACGTCAAGGGCGAGAAGTGTCAGTTTCACACCACCTCAGTCTCCTTCCTGGGGTACGTCATTGGTCAAGAAGGAGTAGCTATGGATCAGGGTAAGGTCGATGCCGTTCTTCAATGGCCTCAACCCACCACGGTGAAGGAGCTCCAACGCTTTCTCGGCTTCGCTAACTTTTACCGTCGGTTCATTCGGGGTTTTAGCATTGTGGCAGGCCCATTAACCTCCCTACTGAAAGGCTCAACTAAAGCCCTTCGTTGGACTCCAGAAGCTACATCAGCTTTCCAAAGGCTGAAACAACGCTTCTCTCGAGCACCCATCTTGCACCATCCCGACCCCATCAAACAGTTTATAGTGGAGGTGGACGCCTCCAACACCGGGGTTGGTGCTGTCCTGTCCCAACGTCACGGTCAGCCCCAAAGGATGTACCCGTGTGCATTCTTCTCCTGCAAGTTATCCGACCCAGAGCGAAACTACGATGTCGGAGATCGTGAGTTACTCGCCATGAAGGATGCGTTTACAGAATGGAGACACTGGCAGGAGGGTGCCGCAGAATCATTCCTGGTTCTCACGGATCACAAAAATTTAGAGTATATTAAGACGGCCAAGCGGTTGAACGCACGCCAATCTCGATGGTCCCTGTTCTTTTCACGCTTCAACTTTCAGGTGACCTACCGCCCTGGCTCAAAGAACGGAAAAGCAGACGCTCTGTCCCGGCTGTACGAAGCCAACCTGGACACACCTGATGAACCAGCACCCATCCTACCCACGTCTCTCGTCCTGGCTCCAGTGCAGTGGGACGTCATGACCGAACTCAGAGACATAAACACCGCCAATCCTCCACCTCCTTCCTGTCCGGCCGATCGTATGCATGTTCCACCCAGCCATCGCCAACAGGTGTTGCACCTTGTTCATGATTCCCCGACGGCCGGACATCCAGGTATGGCAGCCACCCAAACACTCGTACGTAACTCTTTTTGGTGGTCCACCATGCAGGCTGATGTGGCACGGTTTGTCACCGACTGTACCATCTGCCAATCATCGAAATCTCCAAGACAACTCCCGGCTGGACTCCTGCAACCACTTCCTGTGCCTCGACGCCCCTGGACCCACATAGCTGTGGACTTTATCACCGATCTACCTTCCTCACAAGGTAACACTACCATTCTGACTATCATCGACCGTTTCTCAAAATCCTGCCGTCTGCTACCACTCCCCAAGTTACCCACAGCCATGGAAACTGCTGAGCAGCTGCTCCTGCATGTCTTCCGGCACTATGGACTCCCGGAAGACATCGTCTCAGACCGGGGACCCCAATTCACATCTAGGGTCTGGCAGGCCTTCTGTAAGGGGCTCAACATCAACGTCAGCCTCACCTCCGGTTATCATCCACAATCCAACGGGCAGGTGGAACGCCTCAACCAAGAGATCACCAGGTTCCTGCGTACATATTGTAGTCAACATCAACATGAGTGGAGCAAGTATCTGGTGTGGGCTGAATATGCACAGAACTCTCTCAGAAAGGCATCCACCGGCCTCACACCATTCCAGTGTGTCTTGGGCATCCAGCCTCCCTTCTTCCCCTGGTCCGGAGAACCATCTGAACTGCCTGCAGTGGATGAATGGTTCAGAGGGTGCGAGGAGACGTGGAGAGCCGCCCATATCCAGTTACAACATGCTGTACGTCGAACCCAGGTCCAAGCCGATCGGCATCGTCGGGTGGGTCCCGCCTTGGGTCCTGGCCAGTGGGTCTGGCTCTCCACCCGGGACCTTCGCCTACGACTTCCATGTCGGAAACTCAGCCCCAGGTTTGTAGGCCCTTTCAAGATCATCCGTCAAATTACTCCTGTCTCGTTCCGCCTGCAGCTTCCGCCTGAGTACCGGATCTCCCCTACGTTCCACATGTCACTCCTCAAACCTGCCAAGGGGCCCAGCGACACAACCCCAGACTCAGGTTCGAACGAGCTTCCCCTCATCATAGACGGCGAGGAAGCATATAGAGTCAATGCTGTCCTGGACTCTAGACGTCGTGGGGGACATCTACAGTACCTCATCGACTGGGAAGGATACGGTCCCGAGGAACGGTCCTGGGTTGCAGCCAACGACATTTTGGACCCAGCCCTCACGGCCGACTTCAATCGTGACCATCCTGACAGACCAGCTCCTCGACCACGCGGGCGTCCACGACGTCGTCAGCACCCTCGCTTCCGGAGCCGCTCGCAGGAGGGGGGCTCTGTCAGGATTCCCTCATCTGGCACTGCATCTGACCGCCAGAGGGAGCCCTCACCTGAGTATTGACTTTGGCCTCTCTCTCCTCTCTCAGCAGTCTCTCCCTCAACCAGTTCTCCTCAGCTGTTTTCCATCAGCCTCATCACCACCAGCATTTAACCTGCCAGCAGTCAACCCCTCACTGCGAAGTCATTGTACTGTCTGACATACATCTCTGAGCAATTCTGTGTACGTTATCTCCTGGTTTTGATCTGTGCCTGTCTCCTCGGTTTCCTGCTTGCCTCCTGTCTTGACCTTCGCCTGGACCTTGACCACGCCCATGTCTTGTTCTTGTCCATTAAACCATTTGCATTTGGATCCAAACGTCTCAGCCTCTTCGTCACAACGTTGAAGTTTTAGCACCAGTGTTTATATTGTTTTGGTTATGCTATCCTTTCAACAGTTGACGCAATTAACGTAATTCTAGTGGAATTTGGAGCAAAAAAAATATTGTATCATTCATTCATTCTTCGTATTAAAATAGAAAACAAAAGAGTTTGTCTTCATTTTCAATTTGAAGTCAAAATGTTAATGAATGAATGATACAAAAATTTAAAAGTGTGCTTTTCTACTCATTCAAAGCTCTTGAGCACTTTAAAACACTATAAAAAGTATTTTTTTACAAATTCAGCAGCTTCAATATCCATGATTTTTTTTATATCAACCCACACTTTGCGCAAAAATGTTTTGTTCAATTAATTGCGACTATTCAGTTATCGGTGATGGCAATGATCGTGAGATAATTTTTCCATATAGCCCAGAAGGTGAAGGCACATTGAAGTTACAGTTGAGTGTGTTTTACTTCTGTTCAGACACACTGTTGGTTTCTCTCAGGTCATCGTCGCCTACATGACTTCTGACCTGTTTGTTTGCTCGTTTCCAACTAAAAGGGGAAATAAATGATCCGGACAATATGAGTGAAATGAGTGACATATCCAGTCCCACCACTTTCTTCTGAATTATTCTTTCAAGTCTAAAGATCAAATAAAGGCGGAGCCTTCGTGGCACCTGTCCTCCAACTGAGCAGCTTTGATCTGCTGTGGATGCGCATGAATCAAACAAGGCGCTCTGATCCATGATCAAAATGACCATTGGTTTAAAATGTTTGGAATGACCAGCAGCTGAACCCGCACCACATTCCTCACGTCTGCTCTCTGCCTCCATCCATCCACGCCGGCGGCTAGAAAACGAGCCGCCGGCCGTCATGTGACCTCAGAACGAGAGCGTCATCACTGAGCTCCGCGGCTCCAAACAGCCTGGAAGTTTCAAGAGAAACGCTTTAGAACGACATCCTGCTGCAGTAAAAAGAGAGCCAGAAGGAGGAAGGGAGGGAGGAGGGTGTTAAAAGGAAGAGCAGAAACTAAAATATGGAGATGACTCTGATCATTCCTGTGAATTTCTGCAGATGCTACACAGAAAAGTGGCAGCAATAAAGAGCTCCAACATGACTCATGATGATCATCATCATCCTGAAATGAGCTTGACAGGAAAAACCAACATGTGTGAATGAAGACGACATGATATATTTAGATTAAAAGAGCTGGTAAAAAGGTGGAGAATAGAAAGAACAGAAAGTTTTTGTTCTTTGATTTACTCTAATTTTTTAATTGACAACAAAATAAACGTTCTTCGAGATGCTTTTCTCCTTCAATATCTACTGGATTTACGCTGATCGCATTAATGGTTGAAAAGCTACATTATTTTAAAGATTTTGGCGATGCCTCAGGTGTTAAAAGCTTAAGAGAGAGAGTGAGCAGGGAATTCTGGGAGGACTTGTGTCCCATTTAACAAATCAGGGGTATGAATGGAAAACAATAAAAATGATATAATCATATTCATAGATTCTATATATTATATGTATATAATATATATACAATATATAATATTATAATAAATATTATAATGTATATATAATTTAATATAACGTATGTATATGCATATATATATATATATGTATATATATTCATATGATTATTTTCAATAATAGACTTTTTCTCGGTACAGGAACGAGTCTATCGTGATAGACTTTTACTTTGAAGGGCCTGAAAGTGACACTTGCCAGTAGCGAGCATTTTCACCTCTTTGGCGAGTAAAAGTTATGACGAGTTAATATTTGCATCTTATGATGCTTTTTAGCTCTCATTTCAGTACATTTTTTTGGACCTCTCCACTTCTATTGAGATATACAAAAATGTCATATCGCCCCGCCCTTATCGGGGTCATTTCTGACATCATCTCATACATCTGAAGATTTGGTTCTTTCATCCCATCACTGTTTTTTTCTTTCCTTCTGAAGAAACGGCACCTCTGCAAACCGAGCATGAAAATTCTTCTGCATTATTTAGGCCCTTTCATCCTTCCACTCAGGCATGAAGCAGAAATACACAAACAGAGATGGAGAAGGTCGGCTCGGAGGAGGTCGCCGCCCGCTCTGTGTGGGAGGAGCTTCGGTCGAGAACAAACGCTCAGACGTTGGTGGGGGGTGAGGAAGAACATTGGGACCTTGGAACTTTCTCCATGCATGTTTCATGCAGAAATGCAACAATCCGTTGATGTCAAGCAGCCCCTCCCCCAAAAGCAAAAAAAAACCCCCCCAAAACAACGACAGCAGAAACCCAGAAGCTCCTCCTGATTCGCTCATTACGCAGTGGATCCTGTACGCCTGAAGCAGCCCCCCTATTTATGGCCTCTAGGGTTCTGTGTTCCTGCTCCTGACAGGGATGCTGCTGGGGGGGGTGTCAACTTGTCTGAAACTAATAAAGCAGAGAGCCAAAGGAGAGAGTGAACAGGTGTAAAGAGAGCTCCGCTCTGAATGGATGCTCGCTGGGTTTAATGCACGTTGCCATGGAAACAGCCCAAAGTTCAGGCCGAGGCAAACACAGGTGAGTGTTTGTCTGAGAGAGACTTTCCCTTTTTTCTGATGGCTGTGGGTTTAAAGCAGCACGCAGGACGTGGCGGGAGCGTAATGATGGAGATCTGTCAGAGTGACGAACCGCACTCCGGCCGCCGTCGGTGCGTGAGCAGCGCCACAGCGGCCTCATTCTTCCCAATCCACAGAAGCATGCCGGCACAAAGAACATTTCTCCTGCTCTCAGCTCAGTTTGTCAGTGTTGAGGGGTTCATTGGGATGCAGGTGAGAGTGAGATGATCACCGTAAATGAAAGCCTCTTTGTTAGTCTCTATTTTTAACAGTTAAACAAACAAAAAGAAAACTGTTGGATCCAATTTCATGAAGTTTTATTTCTTTTTGGTGCTTTTTCTTTGCCTTTTTCAAATCCTAACCAGTTACTGACCTCTAGAGAGAAAGACTTTTCAGACAAGTTAAGCGTTTATGCCAGGGATCTCAAACTGGCAGCCCGAGGGCTAAGTCGATGTCAGCTAAGCAATATCTTCTGCATGTTCACCCTTCGTTGATGATAGCTTTCTATTTATGCTTAAAACTTTGCATCTGCTATTGTCCTTGGATCTGGTCGTCAGAGAAGTCCTTAGCAACAGTTGCTAGCATTGTTAGCGCCTGTCGTTTCACAGGACATGCAGAAGATATTGCTTAGTAGTACGTAGATAAAAACAAATATTCAATAAACTTGTTCAGTAGACATAGACATATTCACCAAAGATATAGGCAGTGGATGCAAAAACATATTTTTGGAGCTACTTTGGGGCAATAAATACTTAAATACCAAATAAAATATTTTAAAAATTATATTGGTGCTTGGCTAAAAGAGATTTAAAATCTCCAAAACTTTTTGCTCTTCTAAAATAAACTTAATTATTTTTAACTTCAAATTTTTAAGTTTTGAAACTCTAAATTTCAATTACACCTTTTTCAGTCTCAATTTTTTTTTTTTTTTTTTGGTTTTTGTTTCAATTTTGATTGTCCTATATGTTTGCCGCGCCACAATGGGGCCAAAAGTTTTGAAACAAAAATTTTCAGATTGAAAATCAAACAAGAAAAAGAGTTGAAAGCTTTGAAACTGAAAAAAAAAATGAAATTGAAATTGTGAATTTTTAAATCTAAAAAACAGAACATTTAATGCTGAAAATTATTTCTTTTTTAGAATAACAAAAAGCTTTGGATATTTTTTTTTGGTCAAACACCTACATTTTCCTTAAAAGTGTTTTATTTGGGTTCCAAATATTTCTGGCCCCGATTCGTTCCCATACATACGGCCCAGCCTCAGCCAGTCTGCCTTCACCGGCCCCAAGGTAGATTGAGTTCGAGAACCCAGATTTATACCATTTACTCCTCTTAATTATGAAAGAGATTGAAGTTTTACTCCAACAGATGACATTAAATGGGTCCATCAGGGTGAGTTTGTGTGCATTAAAGTGTTGAAGAACTTCAGAGGAACATTTCAGTTAAACATGGACTCCAAGGGAGGACAAAAAAAGTGACTCCACTTCTCCTGCAGCTCCACCTGCTACAAACTCACTATTGTTTACTGTCTGTCTGCAGCTTAATCTATTTGTAAAGTGTGCTTGTGTGCAAATATATTAAGATGGAATATGAAAAGCACACTTCCTGTTGCGTCATGCTAACATAAAGTCCTCGTCTGTCAGACTGGTGTAGGACGATCAGCACACATTTCTGAGACTAAAAACCTTTATTTGTGGAAGTTTAATGAGTGTTAATGTGTGCTGGAGCTGCACAGCTGAGCACTGAACAGAGCTGTGCAGGTTTCCTGTTTCTGAGGGAGCTGGGAGCGTTCTGCTGCTTTCACAGAGAAACACCTGAGTGATTTCCTCCAGAGCAGGTGAGGCGACGCAGTTGAAGCTGCAGGAATTTCTTACTTCTGCGCCGCTGGTTCAACCTGTTTCTGTTGCATATAATGCTGCTGTTGTTTTCTCCATGGTTGTTTGCATACCTGTGATATCAGATGCTGTGGTGGTGGTGGGAGGGGCTGCTTTATTTTAAGTAGTTACAGAACAGCACTGATGCTCACCGTCCCGGCATGTTTCCTCTAAGTACAGGGAAGCTTGAAGTGTATTGAAATGTGTTCATGCAGCTAACTCTGACAACAAAAGGAGACGGAGAAATCACTTTAGACAGACGTGAACACAAACCACACGGTGTCCTGTTTCCATCTGCGGTTTCCTGACAAAAAGAAATGCGTTTTTAGCTGATTTGCAATGCTAACTAGTAGGTTACTTTGTATATGTTCCGTGTGCTGCTTCATTCGTTTGGGAATTGTGTGTGTTTGTGAGTCTGTGTGTGATAATTAATGGCAAGTAGCTTTAGATGTCAATCCTATCCGACAAACAGAATGGTCCAGAAAAAAGAGACAACAAAAGCGAATCAAAATCATTAAGGAAACTAGATAAACACAAGACACTTTATGGTCGTACAAATAATTCCTTAAGAGACGAGATTTTGATTACCAAGTTCAGCGGTTGGCAACCTTTAAGAGTAAAAGAGCCATTTAGTCTCAGTTTCTACCTGAAGGAGCCGTATAGTCTTACTTTAGCCTTTAAGAAATTTGGATTTGCATTCATGATTTATTTTTTTAATGATATATGAATTATGTCTATTTTTTGGCTTAAAAAGGAAATATATAAAAAGTAACTAGCATCTCTTAAAATTTAATAAAAAAAAAACAAACTTATTTTCAAAATAAAAGACATTCTGTGCCAAACAGGATCGTCTCAGTGCAGCTCTGGGCGGCTAGTAACCAATGTTGTGTTGCATAAGATAAAATGTGATTTAACTCATGAAGACAACTTTTTACCAAAGTTTTGCTTTGCCTATAAAATCTGTGCATTCTATATGTAGCACTGAAGGTGACAAACGAGACGTTTTCAGGTCAACAGGGATGTAAAAACCTACGTAGTTTATCATCTATGTGCACCTCAGCCATCAAATTATAACTTTAACTAATCTAATTTAAATCCTAAATTGCTATTTCCTTTTTTCTTTCACTGGTCCTCAGGACATGTCCAGTACCGGTACCCTAACCTACGCCCGGTACCGGAACCGGTTTCGAGTTAGGCTACCCTTACTGGGTTTGGGTACTGGTGAGCTTCTCGTTGCGGTACTGGACCGGTTCTGGTTAGTGGCCCGGAGGCTATCTATTAGGGATGTGAATCTTACAACAAGTCACGATTCGATTCGATTCCGATTCTTGGGGTGCCGATTCGATTCTAAAACGATTCTCGATTCTCGATTCAGACATTTAAAACACAAAGGAAAAATTTTAATAAAAAAAGGGAATGTATTTATGATACTGTGCAAACTTATATTATTCAGACCCTCAAGGATTTCACAGATTTTTATGATTGTTCTGGCCCAAAATGGCCGATGTTGCAGCAGCTTTTGTAAAAAGTTCCAATGTGTTTGAATCTATACATATTTTTAAAAGCGCCTAAAAATTTTAATTATGAAATACAAATCATATTCTCATGTTCCAATTCTTTTTATTATGACATATGCACAAAGTAAATACAGCACAGCATCATCCCCTTGAGCTGTCATTTAACTTGAATAGAACTGTCAAACATAAAATGAACTTTGGTCTTTCCTGCTAACATAACCCAAACATGTGTTGATTTAAACATATTTTAGAATAAAATATTTCCAGATTTCCAGTGAAAAATCATGAACAGAAGAATCCTCAGATGTTCTTAGAATCGTCCTCTTTCTCTATTTCTAAAGCATCACTGCTGAGTTGCTGGTAGAGGAAGACAAAGGCTTTGAGGAGTTGATCTGGTTTTATTGATCTGCTCTGTTTTAAAGAAGCTTCTCTCAGGTGTCTGTAGGTTTGTTGTGGAGAAGGTTCTAGATGGAATTCTTTTCCTGCAGACTCTAAATTCTTCCTCTCCAGTTAAAGTGAAATGGTCCCAGATTTCCAGAGTCTCTCTCTGTATTTCTATTCATACTCGGTATCTGTTGTGCAGCAGCTGTGCCCCGCGCAATATAACAGACTGATCTGTACCTGCGCCCCCCCCCCCCCCGCGTGCGCGCCCGGGGACAGCGCACCTTCACCCCCGCGTGCACGCAGCGAATGCTCACCTGCGGGGTGACCGTTCACGCGCGTTATGAAGAGAAAAAGTGTGAGAGGACTATAGAACGATAATTAAAGAGAAGCACGACCGAGTCGGAAGGAAACGGTCACGTGGTCATCCATGACTGTTGTCACGGTAGATTGATATCAATAAAGTTGCGGTGAAAATAAAAAGCTGCAAGGTGCGCAACAAATCTCGGGGTTTGATTGGATTTGCATTAAAAGTTGTTATCGAAACATCAGGAAATCCTGGAGGGACGGGTGATTTCAACAGTATGAAGGCAGAGAAAGACTTTTCAAACTTTAAGCTCCGGTGATGGGACGAGATATGAGCGCGAGCACAGTGTTCCCGAAGTATCTGATTTAGCAGATTTTACACACTGCACGTCATGTCAAGCTCCTTACCCCAGGATTTGTGGAATCCGAAGTGAGCCCATACATTTGCCAATTTATAACGGGACAGGAGGAGTCTTTTTTTTCTCTCATGTTGCGTTGCGCGCTCTCAGTAAGCTCCGCTCGCCTCCAGGGAAAACAAACTACGGTAGCCGTTTCGGGACAAACATTACGGCTTGCAAGTAAGCTAGCAGGTTCGAGCCATTAAATAAAACATATAAATGCAGGAATATGGCGGGAGGGGGCGAATCGATTCTTGGAAATTTAGAATCGATTCTGAATCGTTAAAAATGAGAATCTAGATTCGAATGTGAATCGATTTTTTCCGACACCCCTACTATCTATCATAGGACCGAGTATCCTACATGTATGTATTAATCATGACGCATCAAACATGGAGCTCTACTACATTTGATGTGTTCCAAACATGTTTTATACCTGTCCGGCACATATGTTTTTCCATAGGTTGGGCTTAATTTAGTCTCAGATCAGTTGAACATCTCACTGACCTGGTTCTTATCCAGTCTGCAGCTATTTTGCTCTTTCTGTGTCTCCACTCTCCTTTCTGCTATCGAGCTCATTCTCTTCATCTGCCACCTCCCTTAAATATTCATCTCTGGTTCTCCACTCCTCTAACAACATACTTTTCTGCTTCAATCAAGTCAAGTCTTAGGTTGTGATCAGGTTTTTGTCTCTAACCTCGATCTTTGGATTGATTTAGATTTTACTCTGGGTTCTGGATTTTTGGGTTGTGCATCTATAATCTGCAACTTTTGTCTAAAAGGGCAAAATCTAGCGCTAAATCTGGACACAAATGCCTGAGATGACATTCATAGCATTTCATTGTTATCCTCTTTTTAATCATTTCTAAAGTTCACTTAATGCGTTTCTCATCGATGGCTAGAGGTCTAAATCACCACCGATAGCAGCTCTTGAAGGAAAAAGGTTAAAAAAAATCAGTCTGGCCTTGCTTCACTGATAACCTCCCCCTGACATGATCTCAGAACCTGTGATGTTAACACAACACCCCCACACACACCTTAATTTCAGCTCTGATCTCATCACCCCCATCATTAACAAACAGGGTGAAGTCTCACCTCTGACCTGGCACAAGAGCAGATTCATTCATGAAGGGGTCAAAGCAGGAGTTTCTGAAACAAACTGACGGGAAAAGCGGCTGCTGGTCCTCTGAGCTCAAGACTTCACCGCTCTTCCTAAATACACCAGAACAAAGTAAGCTGCAGCCACATTTTCAACCACATTACATCTTAAGAGCACAGTTTTACTGAGTCACTTTCTGTTCCTTAACTGCCTGATGTCCATTTGCTGCAGCTGAAAGAGAAAGTGGACACTTAGGCAGTGCATTTATCACAGAAAGAAATGTGTTTACAGAGGCTTTGAGCTTTTGCAGTGTTTCAACTCAAATTGTATTAGAACCAGACACAAAAGCACTATTACCAGCCATCATCTTCCCTCTGTCTGTACAATAAATGCAGAACATTATATTATGAACTTTACCATGAGCATAGAAACTACTGAAGTCCCCGTCTCGGACACAAGGAGCTTCAGCTGCCCAATGCTTCACTAAATAATCAGCAAAAAGTTGGATTTTGATTTAATCGAATTCTCAACTCTACATTTTCTTTTTGTGCTTAGAAGTTTTCCAGCAGGTTTATTACTTTAGACAGGAACTAAGCACAGCTGAAAGACCACAAAACTAGATCAAGCTCAGGAAGGCAGAGGTCACACACAAGCATGGGAGTCAGAGTCCAGATGAGGGTCAGGGCAGGCAGCAGGCGATCAGAGATAAAGCTGGGTCAGAAACAGTAGCGCAGGGTGGAACAAACAATCCTTTGCACTGAATAAGGCTCTATGCAATGCTTAAGAAGCAGGTGGTTGATTGTCTAATTGGAGACAGCTGAGCAGCATCCAGGAATTGTGGGCTGGGGCTGCTGGGAGCTGAAGTGAAGTCAGTAGACAGGAGACTCCTGAAAGTTTTAGATTGTGTCCAAATTCCCTCCCTAGTCTACAATTAATTCATTAGATGGGGGATTCCCCATTTTTTAGGGAATCTACAATTCCAAAATCCAGGAATCCCGAGGGGTCTCTGGTGACACGCAAGATGGCGCCAGAATCAATCTCTCGCCAGAAGCAAAAATTTTGCAACTTTAGCCAGTCGCATAAGCAGAAATTTCCTAAAGTTTAGGAAACCCTTTGAAAAATGATATTTTAAAAACTTTTCAGAACTATCAGCTTTTAAGCTTTTAAATGTGAATAAACTGTAACTGTCTAGCATTTTAGTGTGCAAACGGGACAGAGAATGTTAATCATTTTATTTCTTTCAAGTCAATATTAATAAGTGTTCAAATTTGTTTAACTACACCCGTTTACCTCAGGAGAATAAGCTGGCGAAATGCTACTTTTTTTTCACTGTAAATCACCTGTTTTTCTCTGGGACGGAAAGTGTCCCAAAGAAAAAACTTCTGGTTATTCATTTTCAGGCGCCACATTTTTCTCTGTGGTCAGATTCTCTTCAGAATCCTGACAATTTCGCAGAAGTCTCTGCAAAAAATTAGACTGCGTCCGTTCTCACTTGGTTGGCGAACATAGACCTCAATGAAAAAGGTTTTATTTTAACAAATGTGCCTTTATTTTTTAGGCATCATCAGAACATAGTGGATTTATACATAGGTGACGTTATATGTGCAGTTTAGAGAAATAAAGTAGTGAGGATGTGTCCAAAGTGTGTTCAAATCCAGGGCACCACATAGTCCTGAGTATATAATCTTTTAGGGGTTGGTGAGGGAATTCAGATATAGCCTTTGTCTTTCTCCCCTTCTCTTCTTTTCTCTTCTATCTTCTGGTCTCACTCTCTGTACTGAAATTAGCATTAAAACAAAGATTTAATTGCCATAAAATAAGTAAAACACAGCACTTAATACATCATAGACTTTAGTCTCCAGACCCTAGAATGGCATTCTCAGCTGCTCTGTTTGTGTCGTCAAACACAGAAATCTTCTGAAATATTAGAATCCACAGAGCATGCATGGAGTTCTGTCATCCAGCTGACACTTCAGACTGCTTTGTGTGAAATAATATTTCCTCTGTTTGATCAAAGATCAAATGAAATGACCAGATTTACATAACAAAAGCGCTCAAGATGTCCTCCCATGAAGCACCTGTCTCCATCCCTGAGGCAGCACGTTTTACCGCTGACAGCCTCACATGAGTCCATGCTGCAGCACCACTGAAGTGAAAATGTGTTTAGTGGAGCCAAGTCTTTATGACTCTGGTACAGGTCAGCTCTGAACATCCTTGACCAATAAAGTTTTTAGTCTTTCTTTGAATCTGCTCTTGTTTGAGGCGACGTCCACTCTGTTAATCGGACGAGGCTAGCTACTCTGCTCAGACCGCAGCATTCTGCACAGGAATTCCTGGACCCCGGCCAATCAGAGGTCAATATTTTTGTTTGGTTTAGGCCATGACATAACCTTTAAGTCTCACTCTGATCATATTTTGATCTATTATAAAAGTGTTTCATGCGGTATTTTAACTATGATTATGCTGTCTTAAGCTACATTTTTTCACCTCTGGTTGTGGGCGGGACTGTTGGTGTGGAGCAACCCCGCCCCCTTCCCCTCCCAGTTGTTGAAAGCTCTTTCGCTACAGCCCCTCACACTCCAACCTAACATTACTGGTCCAACAAAAAAAAAAAAAGGCAATCAATATCAGAACAATCCAGTCGTACAGTTTTGATCCAAATTCCATCTTAGACGAGAAAAACAAAGACGTTCATGTATCTACATGGATAAATGGGGCGGGGCAAGAAGCTTGCTGATAGCAACTTTTTCAATTGACTTATTGTCATCTGCTCCTGGTTAACAACTATTTAAATAAAGAAACACTCAAATTTAAGCTCAATATTCTTAATATTTATCCTTTATTATCAGAAAAAGGCCACAAAAACATTTTAAACCACAATTTTTATTGGTTTGGGTCGTCAATGTTTGTCTGCAAAGGATACTTTCAGGGACTCTTACAGTGCCTCACCTGTCGTTATTCTCACCTGTATAATGATAGAATACTAAAAATCACTAGCTATAAATGCAATTTCTCTGTAGGATTTAATTAATTTAACTCATTTTTATCATCAAAGTTGTTGTATTTTATGTAGTTTCTGTTCAGTTATGGTTTAGTCTGCCTCATGTTAGACTGAGCAGTGCCATACATTTTGCTAACTCAGCATATAATATAAAGCTTTGCTAAAATGTTATTGATACATTCTTGATATTTGCATTACATGTCCTCACTTTCCATTTAATAGATGATGTATTTAATGCTTTTCTGTCCTTTATTACATTTTTTGGATTAGAGATAGTTGGACTGTGTGTGTTGTGTGTTCATGTTTTGCTCCGATTGATTGCAAATATTTAATTTGTTGTTTTTCAGCTCCAAAAAAACTTCTAATTTGACACTCGAACAAAACGTGAAGACCAAAGCTGGAGCTTCAGGGCTTCAAGTTACAGAGTAAAAACGGTTTCAAAATGCTTCTAAAACGGAAGGAGGACTCACACAAAGACCTTCGTCCTGAAGAAGAGAGGTGAGGACTTCACTTACACACATCCGCCGAGGTCTGTGGCATGAAGCATCCATACAGTTTGAAAGGAGGCTGATTGAGATGTGAAACACATGGGTATCTGGTTATCATCTATGTGCCCTGACTCTGCAAGAGTCTCACCACACGTCACTGTTTCAGACTCGCAGAGATTTCCTTCTTTTTCAGACCTCAATCAGCTGGGCGCACTGGTGTGACCTGACATTTTTATAGGTCGCACCCCAGAATCCATTCAGTAACGCATCAAGCAGCTAAGCCACACCCACACAGCCCTCCAACCACCCGTCAGAGGAGCTCTTCATAGTCTGCAACAATGGGAAGAACGAAGGACAGAAACCACAAAAGGAGGAACCAAAGAGGATCTGAGGTGGAAGCAGGAACTCACTGACGGTGACGAAGATGAAGTCTAAATGAGTTCAAGAAATCTGGAAACCTAAATCCAACTACGTCTAAAAGTAAATGATTGTCCTGTTGTTGCAGAAAAGATGCTGAGATTATGAATGATGTGGGAGTCTGAGCCTTCATCGTGTCACAACGTCAATGACTGACAGCCCCCCCACTCCCAGCTTCCAAAAATAAACCCAAAAGATAAACTGAAGCAAACCCAAATCCCACTCACTGCTCCCGTCGCAGCAGAGGAAAGCAGCTGAAAACATAATCTCCCCGTGTTCGCCGTCTGCTCACCCCGACCTGCCAACAGCAGCAGCTGCAGGCGGCACAGATGTCCCTGAGACCCCCCCCTCCCAATAAATACACCCTAATCCAGAGCAAACACCGCGCAGCCAATCTTATTGGATGATAGCAAACAGGGACGACCTGTTTTCAAATCCTGCGTCTAAAAGACCCAATCTGGACATGTGGATGTTTGCTCCCTCATCTGCGTCTGCAGGTGCTCAGCATCAGCATCCGTGACATCCCTGCTGAAGGAGAAGGATGCTGACAGGAACCTTCAGAGTCTAGATGCTCTAGGGTCACCATCACCATTGTCTGTCCGAGCTAATCAAACTAAATCTCAGTCCAGAGTTCTCCTGGAACACTGCAGCCTCTGGAGCAACGGAGGACACCCCCTTTCTGACAGATGTCCAGTCAAGATGTCCTGCACAGCAAACACAGCTGCTTTCATTCACAGGAAACTCAAAGTGCTTCACATAAAAGCAAATAAAATACACATTAAAAACAGGACTTTTACTCAAAATAAGTACCCCTCCCTCACCTGTTCCTCGTTCAGTTCCCCCAATATTTGACGACAAAACTGAACAAAGACTTAAGAATTGCAGCTCTAAGGAAACAGTCTTGTTCAGTGCAGAAACGATATTACAGATCTATTTTAAGGCCTTACCTGACCATGGGTGTCCTCACTCTGGCGGGGACGCAATTTTGGAGGTACATAGCACTTAGTCAAAATGTCAGTCAGTTTTTTTAAGTCTTGCAATAAAGATTGGGAGATATAGTTCATATTCTAATCCAACACATTCTCATTCTCAAGTCATCACATAGTGACGTTTGGTTAAGAATCAATCCGCGTTATTCTTTGATGTTTTGGGTGTCCCCAACTTTTCATTTTTTGACAATCTGACTGTTCCCATTTGATTTCAGGTCCCCAGCCTCCGGGCTGCAAACCAGAACCGGTCCAGCACCGGTACCCTAACCCAACATGGGACAAGATGCGGTACCGGACCTGAACCGGTACCGGGCGTAAACTGGATGCGACCCAGTACCAGGTTAAGGTTAGGGTACCGGTACCGGTACCTAACGTGTCCCGAGTACCACATCCGGTACAGCGTCCTGAGGGTTGCAGACCCTTTATTTTACAAACAGTCAGCACGTCAAAAAACTACGACTTGGGGACACCCAAAACATCAAAACGTGTCGTGGAGGGGTTTAAATTAAATTTCAACATGTGACAATTTGGGGATGAATCTAGGGCTGGGTTGATAAAATCAAGTAATCAATTTTAATTGATTTAAACTTAACAGATCAATAATCGATTCATAAAAATATGTATTAATTTTAGCACATAAAGCTAAAGTCCGCTTAATGCTAATGTTTAATGAAGTTTCCCATAGAACGGCTAATGCTAACGCTCAGTCGACCTTAACATACATTACAGACAAAAAGAACATCTTTATAAATTCACAGACATGAATTTTCTAACCTTTTTAAGGAAATATTTTTAAAGTAACTATTTGTGGTTTAAAACTTTTTTTTTTTTTCTCATGCTGTCTTCTTCTGGAATAAACTGTAATGCTATAGCACGATCACCACCTATTGGCCAAACTGAAACTCCTTCCAGGAGAAGCAGATCAATGTTTACAATGTTAACGATCTGAACATTTTTTTAGAACTTCTCCTTTAGAGAATCCATGTAACACTGGATGATATTAACAATCTCAGTATTTCACTGAAACATTTTACAGTATGTGAACTCAGTCTGATTAATATACATATATGCAAATTACATAATAGATTATTCATGTATTTCTAATAAAAAAATATATTAATGTCTAGACTCAAAATTTAATTGAATTGAAAAATCGAAAGAATCTAAAAAAAATTAGAATAGAATCGATTTAGGCTCTTACAAATTGAATCAAATCATTTCTGAGAATTATAATCGATATCCAGCCCTGAATGAAAACGTGTTGACACAACAGCCCCACACTATCACACTTTCACCTCCATGTCTGACTCTAAATGTCTGTTAGTTTGAGTCCAGATGTGGAGGACGTCTTCCAGCTTGTTTTTCTGTCTCATTAGTCTACTGAACATATGTTCAACAGTTGTGTATCTGTGTGTATCTATGTATGTATACACATCTTTGCATGTGTTTGCATCAAGGTCACATTATTAAATAAACCTTGAGATGTTTTTGCCGCATTATTACAAGCATGTTTTTCTCCAAGCAGATCTTTCAACAACACACGAAAAGAGTTTCTGGACAGAAACTTCTCTCTGAATGTCTATACGGATTCAAAAAAATCTATTTAAAAATCTAAAGAATAAAAAAGTAAATACTTGTACTGCGCTTTTCTACCTTCTTGAAAGTCCCAAAGTGTTTTACAGACACAGTCCCATTTACACACACGTTCACACACTGATGGAAGATAAAGTTGAAATAATTTACTTGTACTGAAAGGAAATGATTACCCATGAAGCATTACAGTAATAAATAAACCAAAATATATTTCAGGGCATCTTCTATAAAAGTGGGGAAACACGTAGAAAATTTGACTTCTCTACATTTATTTCCTTAACCCTTTAACTAGTGTTTATGTTATTGGATTTACTGTAATTGCTTAATTGTTTAATTCTAGTAGATTCTGAAGGAAAAAAAGTGTCTTGATTTTATGTATATGAATCATTGATGAGGTCTCAGGTGTTAAAGGGTTAAAAAATGAATTTTTTACTGTCAGTTTTCATGAAAATATTCTTCATGAAGTCTAGTAAGCTGAAATTGTGTGGAGCCAAATTGGGGCCAATATTATTTGAACACCCCCCCCTAAAAAAACAAACAAAAAAACACATCTTGAACTTGACCAAAAAAAAAGGAAAATGTCTGAAACTTTGTGCTATTCTTAAATAAACGTAATCATTTTCAGCTTCAAATGTTCTGATTTTTAGGTTTCAAATCGGAAAATTTCAATTTCAAATCTTTTTTTTTTTTTACTTTCAGCTCTTTTTTTCTTTGGTTTTAAATCTGTAAATTTCAGCACCAGAACTGAAGTTACCACCCTCATCGATTCTGATTGGTCCTCGTGTTAGCCCCACCCCAATGCGCAATGACAGGAAAAAAAGATTTGACACTGAAAATTTCAGATTTGAAACAGAGAAAAGAGCTGAAAATAAAAAAAAAGTTTGAAAGTTAAAAAAAAGTTTTGAAATGGAAATTTTTAGATTTGAAACATAAAAAACAGAACATTTAAAGATGAAAATAATTAAGTTTATTCTAGAATAGCAAAAATTGTTTTTTTTCTTAAGTTTTAAATCTGTAAATTTCAGCACCAGAACTGAAGTTACCACCCTCATCGATTCTAATTGGTCCTCGTGTTAGCCCCACCCCAAAGCTCAACAGGGAAAAAAAGATGTGAAACCGAAAATTTCAGATTTTGAACCGAGAAAAGAGCTGAAAATTTAAAAAAAAAGAGTGAGAAGAGTTAGAAAAAAGGTTTGAAATTGAAATTTTGAGATTTGAAACAAAAAAATACAAAACATTTAAAGCTCAGAATAATTACGTTTATTTTAGAATAGCAAAAAGTTTTGGACATTTTAATTTTGTTGGCCAAACACCAATATTTTTTTTAAGTCGTTTCATTTGGGTTTCAAATAATATTGGCCCCGATTTAGCAGTATAAAATTTTCCAAACCTAATTTGAAAAAAACACCATTCATGTTTAATTTTCTATATTTTTGAAAATTTAGCAATGAAAGAAAACAATGTTTGACTTAAATGAAACATTAAACTTCAAGCTTCTCTAATAATGTTGGAACATAAAAACTGTGTGTCTAGTGTGTCTTCAGGTAACCGCACACATGCACGGTGTGAAGACGCTCAAAGGGATCCTTTGATTGGTGCTTGAGCGGAACAGTTGATCATCATCAGCGTTTATCCTCACAGCTGGAATCCCTCTGAATGTTTGGAGAAGAAAATATGAGGCGGCCGTAGGACGTTTTCTGAGGCGTTTGCTGCTGCTGCTGGGCTTCATAAAGCTTCTATGAATAAATAACAGTTTTTATTGAAACACTGCCTAATAAAAATGGAAGTTTTCATCTTTAGTTTCTGGTGCCGAAGCATCCGTGATGAAATTTGTCTGTTTTTCCATGTAAAACCATATCGACAAGCCAGATCACCATTACATGACAGAAAAGCCTGCTAACGTCTGAGGCAGACTCGGGGCCAATGAAAGCTGTGTACCCCTCCCCAACGGGGGGTACGCACTCCTGCCAGCATGGATGGAGGGAACAGAAACAGATGGAGGCACTGAGAAGACGGGAAGAAGATGGCAGGAACACACGGTGGAGGGTAAGAGACGGAACGGTATTGAACCGGTGTCATGAGTGAATGAGTCATAGGAGCGAAGAAGGTCTCTAATCAGCCTCATAGAAGTGCTTTACAAGCTGATCAAATGTTTTTCTGTGGGCTGGTTTCCCTTCCCAACGGTCTCCAACCCCCTGAAGCCTGAAGCCTTTATTAAACATTTCTCACAGGAGAACAAATAATTCTGTCGGCGGCAGCTCCAGCAACTGTGAAGCCAAAACTGTAGGATTACTGAAATGTACCAAAGTGTCCTGCTTATCTCTGCCAGCAGACCAGAAGAGGGATCTGGAATTATCCCGCTAAAAAGAATCATTTCAGCCCAGTTCAACCTGGAAATTGATTCAAGAGAGAAAGTGCTGCTTTTTGACAGGATAAGTATCATTCTTTGAAACTGCGGAAATGTTCCCTTGAAGTGACAACACTTTTCTAGTCAATTTAAAGGAGCAGTGCGAACAACATGTTACATGAAATCATGTAGTATCCAGAGCTGATGGTGTTTATTTGTGTTGTGAGTGCTGGTGTTTGCTGCTCGTTCAGCTGAGCTGACACAAAACCAAAACGCTCGCAACATTTCAGCACCAATTCATTCGTCAATAAAAGCATTTGTTTTTCCTGCACCAGGACAGAGAGCTCTCGTGCTCATCAAGTTCTGTTTGGTCGCCCAATGATGAAAATGGCAGTGATGTGCTGCTGTGATCTATCCTCTCTGCTGTCTGCTGAGCGCCACGTACACAATTAGGTCTGCTCGCCATTGGGTCAATTTTGGAAATTAGATAGAGAGATAAGATCTGCACTATAAAGCACACTTGAAAGCCTTCATCTTTTTCAAAAAGACAACAGTTGCCTTATTTACCGGTTGATTCTGGTTGTGTTTACTGATGTTGAAGCAATTTTGAGAGGTACTCAGCACGTAGTCCAAACGTCTAAGTGTTTTTCAGTACTCGGTGTTACACATTTGGTGTCCCCAGCTCATCGTTTTTTGATGTGCTGGCTGTTCCCATTAAATCCCAGGTCCCCAACCTGTGAGCCGCGAATCAGAACCGGTCTAGTACCGGGAATGTAGAGCACACCGGTACCCTAACACCATACGGGTTCACGTCCGGTAACGCATCTGATACTAGTTTGGGTCTGGTACGTGCTAGCATGTAGCTGAAATACTAGCTAAACTCCAAAATGGACTAAAAAAAACTGAAAAAAAGCCCAAATTAGCCAAAACTGCTAGCATGTAGGTGAAATAGCGAAATTCCAAAGTGAACTTAAAAAAGCCAAAAAAGCCTAAATTAGTTGAAACAGCTAGCATGTTGCTGAAATATTAGCTAGACTTCGAAATAGCCTAAAAGAAATCTTAGTAAATGCCAAAATAGTCCAAAAATACAGCAGAATGTCCATTTTCGAAACTTTTAAACCATAACTTTTTTTACATAGTTATGAATAATAAAAAGCCAGGAATGTTATTCCCATATTATATACAGGATATACATGTATGTGTATATTAATATTCAGATTTTACTCTTTATAAAAATATATATATTTTAAATTATACAAGTTAGAAATGAGTGCTAGATAACATCCGGCCATTGATTACAATAAGATCAAATTATCTGGAGGGCCAGATATAATTACCCTATAGTAACACTATAGAAGTAACACTATAAAAGTGGAATATAAAACAAAGGAGAGGCAACTGGTGATGAGATGAATGTGTTGATGGACATTGTACTTTTACAGTAGAGACTGAACCTGAAGGACAGTTTGAACAATGAATTTTCTGTTCAATCAAAGGTTTTTTAGACAGGATTTTTCAAAGTTTTACATTTTCCACTTCTATACCACTATTCTATTCTTCCTTGGTGACAGTAAATGAGAACTGGACTGAGTGAATGTGATGTCACCCAAAAAATGGTTAAGTTCCAGTCCTAGCCAAATTAAGTTATTTTAGAGGCCATTTTTTTGTGACGCTGCTGGTTTGGGCCAGAAATTGTCAGTAAACAGTAACTGGTACAAGTCGGTCTGAGTCGCTGTTTCTATGGCAACCACTCTCACCAATCGGGATTGAGCGTCTTGGAAGTCCGCACCCCTACCACATTGAAGGGGACTCGGGAGGATCCGTCAATCATATACTTTTGAATGTTCGATGTAAGAACATCTACTTTTATTGAGGCATCTGATTGGTCAGTTTATAACTTGGACAACTTACACTACAGAACAAAAATGTAATAAAAAAATAAAAAAGTATAATCAAGAACATGTTTAAAAAAAGTTACCAGAGAAAGAATGGTCTTTTTGACTATTCTATTATTTCTCTATAGAAGTCTGTAAGATTCTGGCTTCTTGGAACCAGCAGGTACTTCCTGTTTGGAACACCAGGGGGGGAGGAATCACTCAGTCCAGTTCTCACATACAGTCAATGGTGAAACTGTAACAAACACACTCACACATGCTTCATTAAAGGGAGTTCAAGTTCTGAGTTTTAACAGGACTATCACAGCTATGAAGACTGTTTGGATGACGGACTCTCTCCATCACATGACCGCTGCTCCCTTCCTATTTTTAACTCGATGGTTACCCACAGACTAACCGGTGTGAGACCAGCACAGGAAGGAGGAGGCCGTGCCGGGAGGCATTTGGTCCTCTGCTTCCCAACAGCCGCTGCTCGGAGGTCTACTCATGCACAAGTGCCGGAGCTCTCCTATCTGAGCCAATGGGGGGGGTTCAAAGAGCCAGCAGGAGTCTTGGGGCAGATCTGACGCAGACCTTCTGCCGTGACAGATGAAGTTTGTTTGGTGAGCACGAGAAGCTCGTAAACGACATGCTGGGTTCAACGTTTCCAGGGTTGTTCAGATGCTTCATTGAGACTTCCACACAAACCCACACTCAGCCACCACGGGCTTGATGTTCCAGGAGAGCACAACTGCACACAAATAGAATGCACATACTGTTTAATTAGGATTGGTGGGTGATTTACTACGCCTGATTGCACAGGGGATAATGGCTGCAAGCTGCAGTATTTGACTGAAGGTCTAACATGCACCATGGACTGTGCACGTTAATGGAGAATATAAAAATAAATGCAAATGCTGCTGGAACAAATGAAGCAATTGAAGATGGTCTTTCCTGAGACAGGATGCTCAGATCAAAGATTCTCATCAGCTGGTCACAGATGAAGACTCACTCTGATATACAATGATGTTTTTAGTGTTTTTAACATTTTTTTAATAATGGAAGACATGTCTAAAGAAACTTAAGCTTGAAATTGCATTTCTGCATTTTAGGAGCAGATGAACTGTTTGAAAAAGGTCTTTTTGTGACGTAAAAAACATGCTGGGTGGGCCACAAGCTCCCGGCTCTGAGCTCTCGGCTATGCGGATGGGAAGGAAGGTAACGAGGTTGCTTTGCGCCAACTGACCCCCAAAACTCAGAATTCCCCGTATACTCACTATATAGTGCATTCGCCATTTAGTGCTGTCCAAATCTACTAATTCCAGAATCGAGTGCACCAGAGGAAGTCACTTTGTGAAATTGGTGACGTCATATCTGGCGTTTAGAAAAATGACAGAAGAGGAGAGAGCATTGCGTCTGAATTGCCTTTACAATCCAGGACACTCGATAGTCCTGCACCATATAGTTTTTTAATAGTTAGGGATTATGGTGGGAACTCATTCCCCGAGGTGAATTTCTAATAAACTCTTGCTGCTCTGCAGAAACTGTCATACAAAATGACACAGTTTTCTTTTTTATTTTAGGTTAAAACAGCCCAATCCTAATTTAAAGACCACTGGGAACACTTTGAAAATGGATCAAAAGATGATCGCAATTCTAGATATTCAGATCCATGAGGCCAAGTGCATTGTGGGACTTTTTCTCCTGTTGTTTTTTTTTTTTCCTGGTTCCACTTATGGTTGAGTTATTCTGACATTTGATTCCGTCCTTTCTCATTTGTGTTGTTAGGTTTTGACTGTGTTTGAAAACATGAGTGTGGGCTGGGTGAGTGGGAGTGGGGTCACTGTGCAGTCTTCCTAAAAAAAATAAACAAAAAACAATCCCATCAGCCACTTGTGTCTGATTATGATGGTTCGACTTGATAGATTGAAAAGGTATTCATCCCTAAAAAAGTTTCTGTTTTCCACACATCCTCTGCTTCAGCTGAACAGTGATCGGGATCTTCTCCAGCTGTGGATGTGAGTTTTAACAAAAACACTCACACAGAGGTCCCAAGGACACAAAAAGAAGGTGTAGACATTGGGATAAAGATGTTGTTTGGTGTCACACTTGCTGGAGGGGGCTCTAGTGAGACATTAGGACAACATGTCTCTGTTTCTCAATTATCTTTGTCTTTAATGTTACTTAATGTTGTAAGTACTTAACGTCGTATCAGTGTCTTCTCGTTGAAATAATGACTGGGTTGCTGGAGCCTATCCCAGGTCGACCACATATAGGAGCAATTCTAGAGTCATTAATTTGCTTGTTCTGGACTGAGAGGAACCCAAAGAAAACCAACACATGCACACATTCAAACTCCCCCTTGAAAGCTGGGATTTGAATCAGGGACTTCTCGTTGAGAGGCAAAAGTGCTAACCACTACACCACCGACCTTCACTTTAAGAAATGGTCACGAAACACCGTCTGCACACCTGCTTCCTGTTTGAGATGTCATATTACCCACAGTTTATCTGCTTCTGCAATTTTTGCCAAAACGCCCAAAATATTTCATTCATGATCACGATCAAATGCAATAAATACGTTACACGTACTCTTTTCCCATTTAACACTTGATTAGCCTCATGCATATGTTTGTTACACATACAGACCCTTCAATAAATTAGGTGAACTCTCTCTGTAGGTCTCAAACTGGAGGCCATTTGTGGCCCCCAAGTCAATATTTTGCGCCCGCTTGATGTGAAAGTTCAATGTCTACTGAGCAATATCTTCTGCAGGTCCATGCTTCTTTGATGATAGCTTTGCATTTGCTATTGTTGTTGGATCTGGTCGTCAGAAAAGTCCTTAGCAACTGTTGCTAGCGTAGTTAGCTCCTATCGTTTCACAGGAAATATTGCTTAATAGAGCATAGACGTGAACGAATGTTCAATAAACTTGTTCAGTAGACAGTGGATGAGAGAACATATGGCACAAATGGAACCCCACACGGCCCAGCCTCACCCAGACTCTGTCCTATAGGGACTATCATCTTTAGAACCAGACAGCTGAAAGAAACTCAAACTATAAATTGGCAAATGTTGAAAAAAATTAACTTTAGAAAAATAGTGTATGAACCCAGACATAAATGGATGGAACCATTAGTTTCTGTATCTACTTTGATTGTGCTGCCTCCTCTTCCTCGGTCTTACTGGTTCCTCTTCAGGCGCAAATACTACAACCAAACTACACCAAGTCTTCAGATTCATGAGCCAATAACAGATGTGAGGATTCAAACGCTGCTCTCTGTCCCTTCTCCAGTGAAGATAGTCAGAATAAAGTTGTCTACACTCGTCACTGAAATTGGATTCCTCACTATCAGGTATCACTGCAGTAGCGACCCGCCTGCCAGCTCTGACAGGGTCCAATCCCCTGGACTGTCGCGGAACGATGGACAGAAAGACGGCAGCTGAGCAGTTCTCACTCAAAGCCACAGCAGCCAATCGACAGCTCACATTTCACCGTCTGGTTCTTCCTGAAGCCTCCACCTCAAAGAAGGCTCTTCTGACAAGAACCAAACATCAAGCAGGACTCACGATGTTTCCAGAAGACGCTTCTGGAAACAGCTAACGAACAAAGAATCATTTGTGTGGACTTCAGGCTCATCAACCACAGAAATACAAACATCTGGATTTGCAGAACGACTGAAGATCTCCAGGAGGACAAACGGCAAACATGACATGTGCAGCTGAGAAGGAAGCTCCTGGTGAAACTTTTCTGAGCCTGAAGATGCAGAGAAACAAGCCGGCAGAGCAGATGCTGAAGTCAGATGGAATCCAGGCGCTCTGAGTCACAGGGTCTCCTGGTGGGGGTGGGGGGGGGGGTCGAGAGCAGAAATCACGGATTTCTCTCTGTTTGGCGGGGAGAGAGTGAAGCAGATTTACGAGCAGGATAACTGGAGGGGGGGGGTAAGGTGATGGGGAGGGAAATCTGGAAGAAGGAGGAAGAACAGTAAGAAGATGGGAAAAGAGACACAGCCACACCTAAAAGCCCCCCCACAGCAGGGTCTTCAGGACACCCCCCCCCCACCCCCCCAGCTTTGCTGTATCAGCAGCAGACCAGAGCTCCCAGTTCCCGCGCGCGCACGGAGGAGACCCGGCTGCCGCGCGGCCACTACAGCCGCTCAGGCGAAACAGGGAGAGCGCGCGCGCGAAGCCTCGAATGAAGGAGTGACGACTGAATCATGCAAATATGAGTCAAATTCCACCCCCCCTCTCTGCTTTCACTGCCCCAGGCGCGGCTGAAGACAGCAGCTCGCGCTTCCCGCCACAGACACAGAAAACATCCGCTGACCTGCCGGGGGTCCGTCTTCCTGGGGGGGGGGTCCTCCTGTCCTCAGAGTCCAGCCTTCAGAGCGTTCAGCGCGGTGAAATCCAGCCCCGCTCGGAGCGGAGCGACCGACCGACCGAGCGAGCGAGCGAGCGGCGGAGAGAGACTGAGCGGCGGGCTGAGCGCTCTTCAGCACCATAGCACTTTGAACAGCTCCCACTGACGTCACTGCCTAGATACGGCGCCACGCCCACCCTCACTAACGACCACTTCTGGAGGGGGGTGAGGTGGAACCATTCAGGACGACAAAAAACTAAAAAAGAAAAAATCTATATTCCAATGTCTGGTCACTGAGGGTGGCTTCCGTTTCCCAGTGGACCAGCCCTCCCACAGGCCCCGCCCACATGCCCCGCCCTCTCTCTGATTCCAGCTGGGATTCACACTGACTGAAACTTCCTGAAGACTAAAAGCTTTAAGACTTTGTTTTTTTTTGTTATTTTTATGAGCACTGTAAATAAAGTATCATTTCTTGGCATAAATAAAACAAACTTCAAGAGAAAATAGATTTTTTTTTGGTATGGAAGAGTTAATCACTTTTAACAGACTTCCTTTCAAAATAAAAGACTTCCTTTGTCACATAGGATCATCTATGTGAGCCAAACCTAATTTTCTTAATACATGTCCTTCATCATCAGAAAAATGCTACGAGAAAATGTAAAAAACACCCAATGAGGCAAAATTCTTTGTGATTTTGGGCTATATAAATAAAATTGAAAATTGAATGTAAAAAACACCAAAAAATTCAATTCGATCAGAGTGGCTTTTTAATAATAATGCATAGGTTTAAAACATTTATTATCTCTATTAAAAATAAATATAATTAAGATTATTCAGTAAGGATAACAAACCAACTAGTCCTTGATGAAAGAATATGGATCTCTATTCATGTAGACCACCAGGCTTTTCAGAGCACACTCCTCCCATTGAATTAAAGATATAATTATTAATAATTACTAACTACTATTAAAGAGTAAAAATGACTTATCTGTCTCTGATTCTGCAATTTGTCCCATTTAAAAATCTAAGCAGTCTGTGATGTTCATCACAACTTCAACCATATGAGAAAACATAATCTCTTCTCCACTCTATCAGCTTTTAAAGTTAGTTAGTTAGTTAGTTAATTTAGTTAAGTTAGTTAATTCTCAAGGGGGGAGAATTCAAGAGTTAGCTCCAGTGTTTACGTTTATTCGACTACTGTAACTCTTCAACCATTTATACAAGTAATGTAATTCCAGCGGATTTTTGGCGTGCAGAAAACCAATGCAACACTTTATAGCAGTGAAGTAATCATCAAGTCAGTGTAACTGTATGGAAAAACAGGGTTTCGCGCTGTTGCAACAGTTTATGTTCATGCTGTGTTGCATATTGCTGCAAATCCAGTCTAAGAAGTTGCTTTTCTCCACATCAGAATCCACTGATTCAGGCTGATCACATAAACAGTTAAAGATTTACGCTATGTCAAAGAGCGCAAGTTATTCAGGCGTCGCCGGTGACAGCTCCAGTGTTAAAGGATTAAAGGCAGAAAAGACAAGAAAAGTTTCAGTATCTGCAATAATGCTAGTGTTTGCTGAATGTGATCAATGAATATGCTAAAGCTTTACTAAAATTACTGAAGGGGTTTGCTTCAAATGCTAAAGCTATTTGCACACTGCTAACATTTCGAAAGGACTTCTAGTCGCAAAAATTGCAGCGACTGCACAAAGAATTTGTGTAATCTCTTCAAAAATTGCAAAAATTCAGTAAAATTTGAAAATATATAACTAGAATTAGAACAAAACTTCAGTATGTACATAACTAGCAGAAAAAAAAATTAAGAAAGATAGCAGGTTGCTAATACTGGTTTATTTTTCCTAAAAAAAAATGAAAAAAAAAAAAAAAACTCAGTACATGCTTAAACCACCAAAACCTCCCAAAAATCTAAATGTATGCCAAATTAGCCAATGAAGCTAGCAGGTTGCTTAAATATTACTTTAACTCAGATTCAGCCCAAACAAACCTTATTAGATGCTAAATCATCCAAAAAAAGCTAACACGTTGTTTAAATACTAGCTTGAGTCAGAATTACCCCAAAAACCTCAGTATACAGTATGTCAAATTAATAAAAACAAAACAAAAAAAAACTAGTAAGTTGCTAAAATACTAGCTTAACTCAAAATGAGCCCCAAAATATCCGCCAAAAAAGCTAGCACATTGCTTAAATATTACCTTAACTCAGAATTAGCCCAAACAAACCTTATTAGATGTTAAATCTGCCAAAAAAGCAAACACGTTTAAATACTAGCTTGAGTCAGAATTAGACCAAAAACCTCATTATATGTCAAGTTAGTAAAAAAAAAAAAAAAAAAAAAAAAAAAAAAAACTAGCAAGTTGTTAAAATACTTGCTTTACTCAAATTTATTCCAAAAAAATCTCAGTAGATGCTAAATCCGCCAAAAAAGCTAGCACGTTGCTTAAATATTACCTTAACTCAGATTCATCCCAAAAAAACCTTATTAGATGCTAAATTCATCAAAAAAGCTAATACGTTGTTTAAATACTAGCCTGTGTCAGAATTAGACCAAAAACATCAAATGTCAAATTAGTCAAAAAAAAAAAAAGCTAACGGATTGCTTAAATGTTAGCTTGATGCAGAATTAACCTTAGAAACCACAGTAGATCCCAAATTAGCCAAAAAAGCTAGCACATTGCTAAAATACTAGCTTATTTGAGAATTTGCCAAATTATTTGCTAAATCAAACCAAATCCTATTCATATTAAAATCTGCGACAGTCTCTTAGTAAAGTTTTCTTGCTGTCACCAGAGTTTATGTCTTCATCACGTGCACCCACACGGGGGGTGGACCTGTACAGGTGCAGTGGGTTTTTGGGTTGACGGGCCGTGGAGGGTTGTAGGGTCCAGTTGACCCCACCCTTACATTGAAGTGTCATCCCTCCAATGACAAATGTGGATGAAGGTGGACAGGATTTTATGTCTGCCATTGACACCAGTGAAAATCAAAACTCATTGGAAATAGAGTTCTGTGTGCTGTCTTGTAGGGTCCAAACGACCCCCTTCCCAACATTGACATGCCCAGGATGGCACAGGGGTTTTAAGACAAATTATTTTATAAATTTCAAGCACAAAACAAGAAAATGAAATCACACAGATGAATCAAAGTCATCATAGAAATAATGAAATGCACTGCTTAAAGAAAAACAAACACTTAAGTGATATGTGATTCAAAAGATATAGTGATTATTAATTAAAGCCAAGTAGATTTTGAATTATTGCTTGAAGGGAGTGAAAAGAAGTGAATTTATATATCCCCAACACTACTGAGTTATTCCCTTTCATAGATTTTTTTTTTTCTACTTTATAAGAGTATTTTAAGTTTAAGAACTGATGCTACCAACACATCAGCCTTAAATGTTGCCTAAAAAAATATATATCTGCAGGATATTTCCAAACTGCAAGTTCATTTGCATTAACCTAAAGAGGAAAAATGCTCACAAAAATCCCCTAAGGAAGGGTTCTGCAACATGTGGATTAAAAGGATTTAAAGTGTTCCTCATGGTTTTCTTATATGGTAGGGGTCATTTAATTAGCTGTGATTTAGTTTTTGTTGGTTATATTTATGAGTTTGTGGCTGAAATGCACCAGAAACAGTAAGCCAGTTTTTTTTTTTTAAATAATTGATGACTTTACTCTTCCTTCTACATTTGCTGCATTCACATGTTCCTATGGTGTAGGATGTCTTTTATATTGAAAGGAAGCCATGCAAGGCTCTGTCAAAAGCTATAAACTATTTCATTTTTTTTAAGCTATTCATCATGTTTATGTATATTTAACCCCAAAGACACAATGGTTCACTCCGCTATCCAACATTATAAATCTTTATATACCTGAGGCAATATTTCCAAGTAAGTGGAAAACATCAGCTGTTATCCCAATACATAAAAGACCAATAAGTATAGTACCAATAGTGTCAAAAGTTGCTGAGAAACTTGTGGCTCAACAAATCAAGACATCTTAAAAACACACCATTTTCACTTCATCCCGTGCAGTTTGGACTCAGGGCTCGGCACTCAATGGAGACAGCCAATTGTTTTTTAACAGAAAACATCAAGCAATCATTGGATAAAGGGGGTGTAGTTGCTGCTGTATTTCTGGATTTGAAGAAAGCTTTTGACACAATAAATCATGAAATACTGCTGACTAAAGTAACTAAATTCAACTTTTCACCTCAAGCAATAAAATGGATAGAATCATATCTGTGTAACAAAGCGCAGTCAGTGAGGTGGAATGAGTATCTCTCCCCTCCTCTCCATTTCAATTCAATTCAATTTTATTTATATAGCCCAAAATCACAAATAAATTTGCCTCATTGGGCTTCATAAGTGCACTGGTGTTCTGCAAGGATCCATTTTAGGACCTCTGCTTTTTTCCTTTTATATAAATGATCTTCCTTCAGTTTGTTCAAATGTCTATTTTCAAATGTATGCTGACGATACAGTAATGTAAATACATGGTGAAAACATGAATGTTAATAAAACGTTAATAACGAAAAAAGCAAAAACACAAAAAGAACCCTTTAAAATGTGTTTTTTTTTTTTTTTTACATTTTAACAGATGCTCAAAAAACTTAATTTCAAAATAAGACGTACTCTGTGCCAAATATGAACATCTCAGTACAGCTCTGGGCAGCCAGTAACCAATGTTGGGCAGCACAAGATTTATGCTTTTAACTCATAAAAGATCAAATTTTCTAACAAAGTTTTGCTTTGCATATAAAATCTGTTCATTCTGGAGGTAGCGCTGAGCAAACAAGATATCTTCAGGTCAACAGGGAAAACCTCAAACCTCAGCCATCAATTTATTAATTTAATTAATCTAAATTAAATAAATGCTAGTAAATTAATCCATACTTTTTAAAAAATGCTATTTTATTTCTCCTCCTTTCCTTCTCTTCTTCTTTGTCCTCAGCAGTCTAACACTGCTGGGTTTTGTTATTTTAGTTTGGGGTTGGACCTTGGTAGTCTTAGTTTTCTGGCTTTGTTTATTTGTTTTCTTTAGGTAGCTTTGGTTAGGCAGCCATTAGCAGGAAGCTGCTGACTCCAACGGTCAACATGGCTGGATCAGCAGTCTCCATGACTTATTTTATGTTTGGCCAATGAGCCACAATGGAGAGATAAAAGATCCACATGTGGATCTGGAGCTTCAGGTTGCAGACCCCTGGTTTATTCAAATTCATCATGTCTGTTGTAAAAACATACATAAATCAGTATCTTATTTTTGTAAAGGGTGAGTGTATACTATGTGGCTCCTACTGGGTATTGGCTGGCGAGAAATCGAGCCTAATTGCTCTTTTAGAGTCTAAGGTTGCAGACCAATGACCTAAAAAAAAAGGAAAAAAAAACAAGAAAAAAAGGATGATAAAATGAGGAAGCTAATAGAAAAAGAGAGTTTGTTTAAAGTGTTTCTACTGTGCTGATGGGGTTTTCCATCTTTGTAAAACAGGAAATGGGGACTGCAGTAAAATGCAGCAGCTGCAAACTGTGACAAACCAAAACCAGAGATTCATACAGCAAGATGAAAAGCAAGAAGACTTCACATGAAAATGATGTAAAAATAGAACAAATGAAGGAAAGAACAACGTGACCCCGGGCTCACACCACGAGTGTTACAGCTCTGATGTGAGCGCCGCAGTTTTTAAGTAACGTTAAGTAAACTGCGAGAGGAAATCCCACTGCAGGTGTTGATAGCTGAAAACACTGAAGCTAATATCCAGCTAAAACATTAGCAAAATGTGAGATTAGCCTAAAAACAAAACAAATCTAAGGTAGCCCAAAAGAGCTAGCATGTTGCTGAAATATAAGCTAAACTGAAAAATAGCCTTAAAACCTTAGTAGAGGCCAAAATAGTCCAAAAAGTAAACAGAATGCCTTTATGACTGTAACAAAGAGGGTGAGGCGTTGAGATCCATATGCAAACAGAGTTTAATAGCAGAAGATCCGATAAGGGCAAAAACAAGGCGAGGTCAAAAATCCAGGCATAAGGTCAGACAAGGAGCAAGGCAGGGAGTCAGGAGACAGGCAGAGGTCAAAACACAAGAAGGCAAACGGAGTGAACTGCTCAGGTATGTAATACATGGAAATACAATACTTCGCAAGGAGCTGGGTCCATGGAGTGACTAAATACACTGGGGGTAATGAGCTTGATGAGAACCAGCTGGTGGTGATGGCAGGAGGGAGACAGGTGAGGAGATGGCTGACTAAAACTCAGGTGAGGGGTCCCTCTGGTGGTTGGACGTGGAACTAGATGGAGGATCCCTGACAGAGCCCCCCCCTGCGAGCGGCTCCGGAAGCGAGAAGTCCAACGGCGTCGAGGAGCCGGTCTGTCCGGGTGACTCAGATGGAAGTCCGAAATCAGGGAGGGGTCAAGGATGTCGTTGGCGTTGACCCAGGACCTTTCTGGGCCGTACCCCTCCCAGTCCACCAAATATTGAAGTCGATTACCCCGACGCCGGGAATCCAGGATGCTATCGACCATGTAAGCCTCCTCGCCATCCACCAGCAGCGGGGGTGCACCAGTCTGAGAGGAGTCCGGTTGAGGCGCCCCATCAGTGGGTCCTTGTGCAGGTTTCAACAAGGAGACGTGGAATGTGGGAGAGATCCGGTACTCAGGAGGTAGGTCTAGACGGAAAGAGACAGGGGTAACTTGTTTCAAGATCTGAAAAGGGCCTACATACCGAGGGCTGAGCTTCCTGCAGGGTAGTCTCATTCGGAGGTCTCGAGTGGACAGCCAGACCCATTGACCAGGTAGGAGAGTAGGACCTTCTCTGCGATGCCGGTTGGCCTGTGCTTGAAAACGGCGGATAGCATGCTGCAATTGGACATGAGCTGCGTCCCACGTCTCCTCACAACGCTGGAACCAGTTGTCCACTGCTGGTAGCTGTGTAGGCTGCCCGGACCAGGGGAAGAAAGGAGGTTGGAACCCTAGCACACACTGGAAAGGAGAAAGACCGGTGGACGCCTTCTTTAATGAGTTCTGGGCATATTCTGCCCAAACCAGGAACCGGCTCCAGTCCTCCTGATGGTGGCTACAGTAGGTCCGCAGGAACCTTGTGACCTCTTGGTTAAGGCGTTCCACCTGGCCGTTGGACTGGGGATGATAACCGGACGTGAGGCTGATGTTGATCTCCAGGCCTTTACACAGCTCCCGCCAGACATGCGATGTAAATTGTGGGCCCCGGTCAGAGACGATATCTTCGGGGAGACCGTAGTGCCGGAAGACATGATTAATCAGCTGCTCGGCTGTCTCATTGCAGTGGGTAACTTAGGCATGGGAAGAAGACGACAGGCTTTAGAAAAACGATCGATTACTGACAGGATGGTGTTGTTCCTGCGAGCGTGGGGGTCCGTGATGAAGTCCACAGCTATGGGACCATGGCCGTTGCGGAGTTGGCAGTGGTTGCAGGAGACCAGATGGAAGCTGTCGAGGACTCTTAGCCATTTGACATGAGGCACAGGAGGTGACAAACTGAGCCACATCTGCTTGTACGGTGGGCCACCAGAAGGTTTGTTGTATGAGTGCTTGCGTGCCCGCCATACCTGGATGGCCCGCGGCCGGAGAGTCGTGCACAGTGTGAAGCACCCGCTGCCGATGAGGAGGTGGGACGTAGACTTTGTTAGCAGGACAGGATGGAGGAGGTGGATTGAGACGGTTGCAATCGGCCAATTCCGTCATAATATCCCACTGGATTGGAGCCAGGATAAGCTGGGCAGGCACGATGGACTCTATGGTGTGGTACGAGTCTTCTGTAGTCTCATGCAGGCGAGACAGCGCATCAGCTTTCCCGTTTTTAGAGCCTGGTCGAAAGGAGATCTGAAAACGAAAGCGGGAGAAGAACAGGGACCACCTGGCTTGACGTGGGTTCAACCTCTTGGCAGCCTTGATATATTCAAGGTTTTTGTGGTACGTCAACACCAGAAATGGATGAGAAGACCCCTCCAACCAGTGTCTCCATTCAGTGAATGCCTCTTTCATCGCCAACAGCTCTCGATCACCCACGTCGTAGTTCTTTTCTGCGTCACTGAGTTTTCTGGAGAAATAAGCACAGGGAAACATTTTGGGAGGCTGACCTGAACGCTGGGATAGCACAGCTCCGAGCCCTGTGCTGGAAGCATCCACCTCCACGATGAACTGCTGTGTCGGGTCTGGGTGACGCAGGATGGGGGATTGAGAGAAGCGTTGTTTCAGGGTTTTGAATGCTGAGGCGGCCTCCGAGGTCCAGTGCAGACGTTTGGGTGCTCCTTTGAGGAGGGAGGTGAGAGGAGCTGCTACAGAGCCGAAACCTCGAATGAAGCGGCGATAAAAATTGGCAAAGCCGAGGAAGCGCTGTAGTTCTTTCACGGTGGTGGGTTCAGCCACTGCAAGAACTGCATTTACTTTGCTTTCGTCCATGGCCACCCCTTGAGCGCTGATGACATACCCCAGGAAGGAGATGGTCATTCTGTGAAACTCACACTTTTCTCGTTTGGCATATAGACGGTGATCTATCAGACGCTGAAGGACCTGACGGACGTGAGAAACGTGTTCCTCGAAGCTAGTGGAATAAATGAGGATGTCGTCGAGGTAAACTATGACGAAATGCTGGAGCATGTCACGGAAGACATCGTTCACAAAGGCTTGGAACACTGAAGGAGCGTTGCACAGTCCGAATGGCATAACTAAGTATTCGTAATGCCCCGTGGTGGTTGAAAACGCTGTTTTCCATTCGTCTCCTTCCCTTATGCGTATCAGATTATATGCACTCCGCAGGTCTAATTTGGTAAAAAACTGAACTTGGCGCAGCTGTTCTAGGGCTGGGGGAACCAGTGGTAAAGGGTAACGATATTTAACCGTACATTCATTGAGACTACGATAGTCAATACAGGGCCGGAGGCCACCATCTTTCTTTTTACAAAGAAAAACCCTGCTGAGGCTGGTGAAGTAGAAGGGCGAATGAAGCCCTTCTGCAACTCCTCCTGAATATATGCTGCATAGCTTCGGTCTCTGGCTGTGAAAGGGGAAACACCCTTCCCTGGTTGGGGTGACCCCGGGCAGCAACTCAATAGCGCAGTCGTACTCACGATGAGGAGGCAGGCGTGTGGCATGTTGTTTGTTGAATGCCTCCTCCAGGTCCTGATATTGAGGTGGAAGGATGCCAGACTCAGGAGAGGTATCATCCAGAGCAGACTCTGTGGTGTTGAGGTGACATAAAGAAAGGTGCTTTGGGAGGCTAAACTGCTCCTTGAGGTGGCACTGGAGACAGGAGGCAGAGTTGAATGTGATTTCTTTGGTGGACCACACAATGGTGGGATCATGCGTCTCGAGCCATGGAAGTCCCAAAATAACAGCACAACGAGGAGAGTCAATGGCGAAGAGACGGATGAGCTCTTGGTGCTGGGGTTGAACGTGAAGTTGGATGTCCGACGTGACGTAATTAATCCTCCCGGAACCCAGGGGACGACCATCTAGGGCAGAAACTGCCACCCGCGAGTCGCAGGTAAGCAGTGGAATGGAGTTAGATTGAGCAAATGATAAATCAATGAAATTTCCTGCAGCCCCTGAATCTATCATAGCAGTGGTGGCAACAATTCTGTTAGCTACTTTGAGAGTGACTGGTACTTCAAAGGTGAGAAAAGTGTCACTCACCAGGCTTCCCGATCGTCTGGTGGGACGATCGGGACATGTAGCTCGCAGGTGACCAGGCCGACCACAGTAGAGACACAGGTTCTCGCGCATGCGCCGGCTTCTTTCTTCCAGTGTGAGGCGCGTAGATCCTAACTGCATGGGTTCACGATGTTCACATGAAGGTACCGGGGGAAGAAGCTTGGGTCTAGAGTCTCTGATTTTACGGGTACGCAGCAGGTTGTCCAAGCGGATGGTCATAGCGATTAGACGATCCAGATCCAGATCTTCGTCACGACAGGCTAGCTCACGTTGCAGGTCTAGGTTAAGACCTCGACGATAAACTGTCTTGAGTGTACCTGAAGACCAGTCAGTTTGAGCAGCAAGGGTCCGGAACCTCAGGGAGTAAGCAGCAGCCGTCTCCTTACCCTGCTGGATGTCCATAAGCTGTTCACCTGGGTCTTTGCCGTCGCTAGCATGCTGAAAAACAGAGCGCAGCAAGCGAGTGAAGTCAGAGTAAGAATTGAAAGGCAAAGAACCACCAGTCCACAGCGCAGCTAACCACTCCAAAGCTTTTCCGGTGAGTAAAGAGCACAAAAAAGAAACTTTAGATTCTTCTGTGGGATATGCCTGAGCTTGTTGATGTAGAAAGAGCTGGCATTGCATCAAAAACCCATTGCACTGTTCAGGTCTTCCTGTAAATTTATCCGGTAACGAGAGACGTGGGCTGGAAGTAGACTGGCCTGCGGCGGAGGGGGACCCAGGGACGTCAGCCGGGTTGACCTGGGTGGAGCTGGAGCCAGCGGAGTCGGGGGTGCCTCTGGACTAGCTGAAAGCCGCTCCACAATGGCGTTGGTGGCGGCTGTCAAACAGTGGAGTTGTCTGCCATGTTCAAGAAGCAGAGCTGTGAAAGCTGCATGGTTGGCTGGTGTTAGAACTCCTGTTGCTGGATCTAGGTCTGGCGAAGTATTCTGTAACAAAGAGGGTGAGGCGTTGAGATCCATATGCAAACAGAGTTTAATAGCAGAAGATCCGATAAGGGCAAAAACAAGGCGAGGTCAAAAATCCAGGCATAAGGTCAGACAAGGAGCAAGGCAGGGAGTCAGGAGACAGGCAGAGGTCAAAACACAAGAAGGCAAACGGAGTGAACTGCTCAGGTATGTAATACATGGAAATACAATACTTCGCAAGGAGCTGGGTCCATGGAGTGACTAAATACACTGGGGGTAATGAGCTTGATGAGAACCAGCTGGTGGTGATGGCAGGAGGGAGACAGGTGAGGAGATGGCTGACTAAAACTCAGGTGAGGGGTCCCTCTGGTGGTTGGACGTGGAACTAGATGGAGGATCCCTGACAATGACTTTCAACTTTACACTGTGACTCCATATAATATAAAGTAACTACTAATTGACTATTAAATTGGTCATAGACTATTTTAATAGTCGATTAGTCGTCGCTTAGTCGACTAATCGTGGCAGTCCTACATCACACCAGTGGCTTCTTACCTCCACTGCACTAGTGTTTGTACAAACTAGAGTCCATCAACTCATTTTTTTTTTTTTTTTTACTGTAACTAAACCTTGAAATTTTGTATCCTTTGAGCTTCTCTCAATCCAGCCTGAAGCCTGAGGTCAGCTGACCAGCTGGACATGAGGTCCAGCAGGAAACTGCCCCTGTTCCATCTCTCTGATGCATCGGATGGGGTCAGTGCAGATGGTTTTGCATCTCTTTGTTTTCTGTTCATCATGAATTCGATATGCAGCGGCGAGTTCCAGAGGGGCGATCCAATTCATTCACTGTCAGACATCAAGAGGGCAAAGAGTCTTAAAGCAGAAGATCTTTTCGGGCCTCCACAAACTGCAAAGGGACGACGGACGACTTTTTTTGTCCTAAGTTGTGAATCAATGCTACTCATCTGCGGGTGATCAAAGAGCATTTACGGCACAAGTGGAAGCTCCTGATGGTCTGAAGGATCAATCTGGCTGTGAGTCAAACCTGAGCTTCCTGTGGAGAGCTCCGAGGTGCTTCTAATGGCTTTCCAAGTGCAGGCCTCATCTGAAGAGGCGGTGGGACATGTGCATCACGTGCATGTTCACACAGCCCCTAACCATGAATGATGGGTAAAGAGCTCTTCCTGGGGTCCTCCAGATGAACAATACCATGGAGCTCAAAAGTGGCCTTTGTCCTTTCAGACTAATGATTATGGGTGTGATTTTCCCTGACAGTGAAGGTCACGTGTGTGTCTATTTCATCACTGAGTGGAGGTTTCTTGGAGCCTGTGTGATTATCAGAGAAGGAGGTTCATCTTACAATGTGACGGCATGTGATGCGCGCTCGAGAATGCACTGAATGTACCTTTAACTTATGGAGTTCACACTGGACTGTTGCTACCTGTTACCTGTTGGCCAACCATGGTCTTCAATAGCCTCAATCCTGCCTGTTTTCCCGCTCTCCTTGATGTTGACTACCGAAACCAGGTGTGTTCAGCTAAGATGTTGAATCGCTTGAGTCAGCCAATCAGAAGTAAGCTGATCAGGGAGAATTGGAGGCTGAAAGATGTAGTTCTGTTCATCGAACAGACGATAAAGTCTGTCTGTCTATCTAGAGGACCAGGGTGGACCATCTGCACTACACTACACGTACTCGCAGTTGGAAGAAGTGGTGCAAATCTCATGAATCTTGCTCCAGATTTTTTCTTTCACAGCTCCATTTCGACAACTGTTCATTTCCTCATGATCAGTTTTATGGAGGTGCTATTCAGTAGTTTTGAATGCGCAACTTTTACATAGACTTTTCATTGGAAGTGGTCACTTGAACACATATTACCAATCCAGATGTAAACGTAGCATAATAGTAACAAGTGACAAGGAACAGTTCAAGTTTGATGTTCGGAGATAAATGCAGAACAGCGGATGGAGATGGTTTGGACACGCTGAGAGGAAGAATGTGTTGGTAAAAGAATGCTGAGCTACCAGAGGAAGACATAAGCAGGGGGGACACGCTGAGAAGAGGATTAAATTAAAGTGGCGGACTCACTGTGGAGACCCCTATGGGGAGCCACTGAAGTTAAAGAAGGAGCTGGCATGCTGCTCTGCTAAGAGGTTCTACAGAGGTGATCTGAAACACTGAAGGGTAACATGCAGGCGTAAAGATGCTTTTCTGAGCTTCAGCATCAATTGGTTTATGATAGGGTAAAAACGTTACTTCTGTAAAGTTGCTTTTGTCAGATTCATAATCTGATGAAATTACTTTACTTGCATTAACAGTTAAAGTAATTAAAGGGTTAAGTCGCTCTATGATCTGTACCTCATGTTTGAAAATTGACTGTTTGTTATCATTTGATGAGCTACTCTAGTTAAGCCTTTTTTTGTTTATAACTGGAATAGATTTTTGTAATTTTTCACAAAAGTCACAAAGATTTGTGATTTATTTTTAGATTTGTCAATGATAAAAAAAAAATTCTTAAAAATTACAACGTTGGCACCAAAGTCCAACGTTAACCGAAAGCAAAAATTTTGAAACTCTTTACCACAACCATAGATTGTTTTTTTTTTTTTTAAACATGCAAGCAATGATCACGGTCCATTGAAGAACACAAATATGGTTTAAAAGTTTAATCAAATACAAAAATGCACTTTACTAATGTGAATATCCCCACATTCATGAATGCTGTCAATCCTCTTCATCAGGCAACATCGTCCCAAAACCACATCATCACACCACAAACACATTTAATTATAAAATAATTACTCTCTTAAGGAGAAAAGGCGATAACACTTTATCATATGATTCCTTAACAAACTTTATTAACATATTAACAATCATAATTAATGTGTTTATAGGGTGTTAGTAAGACATTTATCAGCAAAATAAGCTGAATAAGACATAATAACTTACTTAGTAAGATTTATTAACATCTAAAGTAAGAAAGGAAGAAAAGGTAATAATTCATAATTATATTGATTAAAGGTAAAGTTCCACTACCTGTAACACACCTAGGTGTGTAAACCTTGTTCTTGACATTTGACTCATCCTCTGCGGGAGGGGTGAGCTGCAGACACAGTCCCGTGCAATAACCATTTGTAGGTTTAATCTAACCCCTTCATGCTGAGTATCAAGCAGGGAGGCATCTGGCCCCATTTTCGAGTCTTTGGTGTGACTTGGTCTGGACTTGAACTTACAACTTTCCAGTTGCAGGGTGAACGCTCTTTAGATAGAATTTGTGTTGGAATCTGTTTTTCTGGATGTGTGCCCATCCCACTCATACATTTGCTGCAACTCTTTAACAGCAATTTATTCAAGGACATTTTAGATAATAATTAAATTATTTTGGCCAGTTTTCTGTGTCCAAGAATGGTTGAATGTACCTCTCCTAGACCCTCCTCTCTCTGCATGACGAGCCTTTGTGCAGAATTTGACATGCTTCTATTAATGCAGTTTATGTCTTTTTTTTTTGTTGCTTTTTCTGTCTTTTAATCTTCTCTTTAGGTTCCTCTGTCTCTGCTGAATTGTGTCTGATTGTGAAAAAAGTCCTCTTTTTACTCAAAATCCCCTTTTTCATTCATTTTCATTTCATCAAAGCAGATTCAGCGTTTTGTGAAATGATGGAAACTGTTTTGAAACAAAAATAAAAACACAATTTTTCTGAATTAGACAAACTTGGAAAAGGAAGCAGCAAAGAGAAGCTGGCAGCCACATGGAAATGATATTTTGTAGCAGAGAGACAAAGCCATCTGTCCTGTCGTTGAGGGGGTGGGGGCAGGGATTATATTTGTAGCAAAGCTTGTCTGCTCTTGATGAAACATGGACTAACATCGCTGCCGGTCACACGAACTGATGGAGACAATGCAGCTGCAGCAGCAACAGTTTTCAGCAGCAAAAAACAGCAGCATCATCACCACCAGCAGCTTTCAGCAGCAATAACAGCCTTCAAAAGCAGCAACAGCTTTCAGCAGCAGTAGCAGCTTTGAGCAACAGCACTGGCAACTTTCAGCAGCAAACAGCCGCAGCACCACCAGCCGCTTCTTTCAGCAGTAGCTTTCAGCAGTAGCATGTTTCATCACCAGTTGCAGTTTTCAGCAGCAGCAACAACTTGCAGCAGCAGTGGCAATTTACAGTAGCAGCAGTAGCAGCTTTCAGCAGCAACAGCAACACCTTTCAGCAGTAACTTTCAACAGCAGTAACATGTTTTAGCAGCAGTAACAGCTTTCAACAACAACAACATGTTTCAGCAGCAGTAGCAGCTTTCAGAAGCAGCAGCAGAAGCTTTCAGCAGTAGTTTTCAACAGCAGTAACATGTTTAAGCAGCAGTAGCAGCTTTCAACAACAACAACATGTTTCAGCAGCAGTAGCAGCTTTCAGCAACAGCAGCAACACCACTTGGAGCAGCAACAGCAGTTTTCAGCAGAAGCAACAGCTTTTTGCAGCAGCAACAGCTTTCAGCAGTAGCTTTCAACAGCGACAACATGTTTTAGCTGCAGCAGCAGCTTTCAGCAGCAACAGCTTTCAGCAGTAGTTTTCAACAGCAGTAGGATGTTTCAGCAGCAGTGACAGCAGCATTCAATAGCGACAACATGTTTCAGCAGCAGTAGCAGCTTTGAGCAACAGCAGTTGCAGCTTTCATCAGCAGCATGTTTCATCACCAGTTGCAGTTTTCAGCAGCAGCAACAACTTGCAGCAGCAGTGGCAATTTACAGTAGCAGCTGTAGCAGCTTTCAGCACTAACAGCAACACCTTTCAGCAGTAGCTTTCAACAGCAGTAGCATGTTTCAGCTGCAGTAACAGCAGCTTTCAACAGCGACAACATGTTTCAGCAGCAGTAGCAGCTTTCAGCAACAGCAGCAACACCACTTGGAGCAGCAACAGCAGTTTTCAGCAGAAGCAACAGCTTTTTGCAGCAGCAACAGCTTTCAGCAGTAGCTTTCAACAGCGACAACATGTTTTAGCTGCAGCAGCAGCTTTCAGCAGCAACAGCTTTCAGCAGTAGTTTTCAACAGCAGTAGGATGTTTCAGCAGCAGTGACAGCAGCATTCAATAGCGACAACATGTTTCAGCAGCAGTAGCAGCTTTGAGCAACAGCAGTTGCAGCTTTCATCAGCGGCATGTTTCATCACCAGTTGCAGTTTTCAGCAGCAGCAACAACTTGCAGCAGCAGTGGCAATTTACAGTAGCAGCTGTAGCAGCTTTCAGCACTAACAGCAACACCTTTCAGCAGTAGCTTTCAACAGCAGTAGCATGTTTCAGCTGCAGTAACAGCAGCTTTCAACAGCGACAACATGTTTCAGCAGCAGTAGCAGCTTTCAGCAACAGCAGCAACACCACTAGGAGCAGCGACAGCAGCTTTCAGCAGAAACAACAGCTTTTTGCAGTAACAGCAGCAGCAACTACTTTCAATAGCAACAGAAATAACAGCAGCAGCTTTCGGTACAGGGGTCCTGCACACCTGGGATCTGGCCCCTCCCCGGATAAGCATTCAGCCGCAAACATTTCAGCACAGTCCAGAAAACACGTGTCAGCCTTAGAAACTTAAACAACACAGATTTGAAGCAAACTGCAGGGTGGGGTCAGTGTTTCTATCTGTGTGAACCAACCACAGAACACACAAGCCCCGCCCACTCTGCTCCCCACCCTGTCATTTTAAATATACAAACTGAATTCTGTCCAGAGTTTCTGGCACACACGAGTCAAAGTACGTATTTTTAGCTCCAACCTTTTGAAGACTTGTTATTAGAGGCCTACAGGAATAGCCCCACCCAATACTCCCCATCAGCCCTCATTAAGAATACTACCTCTGCAGAACATGAACTTTCAGAAATGAAAACTATGCAGTTATTTTCTTTCATTAGTGCTGTGCTGCTGCAAAATGATGTCCACTTCTGGAACCCAAATGTATGCATCTGTGAAAAAGATTTGCAAGTGCAGAAAAATTTCTGCTTTGGCATTCTCCTTTGTATCTGGAAAAACAGATTTTTGGCTGTAAAAATATTTCCATGTGTAAGAAAAAGCTGCAAAACCATTTTATAAATCTGAAAAAAATATATTGTTAATCCTCATGGCAGCATTTCACAAGCAGAGGTGTTTTTCTATAAGTACACAGATCTAAAGTCTGAAGTTACAACCTCAGAATTTTAGCCGTAAGGTAGTGAGGAGGGAGTGTAAACAAAGGGATGATGGGAAATTACTTTATGCCAACAGTCTCACCCACAACTCAGAAGCAAATTTCTAATGAGCTGCTGCCACTCTGCAGAAACTATGTCCTAGAAAAAGACACATACTTTTGATTTCAGCTAAAAACAGCATAGTTATAATTAATAAGACCACATGGGAACGACTTTACAACAAATCAAAAAATAATTGGAGTGGGACTTTAAGTTCACTGCGATAGATCTTTGGACATGTGTGCAATTTGGTTACAGTTGTCAGAAATTGCAACTTTTTAAAGAAGTTTAATCTTTTTCCTGCATCATGTTTTGATTTGATTTCAGTTATCTTTGTGATCAAATATTACTGTTTAATTATGAATGATTCTCTAAAAGCACAAGGTGCAAATTCTTATTCACAATCACAGCTATTGTTTCTACAACAAACCATAGTTTTATGCGGCATCAATTTCCAATTAACCTTCTCTGCATCCTCCAGATCAACTTCCTTCATGTTCTCTACATCTATGAAACCTCCTCTTTAGATTTCTTTTTGACCTCTTTCCTGATAGCTCCAAGCTGAGAATCCTTTTACCAACATAATCTCTGCTCCTAATCTCAACGTGTTGAAACATCTCTGTCTGCTTCCCTACTTTTATCTTCATCTAACATGATCTTCCCCCTTTGCGTCTTCCACCAACAACTGTCCAATTTCCACCAGGAGCCTGTAGGAGCCCGTTGTTACACCAGCCACAACTGATCCAGTTTGAAAGTTCTGCTTCTGAACCATATTATTGATTTATCTTTGGTTTTTATGTCTGATGCACTTCCTGACAAAACCCTCGGCGTTCACATAGTTATTGCATTTATATGATTAAGAAAAAATTTAAAAATTCAAATGGAAATAAAATTGGTGGAAAAAATCAGCAGCCGATGTTGGACATTTTTTTTTTTTTTTAACTTGTCCTGTCCAACAGCTGAGCAAGCAGATATGGGCTTAAAGTTGTCAAAAATGTACACAATACCACTGCAGCTCACACACAATCATAGAAGCTGACACAAATAAAGTCTTTCATTCCATCACACATTCTGTTAGTGCGGGTGAGCTACACCTGTGCTCAGGTGAGTGTTTATGTTTTGCTGATGTGGATGTTGATGGAATGTATAGAAGGAGAGAGAGCCCGGCCATCCCCACGCCAAGGCCCCCCACCAGGGCGGCAGCAGCAGCACGGGCCCCCCAACACCCGCCAAGTAGCCATGGAGAGAATCCGCCAGCCGCAGAATCCCGCCAGAAACCCAGACCAGGGCACGCGGGACCGCCGCAGAGGCCCCCACGCCCGAGAGCCGGAAGGCATGGGAGCACAGAGAGCGCGGACCCCTGCCCAGCCAGAGCAGCAATCCCCCCACCACGCCCAGAGGGCCAACACAAGGCCCCCCACCCGGAGAGCCCCCCAACCCCAGAGGAGCAGCACACCACCACCCAGCAGTGCCGAGCATCCCCCCCCCACCCCAGGCACGAGCCAGAGCTCCCCCAGGATGACCCGCTTCTATGCTCCAGACGTCCGCCTGCGCCCGCTGCGGGAGGTCCAGGGGCAAGCCGGGAAGGGGCCGCCCACCCCCGCCAAACAGAGAGACACCCAAGAGGAATGAGGGTCCCAGGGGAATGATGTTAACAAGGCCTGACCAGGCACACCCACTGATGGAGTCCTGGAGAGGCCCATTTCTCCAGAGCCGGGACCGGAACCCGAACCACCGAGACCTGGACACCCCATGGCTCCAATGTAGTTTGATCCCCTGTTAAATCTTGGGGATCCCTCTCCCAGTGTGATGAGGAGGCCACAGAGCCCAGGAGACCAGCACCCAAGAGACAAGACCACCAGGCCGAGGGTTCCCATCCCCCCTCGCCAGGGATGGGGTAGGGGACAGAGGGTTGAAGGTCCCACCTTCCTTGTGTGATGCATGCGTGTTTGTTTGTTAGAGTGTATATTTTGAGTTGTTAGAGGTGTGTGTCCTACAAGGTGCGGTTAAAATTGGTGAGTAGGGCCTTGACAGGACATCTCCTGATCGCTCACAGCGATGCCCCGTCACCCTCTCACCAATGGCCCTACATGTCTATGGTGCTGTTAAAATTGGCGGAAAGGGCACCTAGAGGACATCTACTGCTTGCTGGCAGTGATGTTGGACATTAATTTTTTCAAAACGACTCCTTTCGATGCTTTGTCTGCTAATGCAACTTGAAAGATAAAAACATTAATGTCAGTGTTTGTCTCTTTACGATAAATCACAGTATAAAAATAATGTCTGATCGTTTTTCAGATGTAAGTGAAGTCAAATTCAAGCATAAAAATCATTAATTTTCTGTGGAGCTTTTCTTATCTGGACATTATGTTGAGTAAGTCACTTCCATCCAAAGATCTATCACGGTGAACCAAACCGTTTGAGGGTTTGGTTCTCAGAAGTTATGATGATGTAACAGACTGACAGCAGAAAGATATTCCACTGAATATTAAATAGCAAAAGAATGGCTGCTGACAGATGAAAGGAGCTGATTGATTAATGAGTTCAGAAATAATTTTGACATTAGAAGTCAAGTTTGTATCTTTCAATTTTAAAATACACACATTCTTCACTCTTATGAGGATGTGAAAATTACTTCTAAAGACAGTTTTTTTTAGTTAAAAACATATTTTTTAAATGTTTATGCAGCCATTAATATATTTTACTTTACATATTTGTTGTTGCAAAAGCACATTATTCTACACTTGTTTTACAGAAGCACAAGACATTTACACATGTGAAGCTACATGTGTGGTCATCATTTTAGATCTACACAGTAATTATGAGGGAACTAGTTCATTCTATCAAACACAAATGCCTGATTTGAGTTCTGCTGCATCCACTGTGATTGGTTCACCTGGAAAGATCACAGAAGCTAAGACAGACGCTCGTTCAGATGCACATGCAGAGACAAAACAAGACCTTTGGGTTTGGAGAAATTTAGAATGTATCACAGTTTTTGTGGCACCGTTCTGGTTAATCTCATTTCATTACGGACATTATCACTATGTTTAATTTCTAGTTAAAAAAAAAAATCCTCCAATGGTCTTGCGGTAATAGGGCTTTCAACAGTTGGATCTTTTCCTTCGTTTGTCAGATTATTATTTCTTTTTTTTTTTTTTGTAGTATTGTTGCGTTTTCCGATTGTTTCTTGACCGTGATCACGGCTCTTCAAGGACTCAGCTGGACTGTCACATTCACGACTTTGGTTTTGTTCCCTTTTGAGATCAAAAATGTTCCTTCTATCTTTTAATATAAATCAAAACATGCTTGAATGTGCGTTAGTTAAACTCATAGAGGGCTTGTGTGAACTCTGCCACAAAGAGCAGGGCAGGTTGTGGTGGGGAGGGAGGGAGGGAGGGAGGGAGGAGCAGAGGAGGTTCAGGCAGAACTAGAGGAGTGTAATTATTCTCTTAAATTAAAGAGAGGACAGAGCTGACGCCCCCCTCCACCCCTCTATCTGTGAGCCCATCATTATACCGTGGGGGTTCTGCCCACCCTTCTCGTCTAAAGAGTCATTATGCTAAAAGAGATCCTCTCTTTATAAAAATAAACACGGAAACATGAAGGTCGGGTGTAATCAGATAATGAAGGACCAAACGCAGCGCTCCGTCCTCTGCCAAGACTGGATATTTTTCCCCGAGATGAAATCTTTGAAGCGAGAGTCTCTGCGGAGGGAAAACAAATATTGTGTTCGTTAATTTAAGTCTTTCATAGAGCCGCAGGACCGACGCTGCTTCTCAGCTCGCCTGCTGGGTCCACGGAAAGTGTGAAAAATGAGAAAAGTGTGTTATTGCAGAGCTATAGTTGGATGTGGCTCCGGCCTGAGCCTGCCCACAAACACACCAGACTGCATGCAAATGCAGAATTTTTACTCTTAATTAACCTTTCCTTAACCTTTTTGATCCAACTTCAATTTCGGTGAAAATTCCTCGGTCATCAAACAGCTGTCAAACAGCTCTGTAGCAGTTAGGAGCAGGAAGGACAGAATGAAATAAAGAAGTGGCGGGAAAAACAGACAGGAGGAAGAAAAAAAGATGAGAAGGAAGCAAAAATACAGCAAAAGAAAGACGGCAAACAACCACAGGCTACAAACAAGGGGAAAAAAGATAATAACAAGAAGAGATAATGGAAAGTGAAAAAAAAGAAAATAGAGAAATAACATGGGAATAAAGATGAGCATAACTGACTAAAAATGGAAGGGGGACGTCGCAAGACAAAGGGAAAGGGAGTAAAAGAAGGCTTTTACGCATTGGAAGGGAAACAACATAAAGAAACAATAAAAATGGAAAAAAGCAGAATGAACAAGGAAATACAGAAAATAAAGAACAAAGTGACAGAAAATAGGGGAAATTACTGATTGAAAATTAAAAGGCATGCAGAGAAAACCAGCAAAAAGAAAGATGAAAGAGATGGCAGAGGAATTTAGAGTAAAGAGAAAAGGATAAGGATTTAACAGAAAGAAAAGAACATGAGAAAAAAAAGAAACAGGAGAAAAGAAAAAGAAACACTGAAATGTACAAAGCAAAAAGGAAATGACTCAAAGGAAAGAAACAAGGGAAACTATGGCATAGGTAAGAAACGACATAAAGAGGGAATGTAAAAAAATGAATAAAGAAAACAACAGGAGGAAGGAAACAGCACTGGAAGGAAATGACAGAAATAACTGATGGAAGGAAACTATTGAAAGTGCTAAAAACAGATAAAAATAACTGTAGGAGAGAAAATCCATAAGACACGCCTGCCTCTCACCTACTCCTCTTTTACTTACCCCTACGTGTTTTCATTGAGACCTGCCGCCTGCAGCATGCCTGTAGGGAAACATGAGGACATGTGCTCTACCGAATGGTTCAACACCTTGAAATTTCGTGCGGGCCCCGTACAGGTTTGCCTGTTTGTCACCCTGTAACCATATGACTAAGATGAAAGGAAATGATAGAACGAAGAACGAATGACAAAAGGATCAAGAGAATATAAAGAAGTGACATCAAAAGGAAGAAAATGAAGGATGGATTGACAAGAAGAAGGAAACAAAGAAGGGAAATGACAAGGAATTAAAAAAAATAGAAGAAGGAAACTGGATATTACTGATGACATATAAACTATGTAACCTATCTTCAATTCAATGGATCCAATTTGTTTATTTATGGAGTATGAAGGAAAACTACAGAGAAGAGAAAGGACTAAAAACAAAAGCATCAACAACAACAAGGAAAAGACTGTATCAACTACTGATATCAACAGAGGACAATTCAATGACACCTGCTCTCTTTTGGGAATTGAATTTCTTTGATTAAACCTTTTTTTTGACTGGATATGTGAATATGCTATTCAATATATTTATCCTGAGAAGCAGAACAGAAACCGCACTCTGCAAAAACACAAAATCTCACCTGGTATTTTTGTCTTCTTTATATGTCTAAATACAACTGAACAAAACTACCTTTAGAGTCACTTTTCTGTAAGATGTAACAACTTGTTTTAAGACCATAAATATTAAATATCATGTTGGGGAATTTCATCTAAAAAAACATATTATTTTAAGCAAAAATTCAGAAAAATTCTGTTATTTTAGCTAGTATTTTTAAATAGTATTAATTAATTAGTGAATTATGAGTGGATTAAGTAACAGACTTGATTGATTTAGGGAAAGTGGAAAGTTTAATTTGACCGTGAACACAGAAGCTGAAGGAAAACGTTCCTTTAAAGCACATGCGTAGTGATCTTTATAGAGCAGTGACCGGAACTTTTTATTTTTTGCTTATGGCTGTATCTCAACATCCCTGAATTTTTGGAGTAATACTGAAGAGATTAAAGTCTTTAGAGTTCTTCTTATCGTATTGTTGATGTGTTTCATAAGCACAATTTACTTCTGGGTTAACAGTACATAAATTTAAATGTTTTAGAAAATAAAAATGAAGGAACATTGTCTTTCTGTCCTGTGATTAATAGTGATTAATCACAACACAAAAGTATGATTTATCTGATTTTTGATTTTTAATCAATTGACAGCCTTAATTGAAAATTAATGTCATTTTTCTTTTTCCTTTTTCATTTTGAGATTATTCACAGAAAATAAGTGGTTGGCAAATTCTGCAAAAAATAATTGTGATTTTTTTTCACTGTTCTGTTGCACTCAACGTGACCCCGTGTCCTGATTGAGATTCACATACACTTGAAATCTTCTTTTTGTGTTGTGGATGTATCCCAAAACGACTTTACTGTCAGTGAAAAATGTGAGTTTATCAATCTTGACCTTTAACTCTTCTTTGAGAAGCTCTGACATTTCCACCGAGAGAACTGCAGCACAGAGCTCTAATCTGGGAATGGTTAGGTCTGGCATAGGAGCAAGTTTAGCTTTTCCCATGACAAACCCGACCTCACTGTGGCCATCTGCATGTGTAGCCTTCAGGTACCCTACTGCTGCTATTGCTTTCACTGAAGCGTCTGAGAACATGCAGAGTTCTATGAAGGTAGCCTGTGAGATGGAGAAGGAAACATAGGCACGAGGAATGTGCAGTGCTTTAATATGTTGTAGCGAGTCCTGCCATCTTCTCCACTCATCATACATGTCCTCTGGTAATGGCTTGTCCCATTCAAGATCTTGGCTGGTAAGGTCTCTGAGAAGAAGTCTGCCTTTTATGGTGACAGGTGCAATCAATCCTAAAGGATCAAACAAACTGTTAACAGTTGAGAGAACACCACGTCGAGTAAAGGGCTTCTGTTCTTGTGGGACATCAACGTAAACATGTCTGATGTCGTGTCCCAAATGACACCCAGGCTGCGTTGGAGTGGAGCTTGTCGTTGTGATATCAAGGTTTTTGATTTCTTTAGCTCTATCTTCAGGAGAGAAGGCACTCACCACTTTAGCTTTGTTAGATGTTATCTTGTGGAGGCGCAGATTTGACTGTGCAAGCATTTCCTTAGCCCTTTGTAAGACGTCAATGGCTTCCTCTTCTGTCGGGAAAGACTTCAAGGCATCGTCTACATAGAAGTCTTGTTCAATGAAGTTTCGTGCATCTGCTCCATATTCATGTTCTGCTTCTTTGGCTGCCATCCTCATACCGTAGATGGCAACTGCCGGTGAAGGGCTGTTGCCAAAGACATGCACTCTCATGCGATAGTCCACCACATCTTTGGACGTCTTGTCTTTGTACCACAGGAAACGAAGGTAGTCCCTGTGTTCTTCCTGGACAACAAAGCAGTAAAACATTTGCTCGATGTCAGCTGTGATAGCAATCAGATCTTTCCTGAACCGTAGAAGCACACCCACAAGTGTGTTGTTAAGGTCAGGGCCAGTAAGTAAGTCATTGAGCGACACTCCCTCAAACTGGGCACTGGAGTCGAACACCACACGGATCTTCTCAGGTTTTTGTGGGTGATAGACACCGAAAGTGGGAGATACCAGGTCTCTTTGTTCTTGTCACAAGGTGGCGCCAATTCAGCATGTTTGTTGTCGAGCATCTTCTGCATAAATTCAACGAAGTGTGCTTTCATGACTGGTTTCTTGTCAAACATGCGTCGAAGAGACTCAAGCCGCTTAAAGGCGTAGCATCTGTTGTTTGGGAGAAGGCGTCTTGGGCTTCGAAATGGGAGTGGAGCAACCCAGCTGTTCGTATCGTCTTTGAAACACTGTTTCATCTTTTCCAGAAAGATGAGATCTTCAACTGAGTGCGCAAGGCGGTTGTCCTTATTAGTCTGGTAGAAAACAGTCTCTCCTAAGTTCTCAACTGTGGGTTTCACTCTTAGGCTTGAAAGTGACGATGGACTGGAAATGGCTTGCGACTGGCTCAGTTTGAATGTCTCTTTGACTTTGAACTGACTGTCACAAGGAGCGAGATAGCTTGGGCGACCATTGTCCAACACATGAGTCTTCAGTGCACTCACTTCACTTGGCTTGTGGGCACTACCCAAACACACATCACCGATAATGACCCATCCCAGGTCAAGCTTTTGTGCAAATGGGTCGTTCTGTTTTCCACATATTTGTTTTCTCACCTTATGGACGGTCAGAAGATTTCGTCTGATCAGGAGAAGGATTTCAGCCTGTGGGTCAAGTGGCGGAATCTCAGCAGCGATTGCTTTCAGATGAGGGTGGTGTGAAGCTGCCTTTGCTGTTGGTATCTCTTCCCTATTGTTGGGGATAGCATTGCATTCTATTAAAGTTGGAAGGTGAAAGCTCATTTTTCCCTCAAATGACTTAACTACATAGCCACAGGCTCGTCTGCCATTTACTTGTGTCACACCAGCGCAGGTCTTTAGCGTGTATGGTGAGATTTTGCTTTGTATAGCAAACATGTCGAAAAACTCTGTCTTTGCTAACGATTGGTTACTTTGATCATCTATTATTGCGTACATCTTTTTTGCGTTGTGTGGCTCACCTTTGGGATGAACTTGCACGAGACAGATCTTGGAGCAGGACTTTCCTGTGATTTTACTACCACATACCTCTGTACATGTGGCTGTAACATCAGAGTTCTGTTCGACTTCCTGCTCCCCGCCATGGTCTGAAGGGGGCGATGGAGTCTTTGGTGCTGGGCCTGGGTGCAGGGCTGCTAGATGTCTTTCGCTGCTGCATTCCTCACACTTTATTATAGCTTTGCAGTCTTTGGCTTGATGACTGGTAGAAGCAAGGCAGCGATAGCAGATGTTATTGTCCTTGAGCACCTTCTTTCTTTCTTCCAGCAACATTATTCTGAAACCTCTGCATTTTTTCAGTGGATGAGGTTTGTGATGTATTGGACATTCATTTTTATAGTAGTCACTCTTTTCTTTTTCTTATCTGTCTCTGATACGTCTGTCTTGTGCACTGTGACTGATTGTCTTTGGTTGTAGTTACCTGTTGATCTTCCTTTTTTGTAACTGACTGTAGAGTTGACAGGGGGGTTATATGTTGTGGTGAAGCTCGGATCATTTCTTGCTTTGGCCTGTCCTCTCACAAAGTCTACAAAAAATGAGAAGGGAGGGAAACTCACCTTGTATTCTGCTTTATAGTTTGAGCCCACCATTGTCCATCTTTCTTGAAGGGGAAAAGGCAGCTTTTCCACGATTGGACTTACTCCTCTGGCTGTATCAAGGTAACTCAACCTGTAGGTAGCCATCTAGTTTTGCAGCTTCCACTTCACACAGAAGATCTGACAGGTCTCGTAGCTTTTGAGGCTCTTTGCTTGAAAGCTTTGGGAAGTTCTGTAATTTGTGAACAATGAGTTTTCTATTGCTCTCGGGTGAGCCGTAACATTCCTCTAGTCTTGTCCAAACCATGTTCAAACCCACATCTGGATAGTTTATGTGACTGCCTTTAATCTTTTCGCGTGTTCAGAAGACTCTGGCCAAGCCACTTTAAGAGGAGATTCAACTCTTCGTTAGCTGTAAGATCTAGTTCGCTAATAACGCTCTGAAAGGTGGCCTTCCAACTAAGGTAACTTTCTGGCTTATCATCAAATGTAGTCAGCCCTCCAGTTACAAGTTGACTTTTAGCTAAAAATCTTGCAAGGTCACTGGTTGTGTCGTTTCCAACATTTTGGCCCGAAAACTGCTGAGGTTGTAACATTTTGCGTGGAGTCTGCTGATTTATGCCCCCTAGTGGCGGATGTTTGCGACATCTTTTGCAGAACTGAGTATTGTTGTTGTTTGACATGGAATGGTTTGTCGACTCTTGGTTGATCCTGCTCTCCTTCATACGTATACCTGTGCTGTGAAGTCTCTCTATCTTGTGATGTGACTGTGTTTGTTTATGTACTCGCCTCACCTTTTGCTCTGTTGTTTGTTGAAGGGGCAGAAAACTGTCATCACTTCTTTTCACCGCATCGCCGTACTGAGCTGCTGCTGCGAGCTCCATGACCTCTGCTTTTGCTTTGGCAGCGTCCGCTTCCTTCTGGAGGTTGAGCACATCAAGTGTTGCTTCTAACCGTGCCTTTTCCACTTTAATATTCAACTCTTTCTCAGCGTAGGCAAGTCTGGCTTGTGCTGCTTGAGCTTCGGCCTGTGCGCGTGCTGCAGCCAAACTGGCATGGCTTGACACAGATGACCGGGAGGTGCTGCCTGCTGCAGATCGAACAGTTAGTTTTCTTGAACATGTTGAGGACTTTGATAAATGTGACTTGGATGAGTGAGATGGATGTGATCTCTCCCCATGATCTGACTTTACTTCCTCGTTAAACTGTTCTTTCTCCATATTAGCGTTTGAATAAAACTGCTGTTGTTAACTGAATGCTTTCCTTCCACCAACCGTTCACTGTGGTCCCTCGCAGAGCGCTATGATTTCACTGTTCTGTTGCACTCAACGTGACCCCGTGTCCTGATTGAGATTCACAGTCAGCTAAACTCTCTCTTGCATCACTTCCTCCAAGGAGCAGACAGGTGCTGTAGTTAGCAAGATTTAATGCAAAAAAGTGTGAAACTGAAATGATACAAAATACAGAAAAGTATTCAGTAAATGAACCATTTTCACATAAAAACCTAATAAAGACTGAAAAGTACAGCAATGTTAGCTGAAACATCGTTTAGAATTAGCATTTGACACATGCTCAATTAACATCATAAAACGTCACAAACTTAAACCAAAATCGGTAATATTGTTGACAGCCTTCATATTTAACATAAAACTTACTCATATTGCCACTCAAAGGGCTGGAAATGAGTGGATGGCTTCAGATTGGAGAGCAAAAACTATCATGGTCTGTCTTACTGCAGCACTGAAAAACTAGCTGTTTACTTCCTGCCACCTATGGGCTGAACATAATACGACAGGGATAGCTATCGCCCTCTAGTGGTCTGGATGAACATTACAGACATATAAAAGTTACAATACATTCACAGTTTGAGATTAATTAGTTAATTTATTTTATTTTATTATTTTTCCCAATTTACAGCCCTAGTGTAAACATATGACTTATTTGGCATCTACTAAAGTTTTTTAGGCTAATTTGAAGTTTAGCTCATATTTAAGCAACAGACGAAATACTGTTGTAAAATTGGAATGCATTAGAGATTTTAAAGCAATTTTTTGAGAAATTTAGGTCAACTTTAACGCTCTTTCATAGTTTTATTTTAACAAAAACTTCCAGTCTTTTAGCAAATTTAAATTTTTCCGAATAACTTTTGGAATTTTAGCAAATGCCTTCAGCAATTAAAATAAACTGCATCACCATTTTCAGCCAAAAGCTTCAGCTTTATTGCCTACTTTCAGCAAAGAGCATTCACACCAGCATTATCCCAGTAATGCAACTTTTTTAGTTTATTAATATTTGTCATCTAACTTGGACACAAATTCTAACAAAAAGCCATATTCTTTTGGTTCTTGTACTACATGTCAGAATCGGGTGACCTCGTTCATCACTGGTTTCAGAGAGTTTTTTTTTCTTTTACTCTTCTAATACTGTTGCTCCTGAGTTCCTGTGTGGAATGTGTTAGTATGTTGATGTTTTTTTAATAACCTGGACACTATACAGGAAACATTTCAACGAGGCTGAAGGATTTTTTTTTAATCTCAGCAAAGAGAATTTCCTGAACTGTATTTTGATTTGTCCCTATGAAGTCGACAACATTACGGAACACTAAAACGTTGTGAAATCACTCAATAGTAATAAAAATGTCTGTGAAAATCTGGAGATATCCAGAGCCTCTGTCCATCTCTTCCTGTACTGATATTGTTCACCTTTGGACATATCCTATGAGGGGTCGCCACAGTGAATCAGCTTTGGTGAGACTGGCTACCATGGAAACACTGACTCAAAATCACTACTTACTGACGTCCATATTGCAAAAAAAAAATGAAAAAAAAAAATGGCGACTGAATTGACTTCATTGGTTGAAGCTGGAAGTAAACTGTTTGCTATGTCCAGTTCTGATATCCAGCCAGCTCACAGCATCTCATCAGTACTGTTCTTGCGCCCTTTAATCTTTGAGACCAGCAGCAAGTGATAACCAGTGTGCATTAGACAGACTCTGATGGTGACATTACATATTTATGAGAAAAGATGGCACGTGGATGTGAAGAGCTTTCAGCCGGTCGTAGTCCCTTGGATGGACTTCTTGGCATGAGCACGAGCTGTGGCGTGGATATTAAGTGGTCATTAAAGCCTCTCTTTAAACTCTTAATGTCAGTTTAGCCCCACTTCCTGCTTCCTCCTCTCTAACCAGGTGATTCCCTTCTCCCACTGAGGTCTAGAAAGTTTTTATCTCCATCCTCCTGTTTATTTACCCTCTTAGTGAACTTTTAATCTTTAGTTAGACATTCTAACTCTTGTAAAATAGTCATTCTTTTAAAAGAGCTTTTTAAAAGACTTGGAACAAGCTGATGTGGAGCCAAATGAGCTGGGGGAAACGAGGAGAGAACAAGCTTGACTGCAGAAGAGGAGAATCTAAAGTGTGAGAGAAAAACAACATGACAGTCATAGTCCGGTGTAGCATGGAGTCAATATCCACATTTGTAGGTTTGAGTAACCCCACAGCAAGAATTAGGAAGCAGAGAGGAGATGTTAGGAGTGAACTGCATGGAAATAACTCAAATATTAATTCCTCAGATGCAAATATTCATGCAAATATGACTGTATAAGAGAAGTGGACTGAGTCAGTGTGACATCACCAGTAGAAAACGGTTTACTTCTGGCTCCAACCAAACGAAGTTATCCAGCAGTTTTTTGGTGAAACAATATCAGAGAGGTCTAAGTTCGTTTGAGTCAACGTTTCTATGGCAACCACTCTACCAAGCAGGAGGGATCTTGCTGGAAGGCCACACCCCTTCCACTTTAATCGAGATAATATGTCAATAAAACACTTCAAATGTTGAATGTGAGATGAAGTACTTTTATTAAGGTGTTTTTTGGTCAGTTTATAACAGGGATCGGAAACCTTTAACAGTAAAAGAGCCGTTTAGGCTCGTTTTCTACTGATCTAAACCTAGAAGGAGCTGCACTGACTTACGTTAGCCTTTAAGAAATTTGGATTTTCATTCATAACCTTTTTTTTTAAATAAATATGAATGTCTACTTTTGTCATGAACAAAAGCAAAATAATTTAGCATCTCCTAAAAAGATATATATTGTTTTACGTTTTTAACTTTAGTAGCCAAAAAGCAAACTTGTTGCTTAATAACTAGCTGAACTGAGCATAACATTCCTCTGTAAATTAAATCAGCCACATTTTAGCATGTTCTTGAAATAAAAGCTAAACTCAAAATTAGCCTAAAACCTCCAGTAAATAATATTAGCTAAAAATGTTAGCGTATTGCTAAAATGTTAGCTAAACTCCAAATTAGCATAAAAAACTAATTAGAGGCCAAATCTACCAAAATAAAGCTATCTTGTTGCTTAGATACTAGCTGAACGCCAAAATAGCCTAAAATTCCTCAGTAAACTAACTTAGTCAAAAATGTTAGCATTTGGCTGAAATATTAGCCAAACTCTAAATTATCCTAACAACCCCACTAGAAAACAAATTATCCAAAAACGCTAGTATGTTGCTACAATGATAGCTAATTTTCATTCAGAGAGCCACTATGGAGAGATAAAAGAGCCACATGTGGTTTATAACAGCTGCACATTTCTGCAAATACAACAAGCAAAGGTGCTCAATGTCATGGCTGGAAGTTTCTTCACCGTCATGACATTTTTATTCTAATCTTTCATGGAATTTTGCTCTGAAGTTCTGTAATCTAACTGCCACCGTTGCTATCATTTTATTCACAGAGATCTCCTGGTTTCACCTGATCATTTCATGATGATTTCTAATGATCTCTCATGGGTTTTTGGGACATCTCTGCAAATGTCTGTTTGTGAGAGCTACTTTGAAGTGAAGGGTGGCTGGTGCTTCCTCAGGCGTTCCATAAACATTATATCAGTTGTTCTGTTCAAATTAGGGCTGGAACGATTAGTCGACTAATCGATGACTAATTTAACAGTTGATTAATCGTTACTTTATATTATGTGGAGTCAGACTGTTGTAAAGTTGAACAAAGTTGTGAGCGTTCATCAAAAAAATGCACCTTTTATATATTTGAGTCAGTGAGATCAAAACTTTATCTTTGGTGAAAAATAATTCCTTTGTTTCAGAGACAGACCTCAATTGGTTTAAGTTTTGTTTGAATACCAGAAACTAATGAAGGACAGAGGCTCCATGATTCATTAAAAGTTAATAAACTATCATCTGAATTGTCTTTATTTGTACTTACTGTTCTCCTCATATCGGACACAAAGTTTCTTTGCAGATTTAAGATATAATTTTGCTCTTAATGATACTTATTTGTCTTATTTACCAAACAATTTCAGTTACAAATAAAGATTTTCCTCGTTAGAGATCGAGGTGAACCTTTCCCCAGAAGCCAGCAAAGAGCTGGAGAAAAAGAGAAGGTTGCAGTGAGAGGAGAAACAGAGCAGAAAAACGATGACCTACCCCTACTTACTTGCATAAGTCCAAATTATTTGCACTTAAACCGCGATAAAGATCCATGTCTGTGTTTGGATTAAACTGACACAATCTGTTTGCATAACTTATAGGATCATAAAAGTATATTTTCTGGTAAAAAATAGAAGAAATAAACATGTTGGAATATGTAATTTTACAGCATTTAAAATAAAAACTTTTTTTCTTATAGTGCACTTGTGTCAAAGTTAAGGTATATATTAGTATTCCTGCCTTAATATTATTCATAAGTATGTTAAAAAATTACGGATTTAAAAATTGGCATTCTTTTTTTTGGACTACGTTAGCATTTGCTACAAATATTTAATCAATTTTAGAGTTTGCAGAATATTTCAGCTACATGCTAATTGTTTTGGCTAATATTGGCTTTTTTACATTTTTTTTTTAAGTTGAGCTATTTTTTACAGCTACATGCTAGCTATTTTGGCAAATATAATTTTTTTTAGGCTAATTTGACATTTATCTAATATTTTAGCTGGCTATTTGCTTCTTTTTCCGCTATCAACTTCATCATCTTCAGCTATCAGCACTAGCATCTTCAGCAGCCAAATTCAGCTAACAGCATTCACACCAGCATTATCGCAGGTAATGCTATATATAGTTCATAGTTATGTTAAAAAAATGTGGTTTTAAAGTTTTAAAAAGGTAGTTTTAGAGTGTTTAATAAATGTTTATCCTGTTCAACCTAAGGTGTTTTTTGGATTTTGGCTCCTTGTATGAGGGCCAAAATTGAGTTTGACACCCCTGTTACTTAAACAAAGCTTTGGCCCGTCAGCAGCAGACGAGACCTCCACTCATTTGAGGAACCTGTTCATTTTAAAAGAGCCAGAAATGTCTTTAAATAAAAAGGTTTGAATGCACATTTTGACAAGAGTTCCTCCCTGCATTGTACAAACTTTCAATCAGACTGATTAGGAGAATCGTGAACTTGTGAAATGTGAACTTCAACAGAAAAAAATGGCTTTAATTCCTTATTTTTAAGAGGATAAGACATTTTTCTGTGATCCATCTCCGTCTATGGCTGATGCATTCCTCCTCATCACAGTCCAGAGCCCAGATCTGTCCCGCATCTTTTCCTCTGCAATCTTTCTCATAGGAAAATCTTGTAATAAATCTTCTCTGAGCCTCAAACTGACCTGAAGCTGTCTGGCAAACCGCAGAAAGCTGAGTCCTGTCCTTAAAGCTCTTTTTAAATCCTTTCACAGAGGAAATCTGCCCCCCCAACCCTCTCAGAACTGATGTCGCCCTGATGCTGTTCTGTCTCCTTTCATATCTGAAAATAGAAGTGGGGATAATTTAAGGAGGACTGATGAGAGGGCAGGTTTTTAGGTTTCCATAACGATCCCAGCGCTCCCCTCACGGCAGTCTGGTCCTGACCCCCCCTCCCTGCGGTTCCTCCCCGCAGGTCTCTCATTATGTCAGCAGGGCTTGGGTGTGTCTGAAGGGCTGCCCACACTGAGAGCAGGCAGAGGAAACCTCTGTCCTGCACCACCATCGTGTCTGTGTCGCCCCCTAGTGTTCACACTCCCCCCCGGTTTAGAACTTAAAAGTTCTGAACCAAAAAGCACTGGGAAGCACCAATCTGTCTGTTGCAGATTTTTTTGTATGTCTTTGAATGAATAGAATGCTGAAAAGGCCTCTCCCTCCATCCTTTGGTTTGCTTACAGATCACAGAGTGCAAGCAAACCAAACTAAAGACTGAAGTGGACCCGACCAATGCAGACATTCCCAAACTTCTTCATGATTCCTGCTGTGGCTGTTTTCCTCCTTCATGCAGCGTTTAGAGCATCTCCTCCTTCGGTTCTTATCTTCTTTTTGCTCTGTGGAAAGTCTATCTGCATTCACACTGAAGTGAACCGCACCAGAATTCCTGTTCTTTACCACTGAACACATCCAGTGTTTATGTTCTTTGATTTTCTGTCATTCTTTGATTGCTAGCACGATCAACTTAATTCCAGCAGATTCTAAAGGAGTTTTTCTCCCTCAGAATCTGCTGGAATGACATTGATCGTGTTCACAGTTGAAAAGTTACAGTATGAAAAAAAATGAAAAATAAAAAGTTACAGTATGTTAAAGATGTTGTGTTTAAGCGTCACTTATGATGCCTCAGGTGTTGAATCTTTCATCATGTGTTGCCAGAGTGTAAATGTCAAGCACACGTGTCAAAGTCAAGCAAATTCAGCTTACAGCATTGTTGCATCTAGTTCATAATTATGTTAAAAAGTTACATTTTTAAAGTTTTACAAATTGAGTTTTATCCTGTTTGGCCCGTGACCTAAGGTGTGTTTTGGATTTCGGCCCCCTGTGTGAGTTTGACACCCCCTGCTGTAGAGTGTGTGACTCTCCTTTTTTGCTTCTGATCTGGTTTTTCTGTTCCGACCTGAGAGTTTTTCCTAGAAAAAATGAATCCTCATGAAACATTGAGTCAATTTAACACTTCTGTAAATCCATCTGCAGACTGCAGGTGTGAGACGAGGGGAAATCGCAATAATCATGTCGTCCTTGTCTTTTTTTTCTCAGAATATTCAATAAAATATAATTTATCGAACTGGTGTTTTTTGTTTGTTTCTCAATATTAATATTTCCTAATTCTTAATATATGGTTATACAATGTAAACTAATAGAGAAACAGAGGGGAAGGATAATAAACATGCATGCAACAGTGATTGTAATCACGTTTTATTGCTTATTCCAATTTATATCAATATATGTTTTAAGTATGTGCTTGTTTTGTTAGTTGGTTGATCATTTTTATTTTAAAATGATTTATTTTCTACCATTCTGGGCTTTAGTTTGCTTCTCAAAGGCACATAACCCCTCCAGTTTTAGACAAGAGTCCCCCTTACTACTGAAAGCAAATTGGGGGAATCTGTCCATCAAACATTGGAGGTGGGGCCAGTGGGCAGCACATGCTTTTACTGAGGCATCTGATTGGTCAGTTTTTAACTTGAATAACTTGCGATAAAGAGAAAAACATCTTTATAAAAAAATAGGAAGAGAAAGAAGATGCTAAGAAGAATGTTTCAGAGCAAAAAGAGTCATTCTAACGTCTACAACCAGCGGATACCTCCTGTTTGGAACACGAGAGGGGAGGGGTTGCTAAGTCCTGTGATATACAGTCATTGGCTGCACCTGCAACAAAAGCAAATTATATGGCAAATGATCTGCATGTCAGATAAAGTCATACAGACCAAAAGACCCGAGTGGTTCTGGTGACGTGGTCAGTATTGCTGCTTCTGTCATTGTTTGATGACATACACTCGATCCAAATTTTAAGAGCAGTTGATAAATTGGATGAATTTGCTTTGCCACATTTTAAGAAGGTTGTGGGCATAGCTTCCAAATGTAGAATTAAGAAATGGAAAAAAAGAGACCAAACATTTTGAGCAAACAATTTATAACAACAATGTATCTGAAATGTGCTGTTCATCAGCTGATTAAAAGTTTAGGACCATAGCACAAAGATACTCTGCTACATCTCCAAACAGAAATTAAAGGCTCCAAACAAAACTCTCAGTGATGAGTTGCTCCAACATTCTTGTTGATCATCTCAAACATTTGTTTTGGCACCATTGATGTCAGTGTTACTAAAGCTACGTTAACACCGGGCTTGCGACATAAGCTCTTCAATGTAATAATCATGCATTCTTAAATACTCATTTAGCCAATGGGCAGGGCTTCTTTTTCTGCTGTAGCACATGACTGCCATCTACAGTTGGAAGAGGTTTGGATATAAATCTCAAGACAGTATAAGGAGTTTGAGACCAAGAAATTCGCGAATGGAGGTGTGAAGAGATATTTGACATGTTAAACGCAAAAGGTCACGGTTGTAGGTTTTTACTTGTTGCAAAAGAGAGCATTGCTTTGATGGCATCAGGCAGACATGTCAGTTTGACCTATGGTGTTTATCTGTCTGGAGAGGAAACTGTAGAAATGGTAGTCCACAGAGCTGAATCAACTCAGGTCATATAAACATACTCGAATGCAGCATTAGATTTTTTTATACACTGCTCACAAAAATGAAAGGAGCACTTTAAAGAAACACATCAGACACATCAGATCTCAATATAAAGTTGGATATCTACACAAATAATGACAAGGCAGTGTCTTGGGAACAAAAGGATGCCAAGTCTTTTAATAGAAATATAAGTTTTCAGCGTGCAGAGGGTTCAATTGTGCAGACACCATCAAATCAGAGTGAAATGAAGATGTGACAGGCTAGTCCATTTTCTCCAGAACTTCATTTCTGCAACTCAAAATGCTTTTCAGTATCTTGTGTGTCCCCCACGAGCTTGTATGCATGCTTGACAATGTTGCGGCATGCTCCTAATGAGACGACGAATGGTGTCTTGTGGCATTTCCTCCCAGATCTGTGTGAGGACATCCCTGAGCTGTTGTACAGTCTGAGGAGCAACCTGGCGGCGCCTAATGGACCCAAACATAATGTTCCAGAGATGTTCTATTGGGTTTAAGTCAGGGGATGGTGAAGGCCATTCAATTGTTTCAATTCCTTCATCCTCCAGGTACTGCCTGCAGACTCTTGCCACATGAGGCCGGGCATTGTGGTGCATTAGGAGGAAACCAGGACCTACTGCACCAGCGTAGGGTCTGACAATGGGTTGAAGGATTTCATCTGGATACCTTATGGCAGTCAGAGCACCATTTCCTAGGCAGTAGAGGTCTGTGTGTCCCTCCATGGATATGCCTCCCCAGACCATCACTGACCCACCACCAAACCTGTCATGTTGAACCAGGTTGAAGGCAGCAGAACATTGTCTTCTCCAGACTCTCACATCAAAGGTGCTCAGGATATCCCTGCTCTCGTCTGTGAAAAGTACAGAGAACCAGTGGAGGACTTGACAATTCTGGTGTTTAAGCAAATGCCCTCAGGCCACCTTCATGAAGTCTGTTCCTGATTGGTTAGACATTCACAGCAGTGGACCTCTTAGGTCATTCTGTGGGGCACAAGCAGCAGGCTGAGGCCTGTTCCGCCTTGCACAAAGGAGCAGGTATCAGTCCTAAGGGGTTGACCTACAATCCTGTCCAGCTCTGAGAATAACCAGTCTCATTAAATCTCCAGGTTTGAGATGGTGCTGGGACACAAACCTTGCTGCAGCACATGTGGATGTGCCATTCTGGAGAAATTGGAAAACCTGTGCAACTTCTGTAGGGTTAAGAAATTTCCTCACACTGCCAGTTAAGATTCCATAAACACAAATACAGCCTATGAAAGAGGTCCTGTGATGGAAAATATACGTTTACGTATACATTTCATCTTTACAATTAAATGTGTCTAACCTTTGTGCACAGCCATGAGGCCACAAGCTTTATTTTCTTATTGTCAGGACGCCTTGATCACAGTGTATAAACATTTTGACTTCATTAGAACATCTTGTCCATATTAGATATGGCGCTTACGTTCCTATCCTAAGTTTCTGATTAAAGTTGTTTGTATGGCTCTATAAAATACGAATGTCCTTCATCACAGGCAGGGCTCTGCAGACCTCTCCTCCATGCTTGCAAGACGTGTACTTTTCTCTGCTCTGTTTTAATAAACATTCTTAAAACCGCTTGACAACATTTCTTTATTCCACCGGATCCAACTATTTTTCCACCACAATCTTGGCGTCACGAACAGGATTCCTCGTGTGTTCGTCGGAGGATCGGACCAGAGGGATTAACTGTCCTGAATCACAAAGATTCAGCCTCATCTCACCAAATCCAAAAGAGTGACGAGGACTGTGGTCCGTGATCTCGATCGACCGCGACGGAATCATCGGACTTCGGTGGACAAATAGATCCGGTGAGGAAGATTCTATTCTAAAATATTTCCTTGGTAATATTTTTTTTGCATAGGTTGATTTGGAACATTAATAACCACTGGCTTTTGCCCCTGAAATAAGTCAAGCGTTTTAAAGAGAAAAAAAAAAAAAAAAAAAAAAGAGATGCCATTTGCTGAAACCCATCATAAGAGAGTCCTGTGCGCGTAATCTGATCAATTATCGCAACAGCAGGTATCGGTAAATTATAAGTGAGTCCCGTGAATATAACTTGATCCGTTATATGAGACCGGGTAGCATGAACCTGTGACCCACGTGGTGGGGAGATCAGAGAATTAGATACGAAGTAAAGTGTTATAAGAGAGTCCCGTGAAGTATAGCTTGATCCGTTATATGAGACCGGGTAGCATGAACCTGTGACCCACGTGGTGGGAAGATCAGGGAATTAGATACGAAGTAAAATGTTATAAGAGAGTCCCGTGAGTATAGCTTGATCCGTTATGCAAGACCGGGTAGCATGAATCTTTGACCCACGTGGTGGGAAATCAAAGAATAAGATAAACGGTGCACCAGAAGCTACTGGAAGACCGACGAATTACTGTGACCCAACAATCGAGACCAGGCAGGCCCTGCGATAAACATATATCGGAGGATAGGCATATGGGAAGATAAATACGGTATATAATTAAAGTCCTGTGAGATTGGTTCGGGAAGACCAGAATATGGGTAATGCAAATGAGAAACAGAGCGGAGGTTCAGACTCAAGTCTGGTCACGTCCATGAAAGTGCAGCATGGTGTTAAATGTTGTGAATTTATGGATTACTGGTGTCAGAAACATGGGTTCCCCGAAGGAAGTTCTTTGAGTAAAAGCTAACTAGAGAAACTCAGAAAAAGCCTAAATGAAGAGAAGACAAAAAATGATGTTTGAGCAAAAAAAAAAAAAAAAAGAGCAACGGAGGTTAAGCTCATGGATGAAATGAATGAGTGTTTGAAAGTTTGGGAAACGGAGTGTGAGAGATGGAAAAGGCCTGCAAGACTGTGACTTCCCTGAAAATAAAAAAAAGATAACAAAGAAAAGTCTGATAAACCGTCTACAAATATAGAAACTCTCTCAGCACCCTTTTGTTCTCTTCTACACAGAATCCCTGGAGTGCTGCAGTCGGATCGAGTCTGGACTCTGCCCCTCCTCCACGCCGGCCACTGCTAGCTCAACCGGGTTAGCCAGAAACACCCAGCAATGATGCAGACCAGAACGCAACAGCAGCATCTATGCAACCTGAGATGAACCAGCAGCGACAGCAGCAGCAGATGCCCCCCCCCTCCTCCTGTGAAAGCGGAGGAAGTTAGGCTCCGGCCTTCAGCTCCTGCTGAAGTGGTGTTATCAGCTCCTGCTCACAACACCAGCTTTGGAAAGGCAAAACAAGGAGAGCAGCAGCAGAGGAAAGGCCTGACAGTGCTAACAGCTCCCATGGTTCAAGTTGCGTGCGCGCCGCGACTCGAGCGACTGCGCCTGCCTGCTGACTGCTGATGACGTCGTAGCTGCATCCAAGCACCTGCCCAAACCAGAAAAAGGTGGGAAGATCTTGGCGTGAACCCTGGAGGACCTTGTCAGAGACTATGTGCCCAGTTCTGGAGAACTGGCTAGAATCATGCTGCATCCTGAGACAACCTCAGTTTTCCACTCTGAGGAGCCACTTCGAGGCCCGGCACCCAGCCTGCAATCATGACTGGCATGAACCTGCCAACCAGAAAGCAGCGAACGCAGCCTGCAGACGATGGAAAGATGGACTGACAGCGGCTGTTCGTGCCCACTTCCCTGTCCAGTGCGACCACAAAAGGTCAGTGCCTGCATGCAACATGAGGAAGGAGATGTGGAGGAGCTCCCTGACCAGCTGCAAACCGCTTACGACAACCACAGCAGGATGACCAAGCCTGGCTCCCCTCAGGGGGACATGACACCTTATGAGACCCTCCTCAAACAGGACTTTCTCAACAACCTCCAGAGGCCCCTCAGTGACGTCATGAAAAACCCTCATGTTGGTGGTGAGGACAGCACTGTCCACCTGGCCCAAGTGATCACCCACGGCAAGCTCGAGCAGCACCGCCGGCGGAGAAAGGAGGCCAGAGGAAAAAAAAAAAAAAAAGAACAATACCAGCATCATGCCCAGCTGCACCTCCTCCAACATGCGTCACTCCCACAAGCCCCTGCAAATGCTCCTCCTCCTGCTAGGCCGCTATACCAGCCTTACCCCCACCTCACACCCCTGCTGACTTTGCTGCAATGGACGCGTGCTTCCATTGTGGAGCCCATGGACATTGGTCAAAGAACTGTCCACTGAAAGCCCAGAACCACAGTGGGCGTGGACATCAGAACCAACAGGACCTCCTCGTGGGCGTGAACACGGAAACTCCCAGGGTTCCTCCCACCATCAAGAAGCAGACTGAGGAGAAGGAGGGGTTAGAGGTCTGGATTCGGTGCCGGCTGTGGCCTCCCTGCTCAGATAAGAACACACCACACACTTACACATTTACACCTCCCCACAGATGATGGCACTCTGTGTCTCTCCTATGACAACAGTAACTATCTCAGACAGGCCTTTTTATGAGTTTATTGAGTTTGTTAGCTGTCTATGTACTAGTACAATCCTGAACAGCTATGTTACACATTTTTTGGACACTGGGTAGTCTGATAGTCATGAGTTATTATTGAAGTTTTGTGTTCCTGGGAATGACTGTTGATGACAGCGTGATTGTATCTTCGAACGGAGTCTGTGACATGGATGTACAGCCATGTCCTGGCAGAGCTCTTGGCAGATCTACTATGAACGACAGAATGAGCTTGTAGCCTTAGCTAAAGACAGAGTTACTTTCCCAGCTCAGCTGATGCTACCAGAAAATGTTCATTGTACTGCCTAAATTTTTTCAGGGGACCCAGACCCAGTGCATAAAAGTGTGTTTTTGAGAAGTGTGAATGATTGTTTGTCTGTGTGCAGTCTTTTCTGGACTGCGACGCGCTGTGCGATGTTTGTTTCTGTTTTATTATTTTTTAGATTCCAGGAAGTGACCCTCACATTTCCTTGTCAAAAAGCCCCACTGATAAATGGAAAGATTTAGGTTCCTGGACTAGAGCGTGCAACCATGCTCTAGATTGGCAGCTTGATTTTTTTCTCACTTCAGACCTGACGAGCTCAGTATCCCTTGAAGCCTGAAGCGATTGCAGGCATCACCCCAGTTTTAAACTCATTTTTGGAAGCAGGTACAGTCATCCCTTGTGATGATTCCCCTGTTGATACCCCGATTTTGCCTGTTAATAAGTATCGCCCTCCTCCAGTCTCTGAGGAATGGCGCTTTGTCCAAGATCTGACCTCTGTCAATGCAGCTGTACATGCACGTGCTCCATCTGTCCCAAATCCCTACACCCTTTTGTCTAATGTACCACCTAACTCTTGGTGGTTCTCTGTCCTTAATCTTTCTGATGCCTTTTTTTCTGTTCCTGTTCACCCAGACTCTCAGTTCTGGTTTGCATTTCAGTTTAATGAGCGAGGGTACACCTTCACCCGCATGCCACAGAGCTACTGTGAATCACCTACAGTTCACAACAGAGCTCTCGCCGACTCTCTCTCCACTTTCTGCCCTACACCAGGTTCTGCCCTTCTGCACAGCTCGAAGCCACAAAGTCAGCAGACAAAAATTGCAGTTTTCCAGAGAAGAAGTCCCGTTCCTTGGACATGTTGTCAGTGCAGAAGGTAAAAGCCTTTCCTCCAAACATCTCACTGCAATCCAACAGGCGCCGAGACCGGAGACTGTTAAGCAACTCCTGTCTTTCGTTGGGTTGTGCTCCTACTGTAGAATTTTTGTTCCAAACTTTTCAGAATTAACCAAGCCCCTAGGTGAGTTAACCAAATCTAAACCAATGAGTTCTAAGTACAGTGGACAAAGAAGCTGAGAGTTTGTTCACATCACTGAAACTTGCTCTCCAATCTCCTCCCACTTTAGGCCTGGTGGATCCATGCAGGCCATTCACATAGACTGTGAAGGAGAGAGGGGCTGCATGACCTCTGACCTCCTCCAGGATCATGGTGGAACTCTCAGACCAGACACTTATTTCTCCTGTAAGCTTGATCCTGTTGCTGCTGGACTTCTTCGTTGCCTGCGTGCCATTGCTGGGGCGGAGAAGACCCTAGCAGCTTCCAGAGATCTTGTGGGTTGCTCACTTCTGACACTTCTGGTCCCCATGAGGTCCACCTCATCCTGGCGGAGCGCAGGTCATCGCACTTTTCCCTTCCCAGTTTCCTCAGGTATCAAACTTGTTTGCTCGAGCTGCCGAATTTCACTGTTAAAAAGTTTTCGGTCCTAAATCCAGCCCAGCCACTGTGCTGCTCACACCTGACGAGGGTCTCCCTCATGACTGTGCTGCTGAACTCTGACTGACTGCACGCCTGGACCTGACAGGACTGACCAACCGCTCCAGCACCAGACTTTGTGTTTTTGTTTTGTGGTCCTGTCTCTGAATGTTACTGCGCGGGTTATTCCGTCTGCATGGCTCATGGGACTGCAGAGTCCGCGCCTCTGTCCTCCCATGAGCCTGCTTGGGCACTTTACTTTTTTTTTATTCGAGCGCGCTGAAAGTCACATATTGAATTTGGATTATTAGCGACCGGCATTTTTGATTAGAAATAAACTCATAATTAGAAACTATCTCTGGCAGTTGAACATTCACTTGTGCTCCAAAACAGAACTTAAAAGAGGAAAAGTTGCAGAAGCTCAGAGAAAATGTTTTGTTAAGCTTATCTCTCTGTTAGGAAAACAAAGGCTGAAGGCCCACAAGAGTCTGCAAGCAGAGCAGCTGTAGGCACAGATCGAGGTCACAAACAGAGAGCTGTGATCAAACTTGTTTTCATTTTTAATGTGAATTATTACAACTGTTTTTTCCCCAAGGTTCTCATGTTGTTCTTTTCACAGCTTGAAGGGCTTCTGAAATGTCGTCATCATCTCCTTCCATGTCTCTGTGGCCTGTTTTGATACAGTGACACCAGAGATGTGGAAGTAACCTGCCTTTCCTCCCAGGACGGAGTGTGTGATCAACTGATATGATGGAGAAAAACCATAGGAAATTTTTATTTGTTGTATATGTATTTGTTGATTACTGTTGACTCTTTTGCAGAATTTCCAGAAGCCTGACCAGCAACGGCTAACCCTAATCCTAATCCTAATCCAAACGTTCTCTTTCTGACCCAAATGTCTAATCAATCCTTTCTTTCCTCACAACAGTTTTCCGGGTCAACTCGGGCAACAGGTCTTATTGTATTGATTGTTTATTGAATTGATCTAACTTTTAGAGCATCAATTGGCAAAAAATCTGTGCACAGAACAAATTTAAATGGGTTTATGCGCTTTTTACTTCTCTCATTGCTGTCAAATGTGTTGTGTATGCTAACACTCAGTTCACTCCCAACGAGCTTCTTCTAGAATAATAGTTCCCAGGACCTGCACAACCTCTGAGGATGGATGTAGAACCCATCAGGTGAGTATGAGGCAAATCTTAATGAAATGGAGGCTTTGTGTTAGCTTTTGCGTCACAGGTGAGAGGCCGGGCTCCAGACTCAAGTTCAAGTTCAAGTTCAAAGTTCAAACAACTTTATTTATCCCCGAGGGGCAATTCTATTTTAAGGTGCAGAGAGTGCTTTCAATCAAAATACAAGTTACAAGTTACACCTGACACAGGCGTATAGAGAAATAAAAATAAAAATAATAACAATAAGATAAAGGAGAAAAACTGTACATTATGTAAATATACATGTGTGTATATAAATATATTTATACGTACACACACACAGGATGACATAAAGTGACGTAGTGTGGTTGTGATAGTGATAATTCTGTTAATTGCACTGATTAGCTTGATTGTAAGTCGGTGTTAAGTAGCTGGACTGCTCTTGGTATGAAGCTGCACTTCCTCCTCTGTGTTTTGCATCCGGGAATCCGAAGCCTGCGACGTGAGGGGAGCCATTCCAACTCTTGATGCATGATATGGTAGGGGTCTTGAAGGATTGTGTTGGCTTTTTTTGTAGTCTGCTGATCACACAGGGTGGCAAGAGATCGGATTGGCTGCTCAATGATTTTTGAGCAGATTTTAACAGTGTGCGTGAGACGGTTTTTGTTCTGTACTGTTAGTGAGTGGAACCAGCAGATGAATGAGAAGGTTATTACATTTTCAATGAAGGCATAATAGAATCTGGTCAGGATGTCACTGCTTGTTCCAAATGATTTAATTTCCTCAGGAGGTATTGTCTCTGGCTGCACTTAGCCAGGATAGCTTCCGTGTTGGAGGAGAACCTCAGCAGCTCATCAAAGATGGTTCCCAGGTATTTGTACTCACTGACAAACTCTACAGGCTCTCCATGAAGGATGGTGGGGGTTGACTCTGCCAGCTGTTTCTGTCTGGGGGAGAAGGTCACTATCATCTCTTTTGTTTTGTTGATGTTGAGCTCCAGGTGTGAGTTATCACACCACTCCATGAAGTCCTGTATGGCTGAGCTGTGATGCTGTGATTGGTCAGAAGACAGCGACAGGAGGACAGTGTCGTCAGCAAACTTAACGATGTGACAGTTCTGATGGGCAGACCTGCAGTCATCTGTGTAAAGAATGAAGAGCAGAGGAGAGAGAACACAGCCCTGAGGAGAGCCCGTGGATGTGTACAGGGTGTCAGACAAGCAGTTGTTCACCAACACTCTCTGTGACCTGTTGGTGAGGAAATCCAGGATCCATCGAGTGAGCTGGTGGTCGATGTTGAAGCGTGTGATTAGCTTCTCAGCGAGGAGGTGAGGCGGCATGGAATTGAACGCTGATGAGAAGTCTGCAAACAGGAGCCTGACTGAGGTGTTTGGCATCTCCAGATGCTTATGAGTGGTGTTCAAAATGAAGATCTTTGCATCATCAACCCCCCCTGCTTCCTGATACGCAAACTGAAGTGGGTCCATCATCGGATAGGTTTGGTTCATGATGTGGTCTTTAACGATCCTCTCCATTGACTTCATGGCCAGGGATGTGAGGGCCACAGGACGGAAGTCATTCAGGACTTTAGGCCTGCTCTTCTTCTCAATGGGGATTACTGTAAGTGTTTCCAGCATGAGGGCACTATGCCACTCGACAGGAGCTCTGGAACAGATGTAGAAATACCCCCAAGTTGCTCAGCACAGTGCCACAGTGTTCGCCCGCAGATGTTGTCTGGTCCTGGAGCCGAGTTCTTTTTTGTCCTCTTGAGGGCTCTCACCACCTCAGATGAGTTTATTGTAAGGGGGGAGTCTTGAGTTGTGAGTGTTGTCCCTCTCAAATCTGGTGAAGAAGGAGTTCAGGTCATTGGGAAGAGAAGTAGAACTGCTGCCTGTGATCTGGATGGGTTTCCGGTCAGATGAAACAGAGTTCACAGCTGCCATGTTTTTGAGGCCTTGCCAGGCTGTTCGAAGGTTTCCTGTGGCAAAAGACTGTTCTACTTTGTTTTTGTAATCCCGCTTGGCTTTTTTTATGGCTTGTTTGACCTCCTTATTTACCTCTTTCTTTTCAGCTTCAGTTCCAGTGAAGAAAATTCTCTTTTTTTTGTTCAAAATTATTTTAAGGTCTTTGGTTACCCAGGGTTTGTTATTGGCATAGATAGTGACTCTTTTGGTGGGGATAATGCTGTCCACACAGAAGGAGATGTATGCAGACACTGTCTCCTCCTCATTGATGTTGAGGAAGAGGAAGTGAGGATGTCCCAGTCTGTGGTTTCGAAGCATCCTGTAGCCTGTCGATGCTCTCTGTTGTCCACTGTTTGATGTCCTTGGTTATTTTTTGTGTCCTCTTAACCACTGGTAGGTAAGTTGGAGCCAGTAAATGCTATTGTGGTCGGAAGAGCCAATCGGAGGAAGAGGGACAGATGTATAAGCGTTGGGAACTGAACCAAAGCATTTATCTAATTTTTTTCCCAGGCGAGTGTTACAGTTTATGTACTGGTGGAAACTTTCAGGGTTTTTTCAACCGAACAGTGGTTAAAATCACCCATGATAAATTTCGGAGCATCAGGTGAAATAATGTCATATTTATCTAAAAGATCTTTTAACTGTTCTGAAGCTGAGGATGAGTTGGCTTTGGGTGAATATAAACAAGAAATAAAAACAGTTGAGGGAATTCCCTCGGCAGATACCACGGGCGTAAAGAGACACACAGGAGTTCAATGTCAGAATTACAAAGCCTTTCTCTGATTATCACAGTTTTACACCAACGGGGGTTAATGTAGAGGCAGACCCCCCACCCAGCTGTTTTGAGTGGTTTACAGTCACGGTCTAACCTGATGGGAGACCCAAATCCGTCTATGTGAAGAGAGTCATTGCTGTCCTTCTCATTTAACCACGTTTCAGTGAAAGCCAAGATGGAGGCAGTCCGGTATTCGTACATATGCAGCACGTTAGCTGGAGTTCGTCGGATTTATTGCGCAGAGAGCGCACGTTGGAGAGAATGATTGATGGGAGGACACGGTTTTGTTTATTGTCTCCTCGTTTCAGCCTAGCTTTAACTCCGCTTTTTCTCTTCCCACGCCTTGTTACCTTCCTTTTATTGTGTGAGGAGTCCGTGTTGTCGAGCTGGGGCCGGCGTAGTAGCTCACGCGGCAGCTGATCGGTGGGGAAGGCCGGCGCGGAAGAGTGTTGCAGCTGGAGCAGAGTTTCTTTGGTGTAGCTGATCCGGGGGTTTTCAGCAATGCAGTTTCCTCGGGTTATGGAGGGAAGGTAATCCAAGACGAAATAAAGGATCAGAATAATCCACATATTCCCGACCGGATCCATTGTTACTTGTTTTTCGTTGTCGTCGGCTAACGCTAGCTTGCTAGCTAGCTGCGCATGTGGCTATGACAACAACAATCGCGTCGGGTCCGAAATCCAGCAACGGCGTTGTAATAAAGATGTGCTGCGTCGGTAAGTACACAGATCGCTACCATAACACAACGGATCAATGGTAACAAAACAGACAATAAAAAAACGTATAAGTTTGGTAAAATAAACAAACTAAACATAAGCTACTCTCTCTGCATCAACCGGTCGACCGCACGAGCAGTGACCCGGAAGCAGTGACTCTGACAGGCGGTGAAACCATGAGCACTGGATGAGCCTCTTCCAGGTCCTCCTCACCATGCAGACCGCGGTTGAGATTCCTGGGCGAAATCGCTGGGCGAGCTCCTTGGGTTTGTGCATTGTGCTGCCAGAGGGTCCCACCCCCAGACCAACACCGAGCCCCAGACCTGCAGCTCCTGAACAGCGGACTGGCCTGTCCGGCTGCATCGCCCCGGGGAGAAACAGTGTGGAGTGAAATAGCGTCCCACTGCGACAGTAGCGTGCCAAGCTCCAACCCTTCAGCCTCACTGTGAAGAATCCCCGCCCCTGGCATCCATTCAGAGAGTTTGGCTGGCCCCTGAGAGGCCCCACCTGCCTCCTCTTCTTCCTATCCATCATCATCATGTTCCCCATTCTTTGGATACTCAAACCCCTCGTCTCCGTCCCTGCTGCCCCTCATCGACCAACTCAACTCCCTTTCCCTTTCTCGAATGAACCTCCACTGCCCCTCCGTCCAGGCCTCCAATCGAGCCCCCACATCAGCCGCTGATTCTTCTCCCCCCGTCTTGCGTCCACAAAGGCATTGGTGCAGAGGTTTGCAATCTCGTTCAACACCTCCACCTTCCGCCTGCCTGTGCAACCCCCCAGAATTGCGTCCTGGAATAACACTTCCTGTTTCCACATGACTCTGTTTGTTTATAGGTCCGGCGCCACAAAAGACCCCTTCACTTCCTTCTCCATCTGTAGCAATATTAACACTGTGTCTGATGTAACTGCTTTGTTTGGTGTTCTGATTGTTGGTCCACATTTTACTTCACTGCATGCTTTTATTGTTCTTAACAGGGAGCCGACAGTTGATGATTGCTTCGAGGTGATGTCAGGTATTTCAGGTTCTACTAATAACTGGCTTCTCTTGGCAGAAGAGAAGCCAGTTCTCTTCTGCCAAGAGTTCAGCGGCAGTTGAGCTGTTCAGCGGACTCTGGTTGTGTTGTTTGCTTGGATCCCTGGCCGCTTTTGAGGATTGTTCCTCCGCCACCCGCCCTGAGTTTCTATTGCATGTCCCGTTTGTTGTCTCCCGTTAGCTTCTGGGACGAGGTCCCCTCCCCTCTTTGACGTTGATGTTGCTGTAGGTGTGTTTTCTTGTTTTGCTAATAGTTTTGCAGGTCACATCCTGGTTGGTTCCCTCAACTCCTCCTGCCTGCCACAGTTGCGTTTGTGTCTCCCATGGATCGCCCCGATGCTCGTCCTGCTTGCCTTAGGCGCTCTGTTGATGATTCTTCCTCAGATCCTACTTATATTGATGTGATTGGCGTTCCCAGAGGTGTTCCAGAGGTGTTCCAGATGAGTGCAAGCTTGTCAATCAGGTCGCTGCAGGGTTTGAGTCTGCCCTTTGGTGGTGCACTATTATTTAAACTGTTGTTAATTACGTTCATTTTCCGACGGGTCAGCTGATCAGAGCTGTTGATGGCCTGCGCACACATTTAGGTGTTAATACATCAGTATGGGATTTTTAGGAGTCCATTTTTGGGAAATATCAGGCCCTTGTTGCTTTAGTTCTCATGTCCTTAGCTGTGTTTTCCTCTCTTGTCGTCCTCTGTGGGTGTTGCTACATTCCCTATAGTCGTGCTCTTCTGATTTATATTTTTAACATATTTTTAACAAGGCTTTCAGCAGGCGCATTCCCCAACTCGTTTACAGTCCCCTAACTGCAGTGGTGTGTCCCGCCTCGTGTCTGATTTTGAGCTGGATTCTGATCCGGACCATTTCTCCTCATCTGGTGATTATGATAATGGTGATACAGTTGTTAATTATTGTTATTATTATTTTTAATTAATATTAATTAATTCGGCTTCGTTAGTTTTATTGATTGATTCATTAGGCCTCATTGATTTGACTAGTTTGACAGACTTGTTGAATTTTATTGAGTTGGTTGGTCTTTGGTTGAATTTTTAGAGTTAATTGGTTTGATTGGGCTTTGATTTTTTTTGGTTGATTTTTTTTTAATCATGGTTCTGCTTTGAAATGAGGTCCCAGTGTTTTGCATTGCTTTTACCGGCTTGTGTTTCATAGAGTTTGATTTTGTGTTTTTCTAATCGTAATTTTCGCCTTTGTGTTGTTCCTGTTAGGAACAAAGGGGTGGAGTGTGATGGAAATATACGTTTACGTATACATTTCATCTTTACAATTAAATGTGTCTAACCTTTGTGCACAGCGTGAGCCACAGCTTTATTTTCTTATTGTCAGGACGCCTTGATCACAGTGTATAAACATTTTGACTTCATTAGAACATCTTGTCCATATTAGATATGGCGCTTACGTTCCTATCCTAAGTTTCTGATTAAAGTTGTTTGTATGGCTCTATAAAATACGAATGTCCTTCATCACAGGCAGGGCTCTGCAGACCTCTCCTCCATGCTTGCAAGACGTGTACTTTTCTCTGCTCTGTTTTCATTAACATTCTTAAAACCGCTTGACAACATTTCTTTATTCCACCGGATCCAACTATTTTTCCACCACAGTCCTCAGCTGCATAACCAAGAAAATTGACAGGCTAAAATTGTGAGAAGTATTTGGGGTCAATTTGCCAAATCTTGGAGTCCATTGAAAAAACCCCAACTTACATCATGGCAACCACCCCACTTCCATTCCAATGGAAAAAGGAAAAGTTTCAGATGGATAGTCACAAGGTCAAAAACCAGATAAAACATTGGAACTTTAAAATTGATTTATTTGAACAGCAAAGCAAAAGACTAATCACCAAAAGGTCTGGTTGCTGGCGGCGTCGGACACAGTCTGGTTGCTGGCGGCGTCGGACACAGTCTGGTTGCTGGCGGCGTCGGACACAGTCTGGTTGCTGCGCGCGTCGGACACAGTCTGGTTGCTGGCGGCGTCGGACACAGTCTGGTTGCTGGCGGCGTCGGCACAGTCTGGTTGCTGGCGGCGTCGGGACACAGTCTGGTTGCTGGCGGCGTCGGACACAGTCTGGTTGCTGGCGGCGTCGGACACAGTCTGGTTGCTGGCGGCGTCGACACAGTCTGGTTGCTGGCGGCGTCGGACACAGTCTGGTTGCTGGCGGCGTCGGACACAGTCTGGTTGCTGGCGGCGTCGGACACAGTCTGGTTGCGGCGGCGTCGGACACAGTCTGGTTGCTGGCGGCGTCGGACACAGTCTGGTTGCTCGATGCGTCGGACACAGTCTGGTTGCTGGCGGCGTGGACACAGTCTGGTTGCTGGCGGCGTCGGACACAGTCTGGTTGCTGGCGGCGTCGGACACAGTCTGGTTGCTGGCGGCGTCGGACACAGTCTGGTTGCTGGCGGCGTCGGACACAGTCTGGTTGCTGGCGGCGTCGGACACAGTCTGGTTGCTGGCGGCGTCGGACACAGTCTGGTTTGCTGGCGGCGTCGGACACAGTCTGGTTGCTGCGGCGTCGGACACAGTCTGGTTGCTGGCTATGGTAGTCCAAACGTTTCCAAGTCTCTTAAGTGATGTCTCAGCTTCTACCTCATTGGTTTCCATTTGAACTAAAAGAAAATTCATTACTTCAGCAAATTATCCAGAATATTCATTTTTTGTTCAAGTTTTGTTGTGTCACCTTCATTGAAGCTATTTACACTGGAATCCATTGACTGCAGAAGACCAAGGCTGTTACTTACAGAGGAGATTCCTGAGTTCGGGGTATAAAAGAACAGAATTATTTCAGACTCTGTAGCATACATCACAAAGTGTCATCTTTCTCACCATTTTCTGTCCCCAGCAGTTCATCAGCATTCTGGCTTTTTCTATCAACTGGCAAACCTGAAGCTTTTAAGAAACAATTTTTTCAAATAAATGAAGTTGTCCCATAAAAACAGTGTCACTCTCAGTGACTTTAGTATTACTTTATATGATAATAAAATCACATACCAATGCCAGAGCAAACAGCCAGAATGACAAAGACCAACACTGATTCAGCTCCCATCTTGTCAGACACTGAATGAGAACTCCAAAACAAGAGGACTTAAAAAGTTCATCCTGCAGGAGACACAGCTGCTGTTCATTACATCTAATTGTCTTTCTTTTCAGATTAACTTGACACATATTTGATTGACTCACCAGTAGGTGGCAGTGATGCACTTAAATGCTTTGTGCCATCAACCAACAAACCACACAGAAGAAGTAGAACTTTGACTTTCATGTCAGAAACCACATTAAGGTTACTTCTGAAATACCTTCTTAATCCATAACAACTAAAAACTATACAGTGCAGAAGCAGTATGACATCACGATGCCCAATAGAAATCTAATCAAACACTTTAAGACATCTATTTATGAATCCACTGTGTTCTGGTGATGAAAACATCGATTCTTTATCAAAGAATTACATTCTTCTATATTCACCAATGTGGTGAGCATTGATGCACACTGATTTTTTGCAACGACTTCTGGGATATTTCTAGGGCTCTTGATTTTATCATTTTAGATTCTTTCTTTCTTCCTTCCTTCTTCACTGTTCTATCAGTCTGTCCTGCATGCTTGGAGACTCCTGGTTTGTAAGAGAGACGCTGTTTTAACTCCTGGACTGTGGCTGTTTGGCGGTATGCTCCTCTCCTCATGAACATTGTCTTCTGCATCCATGGACTCCAAACTGAGGGAGTTTGGCTGCGTGAAGCTCGGCCATTTCTTCAAGACACCAACTTCTGAGCTGGCAGCGGCTGCCAGGTGACCTCCAGTGGAGGGTGGGACATGGGATCATATCCAGAAACATATATCTGACACGTCAATCCTGAGCACTGGGACGGGGGAGGGGCGCACGTTCATTCGGGCGCCACCTGAGTCGGTGGTCATCTGTTTGTTGAATCAGCGGCTCTGAGGCGAATCTGAACAGGTCTTTGTCTTTCTTCAGGTGTAGTTTGAGGGGTTGGGGAACAGTTGGTTTGGTTTGTTTCATTTACCGCTCAAACCTCGGCTAGGAAAAAGAAGCGTCCACTCTTTTTAATTTCATCTCTGCTGAAGCCAAGCTGGCTGTTTGGAGGTCCTGGAAAAACCGGATCCAGGGGACCGGGTCAGACGATGTTTTGTTTCTTTTCAGGAGCGTTTGGTGGCACGATTGGGGGTGGAGTTCAGTTTTTACAAACTTACCAATTCTGTTGCTGATTTTGAACAAATCTGGACATTTAAAAATATTTTATCTTCTGTTAGCGGAGATTCTTTGGTGTTGAATTTTTGAAGTGTTTGTTTTTCCCTTGCTAAATTTTTCATTTTAATTCTTGTTCATGTAATATGTAATTTCTAAAACACTGCTTGATTATTAAAGGTGTTTTACAACATCAGTAACACTAAATCACAAACAGAATACAACACAGTTCTACAACTCCATGAATGAAAAGGAGCAGACGGAAGAACAATATTCTTATTTTTGGCCTGCCTCTTCTAAATTAAAATCCTCGTATATATAAACAAATATACATCATTTAGATGGCCCCGCTGTTGGCCATTCACAAGCGATACAATCAAATAAACAAAAAGAAAATTAAATATCAAAATTGTTCATGGATTGTTCTAAATGTTCCTCATGTGTTACTGCAAACATGAGTGTGTGGTTGTGTAGCCCTGTGAGACACAGAGGACATGTCCAGGTTTTATCCAAAAGGCAGCCTGGGATAGGCTCCAGCAACTCCAAGACCCCAGAATGCACTCAGAAGTTTCATTAGAAGATGTCAAACATGTCAGGTTTGTTCTATTTCAAGTTCCCAGTGCTATTTCACTATTTTATAAACTTTGGATTTGAAGTTTATTGGAAGAAATAAGAGATAGAAATAAAAAGTATAGAATAAAAAAACACTGAAAGATAAATTCACTTTTTTACAACGGAGAATTAGTGCCACCAAAAAAAAAAGGGTAATATCAGGAGTTTTTCTCGTAAATGTACAACTTTAAATCTCATAAATTTATGAGTTTTAATCTCGTAGATTTACAACTTTTTTCTCGTAATGTATTAAAATCGAGGGGAGTCTACATTACAGCGAATTTATGCCGTGAACTGAAGCAGACCGACCAAACTGTGAAAAGTGTCTTGGATTTTATCAGGTAAACTGAATGTTTTAAATATTTCAAATGTTTGTAAGTTCCTTTATTTGATTTACAGTTTAATAATGTTTTATTCGTTGATGGTGGCTTGCAGGATCTCTGCAGATCCCGTTTATGAAGCGGCCCATATCCTCCAGCTGTCCACTTCAGTCATTTCTTCCTCTACGACAGACCAGATCTCCTCCAACTCTGTGATGCTTCTGTCTGAAGAGGACTAGTTTTTGGAATTTTCATTGTTGTTTTGTGTTGAGACGGGACGTTTCATTTGGAGAAGGAGGCGTCCGGAGCTCTGTTTACTTTCTCTTTTGGTTTCTGTGCATGACAGAGACATGACGTAAGGTGGTGAAAGGGCTTCTGGGAAATGAAAGGCATAATAAAGTGACGGTTCTAATGAACATGCATCTCTGAGCTCTTTATTTTACATATGAAACTCCGCACTACCGACACAAACCTGGAAATAATTTGATTTTGAAAAGTTCATAATTTCTTTGTTTTTAACACCGATCTGGACATAAATCTTCACAAGATACTCCACGTCTTTCATCTTCAAGCACGGCTCTGATAAACAGACAACTTTGATTCTTTTCTCATTAAATTACGACTTTTAATCTCGAAGATTTACGACTATAAATCCTGTAGATTTACACGTTTTTTTTTCGAAAAATTTAAGACTTTCAAAGTCGTAAATTTCACCTATGACTTTTAAAGTCATAAATATACAACTTTATTCTCATAATTTAGCAGTTACGACTTTTTTCCCTTTAAATTTACGAGATTTAAGTCCTAATTTTAAAATATTTTTTTCTTTATAAATTGGCCCTAAAACTCTGTTGTACATTTTTAATTCAATTCAATTTTATTTATATAGGCCAAAATCACAAAGAATCTTGCCTCATTGGGCTTAAAAAAAAAATATATATATATATATAACAATAATTTCGTTATAATGAAATTCCAGCTGTTTTATCATTAATGTTACCCAATGCAAATTTTACTTGTTTTTTTTTCTGCTTACATTTCACTGTTTCACTTTTTAGCTACAGCAGAGTCACATGTTGAGATAACAGGATCTGCTGTGATTTGGATCCAGACTTTCCTGGTTACAAATCAGCTGCTTTGATCAGCAACATTTGCAAAACTTTGCATGAAAATATTGATGTAATGTCCAGTAGGGGGCAGTGTATGATCAAGAAGAAACAATGTTTTTGACTGAAAAGAAGACAAGGTTTGAGGAAGATGTCAAACAGTGTTGGAGTGTGTTAACAGAGAATTGTGATGAAGAATACGGAGCGCGTGAAAAGACTGGGTCTCTGTGTGTTACTCAGGCTGTGCTGCAGCGTCTACTCTCAGGGGCGATCCCACAAGTGAGCGGCACGCGGGCTTTGACCTGCTCCGTTTCCGACCTGGGCCGATTCACCCGTCCTTAGACGACCTGGTTGTCCCGGGCTCCCCCAGAAAGACCATATCGATACGGAAGTGAGTGCGGACCCCCGATCTGCATAGTCCACTGCAGCTCAGAGCTCCTGAGCTCCAACCATCCTCCAGCCTCAGCCTCCATGACACTTGGATTACAGGCGCGCGCCACCACACCCGGCGGGAAACTCTTCCACCAATCAGCTCTATGACTTTAATTAAAATATTGTATTTATTTCAAATTTGCCAATGTGCACAGGAGTCAAAACCTCATGTTTACAAAGTCCTGTATGACATTGCTTTATAAACGAGGCAGGGAAAATGCTCCTATTAAGTGTGTCAGATGGTCTAAATTGTGTTAGGGCACAATTACTTAGGAATGTATGAATGATGCACTGAGGAAGAAAAAAAAAAGATTAGAGTTAGTGGTGAGGGGGAGAAAAAGAAAAGTAGGAATTGGCTATGAGGGAAAAAAAAAAGAAAAAAAAAAACCATCTGGCACACGCCTTTTTGAATGCAAGCATTCCACAATAGTGGGGCTAGCTTCCTCATTTTTGAACCGATTTTCACGAAACATGGCTCATTTTAGAGCTTAGAAAATGAGTGATGCCGTGGTATATCACAAATTTGTCTTTCTCTAAAAACGAAGCTGTAAATAGTGCAAGAAGACTTCTAGTGTTACCGGTATTGATGGAACACTAGAGGGGGATTGATGAACTAAAATGCATGTGCTGTGTTATTATTCTGAATTGTGAGAATTATTTGTTATTCCAATTTCACTTTGCAGATTTTTTTGGTAGTTTTGGAAAAAAATCCGTTTTAGAATAACAGGCTAGTAATGGAATGAAGTTGCATAGATAGGGACAATCATCAGCTAAGGTTATATAAAGAAAGGAGGAAACCATGTATCAGGCATCTACAATTTTTGCTATTATTTGGTGAAAGAAAGAGCTTTAACTTGAATCATTTCATACTTTAATTTGAACAAAGGATTCAGGATGAATAAAAAAGTGGAGACAAGAATCCACGCCAAGACGGAAGTTGTGAAATGTATTAGAAATAACAACCAGCTTTGTTGACAGAAAAGTAGCTCTAAATTGCTGCAAATAGATTCACACTGAAATCAGACCCACTGTTTGTCAAGATATTAGACTCTAATTTTCCAATAAGATATTTTCATCATCCAAAAGTTAGATTATATATATAAAAAGATCAAAAATAACATTTGAATGTACCATGAGTGTGCAGCAGGTGGAACTTTTGCTGTTTTCAAATTATATATTAGTTTCAAGTTTATTGGTTTAGTTCCCATTTGTACAATTAACACAATAATTAACACAATAATTAACACAATAGTTATAAAAACACACCTAATATATAATGAAAAGATGAAGTCCAAATAATATTGTGAGTAAATATGAGTTATGTAGCTTAGATAAATTATAAAACATGTATGGTTTCAAAACTTTGAGCAAGAAGACGATCAGGACAGGTGTGTTTACCTGTCCTTTCTCCGGTTTAAATGAAGAATCTCTATGGCTGTTTAAATTATAAATCAAGTGATTTCAATTGCTTCATATCACTTCACTAAACTTAATTTTTTTATTATAGAATTGTTCTCATCATTAACCCTTTCAAATCTGTGCACTTGCAAGTTCTTTCAATGCCTTTTTTTCAGGATTTACTGTTTTCTGGGGCAGAATAGACTTTACATTATCTTTATCTTATTTTCTCTTTTTCATCATATTTTTTTAGATCTTTCCCCTGAAAATCTGTTCAAACAGTTAATTTTTAGCTTCAGGTATTCCTAGCTAAACGACAAATAGATGTCCCTGAAACAAAGAAAAAGAAACAACAGTGATGAAAACATGTGGAAAACAGACCAAAAGTCTTCACGATGAGTTGCAGTACCACAAATCTCTCCGAACTTGCAATAAAAATAAAATGGGTCCTTTTTGCTTTAGGCTTTTCATTTAAACTGAAATAAAGCACAAAACAACCCTCAATGCACTAAACCAACTTTTCTTTTTGACCTAAATTATTTCAGACACCTTTGTAATTATTTTTCAGATTTTTCTGTAAAGAATAAAGTCATCTGAAATTCTTTATTTTGATTGTCCAAGGCTGGCCTCGAACTTGCGTCCTTCTGAACGGCTGCAGGAAGCCCCAAGAGAGCAGCAACGGTCGTGGTAATGGTCGTTCAGAAGCTAGTTCGTTCAGAAGCTAGTTCGTTCAGAAGCTAGGTCGTTCAGATGCTCGCGAGTTCGAGACCGAATGTGCGCAATTGCAAAGTAAAGCTTCAAATCCGGCAAGTGCATAAAACATCTTTAAAATCATTACAAAAATGTTGGAAAACATTTAAATAAAAAAAAATAATTCGTAGCAAAGAGATCTACTATTTAAGTCTATGTTGGATGGAGGGGTTTTGGACGACTGAGGAGAAAGAATCAGAGACTCAAAGTGAAAACTTTTGGTGTTTTTTTTCAGATTTAATCAACATTTCAAGGTTTAAAGTGATCAATTATTGAATAGTATAACTTTGAAATAAGATGTGTGGAACTATATTTCATTAGAAAAGCACTTTTTGCTGTTTTCCTGATCTGCTGTTGTTTTGATTCAGAAACATCAATTTGTGTCTTAGCTTATAAGTTGCAGCTATTGAGTTTATTTTTACACTATTCTAATTATTCTACCATTTTTTATGCACGTGTGGTATTTGATACTTTGTGCTGAGATTGTAAACATCAAGCCTTGAACTCGGGAGCTTCTTTACATCAAGAGGAAGTGAATGAGTTTATGTAGTTGTTGCTTGGTTGTTTTTCAGTTTTGGATTTTGTGTTATAGTTATTCTTTGGTCGGGGACTTTTCCGGATGTTCAAACATGTTCTTGACAGCTCACTTGGAATCCTCATACCCACCCTCTTTATGTGGCATAAAGGCCTACGAAGCATCACAGCACTACTATGAAGGAGGTAGAGATTCTTCTTTTTTTTTCACCTGTAGCTTTTATTTCTAGTTTTCCAAGTGCATCCAGACAACACAACATCCACTTGTCTTATCTCTTTGTGTCTCCAGAGAAAATGGGGGAGTGCTGGAGCAGGAAGCTGGACTGTGCCGTTTCCCTGCAGAATTATGTAGGTCTGAAGAGCTGCATGTTTCAGCGCAGCAGACGCAGCATGGAGGAGATTGATAAGGTCTCCAACCAGTCAGGACACAGAACAGGGTGCACTGTTTAAAAAAAAAAGGCAACTGCATGATCACACTGAGACCAGGTGAACTGTAATGTGGCAGTAGAAGACTGTATTCTGCTCTAATTGACGGGATTTGGGAGAGTTCAGATAGAGGTAATAGAAGGATGGAATAAAAAGTCTCTTTCTATGAGGGTCTCGATCATGTGGCCAGATTGACCTAAAAGTAAATAAATAATGGGTCTCTGATAGTTTTTGGGGGCCGGTCCAAATGAGGAGGCGGCTGGATCCGTCCCGTGGATCTATAGTTTGGAGACCGCTGCTCTACATCATCCTCAGCACGCACTGGACCCACAAAGACTGAAGGGAGAGTCTTTGTGTTGGACCATCTGCACTGACCTGATCCATGAAGGAGGTCATTGATCGCCTCCTAACAAAGCTCCAGGACCAAAGGACATGCTGAAGCTAGAGGACCAGGACTATACTGCTCTGGTTCAAAGCTGCTGCCGAGACCCAAACAGCATGCTCCACCACAACTACACAACACAACACAACACAAATCCCAGTACATCAAACACATCACCAAACTCTTTCCTTTACTCATGTCAGGTTGTTTGTTTAGTCTCCTTTGTGTTTTTGGTTTTTGTCATGTTGATGTTTGTGTTAAATAATAATAAAACAATTCAAATTAATAAAAAGCCAACATACATGTTTTATTCTTCTAATTTTTAAATATAATGATAACTCAAATGATAATTGAAAAAAATGAGAACAACAGAAACACTGAAGATTTATTTCTAGAATCTTCTCTCGTGTGACAGACCAACCGTCTTGGTCAAAGAGCTGATTGGTAGAAGAGTTTCCCGCCGGGTGTGGTGGCGCGCGCCTGTAATCCAAGTGTCATGGAGGCTGAGGCTGGAGGATGGTTGGAGCTCAGGAGCTCTGAGCTGCAGTGGACTATGCTGATCGGGGGTCCGCACTCACTTCCGTATCGATATGGTCTTTCTGGGGGAGCCCGGGACAACCAGGTCGTCTAAGGACGGGTGAATCGGCCCAGGTCGGAAACGGAGCAGGTCAAAGCCCGCGTGCCGCTCACTTGTGGGATCGCCCCTGAGAGTAGACGCTGCAGCACAGCAGTAACAACACACAGAGACCCAGTCTTTTCACGCGCTCCGTATTCTTCATCACAATTCTCTGTTAACACACTCCAACAGTGTTTGACATCTTCCTCAAACCTTGTCTTCTTTTCAGTCAAAAACATTGTTTCTTCTTGATCATACACTGCCCCCTACTGGACAATACAAGCAACAACATCAAACAAAAGTAGAATTTAAAAAATGTTTGAATTTGAAAAATGTAGACAGACAGATTTCATTGAGACATTTCTGTTAAAGCATTTGATATCTCTCCTTTGTAAATGTAAACACTGTTACATTTGTGTAACTGCTTGAATCAATATTTTCATGCAAAGTTTTGCAAATGTTGCTGATCAAAGCAGCTGATTTGTAACCAGGAAAGTCTGGATCCAAATCACAGCAGATCCTGTTATCTCAACATGTGACTCTGCTGTAGCTAAAAAGTGAAACAGTGAAATGTAAGCAGAAAAAAAAAACAAGTAAGATTAGCATTGGGTAACATTAATGATAAAACAGCTGGAATTTCATTTTAACGAAATTATTGTTATATATATTTTTTTTTTAAGCCCAATGAGGCAAAATTCTTTGTGATTTTGGGCTATATAAATAAAATTGAATTGAAAATGTACAACAGAGTTTTAGGGCCAATTTATAAAGAAAAAATATTTTAAAATTAGGACTTAAATCTCGTAAATTTAAAGGGAAAAAAGTCGTAACTGCTAAATTATGAGAATAAAGTCGTATATTTATGACTTTAAAAGTCATAGGTGAAATTTACGACTTTGAAAGTCTTAAATTTTTCGAAAAAAAACTTGTAAATCTACGGGATTTAAAGTCGTAAATCTTCGAGATTAAAAGTCGTAATTTAATGAGAAAAGAACCAAAGTTGTCTGTTTATCAGAGCCGTGCTTGAAGATGAAAGACGTGGAGTATCTTGTGAAGATTTATGTCCAGATCGGTGTTAAAAACAAAGAAATTATGAACTTTTCAAAATCAAATTATTTCCAGGTTTGGTGTCGGTAGTGCGGAGTTTCATATGTAAAATAAAGAGCTCAGAGATACATGTTCATTAGAACCGTCACTTTATTATGCCTTTCATTTCCCAGAAGCCCTTTCACCACCTTACGTCATGTCTCTGTCATGCACAGAAACCAAAAGAGAATGTAAACAGAGCTCCGGACGCCTCCTTCTCCAAATGAAACGTCCCGTCTCAACACAAAACAACATTGAAAATTCCAAAAACTAGTCCTCTTCAGACGGAAGCATCACAGAGTTGGAGGAGATCTGGTCTGTCGTAGAGGAAGAAATGACTGAAGTGGACAGCTGGAGGATATGGGCCGCTTCATAAACGGGATCTGCAGAGATCCTGCAAGCAGCATCAACGAATAAAACATTAATACACTGTAAATCAAATAAAGGAACTTACAAACATTTGAAATATTTAAAACATTCAGTTTACCTGATAAAATCCAAGACGCTTTTCACAGTTTGGTCGGTCTGCTTCAGTTCACGGCATAAATTCGCTGGAATGTAGACTCCCCTCGACTTTAATACATTACGAGAAAAAAGTTGTAAATCTACGAGATTAAAACTCATAAATTTATGAGATTTAAAGTTGTACATTTACGAGAAAAAACTCCTGATATTACCCTTTTTTTTTTGGTGGCACTAATTCTCCGTTGTAAAAAAGTGAATTTATCTTTCAGTGTTTTTTTATTCTATACTTTTTATTTCTATCTCTTATTTCTTCCAATAAACTTCAAATCAGAAGTTTATAAAATAGTGAAATAGCACTGGGACCATTTGAAATAGAACAAACTTGACATGTTTGACATCTTCTAATGAAACTTTTGAATCCATTCTGGGGTCTTGGAGTTGCTGGAGCCTATCCCAGGCTGCCTTTTGGATAAAACCTGGACATGTCCTCTGTGTCTCACAGGGCCACACAACCACACACTCATGTTTGCAGTAACACATGAGGAACATTTAGAACAATCCATGAACAATTTTGATATTTAATTTTCTTTTTGTTTATTTGATTGTATCGCTTGTGAATGGCCAACAGCGGGGCCATCTAAATGATGTATATTTGTTTATATATACGAGGATTTTAATTTAGAAGGGGCAGACACAAGATAAGAATATTGTTCTTCCGTCTGCTCCTTTTCATTCATGGAGTTGTAGAACTGTGTTGTATTCTGTTTTTGATTTAGTGTTCCTGATGTTTTTGTCACCTGTAGTAATCAAGCAGTGTTTTAGAAAATAAATATTACATGAACAAGAATTAAAATGAAAAATTTAGCAAGGGAAAAACAAACACTTCAAAAATTCAACACCAAAGAATCTCCGCTAACAGAACATAAAATATTTTTAAATGTCCAGATTTGTTCAAAATCAGCAACAGAATTGGTAAGTTTGTAAAAACAGAATCGTGCCACCAAACGCTCCTGAAAAGAAACAAAACATCGTCTGACCCGGTCCCCTGGACAGCGTCTCCCTTACAAACCAGGAGTCTCCGAGCATGCAGGACAGACTGATAGAACAGTGAAGAGGGAAGAAAGAAAGAAAGAATCTAAAATGATAAAATCAAGAGCCCTAGAAATATCCCAGAAGTCGTTGCAAAAAAGTCAGTGTGCATCAATGCTCACCACATTGGTGAAAATAGAAGAATGTTATTCTTTGATAAAGAATCGATGTTTTCATCACCAGAACACAGTGGATTCATAAATAGATGTCTTAAAGTGTTTGATTAGATTTTCCCTTTGGGAATCGGTGATGTCATACTTGCTTCTGCACTGTATAGTTTTTTAGTTGTTATGGATTAAGAAGGTATTTCAGAAGTAACCTCAATCTGGTTTCTGACATGAAAGTCAAAGTTCTACTTCTTCTTGTGTGGTTTGTTGGCTGATGGTACAAAGCATTTAAGTGCATCACTGTCACCTACTGATGAGTCAATCAAATATGTGTCAAGTTAATCTGAAAAGAAAGACAATTAGATGTAATGAACAGCAGCTGTGTCTCCTGCAGGATGAACTTTTTAAGCTCCTCTTGTTGTTGGAGTTCTCATTCATTGTCTGACAAGATGGGAGCTGAGTCAGTGTTGGTCTTTGTCATTCTGACTGTTTGCTCTGGCATTGGTATGTCATTTTATTATCATATCAATACAACTTAAAACTAAAGTCACTGAGAGTGACACTATTTTTATGGTACAACTTCATTTATTTGAAAAAATTGTTTCTTAAAAGCTTCAGGTTTGCCAGTTGATAGAAAAAGCCAGAATGCTGATGAACTGCTGGGGACAGAAAATGGTGAGAAAAATTGCACTTCTTGTCGATGCTACAGAGTCTTAAATAATTCTGTTCTTTTATACCCCAAACTCAGGAATCTCCTCTTTAAGTAACAGCCTTGGTCTTCTGCAGTCAGTGGATTCCAGTGTAAATAGCTTCAATGAAGGTGACACGACAAAACTTGAACAAAAAATGAATATTCTAGATAATTTGCTGAAGTAATGAATTTTCTTTTAGTTCAAATGGAAACCAATGAGGTAGAAGCTGAGACATCACTTAAGAGACTTGGAAACGTTTGGACTACCATAGCCAGCAACCAGACTGTGTCCGACGCCGCCAGCAACCAGACTGTGTCCGACGCCGCCAGCAACCAGACTGTGTCCGACGCCGCCAGCAACCAGACTGTGTCCGACGCCGCCAGCAACCAGACTGTGTCCGACGCCGCCAGCAACCAGACTGTGTCCGACGCCGCCAGCAACCAGACTGTGTCCGACGCCGCCAGCAACCAGACTGTGTCCGACGCCGCCAGCAACCAGACTGTGTCCGACGCCGCCAGCAACCAGACTGTGTCCGACGCCGCCAGCAACCAGACTGTGTCCGACGCCGCCAGCAACCAGACTGTGTCCGACGCCGCCAGCAACCAGACTGTGTCCGACGCCGCCAGCAACCAGACTGTGTCCGACGCCGCCAGCAACCAGACTGTGTCCGACGCCGCCAGCAACCAGACTGTGTCCGACGCCGCCAGCAACCAGACTGTGTCCGACGCCGCCAGCAACCAGACTGTGTCCGACGCCGCCAGCAACCAGACTGTGTCCGACGCCGCCAGCAACCAGACTGTGTCCGACGCCGCCAGCAACCAGACTGTGTCCGACGCCGCCAGCAACCAGACTGTGTCCGACGCCGCCAGCAACCAGACTGTGTCCGACGCCGCCAGCAACCAGACTGTGTCCGACGCCGCCAGCAACCAGACTGTGTCCGACGCCGCCAGCAACCAGACTGTGTCCGACGCCGCAGCAACCAGACTGTGTCCGACGCCGCCAGCAACCAGACTGTGTCCGACGCCGCCAGCAACCAGACTGTGTCCGACGCCGCCAGCAACCAGACTGTGTCCGACGCCGCCAGCAGTTTCTTCTTTTGGTGATCAGTCTTCTGTTTTGCTTTCTAAATAAATCAATTGTAATTGTATGGGGCTTTGCTACTCTTTTCTTTTGACCTTATCACCATCTCTCCAGTAGAGTTTGTGACAATCAAGTCAGAGCAAAGAAGTTTACCATGAGACTACTTTAGGAGGGATTTTTGAAGCTTCTCTGTATTAGATGAAGACTTGTGCAGACAGATGCTTGTAGGAAGATTGTGGCACTATATCCCAAACTGCATTTGACAAATTCCTAGTTATAAATTAAGGTCTTATGCAGGGCTGTCTACCTCAAGTTCTTGAGGGTGAATCTTTGATACCTGGATTAGGTGTTAAGCCATAAAAGCGCTTCTTTGGGAGACAAATGGGAGTTCCTGTTAAAGTGGTTTTATAACAAGCAGTTGTTCCACAGGAAGTTTGGGGTTTCTACTGCAAAATTTAGAAAAGCAACTCCAAAGGACAGCCTAATGCTGACTCAAGTAGTCACTAACGTGTAGAAACCCTCTGCTTCAAAACTCAACTTTGGGTATATCAAACTTGTCCTTTGTGTTGGCTGTTCCAATTATAATCAGGATCCACAACCAAAGAAATAAAAGTGACCGATGACTGAAGAGAAATTGATCAATATTTATATAGCCCAATGTAAAAGTAGATTTGCCTCATTGGGCTTCTTGCCAGTAGTTTATACAAATGCATAATTTGTCAACATATGCACAATAGCTTAAAACCTAAACTGACAAACACTGGTCATCCCTGCCCTTAGCTCCTCCCTCTTGGTAAGGGAAAAACTCCTGGAAAAACTAAAACCTTAGGGAAGCCCACTTGAGGGAGACATCCTATCCCAGGACGGACAGGCAATGCCAGAACTGTTAAAGCTCTAACAGCTCTTGTTTCTAAAACTACATAAATAAGAGTTCATTCAGGTATAGCAGAGGGACGAGTGATCAAGTCCATTTCTTCTTTTGGTGATCAGGCTTTTGCTTTGTAGTTCAAATAAATCATTTTAATTGTGACAATCTTTCATCTGGTTTTTTGACCTTGCAACCTCTCCAGTGGAATTGTAATTGAATGGTTAGACTTAACACTGAACTTTCTCAGGGTTTTTACCAGAAATCTTTCCTTATTTGCTACAGATTATCTGAATTGGGAGTCAGGGCCTCATTCACAATGTTTAAGTTTATTTTTTGATCTTCCAAACAATATGGAAATTGAAGCTTTAAAAGGGTCCGAATTTATACTTTTTGAGGTTTTGATTACATTTTACTGTTCATTGCTCACTATAATGAACCCCAAAACGGCACTTCAATATGTTAATACATGTCAATATATGTTAATGCTTTAAGAGTAATATTACAACCTGCAGTAGCCCCTCCCATACTCACAAAAACGAGCAGTATGAAACGTGCTGACGTAAGATCGTTGCCAACAGCTCCCTCCAGAAAGAATGTGCTGCAAGCTCTGCCCCCAGACTAGTGATATTTTTTTCATATGTCTTTATGGTAAATTGTTCAGACTGGCCAATCGAGTTCCAGTCCAGTTCTCTTAGGCGGGTAATGTGACCTGAGCAGTTTGATCTTTCTCTGAATTAATTCACTTTACTGGTTGTGTCCAAATAGTATAATCTCAATCACAGCTATTGCCAGATCTCCGGCTCCAGCAAAATTAAGTTAATTCAGTTCCCATCTTTCCACGATATGGGCGCTGTCATTTAGAGCCAGACCAGGTAAGTAAGCAGCACTTGGTCCAAGTTGGTCTGAGTCAACTTTTCTAAGGCAACTACTGTCACCAGAGCTGAAAGCGGCTCGATAAATTCTGTCACTAAAACATCTGAGTGGGGGGCCAGTAGGCGCCACGTGTTTGAGACATGTGATTGATCAGTTTATAATTTAGATAACTTGTAATAAAGAATAAAAAAATAAAAAAATTAGGATTTGCAAAAGCTAAATTCTTACATAGTAAGAATGGGTAAATAGAATGATTAGAAGCTATTTATTTCCCCTTAGAAGTCTGTGGGATTTTGACTTCTTGAAGTCAGCAGGTACTTCCTGTTTGGAACATGAAGGGGGAGGGACTAACACAGTCCAGTTTTCTTGTACAGTCAATGCCCACATCGTAGTCCCCTATAGTGAGTTTTCCATTTTAAAGTGTTGTCTGAATCTAAAATTCTAAAATAAGATTGTCATGGAAATTTACTAAAATCTTTGTGAAAAAGCATTGCGCATCAATGCTCAGTAGATCGACAAATTTAGACCACAATGCATTGCGTTTGAGCAATTTATCATGTAAAATTTGTTTTACTTTTTTTTTTTTCTTAAATAAACACTACAGGTATAATGATTAAAATAGAGTGGATTCATAAATAGTCTTCGGGGTAAAAAAAAAAAAAAAATCAATATTGGTGGCGTCATATTTGCCGTCTAAAAAAAGTCGTGACAATGTGTCGAAATTACCTTTAAAATAAAATTCTGGACAGCAGAAAGCCCCACTCCAACGAAATCAGGTTTTTGAGTTGTACGAGGGAAATTCGAACCTTACTAACTCTTGTTGGAGTCCTGCTGCTCACCCGTGGTAAGGAGGTCTCAAATTCTCACTGCGATATAAAAATAATTGTTTAACATCAGATGAAGTGTCCGTGCATCTCGGTCGTCTTGGAGTAAAAATCAAACGCACCCCTCAGTCAACCGGGAAGCGGAAGTTTGGAACCAGGAAAAAAACATCTCTGAAAAAATAATCAGAGAAGTTTGGAGATTTTTTTTAATTCAAGGAAAATGAGCAGAATTTATTACAACGAGTCCTTACAGAACAAACCGGTACACAACGAAAAGCTGGACCGGGTGTGGTCGCCGTCTGCCTATGAAAGGTAGGACATGGGTTCGTTCGGTTACGTGACAGGCAGGACCAAAATCAGAAGAACAAAGCAGATCTTTTTCTTTGGGAAAACAGCAGTGATTTTGCCGTAGACGTTCCGGTGCATGTCTGAGAACACGACACACCACGAGCTGCTCGGTGTTAATGTGTTACAAAAACTCCACTGTTACGACCATTGACTGTAGGAGAGAACTGGACTGAGACACTCCCCCCCCCCTCTCATGTCCCCAACAGGAAGTACCCATTGGCTTCAAGAAGGCAAAATCCCACAGTCTTCTTTAGAGAAATAAAGAGCAATTACTCAGCATTTCTATATGTCAGAATATCCCTTTTTTTCTTGATTATCCTCTTTTCACATTTTATCTAAGTTATATAAACTGGCCAATCAGATGCCTTAGTAAAGGAACGTGGTCTTTTTTTTTTTTATTTGACACATTTAAAACTACAACCAATATATCAATTGCAGTATACATACAGGTGGATGTTACAGGGCTGCCAACTTTTTACAAAACCTTAGATTTAGACTCAGTGCAGGGAAAAAAAATCACTATAGTACAGCAAGACATGAGACGATTCAAGTGCTGTTTTGTGAAAATGTATTATTGAAATAAAGCACCACGAGGTAAAAAACTGATAATTGAAAAGCAATAAGAAAAATTAATACCTTTTTAAAGAGTAACCATTGACTATATAAGAGAACTGGACACAGTGGGTGTGATGTCTCCCATAGAAAACGGTTTACTTCCAGCTCCAACCAAATCAAGTCAATTCACTCGCCTTTTTCACACAATATACACACCACTGTTCAGAGTCACATGAGGTTAGGAACCAGTGATTGATCTGACTCAGTCTAAGTCTGGGTAATTTTCATTTTATTTTGTTGTTATTAATGGCCCAATGTTATCTTTAGCTGTTTTCTAACTTGTATAATTTTACAAAAGATATTTTTATAGAGAGTAAAATACTGAAAGTTATTTAAGGTTTAAGTTGATTTATTCTGCAATAATATTCCTGCGGTTTTATAATTCATAATTATGTTAAACAGTTACGGGTTTAAAGTTTTAAAAATTGTCAAATTTCTAGCTAGCTTTTTGGAGTATTTTGGGATTTACTTAGATTTTTTAGGTTAATTTGGAGTTTAGATAATATTTCATCTACATGCTAGCTGTTTTAGCTAATTAGGCCTTTTTCAGATTTTTAGGCCGTTTTAATGTAACTATTTTTTCAGCTACATGCTAGCTGTTATAATTAACCTAAGTTTTTTCTTCTTTTGTGTTTTTTAGGCTAATTTGGCATTTAGCTAATATTTTAGCTGGTTATTATCAGCTTTAGTGTTTTTAGCTATCAACTTCAGCATTTTTAGCTATTAGCTTCTGCGTTTTCAGTCATCAATTTCAGCATCTTTCAGCTATCAGCACTAGCAACTTCAGCGGCCAAATTCAGCTTACAGCATTTACACTAGCATTATCGTATGTAATGCTTTATATGTAGTTCATAATTATGTTTAATAGTTTTAAAAATGTAGTTTTAGAGCGTTCAATAAATGTTTATCCTGTTTGGCTGCATTCTAAGGTGTGTTTTGGATTTTGGCCCCTTGAGTGATTATATTTGACACCCCTGGGGCCCGTTTCAAGAAGCAGGTTCAACAAATTTAGAGTTGAAACCTGAACTTCGAGTCACTGGACTCAAAATTCGCGAACTTAGAGTTTTCGGTTTCAGAACAGCTGAAAATGTTTGGTTCAATCAACTTGAAGTTGTTGGAACCAGAATCAGGAGCGAGCGTCTCGACCATTAAAAGCCCTGATCAATGGAGCGAAGACAGCACGATTCACCATGGCAACGTGAACAAACAACTGAGACTTCCGTCGACGGAAATTGAGAAATTCCTACAAGCATATGCAGACTACAAGAACATTTTCCGCAAGAAAAGAAACCCAGCTGCAGTGGTAAAACAGAGAGGAAATATCTGCAGAGTTAATGCATACGTCTACATTTGAATCATTTCAAATAACGAATAAATAATAATATCAGGAAGGTTATTTTGTCACTTGTAAAGTAAGGAATGGTTCTTGATCTGTTAATTTAACCAGTCATCTCTGTAATCACATGAATGACCGTTTTCCTCAACCCCCCACCACCACCACATACACACACGGATCTGCATGCTAAAAGAGAAACACTGTAGCTGCTTGAGATATGTTAAAATAAGCATTTATTTAAATTTAATTCTCAAGACTTAAAAAGATTTAGCTGAAAACTATTTTATATTACATAAACGTGATGTGCCGGGGCCGGGATTTGAACTTGAGACATCAGAAGCGGAGACAGCACCACTGACAACCGAGCTAATACTTGTCATGTGAGAGGTGTTGTGAGCTATTACTTGTTCTGTATTGCCTGTTGTATACAAGTTCAAAACCCCTACCGGTTTTTGAGATTTAATGATTTCGATTTTTAAGGGTTTCAAATGATGAAAATAAAACTCATTATTAATAGCAAATCCCTGGAATAACTCACTATTTATAATGTCGCTCAAATAAAAATCGTAGAAACTGCATCATCGACTCGTGTCCTCTAAGACATAAATAACATTTCCTCTGGATTAATCCAGCCTCCTCTCTACATGATCATCTATGAATGGACATGTGATTTTGGTTTCTGCTGGTGGAAACGTGACGTCTCTAATGTGAATGTTCTCTAAATATTAATGAAGAACTCAGATTTGAACACTTTAAAAAGGGGCGGAGACCGCAGAGAACTCTAAGTTTCCTGAAGAAAACCTGCTCCAGACCAGGTTTCGTTCACAGACTCAGTTGCCACAGTGATTGATTCTGAGTTCAGTTTAACCCGCTTCTTGAAACGGGCTTGGTTTCGCCCACTTTCACTGGTTTGAGTTATCTCTCTTTCTGAAACCAAAAACTCTGAGTTTTGCTGAATTTGGAGTTCGCGAACTCAGAGTTCCAACAAAACCTGCTTCTTGAAACGGGCCCCTGATCTATGTTAACAATTTTTTTAAGTCAACATTTCTATGGCAACTAAATAAACTATGAAAACTGCTCAGGAGAATCTGTCCAACATTTAAAATGATTATTCAGTTCAGGTTTGTAATTGTTAAATTAGATCAAATCTTAAACATTTTTTCTGGGTGTTGTTCTCCTTTCTGCAGCGGTCCTGGTGTTCTTCTGGAAGGAACGCTGCTGGACGTTTCCAGACACTCCATCAGTGATGCCAGTGGTCAGAAGGTACTGTAGTGAGTGCACGCAGGCTGTTTCTGAGCTGTTTGGTCAATTCTGGAGAAAATTTAGTGATCTACAAGATTATTTTGTTTCATCTGCAACAAATGTGAAGGACAACACAGTTTTAGATTCATGAATTCTGATTTGACCTGAGAAGAAGCTGCTGGCAGTCCTGCTTAAAGACCCACTCCACAATTAAAGACTAAAACTGCCTTTGTGAGTATTTCTTTATTCAAATTGCGATGGATCAGGATCAAATGCACACCTGCAGTTTAAATAAGACGCAACAACTGTCGAGGGTGCGCCAAAGTCCCCCTTTGCTCCAATTCTGAAGCAGCCACTTCCAGACAAATAGATCCATGAACGTCTTCATTTTCATTGTCTGAGCTGGAACTTTATGGCTGGATAGCTCCAATATTGCTTGTAAGCCAGTGGGAGAGTGTAATGCTGGGAACAAAGGCTTACTTCAGCGCCACCAGTCCCGCCCACAATCCAGAAGGGAATTTTTAAGGAGGCCCTGCTGCTCTGCAGAAAATATGTCTTTAAGAACGACACAGGTCTTTTTTATTTAGGCTAAAACAGCGTCATCAGAACTAAACGACCACTGGGAAGGCCTTTAGAACAAACAAAAATATAGTTGGAGTGGGACTTTAAGGTTCAGGAAGATTAGAGGAATCCTTCAGTACTAGCTGTGGTTACATGTGTAAAATGACCATGATCGGATCAAAGATCGGATATGGAACATGGGCCAGGAAAATGTTATTGATGCTCAGGTGCTCCCCCTCCGCGCTGCTGAGGTGTGTCTCCGCTCATATCCCCCCCTCGGAAAAATTTCATACAAGTGTCTGGAGTTGCCTGAGTTTTTGTGATGAACCGTAAGAGTCACATGACTGAAGAAAATCTGCAAATACGTGAAACCGCGGATAAAGACACGCGAATAACAGCGTTAATCGTTTTGACATGCTCAGATTTTTCTAACACACCAGAAACAGTCAAGAGAATCTGGCTACAGAGAAAAAATACAGTGCCCGAAAATAAATATCCATAAGTCCCTCCCCCTTAAAAGTATCATTTTAAGCTTTTTACGTTTTTTCCAATTTCTTCTCTCTTTGATCTACCCTTTTCTGTCACAGAGAAAAAAAACGCTCTGATCAGTTGAATCATGGAGAAAACAACAGAGTTTATTCACATTCAAAAGCATAAAAGCTGAAAGTTCTGAAAAGGTTATAAAATATCATTTTGAAAAAGTTTCCCCAAAGTTTAGGAAATCTCCACTTACCCCACCAGCTACAGGAACGATTTCTGCTTCCGGCTACAGATTGATTCTGGTGCCATCTTGCTTGTGACCAGAAGCCCCTCAAAACGGTCGTAGAAGAGGAAGTAGCAAGTTCGGTTGTAAACAAACAAAGCTCCAGCTTTGAGTGAGACGATCCTCTGAGCGGGCTTTTATTGTTAATAATGTTTTTAAGTGACTTTGTGCTCATAACTTTTTGTGTGGGCAGTATCTTATTGTTGGCCGCACAGGAAGGGTTAGAGTTTGGATAAACTTAAAAGCTCTGCAGGCACAGGGCAAAGGTCACATCAGGTGATGTGCACCAAGACACACCCTTAGCCCACAACCAGTCTGATGTTAAACTGCAGGAGCTTTGATTTCTGTGCAGTTATGACAGTCGCCCCGAAGGAAATGCAGATGTTCTTCAGTGCAGGCTCCGTTCTCTGTTGTTGCCAGTTTCGTTTCTTCGTGCTGTACATCAAACCCGGACGCATCCACCAGAGGAAGTTCGATGCCAGCGGGAAGGAGGTGGAGCCAAACTTCAGTGACACCAAGAAGGTCAACACCGGCTTCCTCATGTCCTCCTACAGTGAGTCCAGCATCTTCTCCTCTTTCGGGCAGAAGTCCTAGTTTGGAAGTGCACACCTCCCACCTCTTCCTGCTCCAGACGTAAAGCTTCCTCTGAGGGAAACGCATGAAATCCACGTCATTGTAGATCATCCATCCATCCATCCATCCATCCATCCATCCATCCATCCATCCATCCATCCATCCATCCATCCATCCATCCATCCATCCATCCATCCATCCATCCATCCATCCATCCATCCATCCATCCATCCATCCATCCATCGTTGGGGGATATGACCAAAAAATTGAATCTCCTATTTTTTCATTCCAAATTTGATTTTAATCTATTTTTTTTTACCCGTTTTTTAACTTTCTTCAACTATTTTATTTGAACATTTCCTTTGGAAATTGGCTAGTATTAATATATTTATATTAATCTAATCCAGTTCACATACTGTAAAATGTATCAGTGAAATACTGAGATTGTTAATATCATCCAGTGTTCCATGATTCTCTAAAAGAGAAGTTCTAACATAATGTTCAGATCATTAACATTATAAACATTGTTCTGCTTCCCCTGGAGGAAGTTTCAGTTTGGCCACTAGGTGGCGATCATGCTATAGCATTACACTTTATTCGAGAAGAAGAAGAAAACATGAGCAAAAAACCATAAATGGTTACTTTAAAAATGTTTCCTTAAAAGAGTTTGGAAAATTCCTGTGAGTTTATAAAGATGTTCCTTTATTCAGCAAATATATGTTTGTCGATTGAGCATTAGCATTAGCCATCCTATGGGAAATTCCTTTAAATGTTAGCATCAAGCTAGTGGACTTTGGTTTTATGTGCTAAATCGATTCATGCTTTTATGAATTGATTATTGATCTATTAAGCTTAAATCGATTCAAATCGATGAATGGATTCTATTAACCCAGCCCTAACAATTTGAAGTCACAACCTCAGTGACCAAAATCTAATTTTCGACTCACCAGTCAAGTTGACCAGTAGATTAAAGAAAGTCTAAACAGGTTTTTACTGGAAAAATTATTACCTCATTTTACTAAGAAATATACATGAGTGTTATAATAAAACTATTGTGTTTTCAGCTCAACACTGAAAGAAACTACTAATAGTACAAAGCAGATTCATGTCTGGTATTATTATATTTATAAAATACAGTTTTTATAAATGTGCTATGAATGAATGTTGTAGTATTTATCTGCCTCTTCTTAAAAGATTATCAACCGGTCCTCTGTGATAACATACAGGAGACAGGAACAGCTCGTTAGCATTAGCAGCTAGTATCATAGCATGCTAGCGTCAGTGTGTAAAAAGACAGATGCGTTCAAATCAACACTTTTATTAAACGTTATGTTTCTGCTGTAGACCAGCAGCTTTATCCTCCACTTCTGTCTGGATCCAGTAGAAAATCCCTGCATGTCTCGCTGCTTCATCAGCCAAAGGGCTGAAGGCTACACAGACGAGTAGCAAGGGTTTTCTTCTATTTTCAATTACGGAAGCCTAAGAGAGCAGAGAGCTAGGAAAATAAAATCTCGATTTTCAAAATAATAAATCGCCTGAGACAAAAAATTCAAATTAATCAATAAGATCGATATATTGTCCAGGCCTGCTATGAAACTTTGATCGTTTTACACAATTAACATAAACCATCTGATTATGATGCAGAAAAACGTGGCTTCATGTCTGTGCAAAGCCGATATAAAATATTATATTTATTATTATTATTTTATTATATAATTTTAAATTTTATAAACATAAAATACAAATATTGGAATCTACTGCTGAACAACACTATAGCTACTGTCCAGAGGCAATGCTGTTGAAGTACACAAATCCATTTACATGCATTGGTTTAAAAAAATGGATTCTGCACCAATTTTGTCATGTTTTGTGTAGTAAAGGGAGAAAATGATGATGGTGGACCGAAGCACGTCTGACTTAGAGTTCTTACATTTTTAATTCAGGGAAATCTGTTGCAGTGGGGGGGTCATACAGGGTGTGTTTTATTCTGAAACTTGATCTTGAATATGCTTTTAAAAGTAAAAAAAAAAAAAAGTTTAAATTATTATACAGTGAAAAAAATGTTTTTAAATGAATGGGTTAGTAGCCAGGAAAACAGAGTATTTTTGAAAAGGTGCAGTTTGTAGTTCTTGTTGATTTGATGGACCAAATAGTTCTTTAATCGATAAAGGAAGCAGACTCCTGTCCTCACCTCGCTTCCTTCTGCACACAGAGGTGGAGGCTAAAGGCGAGTCGGACAGCCTGAGCGAGAGTCAGCTCTCAGCCATGGTGAACAAACCCGAGCTGATGACGATAACCCACAAGCACGGACCCGCCGGGACCTGGGCCTTCTGGTACCCGGAGTGTGAGATGGACAAAACGGAGCTGCAGACCGGGCAGGAGGTCCGGCTGAAGACCAGAGGGAACAGCCCCTTCATATGTGAGTCTGGGTCTGACCGTCTCCCTCTGAGAGTCTCCGACATCAAGCTGTTCTGACAGTTTACTGTGAACCTTAAAACAGTGATTCTTAACTATGAGGCCGTCCCCAATGTCAGTCCGCGAGCGCCCCCTAGTGGGCATGGAAAAAAATCTGTCCTGAACCTGAGGGCCAAAATGCAGCCTTCTGCCAAGTGGTGGCAGTTGTTTTTTTCAGTTTATAAGGCCGTGATAAAAAGGCGTCTAAAATGAACTTTAGCTTTTTCTGTCCGTTATTAAAAATCCCACATGGAGGAAACAGATTATTCTTTTATTTTGGGATGGGGTCCAACATGAGTTTACTACAACAACAATCACAGGCATTGTCAAAGAATCCCAGAAACTCAGCATTTCCCTGCGAAAGTCCCGCCCACCGCTGTGATGAGAGGCGAGCATCAGAGCAGATGGACACGCCCCCAGCACCTGAGATGAGAGGCGAGCGTCAGAGCAGATGGACACGCCCCCTGCACCTGAGATGAGAGGCGAGCGTCAGAGCAGATGGACATGCCTCCTACACCTGAGAGCAGATTCCAGCCGAGCAGACCTGAAATCCAACTGGATCAAGCTTCTCCCTTAAAACTTTTCTATTATTCCGCAAACACAACAACAAGGAAATTTTATGAAAAAAAAAAAAAAAGCTGAAAAAAATTGAAAAGAAGATTTTAAAAAATTAGAATTCCAGGAAAAAATGTGCTCAGCAGTAGAAGCATTTTTATTTTTGGGCTGCCTGGAATCTGAAATCACACTGGCAGACTGATCACTGTCTGTATGACAACATAAGAAAGATCTCATCATTGACCTGTGATGTTCTTCTGTTAACAGAAACTCTCCACATGTGGCCCAAATAATAAATCTGTGAATTTCACCTAGAATTCTTTTTTTAATATATTTTCATTCAAAAATGTGTTGATTAGTTTGTTGACTAAATGTATTGTTTTTTATGAAATTACACATAAAACCTTCATTGTAGGTTCTAAAAACATTTCGTTAAACATTTTTGGGGTTTCCACAACAAAATAAATCCCATTTTTCCAGACAGAATTTTCTGTCCAGTTCTGGGTCTTTCTGAAGATTCTCCACAAATCTCCTTCTCCAGTCTCTCTGGCCAAAGTGGACGGTGGAACGGTAACAAAGTGCAACTTTGCTGGAGATGAGAAGGCCGGAGCGTCATGGACCGACAAGGTCATGGCCAACAAGGCCAACGTCAGCAGCTCTCAGAAACTCCAAACCGGAGGAGGAGAAGGAGCAGAGGAGGACGAATGGGTGAGAACCAAACCTGAACCACGTCAAACTTTGAAAAGTCCTGAACAAACTGCCACAGTCTGTATTAGCACGAAAGTCCGAAAAATGTTCTCCCAAAGACTGCCTGACAGGAGCTGCACTGTAGCTTTAGGACCTGGAATTCTGCATCCTTCTAAATCCTGTAGAAAAATGTCAGATTTAAACTAATTTTGATAAACTTGACCGTTTTTATTTTCTAGTCTTAGTTTTTCAACACTTCAGTTCTCAATAGTTTAATCAAATTCTGTAAATTTTAGTTATTTTTATTTAACCCTCCAAAAACAGAAAATCAAACGTCACATTGATCAGTTTCTTGGCACTCACTGAATGTGATTTTCGGGGTGCAGAAGGACCTTCTCCAGGGGTCAACGACCTCCAGAGCCACACCACCCCTTCCATAGTGGCTCTTTGGCTAAAGACAAATAGAATTATATTAATATTTAAAAGTAAGGCTTGTTGAATTAGCTTTGATTTAATGTCAATTACTTAAGTTTATTAATGTATGGCTGAGTTACACCTTAAAGTAAGACGACTTAGTGCTGAGCAATATGGAAAAAAATGTATATCACGATATAAAATACTTTATATCACGATACGACATATCAGGACATACGACAATAAAGTATATTTTCAGCTGTTCTCTGAAAAAATACAGCATGTTGCAATGTTTTTAATATAATTTTGTTTTGAAAAGCACCTAAAAAATGTAAATTATGAAATAAACTTCACATTCTCATATTCCTACTCTTTTTCTGTGACAGATGCATCAGGAAAATACTTCATCATCACTATATACAATGTTATTATGCTGTCGTTTAACTTGAACAGAACTCTGAAACACAAAATGAACTTTTGGTCCTCATTGCTGATAATAACATAAATATTTGTATGTTGATTTAAACATACTTTGGAATAAAATGACATTATCCAGTGAAAAATTATAAAATTAAAAATGTTGCATAATCAGATTAATCCTCAGATTTTCCATGTTCTCCACAGAAAGTGGAAAGGTTTAAAATATTCAGTCTCTGTTGGCCTTTTTCTCATACTCACGTTTGCGCGCAGCACCCCTTCACTCCGCCGCGTGCGTGCACGCTCGCGCGCGGCGCACTGCCACCACCCTGCCACCGTTCGCATGTTTTGAAAAACAAAAACATCATTACAAAAAACTCAGTAAGGACTAAAGCGGTAATAAAAGAGAGCACGACTCTCGGTAAGGAGTCAGAAGGGAAACGGTCACGGAGCTGCGTCGTCATCCATGACTGTCGTCACCGCTTGATTGGTCAAAGTTGTAGTGAAAATAAAAAGGCGACAAATTGTGCGAAATCCTGGAGGGTCTGAAAATGACATGTTTGTAATAATTGATCAAATTAGCTTAGCAACGATACAAATGATAGAGGAGAAATGCCACAATAGACACCTTTCTGTCGCCCACACCATATATATCGTCATATCACCCAGCATTACGACGACTTACGTAAAAGTTTCTTACATTCCTGCTGATGTCAAGAAGCTTTAGTCACTCTACTCTATGGAGAGAAAAAAGTATCACTTCGATTTATGCGTAATTCTTGATTTGTGCACAACTTTGGGTTTGTGTTTATGTAGTTCTTGATTTGTAACTCATAAAACACATTTTGAGAAAACCCTGATGACCCAGCATTCTTGCAGTATTTAAACGTATCACTTATGAATGATTCAATCTGTGTGCAATTTTTGAAGATTTGCGAGTGTAATTCGTTTCAAGCTGTTGTAATCTTATTTTTTGCATGTGTAAATTGTATTTTTTTTTTATTTTGTAATTTTTGTACTTCTGCATAAAATATATTATATGACTTACAAATCAAGAATTACGCGAATTACAAATAGGGGTGATACTTTTTTCTCTCCATACCACTCTTCCTCCAAATTTCACAGAATTCAAATTCAAAGCAAAACTGTTTTTAGAGTCGAATCTTTTCTGATTGTTCAGTTTTATTTTCTGAATTTGAAGCACATATTGTCCTGTGCTGCAGCAATAGTTAGTAGCTGCTCAGAGATGAGTTGATAAATATATTTGTTTATTCTTTATATACTTTTTTTTAACAGGATTATAAGACAATGGATGCATGGTAATAGCATTAGGTAATAGAAAAAGGATGAAGTCACCAAAGTAGACATAGAGTATAACAGTTAAAAAATGCTAGTTTTGTTGTTTAAAACTTTTGGTAGGAATACATTTGCTGCACTGCGATGATCCTGTTTGATTTAATTCGTATTTGTTCTATAATTAACAATGTAATGAATGCAAAGCATTATCAACTCTTCCTAAAGTGTAGAATAAGATGTTGCGGCTCCGACCAGGTTTAGAGACAGACCCAATGACTCTTTACGGATGCAGACTGCTGCCCTACTCAAACAGCAGGGGGCAGCACAGTCCATCACGGTCATTAAAGGAAGTCAAGTTAGAACAGGAAGCACAGAGGACTCACACTCATTGGTCTGTTGGTGAAATGTCATTCAACTTTGACTTCGGAGAGTTCTAGAAATGACGGCTGAAGGGACTTGAACTCATTTCTCTTTTTATCTCAGGACGACTGAGGAGAACAGCTTCCACGACCAAAAACCTGTCCTCCTTCAGTCAATTCCCGGCTGTAATCCCACTGACGGCCTCCGGTCTGCCTGCATCTTCAAACCAACCGTAGAAACAAAGGGTTCTAAGACGTTCCGGCCGGATCGGGCTCTCTCTGTCAGAACAGAACTGTAAAGACCACAGCACCTGAAAACACTCTTTCTGTGCTGAGATCCTGCCCCACTGATTACAACGTTATCACAATATTAAAGCCTTTCATTTCTACTCTCTGCTTTCATGTTGTGATGTGAACCACACATGGAGTTAACTCACCCGACCAAAGTTTTAAAAGATTTTCTTCCTCAGTAATTGTTTAGATATTGTAAAGCTGTTCTGTTTTAAAGAAAGATAAGCAGCAGGTTATATTACAGCTGTTTTTTACTGCTTTACTTTTTTAATAAATCATTAAAGATTCCAGAAAGTAAACTATTCAAAATGAACTTTGGTCTCTTTAATCCTGAGGGTTTGTTTACACAATCTGGTGCAGTTTTGTGAGTGGCCACAGGAGGCGTGCTGGAGCACTTTGATCCATGTTTGTCTGAACGGAAGGAATTTGCTAAATGCTTATAGATCCACTCTGATTATCTTTTGATCTATTGTCTAAGTGTTCCCAGTGGTCTTTCAACCATGATTATGCCATTTTGAGCCAAAATAAATTTGAAAAAAAAAAAAAGGTTTAGTTTTCTTGGACAATCTCTGGAGTTTTTGCAGAGCAGCAGGAGTTCATTAGAAACTCACTTCTTAGTTCGGACTGTTGGCGCAAAAGTAAGCTTGTCCTCTTTTCCCATCATCCCTTGGTCTACATCAGGGGTCTCAAACTCAATTCAGCCGGGGGCCGCTGGAGGCAGAGTCTGGGTGAGGCCGGGCCGCATCAGGATTTCCACAAGAAAATCGCTGATAAAACATTCCAATGTTCTCAAATATCTTTTTTTTTACATAAAATAGTGAATGAATTAAATTAATTAATTTTAAAAATGAATTAGAAAATCATAATTAATAATTAAAATAATAACAATGACCATAGAGCAGACACAGATGACTGTAGAATCACATATTGATGACTGACTAGCAGTGTTTCTCAAATGGTGGGGCGCGCCCCTGGAAGGAATGCAAATAAAAACATGTTTACATTAGTGATGGATAGTGTGCATAATCCTACATAGTAAATTAAATATAGCAAAAACAACCTAAACTCAATTTACAGTGAACCAATGCAAAGAACTGAATCTCTGAGAAAAGACAGAATTCCATCACTACTGTGGAGGGACAATGAAAGATTGTTTTTACTTTGTCTGGAAGTTTTGGAAGTATTCTAAAAAAAGAAAGAGAAAATTAATAAAACTGATTATTTAGAAGTTTTTATTATTATTATTCTTTATGATAATAAAAGTATGATATTTTGAGGAGATATATGTTTAACTTGAGCAAATTAACTGATACTAATGTTTGCAGCTGAAGGGGGGGGTGTCTCAGAGAAAATACCTGAGAAACACTGGACAAGAGAAAACTATTTTTATTCAGTTTCAAACGTCTGTATTTACAGAACGTCCTTCATTTCTGAGCTGAGAGCAGCGCGCTCACTGAAAGCTCAATGCAAACGCCGCACACCAGAATTCCTGACCTCTGCGTCTGGAGCGCGCGTTGCTACGCAAGTTTTTAAATCTGGTCTCAAGCTCTATGCACAAATCGGGCACGCACTGAGCACGCGCTGAGTCTTCAACCCGGTTCAATATTTCACGCACAGTCGCAGCAGCGCTAATGAACGGTAAAAACACCATAGAAGAGGAATCTCCTCTCTACTGCTGTGTGCGTGACCGCGCTGCTCCGGTGATTCTGCTCGCTCGCGGGCATCACTCACGCACGCGGAAGTAGTCAGTCTCTCTCGCGAGGACTTTTTCTTTTCGTGGAGGAGGAAAAAGCGCTCGCGAGGGTCTGATTTGTCCGTGGAATATTTGATACGTGCGCGGATTGTCGCGCGGCGTCAGGAACACGCTTTTTGACAAGAGGCAGGCTGTGTATCACGTGACGAAAGAGGAGCGGGGCCCGCGAATCCCGTTCAGTGAGAAAGAACTTCCAGCAGCTTCATGGCTCCTCCTCCGTCCAGCTGACTGGAGGAATGAATTAAAGAGAGAGGAGGCTCGGACAGCCCGCCGATGTCCCGCCCTCCAGAACCATATACCTTACCGTGATTGGTTCGTTCAGCTCTGGACACAACAACTGTCATTCATATCAGCCTTGCGGGCCGCACTAACAGTAATCTTTCATATGAAGACGGGGGCCGCAAATTATCATCCCGCGGGCCGCAGATTGCCCGCGGGCCGCGAGTTTGAGACCCCTGGTCTACATTCTGTCCTGCCAGCTTACAGCCCCTTTCCAGGCGTAGATCCAGATTCCAGCTCAGACGAGGAAAACAAAGACGTTCATGGATCTGTTTGTCTGTAAGTAGAGGCATCAGAATGGAGCAGAGCAGGGGGCTTGTAGCCCGCCCATTTCAGTTTCTATTTCCCAACATAGAGCTTTTTAAAACAACAAACTACTGAATTACCATCATTTGATTAAGAAAGTTAGAAATTCAGTTTCTTAATTTCTTCTTTATTTGTCCTCCATCGTCATAAAAATGCTACGACATCATGTTAAAACGACAAAAACACTTTTTTTTTTAGTTTTACTTAAAGGAAAAACAGTTGCTAGTGTTTATGAACCAGTGGACACAACTGTTATTCTCTATTTGTAAGACTCTAATAGTGCGAGAAACTGGTGACCTGACCTGGGTGAGCTCCGCCTTTACCCATCAGTGTCTGGATAGGCTCCAGCAACCCCATGACACCGACTTAGCTTTGAGTCTCAGGCTCCCTCAGGTCCACCCTTCAAGTCAGCCCCACGGGTTCACCCCATTGACATATATAGAGATGGACTAATTGTCTGTCATAGAAAATGCTTCACCTCCAGTTTCAACAAAATTAAGTAAATTCTGTCGCATTTTTCCGGAGTGAGAACTTTGCCATTTTGGAACCAGACAACGTTAGTAATCAGTAATTGGTCCGAGTCGGGCTGAGTTATGATTTCTATGGCAACCACTCTCACCCTCTGTTAAACGTCCAGCGGGCACCACATGCTCTTATTGAGTCATCTGATCGGTCAGTTTATAACTTGAGTAACTTACAATAAAGAAAATATACCCTGAAAAAAAATTTGTTTTAGCAAAAACGTGAAAAAGAGGAGCCATGATTATTCTGATCGATAACTGAGAAATATCTGTTTATTTCTCTATAGAAGTGTGATGACTCCAGTCACACAACAATAACATTAAGGTGTAGTGTACAGTTCTACTTAATTTGATATGCATCTTTGGTTGCGGTTTATTTGTGTTTATCCATTGGTTTTTGTTTTGAGTTTCATGTGGAGCTGTACCTGCCCGAGGCGGCCTGAAGATGGTGCCAAATGGAGAGGCTCTGCAAGAGGGTGCTACCACTACCTGGACTCCATGGGGAGGGCAATGGAATTCATGTTCTGTTTTAAGACTTTCTATCTCATCCACCCCCCTCCACTGTATCACTAGTAGTTTGACCCACTAGTTTAAAACTCCCCAGGTGTGTGGTAATGGGAGGTCAGTTATTTGAGTTCTTTCCTAAGTTACAGCTTACTTTATGTTTGTTGAGTTGACTCTTTTATGGGCCCCTTAAACTGGAAATGTTTGTTCCGTTGGATTTTGTTGGATATTAAATGATTTATGTTTGGACTAAAACCCTGTGCTCTTGGTGTGATTGCCTGGTCCATCACAGTGGTGTCAGAAGTGGGGATCAGTCTGCCAAGAGCACGTTTTTTTTTTTTTTTTTTTTTTTTTTTTTCTCCCAATTACAAGACGCCATGCAGAGAACCATGAGGAGCAGCAAACCATCAAGAGGAGATGGATCAAACCTATTGATGGATTCTGAGGCACAAGCTATGGAGGATCAAGAAAATGGAGCTTCTGGAGGGGCAGATTGCACAGAGGCCTAGGTAAGGAACCAACAATCATGGATATGATGTCTCTTCTCCGTGCTCATATGGGACAGCAGGAAGCCCGGAAGTTAAACAGAAAGAGGACCAGGCCCGTCAGAACAACGCTTTAGGGCCGCTTCAACATCAGTTCCAGCTTCTTCAAGTTGAAGTGCAAGCACGCACCACACCTGTTCCTGATTCCAGGTTAAATCAATCTGAACCATCAGACTTAGAACCTTCGGAGGTGGGTCCCCCTCTTTCCTGGCTCCAGCAGAAATCTCATGCATGCTCCATCAGGTCAGTCACACTTCTATGAACCTAGAATGGAAAAACTGACAGACGATGATGATATTGAACACTTGACAACCTTTGTAGCGTATGGAGCCTGTCGCTGGCAGAGAAATGATTGGGTGTTTCACTTAATACTCTACTTACGGGAAAAGCAAGAGGCGCGTATGTACACATGGATGTTGAAGACTCTTTAGATATGACAAAAAAAACTGCTGTTCTCTGTAAATATAATGTGAACCCTGAAACAGACGTTCCGCTCTTATGTAAATTTTGAGGAAAGTCCAAAAGAACTTTACGCCAGACTAAAAGAACTTTATGTAAAGTGGATCCCAGCCCCAGAATAAAACACACTGTGAAATTATAATCCTGGAAATATTTGAGAATGTTGTCTGAGTTGCTAGGTTTGGATCAAGGAGCATGATCCTAAATCAGCTGCAGAGGCCGCAACCCTTGCAGAGGTGTTTGTGGCTGCCCGAAAGAGTGGACAACCATGGAGCTACATTTCAGTGGAACAGAAAGATAAGTCAATAACCAAAGACCATCTATGAATGTTGGAAAAAACTCAAAGGAGTCAGTTGACTAAAAATCCTCAAATCCTTCTGCCAGAATACTTTTTGTTATCTCTGTGGGATGGGAGGTCACATAAAACCTAATTGTCCACAAAATTCAGCAAAAATAATGCAAATGTGTGTGTGCCCCAATTGTACAAAGTCAGAGATAAAATTTGAAACCAATGTAAAACTAACATCAGTTGACATTAACGGCAGAACCTTAAAAGCACTGATGGACTCAGGAAGCGATCAGACTTTTGTACATAAACAGTACGTTCCTTCAAGCATTATTTGTACCAGCAAACCCTTCTGTTTTTTGTGTGCATGGAGATATAAAACCATATCCAACAGCTGATGTGTACATCAAAGTGCATGAGCAGACTATCTCCTCAATGTGGGTGTGGTAGATAATCTTCCATATCCAGTGGTCCTAGGTCGGGATCTCCCTGTTCTGTTTGACCTTTTGAGTGCTAATCGTGAATGTAATGTTGCAGTGACACGAGCCCAGGCCAAAATATTGGAGGAACCAATTCTGCTCTCCAGCGGCTGCCATTCTTGATGACAAAATCTACCTGGAAGGTCTCGTAAGTCACGCAGACAGAAAAGGTGTGAAAAATTGTGCCACTCGGCTTTGTATAAAGAATCCACCCCAGAGCCTGGAACCACCTTTGGGTTTTAAGATTCCTGTGAATTTTTTAGACCTGCAACGTGACGATGCAACTTTAGCACCTCTTTTTCAGAGAGCAGAGGAAAGGACACTCGAGACTGGATCAGACTTCTGCACTGCTGAAACCTTCTTTTTGGACCGGGGCATGCTTCACCGGAAGCAAGGGACACAAACTCAGTTAGTTGTACCTAAAACAGTGAGGGACTTGGTCCTGACACTTGGCCACTCGATCCCATGGGCAGGTCATTTTGGGAAACGCAAAACTACTTCTCGAATTAAAAAATATTTTTTTTGGCCTGGCTTATACTCTGATGTTGCCCTGTTTTGTAAAAGTTGCCCTCAGTGCCAAATGTCTTCTATCAAAGCCCCTGCCAGAGCTCCACTTCAACCTCTACCAATTATTAACACTCCATTTGAGCGGTTGGGGATGGACATTGTGGGCCCTATTGAAAAAAGTAAAGCAGGCAACCGCTATATGCTTGTTATCACGGATTATGCCACAAATATCCAGACGTGTTCCCACTGAAGTCCATAAAGGCAAAATCAGTTGCTTCCTCCCTTGTGCAGTTTTTTTCTAGAGTTGGGTTTCCACTGGAGATCTTGACAGACCGTGGAACCAACTTCATGTCAACCCTGCTGAAACAGGTCTACAAGCTTCTGGGCATCAAAAGCTTGAGAACAACACCATATCATCCACAGACAGATGGCTTAACTGAAAGGTTCAACCAAACTTTGAAACAAATGCTAAAAAAATTTGTGGATGAAACGGGCAGTGATTGATTGGACCAGTGGCTACCCTATCTCCTTTTTGCTTATAGGGAGGTACCACAGGCTTCAACAGGGTTTTCTCCTTTTGAACTACTTTATGGTCATGAAGTGAGAGGCCCTTTGTCACTGTTAAAGGAGACATGGGAGGGTGGAAATGAGGACCACTCTGTTAACCTGCTTTCTTATGTTCTCCAGATGAGGGAGCGTTTGGAACGGATGAGAGAGCTTGCCCACTCTCATATGTCAGAAGCGCAGCAGTATCAGAAGGCTTGGTATGATAAAGCGGCCCGACAAAGGTCTTTTAATCCCGGGCAACAGGTCCTGGTGCTACTGCCAAGTGAAGGCAGTAAATTACTCGCAAAATGGCAGGGTCCATTTGAGATTCAGGAGAAGCTGGGACCAGCAACATACAGAGTGACAACCCCAGGGCGACACCGTGCCAGCAGGGTGTTGCATGTAAACCTCTTGAAGGAATGGGTGGAGAGGCCCACAAAGCTGGCTCTATTAATTAGAGGGGTGCAGGCGGAGGAAGATGGTGAAGAACAGTATCTACCAGTGACCACCTCAGTGGACTTGGATCTCAGCCACCTGACTGACGAAAACAACTTCAGGTGAGAGCACTGATTAACTCTGCAGTTTTTCAAGAAAATCCAGGGAGGACAAATGTCGTTTCCCACGACATAGTGTTAAAAGAAGGAGCCTCTGTGAGGCGTGTGAGTTACAGAATCCCAGAGAGGTTGCTGATCCCACTGAAGGAGGAGGTCCACCAGATGCTGTCCCTTGGAATTATTGAGCCTTCAAAGAGTGAATGGTGCCATCCAGTGGTCTTGGTTCCAAAAAAAGATGGGAGTTTGAGGTTCTGCATTGACTTCAGGTATTTAAATGCAAACTCAAAATTTGATTCATACCCCACTCCTAGGATCGATGACCTAGTGGAACGGCTGGGAAAAGCAAAACACCTTACAACAATAGATCTTTGCAAAGGATACTGGCAGGTCCCCTTACTAAACAATGCAGAGAGCTCACTGCTTTCCGGACACCAATGGGGCTGTTCCAGTTTACCGTCATGCCCTTTGGACTTCATGGGGCTCCCGCAACGTTTCAGAGGCTGATGGATAAGGTACTACACGACATATCAGACTTCACAGCAGCCTATTTGGATGACATCATTGTTTACAGTGACACCTGGGAGGAACACATTAAACATCTAGAATGTGTTCTGGAGCGTTTGCAGTCTGCTGGCCTGACCATCAATCCAACAAAGTGTGACTTTGCAAAATCTGAAACTCACTATTTGGGATATGTAATTGGCAATGGGATGATAAAACCCCAGGTGAACAAGGTCTCTGCCATTGAGTCCTGTCCATTGCCTCAGACCAGGAAAGAGCTCAGGTCATTTTTGGGCATGGCAGGATTCTACCAACGCTTTATTCCCCATTTCTCAACCAGAGCAGCTCTTCTGACAGATATGACTGGAACAAAATGTCCAAACAACATCCAATGGACAAAAGAAGCAGTGGCAGCCTTTAAAGACCTTCAAAAGTCCCTCAGTGAGAGCCCAGTTTTGTATAGTCCAGATTTTGAAAAACCATTTATCTTACAAACCGATGCCTCAGAGAGAGGTTTAGGAGCGGTTCTTCTGCAGGGAACACCTGAAGAGCGGCACCCAGTGGCATATATCAGTCGGAAGTTGTTTCCAAGAGAAGTCAGATATTCTACGGTGGAAAAAGAGACTCTAGCCATAAAGTGGGCATTAGATTCCCTGAGATACTACCTGCTTGGACGACAGTTTTTACTGGAGACGGATCACAAGGCTCTTCAGTGGCTCAACAGGATGAAGGATTCAAACGGAAGAATTACCAGGTGGTACCTGTCGATGCAGCCCTTCAGCTTTACCATTCAACATGTTCCTGGCAAGATCAACTGCATCGCGGATTACCTGTCCCGCTGCCCTGGCCAGGGTCCTGAAGGGGAGGGGAGTGTGATGACTCCAGTCACACAACAATAACATTAAGGTGTAGTGTACAGTTCTACTTAATTTGATATGCATCTTTGGTTGCGGTTTATTTGTGTTTATCCATTGGTTTTTGTTTTGAGTTTCATGTGGAGCTGTACCTGCCCGAGGCGGCCTGAAGATGGTGCCAAATGGAGAGGCTCTGCAAGAGGGTGCTACCACTACCTGGACTCCATGGGGAGGGCAATGGAATTCATGTTCTGTTTTAAGACTTTCTATCTCATCCACCCCCCTCCACTGTATCACTAGTAGTTTGACCCACTAGTTTAAAACTCCCCAGGTGTGTGGTAATGGGAGGTCAGTTATTTGAGTTCTTTCCTAAGTTACAGCTTACTTTATGTTTGTTGAGTTGACCTCTTTTATGGGCCCCTTTAAACTGGAAATGTTTGTTCCGTTGGATTTTGTTGGATATTAAATGATTTATGTTTGGACTAAAACCCTGTGCTCTTGGTGGTGATTGCCTGGTCCATCACAAGAAGTCTATGGAATTTAGAGTTTCTGGGTCTTAATTGGATCAAAGTCGGTACTGACCAAACAGATGCCTCCAACATTCAAAATGTTTGATGGATTGATTTTACCGAGCTTTGGGGGCTCGAAGGAGGGTAGGAAGTGCTATACGCCATTTACCATTCCAATAGGTTTCGCTCCTGATTGGAGATGTTGGTTGCCATAGAAACGTAGACTCAGACCAACACGGACCAATCACTGCTCACTAAGGACGTCTGGTTCCAACATGCCGAGTAAATTGACTTCATACGGTTGGAACCAAAAGCAAGTCATTTTCAATGGGTAGCATCACACTCTATCAGTCCAGTTCTCTGTGTACAGTCATTGAGTCCACCTCCTCGGTCACTGGAAAAACTTTTTTAGTTGTTTTTTAAATTTAAGCCTTTTTTTTGGTTGAGTGTGTGTGGTTGGTCTAATTCTGTATTTTTAAACAGGTTTAATCCTCTTATTATACACCTTGTGTTGCACATGTTATATTATTCTATGCAAATAAACTTTTCTGTTTAACTAAATAAAGTTTATGTTTTCTGAGTAGTCTCAAAGAAGCTCTTGACTGAATGTAATTGTTCAGTTTATGCAAGAACTTATTCCAAAATGGCTTCCCAACGCATTTGTGAAAAACCGCTGCTTTCTTCAGAGGTGATGCTTAAGTTTGATGAAACAAAAACAAACAGTGGTAAAAATGTATGTTCAGGACGAATCCCCAACATGTGCGTTCGACTCAATCAGAAGCTTCCACTTATCGTTCAGTAAAGGTCACTCACCAAGAAAAGCCAGCAAATCCATAAAACATGAAAGACTTTCACATAAACCGTAGGGTTTTAGTGGAGTTCACCATGAACTGAGGATTAATGCATCACATTACAAGCATACTTACTCCTAGAACGAAATCCCATGAAAGATACGGAACAACCAAAACAGACTGACTTATGTTTGAGGTATAGAAACAAAGATGACTTTTCGGTTGTTTACAAAGATATTTTATTATTAAAAATAACAATTTCAGCATCACAAACAACAACAACAGTGCATTTTTTTTATCTGTGTATCATCTGCAGCAGATAAACGAGATTTGAGTCCACAAAAACATTTGAGATCAATTTTAAAAGTTGCAGCCAACAGTTGCGTTCATGATTTTAGAGAAGAGCAGCTTGACACTGGCCTGGCTTCATCTGCAGAAGGTGCGCGGCGGGAAGAAAAACCTCTCGTCTTCAACATGTGTGCTGACTGCAGTTGTGCAAACGAGTCACCTTTGGGTAATTATAATAAATACAACTCTTGTTAACTTTATTTTTTTAAGTGCTGATGTCGGATGTTTTGGGGAAACTTGTCGCCTGTAAACTGGCCCAAAACGCCAGACCGGCGCTGCAGAGATGAAAGTCTTTGATCATCTGGAGTTACATTTAATCTAAGTGAGCGGTTATGGTTTTAAACCACTGCAGGACGCTGTCTTCATTCTTGTTGACCCAGTTCAGGTTGAGCTGGGTTCTCTCGATGGCTTTGTGAACGGCTCTGACTGTGGGACCCAGATCGTACTGCTCGGCGAAGCGCTGCAGCTGTGAACACAGAGGACAAAACAGCCGCGATGTTAGCACCACCCATTTCTGATCAGCAACTCTCAAGCAAGACTATTGAGAAATATTTTACTCTCCATAAAAATGTATGTTGTCAAAATTATGCACGTTAAAAATAAACACAAGGCCATTAATAACAATATAATAAGATAATCTGGAGGGCCGGATATAATTACCCGGGGGGCCGGATGCGGCCCTTGATTTTGACACCTGATTTTAGTCCTGCGTCATTTCAGAAGTCCTACATCATGATCTGCAGCTCCAGTAATGATAATAGTCCAGCCCCCAAGCCCCACCCCTCTGACTGGATTTTAAATTTCAGCTGTGGGTGGAGTCAGCCTCCAACTTCCCTGTTTGGTTTCCCTTTAAAGACGCTCTCTGAGGAAAAGAGTGGGTTTTTTGTGTGTTTTTTTAATGTTCTTGTGGAGGACATAAAGAAAGAAAACAAAAATTGCATTTCTGAGTATTTCTTTATTCAAATTGCGGTAAATCAGGAGCAGACGAAAAATTGCTATTAGAAAAGGTGTGTACGTAGCAGTGGCGTATCCCTGCTCCACCCCATTCTGATGCATGCACTTGCAAACAAATAGATCTACAGACATCTTTATTTCCTCATCTGAGCTGGAATCTGGATCAGAACGGTACGGCTGGACAGCTCTGATTTTGCTCAGCATTTTAGCTTGGAGTGGTAAGGAACTGAAGCTAGCAGGAGAAAGTGTCAAAAGATGGATGATGGGAAGTAGGGCTGGGCTTATTCCACTCCAACAGCCCCGCCCACAGATCAAAGGTGAACTTCCAATTACCTTTTTTTTTATTTTGGCTAAAACAGCATAATTAAAAGACTACTGGAAACACTTTTACAACAAATCCAAAGATGACCGGAGTGGGTCTTTAACCCTCTCCAAAATAAGTTTGATGTGACTTTTTCAACCACTGATAAATGAATATTTTGAAGCTTTGTCATCCAAAACCAAAGGTCTCCTGCTGGGAGCTCCACCCTCATGTGTCTCCAGCTTCAGCTGTTCGTTACGCAGATCATTTCACTCATCATTAATCACTATTACCATTTGTAATGCAAGTCAGTGATTTATGTTTTATGTCTAAAGACAACAGTGACGATGTCTGGTAATATTATTTTCTGTTTACTTTCTGGAGAAAATGACTGAACACGTTATCATGAAAAGATAGCAAAAGTTATCTTAAGGCGGCGGTGCATGATTACAGCTCGAGATCACGTCTTCTCCAGAAAACACAGAAAAACAGACTTTTATTTGGAGATTATTGAGTGTAACTAGCATTTTTTTTTTTTAAATCAAATTGCTGATTTGAAAGTTGTAGCTATTAATAAGTGAATGAATTGTGGATGATCCTGTGTTAGCTGTTTCAGCTCAAATCTTTGACAAACTTTATTGATCTCAGAACAACAAAGAAGTGTATTCTGTTCCACCAAGGGTCAAAGTCTCATGTCATTTTGTGATCTATTTTCAAAGCATTCCCAGTGGTCTTTTAATTAAATTTATGTGGGGTTTTTTGGCAAAATGTAAAAAAAAAACTGTTGTTTTCTAGGACATAGTGCAACATTAAGGTTAATCAATATCGGAGTTATCCAGCCAAAGAGTTTAGATCCAGATTCCAGCTCAGACACAAAAAACGAGGACGTTCGTGCATCAGAATGGAGCAGAGCAAGGAGCTTGTGCCCCCCCCAGCGTATTTTCTATGTAACAAATAGGATCATTGTTTATCTGCTCCTGATCACAACTATTAGAATAAATACTCAATAACACAACTTAAAAAAAGTGTCATTTTCTTCACATATGTCGTCCTCCATAATGAGAAAAATTCTACAAGAACATTAAAAACCCATCTTTAAGAACTCGTTTTCTCAAAAGAAAAACCTTAATCCATCATCTTGTTATTAATGTTACTGTCTAAAGATGATGAATTATAAGGTCACTATCTCAAAAAAACAACCTGACAAAAGTATTCGCAGAGATCGTTTACAGAAAACTCCACCAACCAGCAGGTTCAGGGAGCATCTTAATAACTATAAAATCATGATAGCAAATAAATAAAAGAAGATCATGGCTCTGAGATAAAAAATCGACTTTGAGAATCCAAACTCAAAGGTGAGTGAGTAAGGATTACACACCGCCTCATCACGGACAGGCCACGCTGGAGGAAGCTTCAGATAAGGTATCAGAGTGTTTCAGTTAGTCTGAAACTGGAAAGAGTCCAGCCGAAACCACGGCTGTCCCCTCAGCAGGGACGTGGGACAAACTTTACCTCTTCCACTTCAAACTTTGTGGAGAACCTTCTGGTCACGGCCTCGATCAGCCACACCGGGTCCCTGGAAACACATCAACAGCACTCGGTGAACAGCTTGGAGTCATGGACCTGAGCAGCTCGACTCGCTTCGCTGCTCAATCACACGTTCACACTTTGACACCAGCGGAGTCAGCTTCATGGCAACAGAATAAACTCAGGAGTCTTTATGATGGAGACGGAGCGATAAGCAGTGATTAAACAACATGACCTTTGCACTTCACTGTTTATTATTGTTGGTATTTTTATGGTTTATGGATCAGATAAAAAAGACAAACAGGGCTGGAATCATCATGCAGCTCCTTCCAACCTTCCTATATAAACTATCATCAAGCTTATTACTTCAACAACTGTAAACAGTAGAGAAGCAACGGTTCACTTTTCACACGATTCAGTTCAAATCTGGATTTTTGTGTCCAGATTTTTAAATCACCTAAAGATTGAAAAGAGTTTTCAATCTTTAGGTGATTTAAACCTAAATATTTTGATTTAAACCTAAAGATTCAGAAAATGTATTTTTGCTCCAACATTTTTTTTTTTATAAGCCAGTGAGGGAAGCCCTTTAAGTTCAACAGACCCTGACGTGTAATAAAACACATTTCCTGTCCTTATGACTCAGCTCAACGGTTTAAACTTGATCATCAGGACTTTGGGGTTAGTAAGTGACCAACCGATTCCCCTGAAACTGTGTTGGGTTAGTCTCTGTTCTGAGAAGCAACAAATAGAATCACCATCAGCAGAACCAGTCATGGAAAAGACCAAAAACATTAAAAAAAAAAACCAAAAATAAATAATTAGTGAAACCAAATGGGAAAAAATGAATTATTTTAGATCTTCTACCATAGCTCAAACGATGTTTGTTAAAATTGAATTTAAATCTCTTTATGTATCTATTTTTTTAATATATATTTAATAAAGTTTTCAACGATTAAGTATTTGGGCCTCTATGAAAGAAAAAAAAATAAATGGATATAAGAATAAAGATGTAACAGTGAGAGAAAAAAAGTGAAAATTTCCAATGATAAGCTGATAAAATTAGGAGAAAAAACAGAACAGACTCTGTTGTAGTGTTCAGTTGAGTTCAGCACTCTTACTGGTGGACAGTGATGGAATAAAAGCTGCCAAAGTGACACCAATTCAGGGTCTGCCGAAGATAACCTTTAGTAACCCTAATGAACTCAGAAAGCTTTGATGACCACTCTGAGGTGAATGTGCTCGGAAAGAGTATGAGGAATAAAACTGTTCAGTGAAAGCCCGAGCAGAAGAAGCTGCAGAGCGAACAGAACAGCAGCTCACCCTTGGCTGACGTAGTCCCAGTGAGCTCTGATGAAGTTCCAGGCCAGCGCCTGTCCTGCTGGGTTTTCAGCTACGTCATTAACGACGGAGGCAACATCCGTCAGGCGGATCTTGTCGGGGTCCAGACTGTACTCCAGTAACCTGCGGGGCAGAAGAGGCATCGAGTGGGCTGTCGTCTGGCGGCTTTGGGGTTACTTTCGTTCTGGCACGTCACCTGTTGAGCAGCCAGGTCTGCCTGGTGCAGGACAGGGCATGTCGGAGCTGATCCTTCTCAGAGCTGTCGCTGGAGCTCAGAAACTTCTCCCAGGCGAAGTTCCACTCCATCTGCCCCCCCAGAGCCAGAGCCTGGCAGTAGATGGTGGAGCGCAGGTTGACGTGGATACTGAAAGATAAAAGAAGGACGGACGTTACTCATTTCTGATCACCAGAACCAGAACCAGGACCTTCTGAATTAGGTTTGATTCACGTAAGAGTAAATAAACAAAACAAACAAATGCAGAAGGACTCTGTCTCGAGCAGGGTGAGCAAAATATATCCTGGGGACCTTATGCAGCCAATTTAAACAATTTAATGAATAAATTATATTGATCAATTCTTATTAATGATTTATTTTCCTGTTTATTCTAGGCTATGTCTGAATTCCTCCCCTACTCACTACATTGTGCGTTCTCCATTTTCTAATGCTGTCTGAAAATATGATTCCAAAATCTAGAGCGCTAGGAACTTCCCAGAAGTCTTTGCGGAAAAACTACCATGCATCTACGCTCACTACATTAGCAAATATAGACCACAATGCATTGTGACAGAACAATTTTTGCCAAAAAAAAAAAAAAGTTTATATGTAATTTAATCAGCGTTTCAGTCACAGGGACTGAAAGCTTCTCCAGAGACAGTTTTAGGAAAGTGAAATGCGCCCGCCCTTACTTGTTGGTGTCATTGTAAATCCAATCTCCAAACTTGGTGTCGACCATCTCCATGCATTCTGGGAGTCCGTTGGAGCAGGCCACCTTGATGGCGAGGATCTGGCTGTGCCTGGGGGTGGGGGGTGTAAATGTACAGTAAACAATCTGCACCCACAGGCAAGAAGACTCAGATGAAACCGTTTGCATGAGGAAATAATAATAATAATAATAATAAGCTTTATTTATAAAGCACTTAAATTTCCCATCCAGACCCAAAGTGCTGTACAGAAAGAGGATTAAAAACATATGAAGAATCAAATAAAATAGTTGGATTTAAATCTCAAAACAGAAATCACATCACCAAAAAATAAATAAAAACACAGTAAAACAGAGAAAATGGAGTGTAGAGGGATAAAAAGAGAGGCGACCTCTTCACTGAGTATTAAAAGCCAAATTATAAAAGTGGGTTTTAAGAGAAGACTTAAAAACAGACAATGATGAGGACTCTCTTACATGAATTGGAAGATCATTCCAGAGTTTGGGAGCAGCTGCAGCAAAGGCACAGTCCCCTCTAAGTTTGAATTTTGTTTTTGGAGTAGTCAGAAACAGCTGATCAGAGATATAAACAGGTGCCAAGTCATGTAAGGATTTAAAAACAAATCTTAACATTAATTCTAAAATACACAGGTAACCAGTGCAGTGAAGCTAAAACCGGGGAGATGTGATCATATTTACGTGTTTTGGTTAAAAGACGAGCAGCCGCATTTTGCACTAGCTGGAGTCGAGCTATAGCCGAGGTGTTTATTCCCAAAAATAATGAGTTACAGTAATCCAGTCTGGTGGTTATAAAGGCGTGGATCACTGTTTCAAACTGCTGATAAGACAGAATGGGTCTAACCTTTGCCAGCTGCCTTAGGTGGAAGAAGCTCGACTTCGCAACTAAATGAATTTGTTTGTCAAGTCTCAGCTCAGAGAACACCGTTACTCCTAAATTAGTAACATGAGGTTTCACATAATCACTTAAAGGGCCAAGACTAGCAGTGAGGGACCCAGAGCTGTCACCAAACACAATCAGCTCAGTTTTGTTTTCATTAAGACTTCAAAAGTTTTGAGTTATCCAAGACTTTAGGTCTAAAAGGCATTTGTGGAGTGTTTCAATAGACAAGTTATTCTTTTTAAGAGGCACATACAGCTGGCAGTCGTCTGCATAACAATGAAAGGACACACCATATTTTCTTATTACAGAGCCAAGTGGTAACAGGTACAGGGAGAATGAAAGAGGGCCTAAAAGTGATCCTTGAGGCACAACCCATGTCAAGGGGGCAGAAGACGATATGTGGTCCCCAAGACTTATAGAAAAGGTTCTGTCACTCAAATAAGATTTGAACCAGTCCAGTGCAAGTCCTTTTACTCCAACCCACTGCTCTAGACGAGAAACTAAAATGTTATGACTGACAGTGTCAAAGGCGGCTGACAAGTCTAAAAGAACAAGGATCACACAATCACCCGAGTCTGTGGCTAAAAAGATATCATTAAAAACTTTTAAAAGAGCTGTCTCTGTACTATGTAGAGCTTTGAACCCCGACTGGAAGACCTCAAGGATGGAGTGCTCTTCCAAAAAAGACATGAGCTGAATGTAGACTACCCTGACTGAAAGACTGACTCAGTTGAAGCCGAATACTTGCATTTGAACTTTTTTTTTCATTCACTGATTGACTTTCTGTAGTTTTTCAAAGAGTCTGTCTGAAAATCCTAGAATCTTCTTCCTTTCTCTTGGATCCCAGGCTGACATTAACGGTTGCTCTTTTCCACCAGCTTCAAACAGAGCGGAGCTGTCTTCAGAAATGTGGTGACCCATGAATTCAAAACCAAGTGATCCGAGGCTCGGGGTGCACAACGACAGCTTCAATCTGTCATGAGCCGTTTGGTGGTCTGACCTCATCCAAACTCTAGCACGGCCTTCTACCGAGGAGTTGTCCGTTTCTCGCTCAACGTTGGACTCAAAATATCACAGAATTTATTCAGGAAAACTCGAACACTGAAAGATCCTCTTTTGCTGAGGAAACCAGATGAAACAGGAGTGCGGACATGCACATCTGCTGGGACTGAGCCGTAACCCTGTAGATGATTAAGCTGCATGTGGGAGATAAGATGCTCTAACTGCCCAGATTGATCCTTCCTTACTGTAAGGAGTGAGTCTTCGGCACGACTGAAGCCATGGTGTCATTGGCGAAGAATTCATACAGGTCGGTGACCTGCGAGCGGAGGTACTCCTGCAGGAGGGGGGAAGGGGTAACAGCACACGGTCAGGACTCGATGTCACTCTGGACTGAGTGGATTGGTGTCAGCCGTACATCAGTCATTTACCTGCATGAGCCCGTACACCTGCGAGCGGTCGAACATCATGAAGAAGTACTCCAGGTTCCTGACTGCTGACTCCCAGGGGATGAACTCCCTCTCATTACGGAGGAAGGAGGTGAAATTCAGGGCCACGGTCACATGCAGCTGATTGGCCCTGGTGGGCGGGGAGAGAGAGAGAGTTTTTCTGAAACTTTGCAGCTTTAAGGACCAATCAGGGAGCAGTGAACATGAACAACATCAAGTTGAAAAACAGAGCTGATAGACTCCCATCAGACCCGGCGTTTTTTCGAGGGGTTCCCCGTGTGTGTCTTCAAATGTTTCTGGGTTTTGTCCTGTCAAGCACGTTGAGCTCTTTATGAATAAAAAGGTTGTTTTAAGTTTTTTATATTTATAATATTTCAAATGTGTCTTTTATAGATTTAATTTTGCCATAAAAATAATCATAACCATTATAAAAAAGAACAAAGTAAATCTACAGCTTTTGTTGAAAACACTGACTGTATATGAGAACTGGACTGAGTGTAACGTCGCTCAGAAAACGGAAAAATTGAGTCGATTCAGTCCCCATTTTTTCACAATATGGATGTCGCCATGTTGGAGCCAGAAAACATCAGTAATTAGTTACTGTTTCTATGGCAACCACTGTCCAGAGTGAGCTTGTTAGAAGACCACACCTCTATCACTTAAGAGTAGGCTAAAAAAAAATCTGTTTTGGACGTTTGACATGAGACCCCATACTTTTATTGAGACATCTGATTGGTCCGTTTATAAGTTCTTTCAGCTTATCCCATCAGGGGTCGCCACAGCCAATCAGCTTTGACTGCTGATTCGTACAGGTGGCTTCGCAGAGATTTTTACGCCGGATGCCCTTCCTAATGCAAACCGACACAGGGAGACCCAGACTCAGGCCCCCTTGTAGCTGTATTGTTCGGGTGAGGGGTCTTTCCCAAGGGCCCACAAGGGAATCGAGCCCAGATTTCCTGTGTGCCACCAACTGAGCTATCCAGTCGCTTCCGTTTATGACAATAAAGAAAAAACATCATGGGATAAACTGAGGATTGTCAAGAACGTTGTTCGCCTTATCCCATTCAGGGTCACCACAGGGAAACAGCATCCACTGTTTCACCGCAGCGATTTGGCAAACTTCTTTCACAAGAGATTTGTCTAAGAACTCAATCTGGATGGAGATCAGTGGACAACCCGGGGATTGAACCAAGGTTTCCTGTGTGGCAGCCCCACTTAACCCATTGACCCAAAGTGTCTCAGGTCAAGAATACTTATTCTAAACAATAGAGTGGTCAGAACTGGAACCAATGGACACTTCCAGTCCTCTCATTGGTTGAAACTGTCAAAATGATTTCTTATTTCTCTTCACACATTAGTGTCCTCAGCTGTTAAGAGTTTGTTACTAACATTTTTATCCAAATTCAAATTTTTATCAAACCCAACAAATGTTCGAAGTCTAGTTTAAAATGAAATGAAGGTCATCTTCTGTTTCTTCATCCGCATCAGAAACATGCTTACGTGCTATACACCAACATCAAACTCAGTCAACATTACTTCTGGCTTTCCTAACTCTTCTAACGGGTTCTTGGTCTGTTTCACTTTTCTCCTGCTGTTTGTTTGTCACAGCGATATGAACCAGAGCATGTCATGCATGTGGTGCACATGAGGGTGGATGGAGCTTTGGGAGTACGGAGTCAGTACCTCGCCAGGTTGAAGGCGTCGTCAATGAGCTGCCCTCTGTTCATCAGTGGAATCCTCTGGAAAACACAACAGCAAATTTCCTGTGAGAGCTGTAAAGATCCTCCTCCCAGCGTGACTTGATAAGCTTATCTGTGATGACTGTGATATCAAAATCCTGTTTTACTGGAAGCAAAAAATCAAGACTTTCTAAACAAGTCTCCGGTAGTGCCGCCACAAACGATTATTTTAATAATCGACAAATCACAGATTATTTTTTTCAGATTAGTCGACTGATCGGGTCATGCAAAAAGTGGATGTAAAACACACATCTTAACCATCATTAGCTTGAAACTAACTAAAAACTAGATATAGCTTTACCTACAATTATATTAGCTGAATTTGGCCACTGAAGATGCTAGTAACAATTGCTGAAAACATTGAACTTGAACTTGCTGAAGCTAATAGCTGAAAACGCTAGCCAGCTAAAATATTGGTTAAATGTAAAATTAGCCTAAAAAACTGAAAAAGTCTAAGTTAGCCAAAACAGTTAGCATGTAGCTGACATATTAGCTAAACTCCAAATTAGCCTAAATTAGCCGAATTAGCTGGCATGCAGTTGAAATATTAGCCAAACTCCAAATTACCCTAAAACAACTGAAAAAAACTTAAATTAGCCAAACCAGCTAGCATGTAACCTGAAATATTAGCTAAACAGAAAACTCAAAATTGGTCTAAAAAACAAAAAAAATCCCAAAGTAGCCAAAACAGCTAGCATGCAGCTGAAATATTTGCCAAACTCCAAATTAGCCAAAAAAACTGAAAATAATCCTAATTTAGCCAAAACAGCTAGCATGTCGCTGAAATATTAGCTAAACTCCAAATTAGCCTAAAAAATCTTAGTAAATTCCAAAATAGTCCAAAAAGCTAGAATAATGCCATTATAACTTCCAACTTTACTACACTCTGACTAAATAATATAAAGTAAAGACTAATTGACTATTAAATTAGTCGCCGACTATTTTAACAATAGATTAGTCGTTGATTAGTCGACTAATCATGGCAGCCCTAGTCTCTGGTACTTCATGAACTATCTTTTCAGTGGATTCTTTTTTTTAGTTTCATGGAGTTAAAAACTACATTTATTTTCACTCTTCGTGACAGCAGCCTTTTATTTTGAAAATTCTTCACAGGCTTTAAGTAGGTCAGAGTATTGAGTTCGACTGTAGTGAAAAAAGCTACATAATGAGAACAATCTATGTTTTGATGTTATTTCAATCATAAAAAGTTAATGATAAACTGGCAGTAAATGGAAAAATCGTGTCAGGTCAGTTTTTGATGTGCTCTTAATCTGAAAAGCTTCCATCAGACAGAAGAATTCTTGGGGATAAAAGAGCTACAGAACCGGGCTCTGACTCACATCTGGATTGTTTTCCAGCTGCTGCAGGAGATGTTGCCAGTTCTCCAGGTTGTAGTTGACTCTGTAGAATCCCAGGCAGTCCGTGTTGGCCAGAACCCAGTTCTTTGTAGAGATAAATTCTTCCTTTTTCACTGTTCCAGAGGGAAAACGGGACAAGCGTGAGTGTTGTGCAGCCATCTTCTATGTGCTTTTTCACACTTCTGGGTTTAAACTCTGGGTTTTCCCATAGATTTCATTTCTCAAATTTAATTCAGGACCTTTGCATTGTCTTCAGTATTGACCTCTCCCCTGGGGGAGTGGTGTGCTGCAGTCACAGGCGCACCTGAGAACATTTTGGAGGTTCGATACCCTTTAATGCCATGTGTCAAGCAGATAGGCGTCAGGTTGCATTTTTAAAGTCCTTGATATGACCTGAACATGGATCGAACCATCAAACTCCCAGTTTTAGAGCAAACACTCTACCACTGCGCCGTTCAAGACCCTCTACTATAAGGACTAAAAAGGCTTTTAGATCCAAAATGGTCAAAAATGTTCCTATCAAAGAGAACGCTGTTGGGTTGTCTGCTCTTAAAACTAAGTTTGAAGTTTTGGGGGACAGTGGTCTGTATGGTACCTGGTCCTGGGACCTCCAGCCAGATGGAAGAAGGTTCAGAGTCACCCCTCATAAACCGGATGGGGATGTACCACCAATAGCTGAAAGAGACGGAAAGAGTGGAATCATGTCACTAAGGCAGTTTTCATCACAGACTCTGAGAAGCTCCAGAGGGACCAGGTCAGTGAGCAGCAGAGCAGCAGAGGTGGAGGGGGGCATTAAAATTGGGAAAGTTAAACATGGCAGGAGCATTCATGAATCAACAACTGAGAACGGACATCTTTCAGGCTTAACCCAAAACCCATAGAACATGACTTTATATTCCACCCTTCTGTAGTCTGAACTATGATGGGAGAGGATGGACTATTTATCGATTTAATCGTGATTCACTTCTTTATTATTGTTATTTTTCTTTCGTATGTATTTTTGGACGTTCATAGCTCTTCAGCTCTTTCAGCTATCAAATTATATTCAGCTCTTTTTATGCTAGCTTTTTCAACTGTTTTGGCAGTTACGAATAATTTCTTGGCTATTTTGGAGTTAAGCAAGTATTTTAGCCACAGGCTAGTTGTTTTAGCTAATTTAAGCTTTTTTCCAGTTATTTAGGCTAATTTGGAGTTTAACTAATATTTCAGCTACATGCTAGCTATTTCTGCTAACTTAGGCTTTTTTCAGTTATTTTGGCTAATTTGGAGCTTATTTTAGACTTATGCTAGGTGTTTTGGCTAAATTAGACAATTTTACAATTTTTTTAGGCTAATTCAGAGTTTAGCTAATATTTTAGCTACATGGTTGCTGTTTTGCTAATTTGGATTTTTTCTCCACTTTTTAGGCTATTTTTGAGTTTAGCTTATATTTCAGCTACACGCTAGCTGTTTTGGCTATTTTAGAATATTTGTCAGTATTTTAGGCTAATTTGGCATTTCGCTAATATTTTACCTGGCTGTCAGCTTCAGCATTTTCAGCTATTGGCTTCAGCATTATCAATTTCAGCATCTTCAGCTATTAGCACTAGAACCTAGAACAGCTTGGGTGTCTTTTGGAATCCCACAAGGTTCAGTTTAAGGGCCACTTCCGCTTTCCTTGTATCTTCTTATGTTCGTGTCCATTCTAAGAAGGCACGCTGTTTCCTTTCACCTAAATACCGATGACAGTCAAATTTATTTGCCAATGAAAAAGTTGGAGGGTTTTTCTGCTATCCCCCTTTTATCATGTCTGTCTGGTATTAAGGATATAACAGAAGCACTACTGTTTGGACCAAATGATCTCAGAGATCATCTCCAGTTGATCTGGGTTATTTTACTAACTTTTTAAAGCCACCAGTTTCTAACCTGGGTTTTAAGTTGGGTAGTCATTTTAAACTTGATCAGTAGATCAGCTTGGTGGTGAATATGAGCGTCTTTAATTTTCAGCAACCCTCCAAGATAAAATCAATTTTATCTCTGGCATTTTTTGAGATGTCTCGGTTATTGCAACTCTCTTTACCTTGGACTTAGCCAGGCATCTCTCTCATTTCATCCAGTACCTTCATTGGTCATTGACAGTGAGAAGAGGGTCTTTCGTGTGCACATACCTGGATGTGACGGAGCCGTTGAACAGGAAGTGTTTCTGGACGATTTCTCCACTGGTGGTGTTGATGTTGATGACGGGGTAGCCCTGCTGTTCGGTCCAGGGCTTCATCACTCGGGGCACAGTGAAACTGTTCTTGACAGATCGAGCCTGCGCAGAAAGAACAGCCACGTCACGCTGAAGTCAGCGGGTAAGCAGCACCTGAGTGCGGACGGACGGGCCTTACGGCTTCGATGTGCTGCCACAGGTCCTCGGTCTCTGCCGTCGCTCCTCTGAAGGCTTTGAGGTACGTCTGCAGACGGCGAGGAAAAAATCAGTTTCTCACACACATTGAATTACTGAAGCACTGAAATGGATGAGGTCAGGCTTCATCTGGAACACCCAGCAGGACAATGACTCAGGCTCTTACTTTGACCCCAAGGTCGAAGGCGGTTTCTCCCACGAAGCCTGCCAGCATTCTCAGCAGCATGGCGCCCTGCAGAGCAAACAGATGCTGACAAATCCATACTGGAAACATTGGATTCATCCGTTTCCTCTCATCACACGCTTCAAACTAACATTTTTCAGATAAAAACTCAGCTCTACAAAACAATACAAGTCAAGTAGACTTTCAGCAACAGAAACCATTCAACTTTTGAACTATTCAGAAGATTTGGGGCTCTTAAACTTGTATTTTTATTATTAAAATTTCTGACGATTTTTAAAATATCGCAGTTCAAAGTCGATGTGTCATCTTTGAGACAGTTGCAGAAATATGTTTTATAAAAGTGATGCTGAAAAACTCATCCATGCATTTGTTACAGACTGGATTACTGTAACTCTTTACTAATAGCATGCCCAAAAAGTTCTTTAAAAAGTTTTCAACTTGTTCAGAATGCAGCAGCCAGATTGTTAGCAGGAACTAGCAGAAGAGAACACATCACTCCTGTGTTAGCTTCACTCCACTGGCTCCCAGTTGAATCCAGGATTAAGTTCAAAATCCTCCTGTTAACCTATAAGGCTCTGAATGGTGTGGCCCCATCCTATATTAAAGATCTCTTAGTTCCTTACCAACCAATCAGAACACTTCGTTCACTAAATGCAGGACTGCTTGTAGTTCCTAGAATCTCTAAAAGTCCAGTTGGAGGTAGAACCTTCATCCATCAAGCCCCTGTTCTCTGGAATAAGCTCCCAGCTCATGTCAGAGATCCAGCACAGTTTCTACCTTCAAAGTTAGCCTTAAAACATCCCCTCTTGGACAGGTTAGCGTCTGCTCGATATTCTATCATAGTTGTTCTCCACATCAGCTCTGGGGTTCTGTTCTCTGTTCTTATTTCTTCCTCTCTCTCTTACTCTTTATTATTCATTGTATTAAGTTCTCCATGTTTTTGTTGGTGCAGTTCGATTCACATGTTGTTTTTCTCTCTCTCTCCCCTCTGGGGAGCGGGAGTGATTTCAGATCCAGGTGGATCCCCCACGCTCCTGCTCCTGCTCCTGGCCGTGGACTGCACTTCTGCTTCGTCTGACTGAGGACTTCATCACCACTCGTCCCTCAGCTCTATCTGAATCAGCTCTATCTGAATAAACTCTATTTAAATACGTAGTTGTAGAAGCTAATTTTTCTTTAATGGTTCTGGTATCGCCTGTTCGTCCTGGGATAGGATCTCTCCCTCATGTGGGAATCCATAAGGTTTCTTCGTTTTTCCTGATTCAGGTTTTTTGGGAGTTTTTCCTTACCGAGAGGGAGGGTCTAAGAGCAGGGATGACCAGTTTATTTAGTCTGTTTAGTCTTTAGCTATTATTCATATTTTATGACTAAGATTCTGCATCTTTAAAATTGCCAGCATGAAGCCCAATGAGGCCAAATGTTCTTTGTGATATTGGGCTATATAAAGAAAATTGAATTGAAATGAATTGTTTAGACTGTTCTGGCATCTACTGGGGTTTTTCAGCTATTTTGACATTATGCTAGTTTTTTTTTGGACTATTTTGACATTTACTAAGGTTTTTTGTTTATTTATTTATTTATTTGACAGGTACATTTCATATTAGAAAGCATTGCTGTCAATGCACCAGAGTTAGCTGGAGGGCTATTTTTCATCCGCTGTACCTGGACTGATGGTAAAATTGTCTCCCTATAAAAACATAAAGTAAGAGACAAATTGTAATACAAGCAAAATGAGAGAAAGAAGAAAGGACAATAAAAACATATAACATTTTTGAAAAGTTATTTTTGTGGAGTTAAGCTAATATTTCAGCTACATACTTGCTATTTTCGCTACTTTAGGCTTTTTTAAGTTTTTTAAAACTATTTTAGATAATATCTGAGTCACATGCTAGATTTTTTTGGCTAATTCAGGCCAGTTTTTTTAGGCGATTTGGAGTTTAGATAATAATTCAGCTACATGCTAGCTGTTTTGGCTAATTTATCCTTTTTTCCCATTTTTTAGGCTAATTTGGAGCTTAGCTAATATTTTAACAAGCTCTTAGCTTCAGATATTAGCTTCAAAGATTTCAGCTATCAGCTTCAGTGTTTTTAGCTATTAATTTCAGCATCCTCAGCTATCACTACTAGTGTTTTCAGCAGCCTAATTTAGCTTACAGCATTCACTCTAACATTATTGCAGGTAATGTTATATATCTAGTTACTTCTAGTTTGCAGCCTTTCCTTTAACCAGCCTCCAGCTTGTTCTTTTAGGATTAAAATTGCAGCAGAAACTTGGTGCGTCTTTGTCGAGTGCACCCCCATCCTCTCAAAGAGCACCAGCACTCCCACCTTGCTGTAGGTGATGGTGTCAAACATTTCCTTGACTTCAGAAGGCGTCTGAATATCTCCTTGTGTTACGGTGAGTGGCCGGGACGTGGTCAGAGCGTCCTGCTTTAACGCCTCATGGAGGTCCTTCATGACTGCGACGTCTTTCTGAGGAGAACACGAGAAAACGCCACATATCAGTCAGAATGAAACAGACCGTGTTTGGCTCTAAAGCATCCCAAACCTGAACCTACTATTTTAAAGCCAGGCTCCACGTGTTCCACTGCAAAGTAGGACATGTATGTGGCAAGGCCTTCGTTCAGCCAAACATCATTCCACCAGCCCATGGTCACCAGATTTCCAAACCACTGTGAACAAGCTGCAGTGTCACACAAGCATGGGGGCCACGGACTCATTACAACTGTTCCTGCCTTACATGGTGAGCCAGCCCATGTGCGATGACGGTGGCCACCTCCTCCTTGTGCAACAGTGAGGACATGCCCTCCTGGTACAGCAGAGACGCCTCCTGGTACGTGATGAGCCCCCAGTTCTCCATGGTGGTCGAAACGAGGTCCGGCAGAGCAACTTGATCTGGAGGATTAAGCACAGACACAGATGAGCAAAAACATTCTGATGATCCACATGCACACTGGATGTAAAAATTAAACACACTTTGACCCTCAGCAGTTCCAGCCAGGGCCATCAGATACCATTTCTTAACTCCCACCCTCTACCAGTGACCACAGGGTCTCAGTGGGACTGAACTCTTGAAGAGGAAGTGAGGGACAGTGGAGAGTTTGGGGCCGGGAATGGAGGAAAGTTATGCTCAGATATGATTTGAGGAGAGCTGCTTTTGGTGTGGAACGTTAACTGTATAAGACAACTGGAATGAGTGACCCCTCCCCTCTTGGCCTTCAAGGCAGGAACTACCTGCTGATAACTAGAAGCTAAAATCCTATAGATTTCTACAGAGAAATAAACAGTCATTCTATCGATCAGAATAACCATTCTTGCTGTGATACTATTTTGTTTTACTTCTAATGGATTGATTTTTACTGCAGAAACCCAGAAAGGGAAACCCCACATGAGTCTAACAAACTAACAATCAGATCTGTCAAAGCCTCACCAAGTTTGATTGGTTGATAATTAATTTCAAATCGGTTTTCGTAGAACTGCAGGATCTTCCCGCTGATGTTGGCGGCGTAGCGAGCGTGCCCCGCCAGTATGGCCTCAGGTCGCGCGTACGTCTGGAACACAAAGCGAAGCACGATGTCTGAAACTGACCAGCTTAAACACTCATTGACAGATTAGAAGTCATGAAAGATGCTGTTTCAGGAGTACCTGCACACCAGAGGTAGAAGCAGAACCTGCTGGACTGAACTTACTTTGACTGTAACGCGGCTTAGCGGTGACGTCGTGGATTTGAACTCGGACAGCGTGAAGCCAAAAAGGTAGGTGGACATTTTCTGTGTTGGTGAAAAGCGGGTATTTTTCCATTCGCCTATCAGGTTGGACGCTAGAGGAGGGCACAGTGAGAATGATCAGCAGTCATAGGAAGGCACGGTGGCAGGAGTATAATGGTGTGTGTGTTTTTACCCTCTTTATCTGAATTCCCCAGAGCGGTGGTTCCAGCTCTGTGGATGAGCGTGAGCTTGAAGACGGCCTTCAGCTCCGGCTCATCGAAGCAGGGGAACAGCGTCCTGGCCTGTGTCGGCTTCAGGTGTGTGGCAACAGCGTACCTGCAGAGGTTTGAGTAAGGGAACGACACACATGCTTCAGGATGCTCTTCACCCGATTCTTTCAGGTTGTTTTTCTTTATGAAGAACTTAAATATTTGAACATAGTTTATGTCTTTCTAGAGTCAGTTTTATGAAGAGCCCATCTGAGAGAACGTTTTTGTTCTCTTGTTTTCTCTCTTCTTCTCTTTATAACATGTACTTTCAGTTTGAGCCTTTGAAAATATTTCTGTCTCTAACTCACAACTTGTCTGGATCTTCATCGCAAACCTATAAACAAAAAACATTTTTTTTTTTTCTTTAGCATTTGGTAGTTTAGATCAGGGGTCCCCAAACTACGGCCCGCGGGCCGCATCCGGCCCACCTCTACATTTGGCCCAGTCCCTGAACAATATCAGAGACGCATGATTTTTTTTTCCCTCAATCTGGCTTTGAGATTGTTTGCTAACACTGCTAGAAAAAGAGAGTTGCTAGCAAAACACCATTTTGCTAGCAGAAAACACTGTTAGCATCAATTGCAGACAGAACTGCTTTTCTGTTAGCATACAAACCGCCCCCGCCCCCACATTAGTGAAGAAAACAGTTATGTGGCGCTCACAAGAAAAAGTTTTGGGACCCCTGGTTTAAATAAAACAAGTTGCTTCATTTTGCTTAAAGTTGAAATGTTTAAAATGTTCTTGTTGTTCCATTTCTGTCATGGAGGACCAACACATTTGTGTTGGGAGGACGTGTGGAATGAAAGTTAAGATCAAAATTGCTTTATTTAAATTGTTATGAATCAGGAACAGATGAAAGCCAGCGGGATGAACTAAAGTCTCGCTTTTCCTGGCTCAAAACTGTTCAGCTGGAAAGCTCTGATACTGTTTGCTGGTTTTTTGCTACGTTATTGTTAGCTTGGGTTTGTGAGGTGCTATAAAATAATGAGAGTGTAAAAACGGGCATGATGGGAAGTTAGCGGGGCTAATTTCTTTGCCAGCAGTCCCGTCCATTACTCAGAGGTGATTTTTGAATGAACCTCTTTTACTCTCCAGAAAGTATCTTTAAAAAATTAATCATTCTTTTTGATTTTTGCTAAAAAAAAAAAAAAAACTGCGTAGATATGATCAAAAGATACCATTTTACTCTAGTGAGAAAATATGAGGATATACATGAAGAAAGTTAAGCTTAAAATTGCATTTCTGAATATTTCTTTAAAGGAAAAAATGCTGTTGTAAAAATATCGTATTTGTGATGTAGAAAATACACTGGACGGGTAACGAGCTCCGCCCCATGCTGCAGACAAATAGATCCATGAACATCTTCGCTGGAATCTAGATCTAAACTGTTTGTCTGGAATAACTCCTTTATTATTCATCACTTTTGTTACATCGATAATGTTAGGTTGGGGTGTGAGAGGGTGTAAGATTTAGCTTGAAACAGCATCATCATAGTTAAAGATCATTTTTATAAAAAGAAAAAGATAACATCGATCCTTCAATTCTCTCATGTTTGGGGGTTCTTACTGGCACCATGGTTTTGGTCAATGTGGAGTCTAATATTTTCCACTGGGGGCTCCGCTTTTCTTCACAGAGCAATAGGAGAACATTTCTGAGTGAAGGTTTGAGGGATTGGACTGGATGAGCTGTCTTCACTCACCTCTGCATGTCGGAGTTCACCTCATAGTCCCTGTAGGGGTAGGCTTCTGTATACGTGCTGACATAGAGAGATTCCAAATATGTGGACATTTGTCCCTCGAAGGACAGAAACAGGCTGAAGTTCATCTTTGCCTGCAGATATTCCTCCAGCTGGATCACCAGAAACTCGCTCTGGTTGTGGTACTGTGTCATGGATTTAACCTTTATGCCGATATTGTAGTCTTTGTTAAAGAGGCGGGGGTGGGTCACATCCAGGTTCCTGCAGTGCAGGTAGATGAGGTCCGTCTTCTGGACGGTGTTGAAGTGGATGGTGACGTTCCCGGTGAAGAGCGTGCTCTGGTTGGGGCTGGTGACGTTGACCTCCTCGATGATCCTGCTGTAGAAGTAAGTCTGAAGGCTGATCTCGTAGAGTTCGGGTACCAGGGTCTTCGGCAGCCTCATGATGGGTGGCGGAGTCGGGGAGGGGGTCGTTGTATCCGGAAAAGCTGTGGCGTTGATGCCGTTCATCTGAATTTTAAACATGGTCACCATGGTGATCATGCCGCCGATGGCCGAGAGCGTCAAGGCCACAAAGGCTACAGCCAAGCCTTTGGACAAAGAAGAGCGTTTGGCCATTTTGGGCCCTTCCTGGAGTCAGCCTGGACGTTCCTGCGGCGAAGACTGATCCACACCGATCTGAACAGAACCCACTGGGCTTGTCCCCATAAACAGGAACAGCCCGCAATTAAAAGGATTAGCCATTAACCTGACACTGCCAAAGGAGCAAAGGGTTGAGGAGGGTGGAGTTCACCTGAGATAAGCACTCTGAGACATCGGGATGTTTTATTATGTCAGCTCACGCAACACCATCTGTAAGAGAGAACCCTACAGAAACTACCTTCATCTCTACTTCTGCGGACGAACAGGCAACTGGACGGGAGATTAAGACACCCCTTAAAGAGTGTTGGCTGAAGGGAGAAGTAGAGGAGGGCTTCAGGGGGAAAAATCCTCCCAATCTCAGCAGAAACTTGGAGAGAATGAAGGTTCAAACCTCAGGCTCTCAGGTCCTGTTCCCACTCAAAAAACAGACACACGGATGAAACAGAAGCCTGAGCCTTTTATTCTGTTCTCCTTTTACGCTCACCTGAACATGAGAAGCCACACAAACACGAATCCCACCTCAGTCAGAGTTTAAGACTCTCAGTGCAGTTCAAACACTATGGAGACAGATGTTTGAGAAGAACGCCCCCTACTGGGAGGGAGGACAACTCCACTGAAGAAACAAAGCTGGAGCAACTCTGCAGAGATCTCAGCAACAATCAACTTTCAGTCAGAGCTGAGAAAGTGTGCAAAAAGTTTGCAAACAAAGGAACTTTTGTGTAAGACAGGCGGGTGAAGTAATGCAAAACGAGCGCTCTGCTCTGGGACAATCAAACCCTAAGAAAGAAATAAAGAAAGCACCTACCATTCAGCAAAACAACAATGAAGCTCTGGAGCTCATTTCGTATCGCCGGGAGGCTGGAATGACAGCAGTTTAGCACCGACCGCATGAACCTCAATGATTTTCTGCACTTGAGATGGAAATAAAATACAAAACCTTCACTTTTCCTCTTTTTGCTCCTGGATTATGTCACTTTCTGCCACAGACAAACTAACGTTTAATTGTTCACTACGAAGCCTTGAACACGACTTTCAAAACTAATGACAAGCTGTTCCCCTGAATTAATCATTTTTGGTCTCAAGTTAGCATTTAGTGGGAGCAAATAAACATTTTTGTGCACAAAATAGCATTGCAACATATTTAATTCCTACTACTCATTTGTGGCCACAAGATACTCATTTGTGTGTTCAAAAAACTAGTTGTACATACAAAATACTAGTTTGTCTGAACAAAATGCTAATATATGTACACTTAAAACTAGCTGTGCACACAGAAGGCTCATTTGTGTGAAAAAAAAAAGCTAATTGTGCTCATAAAATACTAATTCATTTAATAATTAATTTAAGGGAACAATCTGTGTTTTGAATTTTCCGTCCAACGTTCCTTCTGTAGTTCACAAGTGTGTATTAAAACTGAAATCTTGCTCTGTGATCAATTTGTCCAAATGTGCAGAGAATGTTTCAAAGTCTTGAGAAAAGCTTCAAAACTTCTCAAATCCAATGGAAGGAATCAAAATGATGATGTTTTAGTTTACAGTACGTGCCATTTTTCCACGGTGAAGATAACTCTTCTAAAAACCAACAAGGAAAGGAAACAAAAATGTGTCATTTCAATGGCCAACACAACATTAGGAAAACACTTTATAGTTCTAAGCAATAAATAATCAATTGTTAAAAGTTTCAATTGCCTCATTTTTTAAGAAAATTATATCAGTAATGTAAGATTTTTCAAAAATCTGTTGACACTTTCAAGAAAACTTCAGTAAATTTTCTAAATTAGAATGAAAAATATATAAAAACAATCACTGAGGAACAATTTTTGGAACTTTGATAAAAACCTATTTCTGAAAATCAAATATTAATTTCTAAACTTTTGCACGTATCAGAAAAAAAGATTTTTTTTGTGCTTGAACTTCTGGGAGTTTGTTTTGTTGAAGAAGGAAAGTCTCGCTCATGTTCAGACAGAAATGATGCCGTTCCTGCAGCATTCATCCACTGAAGTCGTGCCCCAGAACATGAATGAATCTCTGTTTCATTGAAGCACTGGAAAGTTCTCTTTTTTATTTGTGAAGTAAAAACCCTTTTTTCTGGGTTCTACCCCAAGATGACCGGAGGGTCACCAGATCCAGCTGTCCAGATGCTGAACGCAGTAACAGGACTGCTCCAGGATGGCTTTCAGCTCCCTGTAGCTCTGCTCTCTCCATGTGGGCAGAAGCCTCTCGTTGTTGAGGGCCTGAAGCTTAGGCGTCCCCTCCCGGAGGACGTGGTACAGGCAGGGCCAGCGGCTCTGGATCTGCAGCCTGGTCCTCTTGTCCAGAGTGATGCCACGCACAATCTTCTTGGCCCGGAACTCCCGCAAAGCCGGCAGGTTCAAGCAGGAGAAGACCAGGCCCCGGCTGGGGGACACGTCCAGGAACTCCAGGGACTGAGACTCCAGCGTGTAGGAGATGCCGGGGTTCCTCAGCGGCACCAGGATGTGCAGCGTCAGAGACTTCAGGTTAGGCAGGGATTTGGTCAGCGCCTGCAGCGTGGAGGGAGTCACGCCTTTAAGGACCCAGAAGTATTTCAGCTCCAGGACGCGCAGCTGCTGGAACTGCGTCAGCATGTTCACCGACACCTCCGACCAGTCGAAGTGGAGGCGCATCTTGGAAATTCGAGGACAACTTTGGGTGAGCTTGCACAGAAGCTCCTGAAAGCTGGCGACCTGTCGAATCAAAGACAAGAGTCCTTATTGGCCTTAATAGTCGATTAATTGTTACTTTATATTGTATGAAGTCAGAATGCAGTAACGTTGAAAGTTATAATAGCATTCTGCTAGCTTTTTGGACTATTTTGGCATTTATTAAGGTTTTTAGACTATTTTGGAGTTTAGGTATTATTTAATCTACATGCTAGCTACTTTGGCTAACTTTAACTTTTTTTGTTTTCTTAGGCTATTTTTGAGTTTAGCTTATATTTCAATAACATGCTAGCTGTTTTTTTAGACTAATTTGGAGTTTAGCTAATATTTCAGCAGCATGCTAGCTATTTGGGCTAATTTAGGCTTTTTTTGTTCTTTAGACTAATTTTTCATTTAACTAATATTTTAGCTAGTTTGTAACTTCAGCGTCTTTACATCCACTTTGTGCATGACGCGATTTGTCGACTAATCGGAATAACAATTGGTGACTAGTCGACTATTAAAATAATCGTTTCTGGCATCCCTAATATCGAGCGAGTGAGCTCCGCTGCTGAAAACGTCACATGTCCAAAGCTGAGTTCCTGATTGGCAGATGCGACGCGGCGACCTGTCAAACTCAAATCGAGCTGCTGTCAGACCTTTCCGCCGCGCCTGTCGCTTAATCACGCCACTGGACTTCAGATCGCCTCGTGTCGCGTCTGTTCCGTTGATTTAACATTGAAACTTCTGCCACACGAATCACGTTCGGTGTGAATGCACCTTTGGGGTCGTGTGGTGGCTGGAGCCTATCCCAGCTACTGTTGGGTGAAGGCAGGATTCACCCTGAACAGGTCACCATATCTGGAGCGTGTTTATAGGACAGTGGGAGGAAGCTGGAGAAACCCACACTGGGTTCTGGTGCAAAAATCTTCATCTCATTTTGGATCTTAATCTTCTCCTTTTTATGCTTTTTTCCAAACAATAAGCTGTTTTAATTCGTGAAAACAAATGGAAACGCTTGGAAAATGTTGTGCTTTGACAGCTGGAGACTTTAACAGTGGAGCTGAGATTAATGTTGTGGATCTGCCGTCAGCTCTATGGAAAATCTCTGTAGAAAACATCTACACATCATTCAATCAATGCTGGCGAGTAAAAGTGTGGGAAGTTCCTCCCTCCGTACCAAGATGTCTGAACTCAATCTCGACTCCAAACATTTACCTGATCCTTCTTGGTGATGTTCTCCTGGTGTGAACTGGACTTGGAGTGGACCCTGAGGTCCAGTGGTTCCAGCAGAGTGAAGGTCCAGTTCAGGTCCAGGTGACTGAGGTTTCTGCAGTGCACGTTGTCCAGCAGGTGGCTCAGCAGCTCGCTCCACTTGTGGTAGCGATCGCCCAGGTCGAAGCTGGCTTTCAGAGTGAGCAGACTCGCCCGCCGGGAGATCAGGTGGTGGGTGTAGTGGTGCACCCACGACTTCCACCTCTCAAACTCGCGGTTGGAAACCAGCAGCCCCTCCTGTCCCAGATGGAAGACGCCGCGGCGGGAATAGTCCGCCACTCTCCACAGCTTCCAGGAGCGGACGAGGCGGCTCCAGCTGAGGCAGACCAGAGCGCAGCTGCATTTGTCCACCTCGCTCAGGAAGGACAGGATGTGCAGCTGGCACTCTACCGGCAGGAGGTTGAAGGGAAAGTACTCGTCTGCAGCTTTCCGCCGGCTGCTCACGGGGACCAGAGGCCGTTTCCGTGGAGACATGATGACCGATCACACTATCCTGAGGACGTCAGAATCTCCAGCGGCTGGTCTTGTGGTCTGGCTTTGCCATGAACATTTCTGGCCAGCCAAAAGCTAAGGATAGATTTAAAACATGTTAAGATTGCATCATCAAATTGTGCTTGAAACATGACTTTTTTCAACAGAAACTCAGGTCCACAAATGAAAGCAAATCAGCAAAGGCAACAAAGAATTTCTACCATCAGAAATAGCTGAAATACTGAATTTACATTCAGAAATAAACAACTTCACATCACCCAGACGTGCTCCAAACAGCATCTGCAGTTCACTTGAAATGATAAAGTTGTTTGATGCTGTGCTCGTTTTTGCTAGTAATATTTCCTTTCTAAGAGATTCCCCTGTAATTTAATTTATACGTTCATTTTTATGAAAGTGTATGGCATTCAATAAAAAGGGCGATCTTTGTTCAAATGTTTTGTGAATTCAATTAAAAATTGACAAAAACTGGATTTTTTGGCACTAATTTTATGTTTTCATGCCAATTTTTTTAAGAAATACAAAAGCAAACAACGACAAACAGGCTGGGTGCAAACATCAATGGAAAAACTAAGAAAAAAATGCACCTTTCTTTACATTTTAATATATTAAGAGCAATTTTCGCTTTCAAGTTCAGCTGATTTCTCCAAATCCAACTGGATTTTACTAGACAGAAAATCTAGAAAAAAATTAAATAATATATAAATAACTTAAAAAGAGATATTCAAAAGTTTTCTAATGACCTCACCTTACAAAGAAATATATGGATGCTAAAGTTTTATTAACGTAAATACACTAAAAGGAAAATAAATTCAATAATAATACAATTGTGGCCTCATTCGAGTCATAAATAAATTCTCCTTTTCTCCAGAGAAAAGTTATAAAGCATTCATCCGATTATTACAATCATAATGTTAAGTGTTTTTCTAATTGTCTCATATCTGTAAAGTATCTGATCGGGATTCTTGTGTGTTTACGTGTAAGAAAAGAAAAAGCTCCATTTAGCAAAAGACTTGGTGTGTCTTTAATTACTTTTGATGTATTTTCATCTTTACTCATGAAAATAAGCACATTTTTCAACTATTTTTAACTTCTGTGATAAACAAACCCCACATCCGGAATACTTGATGTTCTGCTACATCCATCTATTCATCTCTTTTGGGGTCACAAAGTTGCTGGAGCCTATCCCAGCTGCTGTTAGGGAAAGGCGGGGCACACTCTGAACAAGTCACGTTGCGGGACCACACAATCACGCTCACACACATCCAGGGATCATTTAGAGATCAATGAATCATGTGTTTGGACAGTGGGAGGAAACACGACCAAACCCCACACATGCACGAGCACGACGTGCAAACTTCACGCAGAAACATGTTAGGTGGGATTTGAACCGGGGCCTTCTCACCGTGAGGCCAGACAGCTACGTCGTTTAAAACATGTAGTATTTACCTTCAGCTCCAACAGACTGCGTCTTTGGTTTTAAGGCTAGTATGCTAACAGATCAAAAGATTCGAACTGAACTGCGGCGGACATCAATCAACTTTCAAAGTTATTAAATATCTGTAAACACTAACGACGTCCAAGTTTAGGCCGAAATGACTGTTAGGATATTTATCACGGACAGCAACGCTGACTAACCCTGCAGCTAGTTAGCTTCATCAACAGCTGACCATTGTTGTTGTTTTGGTTGCGGCTCATTGTTGATGTCGTCATCAAAAGGCGCCGTCAGACGGGGACGTGCAGTTCAATAGAACTCCACCAGATGTCGCCAGAAGCAAACTATTCTGATCATTTGGGGCGAAGCAAACGAGGCATCAATGAAGTAAACTCGGAGGCGCTACTTCCGGCCAACATTATGCTTCTTTTGCAAATATATTCAACTGGTTTAAACTCATGAGGTTTGAGGTATATGTAGTGGAAACCAGCAGGTGGCGCCAAACCTGTTTGGTGTTAATTTTTTAAATAAAATCTGTTGTTACTGAGGTCTAAAATGCAACGTTTTCTCTAAGCTTCTTTCCACAAAACAATCAAACAATTCTTGATTTCCCCCTAACCAGACTAACAATTGACCATGCACTCCAGACCATCAGTACAAACGGTTAACTCAGTAATTTTCAGTTTAAGACTTTTTTTCCCCTGAAACCTATTGTTTTATTTCTGCAGAAAAGTCACTTGTTGTGGAGGGGTCTTCCAGAACTCTCTCATTTGCTGCAGTGAGCCCCGCAGATTCCTGCTTACGTGAGAGACGAGTGGGATGAGGATGGTGACATGTTGCGTTCAGGGACCGCTCGGAAACTTTCAGAGAAATGGACAATTTAGAGCTTGTAGAGGGACAACACAGACCAGAATTTTATTAATCACACAATTGATTTTGTTTTTGTGAAAATCCAATATCCATGAAAGGAAATGGTCAAACTCCAAGCTAACACTTTTTGGGATGAATGGTCAAATTATCAAGCAGACTAAAACAAGAAAGGTAAATTCAACAAATGTAATATTAGAAAAGCTGCATTTACTTCCATAAAAATTGTAACTCATTGTTGTGACTATTATTATTTTGTTTTTGGGATGGTCCTGTATTGTTGTTGTGCATAAAATCTGCATACTTTTAAGTACATTTATTTTTCTGCCCTTTGCTTTCACCCTTATGTAGTTTATAACTAAAGCAAAAGAAGAGGATTTATTCACAAAGAAGAGGATTTATTCCCACATCTCAATTTGCCAATCGGTAAATTTATGAAGAAGCCTCTGGGAACACAAACTGTTTTCTTCTTCCCTTGAGTGGACCGATGAGGAGAACGCAGAGCTCTCAGCCAGTTTGACGGGCCAGCCAAAGACAAATGGAGCTGCTTTTATAACACTGGCAGGCACTTGGCAGGACAAAACAGCTGAATCACAGGAAATGAAAACACATGACTTTATGAAAACAAATCAATAATGAGTCACTGTGACAAGTGTTTCAAAACATCAGATATCAGAAAAAATCCATTTTTGTGCACCTCTCTAAAATGGTTGTTTTAGTAAACAATGGAAGTTTCCTTTTTAAAGCACTTAATTCAAATATATAGAATCCAGAGTAAAACAGACCAAAATGTTCACTTTAAGTATTTTGTTTCATGTGTTTAAATAAGATAATTTCTTCAACGGCGGGCCACGCCATGAATGCATGTCCATTTTCATATAACAGTTTACCTTTCAGAGCCTTTCATGACCCCGCCCACATTGTTAAATAAAATGATGTCATTTCATTCAACTCCAACCAAGCTTTAGCGAGGTGAGATTTGACATGGATCCCGTCAGTTTTTATGGATAATTTAGTGCACAAGCAACACTAGCAAAGATACCGCGGCCACACCCCTTTGATAACACCTGTGAGCAGTTTACCTATTATGAGGTTCAAAGCAGATGATGAACGCACTTTGATAAGTTTACTGTAGTAGGTCGCTTGTTGGCATTATATGATCTCATAAGGTCAAAAGTCAAACTAATTCTTTTCTATTTGTTACATCTTACATGATGACCTTGTACCAAGTTTAGTCTTGATAAGCCAAAGTTTGGATATAAATATATAAAAGAGGTGTAAGAATTACCAAATTCATGGATTTCTTTTCCTAAAATCCAACCAGATTGTTTCTCTTAAAGCAAATTATTAATCAAATCGACACGTAACCTTAGAAAAAATGTTTTGAAATGAGATAAATCGATGATTAAAATTGGAAATTCCTATTTGGACTAAGACATTTAATTTTACTATAAGGTAAAAACGAGTATCCCAGCAGACAACACTCATGTGATGCAGCAAAAACTGATCAACCATCATTCCAGTCCACACTTTGAATTTAGCAAAGACATGTGACCATACAGTCTGGTAGAATGTTCTAAAATATGTGAATGGATTTGACATTTATTTTTGTTTACTTGGTTTTTTTTTCACACATATTTAATTTATTATCTTGAAGAAATACAAGGAATCTCTAAAACTTCACCTCCACTGTTCAGTATTTATCTCTGAGTCTCACTGGTGGAAGTTTTGAATAAAAATGTCTTGATCCATTTTAAGTCCATGAATAAGATCCATCAAAATAAACCAATATTGAGTGTGAATCGTATCAACAACCACAAATTATGATATAAATCAAATTGTAGTTGAATTGAACAATTTATATACTGACTGTAATAATGACTTCATCACTAAACAACAAAGATTTAGTGATTGTGGCCAAAAAACAGCATAATCATAATTAAAAGACCATCGGGAATGTTTTAAAAACAGATCAGGAGTGAGACTTTAAGTTTACAATATTTATATAGTAGGTATAAAAAAGCAAAATTCAGGTCTACTGTCTCCCTTTTAGTGTTGTGCACTTCTGTTATAGGGAACAGACTAAACAGCATGATTATTTCATATTTCCAAGGACACCGAGCCCAGGAGGGAGAACTAAAATGATCACAATAATATTATATTATCCTTGGCTCAACCTCTGGACTTGCACTTTTTCTTTGATTTTGCTTTATTTTGATGACATAGAACTGAAATGTCAATGGCAACAACATTAGAAATAACAACAATTAACATATAAAAATATAAAACAACATACGAGAGACTTAACATAATAGTCCAAATAAACATAAAAATAATTGACAACTTAACTTTTGTTAGGGGTTTATATTTCTTGACAAAACTAAAACTATTTTCAAGCATTTTTTTCTTTTTCATGTGATCGAGTGACTGAAAATAAAAACAGAGCTCTTTACGAAACGTATTAAAAAGTGGTTTGGTCTTCAAAAATGTGTTTTAGTGATTAAAAAACTTTCCTTGCAGCAGCAGGACGTTAAGAACAGAGTTTTTCTGTTCGCGCATCGTCAGTTTTCACCTGAAAATCCTACAGTCCCTGAAAGCACCGCCGGGTTTGTTGTGGTCCTTCAGGGTTGTGTTTCGAGCAGCCAATCAGAGGAGAGAAGGGCTGGGGCTGTCCCCGCCCACTCCCCTCACACACTGCGCATCCTCAGACGTGATTCATTCCCTGCCAGAAAACGGTCGTCTTCTCCGCTCTTCTCACCGCCTTTAGATGCGAACAGAAACGCTTCCAGCCGGAAATAAAGAGCAAAGCCGCCAGCAGAGACTGAATAGTTCTGTTCTGAGAATCTACAGACAGAAACGGTCGAAATAAAACCTGCGACACAGCTGCAGTCGACGCTTTCCTCCTCTTTGTTTGACACTTTCTTTAAAAGATGAAAACCAAATTCATCAACGGGGTTTCCTCCTCCCCGTCCATGTCTCTGGGTCTCCTGGTGACCGAACACGCCCTGCAGGTCCAGCCCGACGCCCAGGACGACTGCAAGGAGCTGGCCCGCCCCAGCGACCAGGCGGACCAGGACACCCGCCGAAAGGCCTTTCTGTGGTGCCGGGAGTTCCTGCACGGAGCCTGGAAGGAGCTGACCGAGGAGAACTTCCAGATCACCGTCATCAGGTCAGCCGCGATTCGGTTCCGATGCTCCTGCTGGAAGCAGGCCGGACGCTGATGCACAGTCACGGGCAGACATGATGCTGGTCCGTTCCAGCGCCGAAACCTGCCATTTTCTCACGAAAGGCGTCGTGGTATTGTTTGTCTTCACTGTTGTGTCTTCAAGCACACACAGACCTTCAGGCAAAGATTCATGTCAATATTTAGAAACATTTTTATCGACCAAAGATGTTGTAGATTCTTCTCAACGAAGTTAATGCTTCTCAAAAGTGTAAAATGTCAAAAATTCTTCTGAAAAGTGTCATAAATTCTTAAAAATGTCCAAAAAATTATTTAAGGAAATATAGATTATTCTGACAAATGTTGGCATTTTTTCTAAAAAAAAAAAAAAAAAAAAAAAAATCAAATTCTTCTTGAAAAGGCTAATGTAAAAAGTCTAAAGTCTTCCAAAAATCTAAATTCTTCTAAAAAATGACATAAATTTTTATCATAAATATCGTGGATTATTCTAAAAAAATATATTGTAAATTAAAATTTTTTTTTTTGTTAATTCTTTAAAATTTTGAAAATTCTTCCCCAATTTTTTTAAGTTGAAAATTCTTCTCAAAATGTAAAAAAAAAATCTCGTAAAAATGTAAAACAATTCTTCTAAAAATGTTGTAAATTCTTTTGTTCTCTTTAATACAAAGTATTTAAAAAAAATTTGTAAATTATTGTCAAATATTTGTAATTTTTTTCTAAAAAAAAAAAAAAAAAAAAGAAGACAAATTCGTCTCAAAAATGTTCTATTTTTCAATAAGGGAAAATTTTCAAAAAAAATTGTCAAATGTTAAAAGGTATTTAAAATGTTTTGAATTCTTCCACAAAATGTCAGTCTTCTATAGAATGTCGTTAATTTTTCTCTAAAATTTCTCAAAAGTCTTCCCAATAATATGAATTCGTCTCCAAAAGTCATGAAATTGTATATTAAATCTCGTGAATTCTTCTAAAAATATTGTAAATCCAAAAAAATGTTGTGAATTGTTATATAAAATACCGCAAAGTCTTCCCAAAAATGCTTAAATTGAAATTTTCCCCAAATTATTTAGTCTTCTAGAAAATTTCTCAAATGCTTCTCAAAATGTCATAAATTCTTCTAAAAAAGTTGTGAATTCTTTTGTTCTCTTTAACACAAATTATTTTGGAAAATGTTGTAAATTCTTCTCAAAATGTGTAAAATTTTTCTCAAAATGTCAAAAATATTATTCTTAAAAATGTAAATTCTTCAAGAATATGTTGTAAATTCTTCTCAAAGTTTCATGTTCTTTTTTAAAATTGTCAAATTCTTCTAAAATATCATGTAGCTTTTTCTCAGTAATTATACATTTTCTTGAAAAAATTTAAATTTCAAAAAGTTTTTAAAATGTCATAGATTATTGTCAAAAATATTTAAAAACATCCTAATGTCTGAAATTTTTTTAAAAAATATTGCACATTCTTTTCAATAAGTTAAATTCTTCTCAAAAATGTCAAATGTTGAAAATTCACAAGAATTTCATAAATTCTTTCCAAAAATGTAATGAAAATGAATTTTAGATGTTTGGATGCAGCTTCTGGGTTCTGCTGAAAGCTCCAGCTTCAGCCTCACATTTGTCTCTAGAGTTCACTTCAATGGCTGCAGAGGATTCCGGCCCAAATCATCACCCACCCACCGCCATGCTTGAGAGTTGGTCCGAGCTGAGTGCTGGAGAGTGTGCGATCGAGCTTTGGGTTTGGATCCCGGGCAGATTGTTCTCCCTGCAGAATTAGCACGTTAGCTGTTCGGCAGCTTTAGACTGCACGGATGAATCTGGGTGGGTTTTCATCCATTTTGACCCCCCATCCCCATCTAATACGGCAGATGTTTTTAAACCATCGCAAATGCTCAGGAGTGGCTGCAGCCCAGGAGTTTGTCTGAAAGGCTCCGAGATATCCTGAAGCTGCATCATAACCTAGAAGATCCTTAAGTCCGCTAGCGGGTTCTAACGGTTCTGTGTGTCTGTCCTCAGGGGTGGTCTGAGCAACAAGCTCTTCCTGTGCAGCCTCCCTGACAGCCTGGACTCTGTCGGGGACGAGCCGCGGAGCGTCCTGCTGCGCCTCTATGGGGCCATCCTGCAGGTGGGAACCCCTTTCTTCTGCCTCACTCGAGCCTGAGAAAGCAGCTCCTGCTCAGCTGTTAGGGTGGTTCAGTCAGCAGCAGCGACTCGGGGCTCAACAGGGGTGTCACGTGTGCTGCTCATACGCTCATGCTAGAGTATGCATGCTTGAGTAGATATGCCCTCATGTGTGTGTGAGTGAGTGTTAGCCATTGTTGTACATGGTGATGTACCCCCATAGCTGTACATGCATGTGTTCTTTGCCGTAGGCTTCCCAAAGGAGCGTGCCTTGGGCACTCTTGTTCCCAGGTGAACCCGCCAAAAATCACGGTACAGTATGAGATCTCTGAAATCTCAGCCTAATGCAAAGATGTCACACACACTCACGATGCACGCGCCTGGAAGACACAGCGTGGGGCAAAGCAGAGCAGGTGCTCCGGTCCTTCCAGCTCTAGCTCGCTGCTGCTGCTGCTGCATATCTTCTCATTTATCGGCTATGGTGACTTGGCTGCCGAGTTTAAAGTCCAGCCTCATCCTGTTAACACCCCCCCCCCCCCCAATTAAAGTTTTACTACCAGGAGCAAATCCTGCAGCTCGTCAGCATCACGCATTCAGAGCAGGGATGTGAGCCACAATAAGCAGCTGTAAACCGATTATTGTTCAGGTGCGCACGAACAGATGAGACCCGCCTCAGGCTTTTTTTTTTTTTTACTTTGCGGGGTGGGGGTGGGGGGGGGGGGTTCTAATGGCTGTGCAAACAGCCTTTACTGCAGCGGATGTCTGAGTGAGTCCTTCACCGTGGTAACCGGGCCGTCTCCGTGGTGACGCAGCCGCCCCTCAGGAGGAATTCTCCAGGTCTAATCAAACACTAATGTGATTAAAGAATCCAGAGTTAGGCCGAGCGCCGGCTGTTAATGATCAAACCCACTCCGGCGTGGAAGGAGGCGCCGTTTCTCAGCAGTGCAGACATGCAGCCACCCACCTCCGAGTGCTGGAACCGGTACTGTCCTGTCAGGGCGCGGGGGGGGCATGCTCAGGTTTGCTGTTCTGGATGCTTTTGGCTTTTATTCATGGTTAGGTCTTTCCTCTCTTTCTTGTTGATAGATGTCCTGTAATAAAGGAGATTCTGGGCAGTCAAACAAAGAAAATCACTTCCAAGTAAGTAACTGACGTTACTGCATCTTTCTCTCTGCCCCCCCAACACCAAACTCATGCACACCTGTCTTCTAACACCTGTGGAGCCTCTGAGCATGTCATCCAGGGAGCCCCCCCCCTTTTCCACACACACTGCATGTCTGTCAAAGCCGAGTTAGGAAATGTTCTCATGTTCCCTTTGCCTGCCCCCCCCCATTTTAACACACACTGTGGAGACACTAACACATGTATGGTAGCACTCCCATGGTATCTGTCATTCTGTTGGGAAGGAGGGGGGGCAAACTGTAGCCCCTCTGACCATCTTTGAGTAACCCCCCCCCACACACACTCATCAGATAACATAAAGTATAAATATTCACAATAAAGACATCTTTTATTTTTGAATGTTGAAGCAGGAATCCGCTGTCCAAAAGAGAGAGGGGGGGGGTGTCGGGTCACTGTTACTATTGACTGTACATGACAACTGGACTTCATTCAGGCGTTCCAAGCAGGAAGTTCCTGCTGGCTCCAAGAAGCCAAAATCCCACAGACTTCAATAGAGAACAAACAGCTGTTTCTCAGTCATTCTATTGGTCAGGATAAGCGTTCTTCATGACCTTTTTGAACACGTTCACAACTGAACGCAGCTGTTTCAAAGTAAGACATGCAGGCATGTGTAAATGGTGCAATAACTCCGCCTTCTAGTGCTGCATCTACATAAAGCTAACCCGTCAATCATCGATCGAAGCCACGCCTGCGCCGCCCCACTAGACCCGCCCTCTTATCTGGGCTGAGAATCGGCCTCTAACTGCCCTATTTAATAATCCTTGTTTATTTTAAAAATATTTTTCTGGTGTTAAAATTATTCTAGTTATAAACTGACCAATCAGATGCCGGGTGGTGTGGACTTCCAACAAGCTCACTCCTGATTGGTTAGAGTCATCAATCAAGAGAAATGGCCACTAAATTGTCTTCATTTGGTTAGAGCCGGAAGTGAACCATGTTCTGTGGATGATGTCACACTCACTCGCTCCAGCACTCCCATACAGTCATTGGTTGTCATATTAAGTTAATAAAAGACCTGAACTTCAGATGCTAACGTGCTAGCTACCTAAACCTGAACTGGAGTTTTGACCTTGGCAGGGATACATAAATGCATTAATAAAATCATCTATTCAGAAATGGTGAAAAAGAAGGATTCTGGCGGGAAACTGTCAATGGTTACTACACTACTATCCCCGTGTCTTTGTCCATCTGTAATTCACTGATCTGCGCCTGTTGGCATAAACCAGAGCGCTTCTGGGACCGCTGGCTCCTCACACCAGTCGCTGAGCCTCTGTCTCGTTTTAACCACAAAGCTTCCTGTCCCACTCATCTGATTCTGAATGTGTGACAAGTCTAAGACAGAATAGTGGGAGTGGTAACCCATTAGCTTTAATCCTTTAAAATAGGATCTTTTTCTTCTCCAACTTCTAATGAGTTTCTGCTCTCCAGCCAGATTCCACATCACTGTGGAGCAGCAAACGTTATCTCAGGCGAGGATTCTTCCTAAATCATCTAAGAACTTATTTTTGAATTGTTGTAATGCTTTGAGCAAAGCTGTGTCCACACCGCTCTTGGCAATGTGTCTTTAAACGGCCACTTCCAGTAAAAAGTCTGAATAAACTCTCTCACTTTCACACGTCCCAAGTTTCTACGAACACTCTTATGCATAGAGGAGAAATTAATAATTTGGGTCAAGTCTGTCGTATGTCAGAAATAAAAATCCCAGAGCTAGATTCACCAGACTTGCACCGCTTTGACTTTTCACACTTAGACTCTTCTAACTGCAGGTAGTGGACATACACTAGTAAACAATAGAAGAAGAAAAAACCCTCCCTGCTTGCTCCGATTGAAGACCATGGGGTAAATGGGCAACAAGAACCTGTCTGTCACACATCAGGAGTCCTGTAGCATGAGAAATGCTCTCAGGTGTGAGAAAGATTTAGATGACTGGATGATACTCTGGAAAATGTGAAAAAAGGCAAAAGTTTCCCTCATTCTTCCTCTAATAGTTCACCCAGCAGCATGTGTCATGTGATCATGGAGCGTCATACTACAGGGCTGAGTAACTTCCTGTCACATGGCTGAGATGAGGTCATCAGCTCATGTCTTCCTGAAGACCTGAGCTCCTCCTCCCAGCTAACCCGGTCAGCAGTGAGGCTTAGCGGGCTGAGCCGGGTCAGCGCCTTTGGGTGACCTCGCCTAAAGCCAGGCTCCAAACAATGCCGTCTGCTCCCTGCAGATCCCACTTGATTAGCAGAACTGTCAGGGATGGGTGCGCGACCACAGGAACATGCAGGAATGCTTCCGTCCCAAAGACAGAGCAGGAAAAGTAGAGAAACCGAAGAGCCGAGCAGCTTTTAGTTACAGAAGACAAACAACTTTTACTGATTCATTTGAATGTTTACACTCACATTCCTATCTAATCAGCTCAAGTTGTAATTAAATAACAAATTAATCAAAAAAACTGCTAAAATAACATGCTGATCATAGCTCAGATTTATTTAGCAAAACACTGTAGAGTTCATGCAAATTTAATTTGAGCATCTTCACATGTCTTACACCTGCAACTCACCTGTTCCATCCCTAAAGCTCACCTGTCTTACTCCTGAAACTCACCTGTCCCATCGCTAAAACTCACCTGTCCCATCCCTAAAACTTACCTGTTCCATCCCTAAACCTCACCTGTCTTACACCTAAGACTCACCTGTTCAATCCCTAAAGCTCACCTGTCTTACACTTAGAACTCACCTGTCCTATCCCTAAAACTTACTTGATCCATCCCTAAAAATCACTTGTAGCTCACCTGACCTATCCCTGAACCTCACCTGTCTTACACCTAAAACTCAGCTGATCAATCCCTAAAGCTCACCTGTCCCACACCTGCAACTCACCTGTCCCATCCTTAAAGCTCACCTGTCCCACACCTGCAACTCACCTGTCCCATCCTTAAAGCTCACCTGTCCCACCCCTGTGGCTCACCTGTCTCATCCCGGCGTAAAAAAACGGCTTCAGACCTGAAATCAGACAGAGCAGGAGCAAAAGCGTAGTCCTAATAGAGTGGAAGGATACAGACATCTGTGCAGGAAGTTCCGTTTCCAGTGGAAGTGAAACATTTTCAGGAATGTTAGTGGAGCTAGTTTCTTTAGAGCTCCAGATTTGTCCAAATATCGAAGCAAAAAAGGGGAGGGGGTTCCTCTGTGAAATTCTGAATTCTACATCCAATCTCAACCAACAAGAAGCTTCAAATAATTGCTGAATTTACTTCGTCTTTCTTTATTTTCTTTACAAATAAATCCTATTTTAAGTTTCCATAAAAAAACCCACAAAAGTAGAACTTCAGAAACTTGCATGAAAACTTGCATACATCTAAACGTTTCAGCTCTTCTTCTTTGTTTGTTGTGATCCTTTAAATCAGTTTGGAGCATAAAGCCATCAGAGAGGAGTTGGTATGCAATTATTGCACATAGATTGAATACAAACCTTAAAATGGTGCATGTTTACGGTGCATTTCTACTTCCTTAGAAGAGCCAAAGCGCTTCAGTCACATTCACACACTGATGGCGCCTCCGCTGCCGAACACTGACATCAACACAATAATCATAAGCAAGGTGTGTTCAGTGTCTTGTCCAAGGACACTTTGACACATGCAACCTTCTGATCTGTTGACCACCCTCCCACCGAACCACGGACACGCTCAAAGTGAGATCATCTGAAAGCAGACGTTTTCTCAGACTGAAGGAAAAGTAAAGATGAGCTGCCGGGTTTCAGACCAGCAACTCATGTCTCTACTTCAAAATGTTAGAGTTAGCCGTTAAGTCGGTGTCAGTCTGGCAGTTTTCTAGTGTCCGTACTGTAAAGTTTTAAGAGCTTTCATCCCGGTTAATGAGCGGTTCAGGTAATGTGTTTTACAGGTACAGGTTCTGAGAGTTCATAAAGAGTGTGGAGTTCCACAAGGTTCAGTTTTAGAGCCTAAACTCTTTCCCTTTACGTCAGTGAAATTTTTGAGATTTTAAAGGTGGGAAGGTTTGTGTTAGTTTCTAATTAGAGATATTTCCTATTCAGAAGAGACTTTAGATATATTTGAGAGGGAAATGTTTGCTAAAGAAACTGATCGCTCTACTCTTCAGATTGTTTTTTATTTCCGTGTCTATCCGAAATTGTTCAGTAAGGAGGATCTTTTTATCTGTGCATGGTTCACTTTAGACATTAGGTTCTTCTTTATGGACACAGATGAGATGGATGCATTTAACTGTTTTATGGAAGAGAAAACATGATAATCAGAACAATTCAGATGTTTCCACAAAACTGAGAGAAGGTGTTTGTTTGTTTAAGGCGTGAACTTTGGCTTCCGTCCTGCTGCTATCTTTCTGGAATTTCCACCTGACAAAACATCCAGACCGCTCTGACACAACCCCTCGCCACTGAGGCCCAACTGCGAGCTTCAGAGGCCTCAGATTTAAGGATTTTTTCTCAAAATACAGGGTGATCATCATGTAACAGTTATGCTTTAATGACTGAACATTTATTAGATGTCCACTTTAGAAGATGCAACACTAAAAAAAGTCATGCTTCTCCTGAATAGACAGGAGATCATTTGAAAAAACAAAAGAGGTTTTACCAAAAACAGAATTTCAGTAAAAATTCCAACCTGATTGAGTCTTTTCAGTTTATAATTGAGTGTAATCTCACAAAACAGCTTTTATGTTAATCCTCTTTACTCTCAGAGTCAGGTAGAACGCAAGTGTGCAAACAAACGTGAGACATACTAGAGGAGGTGGTTGACCTGTTAGTTGAAAACAAACACTTGCCAGCATGGTGGTGGAAGCATAATGCTTTGGGCTCAATCCCAGAGTAAAAAAAAAGTTTCTGTGAATTTTATAGTAGAAATGTATGAAATAAACTGACGTGTAAATGAATCGTTTTTACTAAAAATGCAACCTGAGAATCTTTAGTCTGGTATTGACGGCAGTCAGACTGGGAGAAGATGACACCCCCAAGAAGACGTCTTCTTAACCCCATCAGCCCTAGAGCGCCCCCAAATGACCAGCTGTTCCTAGATCTGAACCTATTGAGTGTATATGGGAACTGGACTGAGTGAGTGTGACATCATCCATTGAAAATTGTTTACTTTTGGCTCCAACCAAATAAGGTCAATTCAGTTGGTATTTCAACGCAATAAGGACAACGCCATGTTGTCTGGCTCCAATAAACGATTGGTTCAAGCCTGTCTGTGAAATCGTTTCTATGGCAACAACTCTCACCAATCGAGCATGGGCTTGTCGGAAGTCCACACCTCTACCACTTAAAAGTTGACAATGGAAAATCTGTCAAGTATTTTGAACTATCAGCGTTGGGCCGAACAAGCTCCACCTACTGTAATTGAGACATCTGATTGGTCAATTTATAACTTGAATAATTTGAACTACAGGAAAAATATCATAAAAATTGAGGATTATCAAGAACATACGAAAAAATGTATCAGGTCAAAAATGATTATTCTGACAAATACGACTGACTAATAGCTGTTTATTTCTCTATTGAAGTCTAAGGTATTTTAGGTTCTTGGAGCCAGCAGGTACCTCCTGTTAGGAACTTAAGGGAAGGGGTCACTCAGTCCAGTTCTCAGGCAATGGTAAAAACCCAAACCCAATGGTGTGGGAGGGGTCTTAGCAGGATGAATCCCACAGTCTTTTGGAGACAAAGAGCTTTATACTTTTATTTCCCAGATAGAATGATCCATTGCTAATACCTATTATAATTTTACCCAAAAAGGTAAACTTTTTGCTCACTGATGTCAGCCAATCGCTGATCAGTTCTAATGAGGCAAGAGTTCAGGCTCAGAAGAAAGTTGATGAAGTTTGAGCTCAGATCGTTGACTCCTCCCCTCCTAAAGATTAAACCTTTGTAGTGTTGGGGTCACAGTGATGAAGGGCATGTCAGATCTGGGTCTGTAATGGTCAAAGCTCTTCTCTTTCTTGAGAGTCCTTTGCTACAAGGCCCAACCAGCCAGCTGCTCGGCCGTCTGCCTCCATGTGTGGAACCTGATTACACTAATAGGGATAATTCCCTCTGGAGGGTTGAGGCGGTCTGATCGGCATTCTGGGACGTTACGTAAGCAGCGCTCTGTTTAGGATCTCCAAGAAGCTTCCTGGTTTCCCAAAAGTTGTGCTGATGAGAAGGAAAGTGTTTCTCTGCCACTCGTACTGAAGTTTATGTCACTAAAACTGCATTTGGGGAATGCATGATGCAGCTGCTGGTTAAGCTGTTAACTCTATGGTTTCCAACTAGTTAAACCATTAGAAGTTGAGCCTGGTTTCCACTGGACTTTTGAGTGTTTCCATTACAGAATGGACCCGTTGAGCAGGACCAACTGGTACCATTTCTGGTCCCCCGTTGGTCGTAGGTCCATGGATAAATGGATTGGATCCATGAGGGCGGAGCTTGTAACCAATCAATGTAACCCATTGACTGGTGGAAATGTTTTATGAAAACAGGAAGCGTCTGACCTGCGCTTCTCCCGACTCAAAATCCAAACTGAAAGTTTTGTCGGCTCCATTTTTCTTCGCCTCCATGTTGAACCTTTCCTGCTTCGTTTTTCTCGAGGGTTGAAGACTGACCTTTCTCCGGGGTTCACCTCCCTGTCCGGACCCTCAGAGACTCTGGAGCTCTTGAAGCCAAAGAATCAGTCGAAATTTGTTTGAATTACTTTTCCTTGCACTGCCAATAACCGTCAGCACGCTGAGTGGTGGAGGCCAAGAGGGAACTGGTCTGGTCTGTACCGCTCAGTGGAAACGAGGCATAACGGTCTCAGGAGAGTCACTCTCATCTAAAAACACATCAACAAAACGCCGTCTGCTCACAGCCCGCCCATCTGAACCGTGTCCATGAGCCTCTGTGCTACAGTGTCTGTCTGGGGCCGGGGCTTGTGGGTTTGAGTCCACTGTTATCTTGTCCGACCGGGGCGGGGGTTGTGGGGGGTTTGAACCTCCAAAGTGGTGCAGCTCAGCTGTCTTCAGGGAAGGGGGCAGGTGGGTCATTGTGAGGGTAACACCAATGCAAAATTTGAAGTGACGGATCACAGCTTTAGCAGCTCATCATCTGTTGTTTTTAACATGTTCTTGTGGCATTTTTCTGATAATGGAGGACATATGTAATGGCGTATACTTGTATAGAGCTTTTCTACCTTCCTTGAAGGCCCACAACGCTTTACAGTCACAGACCCGTTCACACACTGGTGGTGGCTCTGTGACTGAATACCGGCGCTAAAGGTCCGGTCCCAGTCACTTTCACTGCCATATCACTGCTGGAGCACGGAAGAAATCTCATCCCCGTGGTACAGACGCTGTTAGCAGTGGACTGGCAGTGCAACGGTCGAGATGTGGCAGCCGAATAGACACGCGGTACAAAATTTGGCCGCTGTGAGGATTTTTGAACTGCACAAAAATTTAGACCGCGGGTGACTGCGTGTGGTACCAGTGGTAGAGCCGTGCGATGGACGTGGAACAGCAGAACAACAGCGGTTTCAGTGTGAGATTGGGCCTTGGAACGAAGGCCGGCACACGTGCTCGGATGCCGAAATTCTGCGTTTGTGCACGGCTGTAGCATGGCTGCAGCACGGCCGTTTCCCCGGCCAGTCTGCGTTGTTACCACTGCTTACAGCGACGGTTTAGCGGCTGAGCGATGGAGGACGCGCTTACACATGATTCTGGCAGTGGAGTGGCAGTGGAATGGACTTCAGCATCTGTATCACTGCTGTTCCACGAATATGCATGAAGATAGCATGTCTAAGTGTGGCAGATTTTCCACATTTTTTACCCGTGATATGGGTGTCAAAACCTGTGGGACCGGGCCTTAACCTGGTGGGAGAGTGTAAACCGACGGAAATTGGGGGCGGGCTTGCTACGCACCAACACTCCCGCCCGCAGCTCAGATCTAATTCCTGCCGCTCTGCAGAAACTGTCCTAGAAAATGATAGTTTGTTTTTTGATTTTGGTTATAAATCATACAAATTACATAATCATAATAAAAAGACAAACGGGAACACTTCAGCTCAAAAGATGATCAGAGTGGGGCTTTAAGAAACCAAATCTGCAGCAAATTTTCAGTAGAAAGAGACTTTAATAGTTCGAGATTAAGACAAACTCTGGATTATCTCCAGAAACGTGTGTTGGATTAGGATGTGTCAGCTTTTCTTTGTCCGTGTGAGTTGAATCCGGCTGATCATCCACCCTGACCTCCAACAGATGAAGCTCTATGCTCTGACTTTCCCACATCGTAAACCACGTCGCTGCTCTTAACCAACCCTCCTTCGGTCAGCGGCCTCCTGCCTGTTTGGGTTGAAGCCACCATTTCTGCTGTGAGAGGAGGTCTCCTTGTTAGCTGGGAGTCCCCGCTGAGCTCCTCGCTGTGCGTTCTGCCAGAGCTTTTGTGTCTGTAAGATGAAGTGAGAAAGAGGAGGCTCTCTCCCAATCCTCCTCCTCTGCGCTCTGACAGGCAAACCCCGTGAACCCAGGCCTCGGCTTCTCCTCCTTAAACCTTATTCGTGTGTAAAGGTCACACTGTTAAACATGCTTCATAATTACTGATTCAGCAAAAGAATTTTAGAAGTTTAACATGTAAAAATACAAAACTGTGATTTCTTTTTTGTTGTTCTTCTTTTTATGAATCATTTTTACAGTTCTAATTGATTTGTATTTGTAATCTAATAGTGGACCCCCCCTCCCATGCTTCTCAGATGAAATAGAATAAACTTGTTTTTTACTGAACAAATATTGGTTACTAGAAAACACGGTGGTGGTAGTATCATGCTGAGCCTCTCCAAACTGGAACATGCTGCTTTCAGTTTTTACTGTGATTTTCATCTGTGGAAACTTTAACAACTAACTTGATTTTTCATTTCAATTCCTCTTTTTTTTTCTTTTTTTGAGGAAACAGGCTTTAACATTTCTTCCAAAGGTTCTTTGGTCATTACTAACTTTGTGGAAAAAAGACTTTTCTTCCTAACATGAATTCTCCAAAACATCAATTTCCGTTTTAATCAAGTCAGCTTCTTAACTCCAGAGGAAGATTATGTGATGTTGTGTTGAAGTGTTTTTTTGTGTGAAATGTGTCATCTCTTTTTGTCTCTCTTGAGTTTAGGTCTTTTGAATTTTGTTCAATAAATTTCTTTCTGAGGTCTTTAAGACATTTTCTGGATTTCTGGATTAACCCTTCACTTATTTTTACTCTGTCAAATTTCTGATTCTTTTTACAATTCTTTTTCAATATAGATTTACTTTTAAACCAGTTTTGTTTAATTTAAAGAAACAGTTTTCACAAAAGCAGTGATTTTTATATTTCACTAAGAAAATTATAAATTCTTAAATTAAAACTATCAGGATATATTTTTCTGCTTCAAAAATACAAAAAATTGCAGAAAATAATTAAATGTTTTTTATGAAATTGTAGATCAATTCTAATCATATTTATACCCAGCTTCCTTTCCTTTTCTGTTGGTAGATTTCTCTCCAAGTTTGCCTTGTGTGTCAGGTTGTTGCTGACCCCCCCGGGTATGCTGTGTGTTTCAGGGCGCAGAGGCCATGGTGCTGGAGAGCGTCATGTTTGCCATCTTGGCCGAGAGAGAGCTCGGACCCAAACTCTACGGCATTTTCCCTCAGGGACGTCTGGAGCAGTACGTTCCTGTAAGTGAGCGTCTGAAAACACACCTGAGAACACCTGACACACACTCTCACCCCCAACTCGTTATATAAGGACGTTTGCTTAAGAAGTCGAGTCATCCGCGTCAAAAACTGAGGGACGATGTATTTATTGCTTTGAAATTCAGATGAATGTTGGATTTTAAGTTTATGAACTAAAATAAAATCAAAGAGCAGCATTAAAGTCACCGGAAGTGAACATAAACAGCAACTAACTTCTTAAAAAGTAAAAATCGTGGTTCAATTCATGAATCGTTGAGCTTGATTTATGAATCGGATCGGATCGCCGCTTAGGCAGCGATCCACATCCCGGGTACTGACTCCTCCCATTAAATCACTGCTCCCAACCTCTGGGCTGGAACCGGTCCAGTGCCGGGACGCGGGGTGCACCCGTACCCCCAACCCAGTACTTGTACCCTCGCGTCTAGTACCACGTCCGGTATCTCGTCCAGTGCCGGGTTAGGTCCTGAGGACAAGTCTGCGGTACCATGTCCCGAGGGTTGATTGATTTTACAGCCAGCCTGTCAAAAAATGCTGAGTTTAGGACGCCTAAAACGGCAAAAAGTTCCTTAACCAAACATCAATGTGTGTCGACTTGGGAGTGAGAATGTTTTAACACCTGCGATTCAACAATCTTCACAGAAACACCTAACGACACTTTAACTCTTGTTATGGGGTCCTGATGACCCCAGCCTTACATTGAGGTGTTATCCGTCCTGTTACGAATGTGGATGAAGGTGGACAGGATTTCACGTCTGCCACAGACACCAGTGGAAATCAAAAATCCTTGTAAAAACAGATCAGCGAGTCGTCTTTGGGGTCCAGATGACCCTGCTCCCAGCGTCAACATACCTGGGCTAGCACAAGGGTTCAAACCGTAAACACATTGAGAACAGACATTTATTTAGTTAACAAATGGGTTTTGAATGCACTGTTTCTATAGACGGAACATCACATACATCCTCAGAGTTTGTGCGCTGCTGGAGTATTGATCCTATTTGTCACTAAACCTTGACTTAAAGTGCAGTGAGCTCAGACTTCATTACGGTCGGCCTCAGGCGGTAACAAACGGATCAGGACCAGCCGTCCAGAGTCGTGTGTATTGAACGTGTCGGCTGTGTTTCCTGTAGAGCCGCAAGTTGGACACCTGGGAGCTGAGTGACCCCAGCATCTCCGCTGAGGTGGCAGAGAAGATGGCCCGCTTCCATGCCATGAGGATGCCCTTCAACAAGGAGCCAAAGTGGCTCTTTGGAACCATGGAGAAGTAAGTCGATGACATCAGCACCAGCGTCAGCGACGGTACACCTTACCTAAACTCCACTGATAAGTTATCGACCCGCCTGTGGTCAGCCGACGGCTTATCAGGGTGCATTTCCGTTTGTGTTGAATCATCTGCTCTTCACAAACTCGGGGTTGCACAACGTGTCCAAACAGCCTGTTGTAGCATTCCACTGACCTCCTTTTCTTATTGGCTGCTGTGACCTGATGTCTGTATGTGAAACCCGGATGTGTTTGCTAGTTTCATGGGATGCACATTTATTGATTAAAAAAAAAACTTTAACTCTAGAAGGACAAACGGAATCCATCTTGCTTCCTGCAGGTACCTGAGCCAAGTCATGAAGCTGAACTTCACCAGAGAGGCTCAGCTGCGCCGCTTCAACCGCCTCCTGGCGCTCAACCTGCCACAGGAGATGGAAATGCTCAAGTACGTTCCTGCTCCTCAGCAGCACAACCGTCCCCACACACCAGCTCTGTTGTGCAACATGTGACACGATCACGGGGCAGTTTCCACGCCGTCTTAATCGGGACGTCCAAGATCGCCGATTCACTTTATAAGTATGGCAGTGTAGTCAAATATTATCCAGGGACGATGAATTTTTTGCAGAATAATGTTGGATTTTAAGTTTATGAACTAAAACAAATCTTTGTGTCGGCGAAACTTCCTGTTTTCAAGATAAAACTAGTGTTCCGCTCACTGACATAACTTCTAAAAAAACAAATTTGCTTTGAGAAACTCCAGAATTTACATTCCTGTGGTTATGATAACTCTTCAACATTCGACTTAAGAAACTTAACTCGAAAGGAAAATATAAGAAAAAGGCGGCCTCGCTGTGCACAGCAGTGAGTCAACGTGAATTGGATCAGTCTGCAGCAGAATAAAATCCACCTCTGGCTCTGCACCAATATGTAATGTTTAGATCGTGAAATGCTGAAGAACTCTGAGTTCACAAGGCAGAAAGAATGAATTTTTAAACTCTTTTTAAGAAATGTAACCAGAAGGTTGACAAAAAAAAAACCTTGTTTAAAATAACAATTTCTATTTAATTAGTTTTTATCAGTTTTGTTGATTCTGATCTCCTGTTTAAATATAAGGTATAAATTATAAGGATTTTAAAAAGGAATTTTAAGTTTCATAATTTGATAAGAATAAAAAAATAGTCCTGCTTTCAATTGCTTCCATTCTTCGATTCGTGAATCCTTGAGCTCAATCATGAATCAAATCGAATAAGTATCGACCCACAGCCCTAAACCCTACGTTCACTCTGGGATTCGTTTATCTACTTCCTGTTTTCTAATTCCTGCAGTTACTAACTCTCCTGTTAATTTTACAACTGATCGTCTAGTTTTTTGTTGTTTCTGGTCCTCTCAGTTCTGAGTCTCTGTCTAAATCTGGTTCTAATCTTCCATTTAGAGAACGTTTTTCCCTCCACTGTTGGCTTTTGTTTGCTCAGTACAGAGATTCTATTAAACACACTTCTACGTCTGGTCATTTCTGCAGACTTATTCTAAAATGAAAGTAATCTGACCTTTTTGGAATAATCTGGACTAAATTGGATCAAAACAGACGTAATGAGTAAAGCTCATTTTGCTTTGAGGCAGCTTGGATTGTGAACTTTGGAAATAAACTCCATGAAATGGAATTGAATGTTCGAATGAATGGTCCAAACCAAAGTCAAACAGACTCATGAAGTCCCACTCCGATGATATTTTAATTGCGATTATGTCGCAATTAAAAAATCTTGTCATTTTCTGCAGAGGAGCAGGAGTTTATCAGAAATTAGCCTCTGAACTGTGGGTGGGACTTTTGCTGAGAGCTCAGAGCAGAGAGCTTTGGCCTTCACCTCGATCTCCCAAATTCTCTCTCATTTGAAATGAATCGGGCCTTAAATTAGTTTTAAATTAGTTGTTGAGGGTTTCTCTCATAAAGATCTCACTGGTTTTCATCTCTTTTCATGGCTCTTCATTTTCCACCCCCGTAGGACTCTGATTTAGCTTCTGTTCCTTTAAGACACTCCCCACCCCCCACCCCCCATCAGAGGACAAGTCAGGTGACTTTTAAGGTCAGATCTTTGGTGCCAAAACAGCACATGGCAGGTTTATGAGCCTCTGCTTAACAGTGATGTGATCAAATCCAGGAAGAGAAGCATTTTAGGAAACAACAGTTCTACATTCATTTTTATTTTATGAGGAATTGTTTAATCTGATTTGATGTGTTTGTGCAGGTCACTGCTGGAGTCCACCAACTCTCCTGTGGTGTTCTGTCACAATGACTGTCAGGAAGGTAAAAAAAAGCCCCATATTTCCTGAATGAAACCGTCACTTAAGCATAAACTAACCTTTTCTTCTCTCAGGTAACATCCTGCTGCTGAAGGGCCGACAGAGCTCTGACAAACAGAAGCTGATGCTCATCGACTTTGAATACAGCAGCTACAACTACAGGTACTGCAGCCACATCCTGCTCGCTTTACACACAACAACGGCGGTGCAGGCTGTGGGGGGAGGCTGCACACGCTGGCAGGAAAGGGTGCACTTGGTTCAGATCCCGTCCTGTTTCATTTTTATTTTTTTTGGAAAGTGTGAAAGCTCACCTGAGCTCTGAGAAGGATCAAACCGATGAACCCAAGTCCCTTTCAGGACGATAAAGAAAGTGTGCCGCCATTGTAGAAGTGGGACTAACGGACACTAGGATGTCTGAGGAGTTACAGGTTAAGATCAGAGGATCTGAATATTTCTTTATTAGAGTCAGGAAAGCCTGAAAAGGAGCTGATCTTTCTCTGCACAGTTTCATTGCCACGACCTGATGATTTGGGGAAGTGCAACCTGTAGACAAAAGGAAGGAAGCTGACTGTTTGCTTTGGCTGCACTTATTTTTGCCTTCACAGAAACTCAGCATGTGCGGTTGTAAGGAAACCGTCTTCATAGAACAGACTCAAACTTTTTTCCTGCGGCTCTTATTTTCACAGGAATCGTAAATATCTTTAGATTTTAGAACCGTTTCAAACCTTAGAATACTTGGTTGTGCTTACTGACTGACCTCAGATTGATTTTCTGTGCTACAACACAAAATGTTGTGGTTTGACTTTGTTAAACTACAAACGGCTGTATGGGTTGTTGGAACATCACAGAGGGAATTCTAATGTTCTTCAACTGTTTGCGAATGGATAGAAGGGAAAGAAGTGAAAGGATATTTCACTTTAATACTTTTTTAAATTTTACTAGTTATTTATAATTACTTAATTCTATAACAGACTATCTGATAGCATAACGGTGCTGCGATTTGGCTTCTAAAATAGCTTTGCTTCCAGAAAAGTTCCACCCCTTTAACTGTCTCCACCCATTATTCTTGGAGACTTAATCACATGTCATCCATCTGACCAATCAGAAGTGGTTAACGTCCTCACTTCCTTGTTCTAATTCAGCTCATAAAGTCTCTCAGTTCCAGTAAAAATAACAGGTGAAGCTGGCTCTTAGCCGTGTAGCTTCCTGCAGGATCCGGCGTCGGAGCGTTTATAAAGTAAACAAAATAATGAAACGTGAGTCTGTATCGCTGTCACTACATCGCCCATGATGCATTGAGTTAATGTGACAATGCCTCCATGCTACAATGATGCTCGCAATGAAGCCCAACCAACGCAAACACTCTGTTCTAACAGTTTTCAAATCTTTTTTTACATGTTTTGGATTCTAGTTTTCAAGGAGAAAGTACCTTGGCCCAAAAAAGGTTAAAAAACATTGATCTACAGAACATCTCATCACCGTCTTCCAGCTCTCCTCCATGTTCTGATCAACTCCATCGTTCTTCTCTGTCACTCCAGACTTCCTCACAATCCACAGCTCCTCTCTCTGATCCTGTTCGGGACTTTCTATAGATCTACAAAGACACAAAGCAGATCCTTCTGTTATTCTCCAGAAGGACTGCCACGATTGGTCGACTGATCGATGACAACTAATCGACCGTTAAAATAGTTAACGACTAACTTAATAGTCGATTAGTCGCTAATTTATATTATATGGAGTCAGAGTGTAGTAAAGTTGAAAGTTATGATGAAATTCTGTTAGGTTTTTGGACTGTTTTGGCTTTTTTATTAAAGGGTTTTTAGGCTAATCTGGAGCTAATTTGAATATTTCAGCTACATGCTAGTTATTTTGGCTAATTTATGATTTTTTTTTTCAGTTTTTTTAGGCTATTATGGAGTTTGGCTAATTTTTGCGCTACATGCTAGCTGTTTTGGCTGATTTAGACATTATTCCAGTTTTTTAGGTTATTTTTGAGTTTAACTAATAGTTCAACAACATGCTAGCTATTTTGGCAAATTTATGATTTTTTTCAGGCTAGTTTGGAGTTTATCCAATATTTGAGCTACATGCTAGCTGTTTTGGGTTACTTAGACTTTTTTCATTTTTCTGGCTAATTTTGCATTTAATCAATACTTTAGGCTATCAGCTTCAGTGTTTTTAACAATCAATTTCAGCATCTCCAGCAGCCATTTCAGCTTACAGCGTTCACATTAGCATTATCACTGGTAATGCTATATATCTAATGTTTAGTTAGTTTAAAGCTAATGATGGTTAAGATGTCTGCTTTACATCCAGTTAGTGCATGACCCGATTAGTCGACTAATCTGAAAAATTAACTGGTGAATAATCGGCTATTAAAATAACCGTCTGTGGCGGCTCTATTCTCCAGAAACATCCAAAAGTTAATATTTCTTTTGTGGTTCTCTTTCCCTGCATGAAGCTAAACTGTTGTTCACTAAATGATTCCCTGCAAGTTTTTAGTGGTTCAGCAGCTGGATCTGTGTTACTATCACTCATCACATTTCCCATAATTCCCCCAACCCACACTCCCCAAACACAGCATGGGGGGGGCTCTGTGGATGTTTGCTGAGTCGTCAGCCCGTTCAGGTACTCTCTGAAGGACTTATGTAACTTTTGTAAATGTTGATTTATGGTGGCGCTTTCACTGAGGGGGGGGCATTCCTCGGAGGTTCATGTTTGGGAAAGAAGCGGATCAGGATGCCCCCTCCCCCTCAGCTTTGAGCATTTCCCAATCTCACATCCAGACATGTGACTTCAGGCTGCGGCCCCCTCCCCGCTCACGCCCCCACACGTGCTGCCCTTGTTTTGGTGGGTTTTTCCTCTTTCTGCGCCGAAGATGATTGGCTGGAGGGGGAGCCGATGAGGAGGCAGCCCCCCCCCGTCCAGACACAGGGAGGGTTTTGTTGAAAACAGTCTGCAGTGACTGATAAACAGTGTGGGAAACGCCCCCAAACCCCCAGTGTTACTCCAGGACAAGCGATGTAGCCCCTTATCTCAGGCTTTGAGTGACCTTTGACCCCTCTTCACACTTTCAGCATGTTTCAGAGGAAGTCTAAGAAATGATGGTTTCACTGAGACAGACAGGAGAAGAAGAAACAGAATCTTCCTGGAGGTCATGAGAGAAGCAGGAGAAGGTGGAGAGGAGGTCAGCTGACTCAGGTCAGAGGTCAACAGTCAGACGGAGGCTTTAGGACAAACATGGATCCATGAGAGAGTTCAAGGAGAAAGACACAGAAGAACATCTGGATCCTGGACATTTTTGCACACAAAAAAACAATTAAAAACATATTTTCTGTGTCTAAACGAGTAAATGCAGGTCAGAGATCTTAAATCTGATCTTTTACATCAATGTTTTTGTTTTGTGGTGAACAATCTACGTTCTGTTGGACATTTCTGCCTGTAGATTTTTTTGTGTAGTTTTGGTGCCTTTTATTCCATTCTGTACCTTTTGTTATCTATGGAGAGAAATAGATCTGATCTGTGTGTGTTTGTGGGTGTGTGATCAACCGCCCTGTGGGTGTTTAGAAAAGTCTTGTGCTGTTATCGCTGAGTTTTACTGCCGTGGAGAAGCTCTGCCGGGAGACCGGATCAGGGAGTTCTGGTCTGCAGATATACCCCCCCCCCCTATACAGTCAATGCACGGAGGTGTGGTCCCCCACTAGCGCCCGGTATCAGAGGAGCTGTCAGAGAGGAAGCGATCAGTTCTGGATAATATATTTTTTAAAGAGATGAGCATTTCACAAATGCTTATTTAGACTTTATTTATTATTTATCGGGCTTATCTGTTTCAGAAAGAGAGAAAATATCACCAGATAATTTTTATAATCTAAGTTCAAAGTGGCTGAAAAGAAAACTGATGACCCAGCATTTAAACCCATCGCTCAACCAACTCAGCGGCCTTGTGGTAGAGTGTCCGCCCTGAGTTTGGAAGGTTGAGGGTTCAATTCCCAGCCGAGTCATACCAAAGACTCTAAAAATGGAACCCAGTGCCTCCCTGCTTGACACTCAGCCCTATGGGGTTGGATTGGGGGGTTAAACCACCAAATGGTTCCCGAGCGCGGCTGTGTCTGCAGCTCACCGCTCCCCCAGGGGATGGGTCAAATGCGGAGAACAAATTTCATACACCCAGGTGCGTGAAAATAGTGGGACTTTAACTTTAACTTTCACAGATCAATCTTGGAGACATGAAGAGTCTCACATCAGATTGTGTGTAGATGGTGTTTTGTGTGTGTGTAACAAGCAATTTCAAGGTGTTTTCATTTTAATTTGTGCATGTGTTTATTGTATTTTTTTATTTCATAATTTTTATACGTATGCTCAAATTTTATCATATGAGTTACAATTCAGTAGTTCTGCACACATCCAAACTCCCACACACATCAGGCTGAGTCTGTTTTCTCTCCACCGTCATCTGTGTGTCGTTATTGCAGGTAATAAACAGAAACATAGAAAGAAACGTCATTTCTCAGAGAGATGTTCTTCCTCTGGGTTCATGTAGGAGTTTGAATCTCAGCAGATGAAATGTGACTCTTGAACTTTTCGATGCTCTTAGTTGTGCTAATATGAAGGAAGCAGAACAGGAAGTGATGCTTTATGTGACCAGTTTGTACACGTTAAGAATCTCACCGGAGACAGGAAAGGGTTTAATAACTGAAATGTTTTTTTTTTTTAGGGGCTTCGACATCGGCAACCATTTCTGCGAGTGGATGTACGACTACAGCGTCGAGGAGCACCCCTTCTTCAGAGCCGACGCCCAGAAGTACCCCTCAAAGACCCAGCAGGTGAGCACGCCATGCGCCGGCGTGTCCCCGACACCCCCATCCCAACCAACCCAACCATGACGTGTCTGTGTGCAGCTCCACTTCATCGAAAGCTACCTGCGGGAGTCTGACCCCGGCTTCCACAACCTGAGCGCCGCCGACCAAATGAAGCTGAAGGAGGAGCTGTTTGTGGAGGTGAACAGGTGAGTTCAGGTGTGGCGGCGGCGGCGGTTCCTGCAGAGGACGTGCAAGCTTCAGCTTTTGTGTTTGCGGTGCAGGTTTGCCATGGCGTCTCACTTCTTCTGGGGCTTGTGGTCGCTCATCCAGGCCCGTCTGTCCACCATCGAGTTCGGATACCTGGTGAGTGTCTTGTTTTCTGTCCTTTAATCCCGTCAGGAGGTAGAGTCAATATTTGGTCGCAGGTCAAAAGCTGATGGCGGTTAGCCTGACCTGACCGGAGCGCAGAGTAAACAGACAACTGTCACTGATAACTGTCCTGAAACCAGCTTCTCTGGATCTTTCTGAAGACACCATGACTTATTTATATTGGATCAGTGCTTTTGAGGGGGTGGGGCTTAAGGAAATGAACAACAAAGTGGCCCCGCCCACAACACCACGAAAACATTTTCTGGGACATCGTTTCTGCAGAGCAGCAAGAGTTCAGTAGAAATTTGCCTCAGAGTTGTGGGTGGGACTTTTAATGACATGGAGCAACCCCGCCCCCCTTCCTCTCCCCATTGCTGGGAGCTCAGGGCAGGACGTCTGCTGCATGTTGCCTACATCACAAATAGGTTATTTTTCATACGGTACTTTTTCTTTTGCTCCTGATTCATGATTGGACTAAAGAAATACTCAGAGATGCAATTTTAATCCTCGTTTTTTTTAATAATCATCAGAGAGATGCCACAAGAACATGTTAAAAACACCTGTTCCATCAGAGCGGGTTTTTCAAAATACCAGTACATTTCATTTTTGACACCTCTATGTTGTATTGTTGTATTATGCCACCAACAGGCCACGATGCAGCAAAGGCAGAAGAAATCCTTTAGTAAAGTCGGTTTCTCTTCTCTCTTCCTCTTGGCTTCAGCGCCTTAATTCTTTTTTCGGGTCTGGCACTATAGTCGACATAAAAGCAGCTGCAGCAGATCACAGAAACCACTTGGGATGTAAACAATCAATTCCAGTAGATTCTGACAGAGAAAAACGTCTGGAGCCGATTGTAAAGTTACAGTATGTTGAAGGTTGTTACAGTTGGAACTTGTGTTTTGCAGGAGTACGCCAAGGCCAGGTTTGAGGCCTACTTCCAGCAGAAGAAGATCTGGGCGGCCTAAAGGCTCCGCGGCATCGGCTGGTTTGATGTTGAGCCGACGCGTCCTGAAGCGGGACGCAGAGGCCGTTCCGCCATCCATGCTTTTCTCCCACCCCCCCTTCAGGGGATTTGCTGCTGCTGACAGGCGACCTGGGCGCTCTGAGGACGCGCCTCTGTCCGCTGCAGCTCAGAGTTCACTCTGTGCCAGCACAGACTCTTACTAACCCTCATCAGCAGCCAGAAGCGCTCTGCTTCTGCTTTGTTCAAACCACACGGCTAACACCACGCCTCAGAGCGGGACAGCTGTGCAGACGCTGCTAGTTTGGAAACTGACATTGCATCGATGTGCGCCTGTAGATCCTCTGTCAATCGGAAACCAACCAAAACGAACCTTTGGGTCGTCTCACTCGCCGAGCAGCGCCTGGTTAGCTGTCGGGGCGATGCCCCGCCTGTAGGTGACCGCTCTGTTGTCTGTAAACACTCACTGTTAGTCTGACTTTCTATTCTTAAAACGATGGCTTTGACACATTTAGGCCAAGGATAAAACTGTTTTTTTATTGTGAAAATGTGAATATTTTGCACCAAATCACACTGAAAATCAAAGGAGAGCCGTCCTTGATCCAACTATGCCACATTATTGATTCTGAGCACTGTGATGAGAAGAAGCGGAGCGTGAATTCTGAAGAGGCAATCACAAGTTCACATAGAAATGGTTGACTGATCACCTGTGCCTGCCAGAAGAGCGCCTTCTCTTTGGCGAAGACCCAAACCCTCACTCAGCATGATGGAGCTTTACATGATTAACCGAGGAAAATCTGATCCAATTTTGTGATGGAAAATGTTTAACTTTATAAAATGAGAGAAGAAAGCGGTGAAACATTCGACATGCATGAAATGAAGCACCAAAAATCTGAGGTTTAAGACATAAAATCCCTCAAATATCCCCTACAATGCAATTAGTCCTAAAATACCAAAATGTTTTCAAGCTAAAAAAGAATTTCCCTTCATGGTGCCATGCTGGCGTCCATTCAGCTCCTTAAATTCCCGCTCCGATCATTTTTAATCTATTGTTAAATCGTTCCCAGGACTCTTCAAATTGTGATTATGCCGTTTTCAGCCAAAATCCAAAACCCTGAAGACCTGGTCGTTGGCGTTAGTCTGCCTCCACTTCCCATCATTCCTTCGTTTACACTCTCCTGCAAGCTTACAGACCCTCACACCCCCGCGCTAACATTAACAAAACAAAAGTATCAGAGCTATGCAGATCCAGATTCCAGCTCAGACGGGGAAAACAAAGACGTTCATAGATCTATTTGTCTGCATGTGGAGGCATCAGAATGGAGCAGAGCAGGAAGACTTCTTTGTTTTTTTTTACCCGCTCCTGATTCCTCCCAGTTTGAACGAATAAATACAGTTTTAATCTAAACTCTATTAAAAAGAGTGGAGTGGGTCTTTAAAGCAGGAAAGGACGAACGCAGCGTTAGCAAACTCCTTCAACGGCTAGCACTCGCTAACACTAACAACCGTTAGTTGGTTCCTTTTTTTTTTAAATTATAATTTAGTTTAAACAATTGACTCCTTTTAAATATTCAGTTTTTAAAGATTATTTGGATTGTGACTTCAGCTAACTGAGTTACACGTATGCTAGCTAGCCTGACAAACTAAAAATCTTTGTACATTTTAAGTTTCTGCCACACTAAATATTTATTTAATCTGTTTGTTTTTTTTTTTTTGTTTTTTTTACAAATGTAGCTTCATCAGTGTTAATGTGCTGTTAAGTACAAGTGCAGCTGAAGAACTCATACAAACGTGCTGCTGCGTTAAAACTGCTTCAGTTCTGCACTGATCTCTGTAGAGTTCTGTTATCAGCTCAAAGTGCCATACACTCACACACTCACACACACACACATGTCAGAGCGCTGCTGTGAATAAAAGCTGTGTAACGCCGTCAGAGGCACATGAAGGCTGGTTTCCTGTGCGGTCGTGCTTCAGTTGGGATCACGTGAAAGCTGCTTCAGCTGTCAAACCTCCTCCATACTGAGCCTGAACCGGGTTCTGAGCCTGAACCGGATCCTGAACCGGGTCCTGATCCTGAACCGGGTCCTGGTCCCGGAACCACTTTTAGATGTTTGACTGTGACACTTTTGCAGACTGAAACTAGATGAGAGGGTAGCAGAACTGTGAAATTGTTCCTTTTACTGCACATGCTGGTGGTGGAGCCTATTTATATTTAGTTTTGTCTGGACTGCAGCTTTTACAGCATCTCTACAGGCTGAGTTATTTTGGTTTTTTTGTAAGTATTAATGGTCATTTTTTTGTAATCCTGTATTTTTATTTGTCTTCTTGGCTAGTGTTGTTCATCTCTTCATTTTTGATCCTTTGTTTGTGTTGAAATGTTTTCTGCAGAAAGAACGGCAAATATTCCCACTTTGGAACAAACGCATCCTGTTTCTGTTCGGCGTTAAACTCACTAACAGATTAACAGTCGTTGCAGATGTTGTTTTTATGCTGCGCGGTGTCAGAAATGCTCGGCAGTGACCGCTTTGCAGAAGGCGGAGCTTGTACTCGTCGAGCTGCCGTGACGCAGAGATGATCCTGGCTGTAAATGTATCGCTTTGCACAAATAAAACTTAAAACTATAAGAACTCCTCTCTGTGTCTGTGTGAATGTGTGTCTGAAGAACTTTAACAAATCGGGGAAGTGTCTTCATGTCCGTACCTCCACTCAAAAAAGAAAGTTTCATTTAGAATACAGATTCAGGGCCCACTGATTTAATTGACTTCAAGTATTTGTATTTGAACATAAATTTGGATTCGTAAAACCCATAAAAACAGGATTTCAGAAAATTTGAATTTGAAAATCCTCATTTGCTTCTCAGTTTTTGCAGAAAAACTGACGTGTCTATCTTCAATCCTTCAGTACTCTAGTTAGGAACCAGAAGATCAAATCTGCGTCTGCATCCAGACTGTCAGCAGAAGGAATCATGAAGATTCTGCTAGTCCAGGGGTAACTGAAAGTGTTCTAAAATTTGGCAGAAGGCCCGGTCCAGAAGCAGATTCGTGGCGTGTTTTGTTATTGGAAAAAGTATAAGAAAGAAAAACCTCTTGATTGAAAATGAATTTAAACATTTTTTGTTTTTTCACCAATAAAACAAATTACCGTCAGAAAAACAACAAATATTCACAAATTCTGAATAACTTCCACAAAGGTGAATTTATTTGTAGAGCGCCATCTGTGGCGAGACACCTGAACTACAAGAAAATGAAACATTCCAAATCGATTATTCAGAAATGTTAATGTTAAGTTGGACAGTTCTGTCTAATAAAGAGTGGAGATTCCCAGTGTGAATATTATCTAAATAAATCTGTGAAGACTCCTGTGTTCCGGTTGGTTCCATAGCAGAAAAAGTCTTAAAAAGGTCAGTTATACATTTTTTCAGTTCAGTGTAAAATTCAGAGTCCAGACGACCATTTTAAATAACGTTTTCTGTGAAAGTATAAATAGTGAAAGTAAAGTCTTAGATTGTTTTTTTAGGGAAAGCTGAAGCAGTTCCAGGTCCTCTTCTCTGTGACTTCATCTCCACACAGATTCTGTTTGTTCAGACTGAAGCTCTGATTTCTTTGCAGGTTGCTTCCAGCTCCAGCGCGGTCCACCCTTGGACTCAGACATTTATGGAAGCTCATCTAGATAATGCAGTCTTGCTCTGACGGATGACTCACATTTGGCCTCCTGGAGAGAAGCTGCAGCCAAATCCTTCATTTCTCACTGCAGTTCTGCTGAGTCAGCGGGCTGGGATCGCCTTTCTGCTCGTGAGCCAAAACCTTCTGAAAATGTTCCTCAGAAAACCATCTCTGGGACCGTAAGACTCCGCGCTGCTGCGGCCTTCTTATCGGCTGCAGTATTACACAACACCGGGGTGAAACGCGGGTCTGCCTGGAATGAGTGATGTCAGCGTCCGGGTCGCTGTCAGCCGCTGTCTCTGTACTTTACTCTGTTATTACACACGTGCATTAAGTAACAGAGGAAGCATTCATGAAGATCTCATTTTGGTGCCAGAGTGTCTCCAGCAGGAGATCGAAGGCCCTGGTTCAAATCCCATCTGGGCCCTCTCTGAATGGCCTTTGCGTCAGTCTGGAGTCTGTTGTCCCTCAGGTGTGAGTGTCCTGTGCTGGGACCTTTCCTACACCCCCTGACCCGGGACAGGTGATGAAGAGTCAACCAGCTGAGATGACAGAGTTCAGACGAGTGAAGGAGTCGGAAACGGCAGTCACTTGAGTCACAAAGCCCCACCCCCACCTCTCAAGTCCTTCTGTGCCGATCTCATCCGTTTAACGGTTAAGTTACCAGATAATAAAAACTGAAATGTCTCATGGGACTCATTTATTGTCTCAGAACACTACATGTAGCTCCAGGGCCCATCCTGTTCATGCTTTACATGTTGCCCTTAGGAAACACAATCAGGAAACAGCATGAATTTCCACTGTTATGCAGATGATACGCAGCTGTATTTATCCATTAAACCAGACCAGAATGACCACCTAGAGAAACTGAATTCCTGCATTAGAGACATCAAATAATTAATGACCTCCTCCTAAACCCAGAAAAAACTGAGGTCATCATCCTGGGCCCTAAACACCTGAGAGATGATCTCTCGGATCAGATAATCTCCTTGGATGATGTAAATATTTCCTCCAATTCTACAGTTAGAAACTTGGGGGTTTTATTCGACCAGGATTTATCATTTAAGGCTCACATATCACAAGCTTGTAGAACTGCATTTTTTCACCTTCGCAATATAGCTTGGATCAGAAATATGTTATCTAAAAGTGATGCTGAAAAACTCATCCACGCATTTGTTACGTCTAGACTGGATTACTGTAACTCTTCAATAATAGCGTCCCCGAAAAGTTCTTCAAAAAGTGAGACTCGTCGGCGCTCCTGTTCCTGGCAGTGGGCGTCGACTCTGGCTCGTCTCCCATCCTCAGTATAGTACGTATAGTTGTCGAGTTCGATGAGTTAATTTTTCTTTAACTGTTCAGGTAAATCGCCTGTCCGTCCTGGGATAGGACGGACATCCCTGAGATTTCTTCTCATTTTCTGACTCAGGTTTTTTTAGGAGTTTTTCCTGACCGGGAGGGGGGGGTCTAAGGGCTGGAATAACCTTTATTTAGTCTGGTTAGTTTAGCAATTGTTTATATTTCATGACCAAAATTACTTGAATGAAGCCCAATGAGGCAAATGATTTGTGATATTGGGCTAAATAAATAAAATAGAATTGAATTGTTGAAGGTTGAGCTTTTGCCCTGAACAGAGCTGCGGTGGATACTTTTTCTTATTTCAAGGAGATGTTCCTCAAGGTTATGACAGTTCAACCAGTTCTTGTTTTTTTGGGGGGGTAAGGGTGAAACATAAACTCCAAACACGATAAGTGAAGTTATGAAAGGAGGAAAACGCTCTACAAGCAGTTTTATGAACATTTTCTTGGTGAAATAAATGAAGTGAATGAAGAGTCAGATGATTCAGCCCCCTAGAGGTTACCTGGTGAACTGAGCTGGCTCCACTTTGATTCACTTTAAAGGAAACTATTAACTTTACATAACAATATATGTTAATAAGCTGAATTACTCCCTTAAGACCTGAGCTTTTGTTTGATTTGCCTTTATTATTTTTGGTCAGCAGTTCAGCAGGATTCACTACTGTGTGGAAATGACCCAAAATGAGATGTACACACGTGAACGCCGGGTTGTTTATGTCCACTGTTTATCGTCTCACGAGTGAATCCCGGCAGGTTTCCTCTTTTCCTTCATTCTGTCCCTTTGAACAGGCTGACGGATCACACGCCTGGAATACCGACCGGCTCACACACCTCAGTCAAACACTTATTTTTCCGTTATTCTTGGGCCTTTGTGGGTTTTTTCTTTGTTCATCTTTTGACATATTGTCAAATCATTCCCAGTGGTCTTTTAATTATGATTATACATTTTTGGACAAATTCTAAAAACTTCTCTCGTTTTCCAGGACATAGTTTCTGCAGAGCGGCAGGAGTTCATTAGAAGTTCACCTCGTGAGTTGTGGGCGGGCCGTTGCCGCAGACAGGGGCGAGCTTACCGTTAGGTAACCCGCGGGGGACCCCAACGCCTTAAGGCCCCCAAGCTGAAAACTGTCTAAATAATTTCCACGCCCACTATTGTCTTAGTATGTAACAAAAGCTTGAATCACTGAAATGCCATAAGACTGCTTATGTGAATGTGTCACCCCCCAGCCCTATACAGGAATAGAGTATTCTAGCAACTCCAAGCTAAGAACTTTTTTTTTTAAAAAAAAGAAAAAAAATATATGGAGAAAGCAAATATTGTGTTACTGCACTTCCTAAAGTACAGGAAGATAAAACTGGAAAAAACAACATCAGAATTAAATGTTATTAAAAAAATTGTAATGGAGACAAAATCTTAAAATTGTGGAGAAAAAGGTCAAAATTTCAAGAATAAAAAAAATCATAATTGTTTCATTAAATTAGAACTTTATTTTGAAAAAATGTCCATGTTAAGTTACAATGTCATAAGTCATGAATTTATTACTTTGTTCTTGTGAAATGCTGGCTTTTTTCATAATTTTAGGACTTTATTCTTACATGTTTACATATTTATTATCTCCCATGTTTGCCCTAATACTCTGTCAAAAGAAAAGGAGAGCGAAGGCAAATGTGGTGGGATGGAAAATAGCAAATATGGGGATTTTTCTTTTTTATTTGACGCCGCTCCATAGTGAACGGGTTTAAAAAGTTTTTGTTTCTTTTGCCACGCTAGCCTGCCTCTACTTCCCATCATCCATCTGTTATCCATCCGTACAGTTTGGATCCAGATTCCAGCTCAGACGAGGAAACCAAAGACGTTCATGGATCTATTTGTCTGCAGGTGGATGATCAGAATGGAGCACAGCAGGAAGCTTGTAGCCCCCCCAACGTATTTTCTACATCACAAATAAGCTCCTTTTCAAATATCATTTTCTCATCTGCTCCTGATTCACAACCATTTGAATAACAAATACAAAGAAAAATGCAATTTTAAACAATATTTTCACCAAGAATCTGTCAAAATCCCCAAAAACACAGTTTTCTTTTAAATGAAGCACCATCATCTGAACTTGTGCTGGTTCTGCAGAGACCTTGGTTCCCACAGATGAAAGAATGTGCTGCAGAGGAATGCTAACAGAGGAGCGAGCTGGTATGGGGGAGGTCTGGGTTCACTTTTTGTATTTCAGGGCGACTCTATGCATAAATAATGTTGTTACATCCCTGAAACGTCCCGATCAGATCAGCTTTCTCCTGGCCTTCTCACATGCTGAAATAAGAAAATAAATATCAGGATGAGCTTCCTTCACATAAACCGAAGCTAAACTGACAGAGAGGAAGTCGGACGTTAGAGCTCCTGGAGACATGTATGAGTGCTGCTTCTATGAAAAATAAAGCAGACTCAAAGACTGCTCATTTCAAAAGCTCTTCCTTAAGTCAACAGTGCCCCCTGCTGGAGGAGAAACGCCAAGAACCTCATTCCCGGAAGGATCCACTCCACTTCAGGAGGCGGGAAAAATACAGGCGTCTGCTCTGCCTGTGATCTGATGACTCAGAGATAAGGGAATTATTGTCTGATAAAGAGTCAGCAGCTCCCTGATAATGGCGGCCTAACCAAAACTACCTATGAACAAAACTGAGACTACCAAAGTCCAACCCCAAACTAAAATAACAAAACCCAGCAGTGGAAGACTGCTGAGGACAAAGAGGGGAAACAAAAAAAAAACAGCAATATTTTAAAGTAAGGATTACCTAATTAACATTTATTTAATTTAGATTTAATTCAATTAATAAATTGATGTCTGAGGTTCACATAGATGATAAACTATGTAGGTTTTTTCCATCCCTGTTGACCTGAAGATGTCTTGTTTGTTCAACTCTACCTCCAGAATGAACAGATTTTATATTAAAGCAAAACTTTGGTAAAAACTTTGATCTTTTATGAATTAAAAGCACATATTATCTTATGCTGCACACTAGTTACGAGCTGCCCAGAAATGCACTGAGAATCTTTTATTATGAAAATAAGTTATTTGAGCTTCTGTCAAACGTTAAAAAAAAAGAAAAAAAATCCCATTTTGAGAAGTGTGTTTCTTTTTATATTTTTGCTTTAGTTTGTGCCAAAAAATAGACATAATTCCTATCATTAGAAAAATGAATGAAAGTTTCTTAAAGGCTAAAGTAAAACTATACGGCTCCTTTAGGTTTTGATCAGTAGAAAACGAGCCCAACGCCACTTTTACTGTTAAAGGTTGCCGACCCCCGTCCTAAATAAATGCACTGATAACATGTATAAGGCCTCCACAGCCTCTCTAAGCATCTTTACAGCTTTCATCTGACTCCTTCATCCTCAAGTCTGACTGAAAGCATCTCCTCTACAGCTGTCATCAACCCAGATGATCAGAATGTTTTCATGTTCTGCTTCTTCATCAGGTTCTAGTGCATCAGTTTTCAGCTGTGACCCTCTTCCTCAGAACCTTCTGACCGGTCATCACAGATCTCATAATCAGCTGAAGCATGTAGCTCATCCATTTGGTATCACTGCTCTTCTGCTTGTTTGGTTTTATGGAGAAACTGTTGGCATCATTTACCTGAATCAGCATCTTTTCTGGTTGCATAGGTGGAGTAATGGGAGGGGGGGGGGGGGGTGTAGTCATGGCAGATGCTGGGGGGTATATACAACCCCTTGTGGAGGTTCATGTCTTATAATGCAGTCTTCTACAAACCTCTCCTGAAGCTTAACCTCCCCCACCCCCAGCAGACACCTTTGCATCACCTCCAGATGCCCCGCCCCCTTCGTGATGTCAGAACTCCTCTTTATTCAGACTTAAGCACAGTAGAAGACCATTCAAAAACTACAGGTCTCAAAAGCAGGTCATTTAAAAGCATCAACCTGCTTCGGTTTGTCTATCATCACCGTGAATCGGCTAGGATAGGCTCCAGCAACCCCCAGAAAGACAGATGAGTGAGCTGCAGGACAAACTTCTCATTTATTTATTGACTCAAACTTGTTCTCCCTGTTGTATCAATGAATGGATGAACTCTCCTCTGGGCTTGAACTGACGGAGGAAACGTGACTTTCAGGTCTGGGACCTGCATGGTGAAGAACACCAAGTCCAGAGCGTCTGCTTCCTAAAATACAGATGATGGGGGGGGGAATCATCAGCTTAAGATTTTAATGGGGGTGAGTGTCTTCACGTTGCTCCGTGACTCTGTGGGAAAGCAGAAACCGTTTTAAAGCAGTTAATCCTTAAAGTTTAGGCTCGTATTTGTGTGCAGCCAACTTTATTTATAAAAACTTTACGAACAACAACAACTGCTGAGCAAAAATATCTGATCAAAAAGAGAACTTTAGCAGAATTCAAGCTGAAGAATAATGTGTGTGTTTGTGCTGGCGGACCAACAGAAGCAGCTGACGGATCCCTGTTGTGCTTCAGTTGAAAAACTATTAAGATCTGCTGACAGATACAGAAAAGAAGCAATCCCAGAAGCACCTGTGAGGAGAGCTGCTGCCTTCAGTCTGTGGATGCTGCTCTGGTCTCCTCCTCACCTCCTAAAACATACATTTGATTAAACGCCACTTTTTCCTGGAAACCACACGAATATGTGAAACTGGTGGAGGTTAACTGCTGCGCGGCGAGTAGCGGCCCAGCTGGATGTTGAGCCAGATGTTTCGTCGTTGGCTCCAGCCCCCCGGGGCCTCCACCTCGTACAGGCGCTCCCGGAGCTCCAGCTGCTGCTGCAGGAACTTCCTGCACACTGAAGCCCAAAAGGAGAACATCTCTGCTCCTGCTCCTCCTGCTCGTCCCTCAGGGAGACCACAGGAAGACAGGAACCTTTCATATTTTCAAACAGTGCAGCTTCTGGGAATTCTGAGGAAAACTGCAGGTTCCTGCTTTTCACTTCATATCAATGATATTCAGCATGTAGATAACATGTGTAAAAGGCCTGGGGGCCTTGACTTTATTTATTTTTACTTTATTTTACTTTTATTAATGGCCTGATGTTATCTTGCGCTTATTTCTAAATTGTGTAGTTTTAAAAAAATATATTTTTATGGAGAGTAAAATATTGAAAGTTATTTAAGCTTTAAATTGATTTATTCTGGAATAATATTCCTTTTTATTATTCACAATTATTTTATAAAGCTATGATTTTACAGTTTTTTAAGTGGGCATTCTGCTAGGTTTTTGGACTATTTTAGCATTTACTAAGATTTGTTTTTTGGTTATTTTGGAGTTTAATACTGTAGCCACATCCTAGTTGTTTTTTGTTAATTTAGGCTTTTTAAAACATTTTTTGTCTATTTTTGAGTTTAGCTAATATTTCAGATACATGCTAGCTGTTTTTGCTAATTTTGGCTTTTTCAGTTTTTTAAAGCTATTTTTAAGCTAGTGTTTCAGCTACATGCTACATTTTCTGGCTTTTTTTTTAGGCTAGTTTGTCATTTAGCTAATATTTCAGCTGGCTATCAGCTTCAGCGTTTTTAGCTATCAATTTCAGCATCTTCAGCAGCCAAATTCAGCTTACAGCTTTCACATAAGCATTATCACAGGTAATACTATACATATAGTTTATAATTATGTTAAAAAGTTATGGTTTTAATGTTTTAAAAATGTTGTTTTAGAGTATTCAATAGATTTTTTATCCTGTTCAGTTTGTGACCTCAGGTGTGTTTTAGATTCTGGCCTCTTATGCGATTGAGTTTGACACCCCTGATCTAGATTCTGACCACATAAATTCCTCCCTGCATCTGTTTCATTAGAAAAGTTCCCACAGAGAAGGAAAACTGCAGAAATATTTATGATAAATTACAGTCACCAGCAGGATTGTATGATCTGCAAAAGCCTCAAACCACAAGAAACCCCCTTTTTTTCTGGGCTTTTCTGTTGGTTTTATCTCCATAGCAATCAATTTATCTTTTGGTTTCCTGGGTGTGATGAACAGATCTGTGCAGTTTTTAGAAGAATCAGGAAAAATAAAGCTTTGGATTTAGACATTTTTTTGCTAACTACACCAATGTATTAATATGTCATATTGTTCAGCTTGAACCAGCGAATCGTCTATTCAACAATGTTAATATTACTCAGAAAACCTCTTGAAGCTCATGGACTGGGTTAAACTCTGGACAGAGACTGCTTCATTTGAGATTTTGATCGCTCAAACTAACAAAATCCAGGCAAAAACAAGCAAAATATGGAGCCGTTCTATGACATTTATAACGACACAAGACTCTTCCTCCACAGCATAAGTTGAATTGTACAATTTTCCTTGTTTTGTTTTCTCTTATTGTACTGGCCTGATACTCTCAGGGTTAGCTACACAATGTTAGTTTTTTTTTTTTTTATAACATATTTTTTGTCAGGTTGGTGGAAAAAAATCAATAAAAAACTTTAATGCCAAGAAAAAAAACCAAATATTCACAATATTCCGGTAAAAACTGTCACTTTTTGGGAGCCCGCCGCGCTAACACTGTTAATAATCTACAACTTCTAAATCCAACATTTTTTCCCAAGTAGCTTCCCAATGATGCTCAAGGAGAAAGGAGGCAGTAGATCCAAATCCCCACGAGGAGTCTGAATTAGTTGGTGGGATTAGAATGGTTCTTTTTTTTGTTTTTTTGTTTTAACTACACCTGAAAACTTCTGGTGTAGTTGACTTAACCAGGTTACCTGTGTGTGAAATTTTGTGAAGATCCTCTGGACAAAAGTTGTTTTTTTTTTCCCATATGATGCAAAAATGTGAAAATCATCAAATTTCACACTTTGCAACAAAAAGTTACAGGTCCTGTGGCCATCCCATAATAGTCTATGTTTTGATGTCCTATTCTTCATTTCAATTCATATTGTTGGACTATTATTTTAACAATTTTAATCTCATATTTGAAGTTTATTTAAGAACTTTCATAAATTGTCCTGATATTGTACATATTCTGGAACTTCAACATCGTTTTATTTCTTGGCAGTCGCTCTGTTTTTTTCGTTTTTTTCTCATGTTTTTTTTCTTGCATGTATTTCTGAATTACTTTGGTTTCAGCAAACACTTTTTTCTGCCTCTTGTGTTTCTTTTTGTTGCTCCACATGTATGAAAAACCCTTCTAATTCCTGAATATGAACCCTAATGTAGAAGCAGTTCTTCCTCAAAGATGTGGAAAAGCAGGAGAGTGACCTGCAGTCATGCTGGCTGATAATGGAGCAGCGACTCCCAGGAACTCCTCTGAGGAGAAGGAGGCGCAGAAATCCTGCAGGATCTGAAGGCCGAGGCCCCTCCTCCTGCAGCTCCTCCTCACCAGGAGCGTGTCCAGGACCGGCAGCAGGTAGCAGCAGCCGCTCCAGCCGTCACATAAGCTGCCTGCAACAGCAGGAAAACGGTTGATTCCTGCTCCAACCAAATGAAGTCGATTCAGCCGCCATTTTCTTTACATTACAGATGCCGACATGTGGCAGCCAGACGTCATCAGTAAGCAGTCTGTGTCATGTTTCTATGGAAACACAACTTACAGAAATAATATGATGAAAACACGTTAAATAAAAATGTCAGATCAAGAACGGTTATTCTGGCAAATAGAATGACTAACAGCTTTTGATTTCTCTATAGAAGTCTATGGGATTTTGGCTTCTTGGAACCAGCAGGTACTTCCTGTTTGGAACTCCAGGGTGGAGGAGTCGCTCAGTCCAGTTCTCATACACAGTCAGTGCTTCAAACGCACCTTTAGGTTTGACAGAGTAAAAGCCCACAGCCTGGTGGTCCCGCCACAGCACTTTACAGCTCTCTGTGCGGGGGTGCAGGGCGAACGAGACCTCCCCCAGCAAGGGGCGCTCCACCACCTGACTGAGCAGGAACACCACCACCCTCTCCATGACGGAGCGCACCTGCAGACACACAGGGTCAGGAAAATCCTCTCAGTTATTCAGTCACACATGTTATTGGCTCCAGTAACATTTCTCTGTCTGTCAGATAAATGAGGACACAGATCTTGTTTCCCGTCACGGTTCTGGCCTGAAGGTTTTGGCTCCTGTCATGAGGCGTCAAGAAGTTCAACATTGGGTCAAATAAGCCGCAAAGCCAATAGATGGACCTGATTCGTTCGTCCGGTGGGCCACGCCCATCACAGACAGCTCATGACAGCGTCCTGAGGATGACGGCAGGCCAGAAATGCAACGTAAACGACATTTCAGTTATCTGACAAAAAAGAACAAAGAAAATGTGAAGCATCAGGACAGAAAACATCGACGAAAGAAAAGAAAAAAAGACAGTAAAATACAAGCGGAATAAACGGAGAAAAGAATATAAAGCAAAAAAACAAAAAAACATTAGAATAAAAGACAATATAGAAATAAAAAAAATAGTAGAAAAAATATGTAGAATGAAAACAAAAATAAAAAATTTGATTCAAAAGAATCAAAATTTATGGAAGAACTTTACCAAATCTCAAAGAATTTTGGCTGTCCTGAAAGTTTCTTTAGGTTTACTGAGGCTGAACACTAATCCTGTAAATACACTTTCTGACATATTTGCTGACAGGAAGCAGCCCGAGCGAAGGAAACATTTCACTATAAAATTATTTCATATTTAAAAATAAGTTGGCAATAAGACTTTGTTTCCTGAACGTGACCTGCCAAAATAAGAGTTTTCAAAGAGAATGAATGTTGCTAAGATGTTAGAGGAGGAAAAACAAAAGCTAGACTCAAGTATGCTAACACTCTTTAAAGAGTAACCCAACAGTGCAGTTGGAGGCTGACTCCATTCTCAGCCCAGATTTGACAAATGCCAAAAAGGGGGCGGGGCGGGGCTAGTGGGGCCAGATCGAGCGGTGGAGGTGTGGCTTGGGTCTATGATTGACAGTTAGTTTAGCTTTATGTACTGTATGTTGGGTCTTTAAAATGGAGAGTGGTTTTTCTTCTCCCGAGGCCGGCACTCATGGTCCAGAACCGAAATGTTTGGAGCCGCTGGTTCAAGATCATTGACATATATTACATTTGCAATCTCAGTTCTAGAGATTCTGGCTCAAAGTCAAAATCTGTTAATTTGACAGCAGTGTGTTACCTGTAACACTAGGAGGTGCAGTTCTTGCACTATTTAGTTTCTAGAGATAATAAAAATGTAGTTATACCACGACATTAATCATTTTCTAAGCTTTAATTCAAGCCATGTTTTGTAAAAATCGGTTAAAAAATGAGGGAGCTAGAACGATTTTTGTAGCTGATGCCTGCATGTCTCATTGAAACAGCTGCGTTCTACAACTGAACCTTACAGAATCAAAGATGGGCGGGGCTTTAATACTGGTGCTCAGAGCATGATTACATCAGACTTCTGGGACTTGCACCAGTCGACCAATGAGAAAATTCAACTGCAATACCTCGTTTCAACCTGTAGAGGGCAGCACACGGGCGGTTTTTGACCATATTTTCAGAAATTAAACAAATTTATTTTAATTTGTCAAAAACGTGGCAACGGCCGACAGACAGCACTGTTAAAGCCCCATTTATAGCATTTATAGAGGTCAACAGGGTTTGGTTACCCTTTAAAATCCTTTGTCAGTATACAAACGCTGTTCTGGAAACGCTGTCAGAGCATCTACCTGCACTAAGCCGCTTCTGGATTGGCTGGACGTCCGCAGCACGTCGTCCAGAGGCCACCACCTGTCCCGCACATATAAAGCCAGCACTGGGAGGAGACGACAGAGCATCAGTCTTTGACACGGAGCACGAACCGAGAGCCGGTGGAGGATCTACGAACCCTGATTCTGATCTTCTGGAGGATGAAGAACCAGAACAGCACAGGGGGGCTGGTCGTCTTCAAACAGCTGCAGCTGTCGGACATTCCCCGCCGTTATTGGTACCTTCAAGAAAAAAGGAGTTTCTGTGAGGCTGCAGGGGAGAAGAGGACTCATTATTGATCCCTGACATGTCAGCTGAGACCAGCCTGAAGGTTCACATCATCTATCTGGACAAATAACTTCAAAAACAGACCAACTGAATTCAGGATTTACTAATTCAATATAAATGACGTTCAGACTTGTGACTCTTTTCCGCTTCCATTGTGGCTCTCTGGTTAAAGAAAAATAAAGTTTTTAGTTTATAAAATTTGACGGTACTGAGCGAAAACATTTTAGACATCAGATTTTTGTACACCATGTGCCACAGAAGTCAGAAAGCACAACTAGAATTCAGGAGAACTGGATTATAAGACGGATTTTCTACTTTTGAACAATATTTAAGAGCACCTTATGAGTCACAATTGGCTCCGGATTCTTTTTTTTAATTGGATTAATGTAGTTTTGGCATAGATCTACCACAATGTTACACTACGTGCATTAAGCTGATTCTATGCTTCACAAGTTATCTTTTATTTTGAAAGGAAATCATGTGAACCTCTGCTGAAAGTTACAAAGTCTTTCATATTTTGAAAACAAAAAATGTATATTTATATTTGTGTTTTATTCATACAAAAAGAAAGTGCTGAGTGACTTACAGAGGGCATTAGGCCCCAGTGTCTTTGAATGATGCAACAGTGGAGCTAAACCCACAATACCCCAGGCTTAGAGCATCAAAAGGAGAAGCTAAAAGAGTGCTCAGGTACCAGTTTGCTGATGAGTGTTTGACAGTAAAACGATCGAAAATTTAAGTAAAGTTAGCATTATTTAAAAAATCTGTGAATGGGATTTCATTTTTTTTTTTTTTTATACTGACAAACAACTTTCCAACTGTTATGGTACCTTGGACGACTTTGAAGACTGGAAGCACTCATGGTGAGGTCTACCATCCAGGGTGGAGAGGTAAATCTGAGCCCTGGAAACCAGCTCGGACTCCTGAAGAGCCGGCAGGTCCACCGGGAACATGATCTGAAATATGAGAATATGATATCGGCAAACAGGGTCTTAGTTATGTCATTAAGGTTTTTCTTCATTTAAAAATGTTGGTCTGTTTGTTATGATTTTTTTCAGCCAAAAAAAAAAAAAAAACAAAACGTGAGTGGTTTGCTTAGACATAGTCTCTGCAGAGTGGCAGTAGTTAATCAGAATTACCAAGATATTTATAGAGATGAACAACCTCAATTTCTTTTCCTCCAAGAGTGGAAACTGTGTGTAGAAGTTGCGATCTTTTTCTATGATGTTTTTTTTTATCAGCATTTTGGATATGTTTGTGTTACACCATATCAAAAGGTTTTCGTCATGACTGAACAGTGAAGCAAGCTAACGAGCTCCACTGAAGCAAACTCCACTGTATCATGCTATCGAGGTCCACTGTAGCATGCTAACGAGCTCCACTGTAACATGCTATCGAGCTCCACTGTAGCATGCTAACGAGCTCCACTGTAGCATGCTATCGAGGTCCACTGTAGCATGCTATCGAGGTCCACTGTAGCATGCTAACGAGGTCCACTGTAGCATGCTAACGAGCTCCACTGTAGCATGCTAACGAGGTCCACTGTAGCATTCTAACGAGCTCCACTGTAGCATGCTATCGAGGTCCACTGTAGCATGCTATCGAGGTCCACTGTAGCATGCTAACGAGCTCCACTGTAGCATGCTATCGAGGTCCACTGTATCATGCTATCGAGGTCCACTGTAGCATGCTAACGAGCTCCACTGTAACATGCTATCGAGCTCCACTGTAGCATGCTAACGAGCTCCACTGTAGCATGCTATCGAGGTCCACTGTAGCATTCTAACGAGCTCCACTGTAGCATGCTATCGAGGTCCACTGTAGCATGCTATCGAGGTCCACTGTAGCATGCTAACGAGGTCCACTGTAGCATGCTAACGAGCTCCACTGTAGCATGCTAACGAGGTCCACTGTAGCATTCTAACGAGCTCCACTGTAGCATGCTATCGAGGTCCACTGTAGCATGCTATCGAGGTCCACTGTAGCATGCTAACGAGCTCCACTGTAGCATGCTATCGAGGTCCACTGTAGCATGCTAACGAGGTCCACTGTAGCATGCTAACGAGCTCCACTGTAACATGCTATCGAGCTCCACTGTAGCATGCTAACGAGCTCCACTGTAGCATGCTCTCGAGGTCCACTGTAGCATGCTATCGAGGTCCACTGTAGCATTCTAACGAGCTCCACTGTAGCATGCTATCGAGGTCCACTGTAGCATGCTATCGAGGTCCACTGTAGCATGCTAACGAGCTCCACTGTAGCATGCTATCGAGGTCCACTGTAGCATGCTAACGAGCTCCACTGTAGCATGCTATCGAGCTCCACTGTAGCATGCTATCGAGGTCCACTGTAGCATGCTAACGAGCTCCACTGTAGCATGCTATCGAGGTCCACTGTAGCATGCTATCGAGGTCCACTGTAGCATGCTAACGAGCTCCACTGTAGCATGCTATCGAGGTCCACTGTAGCATGCTAACGAGCTCCACTGTAGCATGCTATCGAGCTCCACTGTAGCATGCTATCGAGGTCCACTGTAGCATGCTAACGAGCTCCACTGTAGCATGCTATCGAGGTCCACTGTAGCATTCTAACGAGCTCCACTGTAGCATGCTATCGAGGTCCACTGTAGCATGCTAACGAGCTCCACTGTAGCATGCTATCGAGCTCCACTGTAGCATGCTATCGAGGTCCACTGTAGCATGCTAACGAGCTCCACTGTAGCATGCTAACGAGCTCCACTGTAGCATGCTATCGAGGTCCACTGTAGCATGCTAACGAGCTCCACTGTAGCATGCTAGCGAGCTCCACTGTAGCATGCTAACGAGCTCCACTGTAGCATGCTAGCGAGGTCCACTGTAGCATGCTAGCGAGCTCCACTGTAGCATGTTAGCGAGATCCACTGTAGCATGTTAGCGAGCTCCACTGTAGCATGCTAACGAGCTCCACTGTAGCATGCTATCGAGGTCCACTGTAGCATGCTAACGAGCTCCACTGTAGCATGCTATCGAGGTCCACTGTAGCATGCTAACGAGCTCCACTGTAGCATGCTATCGAGGTCCACTGTAGCATGCTAGCGAGGTCCACTGTAGCATGCTATCGAGGTCCACTGTAGCATGCTAACGAGCTCCACTGTAGCATGCTAGCGAGCTCCACTGTAGCATGCTAACGAGCTCCACTGTAGCATGCTAGCGAGGTCCACTGTAGCATGCTAACAAGCTCCACTGTAGCATGCTAACGAGCTCCACTGTAGCATGCTATCGAGGTCCACTGTAGCATGCTAACGAGGTCCACTGTAGCATGCTATCGAGATCCACTGTAGCATGCTAACGAGCTCCACTGTAGCATGCTAGCGAGGTCCACTGTAGCATGCTAACGAGCTCCACTGTAGCATGCTAGCGAGGTCCACTGTAGCATGTTTGCGAGGTCCACCGTAGCATGCTACCGGGCTCCACCGTAGCATGCTAGCGAGCTCCACTGTAGCAAACTTCACTGTAGCATGCTGCGAGCTCGACTGTATCGAGTTAGCGAGTTCCGCTGTATCGAGCTAGCTATCATTAGTAACTTTTGTGGCTGCTGTGCTTTTCTCTAAAGCCTGATTGCAGTTTTTGACAGAAGCTTGTTTGAGTGAAAGTCTCTGATTTGGTCACGCTCAAATAATTCCAGAATTTTTTAAAGGACACATACATTTGATATTGGTCTGTTGTTAGCTAAATTAGAAGAATATAGCTTTTTTCATACATGCCCTTCATCTTGAGAAAATTGGTACAAGAACATGTTAAAAACACCAAAAATGGGATATAACCATTGATAGTTGCTTGTCTTATTTATGAAGATGAGAGTTTCTTATTTATTATACACTTTTAAAAAGTAATCTCTTTTATGTCTCTGAAGATGTTTAATGTGTTTTTGTTTGTTTTTGTTTATGTACTGGATTGTGTAATTACACAGCACTTGTTTCTCTTGACTGTAATTGTATCAGACCAGTGCATGCGAAGGAAAGCTCACTCACTAAATGTGCTTATTCGGGCCACGACTACTTCTGAAACTGTTTGTTAAAACAGACAATAAAGTGACTTGATTCACAAAATTACAATCAAATATTTTGTTTTACTAACAAAAAAGGTACAACAAATTGATTGATTTCCACACTAAAAATGTCCTTTCAAAGTTCTGTTGTGTCTGTGTTTCGACCACACAGGGGCCCGTTTCAAGAAGCAGGTTCAACAAATTTAGAGTTGAAACCTGAACTTAGAGTCACTGGACTCAAAATTCCCGAACTTAGAGTTTTCGGTTTCAGAACAGCTGAAAATGTTTGGTTCAATCAACTTGAAGTTGTTGGAACCAGAATCAGGTGCGAGCGTCGCGAGCATTAAAAGCCCTGATCAATGGAGCAAAGACAGCACGATTCACCATGGCAACGGGAACACACTTCCGAGTTTTGTGGCCACTTCCGGCGACGGAAATTGATAAATTCCTACAAGCATATAAGAACATTTTCAGCAAGATAATAAACCCAGCTGCAGCGATAAAACAGAGAGAAAACATCTGCAGAGTTACATACGTCTACATTTGAATCAATTTCAAATAACGAATAAATAATATCAGGAAGGTTATTTTTGTCACTTGTTAAGTAAGGAATGGTTATGATCTGTTAATAATTAACCAGTCAATCCCCGTATGCATAAATGACCGTTTTTCCTTACCCCCACCCCCCACACACGCACCAACATACACACACGGATATCACTAGCACGCAAAATGAAACACTGTAGCTGCCTGAGATATATTAAAAATAAGCATTTATTTAAATGTAATTCTCAAGACTTAAAAAATTTTAGCTGATAAGTGGTTTTTTATTACATAAAAGCAATGTGCCAGGCTCGGGATTTGAACCTGGGTCGTCAGAAGCGGGGGCAGCGTCGTTGACAATCAAGCTAATACTTGTCATGTGAGATTTAATCATTTCGATTTTTAAGAGTTTCAAATGATGAAAATAAAAATCACTATTAATAGCAAATCCCTGGAAGAACTCACTATTTATAATGTCGCTCAAATAAAAATGAATCGGGGAAACTGCATCAATCGACTCGTGTCCTCAAATCCTCTCCAGACATAAATAACATTTCCTCTGGATTAATCCAGCCTCCTCTCTACATGATCCTCTATGAATGGACATGTCATTTTGGTTTCTACTGGTGGAAACGTGACGTCTCTAATGTGAATGTTCTCTAAATATTAATGAAGAACTCAGATTTGAACATCTTTCACTTTAAAAAGGGGCGGAGACCGCAGAGAACTCTAAGTTTCCTGAAGAAAACCTGCTCCAGACCAGGTTTCGTTCACAGACTCAGTTGCCACAGTGATTGATTCTGAGTTCAGCTTAACCCGCTTCTTGAAACGGGCTTGGTTTCTCCCACTTTCACGGGTTTAAGTTATATCTTTTTCTGAAACCGAAAACTCTGAGTTCTGCTGAATTTGGAGTTCGCGAACTCAGAGTTCCAACAAAACCTGCTTCTTGAAACGGGCCCCAGGTGTGCACTGCTGTTAGAAACCAAAACGTCATGACGTCATAGACTGGAAGAACCCCTTTATTGCGTTTACAGGCTAATTATGACGCCAGCTTCCTTTATGAAAACACAAATCTCGGCGTTGTGCTCGCTGCACTAATACCTGCATAAAACTACTGTACCTGATTTCTGTTTGGCTGCCCTTTGACCGTAAAGCGTCTGCGCCGGTCTGCACAGGTAAGACAGGAAACTCGTAAAGTGATTTTCATAATAAAAGCATGCTTGAATGCATGTAAGCCCAACTCTGGTTACATTTCATTTCTAAATGAGTTCTCGGTCTCATGTGCCTCGTGAACATATGAAGAATGTTTTTGAACCGTGAAAGGAAACCACCGTGCTTGTAGAAAACTCACACGTTCACAAGGAGAGCCCAAAAACTCCACACAGAAAGGATCCAGGCCAAAATTCTAGCAAGGCCCATCTTGCAGGTAAGGGTGTCAACCACTGCACCACCATGACGCCCACCGTAAAAAAAATAAATAAATAAAATGAATAGCTAGATATGATCAATTTGACCTTAAATCTATATGCAAGCCTTATCTTTAAATGTGACTTTGTTTATACTTAAAAAAAAAAAGGAAAAAAATATAATTTGTTCAAAATTTCACAAATGACATTTGGGAATTTGATTGATACAAAGTAAGACAAGCTTACAAGAGCATTTATTATGATAATTTTATTATTATCAGTAGTTGTGTTGTTGTTGTTATTGATACATTGCATTTCATGGAAAACTGGTGTGAAGTTTTAATTCAATTAAACAAATATCATTTATGGTTAAATAAAAAAAATAAAGCTATTAGTGGCGGCGGGGGGTGGGTTGGTTGCCCGTCATGTGTTTTTTCACACAAAAGTAACATATATGGCTTATGTTTAAACAGCCTGAGCGATAAAGAAATGTTTTGCTGTGAATGTTGGTTTTATTTTGAAAGTGAAGTAGCGGAAATGGTTTGTTTCCGTAACTTAACCTGTCAGAATAAGAGTCCTCAACACGGATCCACGATGTGGCTCGGCCGGACCTGCTCTGCTCCCGGCCGGCTGCTGCTTCTTCCCCGCTGCGGTTCTCAGCGCCGAAACCTGACCGCAGGAATCTCTGCTTCGGTGCGTTCATTCAATTTAAACCATTTTATTGACAACATGAAGTCAGGAAAGACGGAAAATACCCGGATTTAGATAAGGTTTAAAGGTACAGGGACAGTCTCAGACTCTGTTGTTCCTACAGAGATGAAGTGAAAACTTATAAACCATGACTGCATAATTACCTTAAAATTTGCATATGACCAGAAAATTAAAAAAAAAAGCATTTGACTTTTTAAAATCATATATATTCTGTGCATGAATTGAGTGTTGGCTGAAGGAAATACATTTTAAAAAGAGAGATTACTAATAAAAATAATGGATAGAACAGGATCCATTATCAAAACGTGAATCACATCCGTACGTTGGGAAAACGGGCCCAGGTTCGATTCCCGACCAATGCATCACATTTTTTTTCTTTCATAGATGAGAATGTAAATATACGAAAAGATCCTGTAGAAGATTATGGGAGGGATGTTTCCTTATTAGGTCTTTATATTGAAACTCGTCATCAGTGATTGGTCCGAGTCCGTTGCAATAAAGAAAAAATATCTTTAAAAAAAATAGGATTAGATTGGAGTCGTCAGAAGAATGTCACAGATCAAGAATACATATTCTGACAAATAAAATCTGTTTCTTTCTCTACAGAAGTCTATGGGATGTCTTAAAACCAGCAGTGGTATACGAGGGGGGAGGGTTTGATATGTCCAGTGATTATACTGTCAATGCTTATGGAGGATTCCACTACAAATTCTTCTTTTTATTTTTGTAAACCTTGCATACACACAGTTTGGGTTTCAAGCGGATGGGAGAATTTGGTTGAAGCAGCATGTATTGTGGCTGACCTGACTATTGCACCCTCCCCCCTCCGATGACCCGTGTCCCCACTGTCTCTGCACAGGCAGCGGCCGTGGACGGGGCTCTCTCCGCCTTCAGGTCCATATGTGGTGATGAAGGAGTCTCACTGGGTGAAGCTGTCAGAGAGCAACACGGCAGGGACGAGTCTGTGCACAGGTCAGGGTCCGACTGAGTCCGACTGAACCGTCAGGACGCTTCAGTCTACAACATTGACTGTATAGACAACTGGACTTCTTGATAATCCTCTTTTTTTCCTGATATTTTTTTTCTTTATTTTAAGTTCTAATCTACCAGATGAGTTTCCTCAATAAAAGGATGTGGTCTCACGTCACACGTTCTAAATGTTTGACTGATTTTGTGTCGCCTGCTTTCAAGTGAATGTCCTTTCAACAAGCTCACTCCTGATTGGCTAGAGTGGTTGCCATAGAAACTATCACTCTGGCTCCAACATGACAGCACTGACTTCATTTTGTCAGAGCTGGAAATAAGCCATTTTCTATGGAAGATGTCTCTGTCCAGTTCTCTTATACAGTCAATGGTCTGCAGACAGGATTTCGTTTATCTGGCTTCAGCTTCGTGACTGTTTTAAAATGCAGTTGGCAATGTCGCGGTTGAGCGATCAGGAGGAAACCCAGAGGCAGGAAAGAATCCCAAGAACATTAAAGGCAAAGTCCGAGGGCTTTCATTTACATAAGCCATGTTGACAAAACTCACAGGACCAAGACAACAGACCAGGAGACAAATGAGGGCTGCAGCAGAGAGCCTTAAATACACAGAGCCTGATTACTGCAGGCGGCACTGAAGCAAAAAAAAAAAAAAAAAAGAAAGTAACTGAAGCCGAGCATGACAGGTGTGGAGAAGTTGAAGTGTTTTGCCCTGCTGTGCAGATGTCGACCTCCAGATGTGGTGGTGTTTCCTCGCTGTGTGGAGGAGGTCAGCGCTTTGGCCAAGATCTGCTACAAACACAACTTTCCCATCATCCCCTTTGGCACTGGGACGGGCTTAGAGGGAGGGGTTGGTGCTCTGAGGGTGAGGGTTTTTTTCTTGTGTTCAATGTATGTACTCCTATAGAGAAGAACAATGAAAAACATGTAAAAATGTTCTTCTTTTAGGGCGGGGTTTGCTTCAGTTTAAGGAACATAGACCAGATCCTGGACCTCCACCCAGAGGACTTTGATGTGACAGTAGAACCTGCTGTGACTCGGAAGACCCTCAATGCTTACCTGCGGGACACGGGTCTCTGGTTTCCTGTTGGTCAGTTTCTTTTTTTTTTGAGGGGGAGGGGTCACAGAACTCAGAGTTTTGAAAGGGATGCGCATTCAAGTGACCATTTTTGATGAAAAGTTTATAGAAATATGCAAATATGCACGTTTTGAGTTTCAAAACTCTCACGTAGCTGCGCAACTTTCCACAACCGTTTTCAGGATCAAAATGGTCAACCATTGAAAGTTAAACCAGGTTGAACTTTGACGAATCAGGGTCTGGGATTTGGTAATGAAGAATGGATGATGTTCTCTTTGATACATGGACCAACAGTTTGAACATTTGATGGAGGAGAAATTAATACCCGGCTGGATTTCTATGATACTAAAGTCTTTCTTATATCAGAATACATCAGTGAAAGAAAAAGTCTGGAGCAAATTTGATGAGATTTGCAACATTTCACACCGAGTCTCTTCCAACTGTAGGTGTACATGTGCTGGTATTGAGACAGTCCAGTGTGAACTGTGGGTCATATAAAGCCCTGAGCCACATCAACAGTGAGCCGTAATTACAGAATGGCGTTTGTTTGTGTCAGACCCCGGAGCGGACGCTTCTCTGTGTGGCATGGCTGCCACCAGCGCCTCCGGCACAAACGCGGTGCGTTATGGGACCATGAGGGAAAACGTCATCAACCTGGAGGTGGTTTTGGCCGACGGGACCGTCGTGCACACAGCCGGGAGAGGCCGCCGCCCCAGGAAAACGTCTGCCGGGTACAACCTGACCAACCTGTTTGTGGGCTCCGAGGGCACGCTGGGCATCATCACCAAGACCACGTTACGCCTGTACGGCATCCCAGAGGCCACGGTGTCGGCCGTCTGCTCCTTCTCCTCCGTGCAGGCTGCTGTGGACAGCACCGTGCAGATCCTGCAGGCTGGAGTTCCCATCGCTAGAATCGGTAAGACAGGAGCAGAGAAACCCTGGATGGATGCTTTAATACACCCATGTCAAAGTCAAGGCCCGAGGGCCGGATCCGGCCCTCCGGATCATACTATCTGGCCCTCCAGATCATTTTATTTTGTCGTTATTTATGCTACCAAAATATGTAGGTAGTTATTTAATATTCCTGCCTTTTTGTTATTCATAATTATGTTAAACTTGGACTGTTTTTGTATTTACTAAGATGTTTTATGCTATTTTGGAGTTTAGCTAATATTTCAGCTACATGTTTTGGCTAATTTAGGCTTTTCTTGTTAAATTCTTTTTTAAGGCTTTTTTGGAATTTGGCTAATATTTACACATTAGCTGTTTTGGTTAATATAGGCTTTTTTCATTTTTTTTGAATATTTTACAGTTTAGCTTTTTTGGCAAACCTAAGTTGTTGTTTTTTAAAAGTTTTTTAGTTTTTACGAAAGATAGTTTCCACTTGGAGCATTCCGGAAACACCAGCACACGTCTCAACTGACATGATGAAGACTCTTACAAATCCAGAGGATGAAGTATTTCAGAATAAATTTAGACAATTCCTATAACAGTGGTTGATGTAGGTTCTGGAGCCACCACTGTGGCAAAAAACAACAACATATTTTTGTAATTAAAATGCAAACAAACACATTTTTTAGACTATGAGGCGCATCGACCACGGCTAAACAGTAGGGCTGCCACGATTAGTTGAACGAGTAATTAAATAGTTGTTACTTTATATTATATGGAGTCAGAGTGTAGTGAAGTGGAAAGTCATAGCAGCAATTTGCTAGTTTTTTGGACTATTTTGGCATCAAATAAGGTTTTTTTTTAGGCTAATTTGAATTTTAGCTGACATTTTAGCTGCCTGCTAGCTATTTTGGCTAATTTGTTTTTTTTTCCTTCATTTTTTAGTCTTTTTTGGGGTTTAGGTAATATTTCAGCTACATGCTAGCTATTTTGGCTAATTTAGGCTTTTTTCTAGTTTGTTAGGCTAATTTGGCATTTGACTAATATTTTAGCTGGCTATCAGCTTCAGCATCTTCAGCTAACAGTTTCAGTGTTTTTTAGCTATCAATTTCATGATCTTCATCTATCAGCACTAGCATATTCAGTGGCCAAATTCAGCTAACAGCATTCACACTAGCATTATCACAAGTAATGCTATATATCTAGTTCATAATTATTTCAAGAAGTCACAATTTGAAAGTTTTAAAAATGTAGTTTCAGAGAGTTTAATGAAAATGTATCTTGTTTGGGCCTAAGGTGTGTTTTGGATTTTAGCCCCTTGTGCGATTGAGTTTGACACCCCCTGCTTTAATAGATGATGTAAAGTCTGGAGCTGTTGGCTGAAGATGCTGAAACTCAAAGGAAGCTTTACAGGTGATAAAGAACTGAAAAGATGTTTAGAGATTTAAAAAGAAGCAGCACAGTGTACGTTTTATGCTGGTTTGGGAGCAGAGTAGTAGATCCATCATGATCCACCAGTAAAAGGATTTTGTTTCTTTACATTAATCCACTAAACAAACATCCACATTGCAAAAATAGTTGGTTTTAAATTATTCGTGGATCCTCCAGCGTTGTGTGGAAGATGCTAGTTTCTAATAATCAAGTGCAGAGCAGGTCTATGAGTGATCGTCTGTCATGATGGGAGAGGGAAGAACAGAGTAGAGCGGGGTTTAAAGGGTGTTAACTGATGTACATCCCAGCATGAATCGTGTGGGTCAGATCTTCAATCAGGGCAGCTGAGTGTAAACCACAGCCAGAGATGTTCCTGAATGTCTTTGGGATTGAATGGAAAATGGAAGAATAAAGCAAAGGTTGAACCTTATTGGTTACATTTGGAAAATGGATTCCCTGCAGTGACAGATACTAGAATCCCAGCAGCTCTATAGTCATTAAATAATGCATCTGTGCAGCAAAACCCTGACCTTTGCTCTGGTGTGACTGCGGGTTTGTGTCTCTTTGTGTGTTTCAGAGTTTCTGGATGATGTGATGGTGGACGCCTGTAACAGGTTCAGCTCCCTCTCTTATCCCGTCATGCCAACACTCTTCCTGGAGTTCCACGGATCGGAGCGGAGTCTGGAAGAACAAGTCAACATCACAGGTGTGTGTTTGCAGTGGGGTGTAACGGATCACGGACCTTTTCTTTTTTTTTTTTAAAAATTTTCAGTGATCTAAAAAATGATCCGAACCGTGACCCTTAAGCTGTGACACGATCCGAACCGTGAGTTTTGTAATCTGTTACACCCCTAGTTTGCAGACAAAAACGCTCCGAAAGCTCAAACCTTTCAAAATAAAAGCCTCTAGAGTTTTAGATCAGGTTACCTCTGATTCTGAATGCTGTTCGTCTGAGTAGAGCCCCGGACCCCACGTGACTCCCTGTAGTTAGTCGGCCATTTTGGAAGCGATATGAACCACTGGAGGGTCCAACCCTTTAGTCTTGTTCTGCTCCTGGCTCTTTTAATGGCGCTGATCCACTTCTCTCACCTCTCAACATCTTTAGGAGCGCGATTAAAGTATGTACAATGAACCCCGCTTATTCCCGTTTTTAACTCAAGACGCTTTTATGAAATGTTTACGTCTCTCCATTAGCTGACTCAGAAACGGCCAGAAAAAAAACCGGGGCGAATAAATATCATCCTGAGCAAGTGTTTATTATTTGATTTAGGAGAAAGTTCTCCTGATTTTGAGGTACGGAGACACACTCCGCCTCTGCGTCCAAAAGAACGCTGTGGCTGTCGCTGCTGTACAACCTTTAGTTCTTAATAATAATTAAACTCTTTATGTTTTTGATGAGTATGGATGGACCGGTGACAGATTCCTCCAGTCCCTAACCCCCACAAATAAAGGGGGAGTATTGTACCTCTCTCTGTATAATCTGGAGCGCGACAGTTATCAACCGTGGTTAGCTTCTTTCAACACGCAGTCAGTCGATTCAATTCCTCGGGCCGGATGGTGGCGCCTTGAGGGGGACGACCCTGTGTGACGTCATCACCCGGAGCCCTATATTACTGCTTAAAATGGTATTCAGAAAGATAAATGCGAGCGTGCGCGTCATTCTAAATATTCACCAGCTGAACTGTTCAAGTTTGAATGATCTTGTAGGAATTTTCAGATCTTTAAAGGATTTGAATTTGAAGCTTTTGCTGTTGAAATGGAATGTAACCAACAAAATCATTTTAGGAATGTTCTGGGATTCCAACAGTTACACAAAAGCACACATTTTTAAGTTAAAATGATAAATGGTAAATGGCTTATACTTGTATAGCGCTTTCTACCTTCTTTCGAAGGCCCAAAGCGCTTCACAGTCACAGACCCATTCACCCATTCACACACACATTCACACACTGAACTAAAAACAAGTTGTGTTTATTACAATGAAGAAGGTGAAGAAAATGTTGATTAAAAAAACAAAGAAACCTGGCGTGTGGAAACAGGTTTGGAATACAGTCGGCTGGAAGATGGTTTTGTCCAGAGATTGTTTCCACGTTGGTTCAAAACCTCGAGAGAGCCTCTGGTCACACACAAGACGACGTCAGACTCAATCTGTAGACGCAAGTGGAAATTTCCTAAACTTTAGAAAACCCTTTCATAATGATATTTTAAAACCCTTGCAGAACTATCAGCTTTTACGCCTTTGAATGAGAACAAGCTGTAACCGTTTTTTTCTCCGTGAATCAGCTTATCAGAGCCGCTGAAATGCCGTTTTTGTTTTCTGTGATAGAGCGTGTCACAGGAAAAAAAAAAAAAAAAACGACAAAAAAGCTCGAAATTTTCAAAACAATATTTTTCATCCGTCGGGAGGGGCAGGAACTTCCGGTTATTCTTTTTCAGGTGCCAGATTTTTCCTCTGAAGCCAGATTCTCTTGAAAACCTCAGATTTATGTCAAAGTGGTCCTGAAATGATCGGATCATCAAAGTCCTGAGTTTCATGGTTGGTTCTGAAGTTGTCCCGGCTGGATGGATCATGCAGCTGTGTGTGTTTCTGTAGAGGAGATCACTCAGAGCAACGAAGGCTCAGACTTTCAGTGGGCTCGAGACGCAGAGACGCGAGGCCGGCTGTGGAGAGCTCGCCACGACGCCTGGTACGCCGCGCAGGCGCTCAGACCGGGCTGCAAGGTGAGCAAAGCTGCTCCTCCCAAAGAGCGAAGCTTCGACTCCAGAGATGGAAACGAGAGGCTGAGGCGTGTCCTGTGTGTGTTGACGTCGCTGCAGGCTTACTCCACAGACGTGTGCGTGCCTCTGTCACGCCTGCCTCAGATCATCGTGGAGACGAAGGAGGACCTGATGGAGAGCAGGCTGACGGGTGAGCGCAGCATCTTTGACTGATCCAAAAGCCGTCGCTTTAGGGACACTTTCAAGGTTTGACTCTCTGGGAGAAGCAGGACAGTGTTCTTGATATTTGAACAAATCTGCAGCATGACTTTCAATCCACACCTGGAAAAGGTGAAGAAACCAGTTCAAACCGGCACCGTTACATTTGTTTGTCCTTAAAGTCCTAGTCCAATCACATTTTGATCCATTTTAAAAGGGATCTTTTATTGTGATTATGCCATTTTAAGCCAAAATTATATTTAAAAAAATCTTGTGTTGTTTTCTAAGACGCAGTTTCTGCAGAAAAGGCTCAAAAAGCAAGACAGAAAAGTCAGAGATAAGTCAGTCAGACTTTATTCAACTGCATTCACAGTGGCTCTAGAGCTAGTTTGGAACACGCTACACATTAGAAACATTCGCCGTGTTAGCGTGTTCACAATAATACCCAACATTGTTACAACACATAACAAACAGATTGATAGCTCTAAAACAAATCTCACTGTGATACACCAGCTCCAGAGCTATGGAGTGATGTTTGTGCCGCCATATTGGAAGCAAAAGTCACAGTCTTAAGATCAAAACTTTCTAAGTTGCAAACAAAATGTCAAGTGTTGCAAATAAAATATTTAATATTCTCTTTGAACATTTTTTTTTACGCTGTGCAAACTTTTTCTTTGCTTGGAAATGTTTTTTTGCGTTTAAAAAACAGATTTTTTGATGCGTAGTGCGTCATCTTGCTTTCCCCCTATCTTTGGCTTTGCATTCAACGTTTTCTCTCAGTGTTACATTTGTGCCGCCCCACACAGCCTGCTGATTGGTCTAAATTCTATCCAATCAGATTTCTCTGCCTCGCATCGCCATGGGAGGCGAACGATGCCGGCTTTGGACTTTCTATCGGCTTTGTTCGGTCAGAATTCTACAGTCTTCCACTGTTTCTGTTTGAGCAGAACTCAGGAGGAGCAGAAAAGCTCAAATATACGACAGAGTTCTGGATTTATTCATGTTACTGTAGCGACCAGCGTGTCTAAAAATTTCAGGTGGAAATGCCAGGAAGAGACACCTGATTGGATAGAATCTCGACCAATCAGCAGGCTGTTTGAGGTGGCACAAACGTAACGCTAAATGACAAAGTTGAACGCAAAGCCAAAGATAGGATGAAAGCGAGATGAGGCACTACGCATCTAAAAAAATATTTATTTATTTATTTTTTTAATAGAAAAATAAAGTTTGCAAACGCAAAAAAAATTTGTAAGCGGAGAAAAAGTTTGCAAAGCAAGATAAAAACATTTATCAAAGCATATATTAAATATTTTATTTGCAACACTTGACATTTTGTTTGCAACTTTGACAATTTTTATCTCAAAACTGTGACTTTTGCTTGCAATATGGTGGCACAAAAATCCCTCCTTACAAACCTTTTTGTGAGGATGTTTATCCTGACAATACAATACACAACTATAAATGCACACAAACTGTTGCTGTGCTGGCAAACTGGAAAAATGTGACTTTATAAAACACACATTTTTTATAAGATGCTTCCTTGAAGAAGAAACGAAGAAATCAAAATTCAGTTTAGTTTATTTATAAAGCAGCAGTCCGGTTTTAATAACAGCCTTAACAGTGACAGTCAGTCGGGTACATGGAAGGATTCTTGATTAAGACTTGAGAATGGCGACCATCAGCCAGGCCCGGTCTGACAGAAGAACTGAACGTTTTTCTAGTAGAGGAACTTTTGATGAGAGTCCCGTCAAGTATTAACATTTTTAAAAACGTTCTGTCCTCAGGACCCATTGCAGGTCACGTGGGCGACGGAAACTTCCACTGTCTGATGGTCGTGGACCCGAGCGACCCGGACGAGCTGCACAGAGTCCATTTGTTTACCGAGAGGCTGGCTAGGTAAGGAGGAGGTGGACATGCTGGTTGCTTGTTACTAAACGCTGTCCCGCTGCGACATGTGTTCAAGCCATCAAAATGCACATTTAAATATTTTATGACGTTTAATTATTTCATTTCAAATGTAAGCTCCAAAGAACTAATTTAAATAAATACATTTAATCTGAAATGATTTAATAAATGTCTCATTAAATATTTATTATTGGCATTAAATAGAAAATGACAATGGAAATTTAAAAAGAATCTCTAAATATATATGGCGTTAAAATATTAAAATAGCGTTTAAAAAGAACATTTAAATATTTCATTATTTCAGGGCCCAGTATGGGATACAACAGACAAACTAGATGAAACTATTAAAGAAATGTGTCAATAATTATTTAAAATTGGCAATAAAAAATAAAAGTGTCTTTTAAATGTGTCAATATTTAATTAAAATTCCATTTTTAATTATTGAAGTAATTTCATGACTCACATGCACGCTGTAAACATTGAACCGTAAAGCTTTAGCGAGGGTCGCTTGGTCGAAGCTCCTGCTCGTTCCACGGCCGTGGGAGAACCGCGGCGCCGTCTGCTTCATCACGGGGGTTCGGTGAAACGCTGGAACCCCGGCGTTAAAAGGTTAATCAGAGAGCATAATTGACAATTATTCGGTGGTTTTCTAAAATGTTCAACCAGATTTTAAAACCAACCAACCCTCTCAGCAGCAGATTCCTCGGTTTGAGTCCCCTCTCAGTGCGTCAGTCGTTCCTCTTTGTCCCGTCCTCCACAGACGAGCTCTGGCCATGGACGGCACGTGCACCGGGGAGCACGGCGTGGGTTTGGGAAAGAGGCGGCTTCTGTGCGAGGAGCTGGGACCTTCAGGAATTCAGGCCATGCAGAAGCTCAAGAATGCCCTCGACCCAAAGAGCCTGATGAATCCTGGGAAAATTCTGCTGCAAGGAGAAAGTTGAGGGGTGGGAGCGGGGAATGAAGAATGAATGAAGAATGAATGAAGAGTGAATGTCACGTTATTGTAGATAATTATATTGATTATGTTTGTTTGATTAAAAGCAACCAATTTTGCTAATGCTGGTGCAGAATGTGGTTTTTGTGCGGTGAAAACCTGACAAAGTTATTGATTTTATTTGTGTGAAGTCTTTGAAAATGAAGGAAACATTGTTAAAAATAGTGTTACCCATAAATTCATCTTTATTTTGTCTAAATGTGGTTTGTGACAGCACATCAGGAGGAAAATCTGAATTTCTGTGTTTTTCAAAATCTCAACCCAAATATTAAAAATCTTAGATGGATGAGTTTATCTCTGAACTAATGATGTTGCAATAATAAATGTGGCTTGAAAAATTCCAATGTTTCCAGATGATGCTGTTTTTCTTCAGTCATTAGAATTCTTACCAGGAATAAAAGTGAAATCACAAGGTTAAATTTACAATAAGATATTAATTCAATATATAGATATTCCAGCCAGTAACTTATTTTATTTGGTTATAAAGAAAGATTTTCATGCAAGTTTTTTTTTTTTTTTTAAATGGAACAAAGTTATAATAAGTAAGAAATTAGAGCAGGGGTCTCGAACTCAATTCACCTTGGAGCCACTGAGGGCGGAGTCTGACTGAGGCTGGGCTGTATGGGGTTCCATTTGTGCCAAAATTATGTTTTTGCGTCCGCTGTCTATGTCGGGTCTTCAACCTGTGGCTCCACAGCCTCATCCGGCTCTTTTATCCCTTTATTGTGACTCTTAAGCTTTAATGAAAATTATTAACAATTGAATACATAATAGATTAATTATTTAAGTTTTGTCATTTCTGCTTAGATTTTTAACATGTTAAACAACTAAGCAACAAAAGTTTTATTTACTGTAAGAAATTCTGTAGAAATGATTTTTACATTTTTGCTTTTTAGTTGTAGTTAGTCAAATAAAAGTCTCCAAATGTTTTATTTTGGTAAATTACACTCAGGTTGGTAACATTTTTAATAAATCCAGTTTAAAGTGATTGACAATTATTTAGAGTTATGTGTTTTCTGCCTCACATCTTAGAGAATAACAATAAATGTTTTGAGTTTTTTTATATAATAAATAGATTCTAAAATGTTTGATTTGATTGATTATGATCTTATTTTTCCAACATGCCAATAATGTTGTTTATATCTGAGAGTAAAAGAGAAAAAATATGGTTTCACACCAAAATCCTAATGATAAAAAACATATTTGACTATCTTGTATTTTTAATGTACCCCTTACCGAAAATAAGTATACTTCAAGTATATTTTTTTATAGTATACTTATTTATAAAAAAAAAAAGGTATATACCATGTATACTTAAAAAGTATACTGGAAGTTTACTACCAAGTATACTTCTTTGTACAAAATTTGCCCACTTTTAGTTTATAAAAAGTACACTTAGAAGTATACTTAAAGTAAACTTTCTGGTATACTTTTAGTTTACTGACAATAAACTTTAAGTTTACTCCAAGTTTGTTTTAAGTAAGCCTAGGTTTATGAAAGTATACTTTAAATAACCTTTATGGTAACACCAATAGCTACACTAAAATATATCTTGACAAAGAGTTTAAGGCTAAATTTATTTAGAATTGTAGTGCAATTCTAAGTATAAACAATATACTTAACATGAACTTGTAGTTTATCTCTTAAGTACATAAAAAGTAAACTAAAAGTATACTATGTTGAGTTTTGAAAAAGTTTACTTAACATAAACTTGTAATTTTTTTCTCTAATAAGTACATAAAAAGTATACTTAAAGTATACTATCTTAAGTTTAGTTTAAAAAAGTATACTTAAAATAAACTTGAGTATATAAGGGGTAGATAAAGCTGATGCAGCAGCAGGACGACCCGCTGATACAGAGTGGGTTTTATTTTGAAAGGAACTAGTGTTTGATGCTGCCAAAAGAAAAATAAGTTACAACTTCTATAGACACTTGTAATTTAATGATTGTAATATTTAAGTTACATTTATAAATTTAATTGACAAAAAAAAAGCAGAAATATTGTAAATTTTTAATGATAAAGTGAGACTTTGTGGCTCTTGTTGAAACTGGACTAAATGACTCTTTCAGTGTTGGAGGTTGCAGACCCTCTAGTCTAGTCCATGTCTACTGAACAAGTGTATTGAATGTTCATGTCTATGTTCATGACTGAGCTAAGGACGCTAGCAACTGTTGCTAAGGAAAAGCAGCGTGCACGCCGCTGTTCTCCTTCAGAATCTACTGGAATCATTGCGTTAAAGTTACAGTGAATCAAAGAACACAAACACTGGAGCTCCAGTAAAGCTGTCATTTTAGAAGCAAGCTTGTGATTGGACGTCTTTTTGTTTACTTCACTTGCACATAGAAACACAAAAAGCCAATATTTCATTTCTGGATCCTTTTCCTCCCTAATAATGAATATTCCTGCACATTAAAACAGTCTGAGAGAAGCTGGACAGTCACATTAAACTCCATGGTGGAAGCAGGCGTTTACCGCGCAGTGCTCAGCTCGTCCACACAGTGTCAGCCCCGCTCCTCTGACAGGAAACCTGCTGATGCAGCGTTTCATGATGACATTAGTGTCTGTGCAGGTTTAAGAACATCAAACTCTGGAAGCCACAAGTTCTGCTCTCAGTCTATAGGTCTTCCAAGGCAACAGCTAATTATTTTTATTTTATTTTATTGCAGTCATGAGCCAGGAACATATTGAAAAGCAAAAAAAACCCAGAATGATTTGACTTGGTTTATACTTTTAGCATGTTTATATTTGTATCATTTTAACTGGATGTATTTTATGGAGATCAAAATCTTTTGGGATTTTATACGTTTATATTATTCATATAAATTTACATAGAAGTAAAGAAATGTGAGTGTTTATTTGATTTCTAACATGTATAATTTGGAAAGAATATGTTTACACGGAGAGTAAAATATTGAAAGTTATTTTGGGTTTAAGTTGATTTTATCTGGAATAATATCCCAGCATGCTTTATTCATAGTCATTTTTTTAAGTTTAAAACATTTAGTGTGTTCTATACAGAGCAGTGGTTCAAAAATAACTTGTGATTTTCAGTAATTTATTAGGTTTTTTAATAGTTCTTCAGTAACCAGTTTGTTCATTAAGCTTCCTGATAAAAACATCTCGCTCTGCAACACACAGTCAAGCTGCCGTTTCTAATGAAAAGTATAAATCGACGCACATTTTGGGCTTCTGTGTTCAAAACTCTCACGTTCACGGTTTATTTTTGTATTTTTCTGGTGGCCCTAATACTCTGTCATACACTTAGTTTTTTACATACTCCAGTTTTTACAAGCAGTTTTGGGTTTTACGTACAAAACAGAAGGCCACTGAACGCGTGTTGGCAGTTAAACAGGTTGAACTTTGACCAATCAGGGACTTGGAATTAGTCCATTAGCAGTAAACTGGATTATTTACATTTCAGGCCCAAATCGCGAGAGTAGTACCAAACGTTCATCAACTGGGGCAGCTGTGGTGCAGCGGCAGGGCGGCCGACCTGTCACCGGAAGGTTGCTAGTTCAATTCCTGCCTTCATGTGTTGAAGTGTGTTTGGAGCAGACACTGAACCCCACAATGAACAGTAGGAAAAGACGAAGAAGCCCCTCCCTGCTTGTCCAGTGTGAACACCACCGGCTTCAAACGTGAACAAATATTAGGGACACCATAAAAATAAATACATTTACAACCATAAAGACTTAAAGTTATGAGAAAAAGTTATAATTTTCAATAATCAAAAGGGATTTTACCTTAATAAGGCAATATATTCAAAAAGAAAAAAGTGTTAACTTTATGAGAATAAACTGTAAAATTGTGGGTAAAAAATTAACACTATTTTAAAATAATTTTTCACCTTTTAGCTTTTTATAGTTAGTTATTTTATGCCCCATCATATCGATGTGCAGGTAGCTTGGAAAGGATATTTGTAATTCTTTGTTTCAGAAAAATGAGTGTGATGCTGAATGTTTACAGGAATGTGCTGTTGGTGTCTTTGGAAGCAGCTTCATAGTTTCTGCGTTTATGGAGTTTCTGTGGTTTTCACAGAATAAATCAGATAATCATTGAGATGTGGGCTCTTGATCATCATGACCCCCCCGAAAAAAATCCAGGCCAATCCCATCCTGAGGAATTACAGCCCGTCTTGCCTCCGTCTGTCTGTGTTTGTGATCGGAGCGTGCATGCGCAGTGCGCGCGCGTCCATCGTCTGAGCGGAGCGCGGATCCGAGCGCAGGGGAGAGGCTGCACCGTCACCTCCATCACCGGGAAGAGGGAGGGGGCACGGAGCGCTGGCTGGAGCCCCCGGAGCGCGGCGGCGTCACCTGTTCCACCGCGCCGCAGACAGACAGACAGGCAGACAGACAGACAGGCAGACAGACAGACAGGCAGACAGACAGACAGACAGACAGCAACAGTTGTCACGATGTCTGGGATCAGATGAGGGGGGAGCGCTGGCGTGAACACTGCGGCGCTGCTGTGGTTCCGGCCGGCCGGGGTGATCGTCTTGGCGCCTGGGTCCCGCCTGCAATGGTACCGTCCTAATCAGGCGGCTGCGGGGGGAGCGGTGCGCATCTGTGATTTCTGCGGGGGGGTTGGATCCAGGGCCGGCTCATGATCCGCGCAGCAGGGACTCGGACTGTTGCGTCTGCAGACAGCTGACGCGCCTGCCCACGCGCACGGACACACGCAGCAGGCGGGCAGGCAGGCAGGCCGAAGCGCAGCGCGGGAGGGGGGCCAAATTTGCAGCCGGAACCCCCACGCGCTCGCGTCCCGCTTTGGATGGGGGGAAAGCAGAGCACGGCCGGGCGGCCGCGGGGGGCTTTTCCCGGCGTGTCTTCGGATGACAGCGCGGTGCCGCCCTCGGCCCACTACGGCCACTACCGGCCGAGCGGCACCATGGGCCTGCGCAGCCGCTCCGTGAGCTCCGTGGCCGGGATGGGCATCGACCACAGCCCCGCCGTGCCCTTCGGCTTCTACACCCCCAGAGGGACGGACTCGGACCGAGCCGGAGGGGGGTCGGCGGGGACCACCGCGCCCCCCCACGGCACCGGCTACCAGGACTCTGGGGGCGGGGGGCACCACACGGACGGGGTGCTGTATCTGGGGTCCCGGGGGTCGCTGGCTGACACCTTGCCCCTGCACATCGCCCCCCGCTGGTTCAGCGCGCACAGCGGTAAGGTCTGCGCACCACACACCTGCGGGGGGGGGCTTTAGCACATGTTTAAACTGTTGTTGTGCAAAAAGGAAACTGCAGACAAAGAGAGAAAACCTGATGAGTCAATTAGTGCAGCGATTAACGGGGTGGGGGTGGGGGGTGTTCTTCTCCCTAATCGTCAGCTTACCTGTCCTCACAACATGGCTCTGTTTTTGACCAGCACACCTGCGCAGGTACAGCAGCTCAGCCGGCTGTTCTCATTCCTCCTGGTCTTAAGCTCTAAGGGGTGGGGGGGCACAGGAAGCTTGGCTTTTATTAGAGTTTTAGGACATTTGTGTTTGGGTGTTCTCATTTTCGTTAACCCATAACTACCCACAACCCCCATCTCCCCACAGAAAGGTATTCTTTTCTGCTACTTATTCCCTGGAGCCCCTGAAGCGGAAGTATCAAACTCTATGGCGTATAAGGAACCAAAATCCAAACCACACCTTATGGTCGAGGCCGAAAAGAACATTTACTGAACACACTAAAACCACAGGTTTAAAACTTAAAGAAACGTAACTTTTAACATTATAATGAACTAAATATAGCACTATCTGTGATAATGCTAGTGTGAATGCTGTAAACTGAATTCCGTCGCAGAAGATGCTAGTGCTGATAGCTGAAAACGCTGAAGCTAATGACTAAAGTTAATATCTGAAAACACTGAAGTGGATAGCCAGCTAAAATATTAGCTAAATGCCAAATTAGCCTTAAAAAACCTAGGTTAGCCAAAAAAGCTAGCATGTACTTGAAAGAATAGCTAAACTACAAAATAGCCTAAAAAAACTGAAAAAAGTCTAAACTAGACAAATCAGCTAACATGTAGCATGTAACATATAGATAAACATATGTAATATGTAAACACATGTAACATATAGATAAACTCCAAAATAGCCTAAAAATATGAGTAAATGCCAAAATAGTCCAAAAAGCTAGCAGAATGACAAGTTTGAAAACTTTAAAACAGTAACTTTTTAACATAACTATGAATAATTAGAATATTACTCCAGAATAAATCAACTTAATCATTAAATAACTTTCAATATTTTACTCTCCATGAAAATATATTTTGTCAAAATTATACAACTTCGGGGCATTGATAACAATAAAATAAAATGATCTGGAGGGCCGAATAGAATTACCCGGAGGGCCGGATCCGGCCGCCGGGCCTAGACTTTGACACATATGCCTTAAAGAGACATTGAATTGAAAAAAAAAATGACATAAAAAAGTTTTTTTTTCTAAAAATACATAGGGTCTATGTAAAAAAGAAAATTCTGGTTTGTAACTATTGCACAATCTTTAATATCTGATGTCACTACCCATTATTGTCCACAACTGAAAAAAAAGAATAACTTCAATTAAAAAAAACATCTTGGTAGTAACAGGTATGCAGCAGATATTAACTAGAATCCCCCCACCCCCAAAAAAAAAAAAATAATACATTTGAAGTTACAAAAATAAAACTAAAATAGTTACTGACCAGATTGTAACTAGACATCAGTTACTATGCAGTTTTTTTTTACTTCAACTTAGGACCTAGGAAAACAATGTTGATTTGGTTAGTAGCTGGTGCACATCAGAAAAAAAAGAAAATCTAAAAAATATAAACTGGACATGAGTCAGTAATTTGATTTTTCTTTTACTTCAATTTCTGAAGAAAAGAAAAATGTTTCCCTAAATTTTATTTTACTTCAATATTTTTTTTTACTTCAGTTTTTTCTTTTCAATGTCTTTTTTTTGTACCTTGTGGGGTCATACACACAATCGATATTTTTAAAAACATGTCTTAAATGCTCCCGGCCATTTGGTTGAGCAGGCAGGGTTAACCATGGATCAGTGGAGAGACTTATGATGTCATCATCATCATCGCAACCGAGAGCCACTGGTCCAGATCCTTCATTCTACTCGGTTCTGGTTCCAGTGGGTTTGCTGCAGAACCTCTGCATGGTCGTTAGGAAACATGATGACACCCCCCTCGTGCACAGCGGCATCAGCAGGTCCCTGAGCTCTCGTTACCAAACCTTCAACCCGCTCACAGCAGGGGGAGAGGACAGCGCGTCCACGTCAACATCTCAGCTGTTTTCACTTTTCCCATGTTGCCTAGCGACTCTGATGTTGTCTTATATCAGTGGGGACAAAATAAGTGACGGGGGTGGGTGGGGCAAAGGGGGTGGGGCAGAAGAAAGGTTGTTTGTTCTTCTTCAGGTTCATCAGATTAAACTCAGGAGACCATCAGACCTCTGAAAACATGAAAGGGACTAGAATAGAATAGAATAGAATAGAATAGAATAGAATAGAATAGAATAGTCACCCTTGTCACCATAGCGCTATTATAAACCACAGATGGATAACAAATAACACTAAAATACACTTAAAAATGTAAGAATTATTTGGAGAATATTTTCTACACCATTTAAGGACATAAAAGTCCCTGTTGGTCATTGGGGGTTTCAAGTCCAAAAGTCACATGAAACAGGCCGAAAGCTACGCTTGTCATCCACAAACAGACATTAACGTCCCAATCATCTTTTGATCTAAAAGCGGTTGTTTCAATCATAATTATGCAATTTTTAGCCAAATTCAAAAGTCTGTGTTGTTTTCTAGGACATAGTTTCTGCAGTTCCCACTAGCTTACAGCCCCTCACAACTTCAGGCTAAAATTAGCGGTGCAACAAAAATGGTGAGCCGTTTTTAACCAGATTCCAGCTTAAACCAGGAAAACAAAGACGTTCATGGATCTGTTTGTCTGCAGGATGGAGCGGAGCAGGGAGCTTGTGGCTCGTCCAACATATTTTCAATGTCACAAATGATCTTTTTCCGACGCAGTTTTTCCCCATGCTCCTGCCTCAGTACAATTTGACTTAAAAAATATCCAGAAATGCAGTTTCGATCTTAATTTTCTTTACATATATCCTTTATCATGAGAAAAATGCCACAAGAACATGTTAAAAACCCTAAAACACAATTTACATCAGTGGGTCTTTAAAAAGTTGCAGAGTAACAGATAAAAGTCTTTGATGTATTGTCCAGAAGTTTAGATAAATAACAAGATAAACCTTAAAGGGGCCATACCATGAAAGTTCTACTTCTTGAGGTTTTAAGTGCATTATATTGTTCATTCCTCACTATTTTGATCCGTCCATGCGTTTAAGAGTAATACTCTAAAAACCTACGGCGTCTCCAGCAGCCCCTCCCAAACCCATGAAAACGAGCGGGTCCTATCGTGCTGACATCAGCATGATGTGAACCGCCCCCTCCAGGAGGAATCTGTGCTGCAAGCTCCGCCCCCACCGAACACACACCCATTTGTAGCTCATCTTGGATATAAAACAACAGATCGTAAGACCATGTCTTTTAAGTGTAGAAAATGTTTTTTGGAGGTTTAGGCATTTGTTTAAACTTCCAAAAGAAGAGGCAGCGCATCAGAAGTGGTTGGATTTGATCTTCGGGAGCGCGTGACAGACCCATCAGCAACTCTTCGTCTGTGACCGCCACTACACAGATGATTGTTTGATAATCAAGGCGTGAATCAAATCTCAGAGCCTCAGATTCCTACAAACAAACCGGATGAAGAGTCCAGACCCGCAAGTAAATCATGCAGTATACCGTAAGCATAGAACGCACCAGCTAACGCCACAACTTCCACGCACGTTGCGCCTCGCGTATAGGTGGTCTCATGTTACTGCGTTAACTGTAAAAGTGCGTGGATGCATGATAACAACATAAACTTTTTCCCTGTGTGTTAATCAGATCAGATTGTGGGTCAAGAGTGTAAGGCTCCACAATCTGCAGATCCATCTTTAAAAATAGTTTGGGGGTTGTTTGTTTACAAGCACAGACCGCGGGCGAGCGCAGGCACGCTGAGGAGGCTATGGGCCGGCTCAAGGATGATGTCACGACAAGGAGCGAAAGGCGGAGCCTCAGAGATCGAGTCGTTTTTCTTCTGGTTATTAAAACGGTCCAAAAAAAAACTCATATTTCATAAATAATTTGTTTTTTATAGTTCTGAAGATAATATATGATCATATATATGGATATGGTTTACTCTGAAAGGCTGAAGAAAATCACGGTATGCCCCTTTAAGAGAAATATCTATAGAAACCTGTTCCCTGAAGAGACGTCACAGCAGCTACAGTTGATTGCAAAGACGAGGCAAAAACATGATTTCTACATCTTTATCTCTGTTATAAAAATTGTGCGCAGTCACACAAAACAGACAAAGCTGCGATAAGAGTTTAAGCATCAAACAATGAACAAAGTTACAACTGAAGTCCTTCAGCTACAAGCAGTTCCACCTGAAAGCTGATTAACCAGCTCTGAGAAACGTCAAACAGCAGCAACAAAAAGACAAACCGATTAAAACGACAATAAATGGATGAAAACTGAAGCAAACGCTCACGTGGGAGGAGCTGAACAGAAACGATGTAATCACTTATCCGCTCATGTCAGAGGGAAGCTGAACAACAAAATCCTGAGTGATAATTAAGGAAATGACCTGACACGAAAGCGGGGGACGGGGCTCTGACATGTTTAATGTGGATAAGGAGAACAAACCCCTGCAGGAGACTCCTCTGTGTGCTTGTCTGTTGCTGTTTTCAGGATTCCTGACGGCCACACCCAACCTTTCACTGTCCACAGACCAGCTTCATGTCAGACAGTATCTTCTCTGGCGGTTTTTTTCATCTTCCAGTTTCTGTTAACCTTTGAGGGTAAAGTTTATCTTCGTATTCTGTGAAATATCAGCTGCTGACTTAAATTTTATTTGTACACTAGAGTTCATGTAGGAACATTAAAATGTGATCTAGGATGCGTTCAAACTGTAAAACTCTGTTGGTCCGGACAAGTTCATTTAATCTGGTTTGGGTCGAGTCCTGAACCTCTTTCTTGGTCTGTGTTCAGACTGACTTTCAAGTGGACGTTTTTGTTCTGGACCAAAGCTTGTAAACAAAACCATGAGACTACAGATCTCTTCAGGGATTGGCCAAGAATTATGAGGGCGGGGCAAAGTAATAACGGAAGTTCTCTTATTTAAACTTTGTATTGTGCTGAACAATTCTGAACGTCTGTATTAACATCAGGTTCAACACTTTTTACTGATATTTTGTTTCGGTGGAGGCATGTGGCAAGACGGTAACGGAGTAAGAAGCCATGCTGATAAGTGTTTGTTGGAAAAACAGTGTGTGAAGAAATGTGTATCACGTCAAACCACCACATTTCAATGAGTTGTTGTGTCTCATCATTGCTAAGTTAAGAAGAAGAAGAATCTTTATTTCTATAGCACTTTTCACAGAACAAATTCACAAAGTGCTTCACAGAAGAGCATAAAATCAGAAGATAAAGGGATATAAAATCAATAATCAATAATAAAACAACTAAAACACAGTAAAACATGGTAAAACATAGTAATACAAGGGCTAAGATCAACTAAAAGCTCTCCTGAATAAAAACGTCTTGACCTGAGATTTAAAGCACTCAACGGAGTTAATCTGATGCAACGGCAGTGGGAGGGAGTTCCAGAGACGAGGAGCAACAACTTGGAAAGAGACGTTTCCTCTCGTCTTAAAGCGGGTTTTTGGGATGCTTAAAAGATTCTGGCTGGAGGACCTCAAAGTTTGGGCCGAAGAGTACGGGTTACTCTGATTACATCCCCAAATGCCAGGTTATAGTGGCTTTTTTAGTCCAGTTGTTCCACTCCGAGCATGGAGTCTATTCAGACTGAGGAAACTCTGAGCGAACCGTAACTCAGTCTGATTGGAAACAAACTGAGACCACCTGGAAACTTGGATCCACTGGGGTGCATTCAGACGGAAAAAGTGTTCTCTGGTTCAAACGGGTTCATTTTAAGCGAACCAAATGCGTCCAGTCTGAATTCATGCTGAGATTTTATCATAACCCACAACTTTCAAAGTGGAAGCTAAAACAACATGAATAAATAAAATAAAGGTCAGAAAAACATAAACATAAATCCACCGTTTGAACAACTTTATTAGGAACATCCTCGTAACATTAGACAGCCAGATGCTAAATATTAATAGTCTCTGCAGCCCGGTACCAGCTGTCCCACGGACCGGTACTGGTCCTCAACCCAGGGGTTGGGAAGCGCTGACCGCATATGAGAATGCTCAGATGTTAGAGCAGCATCCCATGGGTTAGGGTCAGGCCTGAGATAACCAGCTTGTTAAGATAATTCAATTTGCTCATCAGGACAGAAAAAAGGCTGGATCTGTGTGGAAGTGTGTGAGGCGTCAGGGATGGTGCCAGACTCGATCAAACCAATCTGATAAGGGATGCTTGGTATTTTTTACCCCGTCTCCTGACCTCATCTTGGGTTTCTTCCATCCTTTTGTTGGGGAAAGTGTTTTTATTTTGGGATCAGTAAGCAACACTGGATGGAGACTGGTTTGTTTTAGATGCTTCAGACTGAAACAGATGAAGCTCAGTCTGCCTCAACTTTAGCTACAACACTTATTAGGTTTATGTAAATATTAAGTTCTATAAGTGGAATTATTGATAAAGCAAACCAGACTTTTTAACTAAAAAGTTGTCCAAGTAGTGTTTGTGATGGGGAATCCAAAACAGGAACAATTGTCAACAAACACATGAAATCAGTCCAGACTGATGTAGATCTACAATTGATACTAAATCTTCCCCAAATCCAGTGGGAAGCATCAGTTCAATGAATGTAACACAATTAAAGCATAATCTAAAACCAAGTAGAGGCAGCAGGAGGATGAAGTTATGAGAATGTGTTTTAGACTGTAGTCATCCAACCACAAACTGATGATAGTGACCGCACGAGTGTGAAAGTCTGAGTTTTGATAGTGATGATGTGAGCTACAGAGCTGCATTAGGTTATTATATCAGCTGTTAGTGTATGGCAGGAGTGTCAAACTCAATCGCACAAGCAAGGGGCCAAAATCCAAAACACACCTTAGATGGGGGGCCGAACAGGATAAACATTTATTGAACACTCTAAACTACATTTTTAAAACTGTAATGTTTTTTAATTTTAAACTAGATATATAGCATTACCTGCAATAATGCTAATGTGAATGCTGTAAGCTGAATTTGACCGCTGAAGATGCTGAAGTTGATTGTTAAAAACGGGGAAGCAAGCTAAAATATTAGCTAAATGCAAACTAGCCTAAAAAGCTAAAAAGAAAGAAACATAGGTTACGCAAAACAGCTAGCATGTAGCTGAAAAAACAGCTTTACTTCAAAATATCCTAAAAAACGGAAAAAGCCTAATTTAGCCAAAACCGGTACAGGGTAAATATTAGCCTAACTCCAAATAAGCCTAAAAAAAGTTAAAAGGAAAGCCTAAATTAGCCAAAACAGCTAGCATGTAGCTTAAATGTTAGCTAAACTCCTAAATAGCCTAAAGAAATCTCAGTAAATGCCAAAATAGTTCAAAATGCTAATAGAATGTCAATTTTTAAAACTTTAAAACCGTAATATTTTTTAATCATAAACTAGATATATAGCATTACCTGCAATAATGCTAGTGTGAATGCTGTAAGCTGAATTTGACCGCTGAAGATGCTGAAGTTGATTGTTAAAAACGGTGAAGCAAGCTAAAATATTAGCTAAATGCAAACTAGCCTAAAAAGCTAAAAAGAAAGAAACATAGGTTACGCAAAACAGCTAGCATGTAGCTGAAAAAACAGCTAAGCTTCAAAATATCATAAAAAACGGAAAAAGCCTAATTTAGCCAAAACGGGTACAGGGTAAATATTAGCCTAACTCCAAATAAGCCTAAAAAAAGTTAAAAGGAAAGCCTAAATTAGCCAAAAGAGCTAGCATGTAGCTGTAATATTAGCTAAACTCTAAAACAGCCGAAGAAACGTAAAAACAAAAGTCAAAATTAGCCAAAACAGCTAGCTTAAATGTTAGCTAAACTCCAAAATAGCCTAAAGAAATCTCAGTAAATGCCAAAATAGTTCAAAATGCTAATAGAATGTCAATTTTTAAAACTTTAAAACTGTAACTTTTTAACATAAATATGAATAATAAAAATACAGGAATATCATTCCAGAATAAATCAACTTAAACCTTGAATAACTTTCAATATTTTACACTGTAAAAAATATATTTTGTCAAAATTATACAAGTTAAATATAAGAGAAAGATGACATCGGCCCATTAATAACAATAAAATAACTTGATCTGGAGAGCAAGATAGAATTACCCTTGACTTTGACACATTTAGATCAGCTTAAAGTGAAAAAAAAACAGATTTTAAATTTGAAAAAAGAATGAAAATTAAAATGTTAAATCCTTATATTTTATTGATCAATGTTGTCTTGTTATTGTGTCCCTGTTGTCATGGAAACGGCAGGAAGTTGGTCGGAGCGTTTGGGCCCGCCCAGCACTTGTAGCTCTGTCTGACGTTTGTCTCCCCTGCAGACAGACGCTCTCCCGCCTTGTTCTGGCGTTACCTGCAGTTTGGTGTGCGATTTTTCTCTTTCTGCGATCTTCCACACCTGCTGTGGTGCAGATAAAGCACGGCAGGCCGGAGCCTGAAGCTGCAGCTCCTGTAGTGACTGTGGAATGGATCGAGCGGGGACAGACGACTGAAGGACTCGCAGAGATTCCCAGTGTCAGGCGGTGTCAGAGTAAAGCCCCCTCCCAGACGGCTCTCCTGCTCAACCGATCAGTCAGCCGGCTGACAGACAGACTCCCCACACAAACAACCATAGCTGGCTGATTAGAAATCACCTGGTCTTTGAACCTGTCTGTCAGAAACAGTGGTTCCTCAATCTGCACCCCCCCCTTTCAGTTATTGATGCTGTAAGTCAATAGCGTATCAGTGCTTCTCCAATACAACATCAGCATTCTAGTCTGTTCAACCAGTTTCCTGCCAGCCCCTGAAATAACTCTTAGCAGAAGGATTTATACGAGCAAAAAGTTGATTTCTTCTCTTTTTTTATTTGATTTCCTAGATTGTGAATTTCTTCTTTTTCCACATAGTTTGTTTTTTATTTAAGACCTTTTAAAGTGAGCAGATCCATCGTCTGCCTGCTGGTTCCTGATCGTTTGGGTTCTTTCTTGCATATTTTTCTACTGACTTTAAATCAAACTTTGCCTCCTCATCGCTACGTCCCACCAGAGCGTGGATCTACGTGCACGCTCATCGTGCACACTCACGGTGCACGCACGGTTTCTGTCAGCTCCGTCTGGATCAAAGACTGTTAGAATATCAGCTGCTCTGACTGCAGCTGGAAGCTTCTGCTGCGTGAAGATAGTTAAGACTCTGCTGTGAGCACGCTGCAGAAATGGGGGGGTTGCAGCATCGCAGCTGCAGCAGCCCCCCCCCAAAAGAACTTTGAGTCTCCAAAATCAGCAGAAACTGTCTCTGAGTGAACTTTCTGCCTGTTTGGGTCTGAGAAGATGGTAAAGTTTGTTTTCGCTTGTCTGATTGCGAGTGTTCAAATCAGAGACCTCATCGTCCGTGTCGCTGCGTTTGATTTATTGAAACAGCAAACACAGTTTACAAAAGATCTCAGAGAATAGAAAATCGTAAGTGTCTGACATCCCGTTATAGACGATTCGGACTCCAGGCGGATTGATCACTTTTATCTCCTTCAGTGCTGCTAGCATGGTTGTTCACAGACACAAACATGCATCATAACTGGGAATGTGATCTGCTTTCTTGGATCTTTCATTTCTGGAAAGACGGTTTATTTCCCTTTTGAATAGAACCACATTTGTAGGGAACGTTCATGGGGAGGCGGGTGCCCCCATGTGAAGATCTTCTCTGTCCTTCAGTGGCCTCCACAGAATTTGAAGATCGTAGACCACTGTGTGAGCCTGTAGTTCATGCACGTTAATGTATTTACTTTCAAGAAGAACATTTTAGAGTTCATAATTTAAAACTTCGGCTTTTGTTCTCATGAGCTATTTTGTGTAAAACACAAACTTAGAGAAGTGCTGCATTCGTGCGGTGTTAAAAGGATCAGAAAAATGACTGTCCGACTCAGAAAAACCGGAAAACTTGCAGCGCCACATGAATGCCAAATAACTATCTGCACCTAGACAAAGGTCGATTTATTTATAGTGCATCATCTATGGGAAGATACCAGAATTACAGGGGAAATAAAACATTATAAGGACTATTAATATTAAATTTTAGATTAAATAGTTTAAGGGGCCACGTATGGCCCCCGGGCCGTAGTTTTCCCACCTCTGGACTAAGGCATAAAGAGAGATCCTTCACATATATTTAATCAAGCAGAAAGGAAGATTTTCAGAGGAAGCTGAAGGCACAAACCAGTTGATTTTTAAAATTAAAAATGACACATGGACTAAACCTGTGCCCTCACTTCCATGGCTGCAGTGCATGCATCAAGGAGATTTGCTGTAATTACTTCATTTCTTGACATTTTTCTTTAAATGTGCACAAATCTGACTAACTTTAATGTGCAGATATTCTATGTTGTCAAATTCACAAACCGCAAGATCAAGAAAGTCCATTCAGTGTTAGAGATGAGAACTGAATTTGTGTTTTTCTTTCAACTCTGAACTTTAGTTCTGTGAAGGTCTGTTGTTAGCTTCATGTCACGGTTAAATAAAATGAAATGGTTTAAAGCATGTCCAAAGTCAGGCCAAATGTGGCCTTCATCTGAATTCTCACCGGGCCGCAGGCTGTTGTCATAAAGTCATCAAGGCACTTTCTAAGAACTACGATTTCTTGATTGAGATCTGCTACTTTACGTCATAAGCTGTGGTAAACCTGGGACAACAACCTGTGGCTCCTTGACCTTCAGAGCCTAAAGAGCCAAACAGATTTTTTAGTTTCTGTTGTCAAAACCACTATCTGTGTTATTTTCCTGTTCATATGATTCATATTTAGAAGTTTCCCTTTGAGGATTTAATTTAATAGTAAAAATATGCAACATTTTATATGAACCCATTCAATGTTGTCAAAGCTTTTTTTTATTTCTGGTCTTAAACTCAGAAATTCACAGTAATTTTGATAAAAAATGTGTTCAGTTGTGTTTTTGCTCTGTATGAAAAAATAGGAAGTATCCAATTGCAACAATATTTTCTTTAATAGTTAATTTGCATTGAAAGTCAGAAGAAGTCATTGACTAAGTGAGGTCTGTAATGCAGTCTGTCATATGATGCTCCATAGCTGCACCAGAAAACGGCATCTTCAGGGGAAATTTCAGGTGTTTTTTAAGGAGACAAGTGCTGCCACAAACGATTATTTTAATAGTCGACTAATCACTGATTATTTTTTCCGATTAGTCGAGTAATCGGATCATGCTTTAAATTTACTAAAAACGAAATCTATTCACACTAGCAATATCTGCGATAGTGCTAGTGTGAGCGCTCTATGCTGAATTTGGCAGCTGAAGATGCTGAAATTGATAGAAAACCCTGAAACTGATAGCCGGCTAAAATATTAGTTAAATGCTAAATTCGCCTAAAAAATAATAAAAAAAAAAAAAGCTTAAGTTAGCCAAAATACCTAGCATATGGCTGAAATATTAGCTAAATTCCAAATTAGCCTAAAAAACGGAAAATAATCCTAATTTAATACAAATGGCTCGCATGTAGCTGAAATATTACCTGAATTCCAAAACAGGCTAAAAACAAAAAAAAAAAGCCAAAATTTGCTAAACTAGCTAACATACAGCTGAAATATTATATTAACTCAATCTAAAAATAATGAAAAATCTTAAATTAGCCAAAACAGCTAGCATGTAGCTGAAATATTAGCTATATTCCAAAACTTTCATAAATGCCAAAAGAGTCCAAAAAGCTAACATAATGTCATTATAACTTTCAACTTTACTACACACTGACTCCATATAATATTAAGGAACGACTAATCGACTATTAAATTAGTCATCGACTATTTTAATAGTCGATTAGTCGTCGATTAGTCGATAAATCGTGGCAGCCTTAATGGAGAAAAAATAGTTCATTTGTGTGTGTGTGTAATTTTTGATTTGTAACTTATACAATACATTTTTTGCCTAACTGTGTGTTCTTGCACTTGTGTTTTCACATGTACAAAAATGACAAAATACAAAACAAATGTACACACGCACAAGTTTTAATTACTGCAGATTAAAAATAACTACACGCACAAATCTTTAAAGAGTACGCACAAAGCACCTGATACACACAAAAGTGTATTTACACAAAAATCAGATGTGAGACTTTTCTCGTGCCTCCAAGATTTGTGTGTAAATGATGCGTTTAAATGTTGCTCCGATGCTGGGTCATCAGAGCTTTCTTATCAGCCGTTTTGAACTTGAATTGTAAATTTATCTGGTGAAAACTTGACATTTTTAAGCCCCCCCACTCGTGGCCTCAAACACCCTTAGTGGGTCTAAGACAGGTCAGAGGTTAAAGCGGGGAGTCTTTTCACAATGCTGGCTGTAATCTCTTGCTTCCCAGTCACTCATCCGCCCAACATACAAAGTAATTACTCAGCATCCCCCCTCCCCCTCCATGAGCGGATGCCGGCGTGGCATTGTTCTGGGATTACAGACACGTGCGTAAACCCTTCACCTGCAGGTGCTTTTTCATTTAAATGGAAATGGGGAAGTGGCGATGCATTTATGGCGGGATTTCTCCGCGTCAGGAGTGATGGAGCAGCATTTCATCCGTGGCTGACGGAGGACAGACACAAGCCGGAGTTTGTTTACACAGCTGACAACAAGCTGAGAGACGCCATCATCACATTCTTTTCAGCTCGACTTTGGTCTGTAGGGATTGTCAGGTTTTTGGTCACGATGCATGAAATACAATTTTTTTTAGCTGTAACCATCACTGGCACGGTGATCTGCAGCGTGGGTCCTTATGTTATTGATATTTTTGTTTGTGGTAACCGCAAACAGAGACTAAGAAAAGCGAGAAAAGGTTTGCTTTTCACTGGTTTACATGATGTGACGATACCAAGCCTGACTAGTCTGAGGCGGACCAAACAGTTGGTAACGTGTCTGCTGTGGAGATGTGTCACAAACAGGCAGACGACTGGATCCAAGTGCAGCAGGTTTATTTGGTACAGACAGAACAACAGTTAACAGTCCACAAAGCTAAATCAGGGTCAGGCAGGCAGAGGTCAAGCACAAGCAAGAGAGAACAACCGGGCCAGGGTCAGGGCAGGCGGCAGACGAAGCAGATGAAAGAGGTTGTAAACGCTCAGTGACGCAGGCAGAATAACACAAACAAGACTTTACACTGAGCAGAGCTCTGATTAAATACTGCTGGGAGTGATTACTGATGGGGACCAGCTGTGGGAGTGACAGCAGGGGCTGATGGGAAGTGTGGAGAACCAGGAAGTGCTAGAACTCTGGAGACAGGAGACTGGTTCATGAAAAGATGAGTCATAGGTCTTTCAGTTCCAGGTCTCAATTTTAGGACCAAAAAGCAAAAAAAATCGATGAAGTCACATTAAAACGACATGTAAAAATGAAATGTTATGACTATAAAAGACAATATGAACAGTATTTCACCAGCCTGGAACACTTGCTGTCTGTTGTATGTCTAGGTTGTGTAACTTCAGAGTTTGGGGTAATAAGAGTGAGCAGTTAGTTAGAGAACACAACAAAGAAACAAACTTCTCAGACAGGACATCAGCCTGGTGTTGAAATAGTTTTACATCTAATACATATTTGTCAGCATGAGATCACCACAGAGGCTTCACGGTGGTGGAGTGGTTAGCGCTCTCACCTCAACAGCAGGAAAGCCCTGGTTTGAATCCAGGCTGGGACCTTTCTGTGTGGAGTTTAGATGTTCTCCCTCTGTGTCTGTGGGTCTACTCCAGGCACTCCGGCATCTTCCTACAGTCCACAAATATGATTCATAGATTGATAGATTACTCTTAAGTGTCCTTATGTGAGAGTGATTGTGTACCCTTTAACAGACTGGCGGCCTGTCCAGGATTAACCCAGCTTTTGCCAAACAGTAACCGGGACAGGCTCCGGCAATCCCATGATCCCAAAAGGGATACAGCTGGTTAAGAAGATAGATGGATGGATGTAGATTGATTTTTACAAGATATATCTGGTTTCCGTGGTGACCAAACCCACATTCTGATCTGATGAAGTCTGTAATCCCTCAGTTCAAAAACTGGTCAATTTATTCCAAGAAAGCTTCAAACTTCCAATCAAAGATCCTCCTCTGAGAAATTCCAATGCTCTTCTGTTTACTTTGATAATTGAACTGACTGAAGGTGTGTGTGTGTGCGTGTGTGTGTGTGTGTGTGTGTTTGCGCGTCAGTCAGTGATCTAAGTTTTCAGCAGAACGATCAAGGGCAGAGCGCCATGGTAAACATCATACATTTGAAAGTTTTCCAAAACATTTCCAAAAGGTCAAATGGATGACAGATGCACAAAAAAGAATCCGTCACTCTACATTAATCGTTATGTTTTTACATCGTGGAATAAAAGTGGAAAATCTGATTGATAGCCTAATTTAAAGCATTAAAAATAATAGAATAATGCAACATAAAAAAATTAAAAATCATTGAATTAATCCCATTTCAGATATTGAGCAACACATTGATTAGAAAATAACTAACTGATCTGCTATCAATCTGAGATGAAAAAACCAAACATGCAGCAGTGGTTCAGTAAATTATGATAAAATGCTTTGACAGTTTTAAATTTGACTTTTCTAATGCAAAAACAAATGTTAGATTTTATATGAATCAGATTTTCTAACCAAGGATGTCATATCTAAGACAATCATGCAGGAATTTCCAGTGTGTATTTAGATCAAACCTAATCGCACCAGGGGCCAAAATCCACATTCTATACATTAACATTCTATAATTAAACTTTTAGAACTTCAAAATCATAACTTTTTAACATAATTATGAACTAGATATATTATAGCATTACTTGTGATAATGTAAGTAAGTAAATACATTTTGTTTATAGAGCACCGTTCACAGATAAAATCACAAAGTGCTTTACACAGTAAAACAATGAGAGAAAATAAAACAGATTAAAACAATGAATAAAACATCGTACAGCACAAATGAACTAAAAGCTCTTTTAAAAAGCAGCGTCTTCAGCTGTTTCTTAAAAGCCTCGACAGGGCGTTCCACAGTCTTGGGGCAACCTCTTGAAAAGAGAGGTCACCCTGAGTTTTTGGGACTCTAAGAAGGCTCAAGGCTGAGGACTGAAGCGACATATGGTACAAGTAGCTGGGAAATATAATCAGGGACCTGTCCATTAAGAGCTCTAAAAACCAAACTAAAGGGTAGATTTGCAGGAGGAGCCCAGGGAGCCTAAGTGATGTCTAATGGAGGTGACTTGATGCTCGGGGGCAATAATCAGGGTTTCTGTTTTTCTTTTCATTTAGTTGAAGGTAACTGAGACTTCGCCAGACTTTGATGTATGAGAGGCAAAGGAATATGTCTTCTATCTTATGAAACTCAGACTCACTAAAAGTGCAGTACAGTTGATGGTTATCAGCAAATAAAAGGTAAAACACATTTTTTTTTTTTATGCTTTTTATTTTTCAATTTTCATCATTAAAACACAAATGAACAATAGAACGATACTGGAAATAAGACGTATGCACAAACAAGGTACACAAACAAATAAACAAACACAGAGAAACAAAAAAAAAAAAAAAACAAACAGCTGGAGAGAATAGTGACAAGTGGAAACCAGTTCCATTTAAGGTGATTCAGGGACATCCGAAGTTTTCTAACAGTCCGGTAGTTAACAGTGCAAGCAGAGTTTTTCAAGGCAAGTCAATGAGAGTGTGATCAAAATAAAACAAAATGTTACATAGACATCTGTACATTATACAAATGCTCTCATCATAATGGCAGAAATATTTACATTAACATAGTCAAGGAATGGCCTCCATGTTTTCACAAATGAATCTGTTTTGGAGTGTGAGAGACAGGTCAAATAGTCCAGTGGGATATATTCCATTATTGTCCTCTGCCATCCTGAAATTGAAGGGGTTTTGTCTGAAATCCAGTTCTGAAGTATATTTTTCCTTGCACAGAATGTAAGAATATTATAAAGCTTTTATGATAGATGTTAGAAATCCTGCAGCTAGAAAGACCTAGAATGAGGGAGACCGGGTCAAACTCGAGGTCTGTTTTCAAGATTTTGCACATTTCAAGCAAAACATTCCTCCAGTATTTCTGTATCTTAAAACATGACCAAAAATAATGCGTAAGGTCACCAATTTCTGTTTTACACTTAAGGCAGAATGGGGAGACATCCGCTCTGAATTTGGAGAGGCGGTCCGGGGCAATATGTGCACGGTGTAGAATCAGAAGTTGTGTAGCCCTTGTCCGGTTACACACTGTTATTTTTAAAACACATTTTTAAAACTACTAATAATTTTACCAATAGGGTTGATATACATAAGAAATAGGATAGGCCCAAGAACTGAACCCTGAGGGACACCATGCAACAAGTGGGCGCCTTCAGATACTAAACCATTAGCATACATGACAGTTGTTCTGTTGGAAAGGTAAGAAGAGAACCATGAAAGTACAGTTCTAGATATTCCAAAAAGAGTTTTAACGTCTTATGGTCGACTGTGTCAAAGGCTGAGGACAGATCTAACAAAACCAAAACTGTGTATTGACGCGAGTCTGCGGCCATCAGAGTGTCATTAGTGTCACAGTCAGACGTCAGCACTCATCTCCAACCACCAGAGGGAGCCCTCGCCAGAGTTCTGACTCCTCATGCTCCTCACTACAACTCCCATCAGCCACTGCCAAGGACTCCTTCCTGCTCAGCTGTTCATCATCATAATCATGGTCACACAGCATATAAACCCACTCCAGCCTCTTCTCCAGTGCGAAGTCTTGTTTTACTTACACTCTGAGCAGTTTTCTCCTTCACCTGTTTTGCTGTGCCTTGACCCTTGCCTGGACTCTGACTACGCTCATGTCTTGCCCTCGCTCATTAAAACATTTGCACATGGATCCAAACGTCTCAGCCGCTTCATCACAGTTAGACTTTCAAGAGAACAGTCTCGGTAGAGTGTAGTTTTGAAAACCCAGACGGAAATTGATCTAAAATACCATATGTATTCACAAAAAGTGTCAACTGACCTGCAACCACTTTCTCCATAATCTTTGCTAAAATGGCAATTTTAATATTGGCCAATAACTGCTTGGCTCCAGTGGATCCAAATTTGGCTTCTTTAAAATTGGACTTATTGCTTCCTGTTTGAGAGAGTTAGCCACTGCACCAGTTGACAATGAAATATTTATCAGTTTGACAACCTGTGGACCGAGTACATCAAATACCTCAAAAAAAGGGATGTGGGTACAATATCAAGAGGGGAGGATTTTTAGAAGGACTTTAACGTCTTCCAGAGTCACAGGTAAAAAACAGGACCAAGTTCATAAAGAAGAAGAGAAAGAAGGAACACTAAGAGTACTACCTGAATGTAGTGTTATAATGGCCCTGATGTCTGTTCCAAAAAGAAGCTCAAAAATGTGTTTCAGTCACTTTCTGCATTAACAGGCACTTGGAGAACTGAAGGTGATACAATAGTATGGATAGTTTCAAATAAGATTTGGGGATTTTTCTTGTTTGTTTTCACCAGATTGGAAAAATAACACTAAAGCTAATATCTCAAATCACTGAAGCTAATAGCTGAAATCACTGAAGCTAATAGCTGAAATTACTGAAGCTAATAGCTGAATAACTGAAGCTAATAGCTGAAAACACTGAAGCTAATATCTGAAATTACTGAAGCTAATAGCTGAATCACTAAAGCTAACATCTGAAAACACTGAAGCTAATAGCTGAAATCACTGAAGCTAATAGCTGAAATTACTATAGCCAATATCTGAAAACACTGAAGCTGATAGCTGAAAACACTGAAGCTAATAGCTGAAATTACTGAAGCTAATGGCTGAAATTACTGAAGCTAATGGCTGAAAACACTGAAGCTAATAGCTGAAAACACTGAAGCTAATAGCTGAAAACACTGAGGCTAATAGCTGCAATCACTGAAGCTAATAGTTGCAATCACTGAAGCTAATTGCTGAAATCACTGAAGCTAATAGCTGAAATCACTCAAGCTGATAGCTGAAAACACTGAAGCTAATAGCTGAAATCACTGAAGCTGATAGCTGAAATTACTATAGCCAATATCTGAAAACACTAAAGCTAATAGCTGAAATCACTGAAGCTGATAGCCAGCTAAAATATTAGCTAAATGCCAAATTAGTCCAAAAAAAAACTATCCAAAATAGCTAGCATGTGAAAAAATAGCTAAAGTTCAAAATAGCTTAAAAAACTGAAAAAAAGCCTAAATAAGCTAACACAGCTATAGTGTGTAAATATTAGCCTGACTCTAAAACAGCCTAAAAAACTTTTTAAAAAGCCAAAATTAGCCAAAACAGCTTGCATGTAGCTGAAACATTAGCTTAACTCCAACATAGCCTAAATTTAGAAAAAAAGCCTAAATTAGCCAAAAAGCTAGCAAAATGCTAATTTTAGATGATCTATTCCACATTGTTACAAACAAAACTTAACTAAGAGTTCTGAATTAAGACGTTTGCATCATAACTCTTCATTTCCGCGTCTGATTTTAACCTTTTCCAGCACCTCTTTACATTAATAACCCCCTTAAAAGTCTTAAAAGTAGTTAATTTAGTAATCTTATTTTAAAGCAATACCTTATTTTTATCTTGGAAAAATCTCCACAATAACAGAGGCTTTAGATATAACCGACAAACAGATGACAAACTAAAAAGACTTTGATAGGTGCCACTATACTGTCTGCAGACAGAATGTAGGTCAGCTCTTATTTCTGTTCCCTCACCCGCATTCGTCAGGTGTCTTCCCCCATGTTAACTCAACACACAATGTGCGAGGACACACAAGCACACTCGAAAAAGCACACAAACACGCTCTGAAGGACATGCACATTCAAAAGGACACGAATACACAGTATGAAGGACACACAGACACACTTGGAAGTCCCTACACAGACACTCTGAAGGACACACTCTGCATGTGCTCCTGCAGAGCGCTTTGATGAGGAGGGAAGGTAGCTGCTGTGTTGTAGCGTCCGTCCAACCATCTTCTAAAACTGTTCGAACCCTTTCAGGTCACAGGGTCATCCCATCTGCTGTCAAATTTCTCCTGTCCATCACAACAGTCTCCAACTTTTTTTAGGCCACTGAACAATATAATGTCAGACAACATTCAGTTTCAACATTAAAAGTCGCAGAGCGATCTGTACAAAGGGTGAGGTTTTATTTTACTCTTCATGTTTCCGCAAAATCTATTTTCCAAATTAAGATGTAGTTTAAAAGAAATGTCTATAGATATTTTACTGAGGATAAAGATTCAATTAAAAAAAAAGTTGTTGGTTTGTAGAAGTGGATTCTGATTTGTGAAAAATGTAATAAAGACAACATAACAGTCCCCACAGAATTCCATTGTAACATAAAGAAAGTACATTTGCTCAGATTATCTTTCATGGCAAAGCGATTAATCCTTTTACCTGGACCCATGAAAATATGATAAAAATGTTCTCCTAAAGTGGAGGATAACAACAGGACGCCGACTTTGACCTTGTCTGACTCTTAAATTATGACGGATAAACACTAGGAAATAAAATACACTGTCATAAATCTGGTATTTCTTACAAATAATAATAATAATTTCAAACAGTAAAAATAACAGTACATGCAACTTTATTAGCAGCCTTCTTAACACAGACAGACAGTCGCTGTGCAGATGTAGGCTTGTGGAACAATTTAAATCTGTATTTAATTTTGAATTCGAAGGCTCATCTTCGGTTTCCTCACGGACTCCGCTCTCCTGAAAGAAAGTTTCCAAAACCTTTTTGTTTTTATTAACCTTGTTAGCTTTGGGCTTCTCATTTAGCAGTCAGAGCAGCTGGTTTAAGAAAGTGTATGGATTAATTGATCTAAATCGATCTTAGCTAAATAGATCAAGAATTGATCTATAAAAGTAGAGATCGATCTAACACAAATGTGTCAAAGTCAGGGCCCAGGGGCCGGATCCGGCCCTCCAGGTAATTATATCCGGCCCTCCAGATCATTTTATTTTGTTGTTATTAACAGCCCGATGTTATCCTTTGTTATTTCTAAATAACAAAAGCAAAATATATTTTTATAGAGAGTAAAATATTGAAAGTTATTTATGATTTAAATTGATTCATTCTGGAATAATATTCCTGCCTTTTTGTTATTCATAATTATGCTAAAAAGTTACGACTTTAAAGTTTTGAAGATAGGCACTTTGCTAGCTTTTTGGACTAGTTTGGCATTTACTAGATTTTTTAGGTTATTGTGGAGTTCAGCTAATTTTACAGCTACACGCTAGCTATTTTGGCTAATTAAGGCCTTTTTCATTTTTTTAGGCTATTTTGAAGTTTAGTTTTTTTCAGCTACATGCTAGCTGTTTTGGCTAACCTACGTTTTTTTTGTGGCTAATTTTGTATTTATCTTATATTTTATCTGGCTATCAGCTTCAGCGTTTTTAACTCTCAATTTCAGCATCTTCAGCTATCATCACTAGCATCACCAGCTTACAGCATTCACACTAGCATTTTTGCAAGTAATGCTATATATTTAGTTTATAATTACGTTTAAAAGATGTGGTTTTTAAAAATGTAGTTTTAGTTTGTTAAATAAATGTTTCTCCTGTTCGTCCCACGACCTAAGATGTGATGAATGCGCGATTGAGTTTGACACTCCTGATCTAACACATAAAGCTAAATTCCGCTAGCTTAATGCTAACGTTTAATGGGATTTCCTATGGGACGGCTAATGGTAACGCTCTACTGAATGGATTGAATGAATTGAAAAGAATCCAAATCCAATCGACAAATCCAATACCCAGCCCTAGTAACCACTACACCACCCTGGTGCCATAGTAACGTATACAGTGTATTATTTTTCTTTTTTTTGTTGCAATGATGACCAGAGCGCAGCTGCTGGTTTATCCCCTTATGTCCCCTCTTTTACCTAAAATAATGTTGAAAGAGATACAAATGCAAAAAATTATCAAGGACGGAAAACGAGTTAGGCCATTGAGAAAGACCAAAAAATAAATAAATTACAAATTATAACTGTAAAATTGTAATTTTTACTTTAGTCTAGAAATTCAGACTTAAATTGAGAATTCTGAGATTAAAGTCATAATTTTTCATTGTCCTTTTTTTCTGTCTGTATTGCCCTAATCGTGACCAAGAAACAAAGCAAAACATTTAAAAACTTTCAGTAAAAACACACAACCAAAAAGACACAAAGAAAACTGGAAAAAAACAAACAAGAACTAAGATGAGACACAACAAATTTAAGGAGACAGTAAGAATTTGTTTCTGCAGTTCATGAAAGAAAGAAAACCTGCAGAAGAGCTGAGATTTCTGCAGATTATTAGACCCTATTTCAGCTCCAGACTGTTGTTTGTGCGTCCTTCACAGTTCCTCTCGGCTATCTCTGGAAACGCCTTTTGAACTGTAAGTTGAAGCGCTGACCAAAACTGAGCCGCTGGAGTCACAGTGGTCGCCACAGTGGTGGTGCACATGGCAACCGTTGCTACGGACAGCGATTTGTGTCGTCACTACAGAGCTAAGAGACGTTCTAAAGATAAACCAGGAGCACGAGCAGCTACTGGAATGGTGAAGGACACCACTCAGGCCTGCAACAAGCGAACACCTGACAGAGACGTCAGACCTTTACCCCCAAAAGGACAACAAGGACGAGTGAACATAAACCACTCTATAAGCTGCAACATGTTATGAGGCAAAACCCTCTTTTATTTAATTTATAATTGCAGCTCTTTCTCTATGGAGCAAGAAAACTGTCAAAATGAAACACATTATTTTAGACACTTAAAAAAAAGAAGTGAAAAATATGAAGACAACAATTAGCTGATCAGTAATTAATTCATCTATTTTTAATCAAAGCCTCATTTTCGTTTAAATTTGTGACATTGTGTTGCCGTAAAAGATCAAAATACAACAAAAAAGTGTCAGACTTCAAACCTTTTACATCACCTGGGGAAATTATTTTCAATCTCAAACAATTAAGAAAAAAACCCAAGAACAAACATCCAGCTCACCGTGCTCTAACCCACTCCACACATCTATTAGATATCTAAATCCTGCTTATTTCAAAACTTACAGCTTTAGATATACGTCATGCGTCTGATAGACAGCAGAAGACTTCCCCACAGCTAATATCATTGCGGTCCCATCATACCTTTCACATTGTAAACATGGTATTTGGATAGTTTCTTCCTACTGAACACATTAAGAACAGACATCAAAGGTTCATTGATATGTATGTTCTATGAATTGACATTTATCCTGACAGGAAAATAGAATTTTTTATGATCCTACGACAAAGCATTGGGGTCAGTCACCCTAAAAAAAGTAATATTACGAGATTTAAAGTTTAATTTATGTTTTTTTTAATGAATTACTATAAATCTTGTTAATCTACAAGTTTATTTCTTGTCAATTTTATGAGATTTAAAGCACAGGTGTGGAAGTGAACACCATTGGAAAAAAAACATATATTTGGTAAAAGGGAGAAGATATTACTAAACTAAAAACATCCCACAAAAATACAACAATCAGTAGGTCAGTAACAAAACCGCTCACTAAAAGTGGGACTAAAACCAAAGGGGCAGTACTATGACCAAACGGGCTCAGCGGGGGATCAGACTAGAGCTGACTCGGCTCCCGCTCATAAAGTAAATGAGAATCACATAAACGGAAACTGTGAATCTCCTTTTTAGCTCCATCACTCATAGTTCAGCTTCAGGAGTCCTCAAACTGCTCTCTCTTCTGGCCTGGAATCTGACTGGAAACATCGATGGTCACGTATCAGAGAAAACGGGTATCCAGTATTTATATCAGTGAGGGTCTCCTGCTTCTGTCTGACTGACTAAAACTGTTCAGTCACCAGGTTGAACTCCATCCCATCAGACTTTTCTGTTTCAAATTCTGTATCAAACATACGTTTCAAACGGATGAGAAAAGTCCGGCTCCATCCGCTCTTTTAGCGTTGTGTTCTGTCTTTGTATGCTAAATGGGGAAAGTGGGCCACATAGAGCATCTTTGTAATGAGCGTTTAGTAATGTGACCGTCGCTCAGAGCTCCGCTCTCTGTGTTGTTTACAACAGACCATCACAGGAGAGACGGTCTCCATGGAAGGAGTGAGTCCACAGGGACCGTCTTTAGAGCAAATATCCTAAATTAACCTCTGCTGACGTCGGACTGCTGCTCTCTCTCATCCTTTTGTCTCCTCACCTCCATCCCCTTGTGATGAGAGACATATTTCTTGCATTTGGGTTTCTCTCCACGCCCCCAGCATCTATTCTCCCCTCCGTCTGCGTGCTCCTCTTATTCTGTCCTGTTCCCATGGAAACTGCTGGTCTTTCCGGTAAGGTGAGGAGAATTTGTGAGTTGTGATGTAATGAAGCCTTCAGTCTCTGTTTATGGTCATGCTGGCGGTCCGGCTCCGTCCTCGTCGGCTGTGAGCCAAACAAAGGTTCGGATGCGTCTGCTTCAGCGGCTCACCGGCTTCTGATCCCGAGCTGCACCTTCAGGGAGTCCTAGCTGCTGAGACAAAACAATTAACACCCCCCATTTAAAAAAAAACAAAAAGAAAAACCAAACCGGATTGGAGGTTTGAATGTGTGGGGGTGACACCTTTCAGAATCTTCAGGAAGTTCTCCTGAATTGATCCTACAGCTCCTTCATCATTCTAAAAGTACCTCAGGGATCAGTCCTGGGTCTTACTATAATCCACCCTTTTCAACATATGCTCATGAAATTCAATATTTTTGCTTAAAAACTGTAATTGATTCACGAGTTACTTTCTATATTGCAGGTTTTTCAGGTTATAAATGAACCAATCAGATAACAGTATGTGGTCTGACATTGAACGTTCAAAGCGTTGGACTGACAGGTTCTCCAGAGCCCGCTGTCAGTGGTAGGGGTTGCCCTTCCAACAAGATGTCTTCTGATTGGTGGGAGTGGTTGCCATAGAAATGATGACTCAGACTTGTTCCCAATCACTTGTAAACATGACTCCAGAAGAGGCGGAGCTTCTGGTGAATGTCACCGCACGTCATGAGATACTTTTAGGCAGCTGTTCTGGAATTATGGAGTTATTCTTTTAAATTGTGCTTTTTTATTCTTCCATAGTTTTTATTCTATTTTTCATATTTAGTTCAGTATTATTTCATTATTATCATTTGGAATATTATTGATAGAAATGTTCATTTAATTTTACTTAATTTATTTTACCACAATAACAATATTCTGTTAAATATTCTTGTATTTTGTTATTATTTTTAAATGTGGTTCTTTTCTATTGAACTCTATGTTTACTCTGCAAGGATTTTTCAGGCTACATCTGCTGGATCTGGGGGGTTTCTGCTTCAGTGCTCGCCATTATCGGGCTGGGTGGGGGTCCTGGTGTGACCACGAAGGTGTGAAGGGATCACTAATGCCTCGTTCCCACTGAGGGGTCCGGTATGGTTCGGTCCGGTCCGGTCCGCTATGTTGAGCATTTCCATTGTAAAACTGACCCCTTAAACGGTTCCGACCCTGAACCTCTTGAGGGTTCTGATCGGTTGTGGGTCGGTTGGGGCGGAGCCTGCTGATTGGCTGAATGTTCCCATTCTCTCTCACGTCATCGTGTTCATGGAAGTTTTTAGTTCAGTAGTTGTTGCAGTGCAGAGATGTTATCATTGGCTTGGTTTTATTATATTTATAAACTTCATAATATGATGGACTTTGTTTTGCAGATGGCATAAAAACAATATAAAGGAAGTTTGAATTTGAATTAAAAAGGTTTAATCCAGATAGAGGAAGGATTTTCCTTCAGCCGAATCAGTGATAATTATTGCTGTCACAGGTTCAGGAAAGCTGAACAGAGAAAAATATCTTCTCTGCTCAGATGACCACACACACACTGATCTCTGACCCTTTTTTAATTTAAAAAAATAAATTCTCAGTAGTGTTTTAAATATGAATTATTATGATTGTGAAGTTTTTTTAGGCCCGACTACAAGCGGCTGAAATGAGTTTTCTCCGGAGGGTGGCTGGGCGCTCCCTTGGAGAAAGGGTGAGGAGCTCAGTCACCCGGAGAGAACTCGGAGTAGAGCCGCTTCTCCATCAGATTAAGAGGAGCCAGTTGATGTGGCTTGGGCATCTGGTTCGGATGCCTCCTGGACGCCTCCCTGGAGAGGTGTTCCGGGCATGTCCCACTGGGCGGAGGCCCCGGGGAAGACCCAGGACACGCTGGAGAGACTGTTTCTCGGCTGGCCTCGGAACGTCTCGGGGTCCCCCCAGAGGAGCTGGAGGAAGTGGCCGGGGAGAGGGAAGTCTGTGTACCTTTGCTTAGACTGCTGCCCCCCCGACCCGATCCCGGATGAAGCGGAAGAAGATGGATGGAAGCTTTTTTAAACCAAAATCCCACAACCTAAATGTCCTAAAAAGCCATTTTTCATGTTGATCTGAAGCCTCTGTTTCTAAAATCTCCATTGAGGGGGCGTGGCTTTCGGAGCAGAGCTGAGTAGCCCCGCCCCGATCATTCATTCAAACAGAGTCTGTCCAAGACAGTTTGATTGACAGATTTAAAAAGAGAAACACTCGGAAATGCAAAAGAAAAATGATTTCTTATTACATTTGTTCTCTTTTGTAAGAAAAATGCCACAAAAACATGTTAAAAACATAAACAACCAGGATTTTCATCAGAGGGAGACTTTTAGGTGATCCATACTTGCAAAAAAGAGCTGAACATGTTTAAAATTATGTTTCAAAACATTCAATTAAACCTTCAGTCTGTGGTTTTTACAATTTAGTCTAAACCTACAAGGTGAGATTTATGATGAATAATTGATCAAAGTGAATAAGTTTATTGAATCATGTCAGTGCACTACTAAGCAATATCTTCATTGTGTTCTGTAAAACTACAGGAGCTGATGACGCTAGCAATTGTTGCTAAGAACTTATCTAACAACCAGATCCAAGGACAATAACAAATGTAGAGTTTTAAGCATAAAGCTGAAACATCAGAAAGGAAATGGAAAGTTATCGTCAAAGAAAGTGCAGAAGATATTCGTAGTAATAGACAGCTGAAGCATTAGAGAGAAATAGTTGCTTAGTTGACATTGAAGTCAAATATTAAGGCAGGGGCCGCAAAATATTGACTTGGCGGGGCCGTAAATGGCCCGCGGGTCGCCAGTTTGAGACCCCTCTGTCTCCTTGTGTTGAATATTGTTAGTTTTTATTACTCCGTACAACATCTTTGTTGGAAAAAAATATCAGAACTCTCTTTTGTTTTTTTAGGGTTAAATCATTCATTGAACAGTTTTCAGGAAGCTTGAAACTTAGAATAGCTTATAAAATCGACCAATCACAAGACTGATTAGGATTGTAACGAGACTGACATGATCAATTAGCAAAAGTTCTGTAATTTGTTAGATTTCAAATTATTTGATAAATTGTTCTCTTTTTCCAGTGAACTTTCTGCGTCCTGTCTGAATCACTGTCAAAAACCGTTAGAGTGAGATAAACAGTGGAAAGCAGAGAGCAAAGAGGTGAGAACGGAGCATTCCATCGTGTTTATGCTCTCATTAATCTGCTCTGACGCTACAGACATTCTGCAAAGCAGGTTTTCACCGGGACACTTCATCTCTAGTGCAACTCTTGGGCCGTTTTGACAGAAACGTTCTGCCGTGCTGAAGGAAAAACCTGCTGTGGTGTGTCATCCTGCTTCCTTCTTCTTTCTGGAAACGTGTCTGTCAAACTGTAAAAAACCTGAGTTCACTCCAATGGAATGAAGTCGGAGACGATCATATCTGATAGTGTCTACATGTCATGATACACGTTCAATTCAAGCTGGCTGTAGATGAGGCTTTACCGGACGGACAGCGGCGTTTCACGTCCGTCCTCGTGGCTGGTTGACAACAGGACGGCTGTTGCTCTCAGACTTTCCATCTTTGGTCTTAACGGCGTCTTCTCTGCGCTCCGCTGTGATCTGTTTGCCTGACACCGCCTGCCTGGAGCATCTCGGTGTCTTAAATCTCTGCCTTCAGTCACAGAGCTGAACTCCCAGAGTGGCTTTGTTGTGCTTCTGCAGCAGAATCTCTGCCTTCAGCTGCCGGAGCTAAACCGGAGAGCGAGCGTCTGCGGCTGAGTCGGCCACAGCGGGAAGAAACCTCACATCCTGAAGAAGATCAGAGCTTTGTCCCTGGAAGATCAGCTCTCTGATGAGCATCTTTGTGCTCAAATGAAGAAAAATCACCCTTTACCCTCTTACTTACTTACTACCCTTCACACCTTGAGAAGCTTTGGGGAGCTACAAAATCTTCACATTCCTGAAGGTCAAAGTCTTGAAAGCCAAGATGTAGATGGTTCAGTGTGGGTCTAAATTCTTTCCGCTCAGCTTCTACTGTTGGGCCATCCTCTTTTTTGTTTTCCATCTGATGTCCAGTGCAGGGCTGTCTTTATAATCCTGTTTTCTCCACTCCTCAATACAAGTCCAATCCATGGAGCGTCTTTTGAAGACACGTCTTCTTGATTGCAACGGGACGATTGAATTTCATTGGAGATCTTGAGGGACTCTTACCTTCAGAAAACCAACATTTTCTTCTAATAGTTTTTTTTTTTTTGTAAAGTAAATGAAACATTTCTAAAGGAAACTACTTCAGGATTTGGTGTGCGCCGCCATCTTGGGCTGAAAGCTGTTAAGCCACGTTCACACCGCCGACATGACACATGTAAACGCAAGTTTCAGGCCTCTGTCTTCAAAACTCTCACGTTCACGTGTCTCCATGCAAAGTTTCTTAGACTGTTTTGGTGTTCTACATACGAAACATGCAGCAAATTATACATGTTTGATGGTTAAACCGGGTTAAACTTTGACCAATCCGGGGCTCAGATTTGGTTGTAAAGATGGCGTCTTTTTCAATTCACGTAAGTGTGAATTTAAGATAAGTCATGGAGGAGAAATTCATAATTATGGTTTGTTTCCAAGTCTTTCATAAATCGGAATAGAGCTGTGAAAGAAAGCGAGGTTTACTGGATTTTCAGCGCTTGATGTTTCGTACCAAACTTCTTCCAACTGTAGGTGGTGGACATGCGTGCACTCTTGAACCCATGCCACAGTGTTAACGTAGCTTCAGTGTAGGTGTGGGAGTTTGGAACGTTTATCTTTTCTTACATGACAAAACCAAATGAAAACAGATATGTGTCTGATAGATGTCGAGACGTTCCTCCCTGGAGTTCTATGTGACTCGAAGAAGAAGAGGAAGAAATCAGAAGTCAAATGTATCATTTATTTAGGGCACGTGTCAAAGTAAATATATGAAAAGCTTTTATGAAACTTTCATGAAAACTTAATCCTACATAAACCAGCTGTCAGACAAATAAATACAATAACAGAATAAGTGAAAGAGCAGGAGAACATTACAAAACAATAAAGGAAAAGTGATAAAGTCCTAATAGACATCTAGTCTTTGGCTTTCTTTCTGTTTGGGTATCTGGAGTTTTTGAGGCAAACTTTACCTGTAGTTTCCATCACGTCCACCATTTACCTCATGACAGAGAGGTAACAGTACCGCATCACAAAATAACAGAAAGAGAGTGGCTAAAAACCGTTGATTTCTTCCAAAAACCTTTTCTGTTCCAGGTGGATTTATGTAGAGTTTTATAATTCTGGTAGGAGAGAAAAGTTTTGAACAACAAACAATGGACACAATCCCAAACTGATGGAGCACGCCAGACTTAAGCCCCCCCCCAAATAAATAAAAAATAGAACCAACATGGAGACTTGAGTCTCATGAAGGCGGAGATCAGGTTGAGCTGAACGTCTTTAGATTATACTATGACTGTTTTTGCATGTTTGATCGGGTCTTGGTAGTGGTGCAGAAAAATGGAAAAAAAATCAGGAGAATTTAGATTTTTGTTCAAGAGCTTTTAGTGACAAAAAGACTGCAAGAAATTTCACTTGTGTTTGGTCGTCTTAGCTGTCCACCAATGTTCTGATGTTCAGGTCTGATGCTGGATGGCACACATGTCCTCGGAGGGTCAGGAGTCTCAAGCTTGATGAGTGTTTTCATGACTTTGTGTTTCTCTGTTCAAGGAGAATCAGAGTTAAAGCACAGAACCATCAGGTTGACCAAATCTAAAGGATGACTGTGGAGTCATAAAACTCCTCGTGTTACAGTAAGGGGTTGAGGAAAACCCAGATGATCCAAGGCCCAAGGAGATCCAAATTAGAAAAGTAGAACAACAATTTATTAATACCAAATATTGCACAAAAACTAGCCCGTCTCCAGTGCCGGCACTTGCAGGAAGCAGATGAGGAAGCAAGCAAAACCCACAGACACCTCTTTAAACACTGAATCAATTAGCTAAAGTGCAGGCAGCTGTGGCAGCTCCAGCAGAGAACCGCAGGAAGGGGCGGGGTCTCCAGGGAGCCACGGCCAACCTGCACAGAAAGGAACCAACCAACATTAAAGCGTGTGGCCTATAATTCTGATTTAGACTCTGGATCAAATCCAAATGTTAGCACAGCATTTAAATATGCTAAAGAGTGAGCTTCAGAGATCACAGTTGACTTGTTAGCACCGTTTTTACAGACAGAATCCTAGAGGAGGTAATCCTGAGAGCATTCTTTCAGACTCTACCTGCTGATTCAGGTAACTGCTTTAAAGAAGCTCAGGAGACAGCATGGTGCAGGTGACTGCTGCTGACACAGATGAACATTGATGCACGCTAGTCAAAGACTCGTTGGAAAATTCTGTTGCTCTCGATTTTGGAATTGCAGATTCAGACTGTTGGACTGAACAGTGAGTGGGGAAGGAATTCGGACCAGAATGAAATAACTTCTAATCTCCCTCTTGTATTAGGAATGTAGTTTTTGCTGTAGTTTGCTCCGTCATCACATCTTCCAATCCCTCTAAATAGGTTCAAGTTAAACGGCGCGATGTGCACGAGAGTGTACTAATAAAATTCCAATCAAACTACATTGGAGCCGTGGGGTGTCCAGATCTCGGTGGTTCGGCTCCGGTCCCGGCTCTCGAGAAATGGACCTCTCCAAGACTCCATCAGTGGGTGTGCCTGGTCAGGCCTTGTTAACATCATTCCTCTGGGACCCTCGTTCCTCTTGGGTGTCCCTCTGCTGGGCAGGGGTGGGCGGCCCCTTCCTGGCTCGCCCCTGCTGGAGCATGGAGGTGGGTCACCCTGGGGGAGCTCTGGCTCGTGCCTGGGTTGGGGCGGGGGGATGCTCGGCGCTACTCTGTGGTGATGGGCTTTTCCTCTGGGGTTGGGGGGCTCTCCGGGGGTGGGGCCTTGAGTTGGCCCCCTGGCGTGGTGGGGGGATTGCTTTTGTGGCTGGGCTGGGGTCCGCGCTCTCTGTGCTCCCGTGCCTTCCGGCTGTCGGGTGTGGGGGGGCCCCTGCGGCGGTCCCGTGTGCCCTGGTCTGGGTGTCTGGCAGGATTTCGTGGCGGACGAATTCTCTCCATGGCTCCATGGCGGGTGTTGGGGGGCCCGTGCTGCTGCTGCCGCCCCGGTGGGGGGCCTGGGCGTGGGGGTGGCCGGGCTCTCTCCACTTCTATACATTCCATCAACATTCACATCGGCAAAACATAAACACTCACCTGAGTACAGGTGTCAGCCCACCTCACACTAACAGAATGTGTGATGGAATGAAAGACTTTATTTGTGTCAGCTTCTATGATTGTGTGTGAGCTGTAGTGGTATTGTGTACATTTTTGACAACTTTAAAGGTAAAGATTATTCTAGCCAACAGGTATGTGTGTAACTGAGTGTGTGCGTAGACAGGCCCCGCCCATTCCAGACTGCTACTTAGACCTGTTTGTTTTAGGATGTTACTACCCTCTGTTATCATCTTCCTTTTTTCTCTAAACCCCCCTCTTTAACACCCCCTCCCCCTTGTTTCCGTCCGCTCCAACAAAAAAAGTAAAACGATACAACATAATCAATAGAAATAAAGTTTAGTATAAAATACAACAGGGGTTTATACTTAATAAATCCCTGTTGGGACATTAAAATCTGTCCAACACAAGAGGCTCTCAGCCCGTATCTGCTTGATCAGCTGTTGGACAGGACAAGTTAAAAAATAAATAAATAAATAAAATTCTAATCATGGACAATGTCTTCCATTGTGTCTCACTTCGCAGTAATTGGGCCGATTCCCCTCTGGTTGACCCGAGTGATTATAAACCGGGCCTTAGTATCACCTCTGGTGACACTAGGACTGCCACGATTGGTCGACTAATCGACCATTACAATAGTCGGAAGCTAATTTAGTAGTTGATTGGTCGTTACTTCATATTATATGGAGTCAGAATGTAGTAATGTTGGAAGTTATAATAGCATTATGTTAGCTTTATTAATATTTTGGCATTTATTAAGATTTTAACTATTATTTTAGCTATTTTGGCTAATTTAGGAAGTTTTTAGGCTAATTGATAGTTTAGCTAATATCTTTAGCTACATGCAAGCTATTTTGGCTAATTTAGGATTTTTTAAATGTTTTTAAGGCTAATTTAGAGTTAGCTAATGTTTTAGCTAGCTATCAGCCTCAGTGTTTGCAGCAATCAATTTCAGCATCTTCAGCTGACAAATTAAACTTCCAGAATTCACACTAGCATCATCGCAGGTAATGCTAGCTAGTTTTTTTGTTATTTTAAAGCTAAGGTCGGTTAAGATGTTTTCTTCAAATCCAGTTTGAGCATGACCCGATTAGTTGACTAATCGGAAAAAATAATTGGTGATTAGTCGATTATTAAGATAATCGTTTGTGGCAGCTCTAACTGATACTGTATTTGATCTATTAAGACTTTCGTGTTTTGTCCATCTTGTTCTATTATCCATGAATGTTTCATTCCTCGTTTAAAGTATCCTGTTATTTTATAGTTTTTGTGCACCAACCTTGCCTGTCAAGATAGGGACCCTAAACCAAATGTGTTGGTATCGCTTTTGTCTTCTGCCACGCGTCTTTACTAGAAACAGTCCTACTGGAATCCTTGCAGGACAGTTTTCTGCCTCTCCTTCCTCAGCATCTCCTCCCCTCTTGACCCTGAGAGTTTGTCTCTCCTGGTCTGTGCAGACACGACCGATTTTCATCCTTTCACCCTTCAGTCTGCACATCCCTCTGCTTCATCTCACGTTGCATCATCCAGCTTGATGAATCATCTCTGCCCCCAGACTGTTGGAATCTGCATTTTGCTGCAGCCTTCTCCCCATTTCCCTTTGGTCTGCTTGTGTCGAACATGCAGCCTGTTGCGAGCCACACCAGGAGTCAGATTTACAAACGTTTACAAATCTGTTCACACCTCACTCTGGCTGGCATTTTGCTCCAAATAGGCTTAAATAAGAAGCAAAACCCAAATATGACTTCCTAACAGCTCATCTCCAAGCGTGGCTGCAGTCAACGGTAGTTGGTCACGATTAAAAAAAGAGAAGAATAAACAGGAAATGATGAAAAAAACAGAAACAGTGTTCCCTCACTTTATTGTGTTTCACCTTTTGCAATCTTGCTGTATCACTTGTTTTTTTCAGATTATTTTTTTCCCCAATGTATTCTGCATTCTGATTGGCTGTTGACCTCTTCAGTCAATCCCCTCTGTGCCATGTCTCCTGATTGCCTGATTGTCAAATCTACATAAATCTTCGATCTCCATCACATCTTAATATCAGGACTTATTTTTCTCTGAACGTTTGAACTTTGAGAGTTCAATCCAGAGAGAAAAGCGTGAAAAGGTTCATGTCTGTCTGAGAAAAGCGTTTAAATTGTGTAACATGAACACGGCCTTAAAACATCTGTAATCCCACGTAGCAGATTTCACCCAGTGAGTTATTCATGTAATGAGTATTCAGAAAATATTCACCAAAAAAGTCCAGAAATTCTAAACATTTAAACTTTGAACATTCTAAAATTCATAATTTGACCTTCCAACACCCAAAATGCATCATTCATTTTTCAGACTTTTCAAAATGTGTTATTGAAATTGTTATTTAGAAATTCTTAGCTTCAGTGTTTTAAAGGGTAACCAAACTTCCAAACAATCTACTTTTTTTGTCTGTTGACCTCTATAAATGGGGCTTTAAGAGTGCTGTCTGTTGGTTTTGGCCAAATTTTGATGAATTAAAATAAACTTGTTTTGGTCAAAAACCATCTAAACCGCTCCCTACAGGTTGAAACGAGGTTTGTGATTGGTCTACTGGTGTAAGTCTCAGAAGTTTGACGTCATCGAGCTCTGAGCTCCTGTAGAAAAGCCCCGCCCATCTTTGACTGAAGTACTCCACCTTCTAGTGTTACATCTACATGAAGCTAACCTGACTGTCAATCATAGATCCAAGCCACACTTCCGCCACTCAATCCGGACCCATTAGCCCCGCCCCCTTTTCGGCATCTTTAAAATCTGGGATGGTAATGGAATCAGCCTCAAACTGCCCCGTTTGGTGACCCTTTAACTTCTGACGGCTCGAGCTCAATCGATTTTAACTTTAACAACCTGAGCTGCATCCTTTAAACCTCTTTTAAATGCTAGATAAGCTGTAACGTTGACATAGATGCAGCTTTTTTATGAAATCTGGAGCCACACTGAGGATAGTCTCTTCCCACTGAAGGTCTTCAGGGTCTTTGGGGTATTTTTAGATGTATTGAAGTAATTGAGTAGTTCCATCAGGGTCTCAGGCTGCCAGGGCTTCATAAAATATGCAGCGGCCTGAGTCTGAGCTCCAGGTCTGTTATGCTCAACGCTCTGACAGATGTTTGTTTCTGCTCGTCCGTTTATCGCTCGATCTCTTTCTCTGCTGTTAAGAGCTAAGCATGTGTCGTGTTTACTGTTTCCAGCATGTCTTTAGAAACAAAGGATTCACTTTTCTGACATGCACTTCAATAGGCAACATGCAAACCGAGGCCTTCAGGCTCTGAGATGCAGCTCTGTCATTTCTGTGACTTTATCTGTTCCTCCGTTGATGGGATGTTTGACAAACATCTGACATAGCGGTTAGGATCACGTATGGTTTAGATTTTCATCGCTAAATATTACATTTAATAACATGTTTGTTTGATCCAATGACATTCATTGCTGGTAAACACTTATTTTTGGGAGCCTTTTCATTCACAAGGCCCCATTTCAGTGATTTAAAAGGCTGGATTTCACTTGGAACTGTCCTGCTCCCACCAGTCCACCTGCTTTTTCAATGTCCAGCGTGTCATTTGAGGACATTTCTGTTGATCTCAAGGAAAATCATTCTTTCATGTGAAGGTTTTGGGATGTCAGGTAGCTATCACTTTAAAGGGTCACCAAACAGGGAAGTTGGGAGTTATTTTTTCTTATTAGTTACTATGCAATTTGTTCAATATACCTGAACTATTTACCAGTTTCTGAATCTAGGACACTGATTGCAGTAAAAACGATCTTCTATTAAATACTCAAATCATACATTTTATTTATTTTTGTATTATTCTATTTCTACCCTGATTATAACATTAATATTGAGGCCTATATTTGTATTTCTAAATAGAAAAACACAGTATTTTTACTGAACACACATTGGCCTTTCCTGTAACTTGAGCTGAGCTTACTTTTCTCATTCTGTTAAAACACTGAAGGAGAATGATTTAGCAGTTTTCTTGCTTTTATAAAACGGATCAGTCTCATTATCTTCTAGTGAAGTAAAAGGGCCTGGTGAGTTTTCACAACTCTGAGGCAGAATTTAAATCTTATTCATCTGCAGAACAAACTCAAACTGTTAACTGTTACTGTTGGATTCGTCCTTCAGTCTCGAGAACATTACTGTCTAACAGTTTTTAACTAAAGATTGGCATTTTTAAGACATTTTCAGCACTTTTATGTACAAAAATTTCACTATTTGTGAAAAAATTAAGTATTTGAATATTTAAAAAAAAAATCCTCCTGAAGACATCAAACAATCAGCATCATTCATTTATGAACCAGCTCTGTGATGTATTTCTGTCCTAATCCGACCTCGTGCACTTCCTGAAAATGAGATATCCTGGAGGATGCGTGGCGATTGGCTGACTTGAAGCCACCCCCCACCCCCCACATTTCTCCTCCAAATGCCTCCACTCTCAGCTTCTCTCTGCACCTCCTTCTACTCATTTTCTCCTCTCTTCCTGCTCGTCCCGTTGGAGCATCTGAAAATAGCAGCCGAGGGAAAAGTGGGTCAGCCGCCGTGAAGATGGTGAATTCATTTGTGTGTGTTTGCAGACTCACAAGCTGTCAAAGTGCTGCACCTCCTCCAGCATTTTACATCAGCAGCAAATCATAACAAAGAGCTGGTCTTCTCTGCACAGCTTCACATCCAGGATTTTCATTCTAGCTTTCTTTATTATAACCATTCAGTACAAAATCATGGCATTTAGATTGTACATATTTTAATAAAATGCATATAAGTCCTAAAATATTTGATTCATAAACTCCGTCACATTGAAGAAAGTACTTTTCATCATGCAGACGCTGAAAGCGTACAGGCAGACAACAGCGTGACAGCTTGCATTTTCTTTTTTCTTGGCCTAATTGGAACAAAAAGAACAAATGAAAAGAGGCTGTGCTGCTGCGGCTGTGCTGAAGCGGTTCAGGCCAAACAGATGCTTTTGTAAACAAGTCAAAACGAGGTTCAAATCTTTTCTCTGGAAAAGGCTCAATGTTTTCTGACTGAAGATCCTCCAGAGTGGAAAAGCTGTTTAGGTTTGTCATTTCCCTCTGATGGAATAATGGCCGCTGCCAGATGCCATCATTCATGGCAGTTCCACACCATCACACTCCCACCTCCATATCTGACTCTGAACGTGTCCATTGTATGAACATAGCATTAAGCAGCAACTCTTCAAGTTCCAACATGGAGGATCTGAAGGTTCATTTGAGCTCAAGCAAGAGCTAAATAGGGGACTGCAATAGTGTTGGGTTTAATTCAGCCATCCCATAATACTGCCGAGAGCAGATCTCCCCCCCTGAACGAACCCCCCCTGAAATGAACAGTGTTGTGATGTCGTCAGGTGAAGGTCATGCTCCAACTCTCACCTTTGTCTTCCCAGGATTCAAGTGCCCTGTTTGCTCCAAGTCTGTGGCGTCCAATGAGATGGAGGTTCACTTCATCATGTGCTTAAGCAAGCCCCGCCTCTCCTACAACGGTGAGAAACAGTGTTTGACCTTGTGTTGCTGTCCTGCTGTGCTTTGTGTTGCTTGACAACAACTCGACATGTTTGACTCCATCCATTCATTACAGACGTTAACCCTGACTGCAGCCTTCAATTTCCCCTGAAGACCTTCCATGAAAAAGATCTCTGACTTTTAGATTTTGCGTCTGACAGCTGTCAGTTTGTTCTTCCTGAAATGCTGTAGCGGGTTTTAATCCTGGTTATCTTGCTGTCAGGTGAGGTTTCGTCCATGGCTTGCACTGATTGTTGGAGCGCATTTGCCTCCAGCACCCGGACAGACGCCGATGCTCAAGAACCTGACTGTTAAATTGGTAAAACAACTTTTATTTAGAATTAAATCTGAAATAAATTTTTAGTTGTCTTATCCCTAAAAAGGTGTCAAAGTCTGTTTAAAAATGTCAGACACCTTCTTATCGTGGCATGCGTCCTGGGATTTGTTCAATGTACAGATCAGTCGATTAGCAAAGCAGGACTTCCTGCTCTCGGCTGTGTTTGATAGATCTGGATCTGGGATCCAGGCCGGTCTGGATTCTCGGTTTGGCCACATTGATAGTCTGTTTTCAGATCCTCCAGCTGTCTTCTATCTGCTCGACCACTAGAAAACGGATTCAGCTGTGCTGTAACGACTGCAGGTGGGAGGATCGATTCCCTCTGTTAGCTTTAATATATTTGCTTGCTAATGAATTGATGTGTCCATAAAATGATTGGTGCATTATGATGGAATGATGCTCCATTCTTCTGTGTATTTATGGGTGTACCCAGACAGTAAGTAGGATATGATCATTTAGAAATGTCAACTTTTGATGGTGACACATTCATCACGGACACCATTGAATAAGAAGAGAGGAGGCAACAGAGGTTTACGCAGACTCCTCCTCCTCTTTACGCTGGTGGCGATATTTCCCGACCTGAACTGCCACAATAATTCAGCCTATCCCATTGAAAAAAAAAATCAAGATCAGATAAATCAGTAGCCAACATTGGGGAATACATTGTGGGTTTATTTTACATTGTTAAAAACAATCAAGTACCATCACAGCGGAGAACACACGAAGCAAAAACTGATCAGCCATCATTCCAGTCCAGTGTGTGGAAACATTTTGAATTTAGCAAATTCATGTGACCAAACAGTGGGCTGAACCTCATCAAACTAAAATGTGAATGGATTTGACATTAATTTTTGTTTACTTGTTTGTTTGTATCAGCAACTACAAATATAAATATATGAACATAAATAAAATTGTTCAAATGTAACCCCACACATGTTCATCTCCATCAACATTTAAAAGGTGCGTGATTACTGGCACGTCCACAGAAATCCATGAGAATTATAAAAATAAAAGTTTTCCATCTTTCAAACAGATCTCTTCCTCTTCCTCTTGTGGAATTATTCATTAATTTGCAGATTTAAATAAAGGTTTTTCGTACTTCCGACTCTCTGTGACCCAGTTTGATGACTTAGTTCAAGGACAGAAAAACAAAAAAATGAGAATACAGGAATGAATTATTATGGCCTGGATGCAATTCAGAAAATTAAAAAGTCAGATCAGATTCTTCTCAACACATCACAAGCCAAAGCTGAGCTCCTGTTTGGTTGACCCAACATACCAACCTTACAAAATTTCAGATATTTGAACTTTAAAAATAAAATTCTGCAACACCCAAAATGTGATGCTGCCAGACCGCCACGACCGGCGCTCAAAACAAACCTCTGATTGTAACAAGGAGGCGGAGTCATGAGGATCCATGTTCAGTATTTTATTGAGAACAAATTGAGAGGTAGAGGCATGGATCAGAGAGAGGCGAGAGTGGAGGATCAGATGGAAGAACGCTCAGAATCGTAGGCCAGAGACACAAACAAGACTTCGCACCCAGCATAGCTCAGTGCTAAGGCTAAATACCACTGGGAGTGATTATTGAGGGGAGCCAGTTATGGGGATCCTGGGAGTGACAGCAGGGACTGATGGGAAGCAAAGTGTGGAGAACCAGGAAGTGCTAGAACTCTGGAGATAGTTCCCACTGAATGCCAGAGGGGGAGACACAGGACTCAGTCATGACATTGATCGCAGAAGAAAGCGTGCAATGTTTTTGAAAATACTTGAGATCAATTCAGTGTGAAAGATTGGTTTGATTTCATTAAAATATATCCCCATTAATTTTTTTGCTTTAACGCTGCCATAATAAACAACTTGTGTCTTCTTTTTTGCAACAAATAATAGACACTTTTGTGCAACATTGCTGAAATCAGTAATACTATGTCTTGATGAGCAATGACACAGATTGAATTTTAATTATTTGTAAAACTCAGTGTAAACATAAGTAAACATGAAAAGCAGTGCCACTATTTAATGCAAAGTTGTCGTGAGCAACAGAAGAAAAATGTAATAATTCAAATAGCTGCCAGACACACTGGTACTCAGGACAGCCAGTCTTGCTGTCCACCTATCTACCTCCAAAAGAACGTCTCACCAAAGGATGACGAATATAACGTTTTACAACCACTTTAAATGGCAATAAAATATTGATACTTGGTGAGAACCCATTGCAAATCAATCGAAGGGCTAAATATTGTGATACATCGCAATATATATATTTAGGCACACCTCTAACACACACCCACATAAAGTTTTCTTTTTCCAACATGACTGCCCATAAATAGATGGATGAGCCAGTTTAGTGTAGAAGAACCTGAAGAGCTCCTGACCTGAACTAGACAGAAAGGCTTTGGGATGTATCAGAGTGAAGACCGAGACCCTCTGAGCATCATCACCATGTGAACTCACCCACAGAAGAATCTCCAAGACTCACATAAACATTCCTGGACCTGAAGTCTTCCAGGAAAGCTGAAGCTGCTATAGCTGCAAAGAGGTTCACATTAAGCTCGTTGGATTATCATGGAAAGTCACTGAAGTTCATGTGTGTGTAAAGACAGATGAGTGATGCAGAGAGTGTCTGCTCACTGACCTGAAGTACTCCTCCTGTTCCTCTCATGGGAGTCAGGTAAAAAAAATGAAGCTGTTTGGAGCACACGGCTGTCGTTTCAGAGCACACAAACAAACGTGCGTGTCTGCAAGGCTGCTGCAACAAAACATCATGTAAGCTTGAAGCCTGCAGCTGCATCTGACCTGTGAAAGTGTTTTAAGAAAGATGGAGACCAGAGTGATTGTGGCTGGTGGGGAGGATAGATGAATTACATCCTCTCCAGCTTCCTAGAGTCCATCCATTTCATATTTCCTACAAACGTCTCTGTCTGTTTCTGTGTTAGCTGTAGGGATGTCTGTTTGGTCATTTCCCATGGTGTTAACTATTAGCACAAGTTAGGTAAACCCTCAGACTCACAAGTGTTTTTGTTTCAGTGTGTAAAGCTCCACATCATCTGCATACATGCGGATATTTGTAACAGCTCCTGTCTTCTGTCAGAGCTGACAGACAGACGTCAGATTTTTTTTGACTTACAATCCCAGAGACAGTCCAGACTCTGAAACGCAACATCCTTTTTAGAACATTTAACTCATGAGAGTTGCTCTTTGGGACCTGTTCTGATATTTCAAAACACATCGGTTCTCTAGATCGGCACAAGTGGTTGAGTGGTTTCGGTACGGAAGGCCGCCTGCTTGATTCCCAGTCTGTCAATGTGTTCAGGTGTAAAACTCTAAACCCTTCGATGTCGTAGAGGAACTCTGCAATACTTTTTAAAAGAGGTTATTGATCTGGTGAGAGGGTTCAAAAAGTGATCCAAAATGAAATCATGACAAAAATGCAGTACAATCCATAGAAATAAATTACTTTCAACTGTTCTTCCAGGAAGAAGCTTTATTAGAGTGATTTTTGGCAAAACCAATGGAGAAAACATATTTGTCATGGGTTTTTTTCCTTGGACCTTTGTCTACACTCTTGCGTAGAGTGTGACACTCTGGTGTCAGAAGTGGGATGACAGGGGCTGCCTGAGGGCAAAAAATGGGCAAACCTGTACAAAGTGACCTGCAGAAAATATCAAGATTTTAGACTGCTCAGTGAACCTGTATTGCCAAAAATGTTCATTCACATTTTTCACTGAGTTCCAGGTCTTAGCAAAGACTTAAACAAAATTTAAGGGTAAGTAAGGATGCAGGAATGTCCTACATAGTTTTCTGCACACTGCACAAGAGATTCATCAGTACTTGTACCTCATTAATGACTGGAGTGTGATGTAAAGACACTGTAAGTCATGCAACTTACGTTATCCTTACGAGTATTTACGATACATTTACCACACGCACATCAATAGTACCTTCAATTTTTAGGACATTCCTTAAAGGTGTTTCCTCAATGGAAGCACAAGACCCCAATATAGCTACAGCATTCAATTGCATTTTGGCAGGAAAAGCGTTTGTGTTTGTTTGGAAACCATGCGGTAGTTGTCATCATTAAACTGAGAGCTAGTACCCTCACTTTAAATCCTTACAGCATGTCTGTTCCCTCTTGCTTCAGTATTAGATGCTGCATCTTCTCTATGTTGTCAAATGTGTTTGACTAAAGAGCTGGGGTAGTCCAAAACTGCTGCATCACTGCAGGAAGTGGACACAAAGCCAGAGAGCTCTGAAAACTGAAAGGATTCCTGTTTAGAACTAATTCATGTTCAAGTTTACGGCCTCAGACTCCCGCATGAGGGATGGACTGTGGACTTCAACATGGCCGACCGCGGGAACCTTTTCTGAGCTTTGACTTTCAATGATGATATTTTAATGCCTCACTAAATTTAGCCCGAGGTGCAGGGAGAGCAAAAGGGGGCCACAGGAATGAAGGCGCATAGGTCAGTGGGGGGGGGGGCAGAAAGTGAAGAGGACGACAATAAGGGAGGTGAGGGGCACACAGCCTTTTTCCTGCTGCTGAGGTCTGCAGAGGACACAGGAAGTGACAGGGAAGCAGGAATTTAGCGCCTGGATCCTGGGAAGCGGAGAGCAGCTCCTGCAAGTCATTATTGATGAGGGGGGGCCGGATGCCAAATGTTTGCTGGCAAGCCAGCAAGTAGGAGAGGCAGCTGAAAGTCAGGAGGAGCGGGGGGGGGTGTTCTGATCACAGCAGGAGGAGCGTTTAAGCTATATTCACACTGATCATGTGACACGCATTCAAAAGCGTGATATGGCAAGCCAACGGCATCAATAATCACCAAAAAATGGCGATTGGCCATGAAAAACGCCGCTTTTTACTCATCTTCTAAAAGTAGCCTAACGCCGTCTTGTGTTGACCCAGAATGAGTGTGCGTTTTATTGCGTACAAACCGCACATTGAAATTGCAGCACTTGAAACTGCGCGTTGAAAGCGGCGTTTTGTTGGATTACATACGAAAATGCTTGAATAAAATGGCCATGGCTGTATAAATCCTAGAGGCTTATTCAGTTCAATCCCAGAGGCATTACAAAGTGGTTTCTTCATTATTTCTATCTTCTCTTTTGCTGATTTTTACCAACAGTATTATTTTGATTGTAGTTAGTGATTTTTTTTCTCTTTCTGTTCTTCTTTTGTTTTTAGGAGTATGCATTACATTCATAAATGGCGTAATTTATGTGCTACTAAAGCGACACTTTTCCTGGTAATTTTTGACCGCTTTGGCTTGCCATAGAGACGTGCGCTTGTTCTTGAACCAGCTTTTAGCCCACAGTATTCACACTGGACAAGAAGGTTGGGGCTTCTTCTTCTTTTTCTGCTTTTTACTAGCACATATCCACCAGTTGGAAGAGGCTTGTGTGAAATGTCAAAGTGGTGCAAATCTTGCAGTTTTCGCTTCAAACTTTTTCTTTTACAGCTCTATTCCGATAAATGAAAGACTTGGTGTCATAGAATTCCGGCCGAACTTCAATCACAAATTTATCCTCTGTGTTTAATTTTCAAAAAGTAAGTTCACTTCAAACCACCAAATTTAAAGCCTCTGATTGGTCAAAATTTTACCTGGTTTACCTCTGGACTTAGGGCTCAGCAACAGTCATAGAAACCTTTGACGGGTGAAGGTGAGTTTAACTTGCACACACACTCGTTTACATAGACTTTTCATTGAAAGTAATCGCTGGAACGTGCATTTCTGAGGGTAGTGTAAACATATTTTATCTTTCACATCACATCAAGAATATTCACCGTATTTAACGGAGTATAAGTCGCAAGAGCCAAAATTGTCTCATCAAGAAGAAGAAAACCATATCGAAGTCTCTCTGGAGTATAAGTCGCACTTTTAGGAGAAAAGTCTGACGTTTAAGAACAAATCTGCCAAACCTCGAGTAGCTGAAAAAATAAACAAAGGAATATCAAAATTTAAAAGGAAAACAATCAGATTCTCTTCCATGTTTGTTTTTGGACAACACGTCTTCTGCCGCTGTCAGTAGCAAATACTTCAGATTCAGCGATTGTTAGCGGAAACATCCGCTACAAGATCACTGGGAAAATAACAAATACATAACCCTTTTGATATCTAAAACAAACACACACTCACAAATAAGTCGCTGCTGAGTATAAGTCGCACCCCTGGATAAACTATGAAAAAAACTGACGTATACTCCAGAAAATACGGTAGCTGAGCCGTTTGAAAATGACATCCTTTTAGCTGATAACAGACTTCACTTCCTTCCGGTCTGTGTTTACAAAGCTCAAAGTCATGCCGCTAAATTGCCTTTACTCCAAATCAGGTCATTTTTGCATACATTTCTTCTCTAACTTCAGATCCTGCAAGTTAGCAGCAACAAAGCTGCAGGCAACAGTGGAGGCGAGAAACTTGCTTTTACTGGAATCAACGGGACTAAATGTCTGCAGAAACAGACAGGAAGTGCAGCAACAGGAAGCTGAGCGAGAGAGGAGAGGAGTGAAGGGCGGCCGTCACCTGCTGCCTTCAGGTGACAGCCATTAAAGTCAGACACTGTCATGGAGCCAATGATTCTCCAAAAAGTGAGTCTAAAGCCTAGAGGCAGACATTTGTTTCCATAGTAACACTTACTGGAAGATAAACCTGCCTTTAAAAAAAAAAAAAAAAAAAACAGGAGTTCAAAGCTATTTCCCAATTTTAGTAGTCTGATGAAACCTGAATGCAGATCACCCAGAAATGAGATGGAAAGGGAACGATTTCATGCTGCAGCCAGTGAACGCCTCCTGAAACACGCAGTCTTCAGCTTACAGCCAGAAAGGAAGAAAAGTAAGCAGATAACTGGAGGCAAGCTGCAACTGGCCTGGTTCTTAATTGACTCACAGCGGATTAGAAGCTGCTGCTTCACCGGCGGCTCATTTAGGGCGGCTGCAACGCAGGAGGCCAGAGGCAGATTCACAAGCAATTCATGTAATTAAACACAGCTAAAGTGAAAGCTGCTGGGACTGAGACAAACTAAACAAACCCTGAACATGAAGCCGCTCAGGAATAGAACGCCACCATCCAAAAAGCCTCATCCTGACCTCTGATGACCTTTCTTCATTCATTCGTCTAAAATAAACAGAGCTATGTTTGTTTACAGTTCTTGAAAAAGACCATCCAGAACATCACGCTGGTGTTTGATGTGGGTCGAGGTCAGTTCTTTGGTCTTTTTAGTTTGCTCCTCTCAGGGTAAATCCAATAATATCAGCTGTGGTTGATCACTTTCCACTGTGAAACAGTTGCATAAATGACAGTCCGGGTCCGAATCAGTGGAACTGTTCCAGTGATGTAGTAGATGCTTCGACATGAGTCATGTAGTCAGTGAACTACATGAAAACTATAACAAGTTTTCGGTTTTAACTCTGTCAATAATCGTTAACTGAGGAGAAATGCTCCAAGCTTGTGCTCAACTGGTAGGAAACAAAGAAAATCCTTGTATCTCTTTGTATTTAACCTGTACTGTAGTCTGGTGGAGTAATAGACACTGTACTGCAACATAATACAATAAAAAGATGAGATTATTGTTTTTTATTTGATGTACTAGATCTCGACACTGTCAATAAAGTTTTATCATCTGTCATTTTAGACTTCCTGCAAACACTGACTACTGCAAATAAAAGAGGAAAACAGTGAGAACAACACAGTTCTCTAGAAAAACTTCCCATTTATCCCTTTGACCAGTCGTCCGCCAATTGGAGTAATGTGTAGTAATAACACATTACATTCAGTTTGCTTTATGGTCCTAAAAATGTAGCGTAAGAAAGATGAAAATACATCTTTCATTCTAAATCTCCCAAGAGTTCATTTTATTGTATCAGTCATGTTTGAGGGAGGGGCTTCTGTTGTTGAGGGTTAACTGGAGCAAAGTTGACTGAACGCAAAGTCAGAATTATCTATGATCATTTCTAATGGATGGATGATGGATGGATGGATGAATGGATGGATGGATGGATGGAGAGATGAATGGATGGATGGATGGATGGATGGATGATGGATGGATGGATGGATGGATGGATGGATGGATGGATGGATGGATGGATGGATGGATGGTGCAGCAGCCATTCTGGTATGGTTTTTCAACTATTTTCTGTTCTGACGGGGTGCTCCTGTCCCTCTCCTTTTTGTCTTTTCATGTTTTTTTTCATGTTTGGTTGGTTAATTTACTAAATTATCCATCTGTGATGGCTGCACAGTGGTGTAGTGGTTAGCACCCTCACCTCTCAGCAAGCAAAGCCAGGTTTGAATGATCTCCTCCTGCATACCTGGCTTCTCTCCAGACTCTACAGCTTCAGTTCACAATTCAAAAACCCTTCACTGTCTCTCAGATGTGTTGTGGTCCTCTGATAGACTGTGACCTGTCCAGGGTGTACCCCACCTTCATGCCACAGTAGCTTTGATTGACCATCACCCTTGTGACCCTTCAGAGGACTCAGTATCTGTAGCTCCTCAAACCACATCTGACAGCATGAACCCCAGATGTTTGTTTCAGTTTTTCGTCCCTCTAACCTCTGTGACATTGAGAACACGGACGAGATGGGATTTATCTTCCGACACAATTGACTCTGGAGGAAAATCCTCTTTGAAACTCATTTTTTTAATTATTTGGTTAAACTTTCAAGCAACAAAGGTGTCAAGAACTACAGCAGGACTGTGTTGGATTTTTTTGTGGTTTTGATGAAGCACAAGTCTCCATGTGAATCTGTCGCTTGTCACGCTGCATTTCCTGCTGTCGTCCACGTCTTTTGCCACTCTCTGACTCGTCCTGGTGTCTGCTTCCATAGATGATGTGTTGGCGAGGGATGCCGGGGAGTGTGTGATCTGTCTAGAGGAACTGCAGCAAGGGGACACCATAGCCAGACTGCCGTGCCTCTGCATCTACCACAAAAGGTGACTGCCGCACAGACACACACGCCCACATGTCTGAGTCATTGTCCACTTCTTCTGCCTCCACAGCTGAAGATCGATGTTGCTCCTCGCCTTTGAAGTACAGGTCACGTATCTCATCTGGTAATAAAGATGCTCCTTGTATTTTTAAACGTATCCTTGTTGGATAATTTGGGAGCAAATGAAACAGGAGATACGTGCTGGATGCTTCCAGACCCTCTGGGAGATGAACTTTCTTCTAATTGAGTGACAATCTTTAATAAAATGTCATTATTTTTCTGTTTATCTTTTTTACTTTTAGATCATTTAGGTGAAAATATAACAGTTAACTCCAGCGTTTGATGTTTTCATTTGACAGTGCAGATTGAATTCAACAGCAATGACTCAATAATATTTTTTGTTTCAAATGGAAGCTACATTTCCTAAAAACAAATCAGCGTAGACTAAAACTTGAATCTTCAGAGTTTCTGAGATAAGATCTCTGATTCTTCTTCTTTTTTTCCAGAATCTGTTTCTTTTTTTTTTTTTTTTTTTTTTAGGAGTTTTTTGTCACGGAAAAGGAGGATAAAACTCAATCGCACAAGGGGCCAAAATCCACACACCTTAGATGGGGGTCCGAACAGGATAAACATCTATTTAATAATCTAAAACTACATTTTTTAAAAATTAAAACTGTAACTTTTTAACAATAATTGTGAACTAGATATATAGTATTACCTGTGATAATGCTAATGTGAATGCTGTAAGCTGAATTTGGCCACTGAACATGCTGAAAATGATAGCTGAAATCACTGAAGATATTAGCCAAATGCCAAATTAGCCTGAAAATACTAGAAAAACACAAAAAAAAAACCCTAGGTTAGCCAAAACAGCTAGCGTGTAAATATTTCCTTAAAGTCCAAAACAGCCTAAAATAAATGAAAAAAGCCTAAATTAGCCAAAACAGCTAGCATGTAGCTAAAATATTAGCTAAACTCCAAAATGCCAAAATAGTCCAAAAAGCTAGCAGAATGACAAATTTTAAAGTTTTAAAACTGTAACTTTGTAACATAATTATGAATAATAAAAAGGCAGGAAAATAATTCCAGAATAAATCAACCTAAACATTAAATACCTTTTTTACTCTCCGTATATATAATATAATATAATAATAATAATAATAATAATAATAATAATAATAATATAATAATAATAATAATAATAATAATAATAAATAATAATAATAATATATTTTGTCAAAATTATACAAGTTAGAAATAAGTGCGAGATAACATTAATAACAACAAAATGAAATGATCTGAAGGGCTGGATAGAATTACCTGGAGGGCCGGATCCGTTTGGCATTCAGCTATTGTTTATATTTTATGACTGATTTTATGTTTTCGGACATTTACTGGTGTGAATCCCGTTGAGACAACTGTGTTGTAATATTGGGATATAAAAATACAATTGATTTAAAGATGCAGCGGGCCACTAATCAGCCCAAAACCTGATCCAGAGGTCAACTCTGTGATCCAGAGGTCAACTTTGTGATCCAGAGGTCAACTCTGTGATCCAGAGGTCAACTCTGTGATCCAGAGGTCAACGCTGTGATCCAGAGGTCAACTCTGTGATCCAGAGGTCAACGCTGTGACCCAGAGGTCAACTCTGTGACCCAGAGGTCAACTCTGTGACCCAGAGGCCGCACTGAAAATCTGATCCAATGACATTCTTGATCATCCTGTTATTCTCACCCGTTTGTTCTTTTAATTAAAAAAAATCTCCTTCTACCTAAATCCTGTTATTAATGATGCTCATGCGCCCCCAGCTGGACACAGTGGTGAGCTGCAGTTGTTATCTTCACAGTAACTGACATTGTTGCTATCAAGCTCACGGCGTTATGATTTATTACTCTCATTCAAATCTGTCAATGTGATGAACGGCTTACAGAATTCTGTAATTGTGAAAAGAAAGGATTGTGGGTGAGGCAAACTGTCGCATTAAAGTCCCTAAAGGCTCCTTTGGGAGGTTCCTCCGTGACAAAAGGAGCTGCCGCTGCTCAGCAGAAGGGTTTGTGAGCTCCACACTATCACCATCAGCTAGTTACACTTTTGTTAAACACTGGGGGACGTCAGAAGTTTATCTGAAAACACTGAAAAAAAATTAATCTTAAGAAAGTTAAAAAAAAAATCTTATTTTCTGTCTTGCAAGAAAATCTGATTGAGAAAGTTTTGCAATAGCAAAATAATAGTTTAAGAAAACATGTCTTAGTGACAAGAATTATTTTCTGAAAATATGGATCCATTTGAGAATTTTTCTGACCTCATTGGCAGATGTGTTTATTGTTTTTAGTGCAGATGAGTTTTTTTCCTCTGAAGGAGCAGATCTGAACTGTTTGAGTGTGATCTCTGTTCCTGGTGGAACCTCTAAGTTCAAGCATGTGTCTGTCTGCTTCTGCAGCTGTATAGACTCCTGGTTTGAGATCAATCGCTCCTGCCCGGAACATCCGTCTGACTGACCGATCGGCGATCTGTTCAAGGTGAGAAATGCCACAAGAAGCAGCGGTTTGAGCTGTGAAATAGAACAAATGAACAAATAATAGAACAAAATGAACCAATATCTTAAGATCTGAATTAAATTTTTGTGAAAATGTGTCGTAACTCCCCTAATAATATAAATCGTCTTGCTTAAATGTCCCTTTATTCTTGAGGCTATGAGGAAACAAGCACATTCATGTGAGAAGACCTCCTCCCTCTGGAGAATCCATGTGTTCACTCCTTTTTCTTCTTCTGTCTTCAGGACGTGCTGTGATCCTTCCATGGATTTCTGGACACTAATGCAACTGAACTGGATGAAACAATCAGAGCGATCATCACATATTTGTCCTGACTGAATCCATCTCTGCAGATAATCACTCCTGGACAGAATCAAAAGAAGAAGAAAAGAAGAGTGAAGCCATTGAACATCGAGGCTCTGCTGAGCTCTCCATCCTCCATCTGCTGGTGATGACTTCTACCTCCTGGCCTCTCACTACCTTAACGGTGGGTGGCCAGCTGTCCCCCCCCTGGCTCGCTCAGGTCCCAGCAGGCCTCCTGTTTTGTCTGTGGATGCAGGCCTGTCTCTCACCTGTGTCCACCCCCCCCCATGGCCTTAACTGGGGAGTGGAGAGGACAGAAGAGGGGGGTTCAGGGGAGAAGAGGAACCCAGCAAATGGATGAGGAGCTTCACTGAGAGACACCTGTATGTGATTGTGACCCAGCAGGAGACGGGTCGGTCATGACCCGCCTGCTCAACGCGAGCTCTGCCATCGCTCCTGCCTCAGTTCTGCCCCCCCCTCACCAGTTTGACCAAAACGCTATCAAACATGCCCACACGGCTTTGTAGATGTGACGTGTGCAAACCTGAGCAGAAGGACAGAGACACAGACTGAGCATGCTCAGTCCTGCCAGAGGAGGCAGGGAGAGAGAGCCCTGTAGTTTACGCTCTCACTGTGTAGTGTGTGTGTGTGTGTGTGTGTGTGTGTGCATCACAAAAAAGCTTGTGCTAAAGCTTTAGAAGAATGTGTGTTTTGTGGTGGGGGTGTGGTGAGGTCAATGTAAAGACGAGAACTGTGTGTGAGTGTGTGTTAAAATGTTTACACTCTAGATGTCCATTATCCCTGTGAGTGTGTGTGCATGTGAGCGCGTGTGTGCGTGTTGTGTTCGTCTGGCAGTCCTCCCTTTACTTTGCTGATGTTTACAGAGAAGCAACATGTCATCTTGTAAATTTCATGTTTGACCTCTTGGTTCTCTCAGATCTGCTGGCTCTTTTTGGGTTTTTTTTTGTTTTTTTACGTGATCTTGATTGTTCATTTCTCGGGGAGGGCCTCGTTGCTGAGAGCGAGTGTGTGTGTTTCTCTGTACACATGACTGTTTGCATGGAAGGATTATGGAACGAGCCCCAGAACGTCTACCAACCAACCACAAAAAAAGGTCCACTTCAGTGAAACTGCAGAGTCCAGACAAGGACCGCGAGGGATGGAGACGAATCCTCTGATTCCACGACACTCATGATCATCAACCAAAGAGCTGCAACCCACTGAAAATGAAGCCAGAGAGACTCAGAACAGCAAAGGGTTGTTTGTCCAAGAGCCACAAGAATTACAGTGATTCATGCAAAATCCAAAAACATGAAGTGAAGCTGCAACATGATCAGCATCACTTCAGAGTAGGACCGTTCTTTTTAACAACGATTCAATCATATCATCACTTTTGGTTGCAGAAACCATTCATAGTTGGTGGCTGTACATCATGAAACCAATCCAGGACATCTTTAGCCAAAAATTGGATAAATACCTGAGATAATTTGCCACAGAAATATCAATCTGGTTGCATCATAGAACCAGGCCCGATCCAAATTCTTCCCTGGAGGGTTATGATAAAATAGTGTCAAATATTTCTGATGTAACTTTCGTTAGATGGCGTCATCAATAATCAGTGTGGAGCTTCCAGCGCTTGAATATACATAACAACAGCAGTTTTATAACTTCCATAAGTCATGCTACAACACAAAATGATTACTTCCATGTAGATGTAAACGTCTGTGGTTCAGAGCGCACCCACGGGAAGGAAAGCGGTTTACCCCTCTGTTTGGAGGGTGACACTTAAAAAATAATAATCCTTCAACTTAAACTGTCACTTCAAATTAAGGGGAAGGGAGAAGGGAAGAATTCGGATTGGTTCATAGGAATTGATTAAGTCGATTACTTGTTACTACCCTACTTCTTAGACATAAACTAACTGCAAACACACGATAACTACAACTGGAACTGAAAGAACTCGACTCAGAATGAGTCCAATGACCTGAAACAGCAACAAAAATCTTCAAAACAGTAAAGTATAGTAGTAATAGCTAAAAAAACAACAACTACAAAGTTAGAAAACCTAAACAATTGGATTCAAAGGTGATCAGATTGAGACGAGGTTCCTGAAGCAGGAACCCAGCGGGCCATGCAGGAAAAGCACAGAACTTCCTCAAACGTGGCGGTCGTCGTCTTCTTGCTTCTCTTTCGGTCTGGCACAGGAAGGCAGGTTTGTTCATAATCCATCCATGGCTGTCTGCATTTCAGGAGGCGCCTCTTGGTCTGTGCTGCTGTCAGCCCCCCCATGTTGTGTTTCTGCCCGTGTGCGACTGGGAGCCACTCAGAACCCCAAAAGAACTGCAGTTCTGCTGAACGGAGCTTATTTATTCATCTGCTCATATTTACCAATATTTGTTTAATATTCAACCATGTGAGGTGTTGCTCACTCCTCAGAAGGCCAAGAGATGACATGTGAAGACTCAACAAACAAACTGCATTTACAAAGCTACTGTAAACAAATGGTGGAATAAAATGTGCTAGATGACGATGAGTTTCAGCACTCCTCCTCTGTGAGTCTGTCTGAACACTTTCCTCCGCTGATATCATTCCACACAACACTTCTGTCTGGACAGCTTTGTGTCTGCTTTTCTACCAACGACCGAGAGTGTCTTTGAATTAGTTGAGAACATTTTTAGATCTGGAAGACGTTTGAAAATACTTCTAAGAGTATAAAAACAAAATAATGTATTTACAAGATAAAGAGTAGGAAATAAGGGATTCTCAAGGTTGAAAACCACAGATCTGAAGGCTGGAATAATTCCATGAGGACCAAAAACAGGTTACTCTTTATTTATTAGTCTTCAAATGTCAAAATTTTAAGTATATTAGCAAATAAAACCTTTAAATATATTCATGGGAAATGTTTTCATCTTTGATAGTAATTTTCCAAAACTTTTGAGTTAACTTATATCTTAGCAACATGCTAGCGTTTTTGGCTAATTTAGTTTACTGGGGATTTAAATTTTAGGTTATTTTGGAGTTTAGGTTTTATTTTAGCAATTTGTTAGCTTTTTTGGCTACTTTGGCATCTACTGAGGTTCACATGACGTCACACATCGCCGGATGTGTGGTTAAAGCAATTTTACATCAATAATAAAGAGTAACCTAACCAATTGTAACCAAGATTTATTTTATAAATGTCCTACCTGGTTGTGTTTGTTTCCTCCTCTTAGATCATTCACAATCAAAGTGCAAATGTCAGTCCTGCATACAGAAGGCAGCTGCTGCAGCTGCTTGCCTAAATTCCTATGGATCAGGGGCCCGTTTCAAGAAACAGGTTCAACAAATGTAAAGTTCAAACCTGAACTCAGAATCCACGGATTCATAATTTGCGATCTTAGAGTTTTCATTTTCAGAACAGCTGAGAGTTGATTCAGTCATCTTGAAGTTGTATAGAACCAGAATCAGGTGCGATAGTCGTGACCTGATCAATGGAGCAAAGACAGCACGATTCACCATGGCAACGGGAACAAACATTTTTAGAGTTTCATACTTCCGGTGACAGAAACTGAAGTGTTCCTACAAGCATATGCCGACGACGAGCACATTTTCATCAAGAAAAGCAACACAGCTGCAGCAGTAAAACAGAGAGAAAATATCTGCAGATTAATGCGTACGTCTACATTTGAATCAATTCACTTCAGGATAAGAACTAAATAATGTCGGAAATGTAATTTTGTCACTTGTTAAGTAAGGAATGATTTCTGATCCATCAATAATTTAACCAGTAATCTCCGTGATCGCGTGAATGACCGTTTTCCTTACCCCCCCACCCCACCCAAAACAGGATATACACGAATATCACTGCATGCTAAAAAGAAACACTGTGGCTGCCTGGAATATGTTAAAATAAACATTTATTTAATTTTAATTCTCAAGACTTAAAAACTATTCACTGAAAAGCTTTTTTAAGCAGAAGTAGATAATGCCAAAGCTGGAATTCGAACTCGGTCATTCACAGCAGAAGGCAACATCATTGACAACCAAGCTAACATTTATTATGTTTCCACTTGCACGACAAATGAGTTGACAAGCATTTCCAGTGTTTCCATTGTTAAGGGTTTAAAATGAAGAAAAGAAAACTCTGTATAATTAATAGCAAGTACCTGGAAAACGGTATGGCTAAAAAATGAATTGGGAAACCCAGACAATGGACTCATGGCGTAAAAATCCTCTCCTGACGTAAATAACATTTCCTCTGGATTAATCCGGCCTCCTCATCTACATGATCCTCTATGAATGAACATGCTGTTTTGGTTTCTGCTGGTGGAAACATGACATCTCTAATGTGAATGTTCTCTGAATGTTAATGAGGAAGTCCTATTTGAAAATCCTTCACTTTAAAAATGGGCGGAGTCCGCAGCAAACTCTAAGTTTTCTGAATGAAACCTGGTTTTGTTCAATCAGTTGCTGTAGGGATTGATACTGTGTTCAGTTTAACCCGCTTCTTGAAACGGGTTTGGTTTCACCCACTTTTACAGGTTTAAGTTATCTCCGTTTCTGAAGCCGAAAACTCAGAGTTTTCCTGAATTTGGAGTTCATGAACTCAGAGTTCCAACAAAACCTGCTTTTTGAAACGGGCCCCAGGGGTAGGTAACCCTGGGCCTCAAGTACCACCTCCTTCCAACATACCCTGCTCTGCCATGTTCTTATTGGCTGGACACACCTGGTAATCAGTCATGAATAGGGACTCATGACAATTACCTGGTCCAGGTAATTGTAACAGTCGTGAAATGTCCTTGCTCCTAAATATTCCATAGTCAACTGTCAGCTCTATAATAACAAAATGGAAGAGTTTGGGAACAACAGAAACTTTGCCACCAAGTCGTAAACTGATGGAGAGGGTCAGTGGATGCTGAAGCTCATGGTGCACAGAATTCATAAACTTTCAGTCGCTACAGAGCTCCAACCTTCATGTGACCTTCAGGTTAGCCCAAGTACAGTACGCAGAGAGCTTCATGGGACAAGTTTCTATGGCAGAGCTGCCACACATCACCAAGTTCAATACAAAGTGTTGATGACGTGATGTAAAGCACGCCGCCACGGGACTCTAGAGCTGTGGAGACGCCGTCTCTGCAGTGATGAATCACACTTTTCCATCTGGAAATCTGATGGACCGGTCTGGGTTTGGAGATTGCAGGAGAACAGGACGTTTCAGACTCCATTGTGTCGAGTGTGAAATCTGGTGGAGGAGGAATGATGGTGTGGGCTTGCATTTCAGAAGTTGGGCTTGGTCCCTTAGTTCCAGTGAAAGGAACTCTGAATCTTCAGGACTGCAAAACATTTTGGACATTTCCATGCTTCCAACCTTGTGGGAACAGTTTGGGGGCGGGCCCTTCCTCTTCCAACATGACTGTGCACCAGAGCACAAAGCAAGGTCCATAAAGACATGGAGGACAGAGTCTGGTGTGGATGAACTTGAGAGTCCTTCAGTACATATGTGAATCAAGGCAGGTGAGTGAATACTTTTGGTAACATAGTGAATTTCCATGAGCAGAAAATACACATTATTCTTGTTTGTGTTCACTATACCTCCTCCGACAATGACTGTAAACATTTTAAGAGTAAAGTTGTGACGGAAACATAAAGAACAGCAGCCATAATTCTTCTCCATCTTCAATAAATCACTAAACTAAATTCATTTAAATTCATGTAAAAGTGTTTGTGTTCATCTCCACCTTTTAATGCAACATAATTTATGCATTTTCCAAAAATTATTTTTAAAAATTGCTTCTGTTTTCTTTACTTGTTCTGAGATAAGTTAGTCTATATCAGGTCTGCTAATCTCATCTGATCATGTTTACGTTTTCAGCCATAGAGGAAACATTCAGCAAGTTCTCGTAAATGTGAGGCAAACGGAAGATGAATACCAAACAGAGACAGGAGTAAAAATAAACTGCCTCATTGAAACATAAAAAATTATTCACCATTTTAATAGATTTGGATTTTGTGGGGATTTCTCTACTGTATCAGCTAGAATTCTGCTGTGCATCAAATACGGTTCATTTCCTTCCTCAGAGCAAGAAATCAGAATCCAACTTTTCTTCCAGCATCGAACTTCTCTGCATGTACATAGATCAATTCCAAAGTATCACAGGAAGTTAAAACCCTTGCATTTACCAAGAAAAAAAAATGGAAAAAAATCTCCCCATAACTAAGCTTGGTGTCTACAAAAAGTGTGCAAACTGTGAAACAGATGGGCACCTGGGTCTTTAGGGTCTTTGTAAGAAACCAGTTACTTTCACATTTGAAGGTGCTCGCCCTCAGTTATTCATATTCTCGCTGATGAAATCATCTGACTGAAGAATAAAAATAATAGAGCTTTTATAAAGGAACATGCTCAGTCTGTAAGGAATGCAAATGTGATGAGATGAGACGTTTCTTGAGAAAATAAGTCACACTCTTGGACGTGACACAGACAGACCACTTCTTTGGTTTGGTAAAGAATGAGCTGCATCCCAGAATTTTTAGTTCATTAATTCAGTATTACATCCTGCAAAACTTCTTGATCCCATAGTCGTCATGTGAACAGATCTGATGCAGATTTTTTCAAATCAAAGATGTTTTTCAGTCTCTGTCCTGTTTAAAATGAAAGCTATCCAACATCATCAGAATACGTCAGCCTTATACTCATGATAGCTAACCCCTCATTATTCATGTCCTCACTTGCCAACTTGTATGTTTTTAAGTCAGCTTACTAATACTTTGACACACAGTGGGACAACTAAAAAGGCAAACGAAATAGTCGGTGATGTCAAAAGATGATGTTCTCCTTGAACTGATGGGTAAACCGAAGATTACTCTATGCTATGATAACTTTGACCCTTTTTAGCTACTTAAAGTGATCAAGAGTAGCAGATGAAGATTAGGAATATTGGAAAACTGCAGCAGATTATTTTCCTTTCTCTGTAAATGGAGGTTAAAGGTTGACTAAAGTGTAGTTTAGCATTGTCAATTCTTGTTTGAATTGTTTTGTTCATAGTTAATTACTGCAGTGTATTTTTAATTATGTGCCATGTTCTGATTATAAAAACATAAATCGTTATAAGGACATTTCAGAATTTGTTACTAAGTCAATTAATTGATGGAAGTCACACTAAAATGAGTATTGAATCTTTTTATATAGGAACAATTAAAAATCAGCCTCCATAAATGCTAATTTAAACCGCTTAAAATATAATCTGTTTGGAAACGTCGATTCTTATGGCTTAGTTCGATTGAGTTTGGATCCATTGCTCTGGTCTGAATTCATTGGAGCGTCCTGATTGGTTCATGACGTGTTCTGGCGCCAACACTGAACGTGAAGCGGAAGTGCAGATGTTTTCTGAGAGGCTGATGCGTTCGGGAACTCTTTTGTCCCATATATCTTTGTTTTAGTAAATTTATTTTTGTATCCGCGCTGCTCTTATGGACGTGCAGTCCTACCACCCTGTTCCACCCGGAGTTGTACGGAGGAGAATTTTTTGTCGCTCGACGACATGTCTCACCAGAGACTCCCGGTCCGGACTGAGTGCGCCTTCCCCCGGCTCGGCTTCCTGGACCGCTCCAGCGACTCGGAGGACTTACCGGAGGTCAGAACCATCATGGCGGCGGATTCCTTCAAACCGAGAAACTCTTTATTGATACTCGGAGATGCTCTTTTCTTCCCAAATAACTTTATTTGCAATACATAGAACATAAATAACAACAGCGACAACATTACAGAGAATAAAAACCACAATTACCTAACATAAAATATACAACATATAAAAGACTAAACGGAATAATACGCATAAACATAAAAAAATAAAATAACTTAACTTGTTATTGGTTAGTGGTTCTCATTAATTTTATATTTCTTAACCAAACCAAGTAATTTAAAGCCATTTAAAGACAGAGCTCTTTTTCAAAAGTGTAAAAAAGTGGTTTGGTTTAAAAATATATATTTTTGAGAATAAAAAACATTCTTTGCAATAGTTTGGGCCCTTTTCAAGAAGCAGTTTTTGTTGAAAGTCTGATTTCATGAACACATAAAAAAACTAACTTGTTAAAACTTTAGGAATGTAACTTTTTCAACATACATATGAATAATAGGATACATTAATATTATTACAGAATAAATCAACTTTAACTTTCAATATTTTTTAATCCATAATAAAATAGTCTGTAAAAATTATACAAGTTGCGAAAAAAGTATATTGTTTTTTTTTTTGTTTTTTTTTTGTATTTCATTGTATATATATATATATAAACAAACCTTATAAATATCCCAAAAGATTTTGCTTTTCATAAAATATATCCTGTCACAATTATACAAGGAAACATCGGGCCTTTTAAAATAATATAAGATTATCTGAAGAGCCGGTTATATTTACCCTGCAGGCCGGATCCGGAGCTGTAGAGTTTAATTTTTCTTTCTTTGAAGCAAATTTTTGGTTCATTATCTGGGCAAAAACAACCAGTGAGGGGTGAACTTTCTCTGAACTGATGCTTTATTTAACCAATCGTGTCAACCTTCCACTGCAGAAGAGTTCAGTGCTGACTCCTGTGGCAGTTACCACGGCAATATGTTGCACCATGTATCAAATAGTCCTCCTTTTGTAAATTAGAATTAGAATTATTTAAACCCAAAAAAACAACAAAAATGAAATACTAATAGCTGATTTGATATTTATTTCTAATGTAGATGACCATGGTGTAAACGGGATAATACCCTAGAGATGTGCTTTATTAGAAATTAACACACTTAACGCAAGCAGATGGTTAAGGCCTCCGCGTTAACCCGTGAACTTGGTAGTCGGCATATACTTGTAGGAGCATATCAATCTCTGTCGCTGTGAAGTATGAAGCCCTAATGGTGATTGTTCCTGTTGTCATGGTGAATTGTAATGTTTTTTCTCCATTGTTCAGTGCTTTTTATGGTTGCAATGCTCGCACCTGACTCTGAGTCCAACTACTCTGAGTTGATTGAACAAACTTTTTTTCAGCTGTTCTGAAACTGATAACTCTTGAGTTTGTGAACTCTGTGTTAGTCAACTCTGAGTGCAGGTTTGAACTCTGAATTTGTTAAACCTGCTTCTTGAAACGGACCCCAGGACATTAAGAGTTTTACAGAGAGACTATGTTGCACCAATTCTCACTCATTCTCACAGCACTCGTTCTTGAAACAGAAAACAGGTTAATAAGAATAAAAGACATAAGGACATGTTTTCGCATAAACTTAATTTTATTCTTGAAATACATACTTGAAACAAAGGAAGTTAGTCATAAGCAGCAACAACACATTTAAAGTCTAGCTTTGAGAAGGAAAATATCTCGACTTCAAGATATGCTTCTAAAGGGAAGGATGTTGAACTTTGAACATCTACTCCAATGAAAATGGTGTTTTGTTTTGTTTTTCTTCTCTTTTTTTACATTTTCTCATTGAGACATATTGACATATTGTAAAGAAAATTAAGATTAAAACTGAATTTCCGAGTATTTCTTTATTCAAATTGTGAAGCAGGAGCAGGTGAAAAAAATTGCTGTTTTTAATATGTGACAAAAAATAGGCTCAGTGGAAATCAAACTCAATGCTTCCACTTACAGACAAGTAGATCCACGAACGTCTTTGTTTTCCTCATCTGAGCTGGAATCTGGATCTGAACTGTACAAATAGATAACTCCAATATTGCTCGCTATTGTTGTTGCACCGTTAATGTTAGCTTGGAGTTGTAAGGAGCTGTAAGCTGGCGGGAGAGATGGTGTAAACAAAGGGATGATGGGAAATGAGGAAAGGCTTACTCCATGCCAAGAGACTATCCCACAACTCAGAGGTGAATTTCTAATGGACAACTGCTCCTCTGCAAGAACTATGTCCAAGAAAACTGTTTTTTTTTTTTTTATTATTTTGACTAAAAACAGCATAATAATAATTTAAAAAGCACACAAATACTTTTACAATAAATTAAAGATGATTAGAGTATTAGAGAGCAGCTGCTAAAATCCCTTTACAAAACAGAAGATATTATACAGACTCATCTGGAATCCCTCGAACATCAAGGTGTAGAAGCTTGCAGTTTTGTGTAAGCCTTCACTCAGCTACCCCTAAACAATATCCACAAGCAGGAACAGCTGCATAGCATTCTCAAGCCAAATGTCTCTGAGGGTGTTTATATAATTTGCAATTTTCTTCTATGCCTCACTCAGGGAACCAAAATGGAGCTCCCTCTGTGGCTGTCCAAAAGTCTGTATGAGAGGAAGAGGAGAGTGCTTTCTGTAAAGCTCCCAAACGTCTACAGAGAGGGATGGAGGACGGTGTTCACTGCTGACCCCAACGTGGTAAACCTGCATAAGATGGGACCCTACTATTATGGTCTGGGATCACAGATGCTGCACTTTGACAGTCCAGAGAACACCGACATTGCACAGACTCTGCTGCAGGTATGAAACCCAGAGCCAGCGGGAGATGATGAGTTTGTGTTAGGCCTGGAATTTTCATGATAGGTATACCTCAACTGTGAGAGTCAAAATTAGAGAAAAAATCCAGAAAATCTCATTGTCTGATTTTTAAAGAATTTATTTGTGTTGGAAATAAGTATTTGGTTAATAACAAAAGTTGATCTCAATACTTTGTTTTAAACCCTTTATTGGTGATGACAGCAGTACAAGGTTTTCTGCTAGTCTTCACAAGGTTTTTACAAATCCATTCAGATCTCCTCTGGAGATTTGTGGTAAAATTCTTACTAACTGAAGTAAAAAGGATTTATAGTATTTTGGTTCAGAAGTGTTCATAGGAACATCTGAGTGTCCTTCAGAGGTTCATCTTTCTGTTCAAACTAATGTTGGACAGAAGGTCTGTCTCTCAGTCTTCACTCAGTCATCCCAAACTAGGGATGTCCCTATTTCCAATCATGTGTTCGGGAATCAGATCCAATCATTTAGTTTCAGATTGGTCAGGATTAGGGCTGGGAATCTCAGGGTAAGTCACGATATCGATGTATCTCGATATGGCAAACATTGCAGTAATCATTATATTACCTTGGTAATCTATCGTATACAAAATATTTATATTTTCTGCAAAAACTTTTTTTTGGAACAATTTAAAACACAACATGTTAATTCAACATCCTTTCCAACATTAGAATGAAAATAAAAATTAATATGAATGTGTCTTTACAATAATAAATATTTTAAGGAAATTAAAAAAAATAAATAAATAAAGCTCCAGTTAAGAGCTAAAATGCATATTGGCCATATTTTATGACAAATAATTTATTGTTATTGAGGCATAATATGAATGTCCAGCCTGTTAATCATTGTTTATTGTTCATTATTTTTTACAGTACTTGTTTCCATATTAATTTCCTCTCCTTTTTATTATATTTTGCCTGCATTTTTCTTTGATAAACAACACTTAAGTCACGTGCTCTACATGTGTACTGCCAGGATGCTCACCTGTTTGATAGTGCTGCCACAAACTATTATTTTAATTGTCGACTAATCACGAATTATTCCGATTAGTCACATTAATGGTCATCGGCGCAAAATGGATGTGAAGCAAACATTTTAACCATAATTAACTTTAAATTAGATATAATCAAATTAGCATTATCTGCAAAAATGCTATTGCGAATGCTGTAAACTGAATTTGGCAGCTAAGAATGCTTGTGCTGATAGCTGAAGATCCTGAAATTGATAGCTGAAAAGGCTGAAGTTGATAGCCAGCTAAAATATTAGTTAAATAAAAAATTAACCTAAAAATAGTTCAAGTTAGCTTAAGTAGCTAGCTTGTAGCTGAAATATTAGTTAAACTCCAAAATAGCCCCAAAAAATCTTAATTAATCCCTTTATAGACAAACAAGCTGGAGAAAGCCATTCTAACTTTCAACTTTACTACACTCTGGCTCCATATATTATAAAGTAACGACTAATCAACTATAAAATCAGTCATCGACTATTTTAATAGTCGATTAGTCATCGATTAGTCGACTAATCGTGGCAGCCCTACTGTTGGATCAATAATGACGCTAGACGTCTCATTTGGATGGTCAGACGCAGCGCGCCTCTCTGCTGGAATTTGATGTATTTTAGTGGAGCGTTTGGACAGGTTACTGCTGTTACTGCCCTTATAATCCATGTGTGTTACATTAGAAACCGCGTGCTTTCTGCATCTACTTTAGAAAAAGACAGATGCAGCTTGGAGCTGTTCGCCCGCGGCCGCTCTGCAGCCTGTGTGGGAGCGCACGAGGAGGTTTGACCCTCCCCTCTGCATACGGAGAAGCAGCGTGGAAGGATAGCGAGGAGCACCCTGTGATCGCGCTGTAGACGGATTAATACTGGGATTTAATGTCTAAAACTTTTGAGACATTTAGGCAAAAAACTGATCAGTCTGGTAAAAATTGATGAAGTTTCGCAACGGCGTTTTCACATTTCACTGTTGTTCTCACGTAAGCGCCCCCTGGTGGACTTTTTTGGTATTAATTTAAGAAACGAATTCAGGGAGAGAGAGAACCGGTAATCATCTGTTAGCCATACCGTAGTCAAGATTGAGTGTTTATCCTGATCAGGGATTAGACATTGTTTTATTTCCATTATTAGGATTAGTGCTATATAGTTCTAGGTTATTATTCCAGATAGAAATTTTACTAGAAGTCTGCATATCATGATTTTTACTAGTCAATACTGTAGTTTTTTCTTACAAGGTGATAGTTGCAATATTTTTACTTGATTGTTAAAGCACTTCACAGAAATGCTCTGTTTATAGGTTAAATGATAAACGGTGGTTATTAAAATATATATAGAAAAAAAACCTGAATCTGTCTATTGAGTTCGTTCATTTTTGTATGTATTATGAAAGTATTGGATCGGGACCCTGCATAAATAGCTACTCTGAATCAGATCAGGGCCAAAACTGCCTGATCGGGACATCTCTGTCCCGTCCTGGTCAGTTGGTGCAGGCGTCTGCAAATTCATCCAATGCCAGCAGAGGGCGCAGCTGTACCAGAAACTAGACTGCAGGGTGAGTGCTCAGCTGTTACCGGGCAGATTCAGCTCAGTCTCTCCTCCACACAGACCCTCTCCTCTGGTCTGCTGGTGTTTTTGGTTTGAGTGAAGACCCCTGTGCAGAGGAACTGACTCAGGTTTCCAGTTGAGGGTGGACGGCTCCTCCCATCAAACTCTGAGGGTTCCCCTAAAGATAGTGTCCTGCATGCCTGGAGTTTGATGTTAGACATGGCTCTCTCAGCATCTCCTCTAGTCTTCACAGCATGCTACAATTTCATCTGCTGCTTCTGCTGTCCTCTGTCTAGACCTTTATCGGCCGGTTCAGGCGGGTCATGGACTGCTCCCAGAACGCCTACAACGAGGACACGTCCACTCTCCTGGAGCGTCTGGACTGTCTGGAGAAAGCCCTGTTCCAGGCCGGCCAGAGTGGTCTGAACGGCTTCCAGAGCTGGGAGAAGGGTCGTGCCTCTCAGCTGACCGCCTCCAGCCTGGTCCTCAACTACCGCAAGAGGAAGATGGCCGACGTTGAGGACTGAGCCCTGCTGTGTTTATGTACTGAGAGCCAGACTCACGAGCACCATGGAGTCTGTCAGAGATGAGGGTTCCACTACCCTAAAGTGTTTTCATAGTTCATCCTTTGCACTTAGTGGTGAAGCTACAAACTACTTTCTCATGTAAACCCTTACAACCCTTAAAATCATTAAATAATTTATTGCAGTTTTTTCTGATGGTAGGCTTTTATATGAGAACTACACTGAGTGACCCATCCCCTCTCGTGTTCCAAACAGGAAGTACCTGCTGGTTCCAGGAAGCTAAAGTCATGTGGACCTCTAGAGAAATAAACAGCTGTTACTCAGTCATTTTTCTTAATAATCTTATTTTCTAAAGGACCCATACCATACTATTCCAAGTCTTCAGAGTATGATCTAGTGCTGCCACAAACGATTATTTTAATAGTCGACTAATCGCCAATTATTTTTTCTGATTAGTCGTCTAATCAAGTCATGCACGAAGTGAATATAAAACATAAACCTTAATCCTCTTTAAACTAGCTAAAAAAACTAGATGTACAGCATTACCTGCAATAATGCTAGTGTAATGATAAGTTAATAAATGGAATCGCTGACGCTAGTAGCTGAAAATGCTAAAGCTGATAGCCAGCTGAAATATTAAATACCAAATTAGCCTAAAATACTAAAAAAAAAAAAAGAGCCTAAGTTGGTCAAAAAAGCTAGAATGTAGCTGAAAAACATAAAAAAATCCTAAATAAGCCGAAATAGCTAACTTGGGTCTGAAATATTAGCTAAACTCAAAATTAGTCTAAAGAAACTGAAAAAATCATAAATTAGCCTAAACAGCTAGCATGTAGCTGGAATATTAGCTAAACTCCAGAACAGCCTAAAAAAACGAAAAAGCGTAGTTTAGCCAAAATAGCTAACATTCATCTGAAATATTAGCTAAACTGAAAATTAGCCCAAAGAAACTGAAAAAATCCTAAATTAGCCTAAATAGTTAGCATATAGCTGAAATATTAGCTAAACTCCAAATTAGCCTAAAAAACCTTAATAAATGCCAAAATAGTCTAAAATTTTGGCATTTATAATGCTGTTATAAATTTCCTTTTTACTACACTCTGACTCCATATAATATAAAGTAACGATTAATCGTCGACTCGTTAGTCATCAACTATTTTAATAGTCAACGATTAGTTGACTAATCGTGGCAGCCCTAGTATGATCACATATTACCTTTGGTACGCTAAAGGATGAATTATTTATGAAATATGAGTTACTTTGTGAGGTCTTTCACAACCTGGAAATAAGACAATTCAATCTCTGAGGCTCCGCCTTTTGCTCATCTGCCATTTCATGACGTCATCCTAGAGCCGACCTCGGTACCGAGCCGTAGTTGTCTCTACAAATTAGGTGCAAGAGGAACCACTTCTTCTCAGTCAATGCTAAAATTAAAGCATTTAACCGATTTCCTCTTCAGAGAAAACGTGTATCTGTTGGCCTGGGGACGGTACTGGCGGTGCAGAATCTAAAGCAGCTCGGCTGAGTCCAGCAGATGGAGGTCACTTTTCCACGCCAACTGTTGTGAGGAGTCAGAATGACCTCCTGCCAGCCTCCAAATGCTGCTGGAGCCAGCTTGGAAGATCACAGAGCCCCTGGAGGGTTTTTTTTTCTCTCCTCAGAAAGGACCTTTAAGGCCTGTTTTGACCCTTGAAAACGCCTCAAGCTTCAAACATGTTTCCCACTCTCCATATTTACATGATTTAAGATTCTGAGAGTCAATGAAACGGGTTCTATCAGCATTCGATGGCAGTCCTCATTATAAGAAAAAGCTCATTTTGAGTGTGGAAGGTTCTCCACAAACAGTCATCCTCTCGAGTTCATCTGTGTTCACAGTTTTTATTAATTTACTTTAATAATAAAGAGGCTGAGTTTTGGAGTATTTAAAAAAAAAGTGCTTCAAAGGATGAGTCTGTTCTTCTGTAGTCCTCGCTGTTTTAATAAGACTACATGCACTGTTGGCCGTTTGTCGTCACAGTTGTGACGTTTATATCTGTGCTGGTTCATACCCCTGATGAACTGGAGGAAGTCTTTTATTTTGGCCTCTCCAAACTGTCTGGAGCTTTTTCGTGACAGCAGAAGATATTCGGTTTTATGACCACATCACACACTTAGTGTCAGTTTAGGTTGAAATACAAAAAATAGTTTGAGTTTAGCATTTTGAGATGAAAATCAAATCATTTTTCATTCTGAATGTGATGTGAAAGAATAAGAAAAAGGTACATATGTCCACCAGCCTGAGTTACTGAATGTCTTTAGAAAAAGTAAAAAACCCTTAATGCAAGGTCGAGATGTGAAATGTTCAAACCGTAAGCTAAGACACATCAAAAGCAGAGATGCAAACGGTTGTTAAAACATGAAGCTGAATAGTTTTCCAAAGTTTTAACTGGAACTTATCTTGTTTATTCTTAGGTGTGAAATTTTCATCTAAATCCAAGCCTTGAACCTGTTTCTGACAGGTCTACCAAACCACGGATACAGCAGTGAACATCATTGGTGAGGGACATCAACTTCCTGTGTTTGTTAAATATAAATAAATAAAGTTGGTCGTGGAGAGAACTGGAAAAACTGCACCACAAAACAGACAAACTTCAAGAAATGCACGATTTGTAATGTAAATAATATATAACTTGCTTTTCTTTTGCCGATAGCTTGATGGATTTTTGTGACCATCATGTTTTAATTTGTGTAGTCTTTGATGTTAAATCACATTTGTTGGATTTTCTACAAGCGAACCACTGAAGCACGTTTAGCTGTTTTTGGTGTAAACTTACCAGAAATCATTGATTGGGTTTAGAGTCTGTTATGCATGGAGATTATTATTACAGCCATTTTACTCAGTCTTGTGAAGTGCTGAGAAAGCTGCACATAGCCCCTGAGTACAGGAGTAACTATGACAGATATCTTCAAGTTTTCTACTCAGGGGAAATCAAAGTGACTGCATTCATCATCAACCTTTTAAAACTACTTTTGAAGTGTGTTTGTAATCGCTTTTTTGTTAGTACAGGATCTATAGGATCTTGTATAGGGTCTTTGATGAAGACAGACCACTTCCTCTCCCAGTCTTGGACTGGAGCTGGGAGCTTGTGGCCTGTAACACTTTTTCTATACAGGCATATTTTCCACTGTATTTCAAACAGCATTTTTTCATCTGCTCCTGATTCACAACGATTTGAAGAAAGAAATATTCAGAAATGCAGTTTTAATCTTGATTATCTTTATATATGTCCTCCATAAAAACAATCGTGATAAACAAAACATGTTAAAAACACCACTAACACCATTTTCATTGGAGTGAGTCTTTACCAGAAGATAAATACTTAAAACGTATTGGTTAGGAAGTAAATGGTTTTGATGTTTGTTCTTCAATAAGGTAGAATGAATTTGAAACATTGACTGCAGTCAAATGAGCCGCCGTTCACATTTCTGTGGTCCAATCAGCCGTCACTGGATTTTTGGTGTGAGTTTCATCCAATACTTACGGTAGCAGTCCTGAGAACTCTGGAAAATCTCCACCAGACTCCACGGAGCTTCTTGATGTGACCACGGAAATGTGAACGGCAGCTCATTTGACCACAGTTGGAAAGGATTGTAAATGAATGAAAGAGCATTTGGATGTTAGCTTTCATTATTTTCTGCTCTGAGAAACCAATGGATTGAATGGATTGATCACAGCAACGTCAAGAAACATCAAAGAGTCTTTGGTGAACTGGAAGGAGAAAGAATCAGGATTTTGGAGGAAGTTCTGTTCATGAAGATCTGAGCTGACATCCGGATCAGAACCATACGGCTGGACATTACCCAGATTGATGGATGTTTTTATGTAGCAGCGGTGAAGATTTATGCTAGTGAGACACAGAGCTATTATAATTAGACAAGGGGGATCAGGAGCGGAGCTTTAAAAGCCACACCCCCTCAGGAGATTTGCAGGCTGAGGTTTCAGATCAACATGAAAAATGTCTTTTTAAGACATTTAAGTTGTGGGAGTTTGGTTAAAACTTCATAATAATAAATAAAACACTACTGGGAATGTTTTTAAAAATAAAAAAGGTCATAGGTAGACTTTAGAATGCAAAAATATTATGTGTTGATAAAATCCAGCATCATTCAAGCATAAACATGTTTCAAAAGTTCACACCGATTGCATATGTTGCTTATTTCTGCTCTTCAATTTTACAAACAAATAATTTTCTTTGAGACTGAATTCACCACCACTTTTAGTTGCTGAGAGTGAAAAACATTTTTACCAATTGTCTTTATATTTCCCTGAGCAAACAATTAAATTGAATAATATTTTTTTCCACAATGAAGCCTACTTCATCTGCCCCTTTTAGATGGCACCACACTGAATCATCCCACTCAGCCTTCTCCTCTGCCTCCTCCTTCACTCCAACCACCTCATGTCCCTCTACCTCCATGGACCTCCTCTTCGGTCTTCCTTTAGACCCCTTTCCTGGTATCTCCAACCTCATCAACATGTTATCAACATTAACCTCTCAACGTGTCTGAACTATCTCCATCTGCTTCCAGAACATCTATCTTCCATGATCTGTTCCTCTGATGGATCATTCATTTCTGTCCACCAATGTAAATTAAAAATACCTGCTATAACAGTAGATGGTGGGAAACTGTCTCCAGTTTTATTGTTTTACGCAGCACCATGTCACGGAGGTTGTTGAGTCCCAGCTGCACGCCGAAGCGGGGAGCGCAGCTCTCGTTATGGCGTCAGGATCCAGGTCACTGCTGATGTGAATATTGATGTTGCCTCTGGGTGGAAACAGCTGACCCTGACAGAGAGAAGGCTGGCCAGAACACAGTCCTAGAATCTCCTTTCTGAAAACACGCCATGAGCTTCAGGATCAGAATTACTTAACGACTCGATATGTCACTGTGGTCAGAAGATGAAACTCCTTTATTACTTGTGCAGGTTGCAGGTTCAGTCAAAGCAAAGAGAAAAGAGAGGTTGCTAATGCTCCAGGAAGTTGACAGCAGGACACTGATGAGGATTTCTGTCTCTTTTTGGAGGTTCTGACATCAGTTTTTGTTAAAAACTCCTTTTTAAATGCAGAGAGGAGCCCAAGGCTAATTCTTCTTTCAGAGTCTTTGCTTTCATTTCCTTTAAACAAGCAGGTGAGCTGCACAGCCGTATTTCATTGAGCTCCAGTATTCATAGTCCAGCTGAAGAAGGAAAATTTCATTTCCTGGGAAAATGTGAAGACTGAGGAATCATTTTGCTGATCCAAGATCCAAGAGACCCCCGTACACGAGACACCATCCATGAAATGGGGGGCAGCAGGACTGGTGGATGCTGATCACAGAGGATTCTCACTGGTTTCATCTTGTTCATATAGATTTGGTGCTGGTGGGTCCTGTTTAATTGCTGCAAGGTCCAACAGAGTGGCAAGGGGCATATTTGTGGAAAAAAGCCAAACCACTCAGTTTTCTACTCTGGCAAACCTTTACTGGTTCTGGAGCATCGATTCCAGAAATCCCTCTAGGTTCTCTGGTAGTGCCTGACAAGAACTGCAGAACTAGAAGAAGGTGTTGACTTTTCTTGATGGGGAAAGAGAAGAAGCTGGGTTCTGCAACCACCTTAAAAGGGTGAAAGCTCTAATGACCTGAACAAAGAATATGTGAGTACTTGAACTCAAGGAAGCTGGATAAACCAAACCTCAGGGCTCTTGTAGCTCATAGCTCGTAACACGACCTATAAGTTCTGGTTTTAATATTCCACCTGGTTTGATTGTGAAACACAGAGCTCAAACTGACCTCTGTCTCAATGAGTTCACGGATTTCTGCCACAAACTGAGGCCCACCATCCAAAGTGATGTTATACGAATAGTATTACTTCTGAAACAGACCAGTGATGAATTCCAAAACTGTATGGAACCAAGGCTGGCGGGGCATGGTAGAAGCGGAAGCAGTTAGCCTTAACTCAGCGCTCCAAAGACCAGCCAGTGATTTTCTGGACCTCAGGAGTTTTGTTTTCTGATGCTCTTCAGACTCCAGAATCAGACACATTTACAATGTCTGCCTGAATCAGATGAGGAGCTGTAGAAAAACATCATTTTGTGGTGCAGCGGTAGGGCAGTCGGCTCCTGATCGGAAGATTGCAGGTTCGATCCCCACCTTGCCCGACCATGCGTCAAATTGTCTTTGGGCAAGACACTGAACCCCAAATTGCCTCTGGTGGAAGTGTTCGACAGCGGAGCCACCACCAGTTTGTGAATGGGACTGAATGTAGAGCACTTTGGGCTTTCAAGGAATATAGTAAAGCGCTATATAAAGTTTACGCCATTTGCCATGGTTTCAGTTTGAACCAAATATACATTATTTAAATAGATTTTATGGAGGGTGCACTAAAGCCTCCAACGAAGTGTCTGTAAACACGAACAAAACCTATGAAGTGATGTTGTTATTTAAATCCAATGGGAACTTCCTATTCAACAACCAGTGACCCAGGGGAAACCCCCTGACCTAGACACTTATATGGTAGTAGTAGTGTGGAGCTAATATATTTCAGCTTTACAACAAAGTTATCAGGTGCTGAAGAAAGTTTTAAATGTGAAATACTTATGGTCACATCAGAAAAAACATTTAGAAATGTCACAAAAATCCAAGATGGACCCATGTTTCGATCTGGACATAGGAAGTAGAGCCTGTTTATCAATTTTAACAACAAAATTACTTTTCTTTTTTATTCAATATTTTGTTTAATTGTTTCTATAAATACCAGAATTTCAACATCAATTTGAATTTTTGTTTTGGACAGTTTTAGACAGTAAATTAAACATGTTAAAGGCGTGCGCCCATGAGCTTCACACCTGATAAACTAAGAGGACTGTAAGGCCTTATTTCCACCGAGCGGTCCAAACTGATCTGGACTTTTAAGCATTTCCATTACAAAATGGACCGGTTCAGCAAGACTGTCTGGTACCATTTCTGGTCCCCCGTTGGTCGGAGATCCACAGAAAAATGGCATGGACCCGTTAGAGCGGAGATTCTGTCATCACGTGATAGAATCCATTGATTGGCAAAAAGGCTTTACGACATTAGTAAGCGTCCGACCAGCGCGTTTCCCGACTCAAGATCCAAACTGAAAGTTTTGTCCTCTTTTCGGCTGTATTCTTCTTCGCCCCCTTCGCAAAGAATAATAAATTGTGTCTAATCTGACCGGGATCAGAAGCCAATCAAACTACAACAAGACTTAATATGGTTCCAACTCGGACCATCATGGCTCTGGCTAGGACTGACACTGACCACACCATTTTTTACTAAATCTAATAATTTTAGTATAAAAGAATAATTTACTTAAATATACAAACGACCTATTGATGACAGAACCTGATCTCCCCATCTTCTTACATCAACCAGAATTGGATTTTCACAGTAAAACCAGAAGTGATGCTCATCAGTCGACCTCCTCTAATTCTTCTGATGCTTCTTCTTTAATCAGAGAAAGGAGTGAGAGAGGGTGAAAATGCAGATGGAGAGAGGAGGGAAAGCAGGGTTAAGGTCAGGCAGGATCGTAGCTCTACTGGGGTGTTTTTCCTCCTGGCATTCCACTTCAGTAATCCTCGCCTCTCGTCGCGGAGATGTGACGAGGGGGGAGGATTACTGAGGCAACGCCCCGGCCATGCTCTCCGAATGAACACTGTCCTCCCCCCTTGTGAGTGGCGCTCATACAAAGCCGTGTTGTCAGGGCCAGGAGGAGGATGGGTCCAGAATGTGCTTCATTATGTGGGGATGAGAAGACAGGCGCCTCTACGGAGACTTCTTTAAAAAAAAGTCTGGTAGATCTGATGTTGATTTTTAAAATCTGACCAACGAACCTTTATTTTTCCCTCTGCCCTTATTGTCAATCACAATATATTACAAATATTATTCAATGACAAACTGAAGATCTTTGCTTCTTCAGCTTTTTTTGGGTTGAACCTTTATTATAAATGAGAATTCCCCATATTTCATATATCCGTCCTAACCCTCTGATTTCAGGCATTAATGCTGTACGAACAGCAGGTTTGCTGTCTTTCTCCACACGCCCACATGGTCAGTTTCCTGGGCGCTGATGCGTTCAGGGTCTTTGTGGTCGTACAGTCACAGTCACTTTCCCGTCTGCTGATGCGCATTATGATTGTTTTACTTTTTTTCTTTTGCTCACGTCATTCTGACATAATTGTGAGTTTGATTTTAAAGAAAAACGTGAGAAATCGCACTTTTATTGTTGCTACCCCCCTGTTTTAACACAGTCATGTGACCCACATGTTTCATAGTCTGTGGTGTGGGTGTGCTGGACTCTCATGAAGGGGGTTATTGAACATGAAAGCATCTCGTCTGCTTTCAGACCTGTTGCAGAGGATCTTGTGTTTGGCTCACCTGTTTTAGCCCTCTCAGTGGCTTGTCTCATTTAATTCATTTTTGACTAAAAACATGAACATGTGGTGAGAAGAAGTGTGCTCATCTTAGCAGGAACCAGTGTCTGGATGACACAACATCAGATGCTGCACAGACATGCTCAGATTCACCTGCATCCAGCATGTTTCTGACTGGACTGTTGCAGGTTTTGTTTTTAAAGATCACATTTTTTTTCACAAAATTATGGCTGATGTGAATTTGATTTTGATCTGTCTCTGTCTCCAGGTTTAACTACCTTCCGAAATGAGTTTGTAAAAGTTCAGGATTTGTTTACAGGTTTCTGTCGTAGTTCCACTCTTGACCTAAAGATGGCGCTCTCTTCGAAGATCATGGTCATACTTGGATTGAGTAAAACAAATCAAAAATGTTCATGAACAAAAATATTTTTTTATATGACGCCTCAGTCTAGCTGATATCTGCTCGGTTGTCATGGCGATGTTATGCTGGGAGGCGACAGTGACTTTCTCTGACATAATTTCTCACTTTTCTTGAGGAGTGGTGGAAGTTTGGGTTTTCTTTTTTTGTGAATGTCAGATCACCAAGAACACAAAAACACACTCCGTGTCAAATGTAGTGAGCTGTCAGCAAGACTGGAAAATCTGGAGAAATAATCAGAGCTCAACTTGTGATGTGTTTGATGGATATTCAGTCCCGCAGCGTCCTGGAAGGCAAGAACCAGATAGTTCTCACAATTAATCTTTTCTACTAGCCTTAGAGTGAAATTTTTGCCACACCACATACTCAAAAATGCACCATTGCTGCATCTAGGAAAAAAAAAAAAAAAGATGACCGGAAAAATAAAAATGACATCAAAGCCAGCAAAACCGTCCAAAAAAGAATAGGACCAAAGTCTCTTGGTGCTCAAAAATTAAATTTTGGAATCAAATAACAAAACCAAAAGACAAGTTTTGGTGATATTCAATGGACGCTTTGAATTTATTGCATTGCGGCTAGGTGGACTTTTAGTGACAAAATGTTAAATTTAACAATTTTCATATCTTTGCCCAATAGCTGGAGAAGGAACGTTTAGATTGAATGATCTTTGTTAAATTTCATACATAATCTGCCAGACTAAGATTACAACCACTATCAAAGCTTCATTGACCTTTGACCTTGGGACGAGGCCACCATCCGACATTAGAAAAGAAATCTTATAGTATCAGCAACAAATTAAAACTCCTCCCAGGAATTTCCTTGCGCATCATTGTTAAGCTACTTGGGGAAAATGTTGAATCGCGTTAGCAGCTCACAAAACCGGTGTTACCGTGATGCTTGCATATTTTTACTGTAATATTGTGAAAGTGTAATAATTGAACTTTTGGCTCATGCTGAACAACACGATCTGACAAGCGACTTGAATAAATTAGGAATGTGGGCGTGGTTAAAGAATATCTGTTACCAAGGAAATCAAAAATTTACTTTTGGTGATTCTTCTAAAAATTTTATAGAGATTTTCTTCTCTCCAAGATGACCAAAACATAAAATGGTTGCTATGGAGATGAACCCAACAAAAAGCCACCATTTTGAAAAACGTGTTTTTGTGTAGCAAATATTAAATATTTTTATTTGCAATTTTTTTTTCTTAACATTTTACATTCAGTTTGCAACTTAAGTTGAGAAAGTTTTTATCTCAAAACTGTGACTTTTACTTGCAATATGGTGCCGCAAAAATGACTCCATAGACAATGACATAATTTATTGTGATATGTGTGTCACAAACGAGAAGACAGCTGGTTCCGCGTGCAGTAGGTTTATCAGTTCAGACAGGAAGTAAGCACAGCTAAAAGTCCAAAAAGGTAAATCAGGGTCAGACAGCTAGGGGTCAGTTACAAGCATGGAATCAACCAAGAAGAGACTAGAGATGTCAGAGTCCAGGCGAGGGTCAGGGCAGTCAGCAGGGCAATCAGAGATAAAAGCAGGGTCAGAAACAGATCAGGTCGAGAATGAAACACTCAGTAATGCAGGCACAAACAATACTTCGCATGAAAAGTTCATTAGGCAATTGTGGAACGGCCATAGAAAGTCACAAATTTGCTTATACGTTTTGCAAAAATCATGCACAATTCCATAAGATTTATGTAATATTTCCATATAAAAATATGCATGAACTGCGTCAAAACCAAATTCTGGTAAAGACTTGTCGGGCAAAATCATTGACGCTCATCTGCGCACATCAATTAATGACAAACGCAAGAAACACTTATGATTAAGTATATCACACATGTATCACAAAAGACAAAAATTACATACGTGGACAATGTTAAAATGGTACCTAGTGGCTGTGTGGCAGCTTTAAAATGACTGAAAAGATGATTGGCGTTACCTTGTTGAATTTGTTTGGCTCTGTGGTTGGATCAGCACGTCGTGTGACCCGAATGTGCAAGCTTATTGATAAGATAATCCCCTTTAGTAACAAAACTATAATAATGGTTGAGCTCTCTTATTTAAAGGCATGATATCTGCATATATATGAATAATGGCCTTTTTTTTGCTCCATCTGAGGTGAAATGAAGAGAACAAAGAGTGGAGCGGACAGATGTCAGTCCTGCTCTAACTAACATGAACAGCCTGCTGTTCTGTTTGCAGTTACACACCTGATGCCTGAACTCAGACAAGTGACGACAATGGAATTACAGCCAGGCTAATCTAATGTAATAAAACAAGTGTGAAAGAATCCACAGAGTTATGGAGGGGGGGTCATTCTCTCAGACTCTCTGTGAAATGGCGGAAGAACAGAGCGATGAGTGGTTCTAAATATAAAGCAGCTCGGCCCCCCCGGGGTCAGTCTGTCTGTTCCTGTTGTGTCGCTTTTTAGACTCGATCAATAGGAATGAACATTTGGGACAAACATGGCTCCATGAAACGGGCCCAGCTGGGTTTACTTTCTCCGTTTGCACATTCATGATTCAATCTGAGGGACTGACTTTAAAAACTCATTTCATCAGGAGAAAGATTATATTTCAGCATTTTATCAAAGACATATTTATGGAAGCGTTTGATCACAAAACACACAAGAACGTTCTCCTTCTTTAGCACTTTCTGACCTGCTTCTGTTATAGTCAAACTAACCCTCAGCTGAGGTTTTTGAGACAGCTCTGCAATTAAAAAAAGAAAAAAAATCTTCCATATTTTAATTAAAACTTTAAATTCATGGCTACTTTCATCACTTCCACACCACAGCTTTGCAAAAGAAACAGAAAAACTTTGACGCGTTGTTGAGAGGATTTCAAGCTGCTTCCACACTGTGTTGAGGTGAACGACTTGCTCAATGAAAAGTGTGTTTTTGGTGTTTCAACATGTTCTTGTGGCCTTTTCTCATGTTGCAGAATATATAGAGAGAAAATTAAGATTAAAACTCTGTTTCTGATCATTTCTTTATTCAAATCCATGTGAATCAGAAGCAGACAAAAAAAAGTTGTTTAAAAAAATCTTGTAAATCTACAATTAGCAGGCTCCCTCCATTCTGATGGAACCACATATAGATCCATACACGTCTTTGTTTTCCTCGTTTGAACTGGAATCTGATCAAAATTTCATGAATGATCTTCTCTCTGCTGCACATGCACTAAACCCTCATCTGGTCCGGCTAGCGTGTCTAGTTCAGGTTCTGGAGAAGAGAGGATGGTATCTTCCCATTGACTGCAGTCAAATGAGCCGCCGTTCACATTTCTGTGGTCCAATCAGCCGTCACTGAAGTTTTGGTGTGAGTTTTATCCAATACTTACGGTAGCAGGGCTGAGAACGCTGGAAAATCTCCACCAGACTCCACGGAGCTTCATGATGTGACCACGGAAAGGTGAACGGCAGCTGATTGGACCGCAGTTGGAAAGGATTGTAAATGAATGAAAGAGCATTTGGATGTTTGCTTTCATTATTTTCTGCTCTGACAAACCAATGATTGAATGGATTGATCACAGCAACGTCAAGAAACATTGGTGATTGAGCTGAAAGAGTCTTTGGTGAACTGGAAGGAGAAAGAATCAGGATTTTGGAGGAAGTTCTGTCCATGAAGATCTGAGCTGACATCCGGATCAGAACCATACGGCTGGACATTACCCAGATTGATGGAGGTTTTTATGTAGCAGTGGTGAAGATTTATGCTAGTGAGACACAGAGCTATCATAATCAGACGGGGGTGATCAGGGGCGGAACTCCAAAAGCCACGCCCCCTCAGAGCAGATTTTGGAAATAGAGGCTTCTGATCAACATGAAAAAATTATTTTTAAGACATTTAGTTTGTGTGATTCTGGTTAAAAACATTATAATCACAAATAAAACACTACTCAGAACGTTTTGTTAAATAATAAAAATTTTCATGGGGGACTTAAAGGGACCATTTGGAGTAATCAATTATCCTCTGAAGCAAGTTTTTTTACTCTGGAAGACGCACATGAAAGAGGTTGACTACACAGAAAGGCCCCAGCCAGGATTTGAAACAGGATCTTCTCACTGTGATGTGAGAGTCCTAACCACTACCCCGCCGTGCTGTCCTACAGAAAGATTTATCATCTCAGATTTTTGCTGAATTTAGTGACTGCAGCAGCAGTTTCCACATAACACCACCTGTAGTGTCTTCAGTGAAAAACATTAAGCTTTAACGGTGTGAACTGCTTATGACTGTCTGCTGGCAGATGAACCTGCCCGTCAGAAACAGACAGGAAGATGTTTGAGGTATTGATGACACGTGTCATTTGGCCCACTCACTGCTGCCAGCTGCCACTATGTTGATCCTCATACCTTCTTCTTTCTGTCCTTCACCAAAGTGGACAAAATACTTTCATTTTAATATTTTTGCAAACTAAATTTCCATTTAACGCAAAAGCGGAGAACAGAGTCTTTCTCAGTTTTTCTGCTCCAGGCCACGATTGCAGGAATCATGGCTGCTGATGGATGCTTCTGAAGATCGCAGTGATGGGGGGTCTGGTTACAGATCAGCACACTCTCCAGCCTCTCTGTGGGGGGGCCACCGCTCCATGTTCACAAACACTCATCTTTCAACAGACACATACTGTAGACGGAAACAAATGCAGCTTGTTATAAAAATAACACAGAGAGTAAAGAAATAGATAAAATGAAGATGTTCATTCTTTTACTGTAATATAGAATTGATCCTAATGAAGCGAGACATTTAAATCCTAAATGAAGTCTGTGAATGAGATCACCAAACCTGATTTATCCCTACAGGGTCACAGGGCTGCTGGAGCTCAACCGAACTACTATTGGGTAAAGGCAGAATACACTCCGAAAACGTGGTCAGTCTGTCACAGGCCCACAATCACACTCCCAAACTCACAACTAGGGACAATTTAGAGTAACCATTTGACCTATGAAGCAGGATTTTTGGTTGTGGAAGAAGCCGGGTCCCTGGAGAAAACCCATGCAGAGGCAAGAGCTCTAACCACTGTGCCAACGTGTAGCCCTTAAAATGCGACTAAAAATAAAGAAGTAACTAGTAACACAAAGTAAACTAACCCAAACTTTATTCAACTTTATTTGGAGCCCTGTGTACCAGAGAAAATCCACTGGAGATCAGTGAATACAACTAGTATTCATATTTAAGGTTTACAGGATTATAAAACAGATTTTGCGTGCATCTTATGGTTAAAAACCACAGTAATAGTCACTTAATTTGCTCTAATTTAATTTTAATCTGTTAGATTTACAGATGTCTGGTTGAAATGTACTACAAACAGTAAAACAAAATCTTTTTTTTTATTGTTATTGTTGACATTACACTACCGTAGTACTAATAAATTCACTGTCTTGAGATAAGTGGCAACTAGGGCTGCCACTATTAGTCGACTAATCGACGACTAATCAGCTTTTAAAGTAGTTGACGAATGATTTAATAGTTGATTAGTCGTCATTTTATATTATATGGAGTCAGAGTGTAGTAAATACAGTTTGGAGCGTTCAGCACCAAAAAATGAACTTTTTTTCATATTTGAGTCAATGAGACCAAAACTTTATCTTTTGTGAAAAATAGTTCCTTTTTATCAGATACCGACCTCATTTGATTTAATTTTGTTTTAATCACAGAAACTAATGAAGGACAGAGGCTGCACGATTCATTAAAAGTTTAATAAACTATCATCTTCATTGTTTTTTATTTTTAGTTAGTTTAAAGCTAATGATGGTTAAGATGTTGCTTTAACATCCACTTTGCGCATGACCTGATTAGTCGACTAATTGGATAAAATAATCATTGATTAGTCGACTATTAAGACAATAATTTGTTGGCAAAAGAGGTCTTTTATTTTGAAAGGTAGACTTTGTGGCTGCTCTCGGGTTGTGGTCAGTCAGAAATCAACCCAAATAGCTCTTTAAGTGTTGAAGGTTGAGGACCCCTGATCCTTGACGATCCAGGCCTGAGTGCAGATGTTTCCCCCTCTCATGTTTAGATGATAGTATGCCCTCTTTGGATTGATTTACCATCCACCACCAAAAATTCATAGGATTTGTGTGAAGTGTATTTCATTTTTCTGTGGTCTGTCTAGATGTTTGTAGATGATGTTGTGGTTTTACACAGTTTTTTTTTTTAACTGGAGGCGTTGTGTGACTGATGTCACAGCAGTTTAGTGATCTCAGCAGATTTGTCCCATGCCCAGAGTCTTTTGAACTGTTGCCCTCTGAAAGCCGACCTCGGCACAGTTCACTTTAGCAAATCTGGACTGACCACAACAGACAAACCACCTGATCAGAGGGCTCAAACGATGCGACCTCAGGGACATCTGAGAAAACGGATTGTAACGTGGTTACTTATAAAGCTCGCTGTTTGTCTTGAGATGATAATACAATGGGGGGGGGGGGGGGGGGGGCTGCTCGCCGTTCCTGGCTCTGCTCAGAAACTGCTTTTATCACCCATGCTTGTGCATAAGTGTTGTAAGTGTTGTGGTGCAACACTTACAAGTTTTATGGTGTTTGGGCCTTCTGTCAGATGTCCCGCTATGGCATCAAGAAGCAGTTGTTATTTTTTCTTTAACTTATTCTTAAACGTTGTTTGGTTGCAAGAATTCATGCTGTGATGTTGGAGTTTTACTGGGGTTTGTTGCTCAGCTGTTAAACAGAGAGATGGCGTCTGCCTCCTGAGCTGAAACAGGGAGTCTGTTCCTCCGCAGAGGAGCCTGATAGCTGAAGGCTCTGCTTCCAGTTCAGTACAAGAAATTCCAGGAACAACCGAGAAGGGAGAGCTCTGTTTGGAAACACAGAAATCAGTGACAGTATCTCCATGACAGAGTAACACCGGTGAGACGCTCTGACGCCCCCACAGGGGTTTGTGGACTCTGCAGAAGATGAATGTGCTCTCCACTGAGAGGTTGGCACGATAACTTAACCAAGTAAAAAGGTCGTGGTGTCAGTTATCCCCGGAGACGGAGGTGCTGGACATGAAATGATGGATCTGCTGCAGACGGGGATGAGAGCGCAGCAGCAGGGGATTCATGCATGGCTGCACAGATTTGTCTCTGATGGTGTCAGGAATGTCCCAGCCATGGGGAAGGGGACAGTTTCAGGTTAGGTAACGCACATCAACAAAACACACACGTGTCTCTGAGCTAGAAAGCCAGTAGAACAGGAGGAATGTGGCTTTCTTTGTCAGGAACCATCTGAACTATTTGTATTTAGTGAAACAGACCAGCTCTGGGTTAAAGCGACGCCTCACTTAAGACCAAACAAAAACACTCTTGAGCAAAATGTTTGGTATAGTCACCACAGAGCGCCACTCAGTCAGCTGATGCTAACATGGAGCAGAACAGTCAAGAAAGCAGACAAGAGTTTGTATTCCTGACTGATTCCATCAGACGTTCTTTGTTGTAGATGTTGCAGGTCATATTATGACCTCACACTCATGACCTGTGTCATTCCCTCCATCATAACACGCATTAGAGCTGCAGCGTCTGAGTGATCCATCTCTTCTAACAGCAGCTAGTTATCAGTGGTGATTAAAAGTAAAAACATGCAGAACAGTAGATCCAGCAGAAGTTGTTTCACTTGAACAAACTTGAAACAGAGAAGAGGAGGAAGAGCAGCTGCAGGTGACACTTAGCTGAATGAGCGTGCACGAGACGAAACCTAGATCAGCAGGTCACGATCATGAAACCAAAGCAGCAGCTCATCCATTTGTTAACGGTGCACGCGTTTACTGATCATGTACACTTTTAGGCACGCCGTTCCTCATCCTGCACTCTAGGATTTAGATTCTAGAGTCTAGACCAGGGGTCGGCAACCTAGGTCACGCGTGCCAAAGCTGGCACGCGGAGGGAAAGACGGTGGCACGCCGGGGTGTGACAACAATTAGCACTTTTGTCGTTAGTTTATATTTTTTTGGATTTGTAAAGAGTGACCATCTCTTCCCACAAGGATCTTTGATTTTTCATGGCGTCACAAGGAAAGGGTCAATTCACGCAGTGCTATGACTGTGACCACGCCCACCCATATAAATACTGCAGGTTTTTTCTTTTAACTTTATAGTTTTACAAAGCGTACGTTACCTTCCGTGTCAGTCTTCATGACCAGGTGAATGAAATTAATGCGCATCGAAGGAAAAAAAAGTTTTCCTCGGTGAAATAAAAAAACTGTAATAATTCCTGTGTTATTAACTGTTGGGGATATGAGCGCGTGTCTGTGGATGGAACGTGAGCGCGTGCGTGACTGGGAAGAGCAGGAAGCAAAAGTTTATGATGCACAGCTTTTTTATGACAAATAATGAAGTTATTTTTCTTGATGGAGATCTTTTGTATTTGCTGGTTTAGTCGTGTTTATATTCTCTGGGTTCCTCTTGTTAGACCGGCTCCGGTGCAGCATGCAGCCTCGCGGCTGTAGAGGACCTGTTACTGTCTGGTTCTAGTGGGTTCTGTGGTGATGATCTGTGGTTGATCTTCTGCTGGTTTAAGAGATTCCAGGAACAAATAAGTGTTGGTTTGAATTTTTCACCTTTTTGATATTTATTGTTTGTTTTTCATTGTAAATCACTCTGAACTGCAACACATGAAAAGTGATTTTAATAAATAAAGATTGATCGATAAATTCAGTTTGTTGAATAATAACCAAATAAGGTCAGATTATACTCAGACTTACTTTTTGTTCTGCTATATGTCAATATGAACGAGTATTTAAATGAATATTGCGGCTGATCATCACTTCATTTACTGAGGGTGAAAATGAAGAATGATGCTGTCCTGTTGCAGGAAATTTAAATCACTATAAATATCAAACTAACAAAAAAGTAAAAATATTTAGTTTTACATGCAATTAACACATCATAACAGAATGAACTAACAGGTTGCTCAGCTCCTGTCTCATAATATAAAAAAAGCCAAAAGCAAACACTTGTTTATGTTTTTATTTTTTTATGAATAGTTGTAAAGTTCTTAGAAATATTCTGGATATTTTGTTCTTATGTATCCAATCATATTGGTGTTGGTATCGCAAACAACAAATGCAGTACTTTTGGTTTTCAAATAAACATAGTCGCAATACTATTTCAACTTTTTTTGCATTTTTATTAAGAAAGCACAATTTTGAGCTAATATGTTCAAAAAATGTCTTTGACCTGCTGTTTGTAAATTACATTGTTTTCAGATATATTGAATATTTTGTATTTTTTTGCATTAAAGTTCACATTATAGTTAGAGGTGGCTGGATAGTTCCGTTGACTGGTTTAGGACCCCGGTTCAGTTCCCAGGGCAATGAGCAAAAATCCAGTGAGGATCCTCAGACGAGACCCTTCATTCTGCTGCATAACTTGATCTTTTCTGTACCTTAAAAATACAGGATTGTGTCAGGAAGAGCATCGAGCACAAAACTCTCTGCATAACCACCTATGTGAATCAGTGCAAGCTGACTCACTGTGATTATCTCTGACAGGATAAGCCGAAAGGTGAACGACAGCAGAGTTCACATTATAGTTGGAGATGGCGCTCTTGTTTGGGGGAAAATTTTGATTTGGCAGTTCAAGTCATAAATGTTGCTGACCCCTGGTCTAGACTCTAGATCTGGGGTGTCAAACTCAATCGCACAGGCGGCCAAAATCCAAAACACACCGAACAGGATAAACATTTATTGAACAATCTAAAACTACATCTTTAAAACTGTAACTTTTTAACACAATTATTAACTAGATTTGTAGCATTTCCTGGGATAATACTAGTGTGAATGCTGTAAGATGAATTTGGTCGCTGAAGATGCTATTTTTGATAGCTAAAGATGCTGAAATTGATTGTTAAAAACACTAAAGTTGATAGCCAGCTAAAATATTAGCTAAATGCCAAATTAGCCTGAAAAACTGAAAAAAAAATTAGGCTAGCCTTAACAGCTAGCATCTAGCTGATAAAAATAGCTAAACTTCAAAATCGCCTAAAAAACTGAAAAAAGCCCAAGTTAGCCAAAACAGCTAGCATGTTGCTGAAATATTAGCTAAACTCAAAAACAGCCTAAAATATCTCAGTAAAACCTGAAAATAGCCCAAAAGCTAGCAGAATGTAAATCTTTTAAAACTTTAAAACCGTAACTTTTTAACGTTGTTTTGCTGATGACATCCAGCTATTTTTCTCTTTTAAGCTCTCTGAAAACAACAAACTGGATTCTCTAATGAACTGCCTGATTTTACCTGATTCAGATCAAAAAATGGCTCCGAAAAAACTCTTTGCAGCTAAATTCGGATTAAACAGAGACACTAGTCATTGCCACTGATGACGTCATACCAGGGATTAAGCAGCATTTGGGTTCTCTTGGCCAGGCAGTCAAACCCAGCCTTGTCGCTGGAGCAGCACTCCAACAATCTGGTAAAGAACTGTTTCTTCCAGTTGAGGGACATTTCTAAACTCAGGAAAATGGTGTCATATGAGAATCTAGAACTTCTTATACATGCTTTTGTGTCAATGCAGTTGGACTACTGCAACAGTCTGTTTTCCTGTCTGAATAAGAAGGAGCTGTCTCGTCTGCAGTTAATCCAAAACTCTGCTGTGAGGATCTTGACCCGCACTAGGAGAAGAGCTCACATCTCTCCTGTCCTCACAGCTCTTCATTTGCTCCCGGTTGCACACCGGATCCAATTAAAAATTTTGACTTTTCGAGCCCTCCATGGCCAAGCTCCTTTACATGTCTGCGACTCCCTACAGACCATCTGGTGTGCTCAGGTCTGTAGAACCTGTTGATGGTCCCTCGCACACGTTTTCGGACCAGAGGAGACAGATCTTTCCAGGCTGTTGCTCCTAAACTCTGGAAAGAACTCCCTCTCTCCCTCTGTTCTGTTCACTCTTTTAAATCCTTGGGGTCCAGATGGCTCCAACCACATATTGTTATGCGATTTCTTCCATGACAAATGTGGACGAAGGGGGACAGGATTTTATGTCTGCCATGGACATTAGTGAAACTCCGAAAAAAAAAAGTTCAGCGCACTGTCCTGTGGTGTCCAGATGACCCCACTTTTAATGTAAACAAGCTAAGGAGAACGGAAGGGTTACAAGCCAACTTAAAACCTTTTATTATGCTCAGCATTTTAACTGTCTACGTGTTCTCTGGATTGTATCCATCTTCATGATTGTGCAGTATGATTCTCGTTTTGGACTTAATAGGATATTTTAAGTCCAAATGCTGTGACTCAACCTCAAGACACCTAACTGTATGCTATTTCTTTCATTGTCTCTATTTAATACATTCTAATTCTAATGCTGAATCATTGGTGTACATATATACAGTATGAGGATGTACACTCACTGGCTACTTAATCTGTCCAACAGGATTGTTTGTACTCCTGTTCTTGGCCGTGGACTCCGCCTCTGGCTCGTCCTGGCTGTGGACTTCGCCCCCAGCAGCCCCCCAGTTCCATCTGGCTGAACTCTATTTAAATACACGGTTGTAAGCTAATTCTTCTTTAACGGTTCTGATACACTGCCTGTCCTGGGAGAGGATTTCTCCTTTATTTGGAGGTTTTTTCTTTTTTTTTCCTGGAATCACAATTTTTTTGGAGTTTTTTTTTTTTTTTTTTACCGAGAAGGAGGGTCTAAGGCAGGGATAAGCAGTTTAGTTTTGTCTATTTGGTTTAGTCTAGTGACCAGCTATTGGTTATATTTTATGATGGATCTTCTGCTTCTGTACAATTACTGGTATGAAGTCCAATAAGAATATTTTGTGATATTAGGGTGTATAAATAAAATTGAATTGAAAGGAACAGTTTGTTAACACTAATTTCTAATCAGCCAATCCCATGGCAGCAACTCAGTGTATTCAGGTATGTAGACATGGTCAAGACGATCTGCTGCAGTTCAAACTGAGCATCAGAATGGAAAAGAAAAGTTATTGAAGGACTTTAAACGTTGTTGTTGGTGCCAGACGGGCTGGTCTGAGGATTTCAGAAAACGGCTGATCTACTGAGATTTTCACCCACAACCATCTCTAGGGTTTACAGAGAATGGTCAGAAAAAGAGAAAATATTTAGAGAGATGCAGTTCTGTGGGTGAAATGCCTTGTTGATGTCAGAGGAGAATGTCCAGCAAGCAGTAGATGTCCTCTCAGTGCCCTTCCCGCCAATTTTAATCGCACCATAGACATGTAGAGTCATTGGTGAGAGGGTGACGGGACATCACTGTGAGCAATCAGGAGATGTCCTGTCAAGGCCCTACTCACCAATTTTAGCTGCACCCTTTAGTACACACACCTCTAACACCTCAAAATATACACTTTTAACAAACAAACACGCATGCATCACCCAAGGAAGGTGGGACCTTCGACCTTCTGTCCCCTACCCCATACCTGGCGGGGGGCGGGAACCCTCAGCCTGGTGGTCTTGTCTCTTGGGTGCCGGTCTCCTGGGCTCATTGGCCTCCTCTCCACACCGGGAGAGGGATCCCCGAGATTTAAGATCTAGTGCAGGGGATCAAACTACATCGGAGCCAGGGGGTCTCCAGGTCTCGGTGGTCCGGTCCTTGCTCTTGAGAACTGGACCTCTCCAGGAACTCCATCAGTGGGTGTGCCTGATCAGGCCTTGTTAATATCATTCCTCTGAGACCCTCGTTTCTCTTGGGTGTCTCTCTTCTGGGCGGAGGTGGGCGGCCCCTGCCCCGCTCCCCCCTGGACTTTCCGCGGCGGGAACGGGCTGGCATCTGGGGCATGGAAGCGGGTCACCCTTAGGGGGCCCTGGCTCTTACCTGGGGTGGGGCGGGGGAATTTTGGGCTGCACCCTTTGGGGTTGGGGGGCTCTCCGGGGTGGGGCCTTGCATCGGCCTTCCTGGCGAGATGAGGGGGTTGCTGTACTCGCTGAGCTGGGGCCTGCACTCTCTGTGCCTTCTGCCTCTTGGGTGTGGGGGGCCTCTGCGATGGTCCCGCGTGCCCTGGTCTGGATGTTTGGCAGGATTATCCAGCGGATGGATTCTGTCCGCAGCCCCATGGTGGGTGTTGGGGGGTCCGGGCTGCTGCTGCCTCCCTGGTGGGGGTCCTTGGCGCATCCACATCAGCAAAACATAAACACTCACCTGAGTACAGGTGTCAGCTCACCGTTGCACTAATAGAATGCTGCAGTTGTATTGTGTACATTTTGACTAGTTTAAATGTAAAGACTATTTTATCCAACAGGAATGTGTATAACTACTGAGTGTGTGCAGACAGGCCCCGCTCTATTTAGACCTGGTTGTTTTATGTTTCCTCCCTCTGTTATCATCTTCTTTTTTCTCTAAACCTCCCTTTTTCACCCCCCCCTCTTCTTTGTTTCTGTCTGGTCCAACAAAAAAAGAAAAAAGGTACAACATAATCAATATAAATAAAGTTTAGTATAAAATACAACAGGGGTTTATGTTCAATAAACCCCTGTTGTATTTTATACATTGTGTCATTGAAATCTGTCCAACACAAGAGGCTCTCAGCCCGCATCTGTTTGCTCAGCTGTTGGACAGGACAAGTTAAAGAAAGAAAAATAAAAGAGAAGAGGAGAATGTCCAGACTGGTTCCAGCTATTAGCACTCAGAAAATACAGAACAATATCGGCTTTATTACTTTAAAAAGTTATGGTAAACAAAAAGTCATTACTCACATTTAAATGTAAATTTCTGTGCTTCAGAGCACACCCACGCCAGAGTTTCTCCTACACAGAAATGCACAATGCAGATCACCCTCCCAACGGAAGGATAGCCAGACTTCAGTCACATTAGAGAAACTACACCTACACTGGGAGCGGTAGGGAGAACCCAGTGAGATCGGCAAATCATTCAGATTCTGCCTTAGTGTCAGCAAGTGTGTCACCATCAACAACAGCTCATGTTTCTTCTATTGAAACATGTAGACTTTTGCAGTTATGCCAACATTTTTTTTTTTTTTTAAATCACTGCTCCTGGACCACCACGTGACTTGATAGAAAATTATCCATCTTCCATTTCAAACATGTCAAATCTCCAGCATGTCCTTCTGTTTTTCGACCATTGGTCACAACTGGCTTTAGCTATTTCTGGAGGGTTTATATGGAAGCGTTTGTGACTCATAATTTAAAATAAAAGTCAATACTGGAAATGCTATTTCATTTTCACAATGTACCGACGTTACTTGTCTCTTAAATGAAATGAAAAAGTAATTATCAGAATGACTTTTTTTTCCTGCTTCAAGCTCATTCTGTAACTTAACTAAAATGATAAAGAAAATGGAATTCGACATTTCATTTTCAAAAATTTCTTCAGTAATTTTTTTACCAAAATTCAATTAAAAATATCACATTTTATAATTGTAATGCATAAACAGAAATGCTTTTTCATTTTCACAATGACTTCACAAAGAAAATGTCATTTGGTATTTAATTTTCAAAAAGTTCTCTGGTAAATTTGAACCAAAATTCAATAAGAAATATTGAATTTGAAAATTAAGATGGATTAACAGAAATGCATTTTCATTTTCACAATGTAACTGCATTGCTTGTCTCTTAAATAAAATGAAAAAGCAATCCTCAGACTGACGTTTTCATTTTCTTCATCATCGCCGCTTATTCTGTGACATAATTAAAGTGACAAAGCCAATGAACATTGCTTTTTCCTTTTGTACATTCAGCCGCGCAGTTAGTGTCTCATAAATCAGTTCGAGTTAGCAGTTCTTAGGGGCGTCGACGATGATGTCGGTGCTACTCATACTCTGGTTTATTTGGTGCTGGTGGTAAATTACATGCTGATTTATATAGAAAAAAGGAAAAAAAGAAAGGAAGGAAAAGGGGGAACAACAATCTCAAAGCTGAGATTTATCTCTTCATCTACAATTAACTGGTGTTTTTTATTAAACCCTAAAGGTACACAGTTATTGACTTTTATTTTGAATATTGAGTCACAAGGTACAGAGGTCAATGACCTACATTGTCTCCTGGTGGATGCAGCTTCACCCCTCACCCCAACACTCAAGCACGGTCAGGGCTGTTCCTCCGTGACGGTTTGGAATGTTCCCACTAATCTCCCTCTCAGCCACACACTTGACAGCTCCCGGTGCACATGCCGGGCGGGCCTGCCTCCACAGCCACCAGCACAGGCCGTGAGGGCGTGGCTCGTCTTCGGCCGGTGACGGTCAGGTCCTTGTGCTGCTGGCCTGCAGGCGCTCCAGCTGCTCTGTTCCTGTCAGGATGTTTGAGCCGCCTCACGACACCTCCTCCAGACCGGGAGGCTGGATTCTTTGTTTCCTCAGTCACCGCAGCACTCTCACACTCTGACATTTACACTCTTCAGGTTCTTCTTTGTGCTGGGAGCTGCATTGTGCTGCATCACTGGTGAGACCACGTGCTCCGTGTTTATCACCAGGAAGGGGAGGGAGGCAGAGCCAGATTTCTCTCCTCGTTTTGTCCAGTGCCACTACAGACACGCACACACTCTCATCCAGGCAGCCACAGGGAGGGGGCAAACCAGGCTGAGCCGCGCCGAGTCAAACTCTGAACAACACAACAGGTACGGTGGAGCTTTTTACATCTGCTGCATGATGAGTGTGTGAAGACGGGCTTGCAAGAGCTTTGTGTTTTAATCTCATCCTCTACGTGTCTGAGACGGCAGACTCGAGCGCCGTAGCCTTATTGTGTTGGAGGTGGGGGAGGAGGATGGTAAAATAAAGGCTGCTCTTTTGGCTGTGAATGCTGCCGAGGCTTTGTAGTCGGAATGTCGACAGGCTGAAAATATTGACCTTGGAGGACACAAAGTGCGCCATTTGCCCAAGGTAAGGATTCTCAGCCTGAGGACAATTCCATGGGGTCGTAGGTCTTTCATTCCTGTGAGGAAGGTGCTCTTCATGTTGGAGAAATGAGCGTTTATGGAGGCAGCTGAGTGATGAATCTACAGTGGGGGGGGGGGGGGTCATGGAAGTTGATTAAATTTGGTGCAGGATCGTGCTGATGGAGCATTTGCCAAATCCTCTTTTCAACACCTGAACGGCTGAAATTCATTTCCTCACTTGTAGAAAAACCAACCAGTTTGGTTTAGTCTGGTCCAAACCATCGGCAGTAGACGGGGGCATTTTGCTGTGAATAGACTCCCCATGAATCCAAAACCCCACGGCCCTCTGTGGTAGTTTGCTTTTGGGAGTGGAACCGGCAGCCTCTTTTCCTTCTCTCACAAGTGTTTCTCTGGCTGGAGAACCAGCTGCTGAAGTGGAGTGTCTTCCTTTTGGGGGGTGGGTCCGTCTCGGAGTTTATTAATAGACCCTCAAAGAGCAAATCATTCCTGCTTTGTTAGTCTGAGCCGCTCAACAATCCATTTAGTCTCTTTGTAAACAGCAGTTTAGCAGATGAATCCAGCGCCCCCTACAGGGGAGAAAAATAGCAGGTTCACCGGTCAATGTTTGACTTTAATCACCTTTTCAATGTTTTTTTTCCACTTTGAACACTAAAACAATTGCTGTTTTGTTGTCTGTGTGTTCTCACATAGAATCACATAGAAAACCCTCATTTGAAACTTGACTTCCCTTTTCAATGTCTCAATTCTTCGCACTGCTCTGAGACTTGACTAGAACTTGGACTTGTTTCATTGTTGGTGTTCCCACCTCCCAGCGGTCTGGCTGCACACAAGCTAACCCGGTCTGTTTGGTTCTGTTCTTCGCAGGTCAGATGAAAAAAAGTTTTGACTTTCATAATTGTTCAAATCATTGTCAAATCCTAAAAACACAACTCACTCCGCGTTCATGCATCCAGTGTGGTGGCTTTAGCTCAATGTACAGTGGCCGACACGGCTCACATAAAAGTAAGAGACACAACGACAAAAGCCACAACGCAATGAAACTTTGAGCGTTAACCCAGGAGGGGAAAAATAAATTAAAACTCTTGGGTTAATGCTCAAAAGTTATAAGCTATTGAAGTGCCGATAGATTGAGACTGAAGGACACAAAAATTTTTTTCCATAGTGAATCACCTCCGTTGTGCTGTCAGCTTTTGTCATCATGTTGTTAGGTTTTGTTGTCATGCTTCGTCTTTTGTCGTTGTGCTTCGGTTCTTGTCATTGTGCTAGAGCTTTTGTCTATCAGGAACTGTTTTAAAGTGGTTTTATTCCTATCTTACAGACCGACAATCTTTTGTCAACATGGTCCTCAAGAATCCATAACATAAGCTATGGTGTCCCCCAAGGTTCAATCTTAGGCCCAATACTTTTTAATTTATACATGTTATCGTTGGGGGATGTCTTCTGGAGACACGGCGTAAACTTTCACAGCTATGCTGATGACAAACAGCTTTACATCACCGTGTCTCCTGATGACCTAGAACCAATTAACACTCTTTTAAATTGCATTTTAGACATTAAATCTTGGTTGGCAGATAATTTTTTACAGCTCAAGCAGGACAAAACTGAAGTTTTAGTCATTGGTCCTGAAGGCAAGAGGGAGATGACTATTTTACTCTTTTTGTTCTGAGCTCCAGTGTTTCCTCATGTAATCCATTTACTCCAGGTCTAGTCGGCTGTCTCTGGGGCTCGGTTTTGGTGCTCGCCTTGTCTGGGGATTGCAACTGTACAGCTGTGGTGCGGGACCCCTGCCTCTCTGGTTTGGTTGGGTTCCGTGGCGATGCCCTGTGTGTTCAGTGTGATGAATGGATCCCACTGTTCTGTTTCTGCATGCAGCCAAGCCACATGTTTCTTTTATTTTATGTTGATTAATTTATTTATTGCTAATCCTTATTTATTTAATTTATGGGGGGTGGATTATTGCAAAATTAAGTGGGTGGGGTTAAAGCAGGGTTTGCAGGGGCGATTATTTTAAAATCAGTTTTTAATGTTTTCTTGTTTTTATGTTCAGCGTCTTGGGCTGGCGCAAGACATGGAATGCGCTTTATAAATAAAATCAATTGATTGATCGAGCTTCGTCTTTTGTCGTTGTGCTCCAGCTTTTGCCATTGAGCTTCGTTTTTCGTCTTTGTGCTTCGGCTCTTGTCATTTTGCTTCAGTTTTTGTCGTTGTGTTATGTCTTTTGCATTTATGTGAGCCATGTCGGCCACTGTATCAATAGGTTGAGTAGCTTCACTGCCAGTTAGAAACTTAAGTCCCAGGTTAGACTGTCACTGGGTCTTTGATGAAATTGTTCATCATTTGTTACAATTTACCAATGTTAGCTTGGGGTTGTGAGCGACTGTAACCTAGCAAGAGAGCTAGCTTACAAAGCTGCTTTTCTCCGCTTTCAGAATCCATCGGAATTATGTCATTTGCACTGATTGTAGAAGAGAACTGTGACTTGAAGAGCGTGTGATATTTCCTGTCGTCAGATACAGCCTTGGTGTTAAAGGGCATGATGGGTAACTTGTAATGGCTGATAGGGCCAAATGTGTTTGCTGGAAAGTCCTGGGTAGGATTTTTACCCAACCGTCTAAATCACTGTATTGACTTCTTTACATAGAGGTTATGCTGAGTATCAGCAGCCAGTGAGGCCACGGCCCAATCCGAATTCTTCCCTTCTCCCTCTCTCTGCATTTATCCCTCCAAACAGAGAGTTATGGAAAAATAGTGTCTCAGAATTCAGACGTCACTTTCGCAAAATGACGTCACCAATAGTTGCCGGTCAGCTAGTGTTAGCGTGGATATACATAACAACAGCAGTTTTTTAACTTTAAAAAGGTCATGCTACAACAAATCATTACTTATATTGAAATATAAACGAGAAGAAAAGCATTGCAACGCGGTTTATCCTCAAGTCGAAGGTTGGAGGGTGGGATCTTAAGAAAAATATTTTGGATACCACTTTCACAATAAATGCCCCTACATACGGACAGGGAGAAGGTAGGAATTCTAGGCCCACATGCTTTTGGATTGTCTTCTACTGGTCTGCTGTTCAGTCCACGTGGGCAGAGGTATTAGCTAGAAAGCCCTGACCTCCTCACTTTTACCATCTCTAGCTGTTCTCGAAGAACTCCAGAGATGTTCCCATCCAGACTTGCACTCCTCCAATGGTTCACCCCAAAATTTTTGGGGTTTTGTTTTTTTTTGAATCACTTCAGAGCCAAGAAGTTCTGGCCAAACAACACAGATTCTGGCCTCTTGAACCCCTCCTCCACCTAGCTGAACTGGAACCAGAGTTGTAGCCGATGAGAAACCCCTCAGAGTCCACCTTTTACATGGAATGAGTCTGACTAGGTGTAACGAAGGAGTTGAGGCGAGTAGATCCATGTGCAACTTGAATTTAATAGCAATAGCAACAGAAATAAGGACAAGGCAGGGTCAGGGTCAAACATAGAAGCGAGGCGGGGGACGAAGAACAGGCGTGAGTCAAAAGTAGGAATGCTCAGAATGAATGCACAGAGAAACAAATTAAGACTTCGCAGGGAGCAGAGTGAGGAGCAGGAATATATACAGCACTACTGATGATGACACACAGCTGGAGGTGAAAGGAAAATGGCGGCTGAAGCATGATGAATGCAGTTAGTACTCAGGTGAGGGCTCCCTCTGGTGGTCTGAGAAGGACACGACTGGCTGGGCCCTGACACTAGGCGAAGGGTCTGCAACCTTCAACATTATGTTTCTTACTGACTACAATCAAGAAGAAACCACAGAGTCTCCTTTAAAAAAATTATTTACATTTATGCTACTGCAGCTATTATGATAGGCAGAGTTATTTGGCATAACTTAAACATAGATATAAAGAAAAAAATAACTGCTTAAAAAAAAAGGAAATGGTTTGTAACTTTTATTTTAGATTTGCATGACATCCTTTTGAAATTAAAGACAGCCTGTACCATGTTTGATCATTTTAATGCACAAATATAGGTAGTGTCATATCAGCAGTAAAAAAAAAAACATATTTTGTTTATTATTGGTGCATCTCGGCCAGAAATTCACAAATCAGAACTAAGTGACCAATACTGTATTTTCTAGACCAAGAGGAACACTTAAAATCCTTTTATTTTCTACAACAAGAAATTTGCCTTATAGTCAGATAATGATTCTTAAAATCTTGAATTATGAAGTATGAATTCTGGCCGTACACTATTCTCCAACTGATTTTTGGTGGTAAGAGGCTCTGAAAAATCCATTAAAATGTTTTGCTGTGATTTTGATTAAGCTGGAATGCTATTTTAATTGAAAACAGAAGATATTTGTTCTTTTACCATGACGGCCACAATAGAGGCATCAAAGAGCCACATGTGGCTCCGGAGCTACTGGCTGAAGACCCCCGGACTATAGTGCAACCAAGCTGCTGCTTTGTTTGTACAGTGACCATGAAGCACTTATGGCCCGGATGTGCAAACCGGTTCTCAAAGGTTTCCAAAGAAAGAACAAACCTGAACAGGTCCTCCAGAATCAGAAGATGGACTTTCTTCTTCAGATTTCCATCTCACAGAGAGAAGGAAGACTCTCCGGTCAACCTGAAGCATGAATGAACTTAAAATCCTTTTCACATTAAATGTGTCAGAATTTACAGAACTTTTTCAATGAAAAAGACAAAGATTTTAGTTAAAAATAAAAGATGAGTCTACTGGATTTAATTGATCAGTCGTGCTAGATGGATCTCAGCCATCCATTAATTTTCTAGATTTTTGCTTTCCTTCTCCAGTTAAAGTCTACATGGAAGATGGTTTTAATGATTTTGTTTAAAGTTCTATATTCTTCCTCACAAAGACTTTTGAAGGATTTGAAGAGTCTCCAGTGACTTGTCTTAGACTCGATCGGGTCATTAGGAACATTTCTGTGATTTCATTTAGAAAACGTTTCTGTCTGAAAGTTGTTTTCTAGCTGTTGGATAAAAGGAAAAGATCAGGTCAAAGCTGGAACTGGTCTGCTGTTTGGAACAACTCTGCAGTCTCCCAGCCCCCACCTCCTGGCCCCCCCTTGGTATTTTCTACAGCTAAACAATGAGGTTGGCACTTTGAGAGAAGCAGGGCTGCTATTAGCCTGTTTTGCATGCTGATACATTTGCACTTTGCTGGGTTTCAGGAGGCTTTTTCTCATGGGGGTGTTTATGTTAGTCAATTACTGAGGATCGCTGCACTTACATTTTATCTTAGTATGTCTCTTCTTTGTGGATCCAGCGTGTTGAGCTGTTGAGCGTCAAAGTTAACCTCCTGGTGTGACAGTTCAGGAGCTCTCGCCGTTTCATATTTTCTGGCTTTGCTGCGTGAGATCTTCCTATAGAATGGTTGCAAGTCTAATTGCTGCTTTTGCACCTGAAATGCAGCAGCAGTACAGTGGATCTCGGCTCTTTATTCTTGGACCTGTTGCTAGATGGGACCCTGATTGTTTTGGAACATCCCTCCCAGGACTGGCAGCAGGGTTCCTCAGAGCCTCCTGCAGACAGGATCTTAATGTGTGGATTTGTGCAGAGAATTTCCTGTCCATCAGCTCCATTCTGTCACTGATCCATTACCTTGCAGACAGAAGTGCCAACAAATCGAATCTCAGTCATTAGTGGGTACACAAACAAACATGCAAATGACTTAGAAATCTGTTTAGAGACCTCGTTCAAACCCCATCAGACCACCGGGAATGAGTCTCTGCTAAAGCCAGCCCTTCAATCGGATAATCTTTAGCATCCGCCTGCTCCTGGGGACCCGTGGGGTCACAACAGCAGCTGGTTTTCTCAGACTCTTCCTTCCAGTCCTCCGCAGCAAACGCCTCCAACGAAACAACTCTCATTCAATCTTTGCACAAAACAAAGCAAGTTAAAGTTTCATTCACAAATCCTTACAGCAGTCCAGAAATGTGGTTCTGGTATTCATCCATTCGAGCAAAACCATCACATTTGACTTAAAAGTCTTTTATGAGATTAGTTTCTTGGATTTTAGAAAATCCTGAGGCTCCGCCCAAAAGGCAACATTTGTTTAGCCATGTGTGGTTTTATTGACTTACAGCAGATATGCAATTACTCATTGATCATTATCATGTTAAAAACATTAATCATAGAGTATAGAAAATTGACTGTCATTAGAAAACACTTTCACTTCATTTCTGTTTACATTGATATCTATCACACGTCATGTAATAGTACATTAGTGTTTATTGATTCAAGAACGCATTATCACATTATTACATTATTACATTACCATCGCTGCACAATGCTGGTCAAGTTAATAAAAATCAATAACTTATTGATTAACATCAGAAAATTTCAATTGTTTCACACATCCTTGTATTTGGAGTTTGCATGAACACCCAGTTACCTTCAAGTCCTCTCATTTCCTCGTGGTTCCTATAAAGTGATCTTGAGTTTTAGCCTTCTTCATTTTCTAAGAACTGTTCTTGTTATTACATGGTAATGTGTCTCCACTGGCTGTGTACGCGCGTTGTTCATTGTAAAAATCAACGGGGTAAATCAATTTTAAACGTCTGTACTGATAAAATTAATTTTTTTTGTAGTTAAATAACCGACTTTATGTAAGATTCTGATGGCTTGTTTTTGAAGTGAAAACTGAGGATGTAGTAAACTCTTGTTACTCCAAACTTCAGTAGGTGAGGTATGGTCAGTCTAGGTCAGGGGTGTCAAACATACGGCCCGCGGGCCGTATCCGCCCCGCCAGATGATTTAATCCGGCCCAGTTATGAAGGGGAAAAAAAATAAGATTTTTCAAAAAAGAAAGCAAATTTAGCCCATTCCTGTAGCGAGTTACGGTTCTTTAAAGAAATGACCGCAATGCACAATTCCACCACTAGGGGGAGCAAAGGAAACTCAAGAAATAAACACGACAAATGTCAAACCATGCTTTGGGTTTTTGGGAGAAAAAGCGAGGTTAATGCTAAAATCTTTGCAAGTGTAACCCACTGGAACCAAGGGCCTAAAACTCTGTTTTTGTTTAATTTTGAATTTACCTTTGTATTTTCAATTTAACAGGCTTATTATGTGACACTGCCTTTTTTTAAAAAATCATTTTCCATGTTATATTCATACATCAGACATAAAATCATGCAAAAAAAGAAAATTCCGTCTGGAAAAACTGGATTAATTTTATTGGATTCATTCCTCCTCGTTGGGTTTCCTAATAGCAGACGGCTCTGTTTGGCTCCGCCCTCACCGCAGGTGAGCTGACCTGCATTGCAGCCGTCTGATCAAAGTTCGTCTTCTGCCTTGTTTATTAAAATCAAAGACTGCTTTTGTCCAAAAACTACATATAAAGGCCTAATTCTGCATTTCAATAAAAGATCAGTTACAGAACATAAAAACGTTTATTTTAGACGTTTTATCACGTTGATCTCACAGCTTCACAGCAGTACGCATGAGGGCGTCCGTCGGTTCCAGAGGGTTAATGTAGTTTAATTTGTCATTGATTAAAGCATTTATATATTTTTCGTAACCCCCTCTTGAGTTTACTTTCGAGATTGCTTTAATGTCAGATGTAAAGTATTCAGTCTGTATAAACTGAATAAACCTTTTTTTTTTTTTTTTTAGTGAAATCCATTTTATTTTTAATGCATTGGACTCTGTGTATGAAAGTGTAATAATAAGTGATTAGACTACTAGGTTATTTGAAGCAGTTTTTCCAACTAAGAAAAAAAACAAAACAAAACAAAGCTGCAGAGAACAAGTTGAACAAAGATTGTTTCGCTGTTATGTTTCTGGTCCGGCCCACTTAAGATCAGACGGGTTGAATGCAGCGCCTGAACCAAAATGAGTTTGACACCCCTGGTCTAGATGATTGAGCATCAAGACAACATCACTTGGATAAATGATCATCTTCATCAACATAAATCTACCAAGGTATTTGTCTCTAAAAATTAGCTTAAACTAGATAACTGGGATAAAAATATTGAGAAATATACATATCTAATCCCTGATTGGGATGCAACATTTGATTTTGATCAAATCTGAATGTAAGCGATCAGACATGATTAACAATCACATGATCGGATTGGAAAAACTTGATTACGATCAATGATTATGTTTTCATTGATACTTTAGTGACAGACACATGACCAGCTAGCATCCATGTGGCTGATGGAGCTTCATGCGCATTTCCCTGGATCTTCTTTTTCCTGTTATTCTCTTCTTCATCCATGTTTAATCCATGTTCAGAAGTATCATCTGGTTGTTTGGTTCATCGACTGTTTCTGAGAACTGGACTGAGTGAGGGTGACATCACTTTCAGCTCCAACCAATTAAAGTCGTCTCAGTCACCTTATTTTTTTTTGGCAATATGGACGCTGTCATGTTGGAACCAGATGACGTCCGTAAGCAGTGATTGGTCCAAACCAGTCTGAGTCATCATTTCTATGGCGACCACTCTCTCCAAACAGGAGTGATCTCTTTGAAAGTCCACTTGGAAGTGAGAATCTGTCCATCGAACATTTTGAATGTTTGACGTAAAACCACCTGCTTTTATTGAGGCATCCGATTGGTCAGTTTGTAACTTGAAAAATGTGGAATAAAAGATATGATTAGAAAAATTGGGATCATCAATAACACTTTAAAAAGGTATCTGATCATTCATGGTTATTCCGACTAACAGAATGAGTATTTCTCTGTAGAAGTCTATGGGATTTCGGCTTCTTGGAACCAGCAGGAACTTCCTGTTTGGAACGCCAGGGGGGAGGGGTCATGTAGTCCAGCTCTCTATATACAGTTAATGGTTTGGATCCAAACAACTTAAAAGGAGGAACATCTATCAGGTTTGATTCTATCCATGTCCAATCCTCCTCCTGATGCTGCAGCCAAACTGCAGATCATCCTTGTATTGGATCTGTCCTTTAAATCAGGGAATTATAAAAAAAACTGTTTAAAATTTGAAATAAATAAATCATTTGTTGTAATTGACTGTGAAATTCCACTTTATCATGTTTTCCTTCTGAACACCATGAATGAAAGTTAAATCAAACATTCTACAATGGAACCGAACCATAATCTTTCATTTGCAGAGAGATTTCAGTGTGCTTCATTCATTCAGTCTGTCACCACAGTTATCTGAGGAGCACGTCTCTTCAGTTTAACGCCCGTCCTCTGTGTCCTCGCAGAGGTAGGCAGCACTCTGTGTGTGTGTGTGTGTTACCATGGTAACGCTACGTCGTGTCTTCATCGCTCTGACTCACATTTTCACTGCTTTTCATTCATATGAAGTGATGGTTCTTTGCTCCTGCTGTTTTCCATCGGTGAAGGATTCTGATCGTGTTGTGTTTTCACAGACTGATGAAATTTCATGAGCTGGACTCTGCAGCCATTTTGCTCAGTGATCTTTGTCACGGTGTGATGCAGCTCAGGTCTCCAGACGTTCTGTGTCATTTTACATTTAGCTGTTATGACAGCTACAGCATGTGTTTCGGAGTACATTTTGAAGTAAAAAAAAACCAAAAATGATCATACGATAGTTTATTGAAGAAATTCTGACACCATTGAGCGATTGGCCACGCCCTTTTTCTGATGGCCAGGCCATTCTCATACACTTTTGTCCCTTAACTCTAAAACTTCAGCAGCTCACATTAAATATAAATTGTTCTTAGTTCCCTTCAAAATTCAGAAAACATCTGTTATCTTAAGAAAATGACCTTTAAACAAGAGAGAACATCATATTTGTGTGGAGGAAACGCAGCAGCCGCAGTGTGAGTCTAAAGAAGTCTGCTGGGTAAAGGTGGTGGAGCAGCTGGAGCTTCTACAGACATGAGAATCAGAGGACGAGCCGCTTCCAGTCTGGTCACAGATCCATCCAGGCAGCAGCGCCCCGAAATGATCTGCTGTGGGAAGCGTCATGTGAGATGCTCACGGCAACAAGTGTCAAAGCAAACCGAACCATCAGCATTCCTCCATAGAAAGCGTTCTGCTGCAGCTTTCATCACTTTCATAAAGAGGTTTGGCCGATTAATCTCGGTCAGTTATTAGTCTTAAACCACTCTTTGGGCTCTGGGATCTAATTCCATTAAAGCTACATCGACTCACAGACATGCTCTGGGTTTCAACAGCATCATCTATATATTTGATTGCTTCCTAAACCACGACTCTCCGCTGTTAGACGGTTTTTCTTACACTAAAGATACCAAAAGTGCTGATCTTTGACAGCAGGTTTTCCGTTCATTTTGAGAGGACCTCCCACCATCGGTGGGGGGGCGCTGCGGGCCGCACACGGTCTCTCCATCTGCTGCTGGCGTTCAGCAAACCACCAAAACACAACGAGATTTGATGAATCCCGTTAGTCATCAGAGAGAAAGTCCGAGCGTGCGGATGCATTCGGAGGCTGCTCGGTTTGGATTCTTATCTGACTTTGTGTGTACACGTCAGAATGAAAACTGTAGGAACGATAAAGGTCAGAGCAAACTCCGGGGCGGGTCCTCCCGATGGTAACGTTTTTCAAATCTCTGGAGAGAATCCTCCGATTTGTTGTGAAGAAAAGAAAATCTGGGTCTGAAATAACAACAGGTTTAATAAAAATTATTTTATCAAGTTTCCATCCTAAAAAAAAAGATGGAATCACTTTGATTCATTTCATAATATGTTGTTTTTCTTTATAGTCTCCCTGCATGTGTGGATTTGGATGTTTTTAAATGCTGGACGAGCAGACAGTGGTGGATATTAACCTCATAAACAGAAAAAAATAGAATATAATGAAATAGTTTCTTAATTTCTATAATTCAATTCAAAAAAGAACATTTTCATAGAATACAGATTCAGGACCCTCTCTTTAATTTATTTGTTTATTTTTACAATAAACTGGGTTTCCAGCTCACAAAAACCACAAAAACTGGATTTAAAAAAAAAAAAAGAAAATTGTGAAGACACGATTGTTTTAAACTGACTTTCACCAAAGATCCTGCACTGCTTCCCCAGATATGGTTTTGTTTGGTTCATAGTTTCAGTTGGGTTCAATATGGAGAAGACTTCAGACTTCTATCCAGATGACCATCATGTCTCCCCTCCGTGGTCTACATGTGTCTGCAGCAGCAGAAGACACGTCTGTAAGGTTCAGCAGATGATCAAAACGACGGGATTCAGGAAGCTGCAGACATCCAGAAAGAGTGGAATGAGCTGGAGGATCAGCTCCACATTCAGGAGATGGACTCCAACTGTCGGGTTCCTCGGATCAAGACACTTCTGAGCCTGGACCAACGGAGGACATGTCTCTACTGGACCGAGGAGAAGAAAGACCGGACTGTTGGTCAGCACTCCGAGATCCTGCTTTCTGATGAAAGTAGTAAAGGGTTCATTTCATTCGGAAATCAAAGTCCAAGGATCTGGAGGAAGACTGGTGAGGAGCAGAACCCAAACTCCTGGAGGTCCAGAGTGAAATATCCAGTCAGTCTTGATTTGGGCTGCAGTGTCCAGCTCTGCCTTCTTCAATCCAAAATCACTGCAACAGTCTAGCAGAATGTTCTGGAGGACTTCGTGATTCCTTCTGATGAGGATCTGGATGGAGATGCAGATTTCATCTTCCAGCAGGAAGATTACAGATTACAGATGGACATGTCATTTAGAACATCCTTTATTTTGGTTTGATGTGATCATGATCTCTGTCTTTTTCCAAAACTGAGAAGTAAACTGTGATTTCTTCACAGTGTTTTATTTAACCAGTGAATCTACATTCTCATTAAAGTTTAGTTTTTGAATGAAATTATGAAATTTAATTCACTTTTCCATGACATTCTAATTTTCAAACCCAAATAGTGTATGGGTATATTTATCTATTCTTTGTAGTCTTGATGTCATTTCATGTTCACTTGATTCAACTTCTAACAGTGTTGTAGATCAATCCTTTCTCAACTTTAGCTGCTGGTGTGAGGTTTCTAGATCTACTCAATCCACAGAACCACCTGCTGTGTGACAGACAGGTGCAGCAGCCAATCAGCATCCTGTCTGTGCTTGGGTACACAATGACAGGACAGAATATGTCTATGGGTGCAGCAGACGTCTCCATTTATATCAGTCTCTCAGGTTTGTAGATTTTCACATCTGGCAGCAGGAACTGGAGTCCATGTGTGGTTGTAGCATCTCTCCCCCTTTGAGCTTCATCGACAGGAAGCGTTCAGAAATCTGAAGCAGAAAGGTTTGATCCCTCTTTCCAGAGTGAGGCAGGAGATGCTAATTTCCCAAATCAGAAGCTCTTCCCCCAAAGAGACATAAATAAACCAGTGTGATAAATGACATTACAGAACTGTACCCACATACATCTGTGTTCTCTCTGCTCTTTGTTGGTTTTCTGCCTCGGCAGCTGTAGTTAAAAAAAGCGATGCTCCATATATATATATATATATATATGGAAACAGACTTAAAAACTTGTATATTGATGCTTAAACCATTTAATTGTCATTGACCATTTGAGTTCCTGCAGCCAGTGTGTATTCAGCATAGATGAGCAGCTACAGCTGTTAGTTGTGTTGTTGGAACTTGGCGGGACGGGGTCCCGCCCCGATGGAACGAGGTGACCTTCATCTCCTGATGCAGACAAAGGTGAAGCTGTGACCTGACGGCCCCGCTCTGTCCTCAACACTGACTAGGATGGCAGTAATGATGCGGGTCTCTGCTCTGACGTGAGCTCTGTCCTCATCTCAGACATTGACTGTGAACCCATCAGTCGTAGTTCTTTAACTCTGAGCGTGTTTCAGTGCTGCGTGACCTCCTGCTGAACACTTTCTTCATGCACGGCTCTGACTAAAGGCTCCGTACGGACAGGCTCAGTAAAATGTCAAATGACCCTGCACCGACCCATAAACACACACCACCTCCATTAACGACCATTAATGATATGAACCCCCCCCCTCAGAGGATGCAGATGAGCGCAGGTTCTGATGACAGATCTGGTGATTTTTCATTAAAACTTTTCTATACATCTGTTATAGAGAATTAGGGGTAAAATACCAACATAACTGTTGGAGCAGGTAGAGTTTCTGTGTGCCATCATCCCTGCTCTGTTTGCTTAAGTGCTGGTTCTTAATCGTTGTCAGTCAGGTCCATCTGTCAGGAGTTTGGTTTGGTAGAAACTCAAAAACCTGAAATAATAAACCCAAGCGGAACTGGATTAAACCTGATGAACTGGAAACAAAAGGAAAGTTAGAGAGAAGAACCCGACCAAAGAAAACTGAAAACCAGGACAGAAGAGTATCTACACTGACTGTATGGGGAGAACTGGACTGAGAGAGTATGAGGTCACCCTTGTTTTTTTCTGGCTCCACCAAAATAGGCCAATTCAGACCCATTGTCTGCATAACGGACGCCGCCATTTGGAACCAGACGACGTCAGTAAGCAGTGATTGGTCCAAGTCGGTCCGAGTTGATGTTTCTATAGCAACCACGTTTGCCAATCAGAAATGAGCTTGTTGGAAGTCCATACCCCTTCCTCTGAAACCTTCACTAATGTGCTGGGAAAAAGCTGGAAACAGATCAAAACCTGATATCAAGAAAGAAATGAAAAGGCTCAGTGCTTTACTCCATAGCTGTGGCCACGCCCACTTTGATTCCTGAACTGTGAACTCCCAGGAGCTTAAATTGCTTCTCCTGAGGAAGTGAGTGGGTTTCTTTTTTAAACCTCTGAGGCTTCACATCAGTCAAAGCTAGTGACTAGTCATTGGACTGATCAGTTCAAGGATTTATAACAGCATCTTGATCACCTAAATAATCCATTTGTTAACAAATGTCCTTTTGAATGAACCTCTCTCATTTGGATGATATAGATCTAATTGATTTATCTTTGTTTGATGTATTTTGATTTTTGTATTTTGGCTTTTTAAATAAACTGAACTGAATTGGGGCTGGACTGTCAGGACTCCAACTTCCAGTTTCCCTCCTGACCATCAGAGGGAGCACTCTCCTGAATATTGATCTTCTTCACCAGCTCTACCTAATTTCCCCAATTTTAATCAGGCTGACGATATTTATAGGTTCAGTTGTTAACTCTTCTTTGCGAAGTATTGCATGGTGGTCTACATAGCAATTTCTGAGCGATTCTGATTCCTGTTTTGCCTACTCGTTATTCGACCCTCGCCTGTCCCACTCGTCTTCCTGTCTAGCTCCTCATCCTTGACCTCTGCCTGGCCTTGACTGTAGTGTTGGCAGTTGCGTTGGAACGGATGTGGATGTGAACAGCGAGAGAGGGGGACTCTTTAGAGGAACGGACCGGGACGTAGTAAGCTAATGTTGTCAGTTAATAAAGCTATTGGAAAGAGCTACAAGAGACTCCTCAATCATTGGTCCCGGCACCCACACGTATAACATTACATGGTGTCAGAAGTCAAGAAGCCCGTCTCAGGCAGAGATCGGAAGACGTCGGCGGCGGAAATCAGCCGTTTTTGGCGCTAGCCGAGGGAAGCTAGCTAAGTACTAACAAGCTAACGGCGCGAACTACGACGAGTCCGGACAACAGAACGAAGATGGATTCTCTATTTTCAATCAGCCCACCTGAAAACTTTGACTTCAGTGATTATTCTTCATGGCCTAATTGGATCCGCCGTTTCGAAAGGTTTCGTGTTGCGGCAGGACTGGATGCCAAAGAAGAAAGGTACCAAGTTAACTCCTTAGTGTACGCAATGGGCGACAAAGCAGATGATATTCTGAGCACGCTCGGGTTGAGTGACGATGAACAAAAAAAATACAAGAGTGTCAAGGAAGCCTTTGATAAGCATTTTATTGGAAAGCAAAATGTAATTTATGAGAGAGCACGTTTTAACAAAAGAAACCAAGAACCAGGGGAGTCAGCTGAGTCCTTCATAGCTGCAGTCTACAAGTTAGCAGAAAATTGCCAGTATGGGCCACTGCAGGATGAAATGATAAGAGATAGGCTAGTGGTGGGAACACAGTACCAAAGCCTTTCAGAAAAGCTGCAGATGGATAGTGGATTAACACTGGAAAAGCAGTGCAACAGATAAGACAGCATGAAGAGATAAAGAAACAACAACCTGTTGTGAGAGAAACAAATATTAAAGACATGAAAGGAGCAAATGTGGATGCATTAAAGTTTAAGAAAAAGACTTTTAAAGAATATCAGACACGGAAAACGTTCAACACAAAGAGTCAGAGTGAAAATCAAAGAGGATACAAGCACTGTGGGCGCTGTGGCAAGTCACCTACACACTCCAAAAACACCTGTGCAGCACGTGACGCCACGTGCAGGAAATGTCAGAAAAAGGGACATTTTGCAGCAGTGTGCAGATCGAGCAGAATTGGCGCAGTCGTTGAAGATGATGACAACACACTGTTTCTTGGAGCAGTTTCGGCTGGAACACAACCCAATAATTGGAAAAAAACTGTTGAAATAAATGGCAAAAATGTAACTTTCAAACTGGACACAGGAGCGGATGTGACGGTGATACCAGCTGCCATCTACTCTAAGGATCTGCATGGAAACCTCACCAAAGCAGAAAAAGCCCTGTGTGGTCCAGGTGGGGAAGCCCTGAAAGTGAAAGGTCAGTTTGATGCAGTTATGAACTACAAAGACAGAACAACAACCCAGTAAGTGTATGTCATACAGAGACTGTCCACCCCTCTGCTCGGCTTTCCAGCCATCTCAGCATTAGGCCTGCTGCACCTCATAGACAGCGTTAAAGAACTGGAGGGTGACATGAAGAAATTGTACCCCAAAGTCTTCAAAGGGCTGGGCCTCTTAAAAGGGGAGTACAAGATAAAACTCAAAGAAGATGCTAAACCCTACGCATTGTCGCTTCCTCGAAGAGTTCCACTACCCTTATATGATAAAGTAAAAACAGAGTTGGAGAGAATGGAGAAAATGGGAGTGATCGAAGCCATTGAGGAACCAACAGAGTGGTGCGCAGGAATGGTGGTCGCCCCCAAGCCCAATGAAAAGGTCAGGATCTGTTCAGACATGACTCACTTAAACGAATATATTTGCAGAGAGCGCCACATACTGCCAGCTGTGGATGAGACGTTGGCCAAGTTCACAGGAGCAACAGTCTTCACAAAACTGGATGCTACAGCCGGGTTTTGGCAGGTACCTCTACACCCAGAGTCAGTCCCTTTAACCACATTTATCACCCCGTTTGGACGGTACTGTTACAAAAGACTGCCATTCGGAATATCATCCGCACCTGAACATTTTCAAAAGAGACTGACCCAAATGCTGTCAGGACTGGACGGAACTGTGTGTCACGCCGATGACATATTAGTGTTCGGGTCCACTCGGGAACAGCACGATCAAAGATTGCACCGAGTGTTGGAGCGTCTTCAGCAGGAAGGATTGACTCTTAACAATGACAAGTGCCAGTTTGCAGTGGAAAAAGTAATGTTTCTGGGTCACCTTGTCTCAGCACAGGGTATTGAAGCAGACCCAGGGAAAATCAGAGCGATCAAAGAGATGCCTACACCTAAAGATGCTGCTGATGTGAAAAGATTTGTGGGAATGGTGAACTACGTTGGAAAGTTCTCACCACGTGTCGCTGAACTCACACAGCCACTGAGAGAGCTCCTCAAGGCAGACACCTGCTGGGAGTGGGGAACAGCACAACAGCGTGCATTTGATGAGCTTCGCCAGGAACTGAGCTCACCAGCAGTTCTCGCCCAGTATTGTCTTAACAGAGAGACTAAAATTGCAGCAGATGCATCATCTTTTGGATTAGGAGGAGTCCTGTCCCAAAAGCAACCAACGGGTGAGTGGCGTCCCGTGGCCTTCATTTCACGCAGCATGACGAATGCGGAGCGCAGATATGCGCAAATCGAAAAAGAGGCACTCGCTCTGACCTGGGCTTGTGAGCGGTTTCAGTGTTACCTGGTAGGGATGGACTTTTTGATCCAAACTGATCATAAGCCCCTGATTTCCTTACTTGGAAGCAGAGCGCTTGATGACTTACCAGCTCGTATTCTGAGATTTAGATTGCGACTACTCCGTTTCACATACAAAATCGAGCACGTTCCAGGGAAGAATTTAATCACTGCAGATACACTGTCCAGGGCACCCATCCAAGCTCCGCCCACAATTCAGGATAAGCAGTTGGAAGAAGATGTATGTGTCTCGGTTAACCAGATTTTGCAACAGTTACCAGCATCTGAAAGCAAACTAGCACAAATCAGAAGTGCACAGGAAAATGACACTACATGCCAAAAACTGAAAAACTTAGTACAAACAGGGTGGCCTACCAGCAGGAAGGCACTTCCACCTGAGCTTCAAGTGTACTGGCAGTACCATCAAGACCTGCTCATCGCAGATGGATTATTGATGAAAAGTGAAAGACTTGTCATTCCGGTCAAAATGCAGGAGGAAATGCTGAAAATGGTGCATGAAGGTCACCAAGGCATGACAAAATGCATTGCCAGAGCACAACAGTCCATTTGGTGGCCGGGTTTGACCAAACAAATCAAAACCAAAGTTGAAAACTGCACAGTGTGCGCGCGGGAGGTTCATGTTGCACCGGAGCCTCTCATGACAACGCAACTCCCTAACAGACCATGGCAGCGCGTAGCAGCTGATCTTTTCCAGTGGAATCGTGCCATGTATATGTTAGTTGTGGATTATTTTTCCAGATACATCGAAGTTGCAAACCTTACCTCCACCACTGCAGTTTCAGTGATAAACAAACTAAAGACCATTTTTGCACGGCACGGAGTTCCGGAAACCCTTGTTACAGATAACGGGCCTCAGTTTTCAGCAGCTGAATTTGCAGCATTTGCAAAGGATTATGATTTCAGCCACGTGACCACGAGTCCCCACTACCCTCAAAGCAACGGGGAAGCAGAGAGGGCTGTGAAGACTGTCAAGGCTCTTCTGAAGAAGGGGGAAGATCCACACAAGGCTCTCATGGCATACAGAGCCACACCATTGGTGCATGGCTCCTCACCGGCACAGCGGCTGATGGGTCGTAACATCAGGACACCATTGCCTGTCAGTGAAGAGAAACTCCAACCAAGGTGGCCGAATCTTCTTCTTTTCCGGGGCAAGGACCAAGACCAGAAACAGAAACAAGCATTTTGGTTCAACAAAAGACACAAAGCTCAAACAAAACAAGAGCTTAGACCAGGACAACAAGTCTGGGTGAAGAACACCAATGACGCTGGAACAGTTAGCAGTTCAGCCAACACCCCACGTTCCTATGTCATCGACATGCCATCAGGACGCTTCAGGAGAAACAGATCTCACATCAAGGTGATTCCTGAGGGCTCTCGGTTACAAGGTCGGGGCGGGTTGTTCGCACCCCGCAGAGACTGGATTTATAAAAACTGTTCAGTTTAGGAAACTGTGGTTCACAGGGCACAATAATCCCTGCACAGTTTTGGGGACACAGGTTGTCACCCTTAGGCAGGTTCATTCCAGTTGTGTTGAAGATGGTTCAATGTAAAAAAAAAAAAAAAAAAAAAAAAAGATGTAAAAGAAGGCAAATTAGAATGTGCAGTATTCTTGAAAAGTATTGTAAGGTTTATCAAAGAAAGATAGTGCAGCAATGTTAAAAAAATAAAGCACTGTAATGTTTATTGCAGAAATTGTTTAAATTTAATGAATGTAACTCAAGAATAGTTTAGAGTTCAAATGTTCTGACAGGAATAAGAAGAAACGGACTATAAGCTAAAAAGAGGGAGATGTAGTGTTGGCAGTTGCGTTGGAACGGATGTGGATGTGAACAGCGAGAGAGGGGGACTCTTTAGAGGAACGGACCGGGACGTAGTAAGCTAATGTTGTCAGTTAATAAAGCTATTGGAAAGAGCTACAAGAGACTCCTCAATCATTGGTCCCGGCACCCACACGTATAACATTACATTGACCTCGTCTCTCTTTTTGCCCTGTCTGTTTTTGGATGCTTATTAAATCCTACCTGCTTGCAAATTGATCCAAACGCCTCCGCGTCTTCGTCACATGGACAGTGGTGTAGCGGTTAGCCCTTTCGCCTCAAAGAAATAAGGTCCTGGTTTGAATTCCAGGTGGGATTTTTCTGTGGACATTGCACGTTCTCACCGCTCATAACAATCAGTCAAACTTTATTTAATTCGAAGCAGCATCTAAAATAACATTTTATTGTGTTGCTATTTTTTTTTTAAATTGCACTTGCATGTACATAGATTTAAAAAAATGAAGTTTAGGTGACCTCTGACCTACTCCAGTTCAAAGATCATTAATTTAGTTAAAAATGCTGCAGATTTGGTCATTAGTTCAAAATGATACGAGATTTGTATAAAAATGTTAAAGTTAATTTTTCTTTAACATTATATAGTTGATAAACATGGAACAAAATAGTGAAAATTGGACATTTTTCCCATGAAATGTAATTGATTATCTGAAAATGTAACAATTACTGAGTTTAATAAAGTGCTGAATATTGATATTTGTTTCCTAGCTTGTTGTCAGTACTGATAATTATGGTGAGAAATCAGTATTTTCACATAGTGGAGTATCAATATTCCAAATTAATAATGTATAACTAAAGGCAAACTTAGTAAATGTGTTATTTCAAACCGGTACCCCTTCGTATGACTCTCAGTTTCAGAAAGGTTGGTGACCCCTGATCTAAATTGTCCGTGGGTGAGAATGTGTGAGTGACTGATTGCGGTGCCCTGCGACAGAGGTGGTGATGGAGGCGTTCACACTGGCACAGTTTGGTGGTGCTGCTGATGGATGGTAGGTCAGTGGTGGGGAGACAGCTGCTCTGTTTTAACCTTTTTAGTGAATCTTTCTACCTCTTGGTGACCCTCAGCCCCATAAACATTACACGACGTCAGGCTTTAAGAGTCATTTTAGATGGTTTATTTTCCTATTAAAAACCTTATGAGGCGTGAACTAATTTGCTGTGTACCATTTAATCTGGGACTCCACTTAATTTAGCCTCACGTTGAAAGGAAAAAACACTTTTTTTTTTTTAATTGAAAACGCAGCCATGCTTGAAGGGGTTAAACTAATCTGAGTAGAGATTCATCATATTTGAGTTATCTCCCACAGGTGAGACTCTATGGAAACATTTAAAATCAAGAGGTTCAATATTAGCTTAATGCTGAAGGGGTAGAGTATAATTATTATTTTAATGGATAGAAATATTGATTTACTTTGAATAATCTGAATAGTGAAAACCTATTAGTGAGTGTGGGAAACCAGAAGAGAGGTAAGAGAGAACAACGTGTCATCTGCAAAAGGATGAACTAAAACTCCAACAATGCACACTCACAAGAATGCTTAGCTTGCATTGTGAAGGGTCATTACAACAACAACAACAACAAAAAGTCAAATTTTTGTGCTCTATAATCCAGATTTCCACCATTTATTTTTAGAATAAAATAGAATCCTTCCCCTTTTCTACTCTAAGTAACATATAAAGGCTCTGCTGTACACTTGGTTATTTACAGCTGGTTTGTTTACAATAACGGCTGTGCTGAAAGCTTTTATTTGCATGCGCTATAAAGACCCAATCCGATAGAAATCGTGTTTTTTTGCTGTTGTTGCAGCACGTGTCTCATGATGGAGGACATTAAAACTGCTGTAAACTGCATGTCTGAGTATTTCTTTATTCAATCATGAGCTGATGACAAAATACTGTTTGAAAAAAGCTCTCGTTTGTGATGCAATAATAAAATGGGCGAACCAAATTTTCTCACTTCTCCACTCCATTCTGATGCATCCACATGCAGACAAATAGATCCATGAACGTCTTTGTTTTCCTCTGGATCTAAACTGTGCGGCTGGATAGCTCTGATGCTGATCACCGCTTAAGTTGCACCACTAATGTTAGCTTGTGGTTGTGAGGGGCTGTAAGCTAGCAGGAGAGAGTGTAAAGAAAGGGATATCAGCTGAGACTTACTTTCGCATTAACTGTCCCGCCTGCAACTCAGAGGTGAATTTCTGATGAACTAAATATGTCCTGATAAAGACAAATGTCCAAAAACAGCTCAAAATATAAAAAGTCCTCCAGGAATACTTTTACAATGGATCAAGAGATGATTGGAGTGGAACTTTGATACTCAGACGCAGGGCTGAGCAGCAGCCGTGGACACAGATAGTCACAGACAAAGACGGTAAATCATGAAATTGGGACAAACTTACAGAAATTTTGACTCCAAAGAAAATTAATCAAGTTAACCAGCATACACAACAGCCGACAGCTTTTACAAATTCCATTCATAGCAGCATGGATGCTGTGCAGGACACTATCCAGGCCCACAGAGGAGGCAACATAAGGTACCCAGAATGCCACGATAAACACAGCCGTGCAGGGCGGAACCCGGACCTGTGATCTTATGATCAAAGCACTGTTACTCTGATTGTTTGGGGGTATTTATCCTTCATCACTAGTTCCTATTCAAGCATGTGTCGGTGTAAAGCAACGGTTAAGGAGTGAAACGCTGTAGCTAGTCTAGGTATCCTGAGATCTGATTGGCTGCTGCACTTGTCTGTTTCTGTGCTTTTTGCTTGTTTGACTGTTACAACAGGCAATAAACCAAAACAAGAACAAATAAAGGTTCTGAAGTGAAAAAAATTGATGTTCTGTTCTGGTTTTGGGTTAGATTCTGATGCAGAATCATCCCTTGTATTTAATCCATTATGTACTCAGAATGTCATGTTTTCTGCTTTGTAAAGAAAGACTTTAAAATGGAATGTTAGAAACAGGAGCGATGCCGTCACCAGCTGCATGTCTGTTGTCTGACCCTGTTCATTAAAACACATCCAGAGGTCATGGGTCACTGTCTCATAAGTGGTGGAAAGTCCAGTATTCTACTACAGTCTTGTCTTGTGAGGAAGAAGAGGAAGAGCAAGAGGGAAAAAAGAAGAGTTGAATATTCTGACACCTGTGGTTTCAGGTTCTGATCTACTCATGTGAGCCCATGGTTTCAGGTTCTGATACTCATTTATGTCCTGATGGTTCCAGTTCTGATCCACATATCGGAGCTCGTGGTTTCAGGTTCTGATCCGTACATATGAGCCCATTAGTTTCAGGGTTCTGATCCTTAAATCTCAGGATTCTGATCCACTTTTCTATCATGTTGCAGTCTCTAATGACACCCCCCCCCCTCCCCCAGCCAATAGGCTGAGTCCAGACCTTGGTTCCGTCACAGAATTCATCTGTGCCATGGGGGCGGGGCCTTGTGCATCAGGATTTCTCGCCCACGCCGGGAGTGGAGGCAAAAATAGACGCTTGAGGATGCGAGGGACACTGTCTGCTTCATTCTGGCTTCCTGCTGACACCCCTACCCCCCCACCCCCCGCTGTTTGGGTAACAGGGCAAGCGTTTTAATCTTGGCCCCCCCACCATGAGCTTTACATGCCACATGAGAGCGCTGGGTTTAGTGTGGGGCTGATATTTGATGTGTAATCCTCTGAGCAGACGGGATCTCCTGTCAGCCACAGAGGCTGCCCCCCACCCCCAGTCGCTCCTCAGATTGATGCTCTTTCTTTCCATGGGGGCGGTGTGAAGCAACAGAATGAAGGCTGACCCCCTCCCCTAAAGGAGGGGCAGGAAGGAGCCAAAGGTGAGAGCAGCATCTCAGCTCACTGACCTTCAGAGCTTTTACTGGGATTGTTCATGTCACCCCTCCCTTGTTACTCGTCTTCTGTCCAGGTTTTTATTGATTTAGTATTTTGGCATCAGATATGACCCCCTACCTCCCTCCCCCTTCGCTGATCTGGTTGATCTGCAGAAGCATCTGTCTGCAGATTAAATATCAAAAACTTCAGATTATTCTCACAAACATTGTGGAGTCCAGATTTTACCCCCAATACTTTTAAAGTTTTCAAATACATTCAAATATTATTGTTTATTTATTTATTTGTTTATTTCACCAAAGTTCAGTTTTCCACCATCTCTTATTTTGACAGCTTTAACCTATATCAAGGGATTGAAACAAAATTCCGTTTTTGGGATTAAGATGTCTCTTTAATCTGTTTGATCAAATCCAAAAAAAAGAGCAATTTCATATTTTCTTGTGAGATAAAGATTGTCTCAATTATCATACATTTAGTGATTCGTTAAACTTTTCCTCACAATAATTGTGTGAATGTTTAGAAAACATTTCTGTATGTTTTTTGGCACGTAAAATACAGTCTCTGTATCGTAAAACATTCAGCTTGTTCAGATCATTACTGCTTATACTTTTGATATTCATAAACTTTATAGTTTTTGAAATATTGATCAAATATCCCCTGTACAAGCCTTTAAATATATTCATAAGTTATGTTTTTATCTTTTTTAGGTTAATTTAGAGTTTAGCTTCTATTTTAGCGACAGGCTAACGTTTTTTACTAATTTAGTTTACTGATGAATTTTAGGCTATTTTGGAGTTTAGCTTTAAGCAACGAGCTAGCTTTTTGGGAGAATTTGGCATCTACTGAAGCTTTTAATAGCTAATTTGGAGTTTAGCTAATATTTAGCAACATTATAACAATTTTGGCTAATTTGTTATCTGCAGAAGTTTTTATAGGCTAATTTAGACTTTAGCTTCTATTTTAGCAACATGCTAACGTTTTTTTTTTTAATAATTTAGTTTACTGAGGCTATTTTTAGGCTATTTTGGAGTTTAGCTTTTATTTTTAGCAAATAGGTAGCTTTTTTAAATTTAGTTTATTAGGCACAGGTTTTTGGCTAATTTGAAGCTATACATTTAAGAGACACCAAATATTTTTGCAAAACTGGCATGCATTTGGGTTTTTTTGAGCAATTTTACTACACATTTGTCAGAAATGTAGGTAAACTTTAGCACTCTTTCATAGTTCTTTAACAAAGTTTCATGTCTTTTAGCAAATTTAACATTTTGCAAATAGCTTTTGCATTTTCAGCAAATCCCTTCAGCAATTAAAGTAAATTATGTCATCATTTTCAGCAAAAAACTTCAGCATTTCCAATGACTACTTTTGGCAAAAAGCATACACTCTAGAATTGTCACAGGAAATGCAACTTTTCTAGTACTAGTTTACTAAAGTCAGAAAAAATAGGCATATTTTTTACCCGTTGTGTCTAATTCGATCCAAACATTTTAAATATAGCTAAACTGTTTTATAGATAATTCAATAGCAAAAACTTTTGAATTATTTCAATACAGCAAGTAGTCAAATAAAGATATCAATAACAATAGACGAGGTATTCTTACCATAAAGTTTAGAAAAATTAGCAAAACTTTTCCCGCCAAAAATGTTTCAAGATTTCATGGAGGCAGACATTTTGAAATGATCAGAAAAAGCTTGTCTACTGCCCCTAGTGGAATGAGGAGGAACTACAGGGCAGAAAGCATGGACCAAGCTATAGGGAAAGTTGGATCATGCTAATGAGACTCACAAATGCCTGCATCAAATGTGATCCAAATGGCATTGTGCTGTTAAGTTCATCTCATCTTTTTTACATGAATCCTTTAACACCTGAGGCGTCGTCGCTTAAACACAAAATCTTTAACATACTGTAATTTTTCAACCATTACACGATCAACGTCATTCTAGTAGATTCCAAAGAAGAAAAGCGGCTCGATGAGAAATCAAAGAACATAAATACTGGAGCTCCGGTGTTAAAGGGTCAACCATGTTCATAAATTAACATTTATCAACACATCTTATGAATGTCTTTGATTTAAGTTCTGAGTCAAACCGCAGCATCTTCAGCCCCAGAAAGCATCCGTCTCTCTGACAGAGCTCGTCGCTGGTTTGACACAAAGCAGCAGCACCTCTGTATCCACACGGCCCTCTTCTTACAGGTGGGGGCGCAGATCTTTGTCTTTGTGGTTTCTTGCACTGCTGGACAGAATCGGAGCTCATTTCTCCCTCTGCTGGAGGAAAACATTGTGTTGGTGAGACTGAAAGGAGGAGGGATTTGTGGAAATGACCTGATGAATGGAAAACATGGGTGGGGCCTTCTGCATCACTCAAAGAGGGGAGGTGGAGAGTCCATCGGGAAGATTTCCATTTTTGGTTCCTTTCAGCTGTGAGAGCTCCTTCCTTTTCCAGAGATAACATTGACCTTTTGCAAACAGTAAATGTCAGGTCTGTATGAAAGGTTTCTTTTGTGTTTTATTATCACTTTTATCTTTTTTATGGCATTTTTTACTTCCACCTAGCAAACCATAATCCAATCCAAATGATGAATGTTTATTTTATTACAGAGAACAAAAATCCCCTCACTTTATGCTTTTGTTGATATAAAAAAGTCACAACTTATTATTTACTTTCACTGTTACTTTCCCTTTTTTCTGCTTCTCTCAATCTTCGTTTTTGCTTTTGGTTCATCTCAGCAGCAAAGTTGTTCCGTACTTTGCCCATACCCACATAGAAAAACCAAGACAACAACTATTTTTGTTCTTAAACATTTTTTTTGCTTGTTTGAAGTTCTAATATTCTTCATAAGAGCACTTAGCTCGGCTGAACCTTCAGAACTTACATCCTCCCAGACTAAAGCCTCTGGATGTTTCTGGACATTTCCTTGAACAAGTTTTCAGCAACTTCTAGCTGGAAAAAATATCGCTCACTTTTCAAAGTGGTGGGAAAACAAAAGTGTGATTTTGAATAGGAGAAGCATGAAGAATAAATACGGCGAGCCAGAGACTGCGGGACCCTGCTGGGTTGTCATGGCAATGGAGTTTAGGACGGGGAAAAAAGCAGTGAAGCATGGAGGGAGAAAAGAGGAGAAGTCCAGTTTGTTCTGCTCAACACCGAGCTTTCAGAAAACTCCCAGAAAGCCTCACCTGCATGTGGACTGACAGCTGCGGGCTCACCTGGTGTGATGGCAGGCCTTCACTGTGGATGAAGGTGGATGGATGGATGGATGGATGGATGGATGGATGGATGGATGGATGGATGGTTTTGTTTACTGCCTCCATGCTGGAATTCTATTTCCTAACATTTTTTTTGGATTCTCTACCAGACCTGCCAGAGCGGGCGCCACCACAGGTCCCACAGCATCACACAGCTCATCAAAATTCATGTGGAATTGTTGGATCCACAGCTCCTCTATAGAATCACCGACCACCATTTCCTAAAATCTCTTCATTCGTAGCCGCTTCCATGTAGCTCGCCGCTCCGTGACCTGAATAAGACGCAGACGCCTCCTTTGATAGATGAGTGGCATGGCAGAAATCTGAACATATCTGCTGTAAATCTTAGTTCTGTTTACATCTGCGTTTTTGAAAGACTTTTTCATAAGTTGGCTTGTGTTTGTTCATATAATTAAGCGATAAAGTTTTGTACATTTTTGTAATGGAGACACAGCATCTCCATAAGGATCCATCCGTGTGATGCAGCCTCAGCTTCTGGTTCTCCACATCATTCAGTTTTGGTTGGGAGCATTAGTTCTCTGGCTCATGTGGGGTTTAACAATAGCTGGGTTTGCTGTAAAACTCTTCTGTGTTCCCCAAATCAGTAGTTCAACTTGGCCACCTCCACATGAGAGGCTTCAATGTCAAATGTCAATTCACTTGCAATTTTTTCTACACAATGTTGGAGTCAGATGAGGCTAGGAAGCAGTAACTGGTCAGAGTCAGTCTGTGTCACTGTTTCTATGGCAACCACTCTCACCAATCAGGAGTGAGCTTGTTGGAAGCCCACACCACTGAAAAGCAGGCTTCATGAAATCTGGCAAACATTGAGCATTTGATGTGAGACCACATCCTTTTATTGAGGCACCTGATTGGTCAATTTATATCTTGCAATAAAGAAAAAAAAGCATCAAGTACTTGTTAAAAAATGTATCAGAGCAAGAACAGTTACTCTTTCAAATACTGAAGCGGAAATTTCCTAAACTTTAGGAGAGCCTTTCAAAATAATATTTTAAAACCTTTTCAGAACTATCAGCATTTATGCTTTTGAACGTGAATAAACTAACTCCGTGCATCAGCGGATCAGAGGACGGATAAAAGAGAAGAAACAGGAAAAAAGGTCAAAAGCTGAAAACGAGACCTTTTCCTCGGCTGGCTCCGGCAGGAGGAGGGACTTCACAGGCTATCAAATTTTCAGGCGCCACATTTTTTTTCTGTAGCCAGATTCTCATGGAGGGAAACAGGATGTGGTGGTGACTATAAAGAGTAGTTAATTGAAATAGAGATGCAACGTTCGTCAGACGTTTTTCCAGGGTTTAGGGTCGTAGCAGACAGGTGGTTGGCTGGAGGACGGGGTCGTGGCCGGTGAGTGGTTGTTGGTGCGCCAGAACTTTCAAACTAAGACAGTAACAGCTGCTTATTTCTCTGTAGAAGTCTTTGGGATTTTTGCTTCCTGTTTGGACCATCAGAGAGGAAGTCCCCTTCTCATAAACAGTCAGTGATCCTACCTCATTGAAATGAAAGCTGCTGCTGAATTACTGATGGATTCTGAACTCTCTATGTCCTGGAAGGAGCCCCTGGTGGACGCCATTCTGCTGTGGAAGGTGATCCCAGCAGACTGCTGCTCCAGTGGTTCCCTGAGACCAAAAACATTAATGTAACAGCTGGGGCTGTAACGAGTATCCGGGTGCTCGGGTATTCGCGATCTGCTCCCGAAATTTCGAGTACGAATATTCGCGACGTCCATGATCGCTGTTTCACAATTTTTATAAATATAGTAATTGTGGTCAAATATTATCAAAATATCATCTGGGGATGATGTATTTTTGCTCTGAAATGCAGATTAATGTTGTTTTTTAAGCTTACGAACTAAAACAAAGCAGAAAAAGCAGCGGTGCAACCACCGTAAATTAACATCTTTGTGACGGTGAACTTCCGGTTTTCAAAGTAAAAACTAGTGAGAGCTTTTTTCTGTTCAGAAACTGAGACTGAAGTCCCGCTCACTGACATAACTTCTGAAAAAAATAATTAGCTTTTACATTCTTTTGATTATGATAACTCTTCAACAGTTGACACAATTAACGAAACTCCATCTTATTCTGAAGAAACGCAGCCTCGCGCTGCTGAAAGGAGGATGTAAACAACATGAATCAGATGATTCTGCTGCGGAAAATAATACTTTTTTCATAGGGGCTCTGCACCAATATGTAAAGCTTAGAACATAAAATATTGAAGAACTTTGTGGATAGAAAATTGTGGAGAGAATTTTCAGGTTTTGAATGATCCAAAACATCAGTGATTTTTATCATTTTTATGTTACTGCAAACTTAAACATAAGATTCTCAAAAAAAAAGTTTAAAATGACAAACAGGATTTCTTTCTATCTGAATCTTTGTGTTTTTAATCAGTTTTGTTGATTCTGATCTCCTGTCTTAAATAAATGTATAAATAATGATTAAATATAAATAAAATCAATTTTCATCCATCCAGTAAGAAGACATACAAATAGAAATAAACATTATATTATAAAGTAAGAATCGTGGTTCTATCCGTGAATTGTTGAGCTTGATTCGTGAATCGAATCGGATCGCCACCTAAGCAATGTTCCACAGCCCTAGTAACAGCACAGAGGAGCGCAAAACTTTCGAAAAGAGAACCTAAAAATGATCGCAAACATGTTAAATGATAACTACTGGAGACTTTATATTTCCAGCTCCGTCTGACAGACCACAGATCTGATCCTCACTTCAAACTCACCTACAGCTCTGACTCAGTGAAGTAATTAGCTATTTTTAAGATACACAGTCATCTTTAAGGAATAAAAAAAATACATGTCTAACATTCACATTGGAGACTTCAGACGTAAAAACAGACCAACTACACCCTCCGCATTCTCGCCGAGGTGCCTTCATTTGTGGATTTTACGGCCATAAAAAAAGCTTCTTCAGATCTGGATCCAATTTCTCTGCAACACAACCTTCCGTCTGTGAGCGCCGATCAGGAGCTATTTGACAAACAGAAGCTGTGAGGAAGAGGGCGCAGTCCTCTCCCCACCAGCACCTGTGGCGTCATGAGGCCAAATTTAGCCGTCGCAACACTACTAATTGATTTCACAAGCAGCCGTCTTACATAAGCATGTCAAAGGGAGCGGAGCTGCAGGAGGGGGAGCGGAGCCAAAAACAGAGAAGGATGAGATGTGTGAAGTGTTACATCCCCTATCCACAGGACATTGGGGGGGGGGGGGGGGGGGGGTTACATAAAGGAAAAAGTGAACCAGGGGTGGGAGGAATTACAAAGCACATCAGCTGTTTAATGAGCAGTGAAGTGAACAGGAGGGAACAATCATGCAGAAACAGGAGCAGAGTGGATGCTGCTGTAAATGACAAACAGCACAACATTCTGATCAAAGCTTCCAAGAGGAAAAGACACTCGGCAAAAACACAAGTTTGAAAACCCACAAAGACACCGAAGGGTCATAACGGCACAGAAGTGAAGTACCACTTTCTGGTTTCCTAATGAAGTTTCATTAAAACAACTTTTGCAAAGCAGAAATGGAGCAGGAGGGCGGACCCAAACATGAGGCGCTGCAGGCGTCCCACGGCAAGCGTTACAGCTTCAATCCGGTGTCTTCACATGATTTTATAAGTGTGAGAGGAACCTCCACTGCATATGACCACGTCCGGCCTCTGCGATCTGATCTCTCCGGCGTTCCGAGTCCGCTTCGTTGGGTTCAAATTTTCGCAGCACTTTTTATGAAGAAATCGACCAAAATCGTAATAAATGGCGGGTTATTGCGTGAACCTGCGTGAGTTTGGAGTTTCACAAGGTCAGCAGTGAAGCCTGTGGTTGCACCCATCCCATAGCCTGAAGGAGTCGTCTGCCATGGCTAGATTGCTCCTGCCTCACAGCAGGTAAAAGCATGAGCACCTCCTGCAGGTGGAACACATAATCATAAGAATCATAATCATAATCATAAGAAAGCCTGTAACACAGTGACGTGCAGTCAGGGGAGGCAGGTGAGACTGTGCCTCACCTGCAAAATATAGCTGAAAAATACATCAATTGAATAAGATGAATGTACTTTTTCATTTTTCATTATTAATAATAAAAGTTTAATATTATCTTTTAGACTTGTCTTCTCTATTATTACCTTTTTCTGTGTGGGTTTTTAACAATACTTTAGAGTTTCCTGTTCAAATACTTGAGAAATCGGCCGGTGAGGCCCGCAGTCCCTCTACCTCACTGCAGTACACCTGCCTCAAGGCAGTGGGCGCTGTTGAGCCCAGAGCAGAGGTCAGTAATCTTTAACAGTAAAAGAGACATTTGGCTTTGTTTTCTACTGATCAAAACCTGGAAGGAGCCGCATAGTCTTACTTTAAGAAATGTGGATTTGCATTCATGACTTTCTTTTTTTAAATAATAAATATGGATTAAGCCTGTTTCTGGCACGAAAAAAAACCCCAAAAATATAAAAAAAACCTAGCATCTCTCAAAATGTCTTTTTTTATGTTTGATAGACACTCAAATAACTTATTTTCAAAATAAAAGACATTCTGTGCCAAACAGGATGATGTTAGTGCAGCTCTAGTAACCACTGTTTTGCAGCATAACATAATATCTGCTTTTAACTCATAAAAGATCAAACTTTTACCAAAGTTTTGCTTTGCATATAAAATCTGTTCATTCTGGAGGTAGAGTTGAGCAAACAAGACGTCTTCAGGTCAACAGGATGTAAAAAGCTTCATAGTTTATCATCTATGTGCACCTCAGACATCAATTTATACATTTAATAATCTAAATGAAAAAAAATGCTGATTAACCTCAGCGTACCATCGCCGGGTGATTTTCACCCGAGCATTCACATGATGTTCAGGAAGTTGCATTTTTCTGAGTGTCATGGGTCCATGAGTAAAGGCTCACACGTCCCAGGAATGGGTGGACCAAAGACCAAGTCTCCAGTATCAATATTTATTATTTTAGGATTGGTTCCTCTCAAATTTCTCATTTTTAAGCCATTTTCAAACCTGTTTTTAGGATCTTCCTAAGTATTTATTTTTCAGTTTGTTACATAAACCACAGTTAAAATAAAATTTAAAAAACTACTCTAATTTATCAAGTGATTTCATAATTTGAACTATTTTTTGTGAGAAATACTTTTTATTGGGTAAAATTTATAGTGATGGTGTAACTTTTCATAGCAAAAGTGTTCTAGGGTTAAGTAATCCTTACTTTAAAAATGTTTTTTTTGGTTCTTTTTCCCTCTTTGTCCTCAGCAGTCTTACACTGCTGGGTTTTGTTATTTTAGTTTGGGGTTAGATTTGGTAGTCTTAGTTTGCAGGCTTTGTTTATTTGTTTTCTTTAGGTAGTTTTGGTTAGGCAGCCTTTAGCTGGAGCTGCTGACTCAGACGGTCAACATGTCTGGATCTGCAGTCTCTCTGACTTATTTCATTTTTGGTCCAGGCGCCACAGTGGAGAGATAAAAGATCCACACGTGGATCTGGAGCCGCAGGTTGCAGACTCAGAGAATGTGGTTACCTTTAGCTCAAACGGCTAGCTTTGTAGGATAAAGTGTTTGTGTTAGTTGTGTTAGAGTGGAGCAGACTCTTCCTGGAGGGGCAGTTCTCACTTTATGATCTAAGCAAGTCAGGACTCGCTTGTTTTCGTGGGTTATGGGAGGAGCTGTTGTTGAGAGGTTTTTAGAGGATTACTCAGAAATGCGTGAACGGATCAAAATACCACTTTGGGGTTCTTTATAATGAGGACTGATCAGTATAATACACTTAAAAGCTCAAAAAGTTGATTTTTTATAATATGACCCCTGTAATAATGCTTAGTTTAATATTGTCATTTTCTAAATGGAGGATTACGTGTCTAAACTCAGGAATTTGTGGAGAAGATTCGTCAGTGATCTTCATAGACAGAGAGACTTAAAACTATTCATGTGTTTCTTCAGGATGAGCGGCGCACAGACTTCATTTATAAGTTAAAATATTAACAATTTTGTAGATTATTTTTTGTAAACAGAAGAAAAATGTTGAAATGAAATTTTAAACAGCAGACTTTATCTGTGTCAATCAAACGGTAAATAAACTGCTCTGTTGGGTTCATATGTTTGTAAATCTGACTGATGACGTCAGGGTTTCACCAGCCGTGAACCTCACTGACATAACATGATAGAGTCCTCAAAGAGATGGGATGGGGGGGAGGTCAAATGATGGAGAGAATAAAAGGAAAGATTGGAGACACAAAAGCAGGAATCAGAAAAGAACAGTCGTGAGTCAGAGAAACACAAAGAGACAGAAGCAACTGAAGAGAGAGAAAAGAAACGTCTATCAGTCAGAACATTTGAAATCATAAAAGGTTTTCTTCCATGTAATTGTTCTGTGAATTCCCCTCCAACACAGCCAGAGGAAGGACTACAGACAAGCCAAAAGACTCCGGTGTTTGTTCAGAGCCGAATGTCATCACTGTCCCATAAGTCCTGGTCCCTCAAACATACACCACCTTTTGCTGGGAGACATACCTTTAATACGCGGAATTATTCTCTCTCTCTCTCTCTCTCTCTTTATTTGTTTCCTTTCATGAAGCATCAGGAACATCAAAACACAAAATCAAATACAGAATACAACACAGTCCTAAAACTTCAAGAATGAAAGGCAGCAGATGGAAGAACAATGTTCTTATTTTGTGTCTGCCCCTGCTAAATCAAAAATACTCATATGTATAAACAAATATACAGTTTAGATGGCCCCACCATTGGCCATTCACAAGCCAAACAATATAATAAAACAAAAAGAAAATTAAATCAGAAGATGAAATCAACCACTTTTGACATAACTTTCCAATTTCATTCTCCTAAACATATTCCTAAACTGAAGAATATTTGTACAACTTTTCAAATCATTTTTTTGTAAGTTCCAAAGTTTAACACCAATAAAAGAAAAACACATTTGTTTTAAAGTGGTGCGAACATCTGGGAACTTGAAAATTCATTTAGATTAACTTAATAATTACAAAACTATTGAATGTGTTGGCCTAAAATTGATAATACTAATGAAGAGGTTGGTTCTGATGAGCACAGGAGATGTTTGACTGCTCAAAGGATCACCGGGACACGACTGCAGTCCAGGGTTTCTGTCATCGATATCTGGGCTGGCCCGGGAACGCCTCGGGGTCCCCCCCAGAGGAGCTGGACTGAGGAGAGGGAGGTGTTTGCTTAGACTGCTGCCTCTATGACCCGGTCCCAGATGTTGGAATTTGACTGTTGGTCTTTAACTGTCACAAATGAAATTAAAGACACATTCTGATGTGTTCTACAAAATATAATATTGTGCTTCTCTGTTTTATATTCTGCACCAACATTCCTATTTTTTTCTGTTTCATTTTGAGGTTATCTCTGAACCGTTTCTGTTCAGAGATCGCTGTTGTTTCCAGCATCACAGTTTGTCATCCTCCCGACTCTATTTGCATGATGTGAAGCTGCAGCTCACACATTTTTTCTCGCCATTGTCAGGTTACTGTCCAGGATGGCGGGGAAGGAGCAGCAGATCACGGAGGAGAAGCCACTGCTGCCCGAAAAGAGAGGCGTGGACTCAGAGCCGGTGAGTTTCTGCCCGTTCAGGCTACAGATCCGGTTCTGCATGCTCTTCTTCAGAGCTTTAGTTTGGAGCTCGCAGACCTTTACAGTCTGCAGTCCTGAATGACAAACGCTGTCTTCATGTCACATGAAAACAAAATCATCTTTTCTGGTAGAAATGAAGTAGATCAGAAGCTTTATTGCTGCTGCAGTTCCTGTGAGTTAACAACAGAGACAGAAATCTGTCCAGATCATGCACAAAGTCCAGTTTATTAAAATAGTAGAATGACCAACAGATCACGGATGGGTTTTCTTTAATGACTGTGGAGACTAAAAGTCCGTCCATTGGAAGGTCCGCAGGAACATGTGACAGATCCAGACTCAGTGTGACCAGACAGCAAACATGAGAATTCAGTGATCTATAAAGGCTTAGAGGCTGTTACGATCTGTTGACGTGTCGTCAAAAAGACGTCAGAGGAGAATTCTGGATCCTTTCATGAACCTGAAAGTTCCCCGTTGAACTGCAGCAGGTCTCCATGGAAACCTCATCTTCTGCCCGACTTGTGATCTGGAACCGTCGCGATGAAGGACGTTCAAGTGTGTGTGTGTGTGTGTGTTGGTCTGCCCGGCTGTTGTTTCCCAATAAACTCCTTGTTGTGCTTGTTGTTTCACAACACAGCAGGATAAAGGAGAGGAGGCATCAGGGGGCCCCCCCTGCCCTGCCAGCACCGAGCCCCCTAACGAACCCCCTCCCCCCCGCCGCCCCGCTCACCGCTGGCATGCCATCGCGCGGCACTGGCTCCGCCAGACCCGCCGTCGGACCAGCGGGGTTATCCCGGTAACTACCAGAGCAAGCAGAAGCAAACACACCCGGCAGATGTGACGGTTTGAGTCCAGGAGGCTGCAGAAAACACAGATCACTCTTCACTTTACACTTTCTTTACTTTCATTTATAATTAGGAAAATCAATTTTTAAACTTTATTTTTACTCTTTATTATTTGAATTTTGTTCAAATACATTATATATATATATATATATATATATATATTATATATATATTATATATATATATATAATTATACTATATATATAATAATATAATATATATAGTAATTATTAATCTTCAACCACCACAAATACAACAGCACTATTATGACATTACAACATAAACAAACCAACAAACAAATATAAATATATTCATATGGAACACACACTCTGATAACACACAAAAACATTGAAAAATAGAGACAGACACACACAGAAAAACCAACACATAGAGACACACAGATGCACACAATGAAAAATACAGACTCACACACTCTTACAAAGACACATAAAAAGGACACACACCTGAACACAAAGGTCTGAACAAGCAGACAAAGCCGCACACCCACACAAAGTTACACACAGAAAACCTTTATAAAGACACACACTCCCACACACACACCAGCATTAACACACACACACCGTCACACACGCATAAAACACACATATAGACAATCACTCCCACATAGACAGTTAAACACACACGCAGAAAACAGAGACATACTCACAAATTCACACAGACACAGTTCTTTAGAGGAAGAAGGTCAGTCCCAGATGAGGCTCCATGCAGAGATGAGGGAAGCCTGCCCTCTGCTGGTTTGACCACTGCACTGCCATCACTAACAGCTCCTCATGCTGACGTTTTCCTGCACACATCACTGGAAGCCCCGCCCCCTAACGGTGGGACTTCAGAACTGACTCAGTCGTCCTCAGACCCGGTCTTTGTGCCGTCTCTCTTTCATCCATCCATCTGTTTGACGTTCTCTGTCTGTTTATATGTTGTTTTATTTTAGAGTGTTGTTGAGCACGTGTGACAGGAAGTGGAACTCCATCTGTCTTCCTGCTGCCATTTTCTGCTGAAATATATTTAAAAAATGTTGTTTTTTAAGATTTATGCTTTCTTTCTTTCTTGCATGCATCATTTTCGTTCACATCTGTGTTTTTGTAAACACTAACAATCCTGTTTCATTTCAGTGCATCTTATTTTGAAGGGCAGGTTTGCATCTTTCAGATTTGTGCTAAAATTAAAAAGTTTAAAAAAATCATTCAACTACTGATTTGGCTGGAACTCTTTTGCAAAATATAGAGTATAAGATTAATAAAACGGAAATTTCAATTGTTTTTTATGTCACTATCTGCTTTCTCTGCATTTATTTGTGTTGCTTTTGATTTTCACTTCAGCTTTTCTATACAAAACTATCAGTAAAGTTAAGATTTGTTTGTTTTTTTAGGATGAATTACATTGAATAATGAAGGGAACAAATTAACTACAGTGGTAAAGTCATTTCAATAAACTGTTGGGTCTTATAGGATATAAAGCTATAAAGCAGACAGATTTTTGTAATAGAGAGAATCCTCCTTAACCCTATGAATGTGGAGGAGGCGCCCTCTGCTGGCCAAGATCTGATGCTCCCATCAGAGTGAGGATGATCTGAAGAGACAGATGGAGTTTTGTGTGGAGGTGAATCTTAAACCGTCTATGACACAATGGTCTCTGATCTAACCCTCTGCAGTCTCGCCTCTGATTGGACGTCTGGCGTCAGTTTATAGGACAGGAAGACCAAAGCTATAGATTCTCTGCCCGCTTCCCAGAAGATAGATCAATAAAATGTATTGATGAGCATGATTTCATGGATGAGTCATAGGGTTAGGAGACCAGCACTGCTGCCTGTAATAAAGCTGTAGAGGGAGTAAATATGGTCTCAGACATGAAGTCATATTCAGCAGGAATATTTGTTGATTTTAAAAAAAGCTTCATGTCATCCAAATGGAAAGAAATAGTATGAAATCAACAGCTTTAAGTGGGTAAAAAAGTGAGGAGCAAGCATGCACCTAAATCCAAAAACAGAAGTAGTACTGCCCCTTAATGATTGATGACACAAATACAGACCTGTGAAAGCAGATTTCCAGTTTGACTTCCTGACATAAACTTTTCTATTTTTTTCCAGTTTTCAAAAACTTTTACTTCAATCAGTTTCATTTTGAGGTCATTTCTCATTATATTTTATGACAATGCATCATTGTCCTCTGTTGAGGAGCCATCCTTCACTAGGACTAGAGGCAGATCTTTGAATCTTCACCACTCGTTCTTCATAGAAAGATGAGTCTGCCTCATTTTAGAGCGACCAGACAGATAATTACACTTTGAGGGATTTCAAAGACACATTTGGATAAAATGCAAACCTGACATCAGTGTGAGCTGAAACCAGACCCCCCCCCCCCCACACACACACACACACATCTCACATCTTCCATTCTTCTGAAAGCTTTAACTCGTTACTTCCGAGTTGTTGATTGTTCCTCTTCCTCTCTGGGGTCTGGTTGCTGCTCTGTCCATCATTCTTCATCCTGGAGTGGGCTTGTGTGAGGGCCCAGCTGGATCCAGTTTTCTACGGCTAAACGTTCAGCCACCTTCACCTCATTTGTCCACTCTTTCCCGCCTCATCACCACTTTTTTCTGTGAGGAGAAAGTCAGGAGACGATGCGTGAGTGAGCTGTTGGTGTTTCCTCTGGACGGACCAGAGACCAGCAGCTCAGGGACGGGAGGAAGGACAGCTCCGCTTCTGTCCGTCCTTCTTTGACACCGTGTGTTCTTCCTCTGCTCGTCTCTGCAGGAATGCTGTGATCAGCTGATGCCGCCAGGTGATTGGAAGGTAAGAGCACACGCCCCTCCCCCTTTCTTAGTTACACGACCGGGTATCAGTGATGTAATTTAACCTCAAACAAGAAGATTCAGAGATGGATGGATTGATGGATGGATGGATGGATGGATGAAGAGATGGATGGATGAATGCATGGATGGATGGATGGATGGATGGATGGATGAAGAGATGGATGGATGAATGCATGGATGGATGGATGGATGGATGGATGGATGAAGAGATGGATGGATGAATGCATGGATGGATGGATGGATGGATGGATGGATGAAGAGATGGATGGATGAATGCATGGATGGATGGATGGATGGATGGATGGATGAAGAGATGGATGGATGGATGGATGGATGGATGGATGGAGGGATGGATGGAGAGATGGATGGATGAAGAGATGGATGGAGGGATGGATGGATGGAGAGATGGATGAAGAGATGGAGGGATGGATGAAGAGATGGAGGGATGGATGGATGGATGGATGGATGGATGGATGGATGGATGGATGGAGGGTTGGAGGGATGGAGGGATGATGGATGGATGAAGAGATGGATGAATGGATGGAGAGATGGATGGATGGAGGGATGGATGAAGAGATGGAGGGATGGATGGATGGATGGATGGATGGATGGATGGAGAGATTAATGGAATATATCTGGGTAGGTGGATGATGTATAGAATTCATCATCCGGCTGCTTGAAACCATTGAGGACAGAAATGTAACTTTTCTATTACAATATTTAATAATTGTCCATCGGATTAATCTTCTTCTACAACAGTAGTTTCATATATTGTGTTTACTATCCTAAATCATCAAAAAAAGTGAAGTTTTTTGTCACTGATGACAACATTTTTTTTAACCTTAGCACAACACCAGTGTAATACTCTAGCTAACTAGCTAAAAGAAGAACAGTAAGAGGGGGGGGTGTTTCATCTATAATCCACATCACCAAAAAACATTTGATCTCAGTGTTTTCACATACAGCTGGAATAACTCCATGTCATTACAGTGTTGTTTTATTTTGATCCCTCGCCAATAGGGGCGGGCCATACTGGACATTTGGGTATTGATCCGATTCCATGTAATGACAGGGCTGGTGTCACCAATATCAATACTAATGCAAAGCTTTTTCCTTGAAATGTTGTGATAATAGATTCATTTTGGAAATTCACAGTGTGTTTGTTATTTAAGTGCTTAATGAAACACAGGGTTGAGACAAATAACAATCTGAACTGTTTCTTCAGACTCAACTCAACTTTGGGTCCATGAGGTTTTTAGTGTCTCCATCACCAAGTAGAATATTAATCAAATACAGCGTTTTGTCCATAATTTAAAATAAAAGTCAATAGTGGAAAAGCTATTTCATTTTCATAATGTACCTGGATTATTTGTCTCTTAAATAGAATTTAAAAGTAATTCTCAGAACGTCCTTTTCATTTTCTTCTTCAACTCCGCTCATTCTGTAACAGAATTGAAGTGACAAAGCCGATGAACATTTCTTTTTCATTTTTACTGCGTCTCATAAATCCGTTTGATTTGGCAGTTCTAAGGGGCGCACGACGATGACGTCAGTGCTCCTCCTTCTCTGTTTTACAAACGACATGAAGGATTTATTTTGGGGTTTTTTTTGTACAATTTTGTAAATATTTGTAGAATAAAATCCATGCATCTTCTATTCATTGGTGGACTGGGGTCCTCGCGCCCTGGCGGCATCAGTGCACATTCTGGGCGCCATTTTCTGTGGAGGGTCCATGCAAACACACATAGCAGAACTTTAGACTTTTACGTACATCTGCGTGGACTTTCACTGTCTAGCTCAGGATCACGTTTTTGACATCCGGAAGCAGCGGATCCGCCTCGCAGTGAGAGAGCCGCGGACCGCTAGGAGGTTGGGAGCTCGGAAAATGGAGTTATAAAATTTTTATTAATGAAGTTCCGAAATTGGCATCGATTAGGAAATCAAAGAACCGCTTTGGCACAGGAACCGAACAAAACCCAATCGGTACCCGACCATAACTGGTTCTGGCCTGGAACCATGGAAACAGCGGACGTACAGACACAGCTCCCTGTACCGGGACAGTATTTCTTTCAATAATCCTTTAGTGATTATCCTAAACCCGAACCTGAAGACATGATAGCAATAAATACACTTTATTCTTCAACATCATGTGTCCATTCATTCTGAAAGTGAGATATCCACAGACAGAGCTGGCAGCTCCTGCATCAGGAACACATCATTTGACAGGCGGTGAGCAGCAGGGGCGGGGCACGAGAATTTGTCGCGCGAATCGCGTTCGGTGTGAAAGCTCCTTGGGTGCTCGGGTCTTCTGGACCCCGTATGATCGCACCAGGGTTAAGCCATGAATGATTCAACGTGAGGCCAGTAGTTGTGTCTGAAACAATCTAAGTTAAGGTAACAAAAGTTTACTGTGACGACAAGAGAATCTACTCGTACAGACAGTCAGTTGTGTTGCATTCTGGGTAATCACTGTAAAACAAACAGATCTTCCGTGAATGAAGTGAGATGAAGATGTGGTTCCGTCCCTGCGTGGATGGTCAGGTTTCAGTGGGGTGGGGGTTTGGGTGGGGTGGGGGGGTTAGCCCTTCACTGATCAGACATTTATTAAAGGGGTGGTGGAAATCCCACATGCAGTGATCCTAATCATCTGTGTTTGTGTGTTTGCTCTTAAACATGAAAATGAAAAGTGAAGGCTGACAGAATCTCCACGCCTGAGAGGATCCAACTTCTGTGAGGTGCATCATGGGTTCTGCATGGTTCAGGCACGGGGGGGCGTGTCCTGCAGGAGCTGAGAGTAAAAGATGGAATGCTTCCATACGCAGGATGAAATTCAGCCCTTCTTTCAGTCCACCCTTGACTCTCACCTTCAGCTCCCCCTCATCTCAGATCGTGTTTTATTCAGTCAGCAGAAAAGGTGGATGGGGGGGTGGATGAATGTCAGAATCTTCTGCATGCGACACCATTGCATCCATGTGGATGTGCACGTATGCTTCCATGCGGGGGGGGGCTGGAGCTGCACACCGACAGTCGCTGCAGCGTTTCTCAGAGCAACAAGCTGCATCAGGACCGCATATCTACCCCCCGCCCCCCCCCCCCCCCTGCTGCCTGTGACCCCCGGGGCTTTAAAAGTGAGCGAGCTTTCTGCAGCTTCAGAGGGAGAAGATGTCCATGCAGGAAGCCATGGAGGAGCTATGGGGGGGGGGGGGCTTTGTCAAACATTTGATTGCTGCTCATTCAAATGTTTGACCTACTTTGTTGAAGCTGTGGATGTAAACATGGTGGTGGTGGGGGGGTGATGAGAGGCACAGCTGAGTGACAGAGCAGCCGACCAGTCAGAGGCTGGGATGGAGTTCCAGCTAATGATGCCCCCCCCTCGTGAGAGAGTAAAGAGGAGGGACGTGGTGAAGAAGAGGAGGGGCAGGGCAGCAGCATATAAGCGTGGCTGCTGGCGGAGCGCACAAAGACTGCAGCGTCTCCATCCTCCTCTGGCAGAACCTAGTCCTTGAGAACAGGAGAGGTCTGCCTGCAGCTCCTCCTCATCCTCCTCATCCTCCTCATCCTCCTGGTCTCCATCAGCTGCCACCATGCCCGAGTGCTGGGACGGGGTGAGTGACGGGGGCGTGGGGCTTCTTCTGATGCTTCTTCTGATTACTTTGAGTCAAGCAGTCGACGCCTGTGGGCGGGGCCTTCTCTGATTTTACCCTACTGACCCACATGAAGACGGTTGTAAGCCATATTATTAACTAGGAGACAGTCAAAGATGTTGCCATGGAAACACTGACGGTGCTTCCTCTGACAGTGAGAAGGGGCTGAACTGCCTCAGATTAGAGAATTGGCTGGATTACAGAAACCTCAGCTGTGTGTGTTTTTTTGGAGGGAGGGGGGGGGTTCTGCACAGTACCTGCTTGTGTCTATGTGGCACAGAAACAGACTGGAGGGAAGGCTTGCTGCAGCAGGAGCCCCGCCCCCCTCCCCTGTGCACGTGCGTTTGTGTTTGTGTCAGGTTTGCGCAGCTCGCGCTCTCCTGCATCTCCATTTTGAATTTTCTGCAGCGGCTGGCAGAATGTGGGTCAGCGGCACGCGGTCAGCAGTCAGGGGGCTGTGGTGTCAACCACACACACGCATGCACGCATGCAGACACACAACCCTGCATCAGAAAACACACAATGAATGCTGTTCTGGCTTAGAATGGTGTGTGTTGGTGGGATGGAGGGGGGGGGGGCGTCCAGCTGGGACGGTGTAGCTCTGATGTTTCTGGAACATTAAAGCTGTTTACACAACATCATAAGAGCTTTTTCAAAGTGGGACTCGATAAAAAAAGAAACAAATTCAGGATCACATGATCGTTCTGTGACACGCCTCTAAAATGATGAATTTCATTAAAAACTAACTATTGAAAATGTGATCAGATGTGATCATGTTTCACTTTCACTGTTCTTGATGTAAAGTGTTGAAAAAATGTGTCTTTTTTCTCTATACTTTTTGTGGAGATGATTACATTTTGTGTATTCTTACACCGGAATTACTAAAACATTTCAAACTAAAACGTTTTCAAATATGAAGAATGTTTGTTTACTGTCGATGTTCTGATGAATTTGAATGTTTTTGTGTTTTCCAGGAACATGATGTGGAGACTCCCTATGGGATGCTGCATGTGGTTATCCGGGGAGCCCCAAAAGGAAACAAACCTGCCATCCTCACCTACCACGATGTGGGCCTGAACCGTGAGTGTTTCTCTGCTCACACACAACGGCAGGCTAGTGTTTAGTAAACGGCTCCTTTCCCTGAACTCAACATATTAATTGCATTTATGGACCTCCTTTCATTAAAATGTTTCAAAAAGGAACGACAGGTTGCCAAATTATTCTAAAACCTACCCCAGTTTTGTCCACCCTCCTAAAGTAAGTTTTTCCTGCGAAATCAGAAAAAAAAAACCCAAATAGGCTGGAAACCGCTCAATCTGGCAACCCTTTATCGGCTCCCAACCAGCAAGTCTCTGGTTGTTCACGGGAATATACCATTGCTGCAAAGGGACGGGGGAGGACAAAAAAATGTATTTCAGACACCTAAATTATGTGAGGGCCCCAAGATTGTTGGGAACCTTAGGCGATCGCCTGCCTTTGCCTAATGGTATATTCGCCTGTGGTCAGTAGCTGAAATGACGCAAAATGGAAACCTGATTTAAAAACCCACTCCAATAGAAATGGGGCTTTTGTGTTTTTAACGTGTTCTCGTTGCATTTTTTTCCTCATGATGGAGCACAGATATGACCAAAATTAAGACATTCAAATGACATAACATTCAGATGTATTTGTGATGTAGTAAATATGCTGGGTGGGCCACAAATGAGAAAGGAAAAAAAAAAACGACCTCTGTGTGACCTCTGTGTCACCTTCGATTGTTTCCATGTCTATAAAACTGCAGCTGAAGAGTCATGCAGAGTTTCTTAAAAGTTCTTCCTTAAATGATCAGCCTTATTTTAACAAACTGTGTTTGTTTCCAAAACTTTTCCACATCAACGTTCACTCTGTAGCCGCTAAAGGTCATCGGCTAAACGCTGGATGGGTTTAAACTCTGGGATTAAACACTGTGCTGCTCATCAGTCGCTGACAAACGGGATTATGTCACCCTCAGCTGGAAAAGCAGAACTTAATCCATTTGAAATGAGTGAATGGTTTCAAACCAGCTGATTTATTTTATTTATTTGGGGGGGGTCTGAGAGAAAAAAACCCAACATGAAATGCATCTCTAAAATGTAGGTCAGAAAAACATCCTGCAGAGGGGCGGAGCCAGCACTGCAGAGCTGCCCTGGGGGGTGGGGGGGCGGGGACAGATGACGGGGGGGGTCAGGATGCATATGCAAATAGCTGCTGCCCTTATCTGCCCCCCTGAACCACTGGATCATAGAAGACAGGGGCAAAAGGAGTAGAGGGAGAGGAAGCAGAAAACGAGCACAACGGGAAGTAGGTAATGAGGTCAGATTGTGTGTGTGTTTGGGGGGGGGGGGGGGGGGGGGTGTTCAGCAGGCTCATCACAAATACCACGTCTCCCCCTCCCTGCTGCTCGGGTCTTTCTGCTTTCCTTGAGGTCATGTCCTGACTCACCACTCCAGGAGAAGATGCACTTTTGACATGAACTCTGCCTCAGTGCCCCCGGCGGTCAGAGGGGGCAGCAAACAGCTCTCCAGTTCCAATCCCTTTAAAAGAAGTTCCTTCCTACCAAGACTGGTGTCACTTTATCTTCAGTGGATTCTGGGCGGCAGCGATGATCTGAAGTTCCACGCCCCTGAACGCACCAGCTGGTTCTAGCTGAGTGTGATCTGCAGGAGTTTGTTCAGAATGGTTTTACTCTTTCATGAAAGCTTCAATGTGTGGGATTCCTCTGCTCCATCCCTCCATCCCCTCACTCCTCTCCATGTTCCCTCTCTTTCTCCTCTGCAGACAAGCTGTGCTTCAACCCTTTCTTCCACAACGAGGACATGCAGGAAATCACCAAGCACTTCGTGGTCTGTCACGTGGACGCCCCCGGTCAGCAGGTCGGGGCTCCACAGTTCCCTCAGGGGTAAATATGCGTTGCTTTAAAGATGTTTCCCCCACTGACGTGCAGGTGGTTTTGTAATCTAAGACTTTGCATGAACTCCTCCAGGTACCAGTACCCGACCATGGACCAACTGGCTGGCATGCTGCCTACGGTCGTGGAGCACTTTGGGTCAGTCAGACTTTTCTAGAACATTCTTTGCTGGTTGGGGAGAGCTGACCTGAGTGTGTGTTTTAGATTCAAGAGCATCGTTGGCATCGGGGTCGGAGCTGGAGCTTTTGTTCTGGCTAAGTTCGCTGTAAGTCTGATTTATGTTGTTCTGAAAGATTCTAATGCAGGGGTCCCTGAACTGTTTCTTGTGAAGCACACATAACTGTTTTCTTCTCTGATGGGGGGCTGGGGTCGGTTTCTTGGCTAACAGAAAACGTGTAACAATCACAGCCTAAATGTAAACATTTACAGTTTTCCAGAAAGCCACACATAGCCAATTTAAAATAATTAATTTCTGTAATTTTAATAGAAAAAATAACATAAAACATTTTAAAAACTAGATAAATAGCATTACCTGGGATAATGCTAGTGTGAACACTAAGCTGAACGTGGCAGCTAAAGATGCTAGAGCTGATAGTTGAAGATGGTGAAACTGATAACTAAAAACACTGCAGCTGATACCTAGCTAAACTACTAGTAAAATGCCAAAATACTCAAAAAAAACTAGTAAAATATCTAATTTAGCTAAAACAGCTAGCATAAGGTTAAAATATTAGCTAAACTCCAAATTTGCCTGAAAAACTGAAAAAATCCTAAATTAGCTAAAGCAGCTGAAATATAAGCTAAATGCCAAATTATTCTAAAAAAATGGTAAAACGTCTAATTTAACCAAAACAGCTAGCACGAAGCTGAAAATATTAGCTAAGCTCTAAATCAGGCCTAAATAAACTTTTTTTTTAATCCTAAATTAGCTAAAGCAGATATAATGTAGCTGAAATATAACTTTAATGCCAAATTAATCTAAAAAGAACAGTAAAATGTCTAACTTAGCAAAAACAGCTAGCATAAAGCTGAAATCTTAGCTAAGCTCCAAAGTAGCCAAAAAAAAAAAAAACTGAAAAGCCCAAATTAGCCAAACACAGCTAGCAGGTTTCTGAAATATAAGCTCGATGCCAAATTATTAAAAAAAAAAAAAAAAAAAAAAAACTGTAAAATGTCTAATTAGCCAAAAAAGCTAGCATAAAACTTAAATATTAGTTAAGCTCCAAAATAGCTTTTAAAAAATGAAAAAAATCCTGAATTGACCAAAACAGCTAGCATGTAGCTAAAATATTCACTAAACTCCAAATTATCCCAAAAAAATCCCAGAAAAAATCCTAAATTGGCCAAAAAAACTAGCATGTTAGTGAAATATAAGCTAGATGCCAAATTATTAACAAAAAAAAACTGTAAAATGTCTAATTTAGTCAAAAAAGCTAGCATAGAGCTGAAAAAATAGCTAAGCTCTAAAATGGCTTTAAAAAAATGAAAAAATCCTGAATTGGCCAAAACAGCTAGCACGTAGCTAAAATATTCGCTAAACTCCAAATTAGCCTACAAAACGGAAGAAAGCCTAAATTTGCCAAAACAGCTAGCCTGTGGATAAACTATTAGCTTAGCCCCAAAATAGCCTAGAAAGCGTTAGTAAGTGCCAAAATAGTCAAAACAGCTAGCATAAAAAGAGCTGAATATTTTAATAGCTGAAGAGCCATGAATGTCCAAAAAACGTACAGAAGAAAAAAACAATAATACAGAAATACAATTTCTGATATTGTGTGGGGGGCCAGGCCAAATGTGGAAGTGGGCCTAATCCGGCCCGCGGGCCGTAGTCTGGGGACCCCTGCTTTTATGCCACAAAGTATGAAGAGGAAACTTCAATCTGTGACCTCTCCATCCAGCTGATCTTCCCTGACCTGGTGGAGGGTTTGGTTCTGCTCAACATCGACCCGAACGGCAAAGGCTGGATCGACTGGGCGGCCAGCAAGGTGGCGCTCTTCAGTCCTCATGAATCAGAATGAGCTGTTTGTGTGGTCACACTGACAGGCTCCCCTCTCGTTTCCTCAGCTCTCCGGCCTGACCAGCACCATCCCAGACATCGTGCTGCCTCATCTCTTCAGCCAGGTCCGCTCCGATCCTCGCTGGCGCCGCAGCAGATCCTCAGTCCGGCTCACGGAGCTTCTTTGTTTGCAGGAAGAACTGGTGAGCAGCACAGAGCTGGTGCAGAGCTACCGGCAACAGATCAACAACAACGTCAACCACTTCAACCTGCAGCTCTTCTGGAACATGTACAACAGGTGGGACTCCTGCTCTGGGAACACCTGTGGCCCAGTTCAAGACTGTCATTACACCATCAACAAGAGTCAAGCTTTAGTCCCAAAGAGACATTTCTGTGTCTGTCTTTAGAATTCATGTTTTTATATCACAAATGTTGTTTTTGCTCTTTAAAATTCATTTTTGATGTTCAAATCATGAAAATGTCTTAGTAAAAAACAGGAAAACTGAAAGTAAATACATAAATTCTCCTATTCTGTCATCCCCTCATAATTACACAAATGTTTCACAAACACAGATTCAAATATGCACAAAGTTTCCACTATTATTGTATTATATTACACTATTGATGACCAATAATTCCATTTTTGACCTTTTTTCCGGTTTCTGCCTCTTTCAGCCGCAGGGACCTGGAGATGAACCGCAGCGGATCCGCTCTCAACTCCAAAACTCTGAAGTGAGCTTTCACACTCATCGGTTTTTGAAGCTGATTTGTGTGGACCCATGAAGTTCTGTTGTGTTGTAACAGAGAGGATGTGTAGCAGTCATGAATGCAGATGAAGCAGCTGTTTTCTTTCATGGGTCGGAACAGCCCGACGGTCGGAGTAACCTGCTGATCTGTCTGCAGGTGCCCTGTCATGCTGGTGGTGGGGGACAACGCCCCGGCTGAGGAGGGCGTGGTGAGTCCCACACACCACACCACATTTTACAACAACACAATTTAATACAACCGAGTCTTGAAGTGTGTTTGTGAGTGCTCATTCATATATGTGGTTAATTGTGTCAAAGGCTGCACTGAGATCCAACAGGATCAGAGTAGAGATTAATCCTTTAAATTGACCCTATTAGTGTGTTTGTGTGTTTTTGTTTGTGTGTGTTTTGTGTCATTTTGGGTGTTTGCTTCTGATTTGGTTGTTGGATGTGTGTTCTTTATAGTTTTGTGTCATTGTGTCGTCTTTGTGGCTTTTTGTGTGTGTTTTGTGTTTTTATGTCCTTGTCAGTTTTTTGTGGTTCTTGGTGGTTTTGTGGTTTTGTTTGTTTTCTGTCTGGTTTTGTGTGTGTCCTTTGTTTAGGTTTGTGTGTTTTTTTTTCTATTATTCTGTGTGCGTTGCGTGATTGTGTGTCTTCTGTGTGGTATGGTGAGGTTTTGTAGTTCTTTTGTGTTTTTACTTGTGTGATATTGTGTTGTGTTTGTTTTATGTTGTTGTGCATGTTCTGACTGGTTTTGTGTGTGTGCTTTGTGTAATGAGTGTTTTTTCATGTTGTTTTGTGTGTTTTTGTCTGGTTGTTTGTATTTAGTGCAGTTGTGTGGTATTGAGTTGTGTGTATTTTTAGTTGATACATGTGTGACTTTGTGTTGTGGTCTTTTGCGTTGTTACGTGTGTGGGATTGGGTTGTAGTGTTTGTCTTTGGTGTAGTTGTAGATTTTGTTGTGGTGTGTGTTTTTTTTGTGGATATGTGTGTGATATTGAATTTTGGTGTGTGTCTTTTGTTCAGTTGTGTTCGATTGTGTTGTGATGTCTTTTGTGTTCTTACGTTTGTGATATTGGTGTTGTGGTGTGTGTCTTTTAGGGCTGGGTTGAAAAAAATCGATTAATTGATTTGAATCGATTTGAGTTTAATAAATCAATAATCAATTTACAAAAGATATAAATAAATTCAACACGTGAAGCTAAAATCAGCTAGCTTGATGCTAACGTTCAATAGAATTTTCCATTGGACGACTAATGCTAACTTTCGGTTGACCTAAAACATACATTGCTGACTAAATGAACATCTTTATTTACTTACAGGCATTAATTTTCCAAACTGTTCGAAGGACCTAATTTTAAAGTAACTATTTGTGGTCTAAAACTTTGTTTTTTAATGTCATCTTCTTCTTGAATAAAGCGTACTTCTGTAGCGTGATCTCCACCTAGTGGCCAAACTGAAACGTCCTCCAGGAGAAGCAGAACAATGTTAATGATCTGAACATTTTAGTTAAAACTTCTCCTTTAGAGAATCCATGTAACACTGGATGATATTAACAATCTCAGTATTTCACTGATAAATTTTACAGCATGTGAACTGGATCAGATTAATATAAATGTATTTATATTAAATAGTAGATTTTTAATTTATTTTAAACAAATGTGTATACATTTGTAAACTTAAAATTGAATTTAATTGAAGAATCTGAAAAAATTGGAATCGAATCAATTCTGGAAACTATAATACCCAGCGCTAGTGTCTGTGGTGTAGTTGTGTGGGATTGTGTTGTGGTGTGTCGTTTGTGCTGTGATGTGTGTTTTGACGTGCGCACTGGTTCCTCTGCTTTGACCTTCATTTCTAATCCCAGCTGGACAGGTGGGGCTGGGGGGTCGCCTGCAGTCTCTGCGGGGCTGTGAGGAAGCACAGATGTGGGTTTGATTCCCTCTGACAGATGGAGGTCACGTCAACGATGCTGGCTGGCTGCTGGCGTGCCGCACACTGCAGTCATGCCATGAATGCAGCGTTCACAGATGCATTTCCTGCACTGATTCCTGCTCAATCGATCAAGTTGGATCTTAGTAATCTGCTGGATCTCATATGTGATCCCTCAAAACAAACACGACCTGCATCTTCAGTCGTTTGTTTTTCTTGTTTGGGCGGTACAGATGTGTTTGCTGACCTGTGAGAAAGAAATAAGGATGAACTGCTCCAGAGAGCCGTCATGTGTGATGTTTGTGCATATTTAAGCAGTCGTGCGTGGTGTGAGCATCAGCACACGTCTGCGTTTGTTTGTGTGTGTCTCCTGCAGTCTGTGCAGTGACTCATCTCTGCAGCACTCTGCAGTATTTGGGTCAAACGTGTCCTCCGTGTTTACTGACCATCTCTGCGTGCATTTGTCTGTTTGCATTTGCAGAACTCTCACATCAGAACTGGGTCAAACCCAAGAAGCTTCAGCCCAGAATTATTATTATATTTTTTTTTTTTTTTACAGACTAATTAGTCAAATATGACGAGGGAGGATTTGACCAGCTATCCTGGTTTTCAGAGACTTTCCATCAAACACACAACTCCAGATTTTTTAGTTTGGATTTTAGGTTTCGTTTGAACTCCTCAAAGGTTTGCAAAAGTCATTTTGATCTGCTGACGGTCCGTTTGACTTCTGCTTTGGTTCAGAAACAACTATAAATAACAGTGAGGAGACTAAAACACTCAAACTCGTGTTTTCTGTGTTTCTCCAGTGAGGATGAAGATGGTTTTTATTCATTACTGTAATCTTTGATGTGTCTTTATGTTTTAATTTACATCAACATTTTTTACATTTCCAAGTATACATTTTTGAACACAATATAGTTTGTCATTCTTTTAGCCACCATTTCTTTTTTTGGCTGCATAGAAATCTGACACCTAAATCGAAATCTGGAGTTTCAGTATGGACTTTGACTTTTTATGTTTGTTTCACAGTCGACATCTTGGCACTTTGGTTTGAGAAGCTACATTAAAACAAAGTTTCACAATAACGTTGTCTTTTCCACTTTGGTATCTTTTCTGAAATCTTTTAACAGAATACGTAGAGTGGATTTCTAATGTTTGATGACAGGAATGAGAAAAAATTCAGTCCACAAAGATTCTGGTTTCTACAGTGATGCTTCTCTGTTTGCCTTATAGGTTGAGTGTAACTCCAAACTGGACCCCACCAACACCACCTTCCTGAAGGTAACCTTTCAACCTCAAACTCATCAGCAAACTAATAATTAAAAAACAAAATTAACACCAAATGATCAAAGAATAAGTAAGAAAAAGGAACCAAAAGTTGAGCTTTATTTCATCAAGAATACTTGTGGAAAAGTATCCCAAATGTATATCTCTTCAGACTGAACATTTTTAGTTTGCAAATTATACATAGTATATAAAGTAAACTAGAATAGTGCCTCATGTTTAGTACAGACTAAGTACGCTTAAATGTGGTTCAGAGATGCTCATGGAACAGAAAGAGAAGACGTTGTTTTCATTAAAGTCTAACTAACCACACATGGATGCAGACATTTGACAGACAGACTCTGACTGGTAAATTCTTGGGGATTGATTTGATTTGAAGACATCAGCCTCTCACAGTCAGGTCGCTGCTTCCTTTTGTCTAACAAAGAGGGTTGTGAGGGTTTGTTTGACGGTTGATCTGGTCTCGTGGCAGATGGCGGACTCTGGTGGACTCCCACAGCTCACACAGGTAACGTGTCGCAGCCGTGACGAAGCTCCTTTCAGACCCTCGGAGAGCAGGAATGAGAACTCTCACTCTCTGTTTTCCAGCCCGGGAAGCTGACCGAAGCCTTCAAGTATTTCCTGCAGGGGATGGGCTACAGTAAGTTCTGACCTTTGACTCTGTTAGTGGATCAATATACAGTCACTGTTTTGTTGTTAAGCAGTCATTTTAGCGGTGTCATTGCTGTAGGACTGATGTGTTGGATGTGGAAGGACAGGAGTTGTGTTAATTTTGCCCTCTGTCCTTCTTACCCTGTTCTCTCAGTCGCTTATGTGAAGGATCGGAGGTTGAGTGGAGGGCCAGGTATTTCCTCCTCCCCGTTCACCTCTGACCTCTGACTTGCCCCGCCCGATGGCATTTTGAAATGTCTTTTTGGTTTGGTTTGGTTCATTTCTTTGGTTATGAACAACAGTAATTTTGGGCTGTGATGATCTATCTTTAATTTTGCTCTCATTTCTGGTGTTTTGTCTCTCCCGAGGACATTAAACCCCATTATCGTTTTACCAAACACAATTTTTCCTGCAGTGGAAAAATACGATGCTCTCACCACCCTCCCCATTCCCTCATCCCATCACCGAGGTTGCTCTTTGCATGGCCTTCTGCTAGCTTTGAGCAAAACTGTGAGGTCACCATTCAACAAACTTGAGACTTTGACACACAGGATTATACAGCACATCCAAAAATATATCAAAAAAGGTCCATGAGACATATTTATGGTTACATTTTTGTGAAATTATGCTTGATAGTTTTTCCTACTACTTATTAACATATGGGAGATTCTTTTCAGCTCTTATACTTGTATCATTTTAATAAGAAAAGCATCAGATTACTTTAAAAAGTTAGAACCCTAAACAAAGAGGAGACGGCTAGCAGATCAAAAAACCATGATAAAGTTAAAAGAGCTGAAGTCTAAAACCACTGAAGCTTCATCTGTGTTTGTTAGAGGCTCAACTGAAAGGAGGGAAGAGAAATATTCAGTCTCACATTTAGTTTCCTCTGGCTGGATGCTTGTGGGGGGTTGAGGAAGGGGACAACCCTAACATTTGACAACAAAACCAAAAAAAAACTTTATCAAAAGGGGTTTCCAGCAGGCGCTATTTAGAAATGAGACACATTTACTTTTGGTGATCAAGTTAAGAACAATGAGGGAGATAAACATCAAGCAGATACACTGACATTCAAAAAATGTGATAGCTGTGGTTTCAAATAACAGAGACACACCGAGCCAATGATCACCTTTCAGCTCCATTAAGTATTCTCTACTGCTTAAAATGCTGTGCTTTGACTATTGACAGTGCATGAGAACTGGACTGAGTGACCCCCCCCCCCCCCAAGGATTCCACACAGGAAGTACCTGCTGGTTCCAAGAAGGAAATATCCCATAGATAGCCGTTACTCAATCATTCAATTTGTCAGAACAACCATTCTTGCTCTTTTTTTTAGCAGCTCTTTGCTAATCTTCATGTTTTTTTCATGATATTTTCCCGATAGTACGAGTTATTCTAGTTATGAACCGACCAACTCGGCATCACCCAAAGAAATGAACTCCTCCATATTCAAGCTACACAATGTCAGTAAGCAGCAACTAATCTAAGCCAGTATGAGACATTGTTTCTATGGCAACCACTCTGGCCTATCAGGAGTAAGCTTTTTGGAGGGCCACACCCCTTCCAATTGAACGTAGCCAACACAAAATCTGTCAATCAAACGTCTTGAATGTCCGACGAGAGAGCACGTACTTTTACGAAAGCATCTGGTCGGTCGGGTGAATAACTTACACTTTTTAAAAAGTGTCTTGTAAAAAAAAAAAGATGTCAAGAACAACAACAAAAAAAAAGAAGATATCAGGGTTAGAATGGTAATTCTGAAATGTGTAATGACTGAGTAATAGCTGTTTATTTCTTTGTAGAAATCTATGGAATTTTGTCTTCTTGGAACCAACAGGTACTTCCTGTTTGGAACGGCAGGGGGCGGGGTCACCCAGTCCACCTCTCTTAAACAGTCAACGGTCACACTAAACTGAACCTTCTGTATTGCTTCATAGAAAAGCTCCTCTTCTGCTGATTAGCAATATTTTATCCTGATGTTTATCAAATCCAGTCGAATCGATCTAAACTATTTAAGAAGTGTTTCAGAATGAAATAAATTGATAGTCGATCTTAGAAAATACCGTTTGGATAGAGAGATGGTAGGCTTATTTTACTATAAAGTAAAAACAAACCATCATGTGATGCAGAAGAAACTGATCAACCATCATTCCAGTCCGATGTGTGGAAACACTTTGAATTTATCAGTCATGTGATCATACAGTGAGGTAGAATCTTCAAATAATGTTTTATTCAATAATGGTTTGGTGTGTCCAGTTACTGAAACTTTAAAGGGTAACCAAACCAGGGAGTTGGAGCTGAAATTTTAAAATCCAGTCAGAGGGGCGGGGCTTGGGGCAGGACTGTTATCATGACTGGAGCTGCAGATCATGACGTCAGACTTCTGAAACTTACATGGTTTGACCAATCACAAAATACAACTGTAATACCTCATTCAACCTATAGGAGGCGTTTTTTGACTATATTTTGAAGAATTAAACAGTTTTATTTCAATTTGTAAAACATTTTGCAATGACCAACTTAAACCCCTTTATCATAAAAATGATTGAATATTACAGGACATGTTTGATGATTATGTCCAGGATTAACGGAGTCTTAGATGAGAATCCTGCTGACGATGCGTCTTTGATGGACACATTAGCAGCTCTGATCACCTCCAACCATCCATGAGTCAGCCAGCTGCCTTCTGTCACCACCTGCAGCCAGAAAAACACTTCAGTGCTCCACATTTAGCATGGAATCCCTACATCCCCCCCCAGCATCTACCCATGCCGCCTTTCTTTCAAAGATATAACTAATACCCCCCCTCTCCTCTCCCAGTGCCCTCAGCCAGTATGACCCGCCTGGCCCGCTCCAGAACGGCCTCCCTGACCAGCGCCGGCTCCACGGATGGGACTCGCTCTCGGGCCTGCACCAACTCTGACAGCGCCGAGGGAGTGGGTGCAGTCACCCAAACCATGGAGGTGTCGTGCTGAGCGGCCACAGAGGGAAGGCGGCGTGGCGAGGGGGCGGGGCGTGTAGCTGGAATGAAGGAAGGAAGGAAGTGAGAAACGAGACGATGAGGAGTGATGACAGAAAAGAGAAGATGTAGATTGGTGGAGGTGCTCCGTGGTGACTGTCTATCTTTCTTGCATTTGTCTGCCATTATCCAGCCTCTTGCTGCCCCCCCCATGCTGTAAAATACCACTGGCATTGCCACTAACCCTAACCTAATACCCCACCACCCAATCCCCCGTCCCCTGAAGATTTAAGCAGCTGTTTCTGTTCTTGAAGTGTAATGTTGTGCTTGCTAAGTGTCTCCTCATTTTTTGCCTGCACCCCGACCCCCCCCCCCACCCCCTAAAAAGAACACAAACACCATGTAAGCCCCGTCTCTTGACTGGAGAGAGGCATCTGATGAGCGTGAAAGCTGAACTTTGAGGGGGTGCTAGAAAGGTGAAGTGTTATGCATGTTTGTGTTGAAGTCGTCTCCAGACTCAGACATCTCTCTCCGCGGCGCCACGACGGCCAAAGGTGCAGCGGGAACGGTGAGGAGGTGTGTCCAGACTCTGCAGGGCAGCAGGACGCAGTCGTGTCGTAGCACGGTGCATCTGTAGCCGTTAGGAAGCAGTGTTAGATTTCTGTAGAGCTTAGCTAGAACACAACACACACATATGTATAAGAAACTTAGAATTATGGTAAACGTCCAGGAAATGATCAGTTACTAAAACTCTCTGGAGGATCCTCGTTCCATAGAAACATTTGGAGAGAAAGTCCTATGTCAGAACCCCCCCCATCACTATATAGTGCGTTCTCCATTTTCCAAAATCGAGAGCGCTAGAAATTTCCCAGAAGTCTTTGCGAAAAACTAGCGTGCATCAATGCTCACTAGAATGCATTGCAGTTGAAAAAATTCGGGGGAAAAAGTGTTTAGATGTATCTTTTTAATAAACCATCCACATTTTCACCATCAGAACACGGTGGAGATATAAATAAAGACAAATAGTGAGCATCATGATGGAATTGCCCTTAAAATCCAGGGCACCAGGTAGTCATGCACTATATCGTTTCCTAATAGTTATCGGTTTAGGGAGGGAGTTCGGACACAGCCGAAGAGTTTCATAAATAACTCTGGGTTTAAGCTGAAAAATACCCATCCCAAGCTTTTATACAGCAGAACTTTATTGTGCTGTAGACTTTGCACACTTTGAAGATAACTGGTGAACCAATCGAACTCTGACTCTCCAAAAGCTTTGACAAGCGAAGCTGTAAGATTTTCATCCCTACATGTTTAGGAAACCAGTTGTGCTCATGGTCGTCATGACTGAGTCCCTGCAGGTCACCGAGCGGAGCCACGAACCACCGCTTCTGACCCAAAGGAAAACTCTAGTTCTTCCCCATCGTTAGTACCACAACCTTTGATATTGCATGATCTTAGTGACGCAGTGGTGTTTCTACAAGCATAGAATAGAAAACATATTCATGTGATGGTGACGGTCGTCTTAGTGAAAGCTCTAATGTTTAGTTTCCAGTAACAGTGCCCTCCTCATTAGTGTGTCACGCATCAAGCAGAATCAAGCTCACGGTTCTGAGGTGGACTCTTTGTGGTCTGACAATCATCCTTTGACCCAAATCCAAACTGGACCAGGTGAATTCAATTCATTCAATTGGCTTAGCATCAAATTCCTTCTCCTGAATCGCCCGGCCCGTTTGCATGGATGAACCAAAGTCACCCCCCCACCCACTCAGACCCCCTCAGTCAGGCACAAACAGCTGACACTGACAGGAGAACCGCATGGACTCAGGTTTGCTGCAGGATTCGCACAAAAGCATTTGTTGTGACGTGGTTAGTGAGTGTTTCATGTGTTTAATGTGATCTCACTAGCATATAGTGCTTTTAGTGCATAAGTACAGTGTCTTAGGCTAGAAAAACTGCGTTACTGTTCCCTGCAGAACTGGACCATCCTCCGGGTCAAAAATGGTGCCCCATTTTCACTTCCTCTTCTTTATGTCAAAGGAAAAATGTTCCCCCGTAAGAAGTAGCTTCACTTCTAACCACTGAGGATTTTGTGCACTTGAGGTGGCCTGTAAGGGGCGGGGCTTTTTTGGCACCATTTAGGTTCCAAGCTCAGAATGTAGGGCAACTCCCAGCTATCTTAAAAAAAAAATCCTTCCCTAAAAATCACACGGTGCCCCGGCTCTCACAGGCAAACCCTGCCACACCTCAAAGGGCTAACAGCTAAAGTCCCTCTTTTAGATGTTAGTTTTATTGCAGTTATACTTCTGAGCACCAGAGGGCGCCAGAGAGGAGCAGATGCTTGTTTCTATTAACCCTTCCGCTCTCCTTGGGGTCCAGATGGCTCCAACCACATATTGTTATGCGATTTCTTCCATGACAAATGTGGACGAAGGGGGACAGGATTTTATGTCTGCCATGGACATTAGTGAAACTCCGAAATCAGTGAAAAAAAAAAGTTCAGCGCACTGTCCTGTGGTGTCCAGACGACCCCACTTTTAATGTAAACAAGCTAAGGAGAACGGAAGGGTTACAAAAAAGAAAGGTCAACGGCAAAGCAGAGAGAGATGCTGAGCACACACGTCGCTGAATGGATGTTCAAGGAAAAGAATGTGAATTTATTGAAGCATGAGACTGATTTTTTTTTTCTTTTTGTCTGAATAAGCTTTATGTTGTGAAGAGAGAGATCATGAGATCAGATCAAACGCCGTCCCGGGATCGACTGCAGAAACACTCCAGCTTGCATGTTGCAGAGTTTGTGTGTGATCATTTTTCAGTGTTTCTTCTCTTCACCAAGCTATTTTCTGCCATCTACACTTGGTTTCCTCCCACACAACTTCTACCCACACTGCCTGGGGGGCTCCTGAATGTATCTTGTCCCTATCTGAAGTGCTGTACAGTACTGTCAACTTACACCTCGTTCTCACTCTGGTTTGCACTTCTTATCTTTGGCCCCTTTGACATGGTACATGAAGACCCGACTCGCTCCTCCTCAAGGTCTGTAAATAGTGAGGCTGATCTTTGGCTCCGCAGCTCCCGTGAGCTGCCCCCAGATCAGTTTGGACGGACCTTGGTCCTCCTTGCTCTTGTAGATATTTTTATTTTTAGAGCAAGTAACCTAAACCAAACACTAATCCTACTGTGATGTGAGAAATGTATTTCTGTTCCCTCTGGTTTTTTTTTAAATCCACAATAGGGTGTTAACTTCTCTTGGTATAACGATCTTGACTCCTGTGTTCTTCTGCTTCTCTAACTGCCACTGTCGATTAATTTGTACGAAGCAATAAGTTTTGTTGGGTTTTTTTTTTTTTGGGTAGGAGTGTTTTTTTTATTATGGGACTCTTTCCCATTAGCCTGTTTCTATTACAAACACTAAGACTCTGACCCACTTCATTGTCATTCAGATGTGTACTGTAAAGTTTAAATATATTATATATACAATATAAATACAACATTAGCTGTATTTGTCCATGTACTGATCAAATAACAAGAAATAAAAAATCTTAACTCAGTTTAAAGGCAATGGGTTCTGTTATTATTTTAGCCGTGTTTCAAATTTGGAGATCAAAGTTTTATTTTATTTTCATTTTTTATGAGCATATAAAAGGTTTTAAAGCCAAACTAGACTAACCTTCATTTAAGTCATTTAAGGTTTAAGTTGATTCATTCTGGAACAATATTCCTGCCTTTTTCTTTATATTAATGTTAAAATTTAATGTTATTCAAATTTTGTTCAGTGAATGTTTTCGCCCTGCGACCTAAGGTGTGTTTTCGATTTTGGGCTCCTGTGCGATTGAGTTTGACACCCCGCCGTAAGGTTTAAATAGGTAAAGAAATGGATGAATGGATGAGACAAATAGAGAACAAACTTCACACTTCTTGGTGCGTGACAGCTAATAAGACTTGATCCTGAAGCGCTTTGGTTCTTCAGAGAAGGTAGTTGAGCACTATGAGTGTATGAGGGCTTGTTATGAAGAGACAAGAAGGCTGACTGTATATAGAGATCTGGACCGTGTGGGTGTGATGTCACACATTGCCAATTCACATCAACACATGTAGCCATTTCAGTCACAATTTATCCGCTTTATCTGCCATGTTGGAGTCGGTCTGAATCAATGTTTCTATGGCAACTACTATAACAGGAAGCAACCAGGTTTGCTGTGTGTGCAAAACTAAAATAAACAAATCTATCTAAACCTTGTGTTTTACATATTTTATTTCCCAAACAACAATTAGGCATTTGGAGTTTCATGGAATCAAAAAACAGGAAACAGTTTCCTGCTCGGTCAGATCAACGAGATACAGAAATATCAGCTCCATTTCTACAAATTCTGCGAGCCGAACTGTAATTTCACTTTTCAAGATGAGACATTCAGCGAGTCGTTAAACTCAAACAAAAACTTGTAGGAGACCATGTTGGAGTCGCAGTAGGCGTGCAGCATGTGGTCCACTGGACTGTAGTTCAAGAAGAGGATGCTCGGGGACACTTTGTTCAAGAAGATGCCAACGTTGAAGTTCTCCTTTCCTGTGGCTGTGTCAAAGGAGTAGAAGATCTCCTCTGTGGTACTGCTGACATAGCGGGTCGCGTAAAGGACGCCGCAGGCCATGAAGGTGTTGGTCACTGCCTGCTTGTAGACGGAGGTGTGCCAGGTTTGGCCAAGCTTCAGCTGTTCACCCTCCTCCACTTTGGATAAAACCAGGTTACCAAAGTCTTGGCTGGTGGTGTAAATCACCCAAACTCCAGATTCATCTGTGGCCAGGTCCAGATCGGTAAACGGGTAGCATTCATCAAGCTGACAGAAGTTACCCTTTGAGTTAAACCTAGAACACACAGATCAGAGAACAGGAGAGCCTGATGTCACCAATCGTATTCAAGATAAACCCTGGAAAGGCTGAAACTGACCTGGTGCCTTTGGGTAAGTCTGTCACAGTGATTGCTTTAGAGGTGAGGTTAAACCGACAGAGGGACGGTGCGTTGAAGCAGTTGTAGTACAACGACCCCCCATACAGAACCACGTTTGGACCTTGGATGGTGTTGGTGGTTGGGTTAGAGGCATGGATCTGGATGTTACCTGGAAGAAAAATGTATTTCTTTAGAATGCAGATCAATGTACACGTGAATATTTTAAATCAACGCATGAACAACAACAAAATGTAAGCCTTCCCCGCTTTCCATCATCTGTTTACACTCTCTCCCTCTAGCTTACAGCCCCTCACACCCCCAGGCTAGCATTAACGTTTTAAAAATAACGGTGAGCTTGGATAGTTCCAATATTACGCCAATGTGAGGTTGGGGATGTGAGGGGCTGTAAGCTAGCAGGAGAGAGTGTAAACACAGGAATGCTGGGTGTCTTCTGTGCCAACAGTCCTACGACTCAGAGATGAGTTTCTGAGGAACTCATGTTGCTCAGCAGAGATACGTCCAAAAAAATATATTCAATTAAGGTTTACAAGGAAATAATCACAATCATAAGGAATAATCCTAATTAAGAGTTACACTTTTACAATGGATTAAAGTGTAATTGAAGAGAGAAAAGTGTTAAAAGTGAGTGTTTGTAGAGAGCCCTCTCACCCGGGGTGCTCTTCCCCACGATTAAAGAGCTCAGAGTGGAGTAGAAACGGATGTAGTTGGCGTATCTGTTACTGGAGGTCATCATCACCAGCCAGTACCAGCTCTCCTTCCCCGTCTCTGGCTTTGGGTCTCGGCCCCAGCCTCCATACTTGTAGGAACCCGGGTATTCCCCTCCTGTGTAGACCACTGGTCCAGTGATGTTCACAAACTGACCCAAAGGACAAGTTCCTGAAAAGACGAACGACAGGCGGAAACTTCAGTGCCGCATATCAACAGGAACTTTAATGCCACAAACAGAAGTGTGTTCTTGAATCCGCAACGACGCCAATGCCCACAATTTTTTAACGTGAAGCCTGAAAACGATTTTTAGCTACATGTGAAAGCAAGGTTTTTGAATGCAGAACCCTGAGACACACATGTATGCTCATTTACTGCTTGAAAGCACGCTGCCAAGGGCGGTGAGAACACTTTACAGTTTTATCTAACATGAGGAACTTACTGTCTGTTGGCTGGGTGGGCTTAGCGGTGGGCTGCAGTCCGTTCCTGCACTGGTCCAGGTCTTTTTTCAGGCGCTGGTTGACATGTTGTCTTTTCACTACTTGCATGGTGTCGAAATGCTCCAGATCCGTCAAACCTTCCTTCAGGTTCTGCAGCTGCACACGTGCACACTCATTTAATCTTAGTCATTCACATGACCTCCAACACAGGCGGGAGATTCAGGATCCCTGCCTGAACAACCCGCAATACAACACAGAGATTTAATGGAGGCTTTAAACAGTGAACTCCGGTCAAACTCTGGATTATTCCTTTCATTCTAGACCAGGGGTCGACAACCTTTAACAGTAAAAGAGCCATTTAGACTCGTTTTCTACTGATCAAAACCTAGAAGGAGCCGTACTGATTTACATTAGTCTTTAAGAAATTTGGATTTTCATTCATAACTTTATTTTTGTTTTGTTTAATAAATATAAATGTCTACTTTTGTCACAAACAAAAGCAAAAAATATATATAAAAATAAGATAGCATCTCCTAAAAAGAGAATTTTTAAAGGTTTTTAACTGTATTAGCAAAAAAGCAAAGTTGTTGCTTAATTAGTATCTGAACTTCAAATTAGCATAACATTTCTCTGTAAATTAAATCAGTCAAATTTTAGCATGTTGCTGAAATAAAAGCTAAACTCATAATTAGCCTAAAACCTCCATTAAATAATTTTAGCTAAAAATGTTAGCATATTGCTAAAATATTAACTAAACTCCAAATTAGCATAAAAACTAATTAGAGGCCAAATCCGCCAAAACAAAGCTAGCTTGTTGCTTAAATACTAACTGAACTCCAAAATAGCCTAAAATTCCTCAGTAACTTAGTCAAAAACGTTAGCATGTTGCTAAAATAGAAGCTAAATTCTAAATTATCCAAAAAAATAGCTGAAAACATGAGCATTTTACTCAAATATTAGCTAAACTCGAAATTATCTTCAGCCAGAGAGCCACAAACACCAACCCAAAATCTAGAACAGAAAAGAGTTGTCAGGACCTGATCCTCATCCAGAAGATGTTTTCTTTCTCAGCAGAGATCTCGCTCCAATAATAATTGTGTTTTTGGTGTTTTAAACATGTTCTTGTAGCATTTTTGTCATGATGGGGGACATATATAAAACAGTTTAAAATGAAAACCCTTCTCTGAGTATTTCTTTATTCAAGTCGTGATGGATAGGAGCAGACAAAAAGCCACGGTTTGAAAAAGCTGCGTAACTGCTCCGGGTATATATTTAACTGAAATCTAAATATTTAAATCGTAACTATATATTTAGCTGCAAAACTTATATATTTAGTTAAAAAAAATAAATATTTATGTTAGATTTAAATATTTAATGAGCAAACTAAATATTTAATTGCAAAACTTAAATATTTAGTTTGTAGGCTAAATATTTAGCTTAAAATTAAATATTTAGTTGGTTAACTAAATATTTAGTTATTAAATGTAACATTTATAAATATATTAATTTAAAGGGTGAGAATATGCATTTGAAAAACAAAACCTATTTTTTTCTCCTAAAACACGCTAAATATCTGAAAACATTGATGTAAAAATTTTACATCTCTGATTTACAAACGGCACCCCATATTGTGTCTAATGTTTATTCGATAAATTTTCCTACTATCCGACCAGATCGATCTATCTGAGACTAGTTGCTAACAGAATTAAATTGAATCAACCTATACCATTTAAAATTGGTTTCAAAACTAGACAAATCAATTATATTTGAAAATACAATTTGGATTTAGATATAGAACATTTAATTTACCATAACATAAAAAAGACGAAGTGTCATCCCAGCAGACGACACTCTGATCAACCATCATTCCAGTCCAATGTGTGCAAACACTTTGAATTTACAAAGTCATGTTCTATAAATGTTCTCGAATCGTTCTTAAAAGAAATCGTTACTCGGGAACTCAGATGAGCTGATTTTTTTCAGTTTAGTTTTGAACTAAAACATCATGTTGTGAAAAAGGAGGTTTAACTAAATACTCCAGTTGTTTATTTTTATTTTTTTTGTCATTTTGCTCTTTTGTCCTTTACTTGTGTTTTCCATGTTACATTCCATGCACAGCATGTCTGCAGAGCTCTGATAGTTCGGCCTCAAACGGAATCATCTTCTGCCTCAATGACCTGATGTCTGAGATCTGGAACAAATATGTTTTTGGTCCAAAAAATAAAAAGTTGCCGATCACAGAGGCAAAAAATTCAACAACACACTAAAATCTTCTCAGCAGAGACGGCTGAAGCAGTGACGGACCTACCAGCACTGTGGTGTTTTCAGCGAGCTCCTGGTTTCCCTGGATGGAGCCGTTCAGCTTGTCCATCAGCTGCTGAATCTCCTCCAGTTCGTTCTCTAAGACGTGGAGACTGAGAGCGCTGTACAGATCTCCGTCATGCTCTTCCTCCAACTGCTCCAGGTCCTCCATCAGCTGAGGCAGGCGGCGCTTCAGCCCCAGCAGGAGGCTCTCCATGTGGAAGCTCTGCGAGGACAGTCAGGGTTAGCGTTTGGGTGCAGAGAGATGAGAGTCAGACGTGACCTACACTCTGTGGGGTGATTCTGGAGACACAGCCGGAGGCATCGTCCTGGATTGTGTCGAGCTTGTTGTGAGGAAACGCTTGATTTAAGTTCACCAGCTCACACTCGCATTTAGAAGGACCCTGGGACTGAGAAAAACACCTTTAATTAGAGCCCAAATCTCTGAAAAAGCTAATCAGACGTCTCACCTGCTGGCTGAGGGCGAGCAGAGCGCAGAGAGGCAGGAGGCCGGACAGCTTCATGGTGGATCCCAGCAGAGCTGCTGCGTGTGAGGCGGTCGCTCTGAGTCTGTTGTGTTAGCGTGCCGCGGCGTTCATGAACACCCCAACATCCCCAAAAGCAGGACATCCGCAGCAGCTCTCACTTCCCCCTTTGCTGCCGGGATTGCGGCAGAATCGTTCTTAATTAATCAAAGAAAAGCTTCTGATGAAAGTTCTGGAAGTTCCTGCACGTTTCTGAGCTGCTGACTCAGATAAAAAAAGTTTGAGGAACGTCCAGATCAGGAAACTAAGATGTTAAAACGTGAGAGGCTGTTGTCATGCAATCCTTAAAGTCTTCATGATTTATTTGAGCCACCATGGAGAGATAAAAGAGCCATGAGGCTGCAGACCTCTTGTTCTGTCTGTACTTCACTACACTGCACTGATCAGACTTTATCCTGATCATCTATGAAGCCTCCATTTATAAACGGAGCTCTGTGGTTCTTCTTGGTGCTCCAGGAGCAGAGATGTCACCTGCAAAAAGGCGTCACCCTGGGGAACATTACTGACGTTGAACAATATAAGTTGGTGTTTAGAAGGGATGCAATGTCCTTTGCTGATGAAACTCCTGATGCATCTGCTCCTGAATCCTGTCAGTCACTGAAACAAATCCAGAAAGAGTTCATCTGTGGAAGGTCAAACACACGTGTGACCTCTCAGGGTTCTGTTCTGATGTCCAGGAAGCAGCGGATGGCAGATGTTCACATCATCCGGATGTCAAAGAGATCTGAAGATGATGACCGTCATCAGCATTGATCTCAGGCACGTCAGCTTTGTGCTCATTTCCATCTGCTATGTAGCGTCCAACTGACCTGGAATCCAGCTGGATCAAATGTCTCCCCCCAAAAAATGTTTTCTAATCAATCACAAACACAATAAAGAAAATGCATGAGAAAAAAAAAAAAAAAAGGAATTTCAGGAAAAATGTCAATCGACACAGATGCTTGGTGTGACTTTAGCCTGGATATTTTTGTATTTTCATTTAAAAACATGTTGATTAGTTTGTTGACATATTTTATTCTTGTTGTTTTTTATAAAATTACACCTAAAACTTTCATTCTTTGTTGCAAAAACTGTTTATTAAACATTTTGGGAGTTTCTACAGCAAAATGAACCACATTGTTCCAGTGGAATTTTCTGTTTTTTGCCTGATTTTATGTCTAGAGTTTAAATAAACCATGGAAAATGACAAAATAAAGGTGGTGTCACATAATAGAAGATGTGCTTGTTGAAATGATACCAAATACGCAAGCGGGTAGTCTTTCAAATTCAAAAATTGAGTTTTAGGCCCTCAGTTCCAAAGGGTTAAAAATAAACCTTCTACCATCTGTACCATTTTGCGTTTAATTTCATATTATGTTTATTATTAGATATTAGATAATACATGGCTGGCACATACTCTGACTACAAAGAAAAAAAGGCGATTTATTGCAAATAATTTTTTCCTGATTTGCAATGAATTCATTATTTTTTTAATCGATTCCTGGACCTAGTATAAATAGATGATAAATGTCCTCTTCAGGTTAGTGTGTACAGTCCAGGTTTGGGTTCTCACAGAAGACCACTCCAATGAAAACTGTGTTTTTAACACGTCTTCTGGCAGTTTTCTGATGATGAAGAAATTTAAGCTTAAAATCTTATTTCTAAGTATTTCTTTAATTAAGTTGTTGTGAATCAGGAGAAGACAAATATACAGTTGGAAAAAGCTTGAAGTTGTTGTGTAGAAACTACTATCAGCAGGCCTCGAGCTTCCTGCTCCTCTCCATTCTGATGCAGATAAACAGATCCATGAACGTCTTTGTTTTCCTCGTCTGAGCTGGAATCTGGAGCTAAACTGTAAACACCAACAGTTCCACTCACAACTCACAGCTGAATTTCTAATGACGCTCTGCAGAAACAATTCCAAAAAAGTCTTGGAAAACAACACAAGTTTTTACATTTTGTTTGAATATCATATAAACATTATAACGTCTGGGAATGCTTTGAAAAAGATCAAAAGATGACCAGAGTTTAAGGATCCGTCAATGTTGGACTTTAAAAGACTTCAAGTTTCACATTTTCTCTTTTTTAAAAATCTATTTCTGTTTATACTTAAATGGTACTTCAATATTTGGAGTGGTGTAGCCCGGGAAACACCAAACAAATGACAACAAAAAATTAAAGTTTTGTCCACTCATACTGAATTAAATCTATCATTTCCCTTTTTGGTTTGTTCTGCATTTCCATTTTGTTTAATAATCAAATTGTAGTTCCTTGTCTTCCTTGGCTTCAAACAGAGCTTGTTTGTAATATTTTGATTGACAGCGATTTAAAAGGAAAAATAATCGAAAAAAAAAAAGATTTCTCATTACATTTATTCTCTTTCATAAGAGAAATCTCACACATACATGTTAAAAACTCAAAAAACATGTTTACCAGATCAGCGTGATCAGCTGAATCTGACTTGTAGAAAAGTGTCTTTTTATGTCACTTCCACGCGTTGACCCGTACAGGTGTGGTGTGTTTTTGGGTTGTCCAGGCCTGTGGACGGTCACAAAGAGGAGGAGCTGCATTAAGAGGAGCGCAGGTCTTTGTTTTTGGCATTTTTTGAAGCTCTCACAACCACCTGAAGGGATGCTATGAAAATGGAACGTACCATTGTCGTGCATGTGGTAGGTGTAGTGTTTTAAGAATAATTTAAGTTACACGAACTTCAAATGTTTGGATGATGTCTTCGTACGGTGCTCTTTACACAGTAAAGTTGGTAAGGGGTGAGTCCTCGCTCTTTAATGTCCAAATGCTGCTGCTGGCATGGAGAGTTTCTCATTTATTACTGCCAGATTGCACCCAAGGAGTGTGTATTTTTCCTTCCAACAGCACTACTGAATGAGAAGATCCATACAACACGCCTGCGTTTCACCCTTACCTACCCTTTAATGCTGTAGAAATGTTTGGTTTGACCCGTCGCCTGCAGAAAACGCTTTCTCTCTACAGGTTCACTGAGCGATCTACGATCCGAAATCTCTCCTGCGGGCCACTCGTGCTCCGTTCAGGTTTGCCCGTTGTCCACCTGCAGACAGCTGGTATCCACCCGTAAGGGCAGCAGTGAGTACGGCTGACGAAAAGCGTTGCACGACGACACACAGACACTTTTCTCTGCAGCAGACTTGGCTGAAACACTTCATTGCTATTAAGTGTTGCTTATCCATGCAAAACTACTTTACTGGAATTACGGTTGAATAGTTACTCTCAAGCATGTCAACAGCTAAAGCTCCAGAGCTAAAGGGTTCATGGCCCACTGATCTAGCCATCGTAGTTCACCCGGTGGTGCAGCTTCTCCATCTGTTTCACCTTCTTCAATCCTGGAGTGGGTGTGAGGAGTTGTCACCAAACCAGTAATCACTGATTGATCCCGTCGTGGACTTGATTCAAGGTCATCCACTCTCTTCTCCCAATGTTTTGTCCTCTTTGTGGATCATCATCTGTAATAAATGTCCATCCTCCACTAAGACCATCGAGTCTTGTTTCTCATCCACAATTTGAATTCTCATGACATCACGTCATGTCTGTGACTCTTGATTCATGAGCTCCGACCTGAAATGAGTCTAAAACAGGGGTGGGCAAACTACGGCCCGGGGGCCACATGCGGCTCCTTAAGATACTTAATCTGGCCCTCCAAATTAAAATACATTGGATCAAAAATCCTAATTATTGTTTTATTTTCATTATATTTCAGTCAGAAGGTGATTTTTCTGATTTCATTGAGTTCGCATTTTCCTCTGAAGAACATCAACCCATTGGATCACCAAAAAGAAAACAAAAATCAACATTTAGAAATTAAAATTCCCAAATTTTCTGTTTTTAAATGAATATATGTGAATTTTAATCCAAATTAAAGCATGTTTTTCTCTAAATTCCATATTATCTTTTAAGTTTATGAGGTTCATTACCAAATGACTCCTTCCATCTGCTCCTTGTCCGGCCCTTATGCCAAATTTTAGAACTCTTTCTGGCCCACAAGTCAAAAAGTTTGACCACCCCTGGTCTAACAGGACCTGCAGGTCTCTCCGTCTTCTTCTGCTCCTCTCATGTTCTCCTGGATGAGTCCTCTGTGGTCTTGGACTCTTTTTGCTCCTGGGAAATTAGCGTAACTACACCCGTTTACCTCCGGAGAAAAAGAAAAATCAGGTGATCATGTAAGCATTTACAGTATGTCAAAGGGAAAAAAGGTTGAAAACTTAAAACGAGTCGAGTACCTCTGACTCTGATTTTGGACGCAAATGATGTTTTTTTTTGCGGCCAGCGCCATCTTTTTTCTTCTGTGAGCAGATTCTCTGGCATTTTTAAGACTCGTGCATCGATAGATGATAGAGATGGATAAAAATGTTCTTGATCCCAAGTGAGGAATTTCAGGAAGGCAGAAACGTTGGTTCGACTCTGGAGGCTTAGAAATATTTTTTATAGAATTAGTTTGAATAACTGAGCTGAGGCAAACCTCTTTAACGGTCAGAGCAGGGTTGGTCATTTCCACCACTTTTTGCGTGTGAACATCTACGGTCAGGACGCAGCATTTCAAAAATGTTGCTCAAAAAAGGAAAAGAAAAGAGGAAACACATTAACTGTCAACATTTATAAGGAAACTCCGATATTTGAGGATTTTGGGGTTTCATTTCCACATTCTGGTTCTCGGCAGTGACTCACAGGCACAGGTGGTGGTGGGGCGGGGCGGGGGGTGCAGATTAAAGAAAAGAGGAGGACGGTGAAGTTCTGAGTGAGTTTATGTCCAGCTGCTGTGAACATGCTGTTCCTGCTGCTGCTGCTGCTGCCGGTGAGTCGAGCCGTTTCCTCTGAAACAAAATCCATTCAATGAGTCTTTCAAAGTTCAGGGGGTGTTTGTGTGTGAGTGCAGGGGGGCGCTCAGACTCAGCGCGTGGTGGGAAGGCAGGAGGGCGGCTCCTGCAAGTGCGAGGTGAACTCCACCTGGTGGATGTTTCCTGCCGGGAAGTACGAGGCGGCGCTGCAGCAGGTCCAGACCTGCGAGGCCAATGTGGTCAACCTGCTGGCACAGGTGAGAGAGCGCTTTCATTATAACCATGGGCAAAGGTGTCGGTTCTAACCCCATAAATGAAGGAACCCAGAACGATAATGAAACAACTGATGAGATCTAGGCAGTGGAAGCTGAAGGTGTAGTTTTGATGGAGTTCTCTGATAACGGATCAGTCCAACTCTTACATGCTGCAGCTTGTTTGCTTTTTTGAGTCCAGATATTTTGCTTCTTCTTTTGTAAAGATGAAAAGGAAAACAGAAAGCTGACTCAGGTTTTCATGGGACTCTGACAGAAGACATGTTTAGAGGTTTCACCTCTAAACTTCTACGGCTTCTCTCCGTTTCTTTACCCTGAATATTTACTGGATCTCTGCTTCCCTGCAGGTGATGGTCTCCAGCGAGAGCCTTCCCGACATCCAGGCCCAGTTGAACAACGCGACGGCCCGCCTAGAGCCGTTCCAGTACCTGAGCCAGCGGGGCCTGTACACGGCGCTGTCCCTGCGCCAGCTGGGACAGGAACTCAGTCAACTGGAGGCTGACATTGGAGTCATCCACAGGGAGCAGAACTCCCCCCTGACCCAAAAACTCTCTACAGAGGTGAGAGCTAAAAACACTGATGCTCAGCAGCTCTTTGGAAATCAACTTCTTTTGTTTGAATGTAGCCACACACAGTTTGGTGTGCAATCACTGACACACCTTCACTTCTAAAGTTTGCATCCGCAGATCCTGAAAGACACAGGAGTCACGGATCCAGTTATTCACCACCACTGGTTTCAATCATACTTTCCTCATTATACACCAAAAAAACTTGAACCTTTTTCATCACAAAAATATACTGACCAAGTTCTTTATTAAACACACCTTGCTAATACCTGGTTGGACCCCTTTTGCCTTCAGAACTGCCTTAACCATTGGTGACATGGATTCAGCAAGGTCTACTCAGACTGCAGTGTGTTGGGAACATTCTCAGGTGGTACTAAGGGGTCCAGAAGGGTTGGAAGTGTTGTTCGTTCAAAGATATTCTGTAACCATTTGAGTTACTGTTGTTCTTTCTATCAGCTGGATCCAGTCTGGTTATTCTTCTCTTGCATCAACAAGACATTTCTGCCCGCAGAACTGCTGCTCTCTGGATATTTTCTCTTTTTCTGACCATTCTATGTAAACCTTGGAGGTGGTTGTGGGTGAAAACCCCAGTAGATCAGTAGTTTCTGAAATGCTTGGACCAGCCCGTCTGGCACCAACAACCACGTTTAAAGTCACTTCAGTCACTTTTCGTCTTTCTAATGATCAGTTTGAACTGCAGCAGATTGTCTTGATTACGTCTACACACCTGTATTGAGTTGCTGCCATCTGATTGGCTGATTAGAAGTCTGCATCAACATTAGGTTGGACAGGTGTGCCTAATAAAGTGCATTACAATCTTGGGTTCTTGCTCAAAGACACTATGACACTTGGCTGGGCGAGGCGGGAACAGAGGTCGACCACTCTACCTCTACGCCACGGCCACCCCTAGATGTCATTACCTCTTGTGTTTCCAAATGTTGGATTTACTTTCATTACACACGATCTCCTAAAAAAGGGAAATAAAGTCCTCATTGTTTTAACTGAAGCTTAGAACCTGAACTAGACCTCGTTTGTTTGCTCTGCAGATGATGTTTCTCCAGCCATACACGTTTTTCTTTTCTTTTTGCAAACGGGCATCAGTGTTTCAAGAATGCATCTGCGACTGGTAGTTACTGGCACCAGAGGTGAACACAGACCTGCTGCTGTTAGTTCTGTTTCTAAGCGTGCTACAAGGAAGAAGTGACCACAGAGCCTTCCTCCTCAGTCAGTCGCATCACTCTGACTAAAAATGAATCTTTGTGTTTTCAGGTAGAAAAACTGCAACAAGATGTGAGTCGGATTCAGACGGCAGAAATTGTTAACATGAAGTCTGTGAAGGAGAAGGTGCGTAACCTGAAGAACAGCGTCCAGTCCTGTAAAACAATCCCCAAAGACTTCACAGGTGAGTTTCTGTTCCAGGAATGAGAAGAAGAAGCAGCAGTAATGCATCAGCGAAGGTTCAAATTCCTGCCGTCACACTGCGACATCCTCTAGTCTAGAGGCACCAGTGAATCGTCAGCGTCCCGTTGATTACAGTTGACCCAACAAAATTCTACATTCTGATCCTACTTTTGAATCCAGGTTATTTAGTTGAAGTTTCACATCAAACTGAGACTGCTCATCAATGCTGTCTGTGACAGGAGTTCTGGTGAATGTTTTTCATCACTGGTTTCATTAGTGCTTATAATCTGGATTTCTGTTTTTACCTGAAACGGGGTCAAAGTGCCCTGGCATTGGATTAGTTCTCAGATGTGAGGTGGGCTGTTGTTTCCATGTTCAGAGAGCAAACATGACTCAGATTCTTTGTTTTGGTTGAAGAAAGCTCCAAAGGCCGTGGTGATGATCAGCCGAAAGAAGTCCCGACTACAAGCGGCTGAATTGAGCTTCCTCCATAGAGTGGCAGAGCGCTCCCTTCAGCCTCGTTTCCACTGAGCAGTCCGGTGCGATTTGATCTGGTATTTCAAGCATTCCCATTGTTAAATGGACCCGTTAAATAGTTTGGACGGGGCGGAGTCACTGTTGCCACCCGTTGATTTGCAGAAAGTGATGACGACTTTAGAAAACACCGGGAGAGCGCTAAGCTAGCGTTTCCGTTTTCCACTTTATAGCGGTCTTCTTCTTAGCTGCCCACAATCTTCTTTCAGACAATATGACATTTCTGCTATACACGATGTACATAAAGTAAAGCAAGAGAAAGACGAGCTGTTGGATGACCTCCATCGTTGTTGCTTTTACCACAATGATATGCTAGTGGTCAACACCACGCATGCACCGTGAAGACAAACCGCTCAGTGGAAGTGAGGCTTTACTGAGTGGGAATTGCCAGAATTAACTGGTCAACTCCTGCCATCCCGGAATGCTCAGTGGAAACGAGGCATTAGATAGGCAGGGAAGACCCAGGACATGCTGGACTGGGTTTTCAGCTGGTCTGGGAACATTGTCTTTTGTTGGCTGCACGTATTTAAAATTAAACTTAAAGTTAAAGCCCCATTAACTGTCACAGTCCTAAATGTGTAAATGTGTTCTCCACATTTGACCCATCCCCTGGTGGAGCCGTGAGCTGAAGAGGCAGCTGACCTCAGGAACTATAACCATAATCCTAACCTTAACCCCCTTTCCTCTGGGTCTGTACGACTAAGAAAAAAGTTTAGAAGTGGCTGTACGTTTTTTGAAAATTATGTGCGAATAGACACTTTCTTAATTTACTGTGTAGGATTATGCACTAAACTAAAGAAACATTTGATCTGCTCCAGAGGTTGCGAGAACCCACTCGTGGTCACTCACTGCTGTGTTTCTGACCACAGATGTTGGTGATCACAATACCTTGACCATGTTCGCTCTTTTAACAATTAACTTCGGGAATTTTTTGGCAGCCAGTTTCAGCGTGCACCATTTGCATCATCACAGGTGTTTTTACCTGATACTTTAAACCTGAGAGTTCTTGTGAGGTGGTCAGTTCACCAGCATCTCTCAAACACTAAAGCTATACCTACATTTACTGTGAGTTTGTCCTGATTCACCTGTGCAGGTTGGGGGTCTTGTGGGGGTGGCTTACAGGAGTCCTGTGGAGAATCAGACTTTTCTTTCTGTTTGCAGGTCAGAGCAAGAACTGCATGAAGGGTCTGATAAAAAGCATCAGTGAGCCAGTTACCACAAAGATCAGCCCCTTTGGAAAGAGCTACATCTCTGGTTCCTGGGGCAAACAGGCAAAGATGGACAGTGAGGAACAAAAGAATAGTTACTGGGTTCAGCCTCTGGTCAGCAGCCACATTTATGGAAACACGCTACGCATTTACCAGAACTTTGAGGACTTCATGTCATCCTCCAGACACAGAGACTTCACCTTTGCTCCATCTCACACCCATACCAACTCCATAGAGGGCCCCAGTGCTGTACTGTACGGTGAGGCTCTGTACTATCACTGCTACCGCTCTACAGACATCTGCCGCTACGACCTGAATAACATCGCCATGGAAGTCAAACGGGCCAAACTTCCAGGCACCGCAGAGGAATACAACAACAAATTTCCCTACTGTTACTATGACTGCCGCAGCCACAGCGATGTGGACGTGGAGGCAGACGAAACTGGACTGTGGGCCATATACGCCACCTTGGGTAACCATGGCAACCTGGTGGTGAGCAGGTTGGTTTGGGACGAGGACGCTGCAGTGCTCAACGTGTCACAGACGTGGGAGACGAGGCTGTTCAAGAAGGGTGTTAGCAATGCGTTCATGGCCTGCGGCGTGCTCTACGCCTCCCGTTACGTGAATGAAGACCAAGAGGAAATCTTCTATGCCTTTGACACCGCCACAGGGAAAGAGGACAACACCCTGGCCCTGCCACTGCAGAAGGTGGCCAAAGGCACGGCCAGCCTGAGCTACAACCCAACCAACAAGCAGATCTACATGTACAATGATGGCTACCTGCTGGCCTATCAGGTGCACTTCTGACCGCAGAACAGAACTGATGACTTTGTTCATGATTCCATTGAAATCATCTTTGTGTTGAGTTAAATCAGTAATAGTTTTAGTGTATGTTGTCATTTGTTTTTATTCTTTTTTGAAAATCCATTAAAAACATTGGTTTTTAAAAACATGTTTGAATCAGTTCATTTATATTGCAAATTGAAAATAACTCTAGTTAGCCGAAGTGCCGCACAGAAAAATATGAAAACAAGAGAAGAATTACACCCTAGAATAAGCTCTACAGTAAAACACCAACAGAGCTTAACTGAAGAAATAAGTAAACAAAAAAAAAAAACATGAAAAGATACGAAGGTATGGTCAGAAATGAAATAGTCAAAACATATAAAAAAGAAACTTCAAGTGGGATTTCAAATGATCAATATTCTGTGCAGCTCTAATCTGTTGAAACAGTTCATTAGACAGCAGAGAAAACTGTCACGCCTGCATTTCTAATTTGTCAAAAGGTCTGAAAACAGAATTGATATTTCTTGAACTGGACCCTAAATAAATGGTAAACAAATCATACTTATATACCTACCTTCTTTGAGGTCCCAAAGTGCTTAACAGTCCCAGGGCGCACACATTCACACATGAAGGCAGTTCCACTGCAGAAGACTGGACCCAACCTATAACCACCAGGACCAATGCGGAGTTCAGGTTCTTCCAGAGACACTTTGACAAATATGTGCCCATCTTGGCTGAGCAAGGCAGGAATCAGACCTGCAATCCTCTGATCAGATGCTGACCACTCCACTTCTGCATCACAGCTGCCCCTAAACAGAAATCTGGTTTAAACAGGCAGGCACCTTAGAAATTTGTTAACTTTTCTTCTTCTTTGGTTGCATTCTGTGCAGTTTACAGATGATCAAGTAGTGGTTAATAGGGCTGGGTTGATTAATCAATTTAATCAACCAATTAATAATCGATTCATAAATATAAGAGTTGATTTAGCACATACAGTTAAAGTCTGCTAGCTTGATGCTAATGTTTAATGGAATTTCCCATAGGACGACTAATGCTAAAGCTCGGTCAATCTGAACATACTTCTTAATTCACTCACAGACATGAATTTTCCAAACTCCTGTAAGGAAATATTTTTAAAGTAACCATTTGTGGTCTAAAACACTGTTTTTTGATAATTTCTTCTTCATCTAGTAGGTGTACTGCTATAGCGCGATCGCCACCTAGTGGTCAAACTGAACTGACCTCCAGGAGAGACAGAACATTGTTTACAATGTTAGAACTTCTCCTTTTGAGAATCCATGTAACTCTGTATGATATTAACAATCTCAATATTTTTCTGATACATTTTAGAGTATGTGAACTGTACCAGATTATTAAAAAAATATTCAAAACACATAGTAGATTATTAATGTATTTCTAAACAAATGTGTAAATCTTGTGACCTGTGTTAAGTCAAAATTGAATTGAATTGTAGAATCAAAAGACTTGAAAAAAATCGGAATCTAATTTGTTTAGCCTCTTGTGAACGGAATCGAATCTGGAAATTATTATCGATACCTAGCCCTAGTAGTTAGCACTTTTGCCTCAAACTGAGAACGCCCTGGTTCAAGACCTGGCTGGGTCCTTCCTGTGTGGGGTTTGCATGTTCTCCTCTTTCATGATGAGGTTTCCTCCCACAGACACAAACATGTTACAGAGGTTAATAGTTTGTTCTAAATTGTCCTTGAGACTGTGTGGTCCTGTAACAGACTGGTGACCTGTTCAGGGTGGACCCCAATTTTTCCAACTGGGTTGGTTCCACTTACCCTGGAAGGGATTCAATTGGATCTGCGGATGGTTGGACGAATTTAACGATTTACTTCCAATAAAATTTAAGTTTATGAAAGTATACTTAAAATAACTTTTCTAGTTTACTGTTAGCTTACTGACAATAAACTTCAAGTTTACTCAAATTTTTAAAAAATATACTTTGAAGTTAATTTAATGTACAGTAATAAATTACCCTATGAGGCAATTTTTTTGGACAGGGAGGAAAGCCGACATTCCAAGAACATGCAAACTTCACATAGACAGGTACTCCATGGTGATTCTTATGAAGGTGTCCCAGCCGGGACGTTCACCAGCACTTTTGTGTTTCGAGCCGAGAGCTCTAACTCTACTCATCCATGCATAAAGGTCCGAGTTATTCGTACATATTTACGAGCCACCAACAGAAAAACTGAACGAAATTCATGTTGGCCACATGTGACGTGTAGAGCCAAGATACACATTGCTACATCGCCCGCATGTATTTAAAGTACATCCATCCAACCGCCTCATCGTGGAATCCAACAGGGTGGAAATACATAAAAATAAACTTCATACATGCAGGCTGACGGCAACGTTTATGACAAAGTACCACTTAGAACTTTTCTAATGCCAAGAAATACAAACACATTTGCAATATATTAGAAATTATATTTAAATCACAAACAGGAGGTTAAATATCTTTTTAAGAATATTTTGGTGTTTACTCAAAAGAATGAAAAGTAGAAATAGTTTTAAGACCTTTCCTGAAAAAAAAGTACTACATTTGTGTCATGTCATACTTATAGCAACAGGATTAGATACGTAAAACAAAATATCATCGCTATTTCTAAGAACTTCACAACCTTAAACCTTATTCATTTTTAGTTACATTATGAGACCAGACCTGAGTAACTTTGTTAGCTCATACTTTGATGGTAAATTTAAAATTCCAGGTTTTTACTATTTTGTAAGTTTTCTAATTAATTTAGTATAGATTTTCTGCAACTGGACAGCATAATTCTTCACTTTTGTCAGTAAATGGAGTGATCATCAGGTGAAGTATTACTGCAAAACTTTTTCTAATTTCATATTGACATAGCAATACAAAGTACAGAATTAAAAAAAACACTTTGTAACATAAATACATGTCTTCAAATAAAACGTAAAACATACGTTTGATCATAATGCTTGCAAACTCTGGAATGATCTTCCAATTCATGTAGAGTCCTCATCATTGTCTGTTTTTAAGTCTTCTCTTAAAACCCACTTTTTAAATTTGGCTTTTAATACTCAGTGAAGAGGTCGCCTCTCTTTTTATCCCTCTACACTCCATTTTCTCTTTTTAATGTGTTTTTATTTATTTTTTGGTGGTGTGTTTTCTCTATTATTATTATAATTATTATCAAAGTTCAGCTGATTCAGCATTAAAATTACCAAATGTATATTTGACTTTTTTGTGTCACTGTCTATTTGGGGGAAAAATAGAATAACAGTAGATAAAAAGTATTCTCCAACTCGCTTCTCGGCTGCAGCAGAGTGTTGAGATAACAGGCTCTGCTGTGATTTGCATAACTTTGCATGGAAATATTTATTCAAGCAGTTACACAAATGTAACAGTGTTTACATTTACAAAGGAGACATATCAAATTATTTAACAAATATGTCTCAATGAAATCTTTCTGTCTACATTTTTCAAATTCAAACATTTTTTTAAATTCTACTTTTGTTTGATGTTGTTGCTTGTATTGTCCAGTAGGGGGCAGTGTATGATCAAGAAGAAACAATGTTTTTGACTGAAAAGAAGACGAGGTTTGAGGAAGATGTCAAACAGTGTTGGAGTGTGTTAACAGAGAATTGTGATGAAGAATACGGAGCGCGTGAAAAGACTGGGTCTCTGTGTGTTACTCAGGCTGTGCTGCAGCGTCTACTCTCAGGGGCGATCCCACAAGTGAGCGGCACGCGGGCTTTGACCTGCTCCGTTTCCGACCTGGGCCGATTCACCCGTCCTTAGACGACCTGGTTGTCCCGGGCTCCCCCAGAAAGACCATATCGATACGGAAGTGAGTGCGGACCCCCGATCAGCATAGTCCACTGCAGCTCAGAGCTCCTGAGCTCCAACCATCCTCCAGCCTCAGCCTCCATGACACTTGGATTACAGGCACGCGCCACCACACCCGGCGGGAAACTCTTCCACCAATCAGCTCTTTGACCAAGACGGTCGGTCTGTCACACGAGAGAAGATTCTAGAAATAAATCCTTTGTATTTCTGTTGTTCTCATTTTTATCAAATACAGTTTTAAAATTAGAAGAGAAAACAATATTTAAATCTTGATTTCCTTCAAAAATCTTCATTTCATTGTTTTTGGTTTTCTACAAAGGACAATTTGTCAGAATTAAATGTGTTTTTCATTTTTATCTATTCCTTGATATGATTTTTTCCTTTAATCTAAAGTAAAACATGAAATTTATATGTTGGCTTTTCATTATTAGTACGACGGAGTATTAGGGTCACCGAAAAAAAAAAAAAAAGATGTAATATTACAAGTTTTTTCTCGTAGATATACGACTTTAAATCTCGTAAATTTATGAGTTTTAATCTTGTAGATTTACGACTTTTTTCTCATAACTTTATTAAAATCGAGGGGAGTCTACATTCCAGCGAATTTATGCCGTGAACTGAAGCAGACCAACCAAACTGTGAAAAGCGTCTTGGATTTCATCAGGTAAACTGAATGTTTAAAATATTTCAAATATTTGGAAGTTCCTTTATTTGATTTACAGTTTAATAATGTTTTATTTGTTGATGCTGCTTGCAGGATCTCTGCAGATCCCGTTGATGAAGCGGTCCATATCCTCCAGCTGTCCACTTCACGTCATTTCTTCCTCTACGACAGACCAGATCTCCTCCAACTCTGTGATGCTTCCGTCTGAAGAGGACGAGTTTTTGGAATTTTCAATGTTCTTGTGCTAACGTTGTCATTTCTCAATGTTGTTTTGTGTCGAGACGGGACGTTTCATTTGGAGAAGGAGGCGTCCGGAGCTCTGTTTACATTCTCTTTTGGTTTCTGAGCATGACAGAGACATGATGTAAGGTGGTGAAAGGGCTTCTGGGAAATGAAAGGCATAATAAAGTGACGGTTCTAATGAACATGTATCTCTGAGCTCTTTATTTTACATATGAAACTCCACACTGTTGTGTATTGAAGTTAGCTGTTTAAGAACTGCATTACCCAGAAGGCCAAGCAACTGGTCACATGTTCGGTGCACGGCAAGTGGTAAGCAGATGAGCTCTAGTCATGCACAGTGCAGCAGTATGAAGAGACTGTTAATAAAAAGTCTGTTTAACACAATAATAGCGCCCCTTTTGCTTACTTGAAGATACGCAAGACAACACACGCACTACCGAACCCGGAAATAATTTGATTTTGAATCGCCAAAAGGTTCAGAATTTCTTTGTTTTTAACACCGATCTGGACATAATCTACACCAGATTCTCCACGTCTTTCATCTTCAAGCACGGCTCTGATAAACAGACAACTTTGGTTCTTTTCTCATTAAATTACGACTTTTAATCGCGTAGATTTACACGTTTTTTTCTCATAAATTTACGACTTTAAAAGTTGTAAATTTAACCTATGACTTTTAAAGTCATAAATATACGACTTTATTCTCATAATTTAGCAGTTACGACTTTTTTCTCGTAAATTTACGAGATTTAAAGTCGTATATCTACGAGAAAAAAACTTGTAATATTACTTTTTTTTTTTTTCGGTGACCCTAATACTCCGTCGTATTATTAGTAGCTTTTTATTATTATTTTATCAATTTCCAGAGTCTCTCTCTGTCTTTCTCTCCTCACCACTCCAATCAGCGCATCCCGTTTGTCGTGCAGTGATATTCGTGTTTCTGTGTCTGCATGTGATGGTAGGTGGGTGGGGGGTTAAGGAAAAGGGTCATTCATGCGATTACAGAGATTTCTGGTTCAATTATTTAGTTCTTTTCCTGAATTGAAATGATTCAAATGTTGACGTGTGCATTAACTCTGCAGATATTTTCTCTTTCTGTTTTGTCGCTGCTGCAGTCTGGTTGCTGTGTTGCTTTTCTTGCCATAAATGTGCTCATAGTCGGCGTATGTTTGTAGGAACTCATCAATTTCTGTCGCTGGAAGTATAATGCTCCTAAGGCGTTTGTTCCCGTTGCCATGGTGAATAGAGCCGTCTTTGCTCCATTGTTCAAGACTTTTTATAGTTACGACGCTCGCACCTGATTCTGGTTCTAAAAACTTCAAGTTGATTGAATCAACTCTTTTCAGCTGTTCTAAAACTGAAAACTAAGTATGCGAATTTTGACTCTGTGGACTCTGAGTTCTGGTTTGAACTCTAAATGTGTTAAACCTGCTTCTTGAAACGGGCCTCTGACCACTTCCGCCCCAATGAAATAATCGATCACGCGGGTGAAGGATGACAGATCACATAATCCGTTTATGTTTTCAACAATCCCAATGTCACTTTAATGTCTGCCTTGGTTGGGGAGCCCTGATTTTAATTGGAACGTCAAAAAAGGATGAGATGGGTATACCCAAAAAGTCGTGTATTGAAGCAGAGGGTTTCTTATCCATGCATCAATTTGTGACAATTTGAGTAATGAGCATGTGTTGGAATGCAGCATTAGGGTTTTATACATTTGTATGGGCTATATGCACGACCTACTTCTGCATTCAGCTTGTGACTGCTCTGTCATTTTCGGTTGTAACAGTAGGCTGTTTATGTGGAAATAGCAGAGTGTTTGGACTTTTAAAGATGTCTTTTGGAGCTAACAAGAATCACTATAAATGATGTCTGCCGCATAAATGAAGCTAAATGCCACAGTATTTAATGAAGTCTCGTTTGCTGTCATGCAGCTGGAGCGCGGACGCAGCTGCTTCTGAACCATTTGGAGCATAAACCTGAACTGGCACAGTGATCCGAACCTTAACCTTTCGTCCAGGTCCATGCAGCCAAGAAAAAAAGAGCAGAACTGACTAGAAAATTATGTGCGAATACCATTGTCACTTTTCATTTGTGCTAATGCTAACTAGCGTGAAAGATGTCCGATTATCACTGTTTTGAGCTTTATGATCTGTTGTGTTTCACAGCCAAGTGTTTCTAAATTTGTGTAAATATGTTCAATGTCAGGTAGAAGCAGTTTGAGACGGGATTCCTTTCCTACGTCACAGAGGCGAGGTTACAGTTAGCGCATGCTGCCATCGCTCCATGAAGAAGACAGAGGCAGCTCACCAGCTGAAAGGATGATCAGTTGTCCGAAAGTAACTTCAAAGTGTTTTAACGCATAAAAGGTTCTGTTGAACAGGTTTTAAATGTTCTTAAGTAGCTGTGTTTCATCTCCAGAAGTCACATGATCATACAGTACATGATAGCATTTTTTGAGCACTGGGTGTTCGTTTCAGGAAGGTAAACTTTGCCTGCCTTTTTGGATGTCATTGTGTATACACATTTACAAACTAGGAAATAAACCAATACCAGGGAAAGTACAGATCTTGGCTGACCACAGCCGGAGGAAAGCAAGCAGTCTTATCCGAAACTGGAAATATGTCGGTTCCGTGCATAGAGTCCATTTGAGGTTACGTTACCAATTCTTACAGTAGTAATCCCAAACCATTTCCTGACACCCCTTTTTCCATTCCAGTGGAACAACTGCTTAGATAAGTTTACCTTGAACAGTTGTTTTTAACCGTCTCAATGATCTGTGTTCTCCCAACCAACCATCGCTTTACTGGCTAAACACCTAATCAAATAAGGCAATATTCACCCTCAAGACCTAGAGTTAGACCTTAATATACAACTAGGAAATTATCTAATCCAGAGGAGCTTCAAAAATACCTCCGGAAATAGTCTCATTTTAAATTTCTTTTCAGACGTCCCCTGATGTTCACAAACTCTACTGGAGAGATGGTGATAAGGTCAAAAGAAAAAAAGTAGAAAATCCCCAGAGGCTTAAAATTGATTTATTTGAACAGCAAAGCAAAAGACTGATCACCAAAAGAAGAAACCGCTGGCGGCGTCGGACACAGTCTGGTTGCTGGCGGCGTCGGACACAGTCTGGTTGCTGGCGGCGTCGGACACAGTCTGGTTGCTGGCGGCGTCGGACACAGTCTGGTTGCTGGCGGCGTCGGACACAGTCTGGTTGCTGGCGGCGTCGGACACAGTCTGGTTGCTGGCGGCGTCGGACACAGTCTGGTTGCTGGCGGCGTCGGACACAGTCTGGTTGCTGGCGGCGTCGGACACAGTCTGGTTGCTGGCGGCGTCGGACACAGTCTGGTTGCTGGCGGCGTCGGACACAGTCTGGTTGCTGGCGGCGTCGGACACAGTCTGGTTGCTGGCGGCGTCGGACACAGTCTGGTTGCTGGCGGCGTCGGACACAGTCTGGTTGCTGGCGGCGTCGGACACAGTCTGGTTGCTGGCGGCGTCGGACACAGTCTGGTTGCTGGCGGCGTCGGACACAGTCTGGTTGCTGGCGGCGTCGGACACAGTCTGGTTGCTGGCGGCGTCGGACACAGTCTGGTTGCTGGCGGCGTCGGACACAGTCTGGTTGCTGGCGGCGTCGGACACAGTCTGGTTGCTGGCGGCGTCGGACACAGTCTGGTTGCTGGCGGCGTCGGACACAGTCTGGTTGCTGGCGGCGTCGGACACAGTCTGGTTGCTGGCGGCGTCGGACACAGTCTGGTTGCTGGCGGCGTCGGACACAGTCTGGTTGCTGGCGGCGTCGGACACAGTCTGGTTGCTGGCGGCGTCGGACACAGTCTGGTTGCTGGCGGCGTCGGACACAGTCTGGTTGCTGGCGGCGTCGGACACAGTCTGGTTGCTGGCGGCGTCGGACACAGTCTGGTTGCTGGCGGCGTCGGACACAGTCTGGTTGCTGGCGGCGTCGGACACAGTCTGGTTGCTGGCGGCGTCGGACACAGTCTGGTTGCTGGCGGCGTCGGACACAGTCTGGTTGCTGGCGGCGTCGGACACAGTCTGGTTGCTGGCGGCGTCGGACACAGTCTGGTTGCTGGCGGCGTCGGACACAGTCTGGTTGCTGGCGGCGTCGGACACAGTCTGGTTGCTGGCGGCGTCGGACACAGTCTGGTTGCTGGCGGCGTCGGACACAGTCTGGTTGCTGGCGGCGTCGGACACAGTCTGGTTGCTGGCGGCGTCGGACACAGTCTGGTTGCTGGCGGCGTCGGACACAGTCTGGTTGCTGGCGGCGTCGGACACAGTCTGGTTGCTGGCGGCGTCGGACACAGTCTGGTTGCTGGCGGCGTCGGACACAGTCTGGTTGCTGGCGGCGTCGGACACAGTCTGGTTGCTGGCGGCGTCGGACACAGTCTGGTTGCTGGCGGCGTCGGACACAGTCTGGTTGCTGGCGGCGTCGGACACAGTCTGGTTGCTGGCGGCGTCGGACACAGTCTGGTTGCTGGCGGCGTCGGACACAGTCTGGTTGCTGGCGGCGTCGGACACAGTCTGGTTGCTGGCGGCGTCGGACACAGTCTGGTTGCTGGCGGCGTCGGACACAGTCTGGTTGCTGGCGGCGTCGGACACAGTCTGGTTGCTGGCGGCGTCGGACACAGTCTGGTTGCTGGCGGCGTCGGACACAGTCTGGTTGCTGGCGGCGTCGGACACAGTCTGGTTGCTGGCGCGTCGGACACAGTCTGGTTGCTGGCGGCGTCGGACACAGTCTGGTTGCTGGCGGCGTCGGACACAGTCTGGTTGCTGGCGGCGTCGGACACAGTCTGGTTGCTGGCGGCGTCGGACACAGTCTGGTTGCTGGCGGCGTCGGACACAGTCTGGTTGCTGGCGGCGTCGGACACAGTCTGGTTGCTGGCGGCGTCGGACACAGTCTGGTTGCTGGCGGCGTCGGACACAGTCTGGTTGCTGGCGGCGTCGGACACAGTCTGGTTGCTGGCGGCGTCGGACACAGTCTGGTTGCTGGCGGCGTCGGACACAGTCTGGTTGCTGGCGGCGTCGGACACAGTCTGGTTGCTGGCGGCGTCGGACACAGTCTGGTTGCTGGCGGCGTCGGACACAGTCTGGTTGCTGGCGGCGTCGGACACAGTCTGGTTGCTGGCGGCGTCGGACACAGTCTGGTTGCTGGCGGCGTCGGACACAGTCTGGTTGCTGGCGGCGTCGGACACAGTCTGGTTGCTGGCGGCGTCGGACACAGTCTGGTTGCTGGCGGCGTCGGACACAGTCTGGTTGCTGGCGGCGTCGGACACAGTCTGGTTGCTGGCGGCGTCGGACACAGTCTGGTTGCTGGCGGCGTCGGACACAGTCTGGTTGCTGGCGGCGTCGGACACAGTCTGGTTGCTGGCGGCGTCGGACACAGTCTGGTTGCTGGCGGCGTCGGACACAGTCTGGTTGCTGGCGGCGTCGGACACAGTCTGGTTGCTGGCGGCGTCGGACACAGTCTGGTTGCTGGCGGCGTCGGACACAGTCTGGTTGCTGGCGGCGTCGGACACAGTCTGGTTGCTGGCGGCGTCGGACACAGTCTGGTTGCTGGCGGCGTCGGACACAGTCTGGTTGCTGGCGGCGTCGGACACAGTCTGGTTGCTGGCGGCGTCGGACACAGTCTGGTTGCTGGCGGCGTCGGACACAGTCTGGTTGCTGGCGGCGTCGGACACAGTCTGGTTGCTGGCGGCGTCGGACACAGTCTGGTTGCTGGCGGCGTCGGACACAGTCTGGTTGCTGGCGGCGTCGGACACAGTCTGGTTGCTGGCGGCGTCGGACACAGTCTGGTTGCTGGCGGCGTCGGACACAGTCTGGTTGCTGGCGGCGTCGGACACAGTCTGGTTGCTGGCGGCGTCGGACACAGTCTGGTTGCTGGCGGCGTCGGACACAGTCTGGTTGCTGGCGGCGTCGGACACAGTCTGGTTGCTGGCGGCGTCGGACACAGTCTGGTTGCTGGCGGCGTCGGACACAGTCTGGTTGCTGGCGGCGTCGGACACAGTCTGGTTGCTGGCGGCGTCGGACACAGTCTGGTTGCTGGCGGCGTCGGACACAGTCTGGTTGCTGGCGGCGTCGGACACAGTCTGGTTGCTGGCGGCGTCGGACACAGTCTGGTTGCTGGCGGCGTCGGACACAGTCTGGTTGCTGGCGGCGTCGGACACAGTCTGGTTGCTGGCGGCGTCGGACACAGTCTGGTTGCTGCGGCGTCGGACACAGTCTGGTTGCTGGCGGCGTCGGACACAGTCTGGTTGCTGGCGGCGTCGGACACAGTCTGGTTGCTGGCGGCGTCGGACACAGTCTGGTTGCTGGCGGCGTCGGACACAGTCTGGTTGCTGGCGGCGTCGGACACAGTCTGGTTGCTGGCGGCGTCGGACACAGTCTGGTTGCTGGCGGCGTCGGACACAGTCTGGTTGCTGGCGGCGTCGGACACAGTCTGGTTGCTGGCGGCGTCGGACACAGTCTGGTTGCTGGCGGCGTCGGACACAGTCTGGTTGCTGGCGGCGTCGGACACAGTCTGGTTGCGGCGTCGGACACAGTCTGGTTGCTGGCGGCGTCGGACACAGTCTGGTTGCTGGCGGCGTCGGACACAGTCTGGTTGCTGGCGGCGTCGGACACAGTCTGGTTGCTGGCGGCGTCGGACACAGTCTGGTTGCTGGCGGCGTCGGACACAGTCTGGTTGCTGGCGGCGTCGGACACAGTCTGGTTGCTGGCGGCGTCGGACACAGTCTGGTTGCTGGCGGCGTCGGACACAGTCTGGTTGCTGGCGGCGTCGGACACAGTCTGGTTGCTGGCGGCGTCGGACACAGTCTGGTTGCTGGCGGCGTCGGACACAGTCTGGTTGCTGGCGGCGTCGGACACAGTCTGGTTGCTGGCGGCGTCGGACACAGTCTGGTTGCTGGCGGCGTCGGACACAGTCTGGTTGCTGGCGGCGTCGGACACAGTCTGGTTGCTGGCGGCGTCGGACACAGTCTGGTTGCTGGCGGCGTCGGACACAGTCTGGTTGCTGGCGGCGTCGGACACAGTCTGGTTGCTGGCGGCGTCGGACACAGTCTGGTTGCTGGCGGCGTCGGACACAGTCTGGTTGCTGGCGGCGTCGGACACAGTCTGGTTGCTGGCGGCGTCGGACACAGTCTGGTTGCTGGCGGCGTCGGACACAGTCTGGTTGCTGGCGGCGTCGGACACAGTCTGGTTGCTGGCGGCGTCGGACACAGTCTGGTTGCTGGCGGCGTCGGACACAGTCTGGTTGCTGGCGGCGTCGGACACAGTCTGGTTGCTATGTCTAGCGGCTATGCGAGTCCAAACGTTTCCAAGTCTCTTAAGTGATGTCTCAGCTTCCACCTCATTGGTTTCCATTTGAACTAAAAGAAAATTCATTACATTAGCAAATTATTCAGAGTATATACTCCATCCATCCATTTTATTAGCCGCTTTTTCCCTTTTGGGGACGGGTCACTAGTCATTGATAGGGCCACAATCACACATTCACTCACTCTTACATGCACACCTAAGGGCAATTTAGAGCCACCAATTAACCTATGAAGCATGTTTTGGAATATGTACTTTTTATTAAAATTTTGTCCTCTTACCTTCTTTAATGTTATTTACACTGGAATCCACTGACTGCAGAAGACCAAGGCTGTTACTTACAGAGGAGATTCCTGAGTTTGGGGTATAAAAGAATTATTTGAGACTCTGTTGCATAGACCAAGAATTGTCATCTTTCTCACCATTTTCTGTCCCCAGCAGTTCATCAGCATTCTGGCTTTTTCTATCAACTGGCAAACCTGAAGCTTTTAAGAAACAATTTTTTCAAATAAATGAAGTTGTCCCATAAAAACAGTGTCACTCTCAGTGACTTTAGTATTACTTTATATGATAATAAAATCACATACCAATGCCAGAGCAAACAGCCAGAATGACAAAGACCAACACTGACTCAGCTCCCATCTTGTCAAACACTGAATGAGAACTCCAACAACAAGAGGAGCTTAAAAAGTTCATCCTGCAGGAGACACAGCTGCTGTTCATTACATCTAATTGTCTTTCTTTTCAGATTAACTTGACACATATTTGATTGACTCACCAGTAGGTGGCAGTAATGATTGTACCATCAGCCAACAAACCACACAAGAAGAAGTAGAACTTTGACTTTCATGTGAAGAAACCACATTGAGGCTACTTCAAGCTTTTTTAGCTTTTTTACAAAGACTTCTGGGAAATTTCTAGTGCACTCAATTTTTAATTGTAGATTCGAACAGCAATATGAAATGAACTATATATTGAGAAGTGAAGGAATTTGGACAGAATTTATAGGTTGCCTTGCCAGTTATTTGGTTTCATGTTTAAATGAAAAAATAATTAACTCCAACTGGATCAAACAACAATTACTAATCCTAAAATCATATTTATGTAAAAAGCATTAAAAACTATTTCTTACTTAAAACTTGGAGTAAAAGGTTGACTTTTGACATTCTAACTAATCCAACAAGTCCACTCAGAGGAAAATGAGGTCGACAGCAACATGGACTTTAATTCAATGTTGGTGTAAAGTCTTGAAAAGTCAAAAATGTTTGTGGTTATTCAAGCCAGTAGAGACTGACCGTGGAGAGCATGTGATCGCTCTGGAAGGATGTTCTCCTCATGCAGGCGTTGGGTTTTCTCTGGACACAATTAAGGAATATTGTGACCAAACTAAACCGATCTAAAAGAAAAGCATATTATGGACAGAAATGTATGAATCTGAAAACAGACAATAATAAAATGTGGAATATATTAAATTAATTAGTAGGACGAAAAGCTAAGTCCACTCCAACTTTTTTGTTAGTAAATTGATCCTTTTTGACAAAACCTAGAGATATATCAAATTATTTAGGTGAATATTTTTAAAGGAAAATTTAAACTTTAAAGGAAAATATTATTTCCAAGCATACAACCCAATCCTCATGTCAAATGATTAAAGATAAAATTATAGGTAATAAGCTTAACTGCCATTGAGGACATCTTAAAATCATCGAAATTAAGGTATAGATGACATTGATGCTTACTTGTTGAAATTAGTATTTAATGTGATTGCTTTACCAGTACGTCACCTAATTAATTTAAGTTCTGTTCTGTTTAATGGAAGTTACTCAGAGAAGCAAAAATTATGTCGTGGGGTACCACAGGGCAGCTGCTTGGGACCACTTTTGTTTTCAATTTTTACAAACGATTTACCTCTAGTTTTGAAACATGCATGCCACTATTGCACTTTATGCTGATGATTCTACAATCTACATGCCTGGCACCAACGAACATCATCAAGATCTTAATGATGAGTTGAGAGCTGTTGAGAATTTGTCTCATGTAAGGTTGGTCATTAATTCAGAAAAAACTAAATGAATGGTTTTGGGATCAAATTATTTATTGAAAGATTCATATGTTGTCTGTGAATGGGAGCCCAATCGAACAAGTGACTGAGGCTAAACTTCTTGGGGTTGTTGTGGACAGTAAGATGACATGGAACAATCAAAAAAAGCAAATATTGGGTAAAATGGGAGGAAGTGTGGCAATGGTCAGACAGTGTCAAAAATACATGCCTGATAATATCAAAAAGATAATGGTCGAGTCCTTAGTACTTTCACATATTGACTACTGTGCCACTATCTGGTCGAACACAACAGAATCAAATCTAAATAAACTACAAATAGCTCAAAACAAAGCAGCTCGACTTGTTTTAAACTGTCCTTTTACAACAAGTATCACTACACACATAGTGTGAGAGGCAGAATGAAGTACCTTTTAATTAATTTAATTCACAATATTATTATCAATAAAAGACCTGAGATTTTATATAGTAATTTATGTTTCTTCAGTGACGTACATCAACACTCTACACAACAATCAAGAGAGAGTCGATTTCTTTTACCTTCATGTCGTTCTAGTTATGGTCAGGGGAGGGTTCAGTATCGAGCAACGGTGGCGAGGAATTTATTACCACAATATTTAGTTACACAAATGAATACAATTAATTTTTCTAGAAGACTTTTTATTTTCACACAAAAACGATGACTGTATTGGACTGGAACTGGATGTGTTGTTGCTTTTAAAGTGTTGTTGCAGGCTGAAATCATGTCCTGAATTCAGAGTTTCAAACCTGGATTGAACCAAGATAATTGTGGAGTTTTTTGTGTTTTTGTCTGTTTGTGTTTTGATTTGTTTTTTGTTTAATTGTTATTGTACGTGTCGTATTATTTCTACTTACAGTTTGTGTGGTGAATGTATACATGTACGAGTATCTCTTTTTGTTTATGTATCACTTTTGTGGTTTTAAGAAAGTGGGACCTCAGGAAGAATAGCTGCTGGCATGTCCATTAGCTAATGGAGATCCTTAATAAACAAACAAACAAACAAAGAAACTCTGACTTCCTCCCACAGTCCACAAACATGCTGAGTAGATTCATAAATTGTTCTAAATGTTCCTCGTGTGTTACTGCAAACATGAGTGTGTGGTTGTGTGGCCCTGTGAGACACAGAGGACATGTCCAGGTTTTATCCAAAAGGCAGCCTGGGATAGGCTCCAGCAACTCCAGGACCCCAGAATGGATTCAGAAGTTTCATTAGAAGATGTCAAACATGTCAAGTTTGTTCTATTTCAAGTTCCCAGTGCTATTTCACTATTTTATTAACTTTGGGTTTGAAGTTTGTTGGAAAAATAATAAATAGCAATAAAAAGTACAGAATGAAAAAACACTGAAAGATAAATTCATTTCTTAAATATAAAAGTTTAACAATCATTTAATTACAATCAAAATCTAGCTATTTTGGCATTAAAATGACCAAATGCAAATTTAAATTATTCTTTTCTGCTTGTTTTTCACTTTCTATCCCAAAAAAAAATCAAATAACAGTGAATAAAATGTGTTCTCTAACTAGCTTCTCAACAGGATCTGCTGTGATTTGGATCCAGACTTTCCTGGTTACAAACCAGATGCTTTGATCATTAGTAACATTTGCATGACTTTGCATGGAAATATTGATTCAACCAGCTACACAATGTAAAAGTTGTATTTTATTTGTATTTAGCCTTTTTTTCCTAAAAGGCAGGACAGATTAAGAACAGCATTCTTATTTACAACAGTTTCCTGGCTAGTGTTTACATTTACAAAGGAGACATATCAAATTATTTAACAAATATGTCTCAATGAAATCTTTCTGTCTACATTTTTCAAATTCAAACATTTTTTAAATTCTACTTTTGTTTGATGTTGTTGCTTGTAATGTCCAGTAGGGGGCAGTGTATGCTCAAGAAGAAACAATGTTTTTGACTGAAAAGAAGACGAGGTTTGAGGAAGATGTCAAACAGTGTTGGAGTGTGTTAACAGAGAATTGTGATGAAGAATACGGAGCGCGTGAAAAGACTGGGTCTCTGTGTGTTACTCAGGCTGTGCTGCAGCGTCTACTCTCAGGGGCGATCCCACAAGTGAGCGGCACGCGGGCTTTGACCTGCTCCGTTTCCGACCTGGGCCGATTCACCCGTCCTTAGACGACCTGGTTATCCCGGGCTCCCCAGAAAGACATATCGATACGGAAGTGAGTGCGGACCCCCGATCAGCATAGTCCACTGCAGCTCAGAGCTCCTGAGCTCCAACCATCCTCCAGCCTCAGCCTCCATGACACTTGGATTACAGGCGCGCGCCACCACACCCGGCGGGAAACTCTTCCACCAATCAGCTCTATGACCAAGACGGTTGGTCTGTCACACCAGAGAAGATTCTAGAAATAAATCCTCAGTTTTTTTTATAAAATAATATTTTAAAAATAAGAGTGAATAATGTATGTTGGCGTTTCAATAATTTCAATTGTTTTATTATTAATTTACACAAACATGACAAAAAACAAAAACATGAGAGAGAAAAAACACAACTTTACAAGATTAAATAAAAGAGTTTGGCGAGGTGTTTGATGTATGTGTTGTGTTATGTTGTGTTGTGTAGTTGTGGTGGAGCATGCTGTTTGTGTCTCGGCAGGACCTTTGAACCAGAGCAGTATAGTCCTGGTCCACTAGCTTCTGCATGCCCTTTTGTTAGAAGAAATTTGAAGGAAAAAAAACAACAATATTTAAATCTTCATTTACTTCAAAAATCTTCAGATCATTGTTTTTAATTTTCTGGAAAGGACATTTTTTCTAAATTAAACGTGATTTTCACTATTATATCATTATCAGGATTATTTCTTTTATTGTAAAAAAAAAAATTATATCTTGGCTTTTTAATAATTGCAGATTTTTATTATTATTTTGACAAAAAACTTGGTCGAGTCAAACGGAATGAAAGTGCTCGTAATGTGGAAACAAAGACAACATTATTGTCTCTGTTAGTTTTAGAGACTCTAATTCATCTAAATAAATAAATAAATAAATAAGAACGGTTCAGATTTATCCTGGATCTAATGAGACACTTTGACCAACAAGTTTACATTTACATTCTGTTCAAATGTGCTGCAGCTGCTGCATGTTGTTCACTTTTCGGCTTATCCCATTAGGGGACAGAGAAAGTTTTTTAGCTAAGAGACCCTGAAATATGGGGTAAGATACTTTACAAAAAGAAATGTATGAATAAAGCATATTGTAGAGAAATTTGTATTCACAAATACAAAGTTGTGCATACATTTTATGCAAAACTTTGTAGAAAATATATGAATAAAACAAGTAGTTTTACGTTTAGCATGTCTCTAGGAATCTGCTTCATTTTAAATATGACTTCTCTTTGTCTTGAATACAAATTTTTAATTTTTCTCAAACTGTCAAAAATACATCACCAGGTCACAGGTTTACACATCAAGTCCCGAAACGTCTAAATCTGTATGCGTCAAGGAAGACTCCCAGAAAAAATCTCTGAAGAGCTGCAACACAGCAGCTGCAGTCGGAAACATTGAAACTAATTTTTTGGAAGAGAGTGGATTCTCTTCTCTGACCTCCGACGCCAAACAATTCCATTGGTTAATAGATTTGGAAGCACAGATGCAAACTCTCCGGGAGGATATTCCAAAGAAATCTAAGAAAGGGGGAAAAAAGATAAGAAAAAGAGAAAGGAAAAGAAAAACAAAGAAAAAACTAAACGAGTGGCTGAGGAAATGAAGAGAACAATAAAGGACGGAGAGGCTCAACTTGTGCAAAACACTGAAAAATTGGACAAAGATCTGCAAAAACTCCAGAAGAAAAAATCCAAGAAGGAAAAGAAAAGAGAGAAAAATAAGAACAAGGTGGAAAAAGTTAAAGAGCCAAAAGAGAAACCTGTGAAGAGGTCTGCATTTGTACATTTTTTTTGTAGGCTGTTCTGCTTAAAGACATAAAACCTGCAGGTTTTTGTGTTCTGAAAAGTCATACAAAAAAACACGTATGGAAACACAATGACAGGAAACACGTGTAGATAAACACGTACTGAAAAGACAAGCCTTTTTTATTCCTGTTTTATTATTCTTTAGTTATTTCTGTATTACTTTATTATTGTTTTTCTTTTTTGAGATGTTAGCTTTAGTTTGTTCTTTATAAATGATCCTTACCAGCTCAGTGGCCTCGTGGTAGAGTGTCCGCCCTGAGTTTGGAAGGTTGAGGGTTCAATTCCCAGCCAAGTCATACCAAAGACTCTAAAAATGGGACCCAGTGCCTCCCTGCTTGACACTCAGCACTCAGGAGTTGGACTGGGGGTTAAACCACCAATGGTCCCGAGCGCGGCTGTGTCTGCAGCTCACCGCTCCCCCAGGGGATGGGTCAAATGCGGAGAACAAATTTCACACACCCAGGTGCGTGACAAATAGTGGGACTTTAACTTTAACTAATTATCACAAAAAGATGAGAATAGTTTTTAAATGATTTGCTGACAATTACACCAATCCAAACATTTGTTTGGTTTCTTATTGAGATGTAATAGGTTCCTGTTATATAACCTAATTTAATCTAAGATAAAGTTAAGACTCAAGACGGGACATTTCTATTTAGAAAAGACTTTAGATGACTTTTTATTTTCTGTTTATTTATAGTTATATTTTACTTAAAACATATGTGTTTTATTGGGTTCTTCCTGTTTTAAGCAGTAATGTAATTTTTTAAATACATAACATTTTTTTTCAAAAAGTACTATATTGAATTGTTGTGTAATGTAAAATAATTTCTCTCAAAAATATTTTGAGAAAATGCTAAATACATCAAAGTAAACCAGAAAAAAAAAGATAGAAAGAAAGAAAGCTTCAGGGGGTTTCATGCTAAAAAGCCTCAATGTTAAAAAAAAGGACACAAACAGGTTTTAAGGGTTTTCTCCGGGCGCTCCGGTTTCCCTCTGCAATGAAAAAAAACAACACAAAACATTTCAATGCACAGAAGAAAATCTCAACATATAAAAACAGAATTAACCGGTGAGATTTTAGAAACATGCCTATGAGTCACAATAAAGTAAGACTTTTTATTTGAAAATATATTTCCAGGAATAATGTTACATTTAATGAAACAAATGTAAGTCAAAATTAAAAAAACAGTATTTGCATCTGCTGCATCTGCTGTAGTTTTAGCATCTTTTAGTACCTCTGAGGTTTTAGCATCACCTGCTGCAGCAACAGAGACATTGAAAGATGCGGTTTTAGACAAACGGGGTTTCTAAAACTTAATGCAACCACAAGAAAGCACAATCCAGACTCCAGGAGGGGTCCTGGGGTTCCTCTGGTTCCTGGTGGAAATCAGAGGCTGAGCTGGGGAACCACAGACAGATGTTTCAGACCAACCTTCATTGAGTGGGAGCTTTAACCAGTTCTCAGAGTCAGTGAAGTTCCCACCCTCATCAATTTTGATTGGTCCTCGTGTTAGCCCCGCCCCAACACGCCACAACAGGGATAAAAGTTTTATAACGGAAACTTTCAGATTTGAAAATGAAAAAAAAGAGAGATGAAATTGAACTTTTGAGTTTTGAAACTTAAAAAACAGAACAATTGAAGCTGAAATTAACTAAGTTTATTTTCGAATAACAAAAAGTTTTGGACTTTTTTTTTTTTTTAACCAAACACCAATATTTTTTTCAATTTAATTTATTTGGGTTTTAAATAATTTTGGCCATGATTTAGCTCCATAGTTACCTGATGTTCTCCTGTGAGTTTTTTTTTTGTGCGTTGGCCATGTTCCGGTCCTGCTCTGATTTGCCTAATGATTAATTGACATTCAAAAAGGTTCATGGAGAAGATAAGGTTTAAAGGCTGAGTCTACAACAGTAATGCAGTAAAGGAAAAAAATGCAGGAAGTCCAAAACTCAACAACTTTCAAATGTACACTCCCTCCTTCCAGGTGAGCCTTCATGCCCCCCACACTCCACCCCCAGTACTTCCTGTTTATGAAGGCGACATCTATCACTGGAACTGAGCTGGAGTCCGTGGGTCTGTGGCCGGACTCTACGCCTGTCAAGAACCTCATGAGGATGTCGTCAATGTGGCGTCAGCCCCCCCCCAAACCAGACCTGACTGACAGCATCATGATCCAGCTCCTCCCATTCTTCATCTGGAGGCCAGAAAATGAGGACGTGATGGGCAGGCTGAGGAACAATTACTGCTTTCCTTGTATTAGTACTAGTGTTTGGCCTCAGGTTGTGCCAGCAGGTATGGGTAGACCACAGGTGATTGTTGGGATCACTGGCCTGCACAATCTGCTGTCCTCCAGACTGTGCTGTGGAGTTTACTGTAAGACGTGGTTTGCAGAAAACTCCCGAAGAGATTCACAAACCAAGTCTGTCATGGATGAACTCAGGAGAACAGAGAAATGAGCGTGCTCACCTGGTCTATCAACAACGCAGGTGTGGAGAAGGCGAGGTTCCAGGTGAGACATTCATGCAGGAGATCAAAACTTCAAACGGACTTTCATTGCTGCTCGTACCACAATGCTAAACACAAATATTTTGTGGTAACACTTGAGCTTAACCACATTCAAACTAGGGCTGCCACGATTAGCTGTGATGGCTAACCGACTATTAAAATAGTTGACTGATTTAAAAGTCAATAAGTTGTTACTTTATATTATATGGAGTCAGAATGTAGTAAAGTTGAACAAAGTTGTGTTCGTTCACCACCAAAAAATCCACTTTTTTGTGTGAATTATTAGTAAGCCAGTTTGTTTTTTAGGCTAATTTTGAGTTTAGCTAATATTTGAGCAACAGACAAACATTTTCAACTAATTTAGTTTACTGAGAAATTTTAGGCTAATTTTGGGTTTAGCTCATATTTAAGTTACACACTAAATATTTTTGCAAGTATTAGGGATTTTTAAGCAATTTCACTACTAATTTTTCAGAAATGTAGCACTCTTTCATAGTTATTTAACAAAATTTCAATTTTTTTAGCAAATTTAACATTTTGCAAACAGCTTTTGTATTTTCAGCAAATCCCTTCAGCAATTTATGCGAATACTTTCAATACAACTTTCAATGCAACTTTTCAAGTTATATTAGAAACAATGAGATCAAAACTTTCCTGAAATATAGTCCTTTTTTACCAGATGCCTTCAGAAGCTTAAAACAGATTCCTTTGTATATATTTTTATTATTATAACGAGATTATCAAGACAAAGAATGAAGCGTCCTTCTCTCCCTTTCCCACTCGGAGACGCAGAGACTTTACTTCTAATGTTGCAACACATTCTCATTCCAGACTCGTCACTTATCGACGCATGGTTAAATGATTGAATTTGGCTCTAAATCTTTTGAGGCGTTGGCTGCTCTCATATCCTTTTGTTTCTCTCTCTCATCTGTCAGTGACTTCTGTAAAGCTACAACGTGATCACAGTTCGACTTCCGGTCCAGCTCAGGGAAATAAGAGATTCCGAAATGCAGATTCTCAACCATAGAAATAACGTTACTTTAATTTCTGCCTCATAAACTAGAAAAAATGTGGTTTATTTTCAGTGAAAGACAGAACGAGTGATGTTTTCTGACAAAATAAGGAGAAAAATATTTTATTTTGTATAATGAAAAAATTAATATTGATTATTATTCCTAAAAGTATTATTATTAATAATATGTCAATAATAATATAAAATCAATGACAAGAACAAAACACAGTTAATAAATAAAAACAATGCATTGTGGGAAACGGTGTCCTGAAAGTTTTTGTAGTTTAATGTGAAATAACTGGCACTAAATGAAGGAAATCTGTGTATTTTTGAACTCTTTCTGGGAGGTAGTGAATCACTGATGAAAAAATAAAGAAGATTTAAAGTAATCTGTGGTTATATCTGTTATTGTTGCCTTTAAGACTTAACTTTAATTTAATTTTAGTTATTTATTTGGGAGAGTGAAATGAATCCCGCAGCTATTTTTTAAACTGTTTTACTCTAAAAGATATTAAAAATAATATAAAAGACATAACAGCAAATATCATACTAGGAGGAATGGCATATTAAAATTCAGCCGAATGTTGAGGACTAGGGCTGTAATGAGTTTCCGGGTGCTCGAGTATTCGCGATTTGCTCCCGAAAATTCGAGTACGAATATTCGTGATGTCCTAGATCGCTGATTCGCGATCTTTATAAATATAGTAAATTGTAGTAAAGTGTGATCAAAATATTATCTGGGAACGATGTATTTTTGCTCTGAAATGCAGATTAATGCAGGATTTTAAGTTTACAAACTAAAACAAAGCTGAAAGAGCCGCGGTATCCACCGGAAGTAAACACATCTTCGTGACGGTGAAGCTTCCGGTTTTCAAAGTAAAGCTAGCGAGAGTTTTTTTTCGTTCAAAAACCAAGACTGAAGTTCTGTTCACTGACATAACTTTTGAAAAATGAATTAGCTTTAACATTGGAGCTTTAGCTCTTCCTTTTGTTATGATAACTCTTCAACACTTGACGCAATGAACGAAACTCCATCTTATTCTGAAGAAACGCAGCCTCGGGCTGCTGAAAAGCAGATGTAAATCATCAACGTGAATCAGATGATTCTGATGCGGGAAAAAAATATCTTTTTTCATATGGGCTCTCCACCAATATGTAATGCTTAGTACGTAAAATATTTCAATATTTGAGGATAGAAAACTGTGGAAAACTTTTCCAGTTTTGTTGTTAAATACAAAACAGGAGTTATTTTTATCCTTTTATGTTGTTTCTGTAGATACTGAACTTAACAGAAAAGTGGCAAACAAAATTTCTTTTAATTTTAATCTTTGTGGGTTTTTAAATGTTGGAGATTTAATGCAAATCATATCACTTTTCATCCGTCTAGTGAATAAACACATAGCAATAAACATAAGATTATAAAGTAAGAATCCTGGTTCGATTCGTGAATCGTTGAGCTTGATTCGAGAATGGTATCGGATCGCCACCTGAGTAACGATCCACAGCCTCAAGGGTTACAATCACAGACAAAATAGGTGGTCTAATCTCAGCAACAAAGAGCGCTCTTTAGTCCCGCGCAGCCAAAAACGTTGACATCATCATCAGTGGACAATGAAAGTCCCAAAAGAGCCAGTCCAACCCCCGACTATTACTAAAAAGATCCTTTAAGTTTCGTCTTTAAAGCCTAACAAACAACTTTCTTTGCTTTTTCATCTAATGATGTTTGTTTGCTTCAGAGCTTTATGCTCTATGCATCTTCAGATGAGCAGTGAAACAGACTTCATCAGATAACAGAAGAGAAATGACGTCAACGCAGGTGTAAGCAGGTGTTTATTAAAAAAACAAAACAATGACAGAATGTGACAGTGAAAACATGAGAGGTCCAAAGTGAGGAGGAAGAAAACGGTCTTTCCCGTCACGGAGCAGAAAGGGTCGGTACCTTCTTGCCAGGTGCGTTCGACATGTGGGCGTGGCCAAGTTCCACACGGTGAAACAAAAGTTGTTTAAAGCCACACAAAGTTATAAGGGATCCAAATGGATCTGATAATAGGATCTCCACTTCTTTCTAACTGCACGTAAACACAACAGATCTAAGTAATACAGTAATCGGATTACTCTCTGATTTTAACAGTTAAGTAAACAGATGATGGAGTAAAAAGATTTCAGTGAAGCAGAATCATGAAAAATCCTCATTAGTTTACATGACATGACGTTGGAGCTTAAACATGTTCATTGGCAGAGATCAGTAAACAGCTTTGAAAAAATAGAGAATGTAATAAATAGACATTCATGTGCAGGCACTTTCTCTGGAGCATCAGCAGTGATGGGTAGTTAGAAATGCATCCAGTGGTCATCAGTTATTGCTTTGTTGGGCTATGCGTGTGCAGAGCGACATACGTGTTCAAACTGCATAAACGTGTCGTGTCCTCTGGCGTTCCTTCCGGCTGAAGACGGATCAGAGTTCTGCAGCAGCTTTGGCTGAAGAGAGAGGAAACATCCGCGTTCTGAGTGAGGATGAGACGGAATTTAATGAAGGGTTACCAAACAGAACTCGGTCCAAGTCCAGAGACCAAATCCACAAAACAGCTGTTACTTCAGAGAGCTTCTTAAAACAGTCCTGCTGTCAAATTATCGCTTTAATCACCACTTCTAATTTACAGACTTTTTACTGCGTTATTTATTTTTTTATTTGAAATCGCATTAATCTACCTTTTGCGTTGGTTAATTTCGTGTTAGTGCAAAGCTGGAGGAGCACTTTATCTCGCTCATACAACGGTCATTTCAGAAAAAAAAAAAAAATATAAACATGAAAAAAATTATTAGAACTTCAGATGTATGTATATATACATATATATATATATATATATATAAATATATATATATATATATATAATATATATATATATACATATTATATATATATATATATATATATATATATATATATATATATACATATATATATAATATATATAATATACATATATATATACATACATATATACATATATATACAATACATATATATATATACATATATATACATATATATAATACATATATACTATATACATATAATAACAATATATATACATACATATATACATAATATATATATATATAATATATATATATATATATATATATATATATATATATATATATATATATGTGTGTATTATATATATATATAACACATGTATATATATATATATACTTATATATGTATATGTACATATATATATGTGTGTGTTGTGTATATGTGAGTATATATGTATGCATATACAGTATGTATATTTGTAATATATATATATTGTATATTTGTATATATGTATTGTATATATGTGTGTATGTTTTTAGATTCTCAGTCTTTACTCTACAGTATCACTCTACTGTCTTTTCTACTGTCTTGCTGCTGTGATAAACTGTGAAATAATATATATCAACATTTGAATTATGTCATTAAAAAGACATTTGTGTTCAGTGTGTTCCTACTGCTTTTTTGATGTGGTAATATACATTCTCTGGACCTTTTTTTTTTTTTTTTGCTTGTTCGTTTGTTTTTTAAATTTTGTTATTTGTTCAAGATTGAAAAAAAAATGACCCATCGGTGGTGATAAAGTAAAGGCTTAAAGTCGTTTATAATTAAAAAAAACATAATAAATCCACCTTTTTTGTTTTATTTACATCTATTACAGCACCAACATGTCATAAACTTAAATAAAATGCCTCAAAATAATGCTTTAATAGCAATTATAGGGTCAAAAAATTGCAATTACATTGATTAATTAGATGATTAAATATAGGTCACAATGAATTAATCACACACAAAATGATCTGTGTGACAGCACTAATAGAAATAAAGGAATCCTCAAAAATGCCACCTAAACTCTTCTTTATAAATGTCCATCATCAGAAAATGAACGTGTTCCAAACCCCATTTTCATCAGAGTGGGGTTTTTAAATGAAGATGAACAAGTTTGATGGAAAGATCAGAGTTGATGTCAGATCAAAGAGTCACAAAGACGCTAACAGAGACATTCCACTGAGATGCGACTGCAGCAGAACTCGGCTAAGCGACTGACCTGCCACCAGCTTGCTCTTGCGAGAGGCCTCGGAGGCCAGCATGCGGGAGACGCTCACGATCCTCTCCTGCTGCTGCAGAGCTGAATCCATGTCAGTGCAGTCCAGAGGCGCAGACGGCTGCCGGCTCTGATAGCTGCACGGCGGAGGAGAGGAAACCAGACACATGAACATCCACGAGCTCTTAGAAAAGTTAGTCAAAGTGAGAAGCTTTCAACAGTTCTCAGAATGTAGTTTATGTCCAGCTATAAAAAGAGGCTGACATTACTACACAACCTAAATTGTTCTCTTTTATAAGACTAACCACAGACGGCTGAGTCCCTCATCATGCCTGACTTGATTTTTGACTTTTTTTTTATGATAAATAATCCTCACATTTTGTCTGAATTTTGATGACAGATCTGCAGATACAAAGTCTGAAATAGTGATATATCTTCTTACATAGTCATAATAAATTAAACATTTAATTTATAGCCTACATTGTAATTTGACGTTTTTTTTTTTTAAATAAACCAATCAGAAGAAAGCCAGGGCAGCCTTCTGTCTCCGCCCCCAATTGTCAGAAGTCATTTTTCACTCGCAGACGGTTTGTCCGCGAGCAGAACGAGAGTCCCCGCGAGCGACCAGAATGCGGCGCACTCGTGCCCGAGGGAGCGGCTCACGCACGCAGAAGTAGACAGTCTCTCGCGAGCGAGGAGACGTTTAAACACACTGTGTCTTATTTAAACGCCATACGATAGCTGCTCTTAACATTTTCACTGAGCCAAACCATTCCTGTTTTTACAGCTAAAATATCTCATAAAACAACAAGTACGTTTATCCTGGGAAGAGATTCTAATGTGTACGGGCAATGCAGAGATGTGCCTCTTTGATGAAGGTATTACCATATTTTCCAGACTATAAGTCGCGTTTTTTTTTCATAGTTTGGCTATATTTAACTAACATTTTAGAAAGCTATCTATGCTATATATCTAGTTTTTAGTTAGTTTAAAGCTAATGGTGGTTAAGATGATGCTTTACATCCACTTTGCCCATGACCCGATTAGTCGACTAATCTGGAAAAATAATGGGTGATCAGTCGACTATTAAAACAGTCGACAAGAGCAGACTAGAGCAGACTAGAGCAGACTAGAGCAGACTAGAGCAGACTAGAGCCTGGACTTTGTCAGGAGGCTCTTGATGCGCTCGGCCCGGAGAGAGCGTTCCTGCAGCTCCTCCGGACTGGGAGGCTCCTCTGGGTCGGACTCGACGTACCGCTCCGGGATGAAAACTTTGTCTGGCATGGAGAGCTGAGACACAGAACGCCGTCATCTAGCAGTAAATATCTTATCTGTGCCTAATGGATAGAAAAGCCCACCTCTCTGCTGATGTCCAGGTCATAGTCTAGAGGCTCCACGTCCACCTCTTGGATGCACGTGGCTCTGACCGTCACCCACTCGTCTGACTGGGCTGTCCCTCGTCCTCTCCCTTCATTCGGAGTCGGACCCGTCTGACCTTCAGCTCCGGATCGCTCTTCCTGCCAGCTGAGCGCCTAAAAAAGTGCAAAGGTCAGGATTGAACAGTCGTCCTGACAGCATTTGTCAGACTGAATCAAAACCTTAGTGCGGTTCTGATCCGTCTGTTTTGGAAATTAAAACTGACTAAACAGTGTTTTTGGTTTTTATGACCATTTTTAGACTACTAAACAAATTTAATCCTTAAACACCGGATCTCCAGTGTTTATGTTCTTTGATTTACTGTAACATTTCAACCGTTAACACGATCATTCCATCAGATTCTGAAGGAGAAAAGCTGCTTTTCTCCTTCAGAATCTGATGGAATGATCGTGTTAACGGTTGAAATGTTACAGTGTGTTAAAGATTCTGTGTTCAAGCGTCACCGGCCACACCTCAGGGATCATGAAAAGTGATTTAAAGGTAAAAGCATTAAATGAATTTCCAATCAAAGCATTTTTATATTCTTTGGAATCAATTATTAAAGTTTGTAAATTAACAATAATATTAAAAAATATGAACTAATGTTAATTAAATAACATCGATTGCTCAATCTTTTTAAGGAAAATCTTTTTTTTTAGTTCATGTTTAGTAAAAAGAAACAAAAACAAAAAAATAACGCAGCAGTTATTGGCTCCAGCTCCTGTATTTATCAGTTAGAGTATTATGATGAAAATACTCTAGAAAATGAAAAAAAAACTGACAGTTTCTTTAGCAGCATAACATTATCTTCAATTGAGATAACTGCTTTTTTTTGCACAGTAAATATTGATCTTCAGTGAATATTTTCCGTTCTCGAAGAACTTGAATTAAATTTTTTATGATATCAGCTTAACGTGGCATTAAAATAGAAAAGATTGTAGAAAATGATCACAAGACTTACATTTTAAACCATTAAATACAATCAATAAAAAGAAAATATATTTTAAGTCAAAGTTATTTTACATTTTCAGTCAATAACTTAGCACGATTTGATTTCTACCAGGTCTGTTTTCTCTCGATTCTCCATCTTTCAACGCCATCCCACCAGTGGACGCCTCACAAGCTCCTCCCACAGATTAGATGTGTTCTCTATGAATGAGAAATCCAAAGCTCCGCCCTTTCACGCATTGTAACAGCGCCACCTCTTTGGCATTGAAAGTGGGCACATTTTTAAAAACTTGAAATATATTTTAATTTTATTGAATGTAGTTTGTGGATTCAATCTAAATCTTGTCATTATTTTTCAGTCTTTTTTCCTAATGCCTCGTGAAGCTGGGGACATTTTAACGCCGTAGAATCTGAGCTGAAAACTAAGCAGCTAAGAATTTACTAAGAGACATTTGGATTTTGATGTTTTGATTTAGATCAACTTATTTCTGTGTGTGAAAAAGACGTCTCTTGAATGTTTGCAAACCAAGGGAAGAGAAACACTTTTGGTGCAAGAGCATTAAAACTAGAAAAGTTGCATTACCTGTGATAATGCTAGTGTGAATGCTTTCAGCTGAAAGTAGCTGCTGAAGATGTTGAAGCTTTTTGCTGAAAATGGTGACGCAATTGACTTTATTTGCTGAAAAAGCTAAAGTTATTTGCAAAATGTTAAATTTGCTTAAAGACTGAAACATTTTGTTGAAGGACTATGAAAGAGCCCCGATGAAGACCTAAAAGTCTGAAAAACTTGTAGTAAAATAGTTTAAAAATCCCTACTACATCTCAAATTAGCAAATATATTTAGTGTGTTGCTTAAACATGAGATAGATGCCAAATTAGCTAATAAAACATTAATAGATGCCAAATTACCCAAAACAGATAAATTTTTTCTTAAATAATAGCTAAACTCTAAATACCTCAGCAAACTTAGTCAAAAAAGTTAGCATATTGCTAAAATAGAAGCTAAACTCTATATTGGCCTATAAAAACCTCTGCAGCTAGCAATTAGCCAAAAACATAGCATGTTGCAAAAATATTAGCTTAACTCCAAATTAGTCAAAAAAAGGTAACACTTTGCTTAAATACTAGCTGAACTCCAAAATAGTAAAAAAAACCAAAAAAATCCTTATTAAAATAATTAGTCAAAAATGTTAGCTTGTTGCTAAAATAGAAGCTAAGCTCTAAATTGGCCTATAAAAATCTCAGTAGATAGCAAATTAGTTCAAAAAGTTAGCATGTTGCTAAAATAGAAGCTAAACCCTATATTAGCCTATAAAAACATATGTAGCTAGCAAATTAGCCAAAAACATAGCATGTTATTTAAATTTTAGCTTAATTTTCCTAATTAGCCAAAAAAAGTAACGCTAAACTCCAAAATAGAAAAAAAACCTCATTAAAATAAATTAGTTAAAAACGTTAGCTTGTTGCTAAAATAGAAGCTAAACTCTAAATTAGCCTATCAAATTATCAAAAAAAAAAAAAAAAAAACGTTAGCATATTGCTAAAATATTAACAAAACTCCAACTTTTTGAAAATAATTCTAAAAGATGAAAACGTAGGTCATGAATATATTAAAAGTCTCTTTGCTAATTTATTTAAAATTTTGAAATTTGAAGATTCTCATGTATTTTCTATGGGGCATGTTTAATTCAATATTTCAAAAACTATACATTTTATAAATAGCAAAAATACAAGCACTAATGTTTTGAACGAGCTGAACGTTTTGACACCAAGATTGCTGAAAGTGTATTTGAGTTTTTCATGCTGAAAATCGTCCGGAAAGGAGACGGAGAATCACTCTAGTGTGAATGATTACTAAATATTCACACGGTTACTTTATAGTGGTAAGGGCCTTTTAGACCCAGAGCAGCTAGGACAGATTTGATCTGGAATCTGCATTTACTCACATACTGCCACCCGGATCTCCCATCGACAAAGTGCTGAAAGTTTTTCTGGTGTTTGAGTGGTGAGGGGTACTTGTGAGGACAGACATCAAAGCCATGCATGCATCCTTCCCACTCCAGCAGCCTGCAGAAGGGTCTGATCTGAGCTCCAGCATGCTGCGTCCCATGCCGTTGTCCACTCCAGAAAAAGGGTTTGCACACAGACGGAGGCAGAGAGATCAAAGAAAGACAACCATGCAGACGCCATTTCATCAAACCCTGCTAGATTAGGAAGAAGACAGCCCAGAGGAGGTTCAGAAGCAAGAAACTCTTTATTACGGAGTGCAAAATCTCTACATAGAGAAGAGAGAGGGAAAGAGTTTTGCATTGCTTCTCAGTTACACAGAATTTGGTGGCAATCAGGAGTAAACTTGTCTAAGATTCCTACGACATTTATGCTCGTATCCGGAGCCATTTCCTGTTACGCGTGTTGTCCTCCATGTTCCTCACACTGGTACAATACGCTGTGGAACCATGAAATATGGCAGAAAACCTTTGGAGATAAACAGCAGTCAGCAAACACGGAGCAGGCAGCTGTGCCACGTCGATGTCCCACATCCCTGCGTGGGTCCAGACTCTGACACTGCAGAGTCATTTCAGAAGTTCAATTCAACGGAATAAGAGAGACAATAAAGATTCCGACTTTGGAGGTTGATCTCTGGGGGTTCTGGGCTCCGTGGAACAGCTGCCTGCTCCTCGGCGACTCCTGTCTTTATTGCATTTCAGATCGGCTCCTCCTGTCTGTCTTATGCATAAAGCAGTACGGCATAGGCCACGTAAAGGACTGCAACTGCTCCTTCCAGTGGTTGAATACGGCAATGTCATGATCAACAACAGATTGAGAAGAACCTCGAACACCACACAAGAGTTAGCTCCAACTGAGTGAACACTTTCAATGCTGGTGGGTTACAGTAAAAAAAATCAATGTGAATGCAACTATTATAAACAGCTGAAAGAAATAATAGCAAAACCAAAATGATGTATTGCTTATTGTAACAAGAAAGCTGATTGATAAGATTAATATTATGAGTCCTGATAATTCTTCTGTTAATCTGGGATCATAGACTACGTCTATCAGATTGTTTAATTGGTTGATTTGATGGTAACTGACACACTTCATTTCACCCAAGCTGGTTAGCTCTGCTAGCATTCCTGACTGAGATCAAGGCTAAAAATCTAGTGAAGTTTCAGAGCAGATGTCTTTAGACTGAAGCAGTTGTGTCACCAAATCCCACATTCCAATAATAAATCATCATTTACTGATTCTGAAGAGAAGCATGGATAAAAGGCCCACTCCGATTTTGCTCTTTTTAACATGTCCGTGTAGCATTTTTGATAATGGAGGACATATTTAAAGAACCTTAAACTTAAATTTGCATTCCTGAATATGTCTTTATTCAAATCAGGAGCTTGTCTGTCATGAGAGAAAGCTGTCTCTGATAGGGCTGGGAAACAATTATAATTTACAGAAACGATTTGATTCACTAAAGCCGGAATTCATTTGATCCAGATTTTTTTTAATACTTTCAATTCTTCGATTCAATTCAATTTTGAGTTTACACATTTAGACAGATTTTTTAAAAAATACAATAATAATCTACTATGTATTACTGTAAAATGTATCAGTGAAATATTGAGATTGTTAATATCATCCAGTGTTACATGGATTCTCTAAAGGAGAAGTTCTAACAAGAATGTTCAGATCATTAATACTGTAAACATTGTTCTGCTTCTCCTGGAGGACGTTTCAGTTTGGCCACTAGGTGGCGATCACACTATAGCATTACACCTTATTTCTGAAGAAGAAATTACGAGGAAAAAACTGTTTTAGACCACAAATATTTACTTTAGAGAGTGTTTCCTTGAAAGAGTTTGTAAAATTCATGTAAAGATGTTCATTTAGTCAGAACGTATGTTTAGGTTGGTCGCGTGTTAGCATTAGCCGTCTTATGGGAAATTCCAGTAACTTCCGCTCTCCTTGGCTTGTTTACATTAAAAGTGGGGTCATCTGGACCCCACAAGACAGTGTGCTGAACTTTTTTTAACCTTTGATTTTTGAGTTTCACTAATGTCCATGGCAGACATGAAATCCTGTCCACATTTGTCCACATTTGTCATCAATATATGGTTGGAGTCATCTGGACCCCAAAGATAGTGGAAGGGTTACATTAGCATCAAGCTAGCAGACTTTAGCTTTATGTGCTAAATCGATTTATGTTTTTTATGAATCCATTATTGATCAGTTAAGCTTAAATCGATTCATTGATTAATCAATTTTATCAACCCAGCCCTCGTCTGGGGGGCTCAAGTTTCCAGCTCTGCTCCATTCTGATCATCCACTGTCAGACGAACATCTCCATGAATGTTTTTGTTTTCCTGGTCTGAACTGGAATCTGGATCTGATCTGTATGACTGGATGACTCTGATACTGATCATTCTTGTCACACCGCTAATGCTAGGTTGGGGCTGTGAGTGGCTGTAAGCTAGCAGGAGAGTAAACAGAGGGATGATGGGAAGGGGGCAGAACTATGTCCATTAAATGACAGCTTCTTTGATTTTGGCTAAAAATGTCATAATCATAATCAAAAGAGCGGCTTAAAAAAGATCAAAAGATAATCGGAGTGGGACTTTAAGATTTGATCAAATACTCATCTAATCTTGGACAAAGGCAAAAAATAAATAAAAATATTCAACAAAAGAAGGCACTTAGATTTCGTTTAAATAAAGTATGCCGGCCGGTGGGATCATGATCTGCACCAGTGATTGCCTCTTTCTTCACTTCATCAACCTGAAAACAGAGTTTTCCCCACAGTTCTAGTATATATATTTATATATATATATGTTTATCCTATTTACCAAATCTCTACAAAATAGAACTTTATACCTAAAATATCACTCGGTAAATAAATAAAAGTGTACAAGTACACACTATGTGGATGACTCTTCTCTCTACATTACTTCCTGTTGATTGACCAGAGGATGGCGGCCGGGCGGCGCCGTCCTCCGACTCCTCTCAATGGGTTTACATTCAGAATCGTGTCAGTGAGGTCCCACCAGGAGGCAGTGATTACAAGTTTCTCCCAAACCCCTGAAACCTTAAAAAAATTAAATATAAACAGGGTCCATATCCAGCCAAGTATTTCCCATGATGCTCTTTGTTTGAACTGTAAACGGAGTTAATGAGCCGATTGCAGCAAGCCCCGCCCTTCAGCTGGTTAGTGCTGGCAGTTACCGTGCAGAACCGTGGCCACACGTGGCTAGTATGTTAGCAGTCCGGATTATGTTGCCGGGGGCTGCAGGGGGGCATAGCAGCACTGGGGGTGCAGCTGGTGCTCCCTGCTTCTGCTTCTGGGGGCGTGTGGGGTGTAACGTACGGAGGCGGCGGGTTCGGCGGCGCCGGAGGGCAGCCTGGTGGCGGAAGAGGAGCGAGGGGCGGGAGCAGTGGAGGAGGAGGAGGGGCTTGTGCAGGACCGGTCGCCTTGGCTGAGGTGTCGCTTGCGCTCGCGGACCAGCGCCCTCTGGTGGCGCTTCATGCGCTCCAGCTGCTCCTCCGCCGTCATGCGGCCCCGAGGCTGGCCGCCGGCGGGCTGCTGGGCCTCCGTGGGGGACGAGAGACGCTCAAAGGCACTCTTTGGTCTGTCCTGGAGAGGCAAAGATGCAAAACGGACAACATGAGGAGAAAGGAGATGACATGAAACATCAGACCGCTCAGGGCAAAAATGTTCATGCAGATTTTTTCTATGGGTATGCTGCAGGCGTCAGGTCATAGTGAACACCTATAGGGATGTAACGATTCAGTCAAGCCACAAATCGAATTGATTCACAGTTTTAAAAAACCGATTGAGATTATTTCTGTTTTTCTTTTCAACACAATGAATTAAAGGTATTTTTAGTTTATCCTAGATTATTAATTTATCAGGACAGCGTACAATTATATTGAGCTTAAAAAGTAAAGTTGCTTGCATCAGATTGTGGCTTAATAGCTCATTTCTATCTGTAGTCCTTTACAAATCAATACATTATGCCTAAACATTAAAAATATATTTACCAATTTAAACTGATCTAAAAAGAAATGCAAAATAAAACACATTATGAAGCATGTTATAAAGCAAAACACATTACCAATTTATAAAACCAAAATAACACACTCTGCCCCTGAGAGCAAAGCTTTATGTACGTCAGAGTCAAGAATGTTTCTTTGGACAACCCAAGAACCCGCACGTGGCACGTGTGCTGGTCAACCCTCTGTACAGGTGCTGTCCAGGCTCCACCAGGCAGCAGCTTCAGAGCTCACGTCTCACCTTCGCTGCAGAGCTCCCAGGACCTCTCCTCAGGGTGACATAGGACGAGATGGAGCTGGACTGGTTCAGACCGGATAATGAGCCTAGCGAGGACGAGAGTCATCAGTTCAAACACTAAAAACAACATACAAACATTTTACTTTCACACAGTGAACATAAATTCACCACGTGAAATGTAAAAAAAAAAAAAAGCAAGTTAACCCTTTAAGACCTTAAAGACTAAATCTTTAACATGCTGTAACTTTCTAACTGTTAACATGATAATTCCAGCAGATCCAGCTCCACGAGCCGCTTTCATCACGATCTGCTAGAAATATCGTGTTAAAGTTGAAAAGTTAAAGTAAATCAAAGAACATAAACACTGGAGCTCTGGTGTTAAAAGGTTAAAAACAACATGTTTTTTTTGTCTCTCAAACAATAAAATACAAATGGAAAAAATGGAAAATGTGACATCCTTCATTCTTCTCTGTTTAGAAAATCTTTCCTGATGAAGGAGCAGCAACATAAACCTGTGGAAGTAGAAATGTCACTGGTACCCCCACATATTCAAGATATACAAGTTCTTCTGAAACGTGTCAAAGTCAAGGCCCGCGGGCCGGATCCGGCCCTCCAGATCATTTTATTTCATTGTTATTAATGACCCGATGTTATCTTCTGCTCATTTTTATCTTGTATAATTTTAACAAAATATATTTTTATGGAGAGTGAAATTTTAAAAATGATTTAAGGTTTAAGTTGATTTATTCTGGAATAATATTCCTGCCTTTTTATTATTCATAATTATGTTGAAAAATAAGTTTTAAAAATGGTCATTCTGCTAGCTTTTTGGACTCTTTTGGCATTTACTAAGATTTTTAAGGGTATTTTTGAGTTTAGCCAATATTTCAGCTACATGCAACTGTTTTGGCCAATTTAGGCTTTTTTCAGTTTTTCAGGACATTTTGAGGTTTAGCTATTTTTTCAGCTACACACTGGCCGTTTTGGCTAACCTATTTTTTTAGGCTTATTTGGCATTTAGCTACTATTTTAACTGGCTTTCAGCTTCAGCATTTTCAGCTATATGTTTCAGTAAACTTCAGCTATCAGCTTTGATGTTGTCATCTATCAGCTTCAGTGTTTTCAGCTTTAGGCTTCAGAGGTTTCAGCTATCTATTTCAGCATCTTCAGTAGCCAAATTCAGCTTACAGCATTCACACTAGCATTATCTATGACAATAGACATGACATTATCTATGATAATTATGGTAAAGTTTTAAAAATATAGTTTTAAACTGTTCAATAAATGTTGAATGTGTTTTGGATTTTGGCCCCCTGTGCGACTGAGTTTAACACTAGAAGAAACCTCTTTTTGGCGCTCCCGTACCTTTGCTTGAGTAATACTGGTACTCGCCGTCTGCGCTTGCGGCGTTGTGGCTGATTCCCGGCAGCTCTGGCTCGCTCAGGTACGACCTCAAATCCGCCTGAAAGAGGATCCACACAGTTCTTTACATTTGTAGCAGTGCTAGCATGTTTTAGTTAGCCGCTAGGCATGCAGAAACGTTGTGGTCTTATTGACCTTCTGTTCTCCGTTGGAAAGGCACTGCCCGCTCTCTCTGTCCCTCTTCCTCTCATCTGACTGTCGCTTGAGTCCTCGCACGGATGTGTGGCGGATGACTGAAGCCTCCTTGGGAAGGGGCGGCACCACGGGGGGTGTCTCGTCATAATCGTAGAGCCGGGGCAGTGGCGGCCTGGGCGGAGCTTCGTCCTCTGCCTGTGCAGCACAGAACACAAAGGCTTTTCATGAGCTTTATTGATAAAAATATATAAAGTAAAACTTGAGGTGAATAGCAGTCGTCAGCGGACACTCGCCCATTTTGGGGTGGTGCTGTGAGGCAAAGTGTGGGAGTAGATGTTGGGGGCGGAGCTCCGAGGAGGAGGCAGGACCTCAGCGCTGGGAGAAGGCACCGCCGGCTCAGACACTGAAGGCACTATTTTTTCTCTCTGGAAACCCACATAAAGGCAAAAATAAAGTGTAAACAAATGTGCATATTTACAATCAAAGAAGATTTAAAACCACAGTGGAAAAATCAACAGATGCAGCACAATCTCCGCAGGATTCAGCACTTTCATCAACTGGCTTCAGTTTCTTTTATGTGCATTTACTTAAAGAGCCCCTACCATGAAAAAATCTTTTAAGTGCATTTTACTGTTCATTCCTCACTATAAACAACCCCAAAACGGTATTTTGATCCGTTCATGCATTCAGGAGTAATCCTCTAAAAACCTGGACAGTCTCCCATACCCATGAACACCAGCAGGTCAACACATGCTGATGTCACAGAGTGAGACCGCCCCTTTCAGGAAGAGTCTGATCTGAAAGCCCCACCCCCAGGCTGACACACCCACTTTCCTCGCAGAGCTACCTTGTAGACACCGCTCACATCTCAGAGGGGAATTTCTGATAAACTCCAAGGAGAACAGGGAACGCTTTGAAAACAGATCAGAAGAGGATCCACGATCCTCCCACCTGGGTTCTGAACCGAGTCGATGGTGATCTTGTAGTTGGTTTTGCTGGAACTGAGTCCAGCCATCACGTCCTCGATCCTCCACAGCTCCCTCTTCATCTCCGTTTTCTCTTGCTGGGAAACAAGACATTCAGATTCGTGAACATGTGACCCCCCTCTACCATCAACCTGCATTGTTTACATGCAAAAAGTTGAGGGAAGTGAAGCTTGAAGTGGCAGAACTCACCTGAGGGGTGGCGCTGTTGCTCATGTGCACCTGCAGCGCCAGCCTCAACTGTTCCACTGATTTTTCCAGCCTGCAGTACTCTTCCCATGCAAGAGACATTTCCTTCAATGCACAAAGAGTCCATGTGTTACATGATGTTTTCATTTACTTTATGAATAACATTTCCAACGTATCATTTGTGTTTCTCTGTTCCAATTTAAGCATAACTTTAGTCACTATAACACCACTTTTCTTTATTGATTCTGCCACCAGCAGCACAGACCAGCTGCCAATACACAAACATGCAGACTTATGCAGACGTAGATACCGTGGAAAGACGCGATATCTGGGCTCTGATGGTCACCAGATCTTCCTGCAGCAGCCTCTGCTGGTAGGCTATCTTTTGGGCGTGGGAGGGCTGCTCCTGGTACTGCTCCATCTGCTGGTGGGACACGTCCAGCACTCTCTCCAACTTGTCCTGCAATCGGCCAAAAGGGGAGAAGCATTAAAAAAATCTGCAAAAAACAAGGAAGGCGCATATTTGTGGTAGGGCTGGAGTGATAAAATCCATGAATTAATTTGAATCGATTTAAGTTTAATAAACCAATAATCGATTCATAAAAATATGAATCAATTTAGCACATAAAGTCCATTAGCTTGATGCTAATGTTTAATAGAATTTCCCATAGAACGGCTAACGCTCAGTCAACATAAACATACTTTGCTGAACATTTTTATAAACTCACAGGTATAAATTTTTCAAACTCTTATAAGGAAATATTTTAAGTATGGTCTAAAACATTGTTTTTTTTCCTTATAATTTCTTCTACTAAAATAAGGTTTAATGCAATAGCACGGTCGCCACCTAGTGGCCAAACTGAAACGTCCTCCAGGAGAAGTAGAACAATGTTTATAATGTTAATGATCTGAACATTTTTGTTAGAACTTCTTCTTTAGAGAATCATGTAACACTGGATGATATAAACAATCTCAGTATTTCACTGATACACATCAGATTAATGTGAATATATTCAAAACATCATGTATTTCTAAACAAATCTGTCTGAATGTGTAAACTCTAAATTAAATTGTATCCAAAAAATTAGGAATTGAACTGATTCTGGAGATAATTATCAGAACCCAGCCATCATTTCTTGGCATCCTGTTGAGTTTTTAAACAATCCTCCAAATTGCCTGCAGGGGGCAGTGTGTCTCCACAGTCCACAACAGGATTCTTCAGCAATTACATGCAGTCTTATTTTATGAAATATTTGCAAAAGGAACACGTACTTCTTCATCATAACATTTTAAAACTTACAACAGCTGTGTGAGAGAGTGGAAATAGGAGAAAATCTGATTTTGAAGTAACATAGTTTGCATGAAGTTATGTTTTTCCTTAAAGTAAACAGCAATATTTAATTAGATATTAAAAGCAGACGAGAGCACCCAGCAAACATTGTGCACCTTGTCGTCCTTCAGGGAGCTGATTCTGGCCTCCAGGTCCTTGAGGATCTTGTCCTGTTCACACAACCGACTCAACTTCACCTGCAGGGGGAGACACTGAGTTCACTGGGGATGAACTGCATGAATAACGGCTCAACTGAATGCCAGTCTGGGCTAATTAACTGGCTCATTTATGCAGAGAAAACTTGTCTTGCAGCAGCGAAAGAACGTGCATCCTTAAGCTATGAGTCGCAACATTTTCATATTTATTAACACATTTATCAAGACTTCTGATTGATCCTGTAGGTAAAGTTTAGTTGATTACATCAGTTAAACCACACATTATGACTTAACAGCTCAGTGAATGTTTGCACTCAACAATGGTTTATAGATTCCTACATGTAAATTATTAATGCATAAGCCGTCTCCATAGGGATGCTGTAGCAGGATCTAATCAAATATTCTATGCACTCATAAATAGTTAAAGTAGTCGCATATTAAGTAAAAACAACACAGAGAAATCCATTAAAAGGGAAAACAGGCTCTAAAAGCTACAGGTAGTCATTTGAAATAACACCTGAAGGAGTTTTGAAACGCAGCCATTAACAGATTCTGCTGTTCCCTTAAAGCTACGAGGAAAAGCTGAAAACATCCTCCCACACTTCCGTCCTTCTGCAGCTTTTGTTTGGCCTTCATTCCTCTCATTTCTCTCCAAACTGAAGCTGCTGAATGCCAGTAATGTTTGCTCCCTGACCTGAAGGGGCTCAACCAGATTTACTTTTACTGATTAGTTGTTCTAATTACTGCTAAATTACAAAAACAGGTAAATGTTTTATATATGTTGCTCACATTCAGTCACTTTCAAAAATCTGCATTTTCTCTGATATAATCAAACATCATAGGTAACGTGGCCCTGCAAAAGTTACTGTCTATATTTATATGTGCTCATATTGAATCCTTTATTTTCACTTAAAACAAAAAACAGGAAACATTTAATGGAGAAATAAAACAAAAAGTATATCATTTTCCCATGGGGTGCTTAATGCAAAAAAGTAAAAGTTGGTCTGAAAAATTGCATTTTTATTGAAAATAATTTGTATTTTTTTATTTCAGTTCAAAAAGTTCAAAGTTCAATAACTTTGTATTTTGTTATACAATGGCATATTTAGAAGAAAAAGTTATTCTAAAAAAAAAAAAAATTGAACCAATCTGTGGAATAAAGGAGACAAACATTTTTCAAAAAAATTCAAAAACAAATATAAAAAAATCAAATTATTTTGTTTTTCAAAAAAATTGATAAATATGTGTCTAATTTAACAAAAAAAAATTGGGGGGACATTTTAAAAAATGTATTTGATCTATCTTTTTTTTTATTGTAGTAACTAAAACTTTGATAAATTTAATAAATTGATAAATACATTTAATAAACCTGAACTTAAATACTCAAAGTCCCACTGCGATCATTTTCTAATTGGCAGGAGTTCATTAGAAATTTCTCTCTGAGTTGTTGGCATAAAATAACCCCGCCCCCACTTCCCATCATCTATCTTGCGCACAAAAAAAGACCAGGTGCTGAAACGAGCCTTCTGCGGAGGACCGCGGCGCTCCTCGCCCAGTGTGAACGGCGCCAGAGGTTAACAAGGGCCCCGAATGCAGACGGCCTCCGCGCCGCACTGCTTTGGGGCACTTCCCTTCCAGTGGAACCCCGGCGTAAGTGGAAGAACTCGAAAACCCACGGGGTGTTCAAATACGTATTTGCCTCACTGTACATCCTGTCTTATCAGAAAAAAGCCAAATGAAAATGCTAAAAACACCATAAACGTGGCTTTAAACACATTCTCATCCCCAATTCGTCACATATTGATGTTTGGGTAAGGGCCCCCTACGACACTTTTTGACATTTTTTGGTGTCCCCAACTCGTGCTAGCTGTTTTTTTCCGACATGACGCTACCAGATGCGCACTGGTCCTTGGGAAGCATCCACTACTTTTACATTTTTCAAACAGGAGGTGTCACAGCAACAAACATACAAAGTAACAATGCAATTTGTCCCACAGACAATCTCCGATGTAACAAACATGCACAGTTATTGCATGCTGGAGTTCAAACATTTGTTCTTACAGGTGGTTTGATGTAAATGCTTGTTCCTCTTAAAGTGTATTTATTTTGTCTCAACTGGAAGAGCTTTTGGATACTTTCTGGTAATTGTTGATTTTTAACTTTAAACATGAATTGAATTATTTTGAAATCAATCATCTCAACAAATAGTCTGCAACACTTTTTGACCTTTTTTGGTGTCCCTAACTCGTCGTTTTTTGATGAATAAGTTTAAGCAGAATAAGTTTGCATCATCTGCAAATAAGATGCGCAAGATTTCACAAATATCATTGATACACAGAGTAACAGCGGCCCCAAGACTGAACCTTGAGGAACACCAACCTTTACTGACAACGTTTGACAACCGGTATATAAACCTTAACCCGGTACTGGTTTGCGTCTAGTACCACATTTGGTCTGGTATGCGGGCCAGATGTTAGGGTTGATGGTTGGGATTGAGAAGGGGACACCCAAAACATCAGAAGATGACACGGAGGGTTTGGTCCTTCACCAAACGTCAACATGTGACGAGTTGAGAGTGAGAATGTGTTGAGTTTTCCCCGGAGTCTTCACTGATACTCTACTGATACTTACATCCACATCACTCTCTGCAACCTTGACAGGTTTCCCCGCCTCCTTGGAGGTCTGATTCCCAGCTACCTGTGAATGGTCAGAAGCGTGTGCAGATGTTAATCACGTGCACGCATCGCGGCCCGCACCTTTGCACATCTGAGCTGAATCAGAGGGAGTACAGAGCACAGAGGCCAGCTGTGAGCTTTTACACGGCAGAGCAGACTGTCAGTGGTGCGTTCGCTTGCCCTCGTCAGCATGACAAAATGAGCGCATTCTGGCACACAACATACGCTGTTGCCACGAACGACACTGTGGCTATGGAGACTTTGAAGCCCTGCACGAAATGACTTCCCCATTAAAGCTAGATGGAAATTGAGAACCTGCGACTTCAAAACCAAGCAACACAGAATCAGGATTTCTTCACGGTTAGTTGTGGAGCCTGGGAGCTCGTCTGCTGGATCATTGTCAAGGAGGTGCAGCGATTCAGAGACGATGGTGTAAGCGGCTAGCTTTTCAACCACCGCGCCACAGCCACGACACATGCACTGCCGAGCCATCCCATGCCCAGACTTCCACAGGTAACATCGCCACATGTCACTATGGTGTCGGGAGGGGGAGGGGGAGGAGTTCAAGCCTTGAATGCAGCGCTGCGAAGCAATGGGATGGGTCCCTCTACATGACTGCTTCTCTAAAAACATGACAGCTCCAGTCTCACCTACACACACAAACATGCACTCCACTGCTACCGGGGCAGCTGTACGAACGTGCACGAGCAGAAGTGCAGGCAGACACGCCACGAGTCACACGCACGCACGCACGCACACACGCACGGCTGCATAAACACTTAGAGCTTACGTTCATTAGAGGCCTGAGAGGCCCAGCAGTGCAGTGCAGTAGTAAACTGTGAACTGCCAGGATCAGGGGCTCTAGAGCTCTGATCTGGGAGTCAAAAATCAGAGACACAGAGCCGCAGTCACACAATGGCGGCTGCTTTTGCGAGATGCTTCTAAAGCCCATCAGGAGATGGTCACTCCCAGTATTAGCTACAACATGTGCAGTGGTCATAGTGATCAGGAGGGCTGTCCATGCGGAAGTTGGTTAATTTTAATTAATATGTTAATGAGAACTAAAATGCATAGGAATACAGAGAACTAAAAGTCTTTCTCACCTTTAGATCCAAATACTCCAAGTCCTTCTTCAGCTGCATGTACGTATCATCTGCCTGGAAAGAACACATCACGGCTGATTACTACATAAGGAGAAACATGAATGAGAAGAAATCACAAGAATCTTAATCTCTGTTGTCTTCAGGATAACTCCCAGCAACAGGTCTTCACGCGTTTGGAGAAACAAGTGCGACACGTAGACGCTGTTACAACCCTGCACTGTCATGCACTACAACACACATTTTTGGATTCCATCATCAGATAATTCCACAGCAACACACAAAAAGATCAGCACAAACTAGACTCAAAGCGGCGCTTAACTCCATCTCACATCAACAAAAAGACAACAAACTCGACTTAAAGACGAGAGAAACGCATCCAAAGATCAGATCCAGCAACACATCCACAGTCTGCCAGTCAGCTGAAGCGTGGGATGGCTTTGTGGACGTCAAAATAGAGACACAACATGCCATGGAAGAGGAGGATGGATCTCAGCAGCCAGGCCGGAGCTCACTGACACTAAAGCAGAGGAGCTTCCATAGAGGTTGCCACTAATATACTGATGATACCTAGTTTTACTTTACTTCAGTCTTTACAGCAGAGAACTGACATGTTTTTAGTGTAGACCAGCGGTCTGGAACCTCCAGCACTCGAAGAGCTATTCGAGTCGGTTTGTCAGTCGGAGCAACAAAGTCTCATCACGGTAAGAGCTCGACAGCGAGGCGTGTGCGGACTGCGCCCCGCTCTGGCTCTGTTCTGAGAAAGGTGATAGTTTATTTATTTATTTTAAAAAACAAAGTGCAAAGTCCAAATTGTTCAATTCCACTGAAGTTTTCCTTCTTTTTAGATTCTCTTTATTTCTTTTCTTTAAAATGATCAAAATGATCAAATTCACCCAAATTTCCCAGCCAGCAGGACCAAGTGTGCCCCATAAGGTTTAAGAGAGGCAAAAATGTGGGCCCCAAACGGGTTGGTCCACATTGGCTTAAGTTGGCGCTCAGTGGCTAGCTCACTACACTAGCCAGCTTTCCTGTTGACAACAGAGCTAGCTCAATACCGCGGAGCTTGCTAGAATGCTACAGTGGAGTATGCTAGCATGCTACAGCGGCACTCGCTAGCATGCTACAGTGGAGCTCGCTAGCATGCTACAGTGGAGCTCGCTAGCATGCTACAGTAGAGTTTGCTCGCATGCTACAGCGGAGTTTGCTAGCATGCTACAGTGGAGTTTGCTAGAATGCAAACGTGGAGCTCGCTAGCATGCTACAGTAGAGTTTGCTGGCATGCTACAGTGGAGCTCACTAGCATTCTACAGCGGAGCTGGCTAGCATGCTATAGCATAGCTCGCTATCATCCTACAGCGGAGCTCGCTAGCATGCTACAATGGAGCTCGCTAGCATGTTACAGTGGAGCCTGCTAGAATGCTACAGTGGAGCTAGCTAACACATTGCAGGGGAGCTCACTAGAATGCTACAGCAGAGCTCGCTAGCATGCTACAGTGGAGCTCGCTAGCATGCTACAGTTGAGCTCGCTAGCATCCTACCGTGGAGATTGCTAGCATGCAACAGTGGAGTTTGCTAGAATGCTACAGCGGAGCTTGCTAGCATGAAATAGCATAGCTCGCTAGCATGTTACAGTGGAGCCTGCTAGAATGCTACAGTGGAGCTAGCTAACACATTGCAGGGGAGCTCACTAGAATGCTACAGCAGAGCTCGCTAGCATGCTACAGTGGAGCTCGCTAGCATGCTACAGTTGAGCTCGCTAGCATCCTACCGTGGAGATTGCTAGCATGCAACAGTGGAGTTTGCTAGAATGCTACAGCGGAGCTTGCTAGCATGAAATAGCATAGCTCGCTAGCATGTTACAGTGGAGCCTGCTAGAATGCTACAGTGGAGCTAGCTAACACATTGCAGGGGAGCTCACTAGAATGCTACAGCAGAGCTCGCTAGCATGCTACAGCAGAGCTCGCTAGCATGCTACAGTTGAGCTCGCTAGCATCCTACAGTGGAGATTGCTAGCATGCAACAGTGGAGTTTGCTAGAATGCTACAGCAGAGCTCGCTAGTATGTTACAGCGGAGCTCGCTAGAATGCTAACATGGAGCTCGCTAGCATGCTACAGTGGAGCCTGCTAGAATGCTACAGTGGAGCTCGCTAGCATGCTACAGTGGAGCCTGCTAGAATGCTACAGTGGAGCTAGCTAACACATTGCAGGGGAGCTCGCTAGAATGCTACAACAGAGCTTGCTAGCATGTTACATTGGAGCTAGCTAGAATGCTAACATGTCCACAGGGCCTCTGGCTAGTGTTGTGAGCTAACTCACTAAATCCCCTCTTAAGCCAATGTTGGCAGACACATATGGGTCCACTTGGCCTTGCTGGTTGGGAGGTTACAGGAAAATATAACATCACTCTCATGTTTTTTTCTACCGTCTTGCTGTTTGTGTAAACTGTGGAATAAAGTATATCAGCATTTGAATTATGGTGTTATTAAGAAATTTGTGTTCAATATTTCTGGATTGGTCAGAGAAGTGTTCCTTCTGTGGTTTTTTTATTTTTATTTTGTTATTTGTTCAAGATTGAAAAAAAAAATGACACCCTCAGTAGAGTCAAAGTAAAGGCTGGAAGTCTTTTATAATAAAAAAAACTTAAAACCACCTTTTTAGTTGTACTTTGATATTTTACTATGCCATGATGTCACAAACTTAAATAAAATACCTAAAAATTAGGATTTTGACAACAATTATTTTTATTAAGAATCATTGAAAAATCGATTCAATAGATTAATTACAGGTCACAATTAATTAATCGCACAAAAAATTGATTGCATGGCAGCTCTAATTCTAGTATTCCATTATGACATGATCAAACAAATAACTTTTTTGTACTATTTTGACAGTGACCGAGAATGTGCATCCATAGGAGGTGTTCTGTTTCTCTTTCTTAGTTATGGTTACAGGTATTTGCTTCCCTGACTCTTCAATCAGCTGATAGAGTCTATAGAACAAAACTCCTTCCTTACAATAACTGTTAAAACGGTGGTCATGCTCTCAAAGCTGTTGCTGAGTGACCAAAGTTTAATATGGAAACCAAAAACCTCACGTTCAGTTCAGTTTGACCTTGCAGAATATTAAGTGGCGACCTCTACCTGCTCCTGATTGGCTGAGGGGCTAGCAGGCAGGCGTGCCCCCACCTGTGCGTTTCCAGGGCCAAGTGGGGCCGAGAGGCTCACGTGTCCCTGTTGGGACACAGGAGACGGGCCGGCGCTGGGGAGGGGGCTGGAGCTAGCCGTGGAGGCAGCCAACAGGTGGTTTTGGAGGTAGGACTCTGCGGGACCACTGAGCCGCTGGAGCTGGGCTAACGTTTGCTGGCGAGCGGAAGCCATCTTGGCCTGATGGCGCCGCAGCTGAATGAGGAGCAGAGTGAGCTCCTCGGGCTGTTGCAGGCGGCACAGAAGAGGCGGAGACTGCAGACGCTCAATCATCTGACCTTTGACTTCTCAACTCTAGAGGTCATTTGTTTAAGCTGAGCTAAACCTCCTCACACTGATAACGTATTCAGAAAAGGTCAGGATACCTTCTCTATGCAGATCAACAAACAGAAAAGTCATGACAAAGAAGCTGTTGCACGCATTATGACTTCATATCTGTCGCTAATATGTTGTGATGCCAACAGCTGCTGAAAACAAAGTGAGGTCAAAGTCGGATTTGGTTGTTAAAGCGTACCGTTTTTCCGTGAAGGCTGGGCGCGCTGACGGTGTGTGTGATGTAGCCAGACGGAGGCATCGAGCGTCTCTCCAGGGTTGCAGCCTGAAAAACATTTACAGACAAGTTTGCCTTAATTATTTAGAGAAATTAAGCAGGGCCTTCATATGGAGGGATTCTTCTGCCACCATATTGTCAGCAAAAGTCACAGTTTTCAGATCAACATTTTCTAAATTGCTAATAAAATGTAAAGTGTATATTTGCTTTCAAGAAATATTTTTGAATTTCAGCACAAACGTTTTTAGATGCGCTGCGCCTCATCTCCCTTTCACTTCAGGAAACAGGACGAACTGGTTTTAATCAAGCTGATGTCCGATATTATTTTACCTTGAACAGCTGCGATTTGCTCCTCCGAGGCGAAACAGTGAACGGGACGTCCATCAGAGACATTTCCCCCAGCGGCCTGACAGTCACCCTCTCGGCGGGCGTGTGCGGCCTCCGATTGGGCGACAGTGTCCGGCTGAGGCCGGGCGGCGGTCCCGGCGGCGGGATGTCCGCAGACGAGGGCGGCACAGACACACACCGCGGCGACCCCTCCGACCTGGCTGCCGAAGAGGAGGGAGGCACGGTCGAGGGGGGCCGGGGGCCGAAGGGATACTCTGGCGCCGGAGTGTAAAGCGGCGCCGTGGGGCTGCCGTGACGGAACTGCTGGCGCTGCTGCCATTCGTACAGCTGCAAGACGGTTTTAGACCCTTGCCCCCCCACGTCTGGGACCAGGCGGAAATGGCTCAGGCGGTCCTGGGCGTACTTGTACTCGCTTAGTCTGGCGGCGGGAGGACTCTGGCGGAGGTTTTTTGGCAGGGTCTGGTAAGCGTCTGTGGTCGTGTATTTGTGCTGAGTTGGCGGCGTGCGGCGTGGGAGGGTGTTCTCTCTGGATGGGGGGCTGTTGAAGAGCAGAAATTATGAAATGAATTTATTTTTAAAACCAACCAAATCAAAGTGGATGTAGAAACTATCAACCACCGCTGGAGCAGATCTCAGTTCACTGTTCGACCCACGTTTGTCTTTAGCAGAGACACAACAAGCTTTCTCCACTAAACCCTTTAACACCTGAGGCGTCGCCGGTGACGCTTCAACACTAAATCTATGACATACTGTAAGTTTTCAAGCGTCAACGCGACCCAAGAAAGTCCAGTAGATTCTTTTGAGTTTCACCACTATTTTAGTCTAATTCTTTCTGTTTTGTCAAAATTAGACTTTATAAACGTTTTGTCAGAATCTGACTTTTTCCAGTTTTTTTCTTTGTTGGCTAATGTTGAGTTAAGCTAATATTTTAGCATTAAGCTAGCTGTTTTGTCAAAATTTGAGTTTTTCCAGTTTTTTTGTTGCTAATTTTGAGTTAAGCTAATACCATAGACATAATATATAATTAGACGAATCATCTCTGACGTCACCCATTGACTTCCACAGCCCCCAAAGTGAAGCCTGAATATTCAGCTCATGGCCGCAGCCATATTGGCTGGAGTTAACTCCGCCTCACACGGATGTTCCACATATGGAGTGAAGGGGCGGGCCCGAACCGACTCCCTTTTCCCCAGACATGTTTTAGTTCACGCCCACAGCTCCTGCCGCTGGTCCGACTTCGGTGCCTTTATGCTAACGGCTAACAGCTTCAATTCTCCAGCAAAGCAGCATCGCGGTGGATTATTTACATCATGAATCTTTACAGGTAAGTAATTGCTATTTTACACATAATGTGCAGAGCGGTGGAAGTGACTTTTAGACAACAAGGAAAGCGTATTTTCCTGCACTACGTGTTTAGAACGAACTGAACAGCCGCTCATCACAAGTTTGAACATCTTATTTCTGTGGTCTCAAGCTATCTTATTGTAGGTCTTATATACATATTAAAAAAAACACACCACAACATTAATAGATGAATGTGTAAAATTTAATTTGTATCTAATGTTAAATAAAATTGTTGATATATTATTACACAATGCTGTGATTACAATAAAAGGAGTCTTTCTTTTAACTTTTTAATCAAGTTATTCATGTCAACTTCTTAAAGCTGGAGCTAATATTTGAGTTAACCCTTTAAACACAGTCACAGTGAAGCAGAATGAACTACTGTAGTAATATCAGTCAAAATGTGATTAAACATGACTGATTGTTGATCCTCTTCTGCTGACAATCCAAACTAAATACTGTGATGTTTCCTTCAAAGTAAATTTCTTAAAAGATTTGTTTAAAGATATTTACATGTATTTTGAGCATAAACAAGATGTTTATGTCTTATTTTGTGCATTTAACATACCTTTGCAAAAACAGCACATGTATAAATATTTTTCAATTAAAATCTATTGTCTTTTCTTTACAATTACAGTTTGGATTCATGGTGACGTCATTTCTATTCATCACCAGAAAGGACAGTTCAACAAAAGCACCACAGCGACGTGACCTCGACAGGGATCGTCATCTCCTGGTTCAGCTGAGGTGGACGGTGGTGGAGCTTCTTTATTTTTAAGCTCACAAGGAAGATCAGCTCCTGGTTCTGTCATCACTGTGGAGGACGTGAAGAGGCGACGTCTGGATTCTGGAGCTGGTCATGTGATCCGAGAGAACGTCCAGCAGCTGCACAGTGTTACACCCAGCAGCATTAAACTTTTTTTTCTCCTTTATTTCTTACCAAAATGGTTTTCAGTAGATACTCTTTAGGATAGTTTATTAGGTTCTTTAAATATAAAAAACAGACAGTGATATCATAGATGATGCTTTCTAACCATCATCTATGTTTAATGAGCTCCACTGAAATAAAACCAGAAAAAATTCAGAATTGTCAATGATTAATGCTTGTGATGTTTGGAATAATTTAATCTGTTTCAAAAATAAATTTTGTACATTGACTTTGACCCACATTTCCTTTTTTTACTTGTATGTTAAAACAGTGAATAAACATAAGAGACTGGTCACTCAAATATGTTAAACATGATTTTATTGAATCACACACATCAGCAAAAGTCATCTCTACATGTTAGAATTAGAATTTTACAGCCTTAAAGTGTAAATGCTGGATTGTTTTGGATTATAAACCCACTCACCACCACCAGAAGAAGACCTGGAGAGGAACATACAAGAGAAACATTATTTTAAATTAAATTAAAATTAGAATCACAAGACAAAGATAAAAATAAATAATAAAACATGCACGATTTTTTTTAAAATTCAATATTTCAATTATATGTTCCTATTGACTGAAAGTTTTCTGTATGTCTTCACATTCTAACTTAAAAAATATGAATCACCTGTGTGATGTCAGTCACTTTACATGAAGAGATTCTGGTATTACTGTAGCAGATCTGAATCATGTGCTGATATATTATGGCTTTGATAAATGGAAAAAAAAAAAAAAAACTACCAAAAAATACAGAGAAAACGTCATATTTTTTTAAACCTTAAACATCATAGATATAACTGTAAAACATTGACTTAAAGACATTTTGAGAATAAAAAAAAATCGAATTACTGGAACTAAAATGAACGTTTCATTTCCGCCAATATAAAGTTCTTCTTTTAGTACTTACCAGAGAAAAGACACCAGAAGACTCCCAAAAGGCGTGTGAGAACAGTTTACAGCACATCAGCAGCACAAAAACCGAACTATAGCGCTCATGCTAACGCTAAATCTGTAGCAGACCCCAAAACACCGGAGTTCTGCTCCCAGAATCCACCGCGATCGTCATCTGTCAATCAGAAGGCCACGCCCCCTCATTAAGCGAAAAATAAATGCTGTTTTAAAAAAAAAATCCTAACAACTTAGAAAAAAATAATCACTCCCCTCAGAGTTGTCATGATAAAATGAAGATAAGATCTTTAAGCACAAACTTTAAGCACCAGGCATTAAAGAGGTTTTTGAGAGGGCTGAAAATGAGGTTTTTAACATGGGAGTCAATGGGAATCTGCTCACTCTAAGCACCAGCCTCTCTGGTCAGTGCCGGTACTGCAACGTTTTGGTACTTCCGCGTAGGCTTCACTTTCGGTCTGGCAGTGTGGGGGGTTGGCTAATACTTAGCATTAAGCTAGCTGTTTTGTCAGAATCTGACTTTTTCCACTTTTTTTTGTTGGCTAATTTTGAGTTAAACTAATACTTAGCATTAAGCTAGCTGTTTTGTCAGAATTTGGGTTTTTCCTGTTTTTTTTCAGGCTAAATTTGAGTTAAGCTAATATTTTAGCATTAAGCTAGCTGTTTTGTCAGAATTTGAGTTTTTCCCGTTTCTTTGTTGCTAATTTTGAGTTAAGCTAATAATTAGCATTAAGCTAGCTGTTTTGTCAGAATTCGAGTTTTTCCAGTTTTTTTGTTGCTAATTTTGAGTTAAGCTAATATTTTAACATTAATCTAGCTGTTTTGTTTGAATTTAACTTTTTGGGGGGTGGGGTGGAGGGGGGGGGGGTGGCAGTTGGATAGTTCCAGTAACTTCAAGAACATAAACACTGGAGCTCCGGCGTTAAAAGGTTAATGTTTTCTGTAATCTGTTGGTCAAGTTCAAATAAAAAATTCCAGTGAAGTTCATGCTGCGGACTCACCCCCTGTGCTCGGCCTTTTGAACTTTGACCCAGCGCTCCACCTGCTCCAAAGCGCTCCTTCTCTGCACCTGCTTGATGGCGTCGTTTGTCGGGGGATCCGGGCCCCTCTGGTACGTCCCTGCCGCGATGCCGTTGGGCTCCAGGATGGGGCTGGGCGTAGAGAGGAGGCCGTTCCTTGTGCAGACGCTGGAGGTTAAGGTGGAGGTGGCCCGTGACGGAGCGCGGGACGGCACCCTGGATACGGGGGCCGAGACCGAGACGCTTTCGAACTGTGAGGGGGCAGCCGGCGCTGCGGTGGAGCCAAGGGAAGTCTGCGTGTCCATTTCTAGAGTGTTTCCAGGGACGGGCTGCTCAAAAACGTTGGTCCCAGGAGAGCTCATGTGGAGACTGCAGCGCTCCTCTGCATCACGGTGCACGGGCTCCAGGAGGACCTCGTGAATGATGGGCCGTGTGCTGTCGGGCTGGGACGTCCTGGTCTGGTGATGGTTAACGTGGTTTGTCTGTGGAACAGCCTGCTGCAGTACCTTCTCTAGCTCATCAGTAGGTCTGTAAAGAAAAGGATACCGACCATAAATGCTGAATGTTTCACAATAGGACTTCCTGCTGCATATGATCACCTTTAGGGTGCTTATGCACAGTTTCAAAGGAACAGACGTGACATGAGGCGTCATGAAGACCCGCGACGTACTTGTCTTTGGTAATAAACACTTCAGTCACGTGCCCCAAATGTGACCCGAGAGCAAATACACCTGATGGATCAATAACGCCGCTAGACGTCTCACTTGGACGGTCAGACGCTGCTCACCTCTCCGCGAGAATCTGGTGTATTTCAGAGCGGAGTTTGGACGGCTAACTGCTCTTACCACCCTAATAATCCATGTTTGTTACATCAGAAACCGCGAGTGCTGTCTGTGTCTACTTTACAGAAATACAGTCACAGCTTGAAGATGTTGTCTGCTGCTTGTGTGGGAGCGCACCAGGAGCCCCGCCCCTCTGCATGCAGAAAAACAGCGGGGAAGGACATTGAAGGGCACGCTGTGTTCGCGCTGTAGCCAGACAAAAACCCATCCGGGATTTAATGTCTAAAACTTTTTAGGTATATATCGAACCGGTAAAAACTAATGACAGTTTTGCTCAACACCCTTAAACTTCACTGTCATGCTCAAGAAAAGCGGCCCCTGGTGGACTAATCTGGTATTATTCTCAGAAACCGATTTAGGGAAAGAGAGGACTGGTAATCACTTGTGCTGAAATATCACGATAGTTCACCATACACACACACACACACACACACACACATATATATATAAAAAAATTATATGTATATAAAAATATATATGTAAATTATGTGAGCGTGAATGTGTGTGCTGGTTGGGGTGACCCGTGTGGTTCACGGATTCTCCAGGATAGACCGCTAATCAGCATTCATTTTTTTATGCTTCTTGACTAAAACCACATTTCAACAAAGTGAAAAATAAACATAAAAAAATGTATGTTTTACTTCCAACTTTAATGTCAAGGCTAAACATTTTAAGCCAAAGAGCATAACACAGTCTGTCAAACCATAATTTGATTTTACGGCCATTAATAAAATACCGTATGACAAAAAGCACTTAAACTTGAGAAATCGTCAGATCTCAGACAGAAAAAATTGAACAGAAAATAATGTCTACAGAGAACATTTATGAGAATACTTATCATTTATAGCAGGTTTTTCAAACATTTAAATCCGGGTTCTGCAACCTGTGGCTCCTCTTTTATCGCTTTATTCTGGCTCTTTGGCTTTAAAGAAAAATGCTAATGATTCAAATAAATAATCAATTCAAGTTTCGCCTTTTCTGCTCAGATTCTTAATATATCAAACCACAGAGCAATATGAAGACAAAAAGTCCCATAGAAATGTTGCAGAAATCTTCTTTAAATGAGTGTTTTTATTTTAAAGTTATTCAAATAAAAGTCTCTACAAGTCTTATATTTTGGTAAATTACATTAAAGTGGTTAAAGTTTCAAACAAATGCAGTTTGCAAATCTAAAATGATTAAAAAATGTGTGTTTTGTACCTCACATCTTTAAAAATGACAATAAAAGCTTTGTATATTTTTAATCTTTTGATTTTTGTTTTTAATAGTTGGATTCTATCTCAAAGTTGTTTCTATTAGACAGTAAATGGAGAACAATGATTCACCAAAATCCTGATGATAAAAAACATTTTGTTTGACTATCTTTCACTTTATTTTGAAGTTACTGAGCAGCAGCAGCAGGACCTTCATTGACAAAGCCTGCATTTTATTGTGAAAGGAACTTGTGTGTGCTGTTATAGCTATAGAAATGTATAAACAATGCTGTAATTCAATATTGCAAAATTTAAAAGCAACTTTTCTTTCATTTTTTATGGCCACAGAAACATAAATGTTGCACATTTTCTAAATAATATTGTGGGAATTTCCAGCTCATGATGGATTTTGGTCTGTAAGAAACTGAACCAAATGGCTCTTTTACTGTTAGAATATTAGAGGAAGGGATTAAGTTTGTATTAGAAAAACCTAAATAAGATATTAAAATAAAAATGAGAAAAAACAAACACTGCATGGGCTGAAAGATGAGCAGGTCTTTAATTGTTGGTTGATGTGTTCTTCTCACAGCTAAGGTGGAGTTGTGGGATTTCCCTGCTATAAAAACGGCCTCATGAAGATGAAGTACTGCATATGGGGTGTGTCTGAGGCTGCCAGAGCATGATGGGATGCGTTTAATCTTTGCTACCTCCTACTGCCAACCCATAAATAATACATGAAGAACAGATGCAAGTTGAAGTGCACAGCAATCAGAGGGAACTCGTACAATGCATCAAAAAAACACAAACAAATCTGAACGGCGCAGAAGTATTTAGAGAGCAAGCCTAGAGCTGAGATGTAGAGCAATTAAAACAGAGGACACGTTTCAGAGGACGCGCCGTGCAACAGCAGACAGGAAACAAAAAAACAAAGATCTTTTAAGTATTTTGATCTGATGAAGGTGAAACCATTGATTGTATATGAGAGCTGGACTGAGTGACCCTTCCCCACTTGTGTTCCAAACAAGAAGTTCCAAGAAGCCAAAATCCCAAAGACTTCTATAGAGAAACAGACATGTATTACTGTCATTCTACTGGTCAGAATTACCATTCTTGATTGGATAACTTTTTAACATCTTCTTGACACTTCGCAATGGCCCCACGTTGAGCGTTGGAAACGTTTTGTAGCTTACTTCTGAGTGGTGGGGGTGCAGACGTCTAACAAGCTCAGCCCTGATTGGTGAGAGTGGTTGTCATAGAAACTGTGACTCAGACCGATTCCGATCTGTACATGAGAACTGGACCGAGTGAGTGTGACATCACCCATAGAAAATAACCTAAGCTCCAACCAAATGAAGTCAACTGAGTTGCCATTTTTATGTTATAGGGACGCCGCCATGTTGGAGCCAGAGGACGTCAGTAAGCAGTGATTGGTTCTGGTCAGTCCGAGCCACTGTTTCAATTGGAAGCACTCTGGCCAATCAGGAGTGAGTTTGTTGGTAGTCTACACCTCTACCACTTTAAAGCGGGCTACATGAAATCTGTCAATCAAGTGTTTCAAATATTTCAACATGAAACCACATACTTTAGTTGAGGCATCTGATTGGTCAGTTTATACATTGAATAATGTGCAATAAACAGAAAAAAAATGAGGATTATCAAGAACACGTTAGATAAAACAAATATCAGATCAAGAATGTTTATTCGGACCAACAGAATGACTGAGTAACAGTCTATATAAGTCTATGGGATTTTAGCTTTTGGGAGCCAGCGGCTACTTCCTGTTTGGAGTCCAGTCCTCATGTACAGTCGATGGTTCCAATATTGTTGTGGTACAAAGATGGCTAATGGGTGTAGTGAGCGGGCGGGGGCGCCGCCGTACCTGACGGTCGTATTGATGTGGTTCTGCATCAGCGTGGCCTGGTTCATGGTCCTCAGCCAGGTGTTCATGTCCTCTTGAGTGTCCGCACTGAAGTAGTACGTTCGCATCCCAGAGTGCTCCGCCTGTGAGCCAATCACAGAGCTTTGCTTGTAAATGTAGGAGCGCATGCCAGTGTGGGTAGCCTATGGAACGAGAAGGTCGGAGAGGTCAAGCTGCGGTCAGCGGCGAGCCGAAATCATCGGGGAGACAGTGCAGTGGCCACAAACACAAGGCAGTGTCATGCTGTCCGAGAGAAACAACACCGAGGGCAACAAAAGACAAATGCAGAGTGAAGAGGAATGCACAGTCCAGACCCACACCCCAACACATTCTGACCAATGAGAGGAAAGACAGAAAATACTATATGTGATGCTGAAATCCATTTACCTCAAAAACGCTTTCATTTGCCATTATCCTTCCATGTTTCCAGTAAAAAAAACATTCTCACACCAAAAGGAAGGGCTTTCCAGGTTTCTTTATGAAACTATTTTGTAGAAAAGTGAGTCAATATAGTTACTGTACAGACACAATAATGGAGCAAGTGTTATTAAAAAACTCTATTATAGAAGTATAGAAGTTTGATACATTTATTTAAGTAACTTAAGACGCTTTTATAGAAACAGAAACGCACATTAATAAGATAATAGTTTATTCTGAGCTCTAAAATCTGATCATTGGGTTTGTGTGCGTTTGACCTGTTTTCCCGTTATTCTTCAGTATATCAGATATGTATGGTGGCCCTGAAGTTCAAATCACGCCAACAAACTCAACGCAAAAACATATTAATAATCAACAAAAATGTAAAAAGTGAAACAAATAGCATTACATTTTGGTAATTTAATTCCAGAAACACAAAACACAATAAAAAAATAAAAAAAAGAAAATAAAACGTGTGGGAAAACCCAAACAACAGCGATGTCTCAAGTACCAACATTTTCTGGATTCTTTCTTTGTTTCATTTTGTTTTTTAGTAATAATGATTCTCCTGCTTGTTTGGCAGGTGTGTTTGATGTTATCATCCATGTTCTTCAGTTTAAAAATGTTTCTTGAATCAGCTAAAGATGCTAGCTGGAGCCTAATTCACAAAGTGCCATGAAATTTGAAGGTAAATTTTGAATGGAAATGAGATATATTTACCATACATGTAATCCAAAAATAATAAAAGTTGAAATTTAATTTGAAAAATGTGGTGCAGGGCGTTTCTTGTTTTTTTTTATGGTGTTTTTAATAGAGAAAGGCCTTTGATACTGAACTCTGGCGCCGGCCCATAACCACCAGGACCAATGTGGGGATCAGTGCTTTGCTCAAGGACACTTTGACACATTGGCGGACAGGGTGGGAACCGAACCTGCGATCACCTCTGCCTCGCGGCCGCTCATAAACTGCGGTTAATTGGAGTGACAGCACTTTGGTACCTGTAAGCTCCATCTAATAACAATGAATTCTGAAGTGACGCAATATTGATCAGTGTTAACACCATCTCATGTATACTGGCCAAAAGGGGGTTTAGAATGAGGCTCACATTCAAGAGCATCAAACGTCTGATCCTCATGGGAGAGAGTGAGGATAAGAAGATCAGAGATGAGAGGCCGGATCTGTCCTTCATATATACAAAATAAAGTTCTCGAAGTTACTATGGAGGACTTTGAAGCTGCAGGGGAACAATGAAGATATTATAACTTATCAAGTTATTAAAAGCTTCAGAGAATAAAGGGACATTTTTGGGGAGCAAAACTGTTAGACTGTAGAATTAGAAAACCCTTTCAGAAACCACGGATGAAAGAAACAATCCAGATTTGGGACAAGCAGACGTTATCCGACTTTCAGAAGCTTTCTTACAGACGACAGGCGTCCGCTTTGAACGTTTTCCTACTTTTCTACATTAAAAGATCAGAATTTTGAGGCAGATTGATGAGATGGATTGAGAAAATTGTCCCGAGTAACGAGGGGGGAAGCACCCTGAAACTGTTTAACTGCCTTTAGGTGTTTTTCTTTCATTTATACAAAAAATTTCCTTGTAAATGAGGGGATATCGGAACCCCTCTAAAAAAACTAACTGTACAATGAATACCAAAAGCCAAGTTCCAACGGACTTTTGCACCAGCCCCTTCTGAGCTCTCCTGCAGGTGGCGGGCCCACTGCAGAGCGATCCTACGTTCGGAGCCCCCAGACACCAGGCGCTCGCCTACGAGCCCCGATCCCAGGCCTGGATCCAGGGTGGGGTCCCAGCGACCCCAATCCAGGCGGCGTAACGGGATATTTGATGTGACGACTCGTAAAGGGGTTCTGAACCGTTGTTTGTCTGGCTTGTCAGGACCTGTGTGCCTTGGGGGACCCCAACTAGGGGCTCCTGAGATCACTCGAGCACTCAAACCCCTTCACCACAATAAGGTGACGGTTCACAAAGATAGAGATAGGAGGAGATAGCTCGGTCACCCAGAGAGAGCTTAGAGCTCCTCCCCATTGAGAGGTGGCTCGGGCTTCTGGTCCAGATGCCTCCTGGACGCGTCCCTGGAGAGGCATGTCCCACTGGGTGGAGGCCCTAGCGCAGAGCCAGGACACGCTGGAGAGACTATGTCTCTCAGCTGGCCTGGGAGCACCTCGGGGTCCCTCCAGAGGAGCTGGAGGAAGTGACCGGGGAGAGGGAAGGATGAGCAGAAGAAAATGGATGGATGGACAATAAATGCCCCACTTTTCCCTTTCCTTTCTTTCCTGCAGTACTTTCGCAGAGGGAACTGGAAAACAGCAGATATTCATGGACAGAGGACGGCTCGAGACGTTTGGAAGTAAATCAGTTCGTTATAAAATGGTCGACATCATGTGTCAAAGTCAAGCCCTGGTAGCCGGATCCGAATAAGTTGATCTATCCTGGAATAATATTTCTGCCTTTTTATTATTCACGTTTATGTTAAAAAGTTACAGTTTTAAAGTTTTAAAAAATGTCATTCTGCTAGATTTTTGGACTATTTACTACAATTTTTGTTAGGCTGTTTGGGTTTTTTGCCATATTTCAGCTCCATGCTAGCTGTTTTGGCTTATTTAGCCTGTTTTTCAGTTTTTAGGCTATTTTGAAGTTTAGCTATTTTTTAACTACATGCTAGCTGTTTTGGCTAACCTAAGTTTTTTTTCTTTTGTTTTTTAGGCTAATTTGCATTTAGCTAACATTTGAGCTTGCTATCAGCTTCAGCATTTTCAGCTACCAGCACTACCATATTCAGCGGCCAAATTCAGCTTACAGCATTCATACCAGCATTATCGCAGTTACGGCTTTAAAAATGTAGTTTTAGAGTCTTCAATAAATGTTTATCCTGTTCGGCATGTGATCTAAAGTGTGTTTTGGATTTTAGCCCCTTGTGTGATTGAGTTTGACACTCCTGCTACAAAGGAAAACTAAAGTTAAACAGTAAACGTCTCCTCCTCTGAATGAGGGATGTAGGACGGCGAGCGTGTAGAGGCTTCAGATCCAGTCTGGCTGCGCTACAAACCTTTCTGGCAGCCGATCAGTGATTCCTTCTCATGGATTAGAAGTGAATGTACACTGTCTCTCGGCAGCCTGGCTTTTGTTGTCGGCAGCACAACACAAAAAGCATTACACCCATCGAGAGAGCTTCATGTACACACTAGACACGTTCATGCATGAAACAGACGGTCACCCCTGCTGTTCTCTCCATGTTATTGTAAACTCTCGATAAGCCAGAGCAATAGAAGACTAATCTGTACACAAACCACATGGTGAATCACTTCCACAACTGAAAACTTTCATTTCAGTCTCTAACTCTGATGATGCTTCATATTTTAGGTCCTCTCAGCTGATTGCATCACACATCCAACTCACCAAGACTCAAAAACCTGACCAGCATGTTTATTTGTTATGAGACCGACTGATCGTTTCTGAAGAGTCTGAAGTCCCACGCCAGTCATCTGTTTATCTGGAGCAGGGAGCTAACTCAGCGTATTCTCTACGTCTTTTTCAAACAGCATTTCTTCATTTGCTCCTGACTCACAAACATTTAAATACAGAACTGCAGTTTAAGCTTAACTTTCTTTATAAATGTCCACCATCGTCAGACAAATGTCTCCAGAAAACACCTTTTCCGTCAGAGCAGGTCTTAAAAAAGGGATGAACCTCGCAGTAAACGGTTTTGGTGACTTTTGACCTTGAAATCGACATTATTGTGCGTCTGTTGTGTGAGAAAGGTGATATCCAGAACCTTGTTTTTAGGACTGAAAGAGGCTCTGAGCTTTGAACTGCATACATTTGGAAACTGTTACATCACAGAGTGATGAGCGATTTAAAAGCGGTGCTGCTGCACAGAGAAGGACTCTAAAGTGGCGCTGCCAGGAGGAACAGGAAGACGCCAGCGAACAGGTTTGACCAACAAAACAGATTTTTGCAAAACAGCTTGAAGAAAAACAATATATTATTAAATATTACAAAATACCAAGCTCTCCATAAAAATATTTTTTATCAAAATTCTACAAGTAAGAGCAAGATAACATCAGGCCATTAATAACTATAAAATAAAATGATCGTGAGGGCCGGATTTACCCACAGGGCCGGATCCGGCCCCCGGGCCTTGACTTTGACACACGTGGTCCAAACGGACTTGATCTTTTTTCTGTGACCAGATAGAACCCCCACATGACCGTTTGGATGGTTTCTGGCCAGACTGCAGATGAGTTAGGATTCCCTTTAGGGAAGGAAGCAAGCAGGGAAACTAGCCAGCAGCTTTTCACTTTAAAAGATTCATGCTTTTCTGAGAACACGCAGAATATCTTGACAAAAACAACAGGAAACAGCTATTAAGGCAATCTCATCCATGTACCGACACATGACCTCCTGAAGCCACAATGCGCCAGGCTTATCACTTCATCAAAACAACCATAGTTTTTTATTGAGTCAATAAAAGGCAAAAAAAAATGTTATTCCTATGCTGCTTTTCTCCTTCAAAATCTCCAGGAATTATCGTGTTAATGGTTGAAAAGTTACAGTATGTTAAAGATTTTGTGTTTAAGTGTCACTGTCTTCATATCACATCTTTAGGATTTTTTTGATGACCTGTTTCCTGCACTGTTTAACATTTAAAGAGGAAAAAAAAGCCCTCTTTTCTCACCATTTCTTTCTGCCCCTACTCGACTGAACCCAGCTGTTATCTCTTCCGTCCTTGTGTCCCTTCTATCGCTTCCCCTCTTTATTTGCTTTATATGTTCCACTCTGAATCACTTCCTGCCTTTTCTGCATTCTCTCTCCGTCAGCTCGAAAATATCACTTGGTGCTGGCGCTCACAAAAGCTCATAATGGTGAGTGACCAGCGCCCGCAGACAGCGCCCTGACAAACACGCTCGCTTTTTGTCCGGGCGCTATTTAAGGAGACATTATGTTCCTGCAGATAAGCTTCAGCGGCCACAAAGCTCCAGATAAAGTGCTTCTCTGTGCGGCAGAGGCCGGATTTCAACTCAAAAACACTCGAGTGGAATCTTGTCTTCAGGAAAACAATACGAGTGCAAACAAAATCCAACCTTTATAAAAATATGATTTCACATTTATTTAATTATCAGCTGGTGAAATATAAACAAAAATCAACATTCAAATGACTTAGAAACTATTAAAGCATAAAGAGATTTGAACCCTTTCGTCTGGCTGGACTAAAGTCTTACTGGAAAAGTAGACGAGAGATTATGGGATCAAATCAGGATCCACTTAAAGTGAACCAGAAAACAGACATATAAATTAAAAAAAAATTTTGTTTGTTTTTTTTTAAATTTAAAAAATAAAGATATGAAAGAAAAAAAACTAAAAATTTTAAGAAAAGAAGGAAACTTGAGTAAAAAAAACCTATAAATTATCTATTTTAAATATTTTTATACAATTTTTTTTTTTTGCTTTTCTGAATCTTCACTTTTATTCCTGTTTACAATTTCAATGCAGTTTTGAGATTTTTTTCTATTGATTTTTCTTTAACTAGGTATGTAAAAATTCAGTCAAGCCTCAATTCGATTTCTCTCACAGTTCTAAAATTACGATTTTGATTTTTTTTTCCCAATGCGAATAATTAAATGTATTTTAAAGGGTAAATATGTTTTCTTTTTGCCCCTTATATCTAACAGTCTGTTTTCCTTACAGAAAGTATTCAATACAAATAAACAATTATACATAATATTGAAATGATCATAAATCCTTTCATACTCGGTTCATGTTGTGCTCCATGTGACAATAAATCTTTTTACTTAATTTAATTTTTCTCCTAGCTAAATTTCATATTCATAAATGTAAATATACAATCAGGTTTCATTTTTGAGTTGAAAACACTATCATGATTCTAAAAGAAATTCCGCAGATTTACAGTAGAAGCTATTATAACCTGTTTGCTATTTGAAAAGTATGGTTTGGATAATTGGTAAACCATCCATCTTTATTTTTTATGTTTAATTTAGTGATTTGCTCAGCGTTCTCCCTGATCTTATTTGGTTTTCTCTTTTACCATTTAATGCTCTTTTTGTTGGCCTTCTTGTTCATTCTTTCTGTTTCTGTATGTATCTTTCCTTTTTTAAATAAAGTGAAAAAAATAATATATATCAAAAATGGGCGGGCCTTTTATTCTGGAGCTGCATTGTACTATGATGTGAAACTTCTGGAACCAGTCAACGAATTATAAAATTCCACTGCAATACCTCGATTCAACCTGTAGATGGCAGCACACAGGTGGGTTTTGACTAAATTTTCAACAAATTAAGCTTATTTTAATTTGTCAAAAATCTGTCAATGACCAACAAATGGCACCTTTAAATCCCCATTTATAGAGATCATCAGACAGAAAGAGTTGACGTAGGGTTTGGTTACCCTTTAAACAAACATTACATCAAATGAACATTAATAACGAGAATAAACAAGAGGTTACAGTGGCATACTTTCTGTATTATGAAAAGCAAATACAATGTATCAAATAAGATAAATTTAAAAAAGAACAAATAAAGCATTAAATTATAGATCTACAAGTCCAAACATCTCCAAAGTATTGCAAGTCTTGATTCATGGTCTCAAAAGAGTTTCACAAAGTCAATATAATTTTTAATTAAATTAAAAGAAGACTAAATAGGGTTTTATTTGGATGACAGTTTGTGAATAGGAAATTTAGCCAGTATTACAAATAGAATAATAATATGAAATCATTTTTGTGAGAGCTGTTGAAATACATCTTTATACAATAAATGAAAGTTTTCAAGGATAGTTTTTGGTACAAAAAGGGAAAACTCTTTCCACAAGGTGGCGGTAAAGAGACATTTCCAAAAAGAGATGAGAAGTGGTTTCATTTGTGGGGGCGGGGCTTTGAGCGCATTGGCTGTTGGGACATGTTCGTGGGGGGACAGAGAGAACTCATTTTTCAACCCTCTTCTCAGACACATGAATATTTTCACACTTTTCTCTCATTATTTTTCATCTCGCTGTTCAGACTGTCATAGGAAAATAAGTCCAGCATTAGGATGAAAACGAGGACTAATCACGATGTAGATTTATGTAAAGCTGCACAAGATAAACATCAGAGTGAAAAAAATCCACCAAAGACCGCGAAAGCTGCCCCGTGATATTAGCGAGGGCAAACTTCACAGTAGCGACGCTGCTCTCCTTACGTTTGATCGGAGTGGGGGGATATAAACAGACAACATTCTGCAGCAGAAAAAACCTCACATTACCATTATCTCTTAAGGGATCATGGGAAACATGTCCTGGTAGCCAATGAGCTCAAAGCCCCGCCCCCATTTGAAATTAGGATCAGCAGTGAAAACTCAAACATCTGAATTGAAACTAAAAACACAGAACTGAAAGCAAAGAATGAAAAACGAAAAAAGGAAAGTTGAAAGTACAAAAAACGTTTTCTTTATCTGGTAACAGTTTTTTTTAAAATCAAGTTTCAAATTGACTTTTTTCAATTTTATTTTTTCAATTTTATTTTTTCAAAATTTCAATAATTCCTTTAAATTTAAAAATTTATTTTGAGTTTAAAACTGCTTTCAATTTTCCTTTTTTTTTTTTTTATTTCCATGTTTTTCAATTACTTTAAGCTGATCCTAATTTGACCCCATAGGGGATAGCCAAGGCTTCAAAGCTCCCAAAAAAACAAAAAAAAAAACCCAAATGTAACAAACCAAACACATGTTAACAAAGCAGAACAGACAAGGATATGCCAAAACATGAAGGAAAAAAGCCACCAAAAAAAACAAGGAAATGACCAAAAACAAAAACCCTCAAAAATCTGTCAAAATTATTATATGTTTTCAAGTCATGCAAAAACTGCCACACAAAAATGCAGTGGTGTGTATTCAGCTTTGATTGAAACAAATGGGCACACCGACAAGCAGGAGGGAGGGATATATAAGGTTATATAAGAAGCACAGGAGAGCGTGGAGTACCTATTTATGGGCTTTCACTGGCCGGAGAGACACACTCATGGGGAGGGAGGGGAGGCCCAGTCAGGCAGCCAGCCAATGGGAACGAGAGAGGGAAGAGGCTTTGGTAAATAGTGGAAGGAGTGGCTAGGAGGTTAAAGTTTTCAGATTTAAAACACTCATTTCCAGGGAAATTGGGGAGTTGAGGAAATGTTCAATTAAAAAAACGTTTTGTTATGTTTTTCATGATAAAGCATACATTTTTTTTATTAATCAATTTATTTAAAAAAAAAAAAAAAAAGACCTGTGCCAAATTGTAGAACCCTAAAAAAGCAGGTAAAAAGGATAAAAGTTACATTTTCAAGATTTATGAAAAACATCTTTGAAAAAACAGTGTTGATATGCTTTAGCTTTGAGTTTAAAATAAATATTTTAGCTGAAACTATGGCTCAGCAACTTTAGCCAATCAAAGAAGGATCACTTAAACATGGTCCTCCCATGCTTGATGACTTGAATATGACCCAATATTGCATAGAGAGCCCTTCAGGGATTCTGTGGATGATCTTTCAAGCATTGTTCACACTGGACGCGGAAGTTGAAGATGCTGAAACTGATAGCTAAAAACGCTAAAGTTGATAGCTGAAAACCCTGAAGCTGATAGCCAGCTGAAATATTAGTTAAATATGAAAATAGAAAACAGAAAAAAACCTAAATTAGCCAAAATAGCTAGCATATAGCAGAAATATAAACTAAACAAAAAAATGCCTGAAAAACAGAAAAAAAAAATCCAAAATAAGCCAAGCTAGCGTGTAGCTGAAATATTAACTAAACTCCAAAATAGTCTAAAAAAATGAAAAATCCAAAATTACCCAAAATAGCTAGCATGTAGCTGAAATGATAGCTAAATTTAAAAAAAGCCCAAAAACACACAAAAATCCTAAATTAGCCAAAATAGCTAGCGTGTAGCTGAAATATTAGCTAAACTCCAAAATAGTCTAAAAAAACCGAAAAATCTAATATTAGCCAAAATAGCTAGCATGTAGCTGAAATATTAGCTAAACTCCAAAATAGTCTAAAAAAAAACAAAAAATCTAAAATTACACAAAATAGCTAGCATGTAGCTGAAATATTAGCTAAATTTAAAAAAAAGCCTAAAAACCCACAAAAAATCCTAAATTAGTCAAAATAACTAGCGTGTAGCTGAAATATTAATTTAACCCTAAATTAGCCCAAACAACCTTAAAACATATCAAAATAGTTCAAAAATTTATCATAATGCTAGTACAACTTTTAACTTTACTACACTCCGGCTCCATATAATTTTAAGTAACGATTAATTGACTTTTTTACTACTTGCTTCTTTTTAGCAGACACATGGGGTAATATTTTTAGGTTATTTATTTACCCTTGAAGGCAAAAACAATAAAAAGCTCTGGCAGAGCATCATAGGCTAATGGTGTGAATCTGCGTCCAGTGTGGACCTAGCTCCAGCCCACTGGGACGTGTCATGTCATCATGATCAACACGACCAAATGTGCTTGGAAGTGCCCTAAATACCCTTAATGTAACTTGAACCTGCGTGGTCTGGAAGAGAGCTGCACATCGTCGCAGAAACACCAGGAGTTCAGAGGCGGGAAGACGGTGATCACAGAATTTATGGTCAGATCAGTTTCAGGTTGTAACCTCAAAGACTCTTTGGTATCCGGGTTTTAAGTTATCTTTGGCTCATTTTTAGTCAGACAGGAGTCGGCTCTTGTTATTAAGAGATTCTCTTTGAGAGACAAACTTTGAAGAAGAAACCATTCTTTTACAGAAAACAACATCTGCGAATGGTTTGGGTTAAAGTGGGTCAGAATCTGAGAGTTCTGCTGCTGGTTTATTGGAACTAGGGATGTCCAGATATGATCAGATGATCAAAACATCAGGTCCGATCACGTGGTTGATGTCTCGATTGGATATTTCATCTATTCTTATTATGATGCACACTTTTTATTTCAAGCTTCATATTCTGGATAAAAACTCCACTAGAAGTTCGCATGTCATGAACTTAAATAAATAGAATCCCATAATCCTAAAAAAATAAATAAATAAAAAAATTTTTATAAAATACTAGGTAATAATTGCACATTTTTATTTGTAAAATGATAAAATGATGCTAATGAAAAAGAAAATAGGGAAAACCTATATCTGTTTATCAAATGTGTATATTTTTCAAATGTGACATAAATATTTTTCACATTTGGGGTACATTCCATTATCACTGCAACAATGAATTTAAATAAAGTTCAGGGACAAAAGCAGAGGGTTTTAGATCCATTAAAGCTGTTCCATGAAAAAAAAAAAATCAAAGAGAAAAGAGCATGACAACTTTATCAAGCAACAGCATTGACTGCACAAGAGAACTGGACTCAGTGACTCCTCCCCCCTGGCATTGTGAACAGGAAGTAGCTGCTGGTTCCAAGAAGCCAAATTCCCATAGACTTCAATAGAGAACTAAACATCTGTCACTCATTCGTTCTATTCATCAGAAAACCATTCTTGATCCGATCGTTTTTCATTTACCAAATATTATGAAGTTAAGTTATACATTTTATAAACTGGCCAATCAGATGTCTCAATAAAAGCATGTGGTCTCAGGTCAAACGTCAGAAACGACTGACTGATGGATTTAATGTAGCAGGCTTTTAAGTGGTCTTTCAACAAGCCCGCCCCTGGTTGGTGGGTAGGGGGGTTGCCATAGAAACAACGACTCAAACCGATCACAGCTCACTGACGACGTCTGCTTCCAACATTTAGCAAAAAATTGGTGACTGAATTTACTTGAATTGGTTGGAGCTGGAAGTCAGCCTGTTTCTATGGATGACGTCACACTGGATCAGTCCAGTTCTCATATACAGTCAACGAGCAACGCTTCCTTGCATGGGTTACTGTCCGTTTCAGGGGCTGCACAGTCCCAACATCCTCCATACGTTTGTGTTTAAATATATGAACATCAGATCTGGAATAGAGTTTCTGGTTGAGCAACCCCTAAATCTGGACAAACACAGAGATCAGTCAACACATCAAAACAGTTTAAGGTGAGGTGAAGAGCACCAATGTCCTACTGCAGATACAGATTGAGAACGGAAGAAAACTATTCCTTTTTCCCCAGAGGAATCAAGCAGCAAAATATATTTTTTTAATAAATTCTAAAGTTTGTCCCAAAAACATAAAAAAAAACAGTTTTAAATTTTATTGTTTATGAACTTCTTAATCTCCAGGTTGTGTTTGCTTAGAAACGTCCAACCTGTTGAGTAAATGTAGTAAATAAAGACAAACACCAACATCTCGCTAACAGGAAGTGAGCTGGAACGTCCCGTCACTCGTCCCCCCTGGACCCAGACCTGCAGACCTCTTACACTACAGGGAACAACTGAGCCTCACAAGAATAAAACGATTGACGTTTAGAGTACAAGCCCTAAAAAGGACTTTATTACTCACTTCTTTATGCAAACATTTCAGTTGTGTTCAAGAATTGACAGAGGGATTTGGAAATACTGAACCTAGTATTTCTAAACTTTAATTATTTTCATAAGAAATAAGTTAATGAAATGAAAAAAAGGACTGTTTTATACTAAAAATATTCTTTTCTTTTTTTAAGCAAAAAGCAGAACCTCCTGTGACTGGTTCTGCTTCTGGAAGTGTAAGGAGCTTGGTGCTATTTCAGTGCGGTTGCGGTTTGTTTGTCTCTATACAGTCACTGACAGACCAGCACCAGTAATAGACTGTAATGCAGCAGGTGGCGAGCGCTGCAATGAGGAGCGCTTCATGGAAGGAAAATATCAGGACTTTAATCTCCTCCTTTACCTGTCAGTCACGCAACAGTCATCAAATTCTCTGTGATGTTTCCACAAATATGAACTTCATGGATTAATCTTTTGGAAAGACAAAATTGATTAATGGATTTGAATCGATTTAAGCTTAATAGATCAATAATCAATTCATAAAAATATAGATTGATTTAGCACGTAAAGCTAAAGTCCACTAGCTTGATGCTAACATTTAACGGGATTTCCCATAGGACAGCTAATGCTAACACTCAGTCGACCTAAACATAGATTGCTGATTAAATTAACATCTTTATAAACTCACAATTTTCCAAAAAAATATTTTTTAAGTAACCATTCTTTCTTCTTCTTCTGGAATAAGGTTTAATGCTATAGCGTGAGCTCCACCTAGTGGCCAAACTGAAACACCCTCCAGGAAAAGCAGAACAATGTTTACAATGTTAATGATCTGAACATTTTTGTTAGAACTTCTCCTTTAGAGAATCCATGTAACACTTTAAGATATTAATAATCTCATTATTTCAATGATACATTCTACAGTATGTGAACTGGTTCATATTAATACAAATATATTAAAAATTATTAATGTACTTCTAAATAAAAACGTATAAGTATTTAAACTCAAAATTGAATTGAATGGATCAAAAGAATTGGAAAACTCTGAATCACATCGATCCAGGCTCTGGTGAATTGAATCCAATCATTTCTGTAAATTATTATCAATACCCAGCTCTAGGTTTCTCCCAGTGAAAGAAAAGGATCGTTTATTCCTTTCATATGAACCTCTCTGTCAGTAATGATGCAAACCTCTCAGTGGAAACGGCTCTGCTTTGTCTAGCATGAAGTGTTTTTTCTCCTGAGGGACTAAAACCCATTATCCACCTCTGGCAAGTTAAAATACAGTAAACATGACACATTTCATCAGTCAGAGGTGTGAGAACATCAGAAATGTGCATTTCTTTAGGATTTTCAGCTGGTTTTCTATTTTCTTACATGAACGTTTGATATTTTTATCAACAAACGGACTTTAAATCAGAGCAATGGCAGCAGCTGATAATGGACACATCCCAGACAGACCAGAGCAAAGCCAAACCGACGTACCTTGAACGCATACTTGCGGCTGATGTGATCCTCGGGCCCCACGGGTGAAATGACATAGCTGGGCAGAGGAATACTGCCTAGGACCGCTTCCTCTCTGCTGTCTGGGGAGGGGGAAGGGAAGAGGGGGGAGGAGGAGATAAAAGGGGTGAGGAAAGTATGAAAAGAGAGATATGGAGGGAGGAGAGGGGCAATAGAATGAATATCACTCATCACCCACTCATTTCATTCCTGCCTGTCGTCCATATCATAACACTGGTCTGGAAACACACACACACACCCCCACAGTGTTGTGCCAAACAGTAAATGACCCCTCTGGAATCCCAGTGTCACAGAACAGCTGCGAACGGCGGCTCATTTGACTGCAGCTGGAAAGGATTGTAAATGAATGAAAGAGTATTTGGATGTTAGCTTTCATTATTTTCTGCTCTGAGAAACCAATGGATTGAATGGATTGATCACAGCAACGTCAAGAAACATTGGAGAATGAGCTGAAAGAGTCTTTGCTGAACTGGAAGAGAGCTGTAATAATCAGCGTGGCTTTAGGAGCTCCGCCCCCTCAGAGGAGATTTTGGAAACAGAGGTTTCAGATCAACACGTAAAATGTCTTTTTAAGACATTTAAGTTGTGAGATTTTGGTTAAAAACTTCATCATAATTAAAATACTACTGGGTCCGTTTTTTTTTTTTTTTTTTTAATTAAAAAATTGTCATCGGGAGACTTTATGTTTAGCAGATGATTGTTGGTGAAAGCCAACTTAAACATTCCTCTGAAGGATTCTGATTTGTTCTCACATAACTATGCATTTGTTAACATTTGTTTTTGAGCTCTACCTGCAAAATATGCAGCCAAAACAAAGTTAAACCAGTTGAACTTTGACCCATCAGGGACTCTGGTAATGACATATTTGTCCCTTCAATTCAAGTATCAAGTGGAGGACAAATGAACTATTGCAGATTGTGACCGACCAGAATAATGAAATGAAATGCCAAGTCGGAGTAGAGCAGGGTGGTTTGGATTACCCCAAACCTGTGCTAGTAAACAAAAATAAAGACAAAGAAGCCCCTTCCTGCTTGTCCAGTGTGAACACCATGGACTAAACGTGTGTTTGGTGTGTTCTTGATGGTCTGAGAGTACGTGTGCGTGGTTCTGAGTGTTTGGCTGAGGGCTGATAAGACAGCACTGTGGATTCAAGCTGTAATCAGTTAAAAATAATCCAAGGGCCCTTAGAGGAGACATTCTCTACATGCTTGGTGAGGCGGGGAGCTCTTTTCATGTCACACACACCCCTGTCATTTTAAACACATCACGCAGGCCCGGCCATGAAAAAAAAGGCTTCAATTACATCCAATCAGCACATTGTAAAGTATTTCCGATGGGTGGTGGGGTGGGGAGGGGTCAGAGGAAGGGCGAAGGCATGCTCCAAACAACGCTGAGAACCAAAGGTGTCATCTGCTCACGCCCTCAAGGCAAATTTGTCAGGAAAGAAAAGCACAAGAGTGAGCGTCCACGATGCTGAGAGTATGCACAGCTTGATCAACAGATTCCCTCTCCAGCGGGGCGAGGAATTTAAATACCATGGACTGTACGAATGCTAATTACAGGCGGCGTTGTGCCCATGCATGTGCAGATTTCCCAGATGGAGAAGGTTATTACAATGAGAGGCCCAGGCATAATTACTGAAATCATTTCAATCCAGATTCCAGAGAGTGAAATAGGTAAATGGATGCAGATCGTTTGCTGTGGCGCCCCCTAGAGGAGGCAGAAGAGATTTGCAGCAAATCAAATCCTTGACTTAAATTAATTAGACACAGGGATGTCCATGCAGTTCAATCTAAGTAAATAAAGTAATAGAGTTTATTTTCATTACATAAAACACACATGTTATCAGCATTTGTGAAACATTTATACAGTGTGATTTATGTTAGATTTCATTAGATTTGTTCACTGAACTGAAATATTATTACTAAAGATTTTTGTGAACACATAAATAAAAAAGTAAAGTAAAAATATCTTTTTTTTCATTACTTCATTTCAGTTTTTAAAAAACTTAATAAAATCTCTTTCCAAAAACTTTAAAGTTTAATGCTAAGTTATCAACCCTTACTATTAAGGGTTACTGTTTTTGTATTTTTCTTTAGCCGGAGAGTCACGGTGGAGGGGTTGTGTGGATTGTCAGATTACAGACTCCTGTATTTAAAGAATGTCTCATCTGTCAACTAACGCCTTTAGGGAATTTCTTCATTCTTTCTTCAATGGTTATTGACACAAAGCACTTCTCAGTCACAAACCCATCCACCAGTGGCAATTTGGGTTCAATGTCTTGCTCAAAGACACTTCGACACATGTGCGGCCAAAACAGGACTCGAACCTGCAATCTTCCGATCAGGAGTCGACCGCCCTACCGCTGCACCATGGCCGCCTATAGGTTTTTTTTAAGCAGACCCTACATGATTTCGTGGCACATTTTTATGATTGTTTTGGCCCAAAACACCTGATGTTGCAGCAGCTTTTGTGAAAGGTTGCGACAAAAGTTGAATTTTTTTTTTTAATATACATATATATATATTTTTTTAAAGCGCCTAAAAAGTATTAATTATGCAAAAAAAAATTCACATTCTTGTATTCCAACTATTTTTACTGTGACACATGCACTACAGCAAAATCCTTAATCATCACTATAGACAATGTTGTTGTGCCATCATTTAGAATCATGATGAACTTTTGGTCCTCTCTGTTCACAATAACACAAATATTTGTGGATTGATTTAATCATACTTCTGAATAAAATGACATTTTCTAGAGAAAACTTATAATCTTTAAAATAAAAAAAAAACAATCCTCACATCTCCATGTTCTCCACAGAATCGTCCTCTTTAACTATTTCAAAAGTATCACTGGTGTGAGTCACTGGTTATGGTAGAGGAAGACCGAGACTTTAAGGCTCTGGTTTCTTTTATCAGTAATGTCCTTTGGTTTGGAGAAAGTTCTCTCAGGAGTCTGTAGATCTGTTGTAGAGGAGGTTCTATATGGATCATTTTCCTGACTCCAAATTCTTCCTTTGTATTATCAAGTTCCAGAGTCTTTCTCTGTATTTCTCTTACGCCGGGTTCACACTGGAGGCGGAAGTGTCGCGAGGGTCTGATGAAGCACTATAATATACCATTTTATCTGGGGTGCCCAAAGTTTTGATCCCCACTGTATGTACCACCTGCACACCCAGACCCAGGACGTGCAGCATTTGTGTGCGGTCGATAATTTCATTGTTCATTTAAACATGTGACCAATTGGAACGATATTCCTGCTATAATACCTAAATGAATGTTAAAATATTACATCATTTTCCCCATGTTTATGTTGTTTATTTGAACGGGTTACCAGCTACCATCAGCGTGACCTCTCCAGCGGGACGGATCCCATCAAAGTAGCAAACGGCACATAAAAACAGAGGAAACAGGACTCAGGGCGACCAGACCAAAACAATAGATTAGGTGAAGAGAAGTGCTGCTGGGGAAAGATCAAGTGTGTCTTATGATTAAAAGGAAAAGCTTTGAACTGAAAAACAAATAGAAGAATGAAATGGCAGAGCATTGATTGCACCCTCCTGAGGAAGATGAGCCTGCAGCTGAGCTCCCCCAGAAGGCTGCCTTCAAAATATGGAGATGAAACGTGGAGGGTGGAGAGGCAGCTTACGGCAAGCGGGGAGGGTCTGAAGCCCAGTGGTGAGGGAGTGTGTCACCAGAGTGTCTGCTTCAGGACTTCCAGCTGAAATTCACCCGGATGGTTCTGATTACTGCCCACCCCCATGGGTTTACCTGTTGATTTGTCCGCTTCACAATCAGACTCCGGTTTGCAGATTTTTGGCTTTAAATCATAAGTTCTCCAAATATAATGTAGTTTTAAAGTCATACATTTTTTGTGAATTAAAATGATTCCATATGTTGTTTTTAAAGCTTCCAACATTTTTTTTCTTATAATCAGAGCATAAAAAAGTGCATACATTTATACCCAATTTCTGACTGTTTATATGTAATTATTAATCAGATGTCACGGCTAGTCGACTAATCACCTATTAAAATAGTTGTTGAATTATTTACTGGTGGGTTAGTCGTTACTCCATATTATATGGAGTCAGAGTTCAGTAAAGTTGAATAAAGTTGTGAGCGTTAAGCACCAAAAAATGTACCTTTTTCACTATTTGAGTCAGTGAGACCAAAACTTGTAGAAATAGTTTCTTGTTTCAGATGCCGACCTCATCAGAGAGAGCAGGAACATACTTTCCATAAAACTTATTTTGACAGGTGACCTTTGACCGTATATAACCTTTATGGATAAAATTGATATTAAGATTTGTTATGTCATCTTGAGAGGCGGGACACCTGTCAAAGATCGTTTGATGGATGATAGGGTCAAAGGTCAACTGTCAAAACAAGTTTGATGGCAAACTGGTCCTGGATGAGTGATGGATGGATGGATGGATGGATGGATGGATGGATGGATGGATGGAGGGACAGATGGATGAATGGATGGATGATTGTTTGATGGATGGATTAGTGGAGGATGGATGGATGGATGAATGGAGGGACAGATGGATGGATGATTGGTTGATGGATGGAGGGACAGATGGATGGATGTATGGATGGATGGATGGATGGGTGGATGAGTGGATGGAGGGACAGATGGATGGATGATTGGTTGATGGATGGAGGGACAGATGGATGGATGTATGGATGGATGGATGGATGGGTGGATGAGTGGATGGAGGGACAGATGGATGGATGGATGAAGAGATGGATGGATGGATGGATGGATGATTGGTTGATGGATGGATGGAATTGTGTGCAGTGCTCGTTCTCTTCGTGCTTTTGAGGTTTCTCAGGAACAAAACCATGCTGCGTACGTTCACTGATGATTGTAAGCCTGCAGAGTCGCTAGGATAGGCTCCAGCAACCACGTGATCCCAACACTGGGTTTTGAGCAGAGGTCAACAATCTCAGGCTCCAGAGTTTTTTGTTCCTCTTTGACCCCTCCTTAGTGATTCTTTGGTTAAAAAAAATAAGACAATACTTTTAAAAATGACTGGATTAGCCCAGATTGAATTTAGATGGTTCAGGTTTAGACATTCATGCTTTCATAAAGTCATGAAGTTTTTACACTTCTGCTCAAATTACATTAAATCAGGTCTGGTGAATTGCCGTATAGATTTTAAATCCGATCAAAACTTCAGTAAAAAGTGGATTGTATTTATTGTTATTTTGTTTACAATCTGCTGAGCATCGATTTGCCGCCAAAAGTTGGTTTGTTAACGTGTTGACCTTTATAGCTGCTAAAAACAACGGGCCCAAAAGTGTCTAATAGGGCATAACCAGAGGAGCCTTTTTTCCCTCGTTAAGCTGAGTCAGCAGTATGCAAAATCTCACCTTTATAGTAGAACAGACAGAAGTCAGCCAAAACAAACCACTTCCTCTTCCAGAGACGCATCCCAGAGCTGTCCTGCCATGGAAAAACAACACACAGTGTCGGTGCAGGGTCAATGAATGAAACCATCCGACTAAACAGGAAAACTGTTTCAGGAGGGAGCGAGGTGAGGCGAGGCGAGGCGAGGCGAGGTCGTCTAAAACGCATCTGTAGATCCAGCCAGGAAGGACAGTGATCAGGGAGCTGACATGCTCGGACGACAGCTGAGGTCCCGGGAGTGAGCAGGAGAGCAGACAGATCACTTTGTGGTGGTTTGCTGCTCCTGCTGCTGACATCACTCCTTCACTCACGCTTTTAGTCTTTAAGGTTTCATGGCACAAACGGGGATCTTTGAACAGATCAGAAAAACTCTTCCTCGTTAAAATACAAACGTGGGCAAAAAGAAAAGCAAAATGAACTCTAACCATGTGTGTGACTGAGATTGTTTCAAATCTCTACAAAGATTTAAAAAAATAAACCTGCAATTAAAATGTAGTGTGGTGTGTAATTGTGTAATTGAGTCTGTGTCATGTCTGTATAATCTGATTATCAGGAACATCACACTCTGTTGGTCCTGAGCAGGCAAACCGAAAGCCTTGAGTGGGACGGCGCCAACTCCAGCTATTTTAGGTATACCAGAAGAATCCGGCTTCCTGTGTTCACCAGCAGGTGCCCTACATTATCAGAGCATGATGAATTAAGAGGAGTTCAAAGACTGGGCTGCTGAAGGAAATGTCATTAAGAAGGAAGTGAAAAGAACCAAGAAGCAGTGCAAAAGATGTAATGCAAAAAATGCTTTTAATACATATTAGATTTTTTTTTCAGGAGTTCTTATGTTTTTGCTTGAACTTTAATAAACAGCTTCAATTAAATAATTAAAAGAACGATGCATTTCCAGTTAGAACGCTGTCCGGCACACGTCGATTTCCTAAAAATTCAGAGCGAGTCCATGTCACGACTGATTTTGTTTGTTTTTTTAAGCTTTGTTTGCTCATTTTTTGGTAGCACTGAGAATCGATTGAAAAAAATTAACAAATTAATCGCGAATCTGGAAAAAATAAATTTCAATGAATCGCGATAAATTATTTATTTATTTTTTTTAGTTACAGTATTTCCCAGACATTTCCTATATGCAAATAATCACAAAATGACATCACACACAAAATTGTACATTTAGAACGTTTATTTTTAACCCTTTAAGAGTCTTAAACTCAGTTTTTGTCTACTTTGGAATTTTCTTTATTTTCAATTTGAAAGACTTCCTGATTTTTTTTTGTTTACTTTAATCAGCAGAACCTCTCCTGTGTGACACAACCTTTATTTTGTCGTTTCTTTCATGTTATATTCACACACTAAACATAAAATCATGTCAGTAAAAAAAATCATTTTCCTGTGGAAACCCCAAAAATGTTTAATAAACTGTTTTTGCAACATAGAAAGAAAGTTTTATTTATAATTTTAAAAAAACAGCAAGAATAAAATTAGCCAATAAACGAATCAACATGTTTTTGAATGAAAATACAAACAAATCTAAAGGCTAGAGTCACAGATTCCTCTGGACCACATGAATTTCTGTTGATAGAGGAACATGACAGACCTCGTGATGAGATCTTTATGTGGATTCAGCTACCAAGCAGCCCAAAAAATAAGAATTTCTCACTGCTGTCATTTGCAAATGATCCTGGAATTCATTTTCTTTTTCAGCTTTTTCTTTTTTTCTCATAAATTTTCTTTATTGAGTTTGTGGGATGAAAAAAAAAAAAAAAAAACCCCAACATTTTATTGGGAGAATTTTGATCCATCTGGATTTCAGGTCAGCGACTGGAATCTACACAGTTGGGGGCGTGTCCGTCCATTCTGAACTGATCACCTGACGTTGGTGGGCGGGACTTTTGCGGAGAACCGCTGAGTTTCCGCAATTATTGGTGCTTGTTATTGTGGAAATATTCATGTAGGTTCCCATCCCAAAATAAAATAATGATGGATTTCCAATAGTAGACAGCTCCGTTTGGCTCCGCCCCCCCACAGCGGGTGCTCTGCTGCATTACAGCTGTCAGATTGATGTTCGGTCTCCGCCTTAATTATTCAAATAAAAGATCACTTTGGTCCAGAAACTACAAATAAATGCTATGTTATCTCTTTAATTGAATAAAATCTCAGTCACAGAAAATAAAACAAAGTTTAAGATGATTTAGACAGAGTTTTATTACGCTGCAGGTCAGAACGTCTCAGGCTGTTAATAATTTATTAATTGTGTGGATCAACTTTCACAGACCTACAGATATTTTTGGGCTTTTATACACAATGACATCAAAGACTAAATCAAATAAGGTTTCAATATTTAGACTCAAACTGATCTTTGTAGGAAATTTCTAGTTTTTGTTAAGTGGAGGCAATTTTCATCATTTCCTTTGAATGAAATGATAATTAGCGTTTTTTGTATTTCCTGTTTACCTCATGAAATAATCAAAATAGATCATTCTACAACCATAACAACAAACGGTTGATAACCCAGACACATGGAACGACCAAACCTACAGTGGTGGAGTGTGTAAGTCCGACTGTTCACAGCGGTCCCGTACCTGTTTGTACAGCCACCCTCTGACCACCACCGGGACGTTTGGATTCCTCTTGATGGACTGCTCTCTCTTCCCAAAGCTGTGGACTTTGCTGCTGGAACGGGAAACCTGCAGCACAAGAATTTAACAGAAGTTTCCTGGGATGAATAATCGGGTAGTTGTCTCCTCCTTTGAAGGCGAACAATATGTTTGCTTAGATAGCCACAAAGAGAACTTCATTACCCAGTTTCAAGGCTGCTTAGTACAATCAAACAACAGCAAAGTTATCGTCTCTTATCAGTTTTCATTCATGCAGTTTGCTTAGAATCAAAGCAGTGTGTGTGTATGTGTGTGTGCGGGGGTGGGGGTGTGTGTGTGTGTGTGTGTGTGTGTGTGTGTGGGGGGGGGGGGGTGGGTGGGTTGGTTTAAATGATCACTTGGCTCCCAATCAAAGACTGTTCGGTGAATGACTCCTGCGACAGAATGGAGCCAGCAACTCTCTCCCAAATCTGTGCTCTGACAGGGAGACGGACCAGGCTCTGGGCCACGATGCAGCACATGCAAAAACAAGCTCCTCTTTATGCGGCTCACGAGAGCAAAAGGTGAGCAGACCATCATCAACACTATTATTACACTTTAGAAAAAGAGCCTCTCCATTTCTGCCCCACTTTTTACATCATTTTGATCATTATTTGAGAACAGACAATTTCCCTCTAATGTCGGTGACTAATGTCTCTAGTGACAGTCCAGAGTTTTCATGTCTCAGAACTCATGCAGGCTGGCGGGCAGGAGGCTGGACGGGTGAGTGTGTGCTCACACACGTCTATCTGACACTTCACAAACAAATCCATGCCATTATTGATAAAAGATGCAAGTTTAAAGGAAATCATTGAGGAGATCCTCTATTAATCTGTTAATCCTGTTCAGCCCTGTGCATGAAGGATGCTGGGGCCTATCCTAGAAACTGTAAGGCAAAGACAGAGTACGCTCCGGACACGTCGCCCGTCCATTGCAGGGTGGACAAAATACTCCAGAGTAGAAAATGTACTTTGTAAAGTGTGGAGGCAAATATTTCTAAATCAGGAGTCTTAAACAGGCGGCCCGCGGGCCATTTGCGGCCCCCCATTTCCATATTTTGAAGCCCTCACCTTAATAGTTCAATGTCCACTAAGCAACATCTTCTGTATGTCCACACTTCTTTGATATTATTGTCGTATCTGGTCGTCAGAAAAGTCCTTAGCAACAGTTGCTAGCGTCGTTAGCGCCTGTCGTTTCACAGGACTCGTAGAAGATATTGCTCAGTAGTTCACAGACGTGAACAAATGCTCAATGAGCTTGTTCAGGAGACATAGACAGTGGAGGCAAAAACATATTTTTGACTCAAATGGAATCCCGTACAGCCCAGCCTCAGCCAGACTCCGCCTTCAGTGGACCCAAGGTCAATTGAGTCTGAGAACTGTGATCTAACCGATCTAGAGACTCATCACCAATCAAAGCCACATTTGTCTATAGTACTTGAGCTCTAAAGCTAAAGCAATATCTTTTATATATTTTTATTCTGGTAAAAGCAGATGCACTGGTGAAAAGGAGCGTTTCAAAAGTCAAACTAAAACTTGATGGAGATGTTCTTTCTAAATTCTTAATCCATACAAATAAATGGTTAATAGGAGTGTGTTTGGAGAATGTTTGGAACTGAAAACCCCAAACAAAAATGACCAGATATTACTGATGTCAAAATACTTTAAGTGTTCCCAAAATCCATTTTGGCAAAGTTTTCAAATGAATCAAGTCCCACTATTAGGGAAGGGAATCAACCTCACAATACCGATGATATTGCGATACTGAGATAAATCCAATCCTCTCTAATAGCTCACAATATAAAGAGGAACACATATTTTTTGGGAAACATATCCCCATTTATGGTTTCACTAGAACACAATCCTAATAAACAACTTGTGTCTTATTTTGTGCAACAAATAATAAACACTTTATTGAAAATCAGTAAAACTGTTTTTAACAAGCAATTCAATTTGAATTATCTGTAGAATTCCATGTTAACAATAGTAAACATGAACAGCAGTGTCACAACTTAGTACAATTTTTTTGTAAACAACAGAAAAAAAGGAAATAGTTCAAGTAGCTGCCAGACACATTGGTGCAACGTGCGCCCCCTATCTACCTCCAAAGGAACGTCTCACCAAAAGAAGACAATGATAACATTTTAAAGCCTCTTCAAACTAAAAAAAGATCCATACTTGGTGAGAATCCATCGAGAATCAATGGCAGGACTAAATATCGTGATAAACAGCGGTATAGATATTTTGGCACACCCCTGCTCTCTACTTCTCATCAGGAATCCAGTCTGTCAAGTTTTAATACAGACACAACTCTTCCTACAGATTTGTTTGAGTAAAATAACTTTGAAGTCATGTGGTATTAAGTTAATGTAGATCTAAGAAAAGTCTTATGATATAACATGATCTGAAGGTCAAATGTCACGAATATGTTAGAACAAATCCCCTTAGATGGATGACTATTGTGTGAAGGCTCCACAGCATTCACACTGATTCTTTTCATAAGAGGCCCATTTAATTCAGCTAATATTTGAGAACTGAAATGGTTTTATAATATAGTATTTTGTTGTTGATCAGAGTAGTTACATTGAAAAAGAGACTTGCAATAAGTAGGGTTACACATATTAAGGCTGATCACTTATTTTCACACTTTTCTCTTTCGTTTAAACTCCCAAAGTTCAAATCTTCATAGAAAAATAATTCTAATATTATAGAATGAACAAAAATTTTGATTAAATGATTAAATGGCTACAGCCAATCAGGATGCAGAGCACAATCCTCTGTTAAAAAAAGATGAGGATGCAAAATTACACCCAAAAAATCCGTCAAATTACTAGTTCGCCAAAGATGAACTGGAAAACAGCGAGGGAACAATGTCCTCTTGAGAATCGGACGATTGTGAAACAAAGCCTGCAAGCACTGACAAACAGAATAACCAAAGGTATAATTAGCTCAAATTAGTCAATAATGTTTTCACAACACAAGCAAACAGAATAGAAGCACAGAAAATCTAAATAGCAAACACGCGAAGGACTGTATTCTTTTTTTTTTACTGTTTGTACATTTGAACAACAATGATATAAGAGTAATATATGCAGTATGTGTCAACGCAGTGTGCATTTATTCATGAAATCTCATCCAACCAAGCTCTATGCACAGCCTCCAACCACGGCACACCCTCACAAATCCATACTAAAACATGTGTTGTGATGGTGCTTGAGTGGGGATGTCTGTCGGCAGCGCCGGGAAGATTCCACGGTTGGCGACAGTAAGCAAACACGCTAATTAGCAGGAGGCTGGCTGGCCAAGCACGATGACAATACACAGAGGGACTCCCATCCTGTCACATGTGTGTCTCGCATCTGTAAATACAAAGTTTGTGTGCGTCTGTGAGTTGGCAAATCCACGTGTGGCGGTGCAGTGGTCTATTTTTAGGCCGTGGGTAATTTTGTGGAACGGGCCGCGGTCCCTGCTGCACAGGAGCACTCCGTCTTGTCGGTGAGTGACTGAGAGGTAAAGGAGGAGCTCGTCATAATGGAAGGGGCACACGAGAAAACAAGCTAAAAGCCAGGGGAGCGCGCTCTGAGACCTGAAAGGCTGCCAGTTCAATTCCCCAGTGAGCCAGGAATTATCTGACAAAATCCAGTAATGAAACAAGAGCATCCCTTCAGATCCCTCATGCAGATGCACTCCCATTAGAAAACTCAGACCTGTATCTGGATATAAATCTGATCCAGGACCAAAAGATACGAGTTCTGCTAAATCATACGTGTCAAAGTCGAGGCCCGGGGGCCGGATCCGGATCTGGACCGATGTTATCTTGTGATTATTTTTATCTTGTATAATATTGACAGAATATATCTGTATGGAGAGTAAAATATTGAAAGTTATTTAAGATTTATGTTGATTTATTCTGGAATCATATTACTGCCTTTTTATTACTCATATATATGTTAAAACGTTACAGTTTTTAAAAATTGGCATTCTGCTGGCTTTTTGGACTATTTCGGCATTTACTAAGATTTCTAAGGCTTTTTGGAACTAGGGTAATATTTACACACTAGCTGTTTTGGATAATTTAGGCTTTTTTTTAGGATATTTTAAAGTTTAGGTTTTTTTCAGCTACATGCTAGCTGTTTTGGCTGACTTAAGTTTTTTAGGCTAATTTATCATTTAGCTAATATTTTAGTTGGCTATCAGCTTCAGCGTTTTTAACTATCAATTTCAGCATCTTCAGCGGCCAAATTCAGCTTACAGCAGTCACACTAGCATTATCATTAGCATTATTAGCATTATTATAACTAGACTAAAAAAAGCCTAAGTTAGCCTAAATGGCTAGCATATCGCTGAAAAATTAGTCAAACTCCAAAATTGCCTGAAAAAACTGAAAAAAATCCTAAATTAGCCAAAAATGCTAGCATATTGCTGAAATATTAGCAAAACTCCAAATTAGCCTAAAAGAAATGTAAAAAATCTAAAATTAGCAAAAATAGCTAGCTATTTGGGCTGAAATATTAGGCTAATACCTAAATAGCCTAAAAAACCTTTTTTTTTTTTTTTTTTGCTCATTTAGGCTAAAACATTCTTTTACCACAAGGTTTCGTGTGGTTTCTACCAGAATATTGTATTCTGGTTTGAAATGGTTTTAAAGTCAACAGAACAACTAAATCTTGAATCTTTTTCTCTTGTAAGTTGCTATAAAATGCTCAGATGTCAGACTCTTCTTACTGCAAGGGTTCCCAAAGCTTCAGCCTGCATCTCCGAAGGGAAGGGTGGAACTATGCTGTTTCTATGCACCGCCGCCGCCGCCGCCGCCACCGCACTGACTCAGGCTGACACATCGCCATCCACATCAGAACAGGAGCGTCTCTGAGGCCTTCAACCAACAACAAACAGATTTCTGTCCTCTTGTAATAAAGCACAGAGTTACCTCCATTAGCTTCTTCAATGGAGGATGAGATGGTTATAAGAACAAACAGACTTCTTATAAAGTGATTTGCAAAAACGGTAAATTAAAGTGAAAAATGTTTTTCTGGTGTTCAAGAAACACTTTGACGATAACTGTGATTTATTTATTCTAACAGATGAAGGCGACCTCGTCCAGCTGTGTCTATCGAATAATGTGAAAATAGATCAAGAGATGATTGGAGTGGAACTTCAAACAATGTATTGGCAGTATGGTTTTCAAACCTCCACTAAGACTTAGATGAAAGGGACAATGAGAGTTTCTTTTAACCATCTATGATATAGACTGACTTCATTTGCTGATGTCCTGCATTCCCTTTGAGAGACAAAACTTAATCCAGCAAAATGAAGATGTTTCTGAAGAAAGATTACAATATTACCAAATTATTATGAAAATGTTTTACATTTTGTGTAATGTTGTGATTTGAATCCTCACAGAAACAATGTTGGGACTATTAAGCAGAGAGGAAAAGACGTGATGAGGCTGTGAAAGGCTCAATAGAGCTAGAAGCCAACAGAAAGCTTTACATGAGAGCAGCTTTAGTGAATTCAAAAGAAGTAGTGCAGGTTGTTAGGTACACAATATCACCAAACATGCATCCAGCTACAGAAGCGAGAAGGGCTTAAAGGAGGATTGTGGCCCATAACTCATGGGGGGAGAGGGAGGATTTCTGTCTCAGTGCACCCTTTGATGTTTCGTCAGAAGTCGAATGGATCTGACTTATTCAAAGTGTGGATTCATTTCATGATGGTGATGCACAAGGGGATACGAATGATTCATCTCTCCTCTGAGACAAGATCCTTTTGTTAAGAGTTTGTTCTCATCAGAATAAAACCTTGGGCTGTTTTGCTGCTGTTTGATGACACAGAAAGGGAAATGGAGTATTTTAAAGAATCTTCTGACTCCTATGCTCTACAGGTAGAATCAAAGTTTCAATCTGTGTACCGGATCACCTGTTGATGTGCAGGAGAACATGTCATTCCAGTGCAGAGCTGCATCTTCACACGTTTCTATGAGGAAACTTGGAAGTATCAGCTGGAATTTGGGGCGTTTCCACAAGCCAAAAACTGTTCAGAACGACTTGACGACTTGTCTTAATAAAAGTAAATCCATATCATTTAATAGACCCTCACAAGCTCCAGGAACAGGAGGTCAACTTTGTAAAAAAAAACAAAGAGTATGCTTTCTGGGTGAAAACTTGTTTCAAAGGAGCTGATGTGAAAATCCACTGGAAGGTTGTAAAAGTAACACAGCCTTAACAAACTTTTTTGTCTTTTTAAAAAAGTTTCCTAAAGAAGAACAGAAGCAAACCTTGGAGGCTGAAGTGTTGTCCACAGTGGAGCCGGTGATGACGGTGGAGCCATCGCTTACAGACGTGTTGGAGAGCTGCTCGGGTTTGGACATCATGTGAACGCCGTGCGGCCTACACAAACAAAGACACACTACAGTCAATGGATGCTATTTGGACGATACAGAAAAAAGGAAGGCGCCTTACAACCAGGACAACCTGCCTGTGGTTGTAGTGCGCAGTGTTATCTCATTTTAGTCTCACGTGTCATCTTTCTAGAAACTCGTGTTTAGGTTCCTCTATCTTGAACTTCTTCATAACTTAACTGCCTGCCCACACGCTACTGCTACCCTCCAGAGGCAAAACCCTGACAAGTTACCTTCCTCATTCACTTTGTGTTTTGAAAGATGTAGCTGGAAAAATGTTGGCGTATCCTCCGTTTTTGACTCCTCTAAATTCTGAAGAAATAGTATAGAACTACTTTTTTATGACTTTTCCCCTAAGGAGTGTTATGTATTCTATACTCTCATACACCAGTTCACCCTATGATCCAGTAAAATGAATGGAGAAGTGGTGACCATGTATTCAATATCCAAAATGTTTCTAACAGTGCAGTAGAGTGGTTTCACACTACGGTCTAAATATGGACCCCAAAAGAGGAAATCTATAAAGTATATATAAATATGTGTATATATATTTCTATATACCACACACACACACATACATACATATATATAATATTCTGAATAATTACAGATGTTTTCAGTTTGTAAACTCCACACAACACAGTTTCTACACATTTCTTAGACAGGTATGAACATCGCTAGCAATCATAAATGCAAAGAGTGTGTCTCAGCCATTACTACACTAGCTCACAACACAAATAAAACAAACACCCGGCGTCCGCTCTGCACCACTGACATATATTACTGGATTGGCCTATTTGCTGCTATAGACAGAGACGTGCGAACGCCGGCGCCATTGCTATACATTGAGTCACGCCACCAGAACGCCGCTGTTTCAATGGAGGACAGGCAGACATCAACCACAACCAATTTTTATAAGATATGGCTTGAATTCAAGCTTAGAAAATGATTGATCTTGTGGTATATTTAAATATGTATTATCTATTAAGATTAATCTGTAAATAGTGCAAGAATTGCTTCTGCTTAAGGTAAGGCATTGCTGTCAAATAGGAACTTCTAAATATTGGTGATTTTTGAATTTACCTTTGTGCTAAAATCTATATTTGTCAGCTAAGCCCAGAAAGGAAGAAGAAGAATGATTTTTAATGGCATAAATGCCTAACAAAGTTTAGTAATGAAGTCCTTTTTCCTATTAAAACACCTCAAAGTGATAAAAAAAAACACCCTTTACCACATTTTCAAATGAAACTACAACTATTACTATTTTTTGATTACATACTATGTATTTATAAGAACTATACTATGTATAGTTCTTTACTATGTAAAGATTATATATATATATATATAGTATATTACTAAACTATGTATGGGAATAAGAACAATAAGAACATTAAAGTCAAGTTGAAAAAGAAAAAAAAACTTAAATACATAAACAAAATGTAACCAACAAATCGATTGTTGATGCTCAATGGGAAATAAATCAGAATACGTTGAAGAACCATGCAAAAGTTTCAAGTGAAACATTTTAACACAGAAGAAGTCCCCCCTCCCCCTGTGCGCGCTTTCACGCACCGCGGAACTTTCTTTTTTCTCCTCCGCTCCCCAGATGCCGCCATGTTGGAGCCATATGACACCAGTAACTAGTGATTGGTCCGAATCGGTCTGAGTCAATAATACTACAGCAACCATTCTTACCAAGCTTGTTGGAAGTTCACATCCCTACCGCTTGAAAGCAGGCTACACAAATCTGTCACATGTTTTGAACATTTGAGGTGGGGTGCAGCAGGAACCACATGTTTTTAAGACAGCAAATTGATTAGTTTATAGCTTGAATAACTTGGAGGACTCAAAAAAAATCATCAAAGTAAAATAGGATGGATTAGCAATAAAACATTATTTCCCTATAAAAGTCTATGGGATTTGGCTTCTTGAAACCAGCAGGTACTTCCTGTTTGTAACTCTAGGGGGGAGGGGCCACTCAGTCCAGTTCTCATTCACAGACAAGGATGTCCTTGGGTTCCAAAAAGTACATCACAAAAACGTGACCGGCCACTGATTTAGCTGTTTGCAGTTAAACCCTCACGTCCCACTGGGAGTGTTTTAAAAGCCCTTTACACTCTTTGCAGGCAGCGGCTTCACAGACTCGCCACGGCACTTCCGGTGGGGCAGCTATGATTTATTACAAAAGCCAACGCTAACAATGCTGTAACTGCACAGTTGGACCTCGCTGGAGCTGCACCCGGGGGGCCAAAAAGCTTTACCTCCACTCAGAAATTTCCTATCCTGGGCTTAGCTGGCATGTTAAAAATGGCGCTGTAAAACAACCTTTTTAAAGCAGGCTCACAGTTGGTAGACGCATGAAAACTCAGCGTGATTCTAAATAATGTTTTTGGGTGGATTAAAATAAACCAAACTCTAGTGGGAGAACCATTTAACCCACAGGAACTTGTGACTCAGCATTTTTTTTCTTCGCCAAGCTCCGCTAACATCAACAACCCAGGCAGCTGAATGACCTATAAACTGGATTTCCAACATTTCTACTGCATTCTCCCCAAATACAGAACAACAAAATAACTTCTCCTTTGTCAAAACGTTTTTCCTTTTACCTCTAAAGAATGTAAAGGCCAGTAACCATATATAACTATAACTCATTTGACCTGGATGAATGACAGAGAAATGCAGAAGGAAGCAGATTGAGATTATAGTCCCTCAAATGACCACTAGAAAAATAAAAAGAAAGGGATTTTTCTCTGACTCCAATGTTTACAAGCCAGATTTTACAACAAAAATACATATTTTTACTGTTTAGATTTAAAAATTGTGTGGATGGGAGACCATTTTGATGTTTTTAATGTTCCAACATGTGCATTATATTATCTACCAAAGACTTTTCTTTTTTTTAAAGGATCCAAGTGATAAACTAAAAAGACATAAATGGGCTTTTGACGCCTTTGCTAGACATTTTTAAAGAATAATTCACACATTTAATTCTTATTTGTTTGCATGAATAATATGAACTTGATCCTTTATAAAAATGTTTCTGTAAGGAATAAAAGCCTACACCTTTAATAAGATCCTTAGCAGTAAATTCACACTTTATAGCTTTCACAATGAAGAGTTTAAGATTCCAGTTTAAAATTCTTTAATAAACGAGTTATAAGACATTAACTAGCATTAGAAGACGCAAGCGTTCGTTTAAATTTAATAGGATTTAGATTATATTTGATGATTATTTCACGTCATGTCATGTTGTTTTGCTTAAAGTAACACTCAAAACATATTTTTTTTTCCATTTTAAATTTGTTTCCAGTGGTCTTTTTATTAAGATTATGAAGTTTTAAGACAAAACCAAAAAGCCTTTGTTGTTTTTTAAAGATATAATTTTCTGCGCAGAAGCAGTAGCTTGTTAGAAATACAAATCTGGTTTGTGGGTGGGACTGTTGGCACAGAGCAACCCATCCCCCTCCCTGTCGCTGAGGGCTCTGTTACTGCGCGAGCTTATAGCCTCTAGCTAGCATGAGCACGGCAAAAATAACAAAGATCAATATTAAATCAGTCGTACAATTTTGAGCCAGAATCCCAATTCACTGCAGCACGAGTGTTGAACCCTCATCATGTTTCACACGCCTAACCCTTATGTTAGGTATGTTAACGTGGGAGTGGGGTCATCTGGACCCCACAAGACAGTGTGGGGAACTTTTACTTCTTAACGATTTTTAAATTTCACTCGTGTTTACTGGCAGACATGAAATCCTGATCACCTTCGTCCTCACATGTCAAAGGATGGATAACACGCTAATGAAAGGTTTGGGTCATCTGGACAGCACCAGGGCTAATCGTGAGCGAGCCGAGGTGGAGAGGAGACCTTGGTGCGCCCATTTTAGTATCTGAATCATTAGTCTGAGCCTTTTCAAGCATCCAGTTTTCATTTGCTCCTGATTTGAATTACAAAATGCAGTTTTAGGTGTAAATTCTTTTCTGTGGGTCTAAAAACAAACATGCTACAAACATGTAAAAAAATAAAACAAAAAGACGATTTTCAGTGGAGTGGGTCTTGAAGTTTTGTTTTTTAAATTCCTTCTTAGTTGTATTCTCAGCTGTTCTTTACATAAAGAAGCAATAAGTTTGAAATAAAGTTACAAAATCCTGTTTATGATCCTTAAATAGTTAAATGTATACCAAAGGCGTCCAGATTCCAATTAACTTTAATAAGAACCTGTTCTAGGGCTGCGTGGGTTTTCACCCGGTACTCTGGCTTCCTCCCACCATCCAAAAACATTCTATATAGGTTAATTGGTTACTCTAAATTGTCCCTAGGTATGAATGTGTGTGTGATTGAGGCCCTGTGACAGACTGGCGACCTGTCCAGGGTGAACCCCGCCTTCACCCAGCAGTAGCTGGGTTACCCCCGCAACCCCAAAAGGGGATAAAGCGGCCAAGAAAATGTATGAAAGAACCTGTTCTATGTATTCCTTAATAAATTAATAATAAGACATCAAAAAGCATTAGTAATGTGCTTATAGGCTTCCATCAGTCATTAGTGGGCGGCCGTGGTGCAGTGGTAGGGCAGTCGTCTCATGATCGGAAGATGGTGGGTTCGATTCCCTGCCCGCCCATGTGTCGAAGTGTCCTTGGGCAAGACACTGAACCCTAAATTGCCTCTGGTGGGAGGTTGGCGCCAGTGTTCGGCAGCGGAGCCACCACCAGTGTGTGAATGTGTGTGTGCATGGGTGCATGGGTGAATGGGTCTGTGACTGTGAAGCGCTTTGGGCCCTCGAAGGAGGATAGAAAGCGCTATACAAGTATACGCCATTTACCATTAGTAAACCATTTATTAACAATTGTAGGCGTCTTACTATTAGCTTGAGTGTTCTGCATTTATATGTGGTGATTGACAGAACCAGTCAAGCATTATGTTGTTTTTTTAGAACTTATTGAAGAACAACCCAGACAGCAAAGCCTTGTTTACTTATGCCTCCCTTTAGCTTCACAAAAACAAAAAAGAAAAAAGTTGAATGTTTTCTTTTTATGAGTGTTTAAATTCCCACATGCAACCAAGTCAACTGAAAACGTTACAACTGCAACGTTAAGATTTGTTTACGGCTATTAAGAAAATCCAGACAGCAATTCCCACAAACGTGACTGCCTGTTTACAGGCTGCAGTTCATCTCTGTGCATGACACCAACAGATGAGACTCTGTTTGTTTTCTCTCCTGTCAGCAGACAGACAGCAGGCTGAGCGTGTGTGTGAATCTGTCTGATTAAGTATGAAGAGAGAAACAAATCCCTGTGTAATACACTCCTGCATCACAGAACCCACAATAATTACCTTGCGTCATATCTCTCAGTGGCAGGTTTTTCCTCTGTTTTATTGTGATTTTTATCGCATGTTTTACAATGACGATATTAGCCTGAATAGGAAACTTTCCAAGTGCATAAACTAGTTCCTGATGGGAAAAGCATACCCAGCTATAAGTCTAAATGTGTGAACAGTTCTTTGGTACGGAAGGGGTCTCCGACCTTTTTGCAAAGGTGGACAGATTTGCTGAAATCAGAATACTTGAGGGCTAAAAATGTCACAATTCTTCATGAATTGGTAAAAAACTGATTTAAACTCGTCAACATGTTTATCATGGCTGAAAATTTAAAAAATCCGTTAATAAGACACCTCTTGTTTACAAAGTATTTGGGATCATTTCAATACTATGCATAATTGGTTTTCTGTAATGAATAATTTCTGTTTGTAGTAAAACAGACAGTTTGACGTAAGGGGAAAAAAAAAAGATACTTTCATTGTGTTGTGAAAAAAAAAAAAAAATCTGAAAAAATCGAAATCATGACTTTACACTGTGAATCAAATCGTGGCTTGATTGCATTGTTACATCTCTGTTGTGGGCCATTGTTGACGTTTTTTAGTAAATGTAAAATTCTTTTTAATAGATTAAGTCTCGCTGGAATTACTCTATTTGATCAGAATAAATCATTTTGACATGCGCAGAACTGTCGGAAATACCGGAAATAGTCGGAGAAGAAGAAATAACGAGTTCCGTAATAAACAAACAAAGATCACGTATTGAGCGAGATGATCCACTGAGCTTGTTTTCATTATTATTAATAATAATATTTTTAAGAGCTTGCTTGCTCATAATTTTCTAAATCCGTGCAGCAATCTGCATCTTTCCTGCACGTAAATATGTGAGAATAACATCAGTCTTTATTCTGTCAGGATGTGTTTGGAAACATGAATTAATGTGATTTTTATACAGTTTCTCAGAACTTTTTGGCGAGCGGAGCGGCATTTCCACATTCGAAATCCGCCTCCGCCAGCTCATACCGTCCAGAAGCCACTCGGAGAAGCAGTTCTCCCGGGAGACACGCTTTCCAGAATCCGGCGGGTGTCCCGCGCACACCAGCTGGACCGACTGCGGTCCGAAGCTCACACCGGTCGGTAACAAAGGTTGAAACGCCAAAGAAGTGCATCTTCACCAAAGTTTATAATAATAGGACTTTAGACAGAGATCATTTAAAAGAAATGCCAAAGAAAGTCAATTTATATTATTTAAGAATAAAGGAACCATTTACCCTTACATGGGATAAAAGCAGAAGCTGAACATAAACCTTTTAATTAACTCAAGTATGCTGTTCTTTTGTTTGCCAAATATGATCAAGATTTTGAGTTTTTGTTCATTTTGCTGATAAAGTGTGAGACCTTTTTCAACCAAAACATCATATAAAGTGTAATTAATGCAGAGGAATCTCCACCAAGCTTCAAGAGATTCAGCTGAGATTGAAGGGCCGTGTGCAAAAGGACGTTGATTGTAGTGTCTGAAGAGGAAAAATAACATTGGTTTAATTTGCCTTTTTACTGTTCCACATCCGATCTGACCTTTTAGCTCCAAGTACCGGCAGAAGGAGTAAATCTAACCAAGCTGGCTGCATTTGAAACCATAAAAATGATACAGTACATTTGTTCTTTGGAACAGAAGAAAACACTGCACACTGTTTTTAAAAGAGAATGCAATAGTACACGACGCAAAAAAGCCCTTTTTGGGAAATATATATATTTCCTAGCTGTAAATATTATCACATAATGGCTTCTGGCTAGAAAGGTTAACACAGAAATAAAAAAACTTAAAAGCAAAATCATGGAAAATCCCACTAAAAAGGATAGTTTGGCTCCAAAATGATAAACCTTTAAAACACCTTAAACTCACTTTGCTTTCTACTGTAATAAGTGTCCTCCAGGTTAACATTTGTCTCTAAATCCTCCACAACCTGAGCCATTTGAAATGTGTCCTGTTAGTTGAAAACATGCATTACAGGCCGAGAAGCAGAGCCAAATCAATGGGTCGTGCCCCTGGAATGTTTGCCAAATATCCTCTGCCAATGCCAAACTGCCTTTTTCTAATATTGAGTTCTATTGTTAGTTTATTTCACCTTCAGCACAATCAGGCCCGGTTCAGTTGAAGAACATTTCCAGAACGGGAGAAGGTTTCTCTCTTATGGCAGCAGATTTCCTGTAGCAGGGTCCCGTCTCAAATTCACTCCTGGATTTATCTCCTTTTTTTTGCCTTCAGATTTCTTTAAAGACACACTCCAATAAAAAATGTCTTCTTGGTGTTTTTAACATGTTCTTGTAGCATTTGGACATAGATAAAGAAAATTAAGATTATACAGATTGTTGTAAATCAGGAGTTGATGAAATTGCAGTTTGTCAAAGATCGTATTTGTGACGTAGAAAATATGATGGGTGGTGGGACGGGGTTAATAAAATTGATGAATCGATTTAAGCTTAATAGATCAATAATTGATTCATAAAAAATATAAATCGATTTAACACATAAAGCTAAAGTCCGCTAGCTTGATGCTAACGTTTAATGGAATTTCCCATAGGACGGCTAATGCTAACACTCGGTCGACCTAAACGTACATTACTGATTAAATGAACATCTTTATATGAATTTTCCAAACTCTTTTCAGGACATATTTTTAAAGTAACCATTTCTGGTCTAAAATTTTTTTTTTTCCTCATACTGTCTTCTTCTGGAATAAGGTGTAATCAAATCAAATTAAACTTTATTCACAGAAGAGTGCCAACAATTAAAAACAGAAACAAGCAAATAAATCAATCAATCAATAAAGTCAATAAAACGAGAGAAACCCAATTCACCCCCTCCCTCCAATAACACACACAGACATGAACCCATAAACAATGAGTACTTATAGAAGTAATAAAGTAAATGTACAGTACATACAGTATACATATATAAACTTGGGCTTGGTTGTGCTGTGAAGAAACAGTATTTTGGGGACCTATTCACACGAGGAGCCACTTCAGCCACTGGAACATCCCCACTGAGATGGGCTCCACTCCACACGCTGCAAAGTCAGACCCCCTGATGGGCAGGCTAAAAACTTCCCACTGTGCTTCATTATTTTTCACCCACTTCCAGGAAAATAGCTCCATGATCTTGTTCTGCTCGTCTGAGCTGGAATCTGGATGGAATGTGTTCGACTGGATAGATCTGACATTGACCAATTTTGTTTCTCCGCTAATGTTAGTTAGGGAGTGGGAGGGGCTGTAAGCTAGCAGGAAAGAATGTAAACAAAGGGATGATGGGATAATGGCGGAGGCTTACTTCCATGTCAACAACACAGAGGCAAATTTCTGATAAACTTCAGCTATTATTTAAACCTTTATTTAAGAACAGCATTCTTATTTACCACTGTGATATGATGTATACATAACAAGGCTTTTTCAACTGTTTTAAAATGTATTTTCAAATAGCATTATGAACAAAAGAAAGCCATAAACAGCAGCTATAATTATACTTATTTTATAATATTACTTGTCCTGGTGAAACCAGCAGAAGTATTACCTCTAAACCAACGTTTGCTCACATCAAGTGTTTCAAATCTTAACAAAGAGGACTGATTTGTTCTTTTACATAACATGTAAATGTTTCTGAAGCTCGGCCTGCAACAACAGAACTGAGAGGATTTTTTTCAGTGATAATTTTCACACTACAAAGACTGTCATCTTTTCTTTAAGCATGAGACCAAAATCCCATGGGAATTTTCCAGCTATCATTTTTTTCACTTGGACACAAGGTTGGGGTGCAGGAATGCAACCCTATGGGGAAGGGTGACAAACGTTCAGAGAAGCCATTTCCCCAAAATGACCAAACCCGAAGACAATTCTTTGAAGTGACTTCAAAAGCTGACAGCTTATAAATAAACCACGAGCCCCTCTAGACACAGCCCATCATTAAAATATGAGGAAAGCACAAAATTCACTAATGATGTCTCCAACACAAACTTCTCAAGCACAACTTTAAACTTCCAGGAATTCTTCAGGAGGTTGAGTATGTAGCCTTTTCCTAATGGCCCCCTTAGAAATAGAGACCGCCCTCTGCTACTTTAGCCCTGCTTCAATAGCAGCTATCTATTCCTTCCTCATTAGAAGAGCAGCGTGAACACACACCTCAGATCAGGGTTCTATGACTCAATTTCCCTTGGGGCAACTGGAGGCGGAGTCTGTCAGAGGTTGGGCCGTACGGAGTTCAATTTGAGCCAAAAATATGTTCATGAGTCCTCTGTCTATGTCTTTGATCAATTGTCTATGTCTACTGAACAAGTTTATTTAGGATTTGTTCATGTCTATGAACTACTAAGCGATATCTTCTGTGAAACAACAGGATCCAACAACATTAAAAAATTTTTTTTTTCATGCCCAAACTCGATGTAAAGCAGACATCTTAACCATCATTAGCTTTAAGCTAACTAAATATCAGTATAGCATTACCTGCGATAATGCTAGTTAATGCTTTAAGCTGAACGTGGCTGTTGATGATGCTAGTGACGATAGCTGAAGATGCTGAAAGTGATAGCTGAAAATGATGAAGATGATAGTCAGCTAAAATATTAGTGAAATGCCAAACTAGCCTAAAAATCCGGAAAAAATCGTAAACTAGGCAAAATAGCTAGCATGCTGCTGAAATATTAGCTAAACTCTAAAATAGCCTAAAAAACCTTAGTGAATGCCAAAAAAGTCCAAAAACCTAGCATAATGCTATTATAAGTTTCAACTTTACTACACTATGACCCCATATAATCTAAAATAACGACTAATCGACTCTGAAATTAGTCGTCGGCTCTTTTAATAGTCGATTAGTTATCATTAGTAATCATGGCAGCACTAGTTCATAGACATGAACAAATGTTCAATAAACTCGTTCAGTAGACATAATGGACGCAAAAACACATTTTTGGCACAAATGGAACCCCTTACATCATAGCTGCATGTATTGAGAAAATCACGTGTAGAGACACTTTCCAAAAAAAAAGAAACAAATAGTAAAGGGGGGGGTAGTGTCCTGTCCTAAAAGTTTCACTGTTTCAACCCCGGTCAACGTCACGCCCCCTAAAGCCATATAGCCCACTGTGATTGGTCGGTTCATCTGCACTGTAAAATCAACATTAAACAGTCATATTTGAGTGGGGGCTGCAAAATATTGTCTAGGGGGCCACAAATGGCCCGCGGGCCGCCAGTTTGAGACCCCTGCTTTAGATGTGTGAAAGTAAAGGTTATGCTACAAACAAATATGGAGGCAAGTTTCCTCCATTTTCTAAAAGCCATTAAAAAAACTTGAACAAATGAAATGAAGTTTCAACAGTCGTGGCCACAAACACATGAGCCCAAAAGATCCCAGTCAAATCTGAACTGCATGGGGTGGAGCATGCAGACACAGCAGTCACCTTCACTTTCCCTTCTCCTGACAGACATTCAAAAATATCCCCGATTTATCTAAAATGCAGACACACCAACACTCTATTGTGCTTTTCACCAACACATAGCAGGGCTCAGGTTTCATCTATCAACCAAACTCTGTAAGAATTTAGGACAAACATCTATAAAATATTACAATACCCACCACTCTGTGCTCCAGTCACTTCCTGAAGACTCTCATAAACCGTGATAAATAAACTGCACTTCCGGAAAGGCTTTTAGTGGGACACAAGCATGAATGTGTAAAACTCCAACCCACTTATCATGTTTTGAAGTGCATGCTCTCCTTGCTGTTTCAGTTCTGCATCGTTGCCATGGCAGCAACCCGAGCCAAACTCCATGTATGCACTCTTCAAATCTCTGGCATCGTCTTGCCTGAATCCTCAAACCAACATTAGTGGACAGGGAAACTGTTAATCATGGAAAAATATGCATGGAGCTCGACTGAAAGTGGAATAGGAGCTTCAGCAGAACATGAGAGACACAATCGTGTGTTGGAGTATTTGCCAAATGACAGATAGAGCGGACAACTTTGTACATGTATCTGTTTTAAAGAGGGTTGTCACTGATGATCCAGCTTTTTTCTGAAAAATACTGCCACTTTATCTTGCTCAAATCCTAAAAAAGATAAATAGTAAGGGATTTGTTTATTCTGAGATTAACAGAACAAACAAAACATAAAAAGAACTCATGATCAAAACTAAAGGAGTTCTAAAATCTGACTTTTAATCGTGATTTATTAAGAATGAGACAATGAGGTTGAAATTGTTCTGATTTACGGTGTGTTCCCAGCGAACTGAGGCCACTGATTTCAATGTTAAGTTAATCTAAACACGGGGTCAAAGGTCCTGCGACGAGATCGGGTCAGGGACGAGATTCAGGCAACGCAGAAACAAAGAATATGCTCAGTGGAGAACATTTTCCAGAGCTGAAAAATTGAATTCTGGCAAATATTTGTGTCCCACCAACCAATCGGGAACCAGGCTTCAGTGTTGATATGTTGATGACGTGGTCAGTGGGTGGAGTCTAAAGCCAACATGGAGGAAAAGCTTATCGCTGCCACTTGTTCTCATGTCAGACTTCATCAAATCTGTGTAGATTCTCATTTATCCGAGCTGACGTATGACTAAGCAGTAAAGGTCATTTCAAAGAATGAAGTAACAAAGATCTTTTAAAACACTAATTAAAAGCTGAATGTCTGATGAAAAGGTATTGTTTGATCCTCGTAGCGGAACATCTGATAAGTTTTGGAAGGATTTTTCCACATCTTTTTAACAAACAGAAAACATCAACATTTTTAGAAAAATTAATAAAGAAACAGGAAAAAGAGTCAAGTTATTATCAAAATCTCCTGGATGACTTAAATGCTTCTAGAATGGCTGAACTCTCCTAAACACATTTCTTTCTGAAGACCAAATGAAAGAACCAGCACATAATCGTCTTTGCTGTTTCAGATGGACGCTGCATGTGTCCATGTTTTCTTTGGGGTTTTCTTCTTCTACGCCCATCGGCTGCTCTTCTGTGTTCTGATTGGTTGTTGAACATGTCAGTCAGTCTCCTCCATACAGAACGTCTTCTGATTTCAAATTAATAAAACAATATTTATCCAAATGAGTTTTTATTGCGACAGACTTTTATTTTGAAGGGTCCTTTTTGGTGAGTAAAAGTTAGAGGGTTAGTCCCCACATGGAGAATCAATGTTTGCATCTAAATCTGTTCTTCTGCTGAATTTCTTTTAGGATAAAGCTGCTTCACTTAAAGCAGCAGCAGACAGATTCACAAATGTGTTGATTTGGCGACAGAGCTGTTGTTAGACGCTGATGCTAACATGCTAGCGCTAATGATATCTCCCTCCTTTGTGTGTCACTTTTATGTCAACACGGAGTGTTTTTTTCACGTGGCAGATAAATTCAACTTGATTTTATTTATTAAGCACTTTTCATCTAAACAAAAAGATCTCAAAGTGTTGTAAATGTAAAAACAAACAACACAATACATGATTAATTAGGACATGGATAAAAATGATAACAGAATTGAATCCACAGAGTTTTAGCAGCATCTGGAGCCGGAGTTGTGCTTTATACTCCGCCTCTTAAAGGTGCAGTTTTAATGTCAACGATAATATAATAACAATTTCCCAAAGCATTACTAATTTCAGGCTGTTTTTTTTTTATTATGATTTCATCTAAAATGTGATCACCTGGACGCAGAATTGTTTGAAATGTTTGAGTTTGAGTTGACAGCTTGATGACAATAAAGACGTCTTCAAACTGTTTATAAATTCATTTTGTGCCATTTCATAACCAGAAACATTTTTCGTAGTAAAACGCCTTCGCTTTTTCTAAAAAAAATGCTGTTCTAATTTGGCCGGTACAAAATATGCTTGGCTGCTTGATTTTTTTTCTTAGTTATCTGGAAAACAAAACAAAACAGTTGCATCATGTTCCTTCAGTGCATCTGTTATATGTAGAGTACAATAGGAAATACATATTTAAATCTAAATAACCTTCTGTTGATTACACATTTCTGTTATGAGCCGCAGAGCGTTCACATTTAACAAATATAGTTATTTGCTTTATATATCACGATATATATCATAATTGCACAATATGGGAAAAAAAAACGATATCGTGATAATAAAACAAAAATCGATATCGCCCAGCCCTACAACAAATCTACATGCATTTTTGATCGCAATCAGATCTTTGCTTTCATTCTATAATCCTAAACTTATTTTCTATGAAGGTTTGAACTTGGAAAAAAATGTAAAGAGTTTGTAGTGAGGAGTTTTGCAGCCTTAAAATACATAAAACCCTAATTTGTGGATTTCCCTTGTAAAGGATTATTTTTAGAAAGGGAACACTGTCTAGAAAGAAAAAAAAACAAAAAAAAACACACATTTGACAGCTAAACCGACAGAAAGTCAAGTGAGTTCTTGCGCTCCTGGGACTGTATATGTTGACACTCCTCAACAGAAGTCCTCCATGGGGATCTCTCCTTGGATATTCACACAAGCTATCCTATTGTTGCTGAGGAAGATCTGACTGTACAGACGAGGTGTGAAGATATCTAGAAAACAATCAGCTCTCCATTGGTTATCAAGAACATAATGTGTTTGCTTTTTATTGAGCGAAATGCTTTCACGATTAAAGTTTGTTGGTTTTGAAATAAAAATGCCTGAACCGTCTGAAACAAAGGCTCTGTATTTTAATTATTGCGTCTCGTAAACCACAATAAGAAGCGCTGTCAAGCTTTTCTTTTAAGTTGTCTTCATAAAAGTTTTCATCTGTCTTAATGTACAACTGTAATCCCCTTTGACTTCAATGCTTTGCACTGAAGGCCATTATTTACTGCAAGGATTGAAAAAAGGCCTTTATTGGACATTAGTAAAGTGTGTATCACTGCAATCTCCATCCTGACATTCACAAACACAATGTCACACACAGCCATGAAAGGATGTTCCATATTTCCTAAGAGGACACAGAGTATAGCGAGCTCTTCCATTAGAAATGGGAACAAAATCTATTTTTATGACCACACACACACACACACACACTGACGCGCTTTTTAAGTGGTTTAGTCAGGCGTGTTTCACACCTACGCGGCTGCTACTATGACAGATCCATCAGAACAGAGCAAATGAGAAATGCAACCTGCTCCATCATCATCGGGAGTAAAGGAGAGAGAAAGAGTAAGTAGGAGTATGGGGGGGGGGGGGGGGGGGGGTCACAATACGGAAAAAGATCTAAAGTAGTAAAATGCTGCATTTAATAATGTAACCAAAAATTAATGGGGTAACACTTTATATCAACTATGTGTTATAGATAGTTAACAAATCATTAATAACCTGTTAGTTAATGGGCTATTGACGACAACTTAAAATAATAGTTAACAGTTTAAGGATTTATAAATCTGCTGAAAATATAGACAGTAGATAACCAACAAGCTGTTAGGTAACAAGTTATAAATGATCTGTTAACTATATGAATTATTTCAAAGTATACCTTATTGATTAGTAATAGTTCATGAACAAACTGTTAGTAAATGATTTATTAATGACATGTTAAGAATCAGTTCAGGTCTTTAAAGTATTGGTCGTTTATTAACAGTTAATAAATGATGAACATTTTCAACTTTAGAATAACTAAATCTGTTTTTTTAGACTTATTAGGAAGTAATTCTTCTATTACTAATTATTAACGTACAGTTATAAACCCTTAACGTATGGTTAATAACTGGATAACGAACAGCATGATAGTTATCTACCGTCAGTCTATGAGGCACATTTTGGAATCCTGAACAAGATTGTTAGCTGTTATTTAACGAGTCTTATACCAAAGTTCTGGTGAATACTCGATTCTGATTGGCTGCTGGGTGTGGATTAAAAAGTGATAAACCACACCTAAAAAAGACGCTCCAAACGTTCTATATCACTGCGCAGGCTTCTTTAAAACAAGCTTTTCTTCATCTTCTGGACAAAAAGAAGCGGTAACATATGAACTTTCTCTCTGAACAGATGCTTTGTTTAACTCAGAGGTCAGCAGCCTGCAGCTCCAGATCCACATGAGGATCTTTCATCTCTCCATTGTGACTCCTCGACCAAACATAAAATAAGTCAGTGAGACTGCTGACTCAGCCACGTTGACCGTCTGAGTCAGCAGCTCCTGCTGATGGCTGCCTAACCAAAACTACCAAAAGAAAACAAATAAACAAAGCCAGAAAACTAAGACTACCACGGTCCAACCCCAAACTAAAATAACAAAACCCAGCAGTGGAAGACTACTGAGGACAAAGAGGAGAAAAGAACAAAACAAAAAGAAAAGACAAATAAAAGAAAATAGCATTTTTTTAAATTAATGATTATTTAATAAGTATTTATTCAATTTACATTAGCTACATTTACAAATTGATGCTTGAGGTTCACATATATGATAAACTATGTTGGTTTTTCCATCCCTGTTGACATGAAGACGTCTTGTTTGATCATCTCTACCTCCAGAATGAACAGATTTTATATGCAAAGCAAAACTTTGGTAAAAAGTTTGATCTTTTATGAGTTAAAAGCACTTATTATCTTATGCTGCACAACATTGGTTACAAAAAAAAAAAAAAAAAAAAAATCACATTTTGAGAGATTCTAGCTTCTTTTTATATTTTTGCTTTTGTTCGTGCCAAAAAATAGACCTAATTCATATTTATATTAATAAAAAGAAGGTCATGAATGTAAATCCAAATATCTTAAAAGCTAAAGTAAAACTAGACGGCTCCTTCTAGGTTTGGATCAGTAGGAAACGAGCCCAGAGCTCCTTTAACTGACCCCTGGTTTAACCTTTCGTGACGATCAGAATATTTATCGCTTTCCTTTTGTAAGGTAAAATAAGACAGGGAGACAAATGAGTCAATCCCCACCCTATAATGTTAAGCTTATCTTCAGGATGTTTTTTTTAATGAGTTATTCTCCTATTAACAAGACACATCACACAGTGTAATGAATGCTGCATTCTTCTGTCTCACCACAAGAGGGAGTTTCTGTTTTTTGAGCAGCTCAGAAGTAAAATGAAAAGAATGAAAAAGAAAAACAAATCCACATTTGTCCGGGTCTTCTTTTCAAATGTGCAACACTTTGATGCAGCAGTCGAGTTTTGTGTCGCCTTCCAGCTCTGTGCCGCCATGTTACCATGACAACAGGCCGCATCACGAACCAAATAGTCATTTTTTTTGTGAAAAAACAATCTAAACCGAAGAAATAACAAGGCTAAATATTGATTGAATATTTATTTCTTTTGGAAGTGACCATGGCATAATTCGCACTTCGTTGAGCATTATTCATTAAATATATAACTCATTAACTAACAGTTTATTCATGATTTGATTTAATTATTGTTTATAATTAACAATTTCCTTCCACTAGATTTGATCCATCGAGATGATCCTATGTGACACAGGAAGTCTTTTATTTTGAAAGGAAGTCTTGTGAAGTCTTGTCATATTTTGGGAAAAAAAAATTATTTTCTCTTGAAGTTTTTTTTTATTTATGCCAAAAAAGTAAAAGCTGATCTAGATTTTTTATTCATTAACTTCTTATTTATTTTAAAGGAAAAACATGCAATACAACCTTGAGTTGTAAACTCAAACATGATGGAAACAAAAGAAAAGAAAATGAAAACGGGACATAAAGAAGAATATTTTATCTGTCCCTTTAAATAAATCAATAAATCAAACAGTAAGAAAGAAAAACACAAAACATTCTGCCGATTTAGGATACAACAAAGAACTAAAAAGTATAATTCCAAACATAAACCAGTGTAACATCAATCCATACCTCTGGGATGAGGAGTTTTATTTATACTAAATGGATTTATAGTTACTGATTATACTATTTCTAATGTGGTTTTTAAAACTTGATATTGTTGTGGCGTTTTTTAATGGTTTTGCTCATTTTATTCCATTTATTGACACACATTGCTTCTTCAGAAGTATTCTGTGTTTTGGTTTAAGAAATATTTCATGCCCTTTTAGATTAAACTATTTTTTTCTTTTCATTAAATTAGGAGGAAAACATTTCCTATTTACACTATACATACATTTTAAAATATTAAAGTTAACAAGATCATAACATTGTAATATTCTTAATTTTATAAATAATGGATTAGACGGGTCTCTGTAATTACTCTTGTAATAATTCATATTACTGTAATAGTAATATGTAAATTCGATTTGTTTTAAGTTGTACCCCAAATTTCTACACAATAATTCAGGTATGGAATAATCAAGAAAAAGTACAATAGAGATACTGTCGTGAGTTATTATCTAAGAACCACTTACTTAACAATTTTTCTGTGGCAATCGACCCACATGGCTGACCCCTGACCCCTGACCCCTGACCAGCATATAATAATGAATAAACAAAAGGCTTCGAATAGAAAATGAGAAAAGAATTTTGTGACAGAAAACAAGACGACTGACCTTTTCAGAAATATACTTTTAATGTTATCTCTAGAAATGTGATGCTGTGGCACACACCAGTTAACTGGGATTTCAAAATAATTGAATCTCAAAGCCTGTAAAGTAAATTCCCTTCATCCATTGCCTCCCGCTCATCTGTGAACGGGATGTGGAAGCAGCAAAGACGCTCCGACTTTCTTTGTCTTCAACACTTCCGCCAGACCAGATGCTGCCCATTTGAAATGTTACAGCCCAAAATGAGAGTTAAAAAGTTCAGTTCAGGGTTGTCTTTGACAGTTTTCCTCTCATCCACGACTCCCACCGTATTTCTCCTGTTTCACTTCAAAATAAATGTGCTTCTGATCACTTACAAAATACATAGAAAGGGTCCAAAAAGAGTCAAAGTGACAGGTTAAGTTATTAAGGAGGTAGATGTGGAGAACAGAGGAAATGGAGAGAAACGAGACGCTGACGGAGGAGGGGAAATGAAAAGAGAAAATAGGTTGCCTGCATTACATTTTAATGTGCTCTCTCATCAGATTCTAGGCGCTACGGTTCTATTAATCCTCTTTCTCTGAATCAGTGAGTGAGTTTAGCTCAAACGGAGTGAAGAAAAACCATGAAAGGATGCAGAACCAGAACCAGAACCAGAACCAGCTCAGGACTGGACTGTCATCATCACACATCTGTAGAGCTCAAACTAAAAGTATTTATATAACTTAATTAAGAGCTAAAAATGTTGCCATGATAATCACATCAGCTCTTCTTTGCTGAAACAGTGTTTTAGAATTATTTGAATTATCTGTTATAAACAGTATTTTCTTTCATCCTACAGATAGTTGATGCTCAACAGCAAACAACCGAAAAATCCCAGCTCAATTTTATGGAGCTAAATCGGGGCCAATATTATTTGAAACCGAAATAAAATATTAAAAAAAAAATATTAATGTTTGGCCGAAAAAATAGGTTTCCAAAACTCAAAATTTCAATTTCAAAACTATTTTTTCAGTTTCAAAACTTTTCTTTTTGTTTACGAACCTCCCAGTTTCAGTTTCAAAACTTTTGGCCCCATTGTGGCGCGTTGGGGCGGGGCTAACATGAGGACCAATCAAAATCAATGTTTGGTGAAGGCGACGGGCGGCGACGGGCGGCGACAGGCGGCGACAGGCGGCGACGGTCAGCGACGGTCAGCGCAACAGCGGGGAGGCGCCGGTGTGCGGCTCCGTCTGGGAACAACCACCAGCTCCTCGGGAGCTGCAGCGCGAGGTCCCGCGGAGCTCCGCATCCAGGAGAAGTGCGACCCACCACGGAGAGATTTTATTCCAGCAAAAGAACGTTTTCTTCGCCTGTATTTAACTCAATAAAGTGGCGCTTTGAACAGGCTAGAACGGTGTTTTGGTCATGCGGTTTATACGGGATAAAACTCTGCTTTAAACACCCGTCTTGGGAATTGTTACAGTTCTCAGAGTCAGTGAAGGCATCGGAACTGAGGATACCATCTTCATCGATTTTGATTGGTCCTCGTGTAAGCCAACGGCCACAACGGGGCCAAACGTTTTGAAGCTGAAACTTGGAGGTTCGTAAACGAAAAAAAAGGTTTGAAACTGAAAAAAAAGGTTTGAAACTGAAAAAATAGTTCTGAAATGAAAATTTTGAGTTTTGGAAACCTATTTTTTCGGCCAAACATTAATATTTTTTCAAAATATTTTATTTCGGTTTCAAATAATATTGTCCCCGATTTAGCTCCATACAATTTGACCTGTCCCAACCTAAACGGTCTGATTTTGAAATGATGCAGATGATTTGGTTTGGCATTGAGAGAAAGTAAAGCAAGTGTGAGTGCTGTGGTAGAGCGGACGTCTACAGGTCTCCCAAAGGATAAAACATCAATAATAGTTCTCTCAGGATCACAAGAGCTCGTCGCTGCATGCTCTCTGACCCCTAAAAGTCTTGTTTTAATCGCCATTATTAATTTTTTTCCTTTTTAGTTACATTATGTTCAAGTTACTTATAATCTGCAAATAATCAAAATATGAAATCACACCCAAATTGTACATTTAGAACTTTTATTATTAACCCTTTAAGAGTCTAAAACTCAGTTTAAACTCAGTCTAATTTTTAATTTTCTGTATTTTCAATTTGAAAGACTACCTGTTTGATTATTTGGTATCATGTTAATCAGCAGACCATCTCCTTTGTAACACTACCTTTATTTGATCATCTTTTCATGTTATACTCACACACCAGACATGAAATCAAGCAAAAGCTGAAAATTCCATCTGGAAAAATTTGATCAATTTTTTGTTTATATTCAAAGATCTGTGAGTGTATATTTATGCTTTATATATGTTTTCTCAAAGTAATGTTTTATTAATTTTAGGATTTCTTTTTTTTTATTGATCTGAACTGTGTGATCTTTTGTGATCCGTTACACCTCTAGCTCACACACTGTTGAACACCAGCACCCACTAATCACCACCAACACCACAGTACAGTTCAATGTCATGCTCAAGAACACTTTGACACACAGGCGGGAATCCAACCTGCCATCTTCTGATCAGAGCTCGACTGCTCTTTATGCTTTCTCACATTCTTTTAAACAATTTTTAAGCTCTTAAAAAATTGTACAGTTAAGAAACGGAAGAAAAACACTTAAAGAAAATGGACTTTTGCCGCAGCAACACAGTGAGAGCACTCCAGCAGTACACTGTGTGCTCAGAAAATTCATGAACACTTTCATAATTCAGTATATTTTATTAAATCATGACCTGGAAATGTCTGCAAAAACAACTTTTCTGAAAGCAAACTCGATAAGCGACTGCAGAAGGATCTTAAAAACGTCTCTGTTAAGTATTATCAGTCGAATACAACAAACAAGTATGATCAAAACATCCTCCACTGACAGATAAAATGTTTATATGTTTTTTCTTCTTTAACTCGGGGTTTACCCATAAAAGAAAGGAACTGCATGACAACAATGTGCCGTTTAGAACCACAAATACAGTTTGATGTCAGAGAGAGTCACTTACTGCTCCTGGAGGATGAAGTCCATGTTTTCCGGGGAGATCTGCCCGGTTACCGGATGGCAGAATGATGTGCTCCTCTGGTTATGACTGCAGTGACAGAGAGAGAAGAACTAAATTAGCAACCTCACATGAACTGTAAACACTGAAACTTTCACACTGGATTTTCACCCCCCTCCACCACCAGCACTCTGTTCACACCCCCCCGTCCAGAGGCCGATCGTTCCCCCCCGGAGGGGAAGCAGACTTACGATCTGTGTCTAACCTCTCCACCCTGCTGGGCCGCGGTCCACGACTTTCCCAGCCCCGTGTGGAATTTGATGGGTGACTGCAGGAGCCCTCCCCTCACACTCACCCACCCAGAGCAAGCCGCAAAACACGCAGGGCCCAAAATGTAGGGCTCAGCACAAACGCTGAACAGCGCCGGCCGGGCCGGGCCTCCGTCGGTTAAGCCTCAATCAGGGAGTAAAAGCATTTGACTGAGTGAACAATGCTGGTGACCTCATGGGTTTGTTTTCTAACCACTTTCCACACATAGATTTACCAGGTTTTTGAGCTGATACAAGACCATCAGATGTTTAGATCTCTTTATATTTTATAAAACTCTTGATCTGCTATTGTTTTTCATGAATCAGTCTTTCAAAATATAAACTATTGCTGACTAGAAAAGTTTCCTTACCAGCAGTGATGCTGGTGTGGATGCTAGTGCGAGTCGCTGAAGATGCTCAAGCCTTTAGCTGAAAATGGTGATGCAATTTACTTTAATTACTGAAAGGATTTGCTGAAAATGCAAAAGGTAGTTGCAAAATGTGAAATTTTATTAAAGAATGGATATTTTCTCAAAGAACTATGAAAGTCCGCTGAAGTTGACCTCAATTTTTGAAAAATGTAGTAAAATTGCCTAAAAATTTTCAATCCAAACCATTTTTAGTAATATTTAGTGAGTTAAACTCCAAATTATCCCAAAAAGTCTTAGTAGAGGCCAATTTAACCAAAAAAGCTAGCATATTGCTAAAATACTAGCTAAACTCCAAAATAGCCTAAAATTTCACTGTAAACTAAATTAGCCAAAAATGTTAAATACTCTACATTAGCTTAAAAAAAAATCCAAGTAGATACAAATTTGCCAAACACGTTAGCATGTTGATAAAATATTAGCTAAACTCCAAATTAGCATAAAAAAACCTTGGTAGATGCTAAATTGGCCAAAAAAGCCAAAACATTGCTTTAATACTAGCTAAATCCAAAATAACCTAAAATTCCTCAGTAAACTAAATTAGCCAAAAACAGAAGCATGTTGCTAAATAATTAGCTAAACTCTAAATTAGTCATAAAAACCTCAGTAGATAACAAATTAGCTAAATACGCTAACACATCACTTAAATACTAGCTATACTCCAAAATAGTAAATTCCTCATTAAACTAAAAATAATAAAAAAATGTTAGCCTGTTGCTAAAATAGAAGCTAAACTCTAAATTAGTCTAAAAACTTTAGTGGATAACAAACTAGTCCAAAACGTTAGAATTAGGGATGTCCCGATCAAAATCCGAGTCATTCGATTTTGTGGATTTGCCGATACCGAGTCCCGATCCGATACTTTTGTAACATATTTAAAACATGAACAAATTAAATAAACAGATTTGTCTTGTCCCTTATTTATATTTAATTAATCTTCTTTTAACATTAAAAACTTAAATAGAAAACTTCTGTGAAGTAGTTTTAATAAACAAAGAAAAATAGAACAAATATAAACTAGGAAAAAAAAAAATATTTTCTTGATATAAAAGTGATAATTAATCGTGTGAGAAAGTTTAGCTTTAAAATCTTTAGAGCCGTTTAACATTTTTAATCAAATCTAATTCCTGTCCTCATTTAAAATTCTTAAAAATGAACTTTGTTTTAGCATGAATTTGATGATGAGAGTTCATGACTAGACGATAGCAGTTCTTTTTTTGTGTGTTTTTGTTTGTTTTGTTTTTTTTTTTGGGGGGGGGGTTATTTGTTTGCTTTTAGATTATATGATTTGTTTTTTAAGCACTTAAGACATCGCATTTTCAGTCTGTCTGTCAGCAGCATGAAGGGCTTAACATTAAAACAAACAAAAACCCTTCTGTTAAAATGCCTTTGTTTAAGTCAAGACAAACTTATAGAGACACTTGCATTCAGTTAAAAGCACTTTAAAAAGCGTTACTGATGCCGGAAGTCTGCATCTGTGACCACATTGCTAGCTTGTTTATGCTTGTTTATGTTAGCCTCCGGTTTGAACTGTTGCCGAATTCTGCCGGGTTTTACGGCAACAACATTTTGTAATCTGTTCATGACATGCAGACATCGAGTCGTGATTTATCCGGAATAATTAGATTGAAATATAAAGCGCACATTATAAGAAGAATAAATGAAATATCCAATACTGATCAGGGGGAATAACTCAGATATTGATCGAGTCATCCTCCATGTACTCAGCCCCGCTTTCCGATCACGTGATCGGATCAGGACGTCCCTCGTTAGAATGTTGCTAAATATTAGCTGAGCTCCAAATTAGTTAAAAAAATTGTAGTAGATGTCAAATTAGCCAAATATTACAAATTAATGCAATTTTTTTAAATGACTTTAAAAGATGAAAACGAAGTCCACGAATATATATATCGTGTACACACATCACGTCTTTTCAGCGGGTTCAGGGGCGTCAGATGAGCACTGTCCATTTACACTGAAGTCTGTTTTACTCTCTAAAACCACTGAGGCCCAAACAACGACCTGATGAAGACTTTGTCCTCTACGTAGTTCAGAGGAGATGCTTAGCAGTCAGCAGCAGAAGCTTAACCCTGATGAGAGAAACACTTCCCAACACAATCAATTCCACCTCAGCAGCAGCTCACATCACTAAAGCGGGCCCGAGTCTGGCCAGGAAATGATAATTTAATTAAACTATTTCCCAGGACAGGCTGTAACATGACAGGGGAGTTCATCTATCTAAATATATTGATTTACTTGAATTCAATGATCTGTTTGACGCCTCTGAACAGCTGATCTACAGCCACATGTGCTGCTGTGCACGTGTGTCCATGGATTCCCTTATACGGTGCAGGAAAGGCCTGCAGGAGGTCGCGCTCAGAAAGGTATGGCGACTTTTACTTTTACAGCGTGAGCTGCTCTTTTCCTTCAGATTCTACTGGAATTACACTGATCGTGTTTACAATTTAAAAATTAAAATAAATCCAAGAACATAAACATATTCAGAATTAATCAGCACAGGAAGTATTTCTCATCCGTTTTGACAGAAACGTGTCATATCTGCTGGTCTGTGACTCACACTTCCAAATCCAACAGCCACTACCAAAGTGCAGTCGCCGTGTCTGCACTGTTGTATTGATCAGTCTGATAACGCTCTGTTTGTATGAATATGATCCAGACAAGGCCACATTAGCTATCTGCCTAAAGGCTGAAAAAAGAAAAAAAACTCCCATCATCATCAAGCAGAATCACTGACAGCAGTTACAGTAAATTATCTAAAATAAGCTTATTTTTCATTTTTACCATTAAAATAAATAATTTCCCCACAACGCTGCATCAAATAACGGAGAGAAGAAGGAGGCCAGCTCAATAAATCATCCCACTGAAAGTCTAAACAGTGGGTTTAACGTGACGACAAATGTAAAACAGTCTTTCATTTGCACAACAGTGTCAAATCTCAAAGATGCATTCAGAATTCATGACCATCAATTACAATTAGCGTGTTAAACCCATCAACTGTGATTGCCAGCTCATAAAAGCCCACAGAGGAATGTATCAATGCTGAGGCCAAAGCCACCTCAGGTCCTTTATGACAGCTGTAAATCCTGGACGTTCACACACAGACACATCGGTTTGTGTGTTTGTGAGCCGATATGTAGAACACCTCTCCAGGGACGCAGAAGTCCATGTCTGATTACTCACTGACTATGAATGGGAACAGAACCTCAGTCTCTGGAGACACTGTTTATCAGTGAGGTTCTGATTCCCCATCCTGCAGTGAGGTCCAAAACAGTACCTGATCATCATCACAGATGTAATGCTCTCATGTTAGGGGAAAACAAGGACAACAGTCCGGAGAGAGAGGGGAAAAGTTGAAAACAGTGTCATGTTGTGTTGATCTGGAGTGTCAAACTCAATCGTACAAGGAGCCAAAATGCAAAACACACCTGAGGTCGCGGGCAGAACTGGATAAACATTTATTAAACACTCTAAATCTACATTTGTAAAACTTTAAAACCATAACTTTTTATCATAATTATGAACTAGATATAAAGCATTACCTGTGATAATGTGAGAATGTCGAAAGCTGAATTTGACCGCTGAAGCTGAAAATCTAATAGCTGAAAACACTGCAGCTGATAGTCAGCTAAAATATTAGCTAAATGCCAAATTAGTCAAAAAACCTAAAAAATAAATATAAACCTAGGTTAGTCAAAACAGCTAGTATGCATCTGAAAAAATAGCTTAACTTAAAAAGTGCCTTAAAACTTAAAATAAAACCTAAATTAGCCAAAACAGCTAGAATGTAAATATTAGCTAAACTCCAAAACATTCTCAAAAGATTTAAAAAAAAACCTAAATTAGACAAAACAGATAGCATGTAGCTGAAATATTAGATGAACTCCAAAATAGCCTAAAAAAATCTTGGTAAATATCAAAATAATCTAAAAAAGCCAGCAGAATGACAATTTTTAAAAAATACCTTTCTATCATAATTATGAACAATAAAAATGCAGGAATATTATTCCAAATTAAACCTTAAATTCCAATATTTTACTCCATAAAAATACATTTTGTCAAAATTATACAAGTTAGAAAAAAGCACAAGATAACATCATTAATAACAATAAAATGAAATGATCTGGAGGGCCGGATAGAAGTATCGGAAGGGCCGGATCCGGCCCCCGGGCCTTGACTTTGACACGTAATGGAGACCCTTTTAAAACGGACTGGATCACTTCTAAACATCCAGAGAAATCCTCTGTTCATGAATATCTGGACTTCATATTAAGACCTCAGTAAAGTTAAAGCTTTATGAATAAAATACGTGTCAAAACTCAAAGGGTAAATAGCATCTACCTCAATTCACAGCTTTCTATACACTTAAACAAGGAACTGAGAAGATTTATGATTACACCCTCCCTTCCTTCACTTCCTCAGTTCCTCAAAGGCACAGAAAGTCATAACGCCGTAAATTAACCCTCACCTGCGGGCGTAGCAGAATGGCAAGTCAAACTACTTTTCAATTGCTTGTTTTTTGTAGGGGATTTAAAAATACAATTTAAAGAGACACTAAAATCAGGAGCAACATTGCTCTCTAACTGTTAATCTTTGACAACAGTATTCACATAAAGAGCCAAGGCATCAGTTAGCCTTTTATTTTGGTTTCTGCAGCTACGAGCTGCAGAAATTCAGTCAAATCTAAAGCTACAGAAACATGCCGGTTCTTGAGCACAAGTTTAACCCATGGTGTTCACACTGGACAAGCAGGGAGGGGCTTCCATATCCTTTTCTTCTTCTACTGTTAAATAGATTGTTCCTGGCACCTACAGCTAGAAGAGGCTTAATGTAAAGCAGTGTAAACTCGATATATAGCATTACCTGAAATAATACTAGTGTGAACACTGTAAGATGAATGTGGCCGCTGAACATGCTAGTGCTGATAGCTGAAAACACTGAAGTTGAAAACTGAAATCCTTGAAGCTAATAGTTGAAAACGCTGAAGCTGATGACAAGCTAGAAATATTACCTAATTGCCAAATTAGCCTTAAAAACTGGTAAAATGTTTAATTTAGCCAAAACAGAAAATGTCTCCACCATTATCTATTTTCAAACAGTTGATACTATGAATTAAAAGAGACGCTATCCATACATTCCTAGCCGATAAAAGTCCCTGATTGGTCAGTTCAACTGGTTTAACTGTCAAGACACGTTTAATGGCTGTGCTCTATGTACCTAGATCTCGCGGTTTGAAATTTGATAACTTAGCATGAATGTGAGAATTTTGTACACAGGAGTCCAAATACGCACAATTACAAAGATTTTCCGTTTGAACATCTGTTCCCAAGGGAGATCTTGTTTTTTCAGTTGTAAATAACATGTCAAATGTCTTAACCCTTAACGCCTGAATTTATTTTCAGGCATTAAAACAAAATATATATAACTTGTGTTTTTTCTTTACAGTAGATGCTAAATTTTGTTCATTTTGAAGCTGAAGGGGTTTGTCACAAATTTGCAACAATTGGCATTAAGGGGTTAAACCAATCCCAAAGCAACAGGGAGCTGCTCTCAAAATAAGAACAAAGATAACTTTAAACTTTCAGGCCACAAAAACAAAATGTGCAACAATAGGAAATTCCTAAGATATAAATCACAGCAAAATGTAAAAAGCTAAGAGGCTGTGCTGATTTCCCAACGGAAAGACAGGTACATCCTTTGATGGTGGGGAGGATTTTGTTTGCGAAAGCCGATCACATGAACTTTATTTTTTACATGTTTGTGTAACACATAAAACAAATTACTTAATAAGTTCAAATGCTGCAGGAGCTGCAAGAATTGAGCTCACTTTTAACAAATGTTTCTGAGTTCACGAAACCTTTGATAAATGTTGAAAACAACACTGGTGAGCATCACGTTCACAGTTTCAGGCTCAGAGACACACCTTTGAATTCTGTGCCGTACCATACTGTCTAGTGTGGTTGTGACTTTGTAAACATATTTCTGTTGTTTCAAACTATTTTTGTCTCTGTTATCACACAACCACAGACTTTACAAGTGCATATATATATATTTTTTTTTTAAAGAGAAAAGATCAGAAGAACAGAATGAAATGATAACAATAGCCTGACTAATGCCGTCTCCCTCACCGATGGCTGGGATGTTTGCCCCCCCCCCGTAATAAAAACTGTAATAAATGACTTAGAGCGGGAGGGCAGCATGACATGTTACACTTATCGATTTAACAAGCACAAGACCAAAACTGGAAACTAGAGTTCGAAAAAGCACACAAACTTGCTGCCAAAACTGAGTGTAGTGGAACAGTCTCCAGCAGCAATGGCTTATGGGTGATTATCTTCTGCGGCCCCAAAATTAGGGATTACACCTTCTATAATATCAGCAGTTACCTTATTGTGCTTCTGATTCTCAGCCCTGCTTCTTTGCAGGTTTGACATCTTTTGATTAATTTGCTGTTAACTAGAATAATAAAGATTTAGCATTTTTATTGGGGGAACGAATGCAGCATGAATAATCACATTTCCAAAGATAGACCATGATTCTAATAATGTTTATGCCAGAAAAAAAAAGACGAAAGTTACTAAAATGTGCAGAAACTGTCGATGTGTTGATAGACACGAAGGATGTAACGTGAAGCAGGAATAAAACGATTCAAACTCTTCAACATCTTTATTGTTGTTGAAGAAAACTTAAACAGCGATTTCTCATAGCCTGTGGCTAAATGTAGAAATGCAGAACTGATGACATTTCTCCATACAGGATCGCTGTGTGTGTGTGCACACCTGTGAGTGTGTGCATGTCTTTTGGCACGCCTGTAAGTGTGCGCGAATGTGTGTGTGCAATAAGTTTGTGCGCCTGTGAGAGCGTGCACGCCTGTGAGTGTGCACGCCTGCGAGGGTGTGTGCCTGCGAGTGTGCACGCCTGTGAGCGTGCGCGCGTCTATGAGTGTGTGAACGGCTGTTAGTACGTGCGCACCTGTGAGTTTGCGCACGTTTATGAGTGTCCACACCTGTGAGTGTGAGCGCACCTGTGAATGTGCACGCCTGTGAGTGTGTGTGCATGTCTGTGAGTGTGCACGTTGCTGAGCAGGAGCAGAGCGGTCCATAGCACATGTGGCTCAACTTGAGTATGAAAGGATTCGTGATCCTTTCAGTATCATCTAAAATTTTCTATTTGTATTGAATCCTTTCTGTTAGTGGGAGAACAGACTGTTTGATGTAAGAGGCAAAACAAAAACATATTTGGCCTTAAAATACCTTGAATTCATTGTGTTGAGAGAAAACCGCAGAAAAAATTGAATTTGTGACTTTAAAACTGGGAATGGAATGGAATCGTGGCTCGACTGAATGGTTACATCCCTAATAGACACTGTGAAACACAGATTGTCCTTCAGGATTATTTGGATTGGTGGAAACCTGTTTTACAGTAATATGCTTTTCATTATGGTTGCACCATCAATATTCCTGAGTAAATTGTGTCCAATTTCAGGTAAAAGTTTATCTAGACACAAGAAGACAGGAAGTTTAGTGAGCAACATGTTGACAGATGACAAAAATAGTTTTTACACCATCAGAATATATTATATTATATTATATATTACACTACTGCTTAATATTATTAGAATATATTTGGTGTCTGGGGGAATAGATTAAATTAATCCAAGACTCATGCATGCCCTGCTTTTAGGATGCTGTCTATCTGTGGAAGGGGAAAAAATTGATTTAGTCTGGAAGAGACGAGCCCAAAGACACCTGGAAAAATGTCTTGTTTCAAATTCCTACCAGCTCAGAAAACACACGATTAACACTGAAAAAGGTAAATCTGTTTTCTGTTGTTTATCACTTAAAAGTCTTCACACACTTCAATGTGAAATATTTGTTAGAGCTGAAAGCTCCACACAGCCTGAACACGATTCACACGATAAAGAACTGAAGGCATCAATAGAAATGTTGACAGATCACATCTGTCAACTCATCACTGCAACAACCAGCTGTTCTCAGGAAGCTTGTAAATAGTTTGAGGTACCAGAACCGGTTCCAAAGCATATTGCAATCTCTGTGCTGTGTATTCTATAGCTGGAAGTCAGACGTTCTCTGCTGCAGGTTTGCAGTCTAAAAGCTGGAGGTATGAAACCGTCTTTAGACAGAATCCAGACAGCAGTGTCAGACGATGACTCACGGCTGCTGATGTCGTTCTCTGTCAAAGCAGGAGTCAGAATCTCAGCTCTAAAACATCATACATGGACACAAATAACTAATTCATTAACACCTAGAGATCTTTAAGAAATTGATTGTATGTCTGCGAAAAACCACAATAACAAACAATGCCTGGAGGAGAATTCAAAAAGCCTTCCTCCTCTGAGACTATCTCAGGGGTGTCATCTGGAGGACTCGCTGCATCTACGTTTGACCTCTGTGACATTTCTAAAAGAAGGCCAGTGAAGCTACAGGATTGTGTGAACAAGTGTGTGAGCATGACAGCCATTCCACAAGTCAACCCAAGGCTGAAACGTGTTCTCCTTTCCTCTGACATGATGAAGGCTGCTCTTTTTCATACACAATGACACGCATTCACAAGACAGTTCCAACCACACAAGTTCTGACTGTCTGACATTCATTCAGGCAGAGGAAGTCCAGTCACCTGTAAGTCATAGCGTCATAATACATGCGACTAGAACAAAATTGTCCTTTTTAATACATACAAAAAGACGTCATTAAAAGGCAAATAATTCCAGTATTTTGTGGTCTTGTCAAATGGAGCATGTATGGCAACTCCACTCCAACAAACATTTTCTAACATTTCATTTCAATATCTTATCCAAAAAAAAGTAAAGATAACTAACAACAGTGCATGAAACAAGAATGATTTTAGTTCTCTTTCCATTTATCCATCCCTCCATCCATTCGTCCGTCTTCACAGGCAGCTGGAGTAAATGTTCCAACCTGAGGATACATCTACAGGTGGTTTACAGCAATGATCAATTTTGTTCAGCTTTTTAAATTCTTTTTAAACTTTTCATTGAATTGTTTCAGGACATTTAAATCATCTATTTTATTGAGTGCATGGATGTTGCATTGGTATTATTGATGATTGATCATCTCTGCTAAAACGGCTGGATGGCTCCATTAGCTACAGTGATTGCAATGTATCTTCCTGGTGAAGACAAGACTCTTCACGCTACTGCCACACTGGGAAAACAGGAAATATTTTGTGTCAATTGGTAACTTCACATCTGAGCCAACAGATATTACATGTGGAGTTCCCCAAGGCTCCATCCTGGGACTACTCCTGTTTGACATCTACATACTCCTACTGGCCCAAGTTATCAAGAACAACAACATTAATTACCAAAGCTATGCAGATGACACACAGATATATTTTACACTGACACCAGGAAACCGAGGCTCTGTACAAGCTCTTGGTAAATGCATTGAGGACATTGATAACTGGATGTGTCACGACTTACTTTAGTAAAAAAAATACAAAACTGAGGTTATTGTATTTGGGGCTAAAGAAAAAAGATTAGAGCTCACTAAATATCATTTACAAGTCAAGGACCTGGGGGCTGGTCCGGCCCTCCAGATCATTTTATTTTATTGTTATTAAAGATGTTATCTTAAGCTTTTTTCGAACTTGTATATTGTATATGAAGTATATTTTTATGGAGATCAAATATTAAAAGTTATTTAAGGTTTAAGTTGATTTATTCTGGAATAAAATGCTGCCTTTTTATTGTTCATATTCATGTTAAAAGTTTTTTTCAAAGTTTTAAAAATTGGCATTCAGCTAGCTTTTTGGACTATTTTGGCATTTACTAAGATTTTTTTCAGCAACATGCTAGCTATTTTGGCTAATTTAAGCTTTTTACAGTTGTTAGGCTATTTTAGCAAATATTTCAGCCATTTTAGGCTTTTTTTTTTTTTTTTTTTTTTTTTTAGTTTTAAGGATGTTTGGAGTTTAGCTAATATCCCAGCTACATGCTAGTTGTTTTGTCTATTTAGGCTTTTTTATTTAAGTTTTTTAGGTTGTTTTGGAGTTAGGCTAGTACTTACACGCAAGCTGTTTCTGCTAATTTAGGCTTTTTTCACTTTTTCTAGGCTATTTTGAAGTTTAGCTATTTTTTTCAGCTACTACTGTTTTGGCTAACTTCTTTTTTTATGGCTAATTTGGTATTTAGCTAACATTTTTGCATATTTTAGCTTTTTTGTATGTTTTATAGACTATTTTTTTGAGTTTGGCTAATATTTCAGCTGCATGCTAGCTATTTTGGCTTTTTTCTAGTTTGTTAGGCTAATTTGGCATTGGACTAATATTTTTGCATGCTATCCACTGTCAACTTCATCGTTTTTACTATCAATTTCAGCATTTTCATCTATCAGCGTTAGCATCTTCAGCGGCCAAATTCACAAGCATTATCGCAGGTAATGTCATATATTTAGTTTATAATTATGTTAAGAAGTTACGGTTTTAAAGTTTTAAAATTTAGTTTTAGTGTGTTCAATAAATGTTTATCCTGTTGTCCCACGACCTGAGGTGTGAGGGATTTTGGCCCCTTGTGTGATTGAGTTTGACACTACTGCTTATAATTAGTACGACTAGAACAAGTATCCGAGCGCACAACAACATTTGCAACATCAAAGAATTGGTTGATTCAGCCATAGAGAAAAGCGGCTTTGAAGATGGAAAAACTGTGCAGGATTTGATGATAAATAATCCAAAACAGCTGTGATGTTGAGGTTTGTTTGCTGAAGTTAACCAGAAAAATGACCAAAAAAAAAAAAATAAAAGTATTTTTTGCTGACTTTTTCTATGGGATGTTTAGACAATGATTGAGTGCATGGATCAGGAGCCCTATAACCTCCGAGCCAATGATGGCTTTTTTTGTGCTATCATATATCCCACCTCGGAGCTCTTTATCTTTTAAAAGATAAAATTAAAATTCATAAACAATATATAAAAATGTGTATTTCTGAGAACACACCATACTCTGAGCATTAGCAGTGCCATACATGACGTGAACCTCCACGTACTGAACACCATCACCTTTGGGGGAAAAACTGCACATCCCCTCACACAAAAAACAATTGTTGACTAATCAAAGCAATAATCAGTGACTACTGAAGTAATCGTTAGGGGTCACCACTATGGCTGCCACTGACGGGAAACGCCGACAGGTGAACAGCATTGATTGTTTCTGTCATTTTGATTGATTTGATTTCTGCGCTGTCTGCTGACCATCATCCAAACATTCCTCTCCTTAGTAGTTCACCAGCCTGTTTACAGTGGGAGACCTTTCCCTAATTCTTATTCTTTTGGTCCATCTGTCTATCCATCCTATCCAACTATCTAATCGTCCATCTATCTGTTTGTCAACTATCCACCTATCATCCATCCGTCCATCTTTCCTCTGTATCCACTTTAGCTAAAGAAGTGGCAAACCTCAAGAATCAATGTCATGATTTTTTCAGTTGGTTGGATGTGAACCTACAGATCAAGACATAAACACATAAAACAACTTTAGTCTGTATTTGGATCAGAATGGTTACCAATCTGATGCATTAAACCAACTTAGGGTTTTCAGAACATGACATTTACAATCGCAAACAGCTTTAATTACAGCATCTTAACACCTCCTAATGGACACTTCCACCTGACTCTGAACCAATTTTTGAAAGCAAATCAGTTGGCTTTTAATTGAGATTAATAATAGAGCTGCTTTTGTGTCGTTCAGGATGTCACACCGTCTTTGTTTTAAGCGATGGGCTGCAGACTGTTTCAAAAACGATGTGGCGAGTGGGTGTTCACTCAGTCAAAGGTCATTTCTATTTAAAGGGATTTTCCAGATGAAATGTGTTTGAAGTGCAGAAAGAGAGGGGCGGGGACGAGTGCTGCCGGTGCAGCACGGGGAAACACAGCAAGGTCATTCCATTCACGGTGCACACGCACACGTGTGCACGTCTAAACGGGCGCTAGAGCGCGAGCATGAGGTGTGTAGAGAAGAACCGCTGTTCACATTTAAAACATGCACTCGTCTTTTCAGTAGAAGGTAAACAGCTGTGCTTGTTCACACGTGTTAAAGTCATGGCCCGGGGGCCGGATCCGGCCCGCTGAGTAATTATATCAGGCCCTTCAGGTCATTTGATTTAATGTTATTTTATTATTGTTGTTGATTTATTCTGGAATAATATTCTTGCTTGTTGATTTTTCATAATTATGTTAAAAAGTTACGGTTTAAAGTTTAAAAAAAATCAACGTTCTGCTAGCTTTTTTGACTATTTTGGCAATTACTATGATTTTCTACGCTATTTTGGAGTTTAGCTAATATTTCAGCTACATGCTAGCTGTTTTGACCAATCTTTGTTTTGTTATTTTAGTTTATCAGGATAATTTGGCATTTAGCTAATGTTTTAGCTGGCCATCAGCTTCAGCGTTTTCAGCTGTTAGCTTCAGTGGTTTCAGCTTCAGGTGCCAAATCCAGCTTTCAACATTCACACTAGCATTAATGCAAGAAATGCTATATATCTAGTTCATAATTATGTTAAAAAATTATGGTTTTGAAGTTTTAAAAATGCTGTTTTAGAGTGTTGAATAAATGTTTATCCTGTTCGGCCTGCGACCTGAGATGTGTTTTGGATTTTGTCCCCTTGTGCGATTGAGTTTGACACCCTTGGTGTAAATAAAGCATCACAAAATATAGAGTTTAAAAGTTTTCTAATTTTCCTTAAGCAGGAAAGTTTTCTGAATTTCTGAGCAAAGGGTTTGAAAACAATAATAAAAAAAAAAGCAGCAAAGCCCGACTTTGCCTCAGCTGCAGACCAACTGAAGTGCTTACAGAGTAGAGCCCTGTAGATGTCATTTCAGATCTGCAGGATTTAAAAATACACTAATGCACAGGAATTCAGTCCCAGAAATGAAGAGTCATACGTGCCGAATGCTGCCACGAGCTAAGTGACACATCTGAGTGCTGCCAGGAGTTGAAATAAACATATAATTGAGTCGCCCGGTGCCACAGCTGCAAGAGAGGTCCTGATTTGGCTGCAGCACAAAAATAGGTGAACGCATTAACACTGTCAATTTGGTGGGCTGCAGCGAGGACCGCTGGCACCGCAGCTCACAGGGTTTCACCAATCAGAGCACAAATAGACCCAGATAATGCTTTTAACCCCCATCAATGGCTTTACTCAGATAAAGACACTTGGGGGCAAAGTAAGGAATAAGCATTTAACTGGCTTGCAAACTACCTAATAAACGCACAAATTAAACCAAATAAATTCACGTTTTGACAAGAAAATCAAGCCAAACTACATCTTAGAAAACATGTAATGGTGAAATATATATATATTTTATGCATTGATATTTACACACGTGAAATGTGGACTGTTTGCACTTCAACACCACCAGGCTGTGCCAAACATGCCATGTAGGTCGACCTCTCACATCATCGACACTGAAAAGAAGAGCTACAACTTCACAAGTCCAACAAAGTTTTCCTCCTTTTACCTGTGTCCGAGTTCAACACCTCAATTTCACCACTTTTGATCCACTTCAAGTCCCTGAATACAATCCGGCACTGCAAGTACTGCACCGTGTTCCTGTCTATATAGCAGGGGGGTGTGTGGTCTTATTACTGGCCAAGGGGCAAAGAGATGAAACTCAATCTGACTACTCAAACACGCAGTCGTATGCATCCAAACATCCAGCAGAGCTCATGCTGCCACGGAGCTCCTCCCTGTGCCTGCAGATCATGAGGTGCTGAAGCCCCCCAACAAGACTTCCTCTGAGGTTTTTACAACCATTCATCACCTCTGACCAGCTCTGCACAGCAAACGGCTTTATCCTCCAGCTTCTATAATGCTGCGTTCACGCCGAGCCTGTTGTCACATTTAGCATATGACGTTCACACTGGACTGTTGCTATCTGATACCGGCGCATGTCTGCAAATGCCCAAGCAGGGGCAAAATGTGGTGAATGTTGCATCTTTCACACCTGTTTCGATCTATGAAAAACGTAATGAAACCGCAATCTTTAATGGCTCCTCCATCATCCATTTTTTAATGGTTGGCACTTCCGTGAATTAAAAGGGACGCCGTCCATACATCAGGGGGCAAATTAGAGTCCCTAATTGGTTAAAGTACGACCAAATTTAGCTTTCAATATAGAGTCCAAAAACCATTGTAGAAAACTTGCGTAGTGTTGCTCTGGATTATGTCTGATAAATGGAGAAATCCATCCAGTTCCAAACTTTAGTTTTGTTGTTTTCCTGTGAAAAACATTGAATACAAAGTTAACAAATCAAAAACAACATTTGAGATGTTCATTATTTAAAAACAACATTTACATTTTCTCCAAAGTTCTGGTTAGAGCACGTGTCAAAGTCAAGGCCCGGGGGGCCCGATCCATTTTATTGTTATTGATGGCCCGATGTTGTCTTGCGCTTATTTCTAAATTGTATAATTTTGACAAAATATATTTTTATGGAGAGTAAAATATTGAAAGTTATTTAAGGTTTAAGTTGATTTATTCTGGAATAATATTCCTGCTTTTTATTATTCATATTTATGCTAAAAAGTTATAGTTTTAAAGTTTTAAAAATGGTCATTCTTCAGCTTTTTGGACTATTTCGGCATTTATGAAGATTTTTTTAGGATAGTTTAGCATTTAGCTAATATATCAGCTACATGCTAGCTGTTTTGGCTAACATGTAGCCAAAGTGTGGCAGTGAGGTTTTTTGGGTTTTTTTGTTTTTTTAGGATAATTTGTCATTTAGCTAATTTTAGCTACCAGCTTCAGTGTTTTCAGCTATCAATGTCAGAATCTTACAGCATTCCCACTCGCATTATTGCAGGTAATGCTAAATATCTAGTTCATAGTTATGTAAAAAGTTACTGCTGTAAAATGTAGCGTTCAATAAATGTTTATCCTGTTCGGCCCGCGACCTAAGGCGTGTTTTGGATTTTGTCCCCTTGTGCGATTGAGTTTGATACTCCTGGATTAGTGTAAATGTATTTAAGTTTATTTTATTTTTTCAAAAATGTGGCAACAACAAACAGACAGCCCCATTTATGGAGGTCAACAGCCCAAAAAAAAAGTTGATTTAGGGTTGGGTTACTCTTTGGTTAGAGTAAAGAAGAGAGCTTCCTCTAGGACTTCCTGTCGGGTTCAGCACCACTGCTGCAGGCTCTGCGTACTCCCGACTCTCAAGTCTCGACTCTTTCCCAGTTTTAAAGCGCATTAAAGTGTTTTTCAGTGCTAAATCGGTTCCGTCTCTCCACTTCTTTGTTACGGTCTAGAGCCAGTCTTAACACAGTTTTATTCTACAGCAGTCGTCTGTCCGTCTTCCAAGAATCTCACAAACCAATGTAAACATATGGGAGGTTAAAGTGCATGTCAGGAGCACTGCACTCTGTCCTTCATTCAAAACCTCTAGGAAACGTGATCTCGAGGAAGGACTGAACACAGGTCATAGCTGCACTTGTAAAATGACTTAACACTTAGTTTTTAAGTTTACTGCTATACAGAGAAACCACAAGTGCTCATCTTGAATTCTTCCAGATGTTTGATAGACTTCTACAGTCTGTACTCAAGACTCATTTTCATCAACAGTGATATATTTACCTTTATATATTGAGTCAAACAAATGCTAATTGAGAGTTTTCTGCCTGACAGGAGTTGTAATACCTTGCCTGTTTTTTCTTTTCCTCTGAAAATGGCTTTAAGTTATGTGATTTTGCACAATATTTTCAATTTTATTAAGCATTCAAGAAGATAAGCAGGAAATTATTGAGGACACACATTTAAAATCTAAAATCAACAAGAGAGTTCAAGAGAACACCCGATCAACGTTTGAGATGCATGGTCAGAAAAGAACAAAATCACAAGCTCTAAGATAGACGTCTATAGAAGGACGGTAAACGTGTTCAGAGAAAACGCAGGATCCTCAGACCAAACAGATCTTCCATCATCTCCTGTCCAACAGCTTCTCTGCCCATCCAAACTACCTCATCTCCAACCTTAGGTGTGGGGTTTGATCATGGTGCTAATCCATAATCTCCATTACCATCAGTGGTACCTCCTACCTCCATTACCCCCCCCCCCCCTCCCCTTTTCTTTTCTCCATGTGCACCTTCGACTTTCTGTCCAAGTATCACAACAGCGTCTTCAGTCAGAAACGTCTTCTGACAGCGCTACTGGATCCGTTCTGCCCACAGCTGCTGCAGAACCAACATGAACCTAGATACTACAACTTCCAATGTCTCCTCAGGGATTGTTCGGTTCATTCTGAACTCTATTACTGCAATGTAGCTTGACGACACTAGAGTATGCTGTTGGTTTGATTCCTTAGATGTTGACCAGTTATTGTCTGATTGCTGAAAGCAATCAGAGTATGTTATCCTACTGCTTTCTTATATTTTTTTATTATTATATTTTCTTTTTCCGTCAAATTTTGTCTTGTATCTCCTCCTACAGTTTTGTAGCTAGAATATTGAAACTTACACAGTTTGTAGTACTCTCTAATGCGCTCCGTGCGTGTATTCAGTTTTTTTAATTGGACCTATGGTTGATTTTATATTAATATTTCTATGAATTATTTTTCCCATTGACTTAACATGGTGAGCACTTTTAAATGTTTATATATTAAAAAGTACTAAAGATAATTGCATGAAACTTTCCAATATTGTAGCCTATAGTAAACTACACGTGCTATAACAATTGTAGCTTAATAGTCCTTTATAGCGCCACCAGGTGGTCGTTTTAGTAAGCAGAGATAGGCCTCTATCTCGAATACCGTAAGTCAGAAATTTGTGCTTTCTTTTTTTGTGTGTTCCCTTGATGCTAATGAACGTTTTTCAAATTGGGACCATGGACTTCCGTCTAACTAGATTTTTCGCAATTTGCGATTTTTCGTAAAACACGTTTTTGGCTCCAAATTCAACATAGTTTCACAAAACTTGACAAGATAACATACATACCCTATTTAGACTACCCCGAATTCAATGGTACCACTCAATTTGCGAAATTCCTTACCGTTTTTGAGATAATCGTAATGCTAATGAGGTGGTGTGGTCACAGATTTTAACATGCTGTAAATCCTATAAGGATTGTCAAAACTTCACAAGTTTTGAAATATAACTTCATTCTACAGTGATAAAGAAGTATGAAAAGTTTTATTAAAATATTCCAATAGGTGGCGCTATAATTTAGGAAATTGTGTTTAAGCCTCTATCTCAAAAACTACTCAACCTAGCTACATAAAATTCAAGGCATACGTTGCAGGAGGGGACTTGTATAACATACTAGAAAAAGGGCTGTGCTGCGCCACCTAGTGGTGACTTAAGAAGGATAAGCTAACTTTGGATGGGTCCTGTTATCTTCCAAATAATTGCATGTATCAATATGCTACCATTTGTAGTTTGTTAAGTTGATCAAGGAGATGTTTGGTTTAAAATTTCGTACCATTTGGGTTTATGGTTGATTTTATATGAATTTTTAAAAATATTGTTTCCCCCTATCAAAATACATGGGACAAACTTTAAATCCCTATTATCTTGAAAAGTAGTTGATCAACTGGTATGAAACTTTGTAAGTAGATACTTCAGACCAATTTTTAAATGCTCAATCAATTTTGACTCTATTGCGCCACCAGGTGGTCAGTTGGAGCACTAAAGTTTATAGGCCTTATTCTCCAAGAGCATTTGTCTTAAGCACTACCTTTCACTCCTTTGTGATTCATTGGATCGTAAAATAATAGCTTATATTCATCAGCGATCTCTATTATGTAAGACTTTTTCGCAATTTAAGATTTTTCGCAAAACACATTTTTGACTCCCTTTGTCACATACTTTGACGAATCTTTGCAGTTTTCACAATACAGCTATTGGGCTACCACAAATCCAACGGTAACATCCGTTTTCCATACTTCCGTACGGTTTTTGCGTAACACGTCATGCAAATTAGCCAAGCTGAGATTGTAATGTTTGCAACACTGCAGCTCCTTGACAGTTTCACATAACTTCACCAGACTTACAAGACTTCTTCCACAGTGTAAGATGAGCAAGGACAACAACTTTCACAACGGTGGTCCCGTAGGTGGCGCTACAGTCAATTCCTGTCGTTTTCTCGAATATCTCTAAAAGTACATGACCTACGCGGACGAAACTCGTCGTGCGCGTCGAACGAAAGGTCTTTAACATGCCTGCGGCTGTGCAGTGTTTTAAATCGGTATTGCTTTCAGCAATCAGACGCAATTTCTTCAGGGAATTGCAAATCTAGTTTTTAGTGGTGTAACAGTTAATTAAATTAACTTAATTAACTATTTCTATTCCTATTATCCAAAAAGATGATTGATAGTCCTAGTTGTTAATGGAATCAACCTATACCATTATAAATGTATTAAATCTGATATACTAATCATAAAAACTATTTTATTAAACATTCATTCTTGTTTACTTGTTTGTTTGTAAACATTTTTAATTTATTTTCTTGAAGAAATACAAGGAATGTGGAAAACTTCACCTGCAAGGTCGGTATGAATCAAATCCTTGTTAAAATGAATCCTTACATCCCTAATTATTTTGGAAGTTTTATTTAGTTAAATATGTGATTTGTGTGTTCTTGTGTATTCATTGTTTGTCTGAAATGTGCAGCTTTTGTGTCGCATCATGTCGTGGTGGTGACCCAGCAAACACTGCTCAATATTGATCATATTGTGAAGTATTTTAACATGCATGTGTTTCTAAGGGGTGTAAAAGCATTCGTTTCTTTATGTTAAATCGATTAAATTTCTCTAAATGTTGACTTTTTTACTTTGTATTTGGGCGTAAGTGACATATTACAAAGCACTAGTTTGAAATGATCCTTTCAGAATCTGTTTTTCTCTTTTATCAAACATTTTTCACAAAGAAATATTCAATAATTGATGTCAGAAACAAGAATCAGTACAGAAAAATGCAAATATTCCCCTGCTCGAGCAGCCATTACATTCTGGATCACATTTGCATCTGAGACACAGACGATTGCAGAAGTCTTCCATCTATTTCTTGTATTGCTCGTCTTTATCCACATCTTCCTGACATCTTATTTTACTGATGAGCAGCATCTAATTGCTTCAATCCTTTTCTACTCACCACAAAAATTAAGGTGGTCCAAGCAGGTTTGGGTGATACTGTGTGTCATCTTGCTCACCACAGACTCATTTTATTCATTTATTACTCCAGAGGGAGGCTAAGCCACCAGCAGTCCGTGTGTGAACTCAAGAGCCCGGCATCGAATCCACAAAAGCCTCATTTTGCTGATGACATCACAGAGCTTTTATGTTGCCGGGCAGTTTCCTGGTCTCTGGTTTCAGAGTGACCCAGTACAGTCAAAGGATTTCCAGCAGCTCGGTGGGAGGGGGGGGGCAGGACTGACAGAGCTGCAGCAGCGACTCAGCATGCTGGCAGACCTGCAGCTGCAAGGTGCCAGTAATAACTGGGGTTCACTCCTATTACTGGCATAGAAAGCTAACTGGCAAAGCCCAGTAATGGCCAGTAATGAGGTTACTGTGGAGCAGCAGAAACCAGGAATACAGTCACAACACTGAGCAACTTGTAAAGGATGATGGGATGGTAGACTCAGATATTTGATTATATGCAAGTTAAAATAATCAAAAGTCATTTGATGCACAACACATCCAGGTAACGGGGAAAGCATTTGGGGAATTTTCCAGTAAATTGAAAAAAAAATTAGATTTTTCTTCAAAATTATGCAATATTTTCAGGAATGCTTTTAGTCCTTGATTTACTATGTTTTTAAGTTATTTTATTGTTGGATTTTATGACTTCTTTGTGTTTTGATTTGATTCTATGGCTTTTTTGTGAATCACTTTTTGATAATAAAAGTGCTATAGAAATAAAGATATTCGATTCATTTCTATTAATTCTACTTACAACACTATTCATTACTGGTAGCAATAAACAAAGTAAAGCCTTCTCATATACAGCTCAGCCTTTATTAAACTCAGGGGGATTGGGTGCAAATGTAATTTCCATGAAGAACACAAGAAGACAAGCCGGCAGCTCACACGAGGTGTGAAACACAACTGAAATGAACGCTTTCATGGAGACGCTGCAGCTGCATTTCTTGCGTATTGCTTTTGGGAAACCAAATCACATCATCCTGTTTAGTTCCTTTTTCATGTTTTTTTTAGTGTTCTGGCAAATCTTGCACAGTAAAATGTTGCAGATAAATCTGAAACAGCACATAAGTTTACAATGGGTCTTTAGACGCCAATCCAAGATACAGTTTGATCCTGACGTCTACTTAGTTTTAACTTTAACATGATTTCTGCTCCTAATTAAACTTATGTCTTAACTTTAAGCTGAAATATTTGAATATTAATAAAGTCCCCTTCTGGTATTATTTTTTATTTTAAAAAAAACGATTGATTTTGATTATTATTACCATCTTCTCTTCTCCAGAACCTGAACTAGACACGCTAGCCGGACCAGATGAGGGTTTAGTGCAGCAGAAAGAAGATGATTCATGAAAAACAGAGTCTGTCCAAGACTGTTTGATTTAAAAGGAGAAATATTCAGAAATGCAAAATTATTTCTTATTTCATTTGTTCTCTTTCAGAAGAAAAATCCCACGCAGACATGATAAAAACTCTAAAAACAGGAAGTCCATCAGAGACAGACTTTAAAGATGCACTCTGATGAAATTGGTGTTTTAACATGTTTATTTGGCATTTTTCAGATGATGATGGTCATATATATGTATATAAATATGCTTAAAATTACATTTTTGACAATTTCCTTATTTAAATTATTGTGAATTTAATTTATTTAACATTTATATTATCAGGGGACAAAATCTTTTTTTGAAGAGGGAACTGGCCAAGAGGCCTTGGTACAAACACGAAAACAGAAAAAGTTAAAAACAGAAAAACAAAACTAACTGAAAGGAGCAGATGAAGAAATGCTGTTTGAGAAACACTGAATTTGTTACGCAGAAGCTACAATCAGCAGACACCCTCCTGAGCTCCCTATCCATTTGCAGACAAATAGATCCATGAACGTCTTCGTTTTCCTCGTCTGAGCTGGAATCTGGATCAAAGTTAGGCTGTAAAACAGCGAGATTATGTATGAGCTGATGGGGGACAGGAAGTAGAAGACAAGCGAACTGCAGAAACCATGTTCTAAAAAACCTTTTTTTTAAACCTTAGATATAAACAGCATAACCGTGATTAAAAGACCACTGGAAATGCTTCTAAGAATAAATGAAAATAGGATCTTCAAAGAGCTGTAGTTTGATTTTCTCTGCAGTAAACCGGAGGCCTGACTTTGGTCTCCGTATGACGGAGAAGTCGACACTCCGTCCACATTAATGTCACAGCAGCGTCATTCTCTGGTTCAACCTCTTTGCACCCGACTAAAGCTCTGAAAATGCTGCATGCATTGATATTTAGCTCAGACATTTTTGGCTTCTCGGAGGACAAATCTTATCGACTTTAGCGATGGGCTGATTTTTAGTCCAGCACAGCCACCAGACTGACATTTATGAATTAGAGAGAAATGTCTGAACAGTTATTGGATTGGACTGCACTCAAATCTGGTGGAGGAAATTGATGTTTTCCTAGCGGACGAATGCTAACAACATCCTTTGTTCCTCTGACATCCCCTTTGGAAAATGTTTGACAGTCTCATTCTGACAAATGGTAGTTTTCATGGTTAATTATTAACTGGAGGAACAGCACTGAGACAAGAAGAAGTGAATAAGATCAACATCTAATAGAGACTTGATTCAAAGCATCACTTTACACACAAAAATGAAACTAAGTTTGCTTCATTTCCTCAAAATGACAAGACGACATTTAAATATTTGTGCAACGGCTGCTAAACCAAAGCGGTACATTTGTGCTTTGCTTGTGCCGCTGGACTTAAACCTCACACTTCAAGAGGAAATGCATCGCAATTACACGGACCGCTTGCAGAAGCTTTTCCTGGTCGCTGCGCACAGATCAGACGGCTCTTTGTTTGAGGCTTGTCCACACTGGAATCAGCAGTAATGTTTTAGCCTCCTGCCTCAGTGCCCGGCTGACTAATTATGAGCACTTTTCAGCAGAATGCCCGCTGGATGTCTTACTGCAGAAGTAATGAAAATATTTTCGCATTAGCATAACTGGGAATGGCAGGGGCATCCAGATCTGTGATTGTAGAGCAGGTTCAGATGAGCGAACAGTGCCGGAGATCATTTTGAATCCAAATCGGTCTTTAAAAGTCACAGCAAATAGGATTCAGTGCAAAGTTATAGTACTTTGCCAAAAAAGGATCGTCTTTAAGAACATAATAATTCCTGATTCTTCATCTTCAAACAGAATCTGTCCAAAGACAGTTTGATTGACAGACATTTAAAAGGAGAAATACAGGATTTTCATTGGAGGGAGACTTTAAACCTTCCTAGTCGCCTTCTAGGTAGCTAAAATCAAACTTTAAAGCAGCCTCACACCTGGTTAACATGGCGTGCAGAAGCGGCACCATGCAGAAGATCGTTATGGCGTCTGGTCTATTTTGTGCGTGAGCGTTCTGCATCAATTCTGGCAGGAAGTTACATCAAGATACATGAGAAAATCTGGTTTATTTTCAAAATATAACCCATTTTTCACAATAAAACACTACAATTGACAAATGCGATTATGTTTTTGTATCTAAACAAACCGTAGAGATTGATACAGTATTCCCTATTATTCGGGGGCGTTAGGGACCGGACACCAATTGGCGCCCATTTCTACTTAACTCCTGCCGCTCTGCAGAAACTTTGACCTTGAAAATGAAACGCGCTGTTTGATTTTGGCTAAAAGCAGCATCATTATAGTCAAAAGACCAATGGAAACGCTTTAAAAACAGATCAAAAGACGATCAGAGTGTGATTTTAGCTGTTGTGCTGTCCTAGGCATGTTTGCATTAAAAATGGGGTCATCTGGACCCACAAGACATCCAGCTGAACTTTTATTTTTTATCTTCACTGGTGTCTGTGGCAGACGTGAAGTCCTGTCCTGTCTTTATGCTGTAAATAGAAATGGATGGCGTGGACAGGAAACTGCAGAGGTTCATATGTATGAGACACATGCAGTAGCAAAGGCTTCTGATAGTTTAGCAAGTCTCTATGTTTCAAGGAGCAAAACTTTAAGCTTTGTCAGCTATGGCACAATGATGCCAGCTCTGGATGCTTTTCCCCCACTTGGACATAGAAGAAGAAAGGGGGTAAAATCTATAGAACATTTTGTGTGCATTACTCTGTAGTTTTGAATAAAATGTGACAATTAACAAGATCCTGTACATGGCAGGAGTGGCACTAAGATGAGGATTTATAGGCTGAAATGAAGTTTGACGATCCACAACAAAATACAGAAAACATCTTTCAGTGAATGATCCAAAGCTGCTGAAGCTTTGAAGATGTGAAGCTTAGTTTGTTCTTGCTCAGATTCTGCACCAGTCCAAAGCAGAAATAATTTAGCTTCAGTCCAAACATCCATCTGATCCGCTGTGTGTTTGGGAGTCTTGGTTTTGCTTTCCGTTTGTTTCTGGATTAGACGTCAGATACTGAATAATCTACAGATTGTTGGAAAAACTTTCTGTTTGTGTAATATATATTACTGAGAATATATGAAAAAATGTATTTAATATATTTAGTATCTCTACTGCTCCTCACTGTAAGGACTTCTAACAAATATTGATTTCAGATGATGTCTTGTAGCTCTGACCGAGCACATTAACTCTGAATCACAGAGTGATAGTGAGAAAGTCACAAACATGGACATTCATACATGTCAGTGCTAACACTTCTGCATTTACAGAATGTACATTTGATGTACATCTGATGTACATTTCTTGTTTTATATACGATGAACTTGTTCTTCTTCGCTTTGATTCAACCATGTTTGTATTGACCCTGAGAAACCTGTTTGTGAGAAACTCTTTATGTTGAGCAGTCCTCCAATGTTCTTTCATAAATGTTCACAAACCACGATCAGAAGTGTTTTTGATGAGTATGGATCGGTAACAGACATTCTTTGGGTGCGGGGGTGGGGGAGTGAGACAGCAGTTGTCTGTCCGCGAATATATTCGCGGATGTCTCCAGTCCTTACCTCCCTCGAATAAGGGGAATGTACGGCTGTTGGCTGAATGCATAAAGGGCTTTAGGTGATTCGTTACTTCAAACTACAGAGATATAGTTTCGCTTTTTATTGCCATATTAGGAGTAGGAATCTGGGGGTAACTCACGATACGATTCACGATACATGACTCAAATAATCAACATATTACCTTGGTAATCTTTTTTTTTTTTTTTTGCAAAAAATAGACACTATTATACAAATCAGTAATACCGTCTTTGATATCAATTGAATTCAAATTATCAGTCAAATTTAAGGATGTCCCGATCAGTTTTTTTAGGGCCCGATACGTTTCCAAGTCATTGGATCTTGTGGATTTGCTGATAACGAGTCGCGATCCGATATTTTTGTAACACATTTAAAATAAACAAATTATATAAACAGATTTGTTTTGTCCCTTATATATACTTTATTAACTTTCCTTTATCATTAAAAACTCAAATGGAACACGTCTGTGAAGTAGCTTAAGTAAACAAGCAAAAATAGGGCAAATATAAACGATCAAAAGATCGATACATGGTGAGAACCATTGAGATTCAATCACAGGACTGAATATCGCGATGCATCACAATATTGATATTTTGGAACACCCCTTTCAGATAATTTATTATTATGTAGGCACAATATGAACTTTCCGCCTGTTAGTATTATATGACTATGATGATGAGAGCGCATGAGGAGCCCCTCCCTTCCCCGCTGCAAGCGGAAAAGCAGCAAAGAAGGAGCACTCTATGTTCGTGCCGTACCCCCGTACCCCACTATGTTTTCAGGTCTGTTAAAAACTGATGACGGTTTCATGACTGCATCTTTACATTTTACTGTCATGCTCACGCGAAGTGGCCTTTGGTATTATTTTAAGAAACTGATAAAGAGAAAGAGAGGACCAGTAATCGTTCATGAGTTGAAATATGACGATACTTCGCCATACCAATATTTTGTCCCACCTCTAATTAGGAGACCACTTATGCCTCCTTTTGTGTTAACATTCCACAGTGGCCTTATTCCGCGATGACGATACATTTGCTGTTAACTGTGCATGCCTACACAGAAATTCAATTTGTGTCTTAATTTTCTTTATAAATGTCCTCCATTGTCAGAAAAAATGCCACAGAAACATGTTAAAAACACCATTTTCATTGAAGTGTCTTTCCCACTGCTGGCTACATCATTCTGACTCCAGGTCATGAAATCTGTGATGGTTTCAACAAAAAAAAAAGAAAAAAACCTCAGTACCTTTTTCTGACAGTTAAATTTTAGGGACCCATGTGGGTTTCACATCTAAAAAATGTATTGAAAAATGTTAAACTAAAAAAAGTTTCTTGCTGTCCAGGCTCGTGCTACATTCCCAATGCTGCCTCCAGTGACGGACACTTATAGTTAATCTTACAGGCTGCGTTTCTGAAAGAAGCAGGGTTGCTTTCAGGTGTAATAGTTACATCCATCACCACCAATAAGAGACGTCAGACTGAGTGGCGTCCACTTCTGTTGCCACTGGTGATGCCACAAGGCAAAGGCAACCTCTCCGCCTCCGAGCCCTTGAGAGAATGCTTCGGGACGTTTTGTTGCTATGGTAATGCTGAGATGAGGCCATCTTTGGGCTTTAGATAAGTCCCCACAACTGCCAGAGCAATAAATACTGCCACACATTAGAGGCATTTTTGCAGAAGAATGTGAAGAATTTTTCCGAGAGCGCCTGTGGACAACAGGACAGCAGCTTTTAGCCCGTCACAAAGGGAAGTCAGCCTCATATAACTGACAGCCGGGCATGCTAATGGATGGAAAGTCAGCACTGCATTCACATTCAAAACACTTGACAGCATCTGGCAGGCTGTCTCACAGAAGAAGGCTTTTCGTGTGTGTGTGTGTGCAGGAGTAAAATAATGTCTGTGAGGAATCTAAACGGCACATAAAACAGTGAAGAATATCAATATTTACTTGCAGAGAGAAGCAAAAACATAACCTTGGGATTTAGATTATTCTAAAACTGCATGACTGTAACATGGAAAAAGGTGAGAACTTGAGTAAGAAATGAGGGCTGGGTTTAATGTGAAATGACACAAAATGAGAAGAAAATTCATTTTAGATCACCTTTCTTTCCGAGATTTGTTAAAAAAATTGAACATAAAACAACAAAAAACTGTATCCTCTAGCCCATGTGTCAAAGTCAAGGCTCAGGGGCCAGATCCGGCCCTCCAGGTAATTCTATCCGACCATCCAGATCATTTTATTTTATTGTTATTAATGGGCCGATGTTGTCTTGCACTCATTTCTAATTTTATATATTTTTATGGAGAGTAAAATATTGAATGTTATTTAAGGTTTAAGTTGATTTATTCTGGAATAATATTCCTGCCTTTTTATTATTCATAATTATGTTAAAAAGTTACAGTTTTAAAGTTGGAAAAATTGGCATTCGGCTAGCTTTTTGGACTATTGGATCATTTACTAAGATTTTTTTAGGCTAGTTGGTAGTTTAGCTAATATTTCGGCCAACTCAGGCTTTTAAAAGTCTTTTAAGGTTATTTTAGAGTTTTGCTAATATTTCAGCTACATGCTAGATGATTTTGATATCCCAAGTTTTTTTTTAAGTTTTGTAGGTAAATTTAGTATTTAATTAAAATTTTAGCTATCAGCTTCAGTAATTTCAGCTATCAACTTTAGGGGTTTCAGCTATCAGCTTCAGCATTTTCAGGTATCGATTTTCAGCATCTTCAGCTATCAGCTCTGGCATCTTCGGCGGCCAAATTCAGCTTACAGCATTCACACTGGGATTATTGCAGGTAATGCTATATATCTAGTTCATATTTATGTTAAAAAGTTACGGCTTTAAAGTTTGAAAATTTTCATTTTTGAGTGTTCAATAAATGTTTATCCTGTTCAGCCCGTGACCTGAGGTGTGTATTGGATTTTGGCCCCCCGTGTTATTGAGTTTGACACTCCTGCTCTAGCCTCTAAATGTATTCAGGGAAACATTCCTGCTGCGACGACTAAACCAGAAGCATTAAAGGAACTCATCAATACATTGTTAAAGAACAGTTTTGAGTCCAAACTGCTCACCTCCTTTTCCCACACTAATCTATTTTTTTTCTAACATCCCTCTCACATGAAAAAAAACACTGATATTATGACACCAAATTGCATCTGGTACAATAACAGAATCTCTGCAGGAGTCTTTGTGGAATTTGCAGATTCTCCCCTGGAGAGCATGGTTATTGTCCAAATGCTCCAGTTTCCTCTCTGACTTGAAAAATAACCATCTCAGGAGAGTGAGAGGATCTGCGGCTCAGAAGAAAAAACTCAACCAAATAGGATTGATCTGGTTGAGTTTTGCTTCAAAATAATTTAATTCAAACTAACTATGATTGAGGGACCAAACAACTCTAATTGTCCATGTTACAGCAGTGAAAATGCATTCATTAGGGATGTTCTGATTCATGTTAACAATGACTCAATTTACTCAGCTGAAGTTTTCCAGATTCACTGAGTTTCTTTAAGATAGTAAATTAAATATGTGTACAAACAAACAAAATAAAGTTCATCCCACTGTTGTTTTTGCACCTGTAGGGGCAGTTGTGAGTCAGGTGTCAGTCCCACAGAAAGCCTTTTGAAGACAGCTCTGCAGTGGTGCTGCCTGAGGGCCGTGGTTTCAAAGAGAAACCATTGTAATGATTGTAATGCAATAGTGTAGGACTGTAGCGGGGTCCAGGGAAAGTCAATTTCCCCATGATTACACCAACAGACGGGAGGTAGGACCTGCTTTCACCTCGAATGAACCTTCACTACATCTAAATTCTTTATTTTTTAAACCAAAAAACGGTAAAGACAACAAGAGAGATGACATTTAATTTTACACAATGGATTTAATTTTATAGTTAAAGTCATTTGTGCAGGTTCATTATAGGAAGATAAGTATTTACATCCTCGTTGTGAAAGCAAAGACTTGGATAAAAAGCACAACGTTGAAGGTTTGATATTGTGGTTTGATGCAGATTTTAAAGTCCCAAAGTCCCATTAGTTGTCACACACCTAGGTGTGCGAAATTTGTTCTCCGCATTTGACCCATCCCCTAAGGGAGCGGTGAGCTGCAGACACAGCCGCGCTCGGGAACCATTTGGTGGTTTAACCCCCCCAATCCAACCCCTTAATGCTGAGTGCCAAGCAGGGAGGCACTGGGTCCCATTTTTACAGTCTTTGGTATGACTCGGCCTGGACTTGAACCCATGACCTTCCAATCTCAGGGCGGACACTCTACCACAAGGCCACTGAGCTGGTCACCCACCTGGTTTCCAGGTCACCCACCTGGTTTTCCGCCTAACTGGCGGCTTCCACAAACATAGGTTGTCCTACACCAAACGTTGCAAAGAGGCACTTTGAAGGGCAATGCTCAAGGTGCGGTAAAACTGAGCATTTCTGCATATTCAACACTGCAACAATACCTGACTTTGGTGCAACTTTGCACGACTGGAAAAACTCAATCCTCTTGTCTCCAAAACATCAACTTTTCTTGAAAAACAATAATCAATCATAACTTATTTTACTGGTTTTATACTATAAATAACTTCGTACAAGCATTGCAGACATCTTGGCAGAAAAAGCTGCAGCTCCTCATCAACCTGAGGTTTCTTTCAGACTACTGCGCCTCCTTCCTTTGATCTACACTTAAATCAACTCTTATACATAAGCCAAAATCTATTTTAGGAGCAAGTGCTCCTTAAACGTAGACAACATGGCGTACTGTGACAAACACAGGGAAGAACACTGTTATGAGACGGCCACACAAACAGAAATGACTGCAGCTCCTGTGCAGCCTACGTTCTGTCCACAGACTGTAGTAACACGTTCACATCTGGAGATGCAAGAGTAGGAAGTCAAATGCTTGCACTGAAATGTCACATGTGTGGTGCTCATGCAGTTAGTCCTCATTCCAATAAAACACACTGAAGACAAAGTCCCACACATTCAGATAATGTGGAGGGAGAGAATTCCTTTCCCACTCCAGATTCATTCACAGTGTAAACACACATCATTAGCAGTCGAGGAGAGTGATCGCAGACACACGCGACGCAGACAGCAGCTCGGCTTCTTCATGCCTGCACACTTGATTCTTTGACTGCGCACAAAGCCGTCTCAGATCAGCCGGAGATGGGAGTCTGCTGCCCACATGGAGCAGGCCAGCTGCGGCGTTGCGTGAGACTTATTAGATGGGCGAGTTCAGAGAGTTTCAGCGGCAAACAGACAGAGAGCGGGACGCTTACACACATTCCCTGGACGTCTGTGGAAAGGAGGAACCGACTTAAAGGAGAATAATACAGCTTTTCCCAATTGCTAAAACACTGAGTGGAATTCTCCAAACCAGCTGATCGACTGCTTTAACTCTTTTCTCAAAAACATCACTCTTTGGTCAAAACCTAAAACACAATTTGCAGTGAACTCATAATTTGCAAAACTCTTATCCACTCTTTGCAGAACACAAGACACATTCTCGCTTTTAACACACAGCTGGCATTCACAGCACTCAAGAGGCAAAACGTTAACACAAAGAGTCAAAACTCTGTTCCAACACAACCATCACCATCAACACACAACTGATCAAAAGTGAAGACACTTGTTGCAAATCAACTGCAGTAAATATAGGGCTGTTCTGGAACAACTGAGATGCTTTTCAAAGATGGATAACAGAGAAAGACCTAAACGTGCACCAAGACCTGGACCCAGATAAAGAACAAGGTTCTGATGAGATCCAGGTCATAGTTATTGACCGTATGTTGATTTATGGAATGACCATGAGGGAAACAGGTCAAAAGGTCAACCCTCAACTCAGCAGCTTCAAGTTATTACTATATTCTGCATCATTCATAATAAATAAAGAGGGCAAGTTTTGTTGCTGTCCTGGGAGATATGTCAGTTTTCACAAAAGTTTACCCATCAGACGGTTCAACACAAATCCCAAATTTCATTTCAATCACAAATCACTTTTATTCCTGTTGTGTGTCTGGAGTGAACATGTTAGTGATGTGGATGAAGTCTTCTGGTCTGATCAACAGAGAAAAGATAAATGTAAACCTGGATTTAAAGTAAAAATTAACAAAATAAAATAAAAATCCTGGATTCTAAATATTTATATGCTTATTTTTATTTTATTTGGTTTTTTTTGGGGGGGGCAGACATTTTTTTAAAAACATTTTGTGAACAGTGTTAAGTGCTTTGTTTTGTAGAGTGTTGTGATTGCTGCAGGTTTGTTAGTTTTGACGACAAAGTCTTTATTATGAACTCAAAGTGAGATTTTGACTGAATTTTTTGAAAATCACGTTTGGTGTTTTGATGTGTGTGTGTGTAAGTTTTGACAACAGAGTCTTCATTTTGACCTCAAAGTGAGCTTTTGACTCAAGAGTCAAGAACTGAGTATATTTAGCTTAAATTTTGATTAAATTGGCTAAATGTTTCAGAAAATGTGTTTTAGCATTTGGGAACAACTGTAATAGGGTCTGTCTTCCTACTGAGCTTATTCAAATTAGGATAATAATGAAATCTTTTTGATGGTCAACAACACAAGACATCGCAACAAGAAAGTAAAGTTTAAACTATTTCTTTTTTGCATCAAAATACAAATAAAACCTTACTTTTAATCTATTCAACATTAACTCTTTCATACGAATCATTTAGAAATTTTCCAGCAATCTTTTAGTTTTTTTTTACATTTACAAATGTTTTACCTATAGATCCAAAGAGCGCCACCTACTCATTATAATGAGAAGCGGTTTCTAACACTGCGAGAAACTGACAAAAAAGAAACACATAATTACCGCTTCTCTTTAAATTATGCTATTTTGTATAAACGTCTTCTTATTTTTTATGAATAACTAAATAATATTTATCTTTTGGGACGTTGAATGGATTTTTAAGTTGGTGCTTTACTTTAATAAACTGCAAATTGAGTCAGCAGAGTTCACCAGAATTTGCTGTGTTAGATGGTTTGTGTAACGTTGTTGTTAAGATTTATGGTTTTCTTTAAACTTTAATGGTCGAGTCAGCAAACTCGCCTTCTTCGCTAACAAAGAAGAAAGTGTTCAGAGGGGTTTATGCTGGAACAAAGGTAGAAAGTCTTCTCTCGTCTGTCATTAGCAGCAGTCGGATCCTCCACACGGCTAATTGTTGGCTCCTTTCTGCGACAGCAGCGCCCGCTACCCGTCTGACCTGACACGGGTAGCGGGTGACAAACACAAACCCTGTCAGCTCTCTCTTTAGTGTGGCCCCGTCTGAGTCCGCTGCTGTCACAGCCCGACACTTTGTGACACGGGGGGGCCCTTCCCGGAGAGACTACTGGGAAATTTATTCTGTCAAAGTGTCAGCTGCATCAAAACTTCAGCCAGAAGCAGAGTGTCAACACTCCGGAGGATAAGACCCAAACCTTCTGCTGGAGGATCACCGGGATCGGGCCGCCGCATGCGACTCTACACAAAAAGGCAGTCAAGACAGTTTACCTGAGTCACGCATCAACTGCTGTACACATTTAATCAGATTTAAGGCTCATTGGAGCATCGTGAGCTTCTTTACTGGTTTGAAAAGACGGATTCAGGGCAGCACGCTTCATTACCTTACAGCTGTCTGAAACTGAATTAGCTTAGTGTAAAAAATAAACATCTGGATCTCTTCTGTACTGAACTGCACCAGGATTTAAGAAACCTTTCAGTTACTCTGTGTAAATAATACCTCATTTTCTTAACGGTTTTTAGTTAGGGCTGGGTATCAGGTATAATTTCCAAAAACAATTTGATTCGAGTAACAAGAGCCTGGATTGACTTGATTCTGATTTTTTTTTTTTTTTTCAATTCTTTGATTCAATTCAATTTAGAAGATTTATACACATTTGTTTAGTGATGCATTAATAATCTACTATATGATTTAAATATATTTATATTAATCTAATCCAGTTCAAATACTAAAAATGTATCAGTGAGATAATGAGATTGTTAATATCCTCTTGAGTTGCATGGATTCTCTAAAGGAGAAGTTCTAACAAAAATGTTCAGATCATTAACATTGGAAACATTGTTCTGCTTCTCCTGGAGGACGTTTCAGTTTGGCCACTAGGTGGTGATAGTGCTATAGCATTATATCTCATTGCAGAAGAAGAAGTCAGTATGAGGAAAAAAATGTTTTAGACCAAAAATGGTTACTTTAAAATATATTTCCTTAAAAGAATTAGGAGTGAGTTTTTAAAGATGTTCATTTAGTCATCAATTTATGTTTAGGTAAACCGAGCATTAGCGTTAGTCGTCCTATGGGAAATTCCATTAAACGTTAGAATCAAGCTAGCGGAGTATAGATTTATGTGCTAAATCGATTTATATTTTAATGAATCAATTATGGATTTATTAAGCTTAAACAGATTCAAATTGATTAATCGATTTTATGAACGCATTGCTAGTTAAAGTCCCCTGTCACATTTCCGTGGTCACATCAAGAAGCTCCGTGGAGTCTGGTGGAGATTTTCCAGAGTTCTCAGCCCTGCTACCATAAGTATTGGATGAAACTCAAACCAAAAATCCAGTGACGGCTGATTGGACCACAGAAATGTGAACGGCGGCTCATTTGACTGCAGTCAATGTGAAGATAGCATCTTCTCTTCTCCAGAACCTGAACTGGACACACTAGCCGGACCAGATGAGGGTTTAGTGCATGTGCAGCAGAAAGAAGATCATTCAGGAAAAACAGAGTCTGTCCAAGACTGTTGGATTTAAAAGTAGAAATACTTGGAAATGCAAAAACAAAAAGATTTCTTATTATATTCTTATTCTTTGTTCTCTTTCATTAGAAAAATGACACAGACATGTTAAAAACTCAAACAGGATGTTCATCGGATGGGGACTTTAACAACTGACTCTGCAGAAACTGTTTTTTAACATGTTTTTGTGTCAATTTCTGATGAAGGATATTTATAAAATTAAGCTTAACCTTGTATTTCTGAGTGTTTCTTTATTCAAAATGAGAGGCAGCAGACAAAAAAATTTGTCTGAAAAGCGTTTGACATGAAGGCGAAAGGTTTCTGCCGTTGCAGTAAAAGCGTCCCTATTCTTTTGCTACTGTCAATAAAGTTTTTGTTTGACACTCTGAAATGTCAAACAGGAACTTTGTGTGGAATTCAAACGGAAAGAGCTCATCTTTATGTATCACTTGCAGCGGGATGCTGTACACAAATGTGCTTCATGACCTGAACTGAAGATGACGGGAATAGAACCGCCGCTATCACTCGCCGTCCTGCTGAGTCTCATTTGTGACGCAACAAATTCACTCTGCGTTCAGAAATGATGATTATTCTGGGATAATCAGACATATTTTACCATTATAATGACACATAAAGGCAAATCTGACTAATGTGAGTTGAAGCTATGTAAAGAAGAGCCTGGAGGAGTCCAGATATCTGTGTGAGGTAAAGGCTTTCAGACAATCTGCTCTGTTCACCTCCTGCTGGCCACCAGGTCAAGTCCATTTACAGCTCAGAGACACTGTCAGGGTTAAAAACAAACACACACTCGCACGCAGACGAGGCTGGTGGAAATGTTTAGCTGCAGGCAGGTCCGTCTTGGTAATGCAGCAAAAATCTTGCTGGGACGGAGGATCCATGTCATGACCTTTGTCACATGCCACACCCTACGAGTCTCGCCAGGTTTGTTCCCCTCGCATCCATTCAAGCGTCTCAACAAAGCATAGAATCCAAGCAAACGCTTTCAAACAGCCTCAAACGTAGCCGACATGAAGTCCCACCAATCAGCACAAGTACACACACAAATTCAATCAATACTTTGCAGCAAACACGCATGTCCTCCTTAAGCTTTCAAACTCACCTCAAGCCTCCCTGGCCGAGCAATGCTGTGGATTATGATGGATTAGCAAACCAAACAACAGAGTGTGGCTGAGCACTTTTACAAACAGCGAATGAACACCTCAGCATCTGAAAGTAAACACGTTGGATTAAACGCCAGAGCAGAGGAGGAGTCTGGTGTGTCAATGGAGAGCTTGTCGACAGGTGAGAGAATCATTAACTAGAGCAGCCTCAGCGGGGGATCACTAAACTTTTACGGAGTTTAACCCTTTAACACCAGAGCTCCAGTCTTTATGTTCTTTGATTTACGGTAACTTTTTATTGTTAACTCGATAATTCCGGTAGATTCTGAAGGAGAAAAGCAAACTGTGCTGGTTTTCTGTGACACCAGAAAATAAGCGCCTCTTGCGGCTGTACATGGTGTCAACTGTGGGTCTCTCCCAAATGAAGTGGGAGGAGGCGGAATCTACTGTATAAATTATTTTAAGTCAGTCATACCGTGACATTATGTAACACACATTTTAATACAGATAGATAAAATTCATGCATTTTTTTAAATTTATGTTTTTGTGAAATGGACAAATAAAAATGGAGAACACAAAACATGTTGAGGTGAGAAATGGTTTAATCGACGCCTTTGGCAGGGAAGTTTGCTAAAACAGCAGAAAGATTGACAAAAAAGGTCAAAAGCATACCCAATTTAGAAATAAGATAGAAAATTAAAAAAGAAGAAGAAGAGAAATGAGATAAAGAAAAAGGTATCCTCTCATAAGAAGGGACAGGAGAGGACAGACTGTTGATTATATTTTTAAAATTCGTTAGTATTGTTTTTTCCTGACTTATTTCTGTGGAGATCAAAGAGAAATATTTGGTTATTTTTTATTTCACAAACAGTGTTTTTATTTTGACAAAAGGATTATGAATTAATGAAACTTTATGGATATTATATCTGTCTATTGATTGAGAATATATATATATATATATATATATATATATATATATATATATATATATATATATATATATATATATATATATATATATAGTCTGGCCCTACTGTCAAATTTTAGAAGTCTTTGTGGCCCGTGAGTGGAAAATTTTGTCCACCCCTGGTTTAGAAGCTCTTTTTGGATTAAAATAGGGCTGGGTTGATGAAACTGTTTAATCTTTTGCACATAAAAATAAACTCTGTTAGCTTGATGCTAACCTTTAATGGAATTTCCCATAGGGTGGCTAATGCTAACGCTCGGTTGACCTAAACATACATTGCTGACTAAATTAACATCTTTAAAAACTCACAGGCATGAATTTTATAAACGCTTTTTAATAAAGTATTGGTTAAAGTACTGTGTTTTCCAGAGTATAAGTCACACCGGAGTATAAGTCGCACTTTTAGGAGAAAAGTGTGACATTTTAGAACAAATCCACCAAGCTAAAAAAAATTAAGAAATAAAAGAATAATAATCCTTAAATCTATAAAATAAAGTATCAAGGTTGAAGAGGAAAATAATCAAATTATCTTCCATGTTTGTTTTGGACGACACTTCTTCTGCCGCTGTGAGTAGCAAATAGTGCAGATGCAGTGCCCTCTAGTGGTTATTTGCGGAAACAAACGCTAAAGGGCAAATAGTGTTTACTGGGAAAATAACAAATATATAACCCTTTTGATGTCTTAAAAACACACACACACACAAGTAAAATCGCTCCCGACTATATGTCGCATGCCTGGCTGAACTATGAAAAAAAAACTGACTTATACTCCGGAAAATACGGTAACCAATTTAAACTGGTAACCCAGTTTTTTGCACATACTTTCTTCTTCTTCTGAAATAAGGTGTAGTGCTGTAGTGGATCGCCACCTAGTGGCCAAACTGAAACGCCCTCCGGGAGAAGCAGAACAATGTTTCCAATGTTAATGATCTGAACATTTTTGATAGAACTTCTCCTTTAGAGAATCCATGTAACACTTTATATTAACAATCTCATTATTTCAATGATACATTTTACAATATGTGAACTGGATTAATATCAATATATTCAAAAAATATAGTAGATTATTGATGTACTTTTAACAAATGTGTATAAAAATGTAAACTGAAAATTGAAGAGGATTGATAGTATTAAAAGAATTCGGAATTGATTCCTGCCAAGCTCTGGTGAATCGAATTGAATCATTATCGAGGTTCAAGGTTTGCACTGAAGAGGACTTACTTTTATAACTGTCCAAACAAATTCAAGATCTACTTCCTTATCAGATTTTCTTTTATTTCATTTAAACCCTCAAAACGTTCCTTTACACATTAACTAAGCAAAAAGATATTTTCTGTAGTGAGATCTTACAGTATTACAGGTTCTGGAGATAAACAGTCAACAGGAAAAAGATTATAGATCTAAATGAGAACTCTCTGAGCACCACCAACATGTAACTGTGTTTTAAATCTGAGGTATTTTTAAACCAGAACGGGCAGTCAATAAAAAAAGAAATACAGTGTGAGTTCACAGTTCATGCCTGCAGGTATTCAGTTTGTTTATTCTGCTTTTGAAAAGAAGCCGGACTCTGATTTATTCAGCAAAATGTCAAATCAACTCCTTTTGAGTCCACGAGGCGATCCGGCCACAGGTAGAACATTCTGAGAGCAGCGAGGGTTCGTTTGTTTTGGGAGCCAGAGGCTGCATCCTGCATTCCTGGGTTTTTTTCTCCATCTCTTTCCCTCTTAGCCATGAGCCGGATGATTGGGCAGGTCAATGACCCGCCCTGCAGTCTGAGGTATGACTCACTCATCAGCAGAATTAGCCCCCACCCCCCTCCAAAGACCCCGGTTTCCACTCTTTCTGCTGGTAAAGCAACCGTGACAAACACATCTGTGAGTGCTGAAGATGCATAATGATACTATTAGTCCCACACAATGGTGTAAAGAGATGGTAGCACAGCATATTTCAGATTAATCACCTGATTCTAGGTAGGGCTCAGTCACCAATTTATAAATAACCAGTAGTAGAGAATCAGTATTCTAGTGGCTGAGCTGCTTAAGCTGCTACAGGTTTAAGGCTATTACAGCACAGAAACAGAGGTGTGGGATGAAGTCTGCTCCCCCCACCCCCCACCACCGTATCACATCAGAAACAAGAGAAAATGTTATGATGTCATTCCAGCGTCTGGAAGAGGGTTAACACGACCAGGGAAATCTTATGTAATCTCTGTGTCCAAAGACAAATGTATCTATAATTCATAAAGTGTACTGCTAGATGTGTCAAGATATCGATATTGCGATATATACTGCAATGATTAGTCCTGCCATTGACTTTTGATGAGTTCTCACCAAGTATCGATCTTTAATTTTCGTTTAAGAGGCTGTAAAACGTTATTTTCATCATTCTTTGGTGAGACGATCTTTCAGAGGTAGATAGGGGGCGCACTTTGTGTCGCAGGTAGAATTATTGAATTTTTGTTCTGTTGTTTGCAAGGATTTTGCTCTAAGTAGTGACACTGCTGTTCATGTTTACTATTAGCAGGACTGAATTTGACAGATAATTCAAATTCATTTGGTGTCGATGCTTGCTAAAAACATAGTATTACTGATTTGCACAAAAGTGTTTATTATTTGTTCCACAAAATAAGACACAAGTTGTTTATTATGATTGCGTTCAAGCTAAAAAATAAATGGGTATATAGTGTTCTATATAATGTGAGTTATTAGAAATGATTTTTACCAATTATCGGAGTATCGCAATATCATTGATATCGTGAGCCATGTCTCACGTATCGTGAGGTACCCTGTGATTTCCAGCCCTAACTGCTAACGCGATTGGATCCTTGCCAAAGCGACGATCTCTTGTAATATGATAAACCTTGCTTTCGACTCTCTACACCTCAGGCTATTAGCAAACAATCCAAATTAGCTTCTATTATTCAGTGCAGGCTAAACCGGCTCCTTGGTGTGGTTGAAGCTACATTCCAGGGAAACCAGTTTAGTTTCTCAGGCACAAAAGCTTTTATCAGATTAACTTTATTTACAACGAGAGGAAGTGTAGATCGCTAACTGTTCTTCTGAGAGCACAAGGTATTTTTAAGATGAAAAAATCTGTTGGAAAGAAAGTAAAAAAATAAGGGCGTAGCAGATGAAGATGCATTTTAGAAGAGGGTTACTCTACCTGCAGGGCACATGGTAGAAGGGATATCCGGCTTGAGGAATGTGATTGCAGTAACCCATCTGATTCCACATGGCGCAGCTCTTCTCAAAGCAATGGCAGTTCACAAGTTCAGCAACTGTTGCTAAATTCCGTTTTAAAAGAGCTAGACTTGGATTATGGATGCTGGGAGACACTGCGATCGGTGTGGATTCTTTAGTCTTTTGTCCATGGGAGGGAAATGAGTGTCCGTGGGGATTTGTAGGCAGGGATGACTGATTGGAGGAGGTGACAGAATGATGGGATGATGATGTCAGGTGAGTCAGGTCTGGAGCTGTTCAAGCACCTGGAAATGAAGTCTGACTCGCCCCTAACCCCACCTCGACAGCGCCGCAGGAGTCTCAGACAGCCGCCTCAGGTGAAGTCTGCCATCACACTCCACCCCGTTGGTCCTGCCTGGAGCCAGTCATTTCCCCTCGCGTCTGCAGATGGAATCAGGGGCAGCAGGTGTCCAGGTGGTCAAGCTTGCTTAGATTGTGACAAATCATGTGTCACCACCTCACATTTCAACGATTCAGAACGTGCAGCCAGAGTTCGACACGTGCAGATCCAACTAAACCGGGGGGTTTTCAGGATGAGCAGGAGGTTTCCCGGACGTCCATCAATCCAGCAGCTTTTCTGTTATCCATGCATTCCGTACATTCTCTCCAAACTTCCAAAGTCCCACAGATCCATCTCAAGCCGACGTGAGTGGGTCAGGTTTCCAGCTACACTCCGCGGACACGAGCGCTTCTGCCCCAAATCCCGGGCTTCTCCTCGGCTTTCCCGTCTCACAAAGCAGCAGCGGCGGCGTACACAGCTGACTGATACTGAGCGCGCTCGGAACGAAAGGCAGAAGGAGAGACAAGTGGTAGTGGGGGAGTGAATCTATTGAGAGTGAGAGCGAAACAACGAGGAACAGGTTCACAGAGTGGAGCTGCATTCCTTTTCCCGCCTCGAGCTCATCAGGCAGGGTACAAACCTCTGGGAAAAGGAGGAGGAGGAGGAGGAGAGACAGAGAGAGGGATGAAGAACAGACGCTCCACCTGAACTCCAAAGATCTGATTCAACGTGGTTTACGATCTGAGAGCACAAGCCTCTATAAATACTTTCAGTATTTAACCTTGTGGAAAACATTCCTGTCACATTAGTGAGATGTCAGCCTAGTTTTCAGAGTAAATACCAGAGTAAACTGATGGTATTTCTCACTTCAAACAACCTCAACAAAGACATTATCCTAATTCGTCCATATTTTTATATAGGGGTGGAATGATTGGTTGACTTAATCGATTAATCAATTTATATTTTACAATCCAACTGGATCAATCTGATGCAAAATCAACCAATTCCATTCATTTTGAGATGAAATAAATCGATTATAATGGGAAATACCATTTGGATTAATCGGTTTATTTTACTATAAGGTAAAAACGATCATCAAAGCAGATGAAACATATGTGATGCAGCAGAAACTGACCATCCAGTCCAATGTGTGGAAACACTTTGAACTGATCCAAGTCACGTGACCATACATGTGGTAGAATGTTCTAATAATGATCATTCTGATGTGGAAGAACAACTTTATCAAACCAAAATGTGAAAAGATTTGACAGTCTTTCTTGTTTACCTGTTTGTTTGTACGCATATTTAATTTATTATCTTAAAGAAATAGAAGGAATATGGAAAACTTCTCCTGTACTGTTCAGTACCAGGTATTTATCTTTGAGTCACACTGATGGAAGTTTTAGTTAAAGATGTCCTGTTGTATTTTAGGTCAATGAATCGGATCGTTCAAAATGAACCAATATTGACCATGAATATTATCAGAAACAACATATTATAATATGAATTGAATTGTTGTTAAAATGAATCGTTACTAAGGCTGGGAATCGCTGGGTACCTCAGGGTAAAATTCGGTGTTAACAATAAACATGATCATCAGTGCCACTACTTGGTGCAAAATTGTTGTGAACAACAGAACAAAGAATTTAAGTACCTGGCGACAGCCAGTCTTAAAACGTGCGCCCCCTATCTACCTCCAAAGGAACGTCTCACTAAAGGATGATGAATATAACGTTTTACTGCCTCCTCAAATGAAAATAAAAGATTGATACTTAGTGCATGGAGAATCAATCGTAATAACAATGTTTTGGCACACCGCTAATGGTTACACTCCTAGTGTTTTGTGTAGTAAAATTAAAAATAAAAACCATATTTTTTGGCTGACACTGAATTTTTTTTCTTCCATTACCAAATAGTTTGGATAACTGTATAACATAAACTGGACTAATGCAGTTTATGGATTAAAACGTATCAGTGACTTAAGCCAATGGCAGCCATCCTAGCTGTAAATGCAAGCCTGTTGGCTAGCAGATCCAATTTCTCGGATGAGACAAATTCTTTGGCTTTGAGAAAGTGTTGATGTCCACGTTTTACCTTTAGAGAATCAACTGGGCCTGCCTCATGCTGCGTGTCTGTGCAGGAGGTTTCTGTTTCAGGATGACCTGACCAAAACTGACAGCTACAGGTGGGGTTCAGGTGAAAACTGAAGAACTGTAGGGGTGAATTTTCTCAGAATTTAACACTATTTCACATTTGCGCTTGAGCTGTGAGGCAGTTTGCAGACAAACCTTTAAAGTTTTAATCACCTACATCAGGGCTCAGCAACCTTCAACACCTAAAGAGATGCTTGGCTCAGTTTCTCAACTAAAACCCTGTAGGAGCTGCAAAGTCGTACTTCGCCCATTAAAAAAGTAAAACATTGATTTGTATTTATTTTTATTTTATTTAGCCATTATTTATCCAGGCAAGAAAGATTATGAAAAAAAAAATCTTATTTGCAACTGTGTTTTGGCGAAAGGCAAGATCTTTTGAGAAAGACAAATAAAAGTAGGAAAATTTTATTAAGATAAATATAAATATCATTATTTGGCTATGTAGTAGTAGAGAGTGTAATGCCAGCAGTAATATAAAAAATATATGTATTCAGGCCATGTAATCGATAAAATAATGTAACTAATTAACTACAAACTGGAGAAAATTAATCGCGATTAATAGCATTTTTTTTCTTTTTAGTTACACTATTTTCCAGACACTTTTTATCTGCAAATAATCACAATATGAAATCGCGCACAAAACTGTACATTTAGAAAGTGTATTTTAACCCTTTGGAACCTCAGCTACGAGAAAGAGAGAAGTCTGATCCAGCTGGATTTTGGGTTGGCTGGATCTCAGTCTGCTCACACGCGGAGCTGTGTCTGTCCACTCTGAACAGCCCGCCTGTTGTAACATTGGCGGACAGTACTTTCACAGTGAACCACGAAGATGATTGATTTCCCCGTTGTCGGATTTCTAATAGCAGACAACTCAGTTTCATTTCGATTAATTGAATATGTTAGCTATCACAACCCTAATATGTATGTATGTATGCATGTATATCTGTGTCTATGTATACAGATATATACACATATATATATATATAAACACAGATATACACACACACACACACATATATATATATATATATATATATATATACACACATTTTATATATATATACATATATATATACATACATACATATTAACAATATACTTTTAGACAAAAACAGGCTGTAAAGAAAAAATTTCCTTCCATTTTACTGTTTGAAATGTTTAATTTTATAAAAATATAAAATATCCCAGAATAGTATCAATAGTAAGAAGCAGAACTCTCTAAAGACTTTTATGTCACACAGTCATAAGATACAATTCGGTTTCTGCGCTTTAACAAACTTTAAGATTAACTTTTACCATGGTACGTGTGAATACTTGATTCTGAAGTGTGGAAGTGCATCTCTAAAGGAAGTTCCGGTCACACAGCCCAAACATTCAGTAATACTTCGCGGGCCTATTCAAAACAAATATTTGCTTCATCATCTGGACAAAAACAAGCGGTGAACTTTCTCTCTAAACTCATGCTTTATTTACTCCGTTGTGACGATCAACATATAGAGCGCTTTCCTTTGAAAAAGCAATCTAAAGTAAAAAGTACTAAAATACTAAAAGTACTAAAAATCCTATAGACATTTATTTCTTTGTAAGACTCTGTGGTATAAGGGGAAAAAAAACTCGACAAAGTATTATTTGTCAGAAATTAAGGCACGCCGTGGAAGCTTCAAAAAGCACAAGACGGAGGTATAATTAATTGGAGAATTTTTTTTTTTTCTTTAATATCGCATGCCCTAATATACTTCTGTTTGTGGTATATCTTGACCAGAAATTCAAAGTTTAAATTAGAGCTAATTAAGTGATCCTAATGCCTCGTCCATACTGGACACGTGCGCGGAGACTGTGCGGAGTCTGCGCGGAGTCCGCTCCGCTCTGCAGTTCACACCAGACGCGCATCTTTCCGCATCGGTCGACAGGCGCTTCTGCTAGAGGTTTTTTTTGGCTTTGTCATCATGGGTAAATTATTAACCTAAAAATATTACCCTATGTTTCAGCTAAGAAGAACTGCTCTCCTGTTGTTTTTTCACACCCAAAACCCAGCCCTGCGCCCGCTCCGGAGTCGGCCCACTCTTTTGATACGTGTGTGTGCACGCAAATGCGTGACTGTCTGTTTTGTGTGCGAGCGTGCGGAACATGTGTGATTGTATGTTTATTTTTATTTATTTGTATCTGTTAAGATACAAAAACATTATAGCGTTTGTCGGTTGCAGTGTTTTATTAGGGAAAAATTGGTTATATTTTGAGAATAAATAGGATTTTCTCATGTATCTTGATGCAACTTCCTGCCAGGATTGACGCGGATCGCTCGCAGTCGCGCACAAATTAAGACCAGATGCCGAGACGATCCGCGGTATATCGCGGGCCCTCCGCGGAGGACCACGCCGCTGACCTCCATTTGATTTTCTGTGGTAAACGGCACTCAAAATTCTGCCCATATTTTTTGGTACAACTTTGATAAAAACTAAGAGGCCGGACCATTTGCATTATTGGAACATTATTGTGAGCATTATAAAGTTGGACTTATCTGACTGTTTAGTTTTTTTACTTTTTAATTACAAAAATTTATTTTTTTTTTACCCAGAAAGCCAAAAGCTCCAGAACCTACATCAACCATTGTTATAGGAATTGTGCATCTATTCTGAAATACTTCATCCTCTGGATTTGTAAGAGTCTTCATCATGTCAGTTCAGACGTGTGCTGGTGTTTCCAAGTGGAAACTATCTTTCGTCTGCTTTATGGTGCAGATAAAAAGCTGTTGGTTAATTGGTTCACTTTCCCTCTTCATAAAATTCAAAGTTTATCAGCCATAAACAAACTCTCAGTGTTTACCCGCTAATAAAGTTTATCTAATCTTTCGTCTTTTTTCACACAGCACATTTTAGAGACAACCACAGTGATACATAGGCTAAAACCATAAAACAATAAATTACATACAAACCGAAAGGATCACTGCTCAGCATAACAAAAATGAACATTTTAAACTATCAAAGACATAAATAAAATAAATATTTTAAAGTTAAAAGTCAAGAAGTTGATCTTAGATATGAAGTAAAACCCAGAGAGAAGAAATTTGCCTTTAACTGAGATTTAAAATGATCCATATTTTTTGCAGTTCTGTTCTATTAATGCAGTTTATATAAAGTTTAGTTGCCACAACAGAGAAAACTCAGTCAGCTTTTTCATGTTGCTTGAGGAACAACCAACAGGCGGGCTGACCTCAGAGCACTTGTGAAGAAAAAAAGACAGTAGGATGGAGCCATCCCGTTAAAACTCCTGGAAACAAATATTAAAACTTTGAACTGGATCCTGAGATAATTAGAAAGCCAGTGGAGACAAATGAAACAGTGTGAATACATTTTTGTCAACAAAAAAAAAAGAGCTACTGCCTCCTGCAGACGATGCATTAAAGTTTGACCAATCACTGCAAAATGGGAACGAAAGGCTACAGGTAACAAAAGGAAGAAAAGAAATCTCTAAAATTTTGAATCCTTGGAAATCTGTTCTGTATTTCTTTCAACCTCTAGAGTTGACAAACTCTGTTCAGTAATCTTTTAGAATCTTTCCTTTCCCTCTGGCTCAACAAGCTTTTCACTACATCTGTCAGTATGAACAGTTTTTAGTGGGTATGTACACGACTTCAGGCTTTTACCTGAATTAATACCAAAAATGTACAATATAGTACAATGCATAAAAAAAGAGCTTAAAGAGCCTGAAATAGCTGGAAAACTCATTGACTGTATATGGAGAACTGGACTGAGAGACTCCTCCCCCTCACAATTCAAACAGGAAGTGCCTGTTGGTCAGAAACTCAAAGACTTCTGTAGAGAAATAATAAGCTTAGTCATTTTATTGGTCAAAATAAGCATTCTCCGATACAATTTTCAGCATCTCCTCGATCATTTTAATTTTTTTAAAGGATGTTTTCTCTTTATTGCAAGTTATTCAAGTTATCAGACGCCTTAATAAAAGCATGTGGTCTCAAGTTAAATGTTTGAAGCATTTAACTGATTCTCCTGAGCTAGTTTTCAAGTGGTAGAGGTGTGGACGTCGAACAAGCTCACTCCTGGTTGGTGAGAGTGGTTTCCATAAAAAACGCTGACCAGACTGAGTTTGACCAATTACTGCTTACTGACGTCATCTGGCTCCATATGGCGACGCCCATATCACGAAAGAAATGGAGACTGAATTGACTTAATTTTGTTGGAACCAGAAACAAGTCATTTTCTGCGTGATGTCACACTTGCTCGGTACAGTTCTTTTTATACAGTTAATGGTTAAAGTTCTTCATTTTAAAGCTAAATAAAAGGTGAATTAAGGCTGGGTTGATGAAATTGATTAATCTCAAAAGAACCATAACAGAGGATTCCCATTTATTGGTTTACTTTTGAGAATGTTTTAGATTTATTCTCTGTGAAAATTATGGAAAGAGATTGTTAAAATGTGGTTGTGTGTGGCTTTCTGGAAAAACATAATTGTTGCGTTTGGACATGTCCTATGATTGTTGCACTTTTTCTGTTAACCTACAAACTGACCCCGGCCCCCATCGGAGAAGAAAACAGCTATGTGACCCTCACAAAAAAAAGTTTGGGAACCCATGGTCTAAAGCACAGACTTTACTGCATTTAAAAGAAAAAAAAAAAAACGTCTTTCTTCGTCTTCTAGAATAAGGTGTAATGCTATAGCGTGATCTCCACCTAGTGTCCAAACTGAAATGTCCTCCAGGAGAAGCAGAACAATGTTTACGATGTTTACAATGTTATTGATCTGAACATTTTTGTTAGAACTTCTTCTTTAGAGAATCCATGTAACACTGGATGATATTAACAATCTCATTATTTCACTGAAACATTTTTAGCATTTGAACTGGATCAGATTAATTTGAATATATTTATACCATATAGTAGATTATGAATGTATTTCTAAACAAATATGTATAAATGTGTAAACTCAAAATTGAATTGAATCGAATAAGTAGATTGAAAGAATAGAAAAAAATCTTAATTAAATCGATCCAGGCTCTGGTGAATCGAATGGTTTCTGGAAATTATTAACAATACTCAGCCCTACGGTGAGTGCAGGGCGGTCTGCTGTAGCCACAAGCAGGTCATTGAAGACGTGTAACCAGAAGGAAGCCTCATTTACATGACTGAAAGTCTGTGGACGAGAGGTCACTGGACTGCTCCAGCCTCCAACCAAACAGAAAGTACCATGACCCAGCCTCAAGGACAACGCCCTGCAATAACACTCACAAAGATAACCGAGTCAAGCCACAACTCTCTGGAGGTTAAAGTCCAGACACCGCGGGCTAGAACTCTGCAGCCACTCAACTAATCATCCTTGATAGAAGAGTGAAAGAAGACTCAATTGAAATGTTACCACCAATGTTTGTAAACGTGTATAAGAATAGGTTTCTTGTTTCTTCATTATTGTACATAGATCCACTCTTCTTGTCTTGCTGTCTCAAGTTAAGTTCAGAAAAAAATTTCAGGGCTGCAAATTGAATTCCTTTGGTACAATGTAGATTTGCATAAAGGAACAATCTCCAGCTGAATTTTACCACATCTTGCAAATATTTTCCTGAAAATGTTATAAACAGATTCAGTAGACGACTTTTGACAAATCTCAAATATGAGTAGGGGTGGGGTCACTGGTGTTGACAGGTCCCAAAACTATTTAGGGCTGGGTATTGATAATCCAGATAAACCAGAAACGATTCAATCTGATTCACAAAAGCCTGGATCAAATCGATTCCAACTTTATTCAGTTCTTTCAATCCTCACAATTAAATTCGATTTTGAGTTTACACATTTAGACACATTAGTTTAGAAATACATTAATAATCTACTATAAGTTTTAAATATATTTATATTAATCTAATCCAGTTCAAATGCTAAAAATGTTTCAGTGAAATATTGAGATTTTTAATATCATCCAGATTTACATGGATTCTCTAAATAGAATAGAATAGAATAGAATAGAAAATACTTTATTAATCCCTTTGGCAGTCCTCAGGGAAATTCAGGTAAAGGAGAAGTTCTGACAAAAATGTTCAGATCATTAACATTGTAAACATTGTTCTGCTTCTCCTGGAGGGAGTTTCAGTCTGACAGACAACAAATGGTTACTTTAAAAATATTTCCTTAAAAATATTCTCATAATGATGTTCATTCAGTCAACAATGTATGTTTAGGTTGACCGAGCGTTAGCATTAGCCGTCCTATGGGAAATTCCATTAAACATTAGCATCAAGCTAGCGTGCATTAGCTTTATGTGCTAAATCGATTTATGTTTTATGAAACGATTATTGATTTGTTCAGCTTAAATTGATTCAAACCGGTTAATCAATTTTATCAACCCATCCCTAAAATATTGTTTCCCCACTTCAGTTTAAAGCCAAATTTCTCCTTGCTTTACAAATAAAAGTTTGATTTGATTGAAATCAGTTCAGTAAAGGTCATTTTATCTCAATAATTTTAATCGTCTCCATCCACTAAACTAGGATCCCCAAACTACGGCCCAAGGGCCATTTCCGGCCCATCGACGCATCCGGTCTGGCACCCAAAAAATGTCATATACCCATGATTTTTTTTTTCTTTTTTCAATCTGGTCACATGATCAAGACCCACATAGAACGTGTCAATTTATGCCACCCTTCTGCAATTTACAGTTATTGATAATAAATCGAATAAAACAACCAAACGACCTCAATGGCCTCTTGGGAACGGAAAGATCCAGATGGTTATTCCTGTTAGCAAACCGACCCGTCCTCACATCAGAGAAGAAAACAGCTGTGTGGCCCTCACGAGAAAAAGTTTGGGGGCCCTACACTAAACTAAGACAAACCTTCCAACTTTGTTGCCTTTTGGGTAAAAACTTCTTTAAAAAGGAAAATTTGAACAATTAATCAACTAAAACTTGAAAGAGATCTATTTCCCAGCATGCTTGTAGGTAAAGGAGCCAAGAAATGAAAGTAATTAATCACACCTATTTATACAGCTTTGAGGAACATCATCATTTGTGGTGCAATAAGGCCTTAATAGGCTAAACAAATGGATTGCTTTGGTGAAAGTGGAAAGAGGAAACCAAAAAAAGGAAGAGGGTGTAGTGGGAGAGCCAAGGAAGGAAGAGGGAGGGCTGAAAAGAACACAAGAGGTAGGCATGCCGGTCTGCGGCTGTTTGTGTTTGTTGTGAAATTTAATTCCAGAACAATCAAATCAGGGAGGGGAAAAACACAGGGGACCTCTTTTCCGTCTTTCTCCGCATCTGTCCGTCTTTGCTGTCCTTGTTGGAAGATGCAGGTGGACCCGGTCCAACCCACGCATGTGCCACACATTCACCGCCGAGCCTCACTCAGCGGAGGAACAGATGTGAGGAAAACTTTAAAGGACGCTGGTAAAACAATCCCGCATTTATAGAGACACGATCCTACCAGAGAGTACAGACAGCAAAAACAAAGCAGTCTGTACACAGGACGGCGAGCATTTGGGAGGACGCCGCCCCGCTGACGTTTGACAGCCGTGTGGAAGCGTGTCAGTGGGAGTGATGGCAGCGGTGTGATTGGGCCTGCCGTCTGGCTTATCTGGCTTTTACAGCCTAAAAACTCCTCACATCTCCTCACCGCTTGCTTTGAAATGCACACACAAAATCTTTAAGCACACCTTCGCCTGCTTAAGCCTGTAGTCAAGGTCACAGCTGAGCCCGTGTTTGTGGAAGTCCTGGAAAAAAAAAAAGGATTTTCATCTTTTTTCTAACTGCACTTCTGAAAAAAGGTGAGCGATTCCTAAAAATAGCCAAGTATTTGCCCTTTATTTATCACGAAAAAAGCATGAGCAGAACAATGCATGCCGGTTGGAAATTAAAACAAAGCCAGAAGTAAGTTAAGCTGTGCTCTAGTTAAATATCTTCCCTGTTTATTCTTTCAGAAGCTTAAATCTGAATAACATGGATTTTATTTAAGCAAAACTTAAATTGAACAACAACTACAATATTTAAAGTCCCACTCCAACTATATATTTAATTACTGTTCCCAGTGGTTGTTTAATCTCGATTACGAAGTTTTCAGCTAAATTAAAAAATAAAAAAACTGTCATTGGCGACAAGAGTTCATCAGAAATTTGTCTTAACATTAGCATAGCAAAAGAAAAAAAAAATGGCAAGCAGTATCAGAAGAATCTAGGTGTTCAGTTCTAATCCAGATTCCAGCTCAGACCAGGAAAACAAAGACAATCATGGATCTATTTGTCTGTAAGTGGATGAATCAGAATGGAGCAGAGCAGGGAGACTTTGACTCCGCCCATAGCAGTTGCTGCGTCACAAACCTAAGCTTTTTTAAGCTGCAGGTTTTCATCTGCTTTGGATTCAACAAGATTTGAGTAAAGAAATACGAGAAATACAGTTTCATCCTAAATTATTTTAAATATGTCCTCCATTATGAGAAAAGAACATATTAAAACATGATGATCGGAGTGGATCTTCAAAACAGTTAAGAAGTGGATTGGCTGAACACACAGAGTAAACATGTTTGCCTTAAAGTCCCTCGATGACAATTTTTTAATTAAAAAAAATAAAAACATTCCCAGTAGTGTGTTAATTATGATTATTAAGTTTTTAACCAAAATCCCACAACCTAAATGTCTTAAAAAGATATTTTTCATGTTGATCTAAAGCCTCTGTTTTAAAATCTCCTCTGAGGGGGCGTGGCTCTTGGAGCTGAGCAGCCCTCCCCCATCTGCCTGATTATGATAAGTCTATGTCTCGCAGCAATTTAAAAGGAGAAATACTCAGAAATGCAAAAACAAAATTATTTCTTATTTTATTCGTTCTCTTTCATAAGAAAAATGCCGCACAGACATGTTAAAAACTCCAAACAGGATCTTCACCAGAGGGGGACTTTAAACACTGCAGACAACCATGTGATTGTATTGCTCCTGACAAACAGGCACTTACACCTCTGTGCGAATGGGGGCGGGGCTCCCATGTTGTCTAATCTAGTTCATGTTATTCCAGACGGCGCTCAGCTGTCTCTGGAAAAGCCTGTGGAGTTTGGATGGCGCAATCCCGTTTATGAGTGTGCGTCAAGTGTGTGTGTGTGTGTGTGTGTGGATCCCTGGGGATCTTCTGATCCAGATTCTGGAATCTTCAGTTACACACACATGTGCACACTTCTACTATTAATACACCTCCTCTGAGTTCTTGCTTTTTATCATGCCTTGAAACGTTACATCTTTCAAGTCAGACCCTGACACCATAATTAGACTCCATCTTTTTATATACTGGATCGGGTTTTAAAAAGTCATTTTTGGGGGTTTTGATCAAGCATTTTCCGGGTATCTAATTAGTATGGGATGTTCTGATGATGACCAAAGATTGAGGCACGAAGAGGAACATTTTATTTAACAAAATAGAAAAAAACTGTTTGAAGAAATTGTTCAGAACACTTGACTATTAGAGCTGCAGTCTGAGCAGGAGGAGAAAACTTCAATCTTTAGGATACCACAGTTATGTCCTATAAAGAATGACTCTGGGATACATTGTGCATCAGGATGTTCTTCTTCCTTTAAGTTGGGTCACGTGTAAAATTTGCAAACATTTATCCTTTTTAGAGTTCCTCCAGGTATGTAATGACACTCTTCAAACCAAGATCTTTGGGTCATATTTTTGTTTCAGTTTATTACAAAACAACAACAGAAAAAGAAAAGCACAAAACTCTGTTTTTAGATTTCTTTAAAGGCAAATAAGAATAAAATAAAACCCTCAGTAGGCCCACAGTAAGACTGATGTGATGTAATTAAACAATAAATAATAAATTCTTCTTCTTGTTTGACACTTTGAATGTAAACATAGGACATACATCCTCGCTCAAGTTAAATTCAGTTTGTGTTTAGACAGTTATGCCACTCCCTATTTCAGCCCATATGACACAAATATGAATGTAAGAGCAAACTAACATAAGATAATATTTGATCAATACAACAATAAATCAACAGCACCAGAAAACTACAGTCACTTAAAAATATATAATTACCAACTACATTATTTAAACTATAACACATTTCTTTGTAATTAATCAAACAAATTCATTGTGATTAAAAAGCTTTTATTTTTCCTTTTGGATCTCCCTTTGCTACAGCTTCTAAAAACACTCCTGGTGCTTCAAAGAAATGAAACCCAAAGCGGAAAAGCTATAATAATAAGCTATTGAATGTTATAAACACAACAAATGAAAGGGCAGCGTCACTACCAGCCTGCTGTGATGCAGGGAATTCAAACTCCACAGAATGACGCTGGTAAAACTGATAGTCATATATGATGACAAAGAAACTGATGTAAAGATGTGAAAAAACAAAAAAGACTGAATTAAAAAACAAAAGTCAGCGAAACAGCTGAATTAAGAAAAGGGACTTAAAAAAATTGATTTAGCTTCTTGTATTTAGTGAGATCATCACTAAACTCGGTCTGAGTCTTAACACAAAAGTTCATTCTTTCAGTGCATGGAATGTTCTTCAGCATCAAGTCATTCGAGGTTTGTTGTAGAACGCCGCTGACCCGCTCTGGGAACCGACAAAGCTGTAAATGGTTTGGGATGGTCTGTATGAGGGGTCATGAGAAGCTGGTTTTTGAGAAGAATCAAAGCATCTTTGAAACCAAAGTCTAAACAATTCTTACAACACTCCAGAAAATAAAGCCGAGACGCAAGACACATTTAAAAAATGTATTAATATAAATAACAAATAACAAAAATGTCACAAACTTGTTAACATTGCAACACTTGTACTGTGGAGGGGAGAATATGTTTCTGCATCCACTGTCTATATCTTTTCTCCATTGTCTTTATCTACTGAACAAGTTTATTGAACATGTGTTCATGCCACAGACAGTGAATACAAAAACATATTTTTAGCACAAATGGAACCCTATACGGTACTGGTTGCATGTGTTGAGAAAATTAAGTTCAAGTGCGGTAATAAACTTTTTTTTCTTAGGTTTTGAACGATGCGCCTTACACAAAGGTGTGGCTGTGGATTTTTCTACCACCACTAGGGGAGCTCTAACTGGAATTACAATCAAAAATAAGATAGATGAAATATCAATGCAAAGAAAAAAAGCAAACTCTTTTTCTTTATCAGATAGAACGCACACGACAAATTACTAACTGGTAATTATTTCCAAATCCTCAACGCTTTTTAAAATTTTTATAAAAAGCGAATGTGGCTTATATACAGGTGCGCTCTATAGTCCCGAAAATACAGTAGTCACTTGCTTAAAAATAAATACATAAATAAGGACCTCATTAACCTGGTGGGGGGAGAAGGATGTTAAGTTTCCGGCCCTAAAAATGGGGAAATACTTGTCAGGTCTCTTTGCATAATAGAAACCATGAAGGGCTGTGATGGTAGACCATATCGTCACAACCAATAACAAAAAAAACAAAATACTCCGTACAGGTCATCTATGAAGGAGTCAGCCTGGGGAAGCCAGAAGTAAGATCAGACTGATACTTTAACCAGATTTTACTTGTCTCAATACTACAATATCCTCACCACTAGTGCTGCCACAAACGATCATTTTAATAGTTGACTAATCCCTGGTTCTTTTTTTAAATTTCATCGACTGATCGGGTCATGTAAAAACTGGATGTAAAGTACAAATCCCAACTATCATTAGTTTTAAACCAACTAAAAATGAGATATATAGCATTACCTGCGATGATGCTAGTGTGAATGCTGTAAACTGAGTTTGGCCACTGAAGATGCTAGTGCTGATAGCTAAAGATGCTGAAATTGTTACTAAATACGCTAAGCTGACAGCTATTAGTTAAATGCAAAATTAGCCTAAAAAAAACTTTAAAAAAAAGCCTAAATTAGTCAGAACAGCTAGCATGTAGCTGAAATATTAGCTAAACTCCAAAATAGCCTAAAAAAACTGAAAAAAACTTAAATTACTCAAAATAGCTAAAATGTATTAGAAATATTAGCTATACTCCAAATTAGCCCTAAAAACTGGAAAAGTAAAAAAAATAGCCAAAATAGCTAGCATGTATCTGAAATATTAGCTAAACTCCAAAATAGCCTAAAAAACCTTAATAAATGCAAAAAAGTCCAAAACGCGAGCAGAATGCCAATAAACTTTAAACGTTTTAACACTCCAACTCCATATAATATAAAATAATGACTAATCAACTACTAAATTAGTCGCTGACTATTTTAATAGTCGATTAGTCGTTGATTAGTTGACTAATCATGGCAGCCCTATTCAGCACACTGCCAAAGATACTTCAAAGACTGTAGTGTTCCTGTACTATACTGGCCAGAAGACTCACCTGATCTGAACCAGGTAGAAAATCTATGAGTCATTATCAGGAAGAAAATGAAAGACATCAAACCCAACAATACCGATGACCTGAATCCAGCTGTCAAAGCAACCTGGATCCCCTCCATGGCACAGAGCTCTGACGCAGTGACTGTGTTGAAGACATAGAAATGAAGATGGTGTTCAGAAGCACGGCATTTGTCCTGAAAGCATCCTTTTCTTTATTGGTCTTAAGTTATCTTCTAATTTTCTAAAACACTGATAACAGGTTTTATTAACTACAGGACATAATCATCAAAAAAGAATGAAAGGCTTGAAATATTTCAATATGTGTAAATCCACATAAAGTACATCTTTCATTCTCTTTGATTTACTGAAAAAAAAATCTTGTATTTTTTTAAATATGTATTTAAGGCAACATTTCAGTTTAAACTTTTTTTTTCATCACTTTATTTTATTTCAAATTTCTTTTTGCTGCCAGTAATTGCTGGCTCTTTCTGATAAGTACTTTACAGTCCCACTCATCTTCTCAAAGTGTTCCCAGTCGTCTTTTCTTCACGATTATGCTGTTTTAATCCCAAATTTAAATAAAACCTGTGTTGTTTTCTAGAGCAGGGGTCGGCAACCTCGGGCACGCGTGCCACCAGTGGCATGCGGAGGGAAAGACAGTGGCACGCCAGGGTGTGGAAACAAAAAAAAATTTTGTCGTCTGTTTGTATTTTTCCGATTTGAAAAGAGTGATCATCTCTTTGCATAAGGATCTTTGATCCCCCATGGTGTCATAAAGAAAGAGTCCATTCACCCTGCCCAACAATTCCTGTGTATGAAACTGTTGCCGATGAGTGTGGTGATTTGTGCACACGTTTCTGGATGGATTGTTCACGCGTGTATGAACCGAAGAGTATGAAGCAAAAGTTTATAACTGCACAGCTTTTTTTTCTTTTATCATGCCGTGTTAGCCCCGCCCCAACGCGCCACAACGGGGCCAAAAGTTTTGAAACTGAAACTTTGAGATTCTAAAACGAAAAAAAAGATTTGAAACTGAAAAAAAAGTTTAGAAATAGAAACTTTGAGTTTTGAAACCTTTTTTTTTTTTGGGCCAAACATTAATATTTTTTTCAAAATATTTTATTTCGGTTTCAAATAATATTGGCCCCGATTTTAGATCCATAGTAATGGACCTGTTACACTCTGGTTCTGGTGGGTGCTGTGGTTGACATGCTGCTGGTTTAATATGTTTGGGCTCCAGATAACTCCAACCATATATTGATGTGGACAAAGGTGGACAGGATTTTATGCCTGCCATGGACATTAATGAAACTCAAAAATCAAAGATAAAAAAAAAAGTCTTGTGGGGTCCAGATGACCCCACTTTTAATGGAAACAAGCCAAGGAGAGCAGGAGGGTTACGAGTTTCCTGATCTATTGTTTCCTCACAGCAGATCCAAGCTTTAGTCTCTTCTAAAATGATAGTCATTTATTCCTGCTTGTATGCGGGGGCAAAGGGGGTTTGGTTTTCATTTTTCTTCTTTTTTGCATTTTATGTTCGTTTTTAATTGAACAGCACTCTGAGCTGCAACAGATGAAAAGAGCTTTTAATAAATAAAGATTTATTGTTAAGTTCAGTTTGTTGAATAATAACCAACCAAGGTCGGATTATATTCAGATTTACTTTCTATTCTGCCAAATTTAATACAAGACGTGAACAAATTTTTAAATTAATCTTACATCTGATCCTCACAGCATTTCCTTTAGAAAAAATGAAGAATAATGCTGTCCTGCTGCAGAAAATTTAAATCACTATAACTAGCAAACTAATGAAATAGTAAAAATATTTAATTTTACATGCATTAAAAGTATCATCACAGAATGAACTAACAAGTTACTCAGGTTTAGTCTCATAATGTAACAAAAAAGACAAAATCATACTAAAGTTTTTTCTTTATTAACAGCTGTGAATTTCTTCAAATATTGATGGTATTGTGTTCTGATGTGTCCAATCCTATTACTGTTAGCATGACAATACAAATGAAGTAGTTTTGGTTTCAAACATACAGAGTTGAGATACTATTTTAACTGTTTTCTTTGTACATTATTAAGAAAGCACAATTTTGAGCTAATATGTTAAAAACAGGTATTTGACCTGCTGTTTGTGAATTACATTTTTTTTCAAATATATTGGAAATGTTTTTGTATTTCTTTGTATTAATGTTCACATTAGCTTTGGAAGTGGCTGGATAGTTGGCTGGGTGTACGACGTTCAGGTCCCAGGGCAGCAATGAGATAAAATCCAGTGAGGGTCCTCAGACGAGACCCTTCATGCTGCTGCATAACTTGATCTTTATGTACCTTAAAATATAGGATTGTGTCAGGAAGAACATTTAACGTTAAACTCTCTGTACAACCACCTGTGTGAATCAGCGAAAGCTGATTTACTGTGGTGATTCCTGTCAGGATAAGATATAAGGTGAACAACAACAGAGTTCACATAATAGTTGGTGATGGCACAATTGTTAGGGAGAACATTTTGAATTGGCACTTCAAGTCATAAACGTTGCTGACCCCTGGTCTAGAGCATAGTTTCTGTAGAGAGGCAGGAGTTCATCAGAAATTCACCTCTGAATTGTGGGTAGGACTGGTGATGTTGATTAGATTAGATTAGATTAGATTAGATTAGATTAGATTAGATTAGATTAGATTAGATTAGATTAGATTAGATTAGATTAGATTAGATTAGATTAGATTAGATTAGATTAGATTAGATTAGATTAGAAATGGTTTATTTCAAGTAATCAAGAAAAAAAATGATGTGCAATAAAACGTTTTTGGCTAATTTGTCTTCTAGAGGGGTCTTTAAGATAATTTGAAGTTTAGCTAATGTTTTAGTAAAATGCTGTTTTCAGCTATCTTTTTGTATCTACTGAATTTTATTTTTTTGATAATTTAGAATTTAGCTTCTATTTTAGCAACAGGCTAACGTTTTTATCTAAGTTAGTTTAGCTCGTATTTAAGCAACAAGCTAGCTTTTTTGGCAGATTTGGCCTTTAATTAGTTTTTATATTTTTTAGGCTATTTTGGAGTTTAGCTAATATTTTAGCAATATGCTAACATTTTTAGCTCATTTGTTATCTACCGGAGGTTTTAGGCTAATTTTGAGTTTAGCTTTTATTTCAGCAACATGCTAACATTTTTGGCTGATTTAATTTACAGAGGAATGTTATGCTCATTTGAAGTTCAGATAGTAATTAAGCAACAATCTTGCTTTTTTGCTACTAAAGTTAAAAACGTAAAAAAAAAATGATCCTTTTAAGAGATGCTAGATTATTTTTATATATATTTTTTACTTTTGTTTGTGACAAAAGTAGACATTTATATTTATTAAAAAAACAAAAAGAAGGTTTTGAATGAAAATCCAAATTTAAGTCAGTGCGGCTCTTTCTAGGTTTTGATCAATGGAAAACAAGCCCAAATGGCTCTTTTACTGTTAAAGGTTGTTGACCCCTGTGCTAGACTATAGATAGTTTGGCTGAAAGTGAGTGGATGGAAACGAATTTATATAATCCCACCACCGGCTGGACTTTACCATTTCCATTATGTTTATTATCATTATCCAATTCATAACATAAGATCAGAAACGTATATCTTTAGATATGTTCCACTTAAGTTTTTAAGTTGTCGTGTTAGTGGCAGGTTTACACACGAATTACCTAAACTCTTTAAGCCTTGTATAACTTTATGGTTTTCTTTCATTCTCTTGTACCTTAGAAAACATGTTTAGTGTCATGCTTTATGTATCACCGGTCCTGATCTTACACACATTCCTTTCCAAGAAATGTAAGTAAAACTACGAGGGTATTTATATTGTAACTAGTGTGTAACTACCCAGATAAAAGACATGTAAATCCTCTCCAGCTGGAACAGCTTTTTGAACAATTTCTGACCTTTTCTTACTTTGTGTATCTAGAAAATGGCAGAAAGATCCAATCCATTATTCTACTTAAATTCCAATAAATCATTCATTGTATATTTTATACCTCTGTTATCAGTTTTCTCAGTTTATTGGTCAAAATTTAACATTCACATGACAGCAAATAGGGGTAAATCTTATGATGTCAAACTTGTTTTTGACATGACGTCATTTCAACATCAATTGTCCACTGGGGGAAGCATGTTTTTGGTGTTCGACTTATGGTGACTCTGACCGTAAAGGAAGTTTCACTCTCAATTTTTAAGTGACCCTCAGTTATGAAAAGCCAACATTAAATCCCATTTAATAATTAAAGAAAAGCTTTTAGAACCGCTATCATTGACATAGTTCAGCATGTTGTGGGTATGGGAAGAAACTCAAATCCCAATTTACAGTTTCCACTAAAAGCGATGGGCGCCTCATTGTAGAGGTGAAATGGTCACGGCAAAAAAACAGAATTTAGTCGAAAGAAAATGAGGAGTCAGCGCACAGCTATTTATGAAAACAAAGCTTTCAAACTAAATACCAAACGTAAAAACAGGGTCTGATTGAATGCTGATAGAAAGGCATCCATTAAAAGGTGCCATTTCCTCCACACCATCCAGCAGCCTGGGCTATTTTAAGCCTGTTTTGTGCCGTGGCATTTCAAATTTAAAAAGGAGAAAATGGTACTTTATTCCAGAGCAAAGCCTGACGGTGTTGTAGGCTGAGCCAACGTCTGGATTAGAAGAAAAAGGACATTGTTGACAAGCTCATCACTCAGTCATCACCTTTTTATTGTTCAGAAATGAACCATAATCATACCACAGTCAATGATTGACTTTTTGTTGCTGGAACTTTGAAAAAGAATATGACTAAAGATGGAGATAGGAGGTCTTGGTCCATTGATGTCAGCGTCTTTAAGAACTAATAAAAACTGCAAATACAAAAAAGAACAAAAGCTGCCCTTAGAAAAGATTTGGTAAATAAAATCATGTTGGTTTCTTCATTAAACATGACAAAATAACTGCAGATATTTTGTCCCAATAAAAGTATGTTTGATTGTTAGTGTGGATTCCAGGATTCAGAGTTTCCCTATAGAGAGAAAATAGTCTCACTCCCATTTGCACGTGCGTGTTCTTGATTTGTGCTTAAATTAGGATTTGATAGTGAGTATTTTTTTGATTTGTGCGTGTGTATTTTTTAATTGTGCATGCTTATTTTTTATTTATGTGTGGGTATTTTTGATTCGTGCCTGGGAAATTTTGATTTTTAGAAAGGGTATTTTTGATTTGTGCTTAAATTAGGAATTAAGAGTGGAAAATTTTGATTTGTGCATGCATCATTTTCGATTTATGTGTGCATAATTCTTTATTTGTGCTTACGTTTGGATTTGTGCATGAGTATTTTTGATTTGTGTGTGCATAATTCTTGATTTCTGTGTAGTAGTGCAAGTTACACAAAAATCAAGAATACGCATGCACAAATCCAAAGTTACGCCCATATGAGGAATTAAGCCAGCATAATCCGGGGTGATACTTATTTCTCTCCATATTTCCTCAGATCTGTACACACATAAACCTGGAGAAATAGCACTGTAACCACTCTCGCACTCATATTTCAATCACCTGTTCCTCATCCCGGCAGGAGCCTCTTTTGATTTGGTCACAGTGTGAGGTTTAAGGTTTCTCAAAAAAGACCTCGTTAAGTGATTAGTTTGAGTGGGGCTGGATCTAATCAGTGTAGAGTGTGAGTCTCTTTCAGTAATCAATGTTCAGTAATTGTTTCAATGTTCTAAAGAAAGACATGAAATTAGAGTCACCACAACAACCGGGATAGAAAATGGCTGTTTCTGCTTGAGTGTTAATGATTATTGTGCAAAATCTGCATTTTTTTGATTAGGTATCAGCTCTACCTTCAAGGTAGGACTCTTTGATATGAACTGCATTAAATTAGAGAGTCATAAGACATTTTAACCGTATTAAGCCACAGTACAATCGCATTCATTACCTGTAGGAGTTGGAAGTTATTAAACTGAGGCGAAACTAAGAGGGCGAACAGGAAGAGACACCAGTCAAAGGCCCATTTCACACAGCAGAGGTGTTAATAACCTAAAAGAGGCGTCCATCTATCCAACCAGCGGTTCAAAAGGAACACAAAAGCCCCATATCAGTGCCAGTTTGCAACCACCATGGTACCAACAGCCAATCAGATGGCTGAAACGATTTTGGTAACAGCACAGCAGCATTGTGTTCATTGTGTCATTAATTTGACACTGTGAAAGCTCAGATGTGTGTTGAAAAACTTCCGCCTCTCTTTCAATTCACACAAAAGACCCAGATGTGCCACAAAAGCCCTGCAATGCAAGGCATTCAGGTGGAAACGGATAACGACTCTGAATAGAAAGAGAATATACGGCCAAAGCTGCAGCACGACGTTCAAAAAAAAAAAACTTTGTCCAGAGAGCGTGAAAACACAAGCATCTGGACAACCCACAACTCTGTAACATGAGGAGTTTAGGCTGGCATACAGTCTAGACTTTTAACCATTTAATAACTAAAAGGTTTTTCTAATTGATCCAAACAGAAAGACTTTCCGTCCTGCTGCTGCACCTTTTCCATCCCGTCAGTCGGCTCACCTGGTGGGTGTGGCCAATGCTCCTTGGCTCCAATGTTGGCTTTTTAAGACAGAGAAGGCCGAACCCGGCCGGCAGGGAGCAGAGCAGAGCAGAGCAGGGGGGAGCTGGGTTTGTTCTTTTTCCCCTCTCTACCCTCAGCAGTCTTCCACTGCTGGGTTTTGTTATTTTAGTTTGAGGTTGGACCTTGGTAGTCTTAGTTTGTGGCCTTTGTTTATTTGTTTTCTTTAGGTAGTTTTGGGTTAGGCAGGAAGCTGCTGACTCAGACGGTCGACATGGCTGAGTCAGCAGTCTCCATGACTTATTTTCCAAGGTTCCAATTCCTTTTTGTTTTGTCTTTTTGTTTGAAGCAGCTCACTAGTTATTTCATTTTGTTCTTTCTTTCAGGACACAGGGTTTTGTTTATTTAATGAACTCTGTTCTTTTTATTCTTACTGGTGTCTAGTTTTTATGTTATTGTCTCCTTTTGAATTTCTTCTCTACCCTCTTAAAACAGATGTGTTGTTTTATGACACTTTTTGTGTAACCTGTAAACAGACTCATGTTGTGTTGCTTTTTAGGCAAACCTAATTAAAAACCTTGGTTGAACCATTAACCAATCACACGGCCGAATGAACGTCCACGGCCTTGCCCCTTCTAGAACTTTCCATTTAAAAAAAAAGTGACTTGAGGCCACCCTGCTGGTTGCATTTGAGCGGGAAATTAGAGGCAAGTTTGATTATTTATTTCGTGCTTAAAATATTGCTCAAATTTATCAAAATGTTGTGGTTGGACGAGTTGTTTTCTTACTAGTTTGTTGTGACAATTAATAAAACTTGAATGTGGCAGGGTGAATGAATGAAATGTTAGCTAGCTTACGATACACAACTAGCTAATCGTTGGTGGTGGGGGGGTGTCAGTATCCATTAATCAGTTCATCATAATTGGCGCTCCTCAATTCGCGGAGCGTTTTCTGTAGGCGGATGCAGCGGCGGTGCAGTGGTGTCAGACATTATAAAAGTTTGCTCTGCTGCCATCCAGCTCGTTGGGCGGACTCACGGTCTCTCCACTAATCTTAACAGCTACAGCAGAGGTCGCCTTTAAGAGCAAAAAAGCCATTTGGCCTCGTTTTCTACTGATCAGAACCTAGAAGGAGCCGCACTGACTTACATTAGCCTGTAAGAAATTTGGATTTGCATTCATAACCTTCTTTTTGTTTTTTTAATAAATGTGAATAATGTCTATTTTTGGCACGAACAAAAACAAAAAACATATAAAAAGAAACTTGCATCTCTCAAAAAGGGAATTTTTTTCAGTTTTTTAACTTAAGTAGAAAAAAAGCAAACTTGTTGCTTAATTACTATCTGAACTTAAAATTAGCATAACATTTCTCTGAAAATTAAATCAGCCAAAAATTTTAGCATGTTGGTGAAATAAAAGCTTAACTCAAAATTAGCCTAAAACCCCTAGTAGATAACAAATTCGCTAAAAATGTTGGCATATTGCTAAAATATTAGCTAAACTCCAAATTAGCATGAAAAACTAATTAGAGGCCAAATCTGCCAAAAAAAAAGTTAGCTTGTTGCTTAATTACTAGCTGAACTCAAAAGTAGCCTAAAATTCCTCAGTAAACTAACTTGGTCAAAAACCTTAGCATGTTGCAAAAAAATAGAAGCTAAATTCTAAATTATCCCCAAAAAATTCAGTAGATAACAAATTAGCTGAAAACATGAGCATTTTACTAAAATATTAGCTAAACTCCAAATTAGCATAAAATTTATCAGAAAACTTAGCCAAAAACGTTAGCATGTTATTAAAATAGAAGCTAAAATTCTAAATGAGCCTAAAAACTCCAGCAGCTAACACATTAGCCAAAAACGTTAGTAAGTTGCTAAAATTATTTTTTTTTAATTTACCATTATTTTATTTTTCTTCAGTTAGAGAGCCACTATGGAGAGATAAAAGAGCCACATGTGGCTCTGGAGCCGCAGGTTGCAGACCCCTGGTCTACAGGTTTGCACAGACCTAAGCCCGGTGTGCCTGTTGATGACGTATCAAAGACATTCCCAATGACAGAGTTTTACCTGCATATTTAAAGGTGGAATGTTCTAGGGAGTATACATAACTAAAAAGGATATTTTTAAAATGTTGACGACTCATTCCCCCATTGATACTCAATATATTGTAAACAAATATATTCTACAATAATTTGGCATGAACACTACTCCTGATCAACATTGTCCAGTATCAGGAGCGATAGGCTCCTCTCAGTTGTGTGCCAGCTCTATAACTCTTTGGTTTATGGAGCAGATATAGTTTTGGGGGTCGTTGGGGTTTTTGTCTTGTTTTGTTGGTCCATATCACTCAGTCAGGAGCAAAGCATCACTTCCATTAATTCTAGATTTCACTGGGGTTTTTTTTCAAAAAAAAGAAAAATGTTTCAGTTCTCTGATGTTCAGTTACCCACAGCTCTGTGGAGGTTAAGGTCTCCAACACATCTTCTTAACTCACCTTAGGAAACTTATACTGAAAAAAAACGTAAGGTTTCACAAAGATTGCTAGATTTGCAGCCCTGCAATGCCTGAAAATTACCTTGAAGTTCTGATCCTAAGTTGCAGCGTTTGCTTTTCCCCAGATGGTGCTGGGAGATAAAAGCAAACACCCTTTTAGCCTCATTTGTCCCACAGACATTGTTCTAGAAGAAGGTCTGCAGAACTCTGTGAATTATTTATCAAAGGCTCATGATTAACAGCACTGGCTGGAACCTAAGCTCTTCAATCCTAAAGAGGAAGATGGAAGGTATTTTCCTTTTTTTTTCTTTTTTATGTTATTATTCATTGAAGTGTCATTTAATTTGAATATATAAAAACCTAAAAGATTTGAAAAATAAAAGACACAAAGTTTTATATTAAAAAAATATTTAACATTTAAATTTAAGCGTGCTTTTATATATAGAATGAAATGAGTCTGTCAACAGTAAACACTTTTAAAAGCAACAAGTCTTTGTTCACTGTGTATCTAAAAAGTTTTAAAACATCCATTCAGGTGTATTTGATACTTTAAGGACTCCTGCAAATGACCACAGCTCAGAAAATCACAGAAACACAAAAAAGAAACATAAAAGAAAAAAGTCCAGCAAAACTCTCTTCTTTTTTTTAGTTTTTCACCTGGTGTCTTAGTGATTCTGACTCAACACCATACCATCCAAAAGATCTAAGAACAGCCAGAAATTCTCTGAATGCCTCCTACCACTATGTGTAGTTTAGCATTTCAATGCCCCGGGGGGACAGGGCAAAAACCGACTGGTTTGCCCGTGAACCTGATTCAGTCAAACACACCGTGTTTGGAGGAAACAAAACAACCCAATCCGTACCTGAATAACAAACCGGAAGGACAAGGTGTAGACGAAAATACAGGTGAAAGCGGCAGACAAAACATTTCAAAGCACACAGTACTTCCTTTGGTTTAGACTAGGGCTGTGAATCACCGAGTACCTCATAATATAATATGTGATACACGGCTCACGATATTGATGATATCGTGAGCCATGCATTGGTAATTGGTAAAAATCATCTCTGATAATTCACTTTATATAGAAGAAGACAATTTTTTGGGAAATATTTCCCCATCTATTTTTGCGCTTGAACAGAATCCTAATAAACATCTTGCGTCATATTTTATGCAACAAACAATAGATACTTTAGTGCAAATCAGTAATACGCTGTCTTTGACAAGCATTGACTTCAAATTGAATTTTAATTATCTGCAAAATTCAGTGTTAACAATAGTAAACATGAACAGCAGTGCCACTACTTAGTGCAGAATTGTTGTAAACAACAGAACAAAAATGAAATAATTTAAGTAGCTGCCCGACACATTGGTGCAACGTGCGCCCCTATCTACCTCCAAGGGAATGTCTCACGAGACGATGACAAATATAACTTTTCACAGCTTCTTCAAACAAAAATAAAAGATCGATAATTGGTTTACAACCTATAGAGAATCAATCGCTGGACTAAATATTGCAATATATCACAATATCAACATTTTGGCACACCGCTGGTTTTGACGGATTTAAAAATGTTCCACAACTTTCACAATAAACATAAAAAGTATAACACTGGTATAACACCAAAGGTTATAGATAAGGAAGCTGCAACACAATTCTATGTTTGATTATAATAGCTGAACTGCATGGAGATGGTTTGAAAGCACAGCAAACAAAACTTTTGACAAGCATCGATTTTACAATCAGATCTTAGTTAAAAAAAAAAGTCTGTATTCATCCATCATGTGACCCACTTCCCATTCTTTTCTCTATACTGATCCACAGCACCTCGTCTGACTTCTGATTGGATTTAAATTGAAGAGACACTAAAGTGACAGCACAAACCGAATACATTAAGCTTCTAACTGGGTTCAACTCTTCAAGGACACTCGGATCTGAGCGCTTGCTATTAATGTCACTACAATAGTGTTTGGGTGGGTGAGCTGAAAAGCTTCACTAAACATAACAAAAACAGAGAATAGAAGCATCAAATAAAGCTGACTTCCCATTGTCACGTTTAAGAAAGATTATACAGATAAAACATCTTGTGAATCGCTGTGTCGACTGTTGGATACAAAAGCAGCATCTCTGCACACATAAGTGACGCTGGACTCCAGAACTACAACCACAACCAGAGCCACAAACACAATGGACTATTTCTGATATCAAACACAAACCTCTTTGTTCAGTGGTGTCAGCATTGAGAGGAATAATGTGCTTGGTGGTGCTCATTACCAGGGGTGTGCCAAAATATCGATATTGCAGTATTTCGCGATATTTAGTCTTGCGATTGAAACTCGATGGGTTCTCACCAAGTAGCAATCTTTTATTTTCGGCTGTAAGAGGCTGTAAGAAGTTTCATTTGTCATCCTTTGTTGAGACATTCTGGACCTCCAAAGATAGAGGGCCCACGTTGCCAGACTGGCTGATGCGAGCACCAAAGCGCCTGGCAACTACTTGAATTATTTCATTTTTGTACCATTTACAACAATTTTGCAAACTGCTGTTCAAGTTTACTATTGTTAACACTGAATTGTACAGATAATTTAAATATAAGTGGGCCGAAACATCAGTATGGCGAACTAACGCAATATTTCAACTCACCAACGATTAGCTGTCCTCTCTTTCTCTTAATCAGTTTCTTAAAATAACTCCAAATAAGTCCACCAGCGGGCGCTTCGTGTGAGCACGACAGTGAAATGTAAGGATGCAGTCGTCAAGCAGTCATCAATTTCCCTCAATAATAATAAATTATCTGACATAAAGTGTAAAATTCATTAAAATGCAGCATTGTGAGTTTTTTATTTACAAATGTATTGCTCTTTGAAGTGAGAATGTGATTTGATTAGTTCTTAACTGGAGTTTTATCTATTAGTTACCTTAAAATGTAAATGTAAGGTAAATTAATGATTGTAAAGACACGTTAGTATTTATTTATTATTTTATTCTAATGTTGGAAAGGACATTAAATGAATGTGTTTTAAATTGTTCTAAAAAATTATTTGAAGAAAATAAAAATATATATTAGTTTTAAAAATAGTTCTACATCATAGATTACTAAGGTAATACATAGATTATTGCAATCTTTGCCGTATCGACTTATTATCGGTATCGTGAGCCTTGTATCGTGAGCTTTGTATCGTGAATCGTATCGTGAGTTACCGTGAAATTCCCAGCTCTCAATTTAAATTCAATTGGTTTCAATGCTTGTCAAAGACAATGTATTACTGATTTCCACAACAGTGTTATTTATATCACAAAATAAGACACAAGTTGTTTTTTATGATCGTGTTCAAGCTAAAAAATAAACGGGGGGGATAAATTTTCCTAAAAAATGTGTTCTCCTATATAATGTGAGTTATTAGGGATGAGTTTTACCAATTATTGCAGTATCACGATAGGTACCCAGTGATTTCCAGTCCTACTCATTACCATATTTATTGCAATATTTACATGTGCAAATCCACTTAGACATGTACAATATCACCTAAGAAATCTGACCAACTGTCATCATTGAAATGTTGAAATTGTTACTTTTTCAATGTATTTTAGAGTTGTACCAAAATGAATAAGTTCCCCGGTAAATACATTTCAAAATAAATTTCATTTAAAGTTGTATATCTGACAATAGCTCTGTTGTGTTGCTCAAGCACAGACAGGATTTTCTTTCCCAAAAGCTATTTAGGGTTCCTACAAATATTTGACTTCAGTTTTTAGAATTCATCTTGTGTTTGTTTGGGCACATTTGTTGCTTTTTATTTTTAACTTCATCTGAATACTGATCCATTCTAGTCAAACACAGAACCGTGAAGTCCAGTATCTTTATTTTAGGGTGAAATGACTATAATAGTAGTGGAATAACACGGCAACTCGATATTTTTAAAACAATACTGGTCTCTCCTATTCTTATTTTGCTCTCAGTAACGTCCTCGTCCAAGAGAAGGAGACAATTCACAATTATGATGTGACCAAATGAGTGAAGTGAGGAGCTGACAGTGCTAGTAAAGCTGTTAAATATCTCCTGTCGAGCTGAATTTATTTTGTGTAACAGTCGGCTGAGACTGGCAGAATTTTTGTCTGTGTTCACATCAAAGCCAAGTTGTGGTAAACAGAACCACAACTGGCGCATGATCGATTTTATGTGAATTTACTGCATGTGTGTTATTTCCACCTCCACGCAGCAGAGGCGACACTAACAATAAAACCAACGGCTTATATGGACTCTTTCGTATGCCTCCCACTTCACATCCCGGATCCATAAAAATGACATCGTGTTCAACTTGCTTCAACGTATGCTAGCAGCGTGATAAACTGCACCACAGGGAAGAGTATTTCCACTGGAAACAAGGAAGAGCCGTAACTCACCTCCTCAGGTGTAGCAAAGAAAACGCAGAGACTGCCAACATGGGATCACTAACATATCTCCACAGTCCAGTGTTAACATCTGCTTTGCAGTGAGAAAAGAAAAAGCTCACTGTGGAGTCCTTACCTTGAGCCACAGGTGAGATCCCAGGTAGAAAATTCATGGTCACCAGAGATTGCGAATCTCTCAGGCTTTCGTGTCCAAATACTGTGACGTTTGATGGGTACTGGTTCATGACCAAGACCCCATGAGGGACAATGGCTCCAACGCATACCCATCCTTCCACAGCAGAACCACTCTAACCAACGCTTCTCACGGATATGATCGCGCTGATGTCTACCAAAACATTTACTTACAGCCCTAAGATTAAGACACAGAAGGATTTCAGCTTTCTCATTGTCTCTGACCGCACTGCAAATGTTTTGGATGTGCCCCCCTGTCAGCCTCACCCTATCTGACAGAAGGGCGAGTGTCCCCCACCAGACGCCGAGGCTCACAACATTGAATCAAGCATCTTGTTGTTTCACTCTCTTACTGTGTGGATCCGAGTTCTTCAATTCTTCCTTTGTCTCCATCCTCGTTTGCTCTGTGTGAAACACAGATGGAGGCCGTACACTTTCCAGCCCCGGGCCTTTCTGTTTGCCTCACAGGCAACAATCATACAACGAGAAGCCAGACAATTCAGTCCCACATGGTGCCAGAGTGTGGGCTTGTCATTTAGAGAAATTCTACCAGCTAAATTTATGTTTCCAACTGTGGGCTTTACATTTCATGCATTTTCCCATGTTTTACATAATAATATTTTTAAAATAAGTGATGTTCTATGCCTCCATTTAGACATAAAAATTAAAGACAAAATTCCACTGAACTTCAACTATTAACAGAATAAAGTTATAAAATTACCAGCAGAGAGTTTGAAATGCTCTACAACAACTTCACTTATTTTTTTATTTGAATTTTTTTCTTACAAATAGTTCCCTTTTAGGTAACAATGTTACATAGATGCCAAAATTACATTTTTTCCCCCAAATAAGCTCATAGTCTAAGATACAGCTGTAAAAAAACACCAGTTCAAGCATCATAGCTGGAATGAAATAAAATTAAAGATAAATCATACCTTAAATGAGAAAGGATGAATATGCCAGTTTTATTGGGAATATCCAATGATGCAAACACATCGTTTACAACAAAAATAATCAAAGTAGACATGGGAGTACCCATCATTTTCTGGCACTTTTATGACTATCCATTAGAGGATGGAGTTTATTCAATCAAAATTTCTCTCTAGGCTGAATTGCTGAACTCTGTAAACATTATCTAATTTCTCCTGAGCAACTTTGGATGTGAGTGGCACCGAAAAAGCTTCAAAGCTTCACTTGAAGAATTATCTAAATTATGTTTATTTGTCAGAATGGTCGCTCTTTTCTGACTGAGATGGGGGTTGAAGTAAGAGATCAATGGGCCGTGTCATAAAATAACCATTGAAATGTGCTTTGTGTATTTTAAGAAACATGTAAAAGAATGACCCATTTGCAAACCTTGGAATATTACTTAATCCTGAATTAGCTCTTTATTTGGAATTTGATGAAAAGTTAGTACCGGTAATTAAAAAAAAAAAAAAAACACAGAATCCAGGACTTTCATGTGCTTTCCCAAAGTCTAGTCAGGAAAAAAAATAAAATAAAAAACTAAATTAATGATGCAAACAAACAAACAGAAACTTCATACCAGATCAGTCATGGCGAGAATTAACAAAAACCACCAAGGGCTTCGTAGGTGCTGTTGACCTATGAGGTACAGGTGGAAGTTAAACACCTGCTTTTTAGAGGACAAGAGGAAGGTCGAGAGAAAAAAGGAAAGGCATGAGTGTAGGACTTAAAGAAGAACTAGGAAGTTGATCCACATGATAAAGACTGGAAGGAAGGGGGGAGAAAGGCTTTGAGAGCAGGGATGAAGCTGTTTTATCATCTTAGAAATGGAAATAGAAATTGAGGAGGAGTGATCCTGGAGGAGAAGCTGGCTTAGAAGGCTCTGGAGGGTGACAGAATGTCAGATACTAGGGGATAAGTCAGGCTGGAAGTTGAAGGTGAGTTGTTGAATGCCGACAGTGCCCCCCAAGGTGAGAAGTGAGCTAAAGAAGAAGGAATTATTCCAAGATGAATGAGGCGATTTAGGGTCTCCCTCATGGTGATTGTGGCCGACTTTAACAGACAGATGGGTGAGGAAAGACAAGGTGGCGAGGAACTGATGGGTACGTTGAATCCTCATAACAGGAATAGAGAAGGACGGATGGTGGTAGACTTAACATCCATACATCCATCTCCTTCTGCTCATCTGGGACCGGGTCGCGGGGGCAGCAGTCAAAGCAGAGATCCCAAGACTTCCCTCTCCCCGAGAGACGTAGAGTCTCTCCAGCGTGTCCTGGGTCTTCTCCGGGGTCTCCATCCAGTGGGGAATACTTGGAACACCTCTCCAGGGAGACGTCCAGGTGGCATCCGGACATCTCCACCTCCACTGGCTCTGCTTAATGTGGAGGAGAAGCGGCTCTACTCCAGGCTGTCTCCAGTTGACCGAGCTTCTTACCCTATCTCAAAGGATCAAGTACTAGAAGTCGAAAATGGAAGAGTGCTACGGGGCTTTTAGGGAGGAGCAAAACAGGTTTTGGGAGGTCAGAAGGTTCTCACAGATTACTGAAACAATTACAGCTAAAATGACACACTTGATGAGTCATCTGGAATGAGGAAAGTCCTTAAGAAAACATGGTCTTGGAATAAAGAAGTTTATGAGTGTTGTTGAGAAAAAAAGTTGGCTCAGAAAAAGTAGAACAGAGGACAGAAAATAACAGTCAGGAGTCCAGGGAGATACAGCACAAGGTGAAGGTGAAAGGTCAAACGATGGGCGTTTGAAGACTTATCGACCAGTCGGACATAGCGGAGGTAGACGTAGATCTGAACAAGTTGGCAAGGCAGAGAAACAGATGAATGGATGTGCTGTAGATTAGGACGACCAAAGACAGCGGCGGAAATGTGTTGACAGGTTCTATAATGCCTCGTTTCCACTGAGCGCTCCAGACCGGACTAGACTTTAGAGCAGGGGTCTCAAACTCGCGGCCCGCGGGCAATCTGCGGCCCGCAGGATGATAATTTGCGGCCCCCGCCTTCATATGAAAGATTACTGTTAGTGTGGCCCGCAAGGCTGATATGAATGACAGTTGTTGTGTGCAGATCTGAACGAACCAATCACGGTAAGGTAAATGGCTCTGGAGGGCGGGACATCGGCGGGCTGTCCGAGCCTCCTCACTCTTTAATGCATTCCTCCAGTCAGCTGAGAGGAGGAGGAGCCATGAAGCTGTGAAGAGCTTTCTCACTGAACGGGATTCGCGGGCCCGGCTCCTCTTTCGTCACGTGATACACAGCCTGCCGCTTATCAAAAAGCGTGTTTCTGACGCCGCGCGACAATCCGCGCACGCATCAAATATTCCGCGCGGACAAATCAGACCCTCGCGAGCGCTTTTTCCTCCTCCACGAAAAGAAAAAGTCCTCGCGAAAGAGACTGACTACTTCCGCGTGCGTGAGTGATGCCCGCGAGCGAGCAGAATCACCGGAGCAGCGCGGTCACGCACGCAGTAGCTGGTGTTTTTACCGTTCATTAGCGCTGCTGCGACTGTGCGTGAAATATGGAACCGGGTTGAAGACTGAGCGCGCGCTCAGTGCGTGCCCGATTTGTGTGTAGAGCTTGAGACCAGATTTAAAAACTTGCGTTGCAACGCGCGCTCCAGACGCGCGCTCCAGACGCGCGCTCCCGACGCGGAGGCCAGGAATTCTGGTGTGCAGTGTTTTTATTGAGCTTTCAGTGAGCGCTGCTCTCAGCTCAGAAATGAAGGAGGTTCTGTAAATACAGACATTTGAAACTGAATAAAAATAGTTTTCTCTTGTCTAGTGTTTGTCAGGTATTTTCTCTTTGACACCCCCCCCCCCCCCCCAGCTGAAAACATCAATAGTATCAGTTAATTTGCTCAAGTTAAAGGTATATTTTCTCAAAATATTGTTCTTTTATTATCATTAAAGAATTATAATAATAATAAAAAACTTCTAAATAATCGGTTTTATTAATTGTTCTCTTTCTTTTTTTTTAGAATACTTCCAAAACTTCCAGACAAAGTAAAACAATCTTTCCTTGTTCTCTCTCCACAGTAGTGATGGAATTCTGTCTTTTCTCAGAGATTCAGTTCTTTTACATTGGTTCACTGTAAATTGAGTTTTAGGTTTATTTTGCTATATTGAATTTATTATCAACTACTATGTAGGATTATGCACAATATTCATAACTAATGTAAACATGTTTTATTCGCATTCCTTCCAGGAGGGCGCGCCCCACCATTTGAGAAACACTGCTGTAGTCAGTCAGTCAAAATGTGGTTTCTGCAGTCGTCTGTGTCTGCTGTATGGTCATTGTTATTATTTTAATTATTAATGATTGATTATCTAATTCATTTTTTTAAATTAATTAATTCATTCATTCATTATTTTGTGTTAAAAATAAAGATATTTGAGAACATTGGAATGTTTTATCAGCGATTTTCTTGTGAAAATCCTGATGCGGCCCGGCCTCACCCAGACTCTGCCTCCAGCGGCCCCCGGCTGAATTGAGTTTGAGACCCCTGCTTTAGAGCGTTTCCAGTGGCCCTACTAAGCAGGACCAACTGGTACAATTTAAGGTCCTCCGTTGGTCATGGGTTCATAGAAAAAGGGAATGGGCACATTAGGGCGGAACTTCTGTCGTCATACGATGTAACTGTCATGTTTTTCCCTCACCACTCCTCGTTAATGGGTTTCACTTGTGTTTTATTGTTTTTCCCTCCCTTTTCTGTAATTAATGGTTTCCTCCCCTCACTTCCCTGCAGGTTTGTCTTGTTTCACTATGCACCAGCTTCTTGTCTCTCTAGTCAGGTTATTTTTAATCCTGTGTGTTAAGCTTTGGTATTTTGGCCGTGAGTGTTCTTTGCCTTAGTGACTCAGATTCGTTTTTTCAGCATTTCTCTCTTCCTTGGTTTTGGAATTTTTCTTCTTAAAGAATGTGGGGTTTTTTTGGAACTGCCAGCTGTCCTGCATTTGTGTCCGCACACCAAAGCCTGACAGTAACCCATTGATTGGCGGAATGGTTTTACGACAACAGCAGGTGTCAGACCGGCGCTTTTCTCAACTCAAGATCCAAACCGAAAATGTTCTCCTCTTTGCGTCTATATTGGACACAACTTCTCATTCAACGCATTTTTTTTTCCATGACTATTTACGTTATAGAATCTCACTGAAGCATCACAACAATGAAAGATCACATCTGGAGTCATGTACCAAATACCCCTTACAGCCTTGAGTCAGAATCCACAATGTAAATATCCATGAAACCCATTGAATGAGAAGGTGTGTCTAAACTTTCGGCCTGTACTGTGAAGGTACCTGTGGAGGTATGGGAGTGCATAGGAGAGGTGACAGTGGAGTTTCTGACTGAACTATTTAACAAGGTCTCGAAGGGTGAGGAGACGCCTGAGGAATGTAGACGTGTTGTTGAAAAGGGAGATGTGCAGAGTTATGGAAAATACAAGAAGTAGGGGTGTAATGGATCACAAAACTTACGGTTCGGATCGTGTCACAGTTTTAGGGTCACGGTTCAGATCATTTTTTGGATCAGTAAAAAGGTTTTTTTTTAAATGACAAAAAACAACAATATGAAAGCAAAATTAATTTTAGGAAATGCTTCAAATCATATATTAAAAAAGCATATAAAGTATTACACACACAATATTTATATGTGCAACATCAAAACATTTGGCCATTGAGGCCTATTTATCAAAACAAAAAATATTTAAACTTTGAACACAAGCAAAATGTCAAAACATGTAGTTTCTAAGTAGATTTACATGTCATGTCTTTAATTAACCCTTCCGCTCTCCTTGGGGTCCAGATGGCTCCAACCACATTTTGTTATGCGATTTCTTCCATGACAAATGTGGACGAAGGGGGACAGGATTTTATGTCTGCCATGGACATTAGTGAAACTCCGAAATCAGTGAAAAAAAAAAGTTCAGCGCACTGTCCTGTGGTGTCCAGATGACCCCACTTTTAATGTAAACAAGCTAAGGAGAACGGAAGGGTTACACCAAATCTACAAAAACCGAGAGAAAAGAATGCTTAATAAAAATAATATTGAAAATACCAAATCTATCTGAAGTATCCCTTAAAAATACAAATTTTCTAATCCCGCCCACTTATTGTCCAAATTAAATCATAAATAAAACAGTTAAAATTTTGGTAGTAATTGTTTTACTGAAATGAACTGATCCGTACGGATTATCCATGATCCGTTACACCCCTAACAAGAAGATTATGAGAAAAAGTAGTGGAAGCTAGACTGAGGTCAGAAAACATTATGGTTTCATGCCAAAGAAGATGCAATATTTGCTTTGGGGATGCTTTTTGAAAGTACAGAGAAGGTCAGAGAGATCAACATTTTGTCTCTGAAGATTAAAATAAAGAACCAAGATTTAAAGGGTACCAAGACAGGAGTTGTGGTTTGCTTCAGTAAGTCTGGAGTGGCAGAAAAAGTATGTTGGAGTTATTAATTAGGACTGGTGAGATGTACTGTAGATGTCACAGCGGAGTTCCGGTGGGAATGCACCAAGGATCAGCTTTGGGCCCGTTTTTATTTCTGTGGTGATGGACAAACTGACAGATGAGGTTAGAGAAGCATCTCGGAGGACTATCACGTTTGCAGATGAGATGATGATCTATTATGAGAGCAAGAAGAATGTGGAGGAGCATCTAGAGAGGTAGAGGTTCACTCTAGCAAAGAAAGAAAGATAAAGGTCTGCCACAACAAAAAAAAATACAATAAAAAACGTATCTATGTAGAAATGAGGGTCCTAGTTCAGTTACATGAAGAATGAAGAAGGTAGAAGACGTCAAGTGCTTAGTGTCAACTGTCTAAACAAAGGAGAGTGTGGGAAAGAGGTGTATCGGTTTGTGGAAGCAGGTTGGAACGTGTGGAAGAAGGTTTCAGGTGTGATGTGTGATAAAAGATGTCCGTACAGATCCTCATTCATCTATGTTGATACTATCAAAGTGGTCGATTTAAAAAAGCAGTCAAGTGGACTTTGTTCATCTTTGATCAATGAAGATGCATAACCTCTTCTCCAAGATGCTCCATCAATTGAGAAACTGATTCATGGTTGCACACACCTCTGTACCTCTTTCCCACCTTCTTTGTTGTTCTGGACTGTTGACTTGATCACCATGAGTTTCTGAATTACAATAATGTTAAGGCGTTTTAAGTTAAACAAGAATGTTTCTTGGAAGAGAGGTTAAACATCTTGATTAATGAAAGATAAACCAAGTCCAGTTGACTGCTTTTTTTTACCATCTACTTGTATGTAACCCTTCCGCTCTCCTTGGGGTCCAGATGGCTCCAACCACATATTGTTATGCGATTTCTTCCATGACAAATGTGGACGAAGGGGGACAGGATTTTACGTCTGTCATGGACATTAGTGAAACTCCGAAATCAGTGAAAAAAAAAAGTTCAGCGCACTGTCCTGTGGTGTCCAGATGACCCCACTTTTAATGTAAACAAGCTAAGGAGAGCGGAAGGGTTATACAGCAGACCTAAAGATGTTCAGGTTCTCTTTGGGAGTGATGAGGATGGACGGGGGTTCAGGAAGGAATCAGAGTTCATGGGAGATGATTTTCAGTGCAGGGAAGCCAGATTTAGATGATGAAGAAAAACTGCTTATGTTGCTAAAAGGATGCTAAGCTACAAGTAAGGAAGAATTGAATAGATGTAGTCAAGAAGGATTTTGTCTAGGTTTAAAGAACATTATGTTTTATATAAACCAATTCTTATTTGAAAAGATTAAACATGATTTATAATATTCTCCAAATGTTTAAGATGATATACATTTCCAAGCCACTTGCCTTTGAAATCACACTGTTAATCTCGTGAGATGATCACAGAGCGAGACTACAGCTCTGCTGTCCTGGAGGCATGCAGACATATGATGGCACCGTGGATGTTAAAGCTTTGATGATGAAGAAAAATATGCAAACATGCAAAATCTGCAGCCTGCAATCAAGCTTTATTGTGTCTTTAAACATCTTCCATTACCAAAAAGTATCACGGTAAACCACATATCAGACGGAAACATCTGTGTTGTTCTCAGATGTTCTCTGAGAGTTGCTAGATTAATACAATAGCCTGAGGGTGAGGTTAAATATTCAAGACATCTATATTCAGACCATCTTCAAAGACGATCCTGAACACACAAATACCCAAGACATGCAGTGTTCTGGCATGGGCCCAAATGTTCCACAGTACTGAGAAGGAAAACAAGCAGCAGAAGAATAGAGGGAATGAGTCTGGAAAAAAAGGCACCAAAGGATGATAAAATATCAAAAAGAAAGAGGACCACTGCGAAGAAAATATCAGAACACAACCCGTTTTAAAAAGTGTTGTGAAATACAGTATGAAAGCTTCGTAAGAAAAATTACAGGAAAATGATCCTAAAAACTACCGGGCGGGAAAAAGTGTCAACTTTTTTTATCTGCCAAAAACTGCAGTTACCAGAGAGCCATCTCTTCACATTCAGTATCACTGAAAGGCATCAAATGTCCTTTAAATGAGTTAATTCACTAGTATGCACTGGTTGGTGGGTTTAGAAATGTTACAAAAACCCTAAATATTTAGATCCAAATTAGCCAAATAAGTGGTAGTTTAAATGTACTCGCCCTGGTCATCTCAGATTGAATCAGTGAGTCAAAATTAAGTGACTGATCTTAAGAATTCAAAAAGGAATATTCAGAAAGATTATCATCTTCACCTGAAATTTTTCCTTTTTTAACTATATTAGAAGCAAAAGAAGGAACTGTCAAACTGCAGGAAACTTGAAGAAATTCCCCCTTCGTCCTATATTTTGGGTTAACTTTCAAACGACTTTTTGTTCTTGTTGGAGACAGAACAAAGGAAGGTTAATGAAAAAGACATCAAATCCAAGCAGTTTAATTACCTTCTGTTAAATCTCCAAAGCAGATGTACTCTGATAATTACAATAATGTACTCATTCAGGTGGTCAGGCTAAAGAGCTGAAAAGGTAATCTCCCCCCCACCCCCACCCCCCAAGTATGTTTCCTGCACCTCCTTGGAAAATTTCCAAGCCCTTAAAGAAAATGGTACGATAACTTAACAAAATCTATTAATGTCGCATCTCAAGTTTCTGAGTTTTTGTGACAAACCCGAAGAGTCACGTGACTGAAAAATACGCGAATACGTAAAACCGCGAATAAAGAAACCCGAACAAAGAGACATACACACGCAGACACTGAGACACACACGCATCAGCGCAGTTGGCCGACCACATCGCTTTGCAGCGCCTCCACGTCCGGTGTGCACATCAGAAGGGATGTTCAACACCATCAGCACTGTTTTTCTATAGGCTGATATTGGCATATAAAGGTACCTATTAATGTTTAAAAAGTCTTGCCAATCTACTTCTGCTTTGACTAAATGTCATAATGAATCAATCTTGACCCATGATGTATTTATCTTTAACCCAGAAGAATATCTACAGTGAGAATTCTTAAATGTCACAGATTGTTCACAAATGAGAAACACCTCTAGAAAACAAGCAGCTTTATTTCATCGTCTCTTCATCTTTAAAGTGTATGGAGTTTCAATGTGTCTTTTGACACCAGTTTTCACGTAGGACCCATTTATTATAGTTAAAGGATTTTCCCTTGACTTTTCCCTTAAGAAATGGAACGGCAAAGACTGGTACGCGAAAACAGAAGGAATAGGCAGAATGGTGAGCAACTCTAAAGGCCTTTTCTAAACCAGCTGGTTATTCCCAGAGTGTTGTATACAAGTGCAGAAAACAAACTGGAAGCAGCAACTCTAACTGCATTTTTCAGAGGGTTTTCCTGCAACGATCATTCAAAGACTGAGGCTGGAGTCACAAATGAATACTAGACATGAACTACTAATGTCACAATTTGGTGAGGTTCCACTGTCCACAGTCAGGGGAGTCATCTAGTTCTAGGTCATTTCCTGCTGCCACAAGCTCAACAGAAAAGCTGACTTTGAGGTGGATTGTAGTTAGCGCTGTGGATCGTTGCTCAGGTGGCGATCCGATTTGATTCACGAATCAAGCTCAACGATTCACGAATTGAACCACGATTCTTACTTTTTAATATACGTTTATTGCTATGTTAATGTTTGTTTACTGGATGGATGAAAATTAAAATTATTTGTATTTAATCATTATTTATACCTTTATTTAAAACAGGAGATCAGAATCAACAAAACTGATTTAAAAAAAAAAACACAAAGATTCAGATAGAAAGAAATCCTGTTTGTCATTTTAAACTTTTCTTTTTCTTTTGACAATTTTCTGTTTAAGTTCGCAGTAACATTACAAAGATACAAATCATTGCTGTTTTTGATCATTTAAAAGCAAAACTTGAAAATTCTCTCCGCAGTTCTAAGCTTTACATATTGGTGCAGCGCCCAAAAAGTATTATTTTCCGCAGCAGAATCATCTGATTCACGTTGTTTACATCCGCCTTTCAGCAGCGCAAGGCTGCGTTTCTTCAGAATGAGATGGAGTTTCGTTAATTGCGTCAACTGTTGACGAGTTACCTTAACCAAAAGAATGTTAACGCTAATCATTTTTTTCAGAAGTTATGTCAGTGAGCGGGACTTCAGTCTCAGTTTCTGAACAGAAAAAAGCTCTCGCTAGTTTTACTTTGAAAACCGGAAGTTCACCGTCACAAAGATGTTTACTTACGGTGGCGGTACAACTGCTTTTTCGGCTTTGTTTTAGTTTGTAAGCTTAAAATACAACATTAATCTGCATTTCAGAGCAAAAAATACATTGTCCCCAGATCATATTTTGATATTATTTTACCACAATTTACCATAATTATAAAGACCACGAATCAGCTATCATGGACGTCGCGGATATTCGTACTCGAAATTTCGAGAGCAGATCGCGAATACCTGAGCACCCGGATACTCGTTACAGCCCTAATAGTAGTGTTACTTTGCTCGATGGTAAACTCACCTAACCTGACTGATGGGAAATCTACGAGCTGCTGTCAACAGAGTGATGAGAGAAAGTTGACCAATCAATGCAAGTGACCTGCAGACAACTATGAATTCAACCTGGGCTTCAATTACACCTACATACTTTTCTCTGTGCTGTGGCTCACGCCGCAGTAATTCACACAAAACAAAGCCAGACCAAAGAAATGAATATAGATTTCAGAAACTTTACATTTGTGCTATAAACAAGCTCCTGAAAGGAAAAAAGGTCCTGGTTCTAATCCCAGATGGGTCCCTTCTGGTTGCATGTTCCCCCCGTGCATGAGTGGGTTTTCTCTGAGCTCTACAGTTTCCTCCCACAGTCCAAAAAAATGCTTCAGAGTTTCATTGGTGACTGTAATTGTAAGATTTGAATAAATGGGGGGGGGGGGGGGGGGGGCACACTTCAGTGATTCTCCTGTTCCTTTCTGTACGTTTTTGCTACATAAAAACTCAATCGCACTTTAAGCGATATCAGCAATTTTTGTATCAAAATGTTCAGCTCGTCATAGACGTTACTGCTTCTGATATTTTTAAACTTTATAGTTTTTGAAATATTGTGCAAAAGATGACCCATAGGAAATGAATGAGAAATTGCTGTGCATTTTGGAACTTGTGAACTTCAGCAAACCTTTTGCGAACAGACACGTTTTAAACTTTAAATTGTTCAGCAACCACTGAGTTTTAAGGTAATCCGGAGTTTAGCTAATATTTCAACATATGCTAGCTGTTTAGGCAAAATTAGACATTTTTCAAGTTTTTAGGCTAATTCAGAATTTAGCTAATATTTTAGCATTAGGCGTTTTGGCTGATTTAAACTTTTTTTCAGTTTATAGGCTACTTTAGAGTATACACATCACAAAATCTTAGCTGTTTTGGCAAAATTAGACATTTTTCCAGTTGTTTAAGAAAATTAGGCATTTCGCTAATATTTTAGCAAGCTTTTGCCTTCAGCATTTTCAGCTTCAGCATTTTCAGCTATCAGCACTAGCATCTTCAGCAGCCACAGCAGCCATTCACACTAGCATTATCACAGGTGCTATATATCTAGTTCTTCCTGTGTTTGACAAAAATATGAACATGCAGTCTTTAAAATGCAAATAAAAAAAGTTAATCTTTCCTGCTAACTAATGTACAGAGGCATTACCCACACAGTAGGTCTACTCTAAACCATGATATCAACAATAGGTCTTGTTACCCCACCAGTGGTTAATAGGAAACAGAACTGTTTCAAGAGGATGTGTCTCGCTGTTTGTTTGACAATATAATCATGTCACGATTTGTGCAAATCTGAGTAATTAATACAAATACTTCCTATACTCTGATGGTTCACAGTCATGAGAAATACTCCGGTAAAAACAAAAACAAGACTTCCGACTGGCCCTCATTTTTGTTTGGTTTTTAATTTGGCTGAAGATGTAATGTTATTGTTCCGACTCCCTCCAGACTAGTGAGTCAGGCATAAACACTGACTCATCGCTCTCATCCAGCTTTACCAACAGCTGCACCTCATCACTGTCATTTCTTTACAACCTATCGATCCACCGTAACTGTTGTTGGTCAGTTTACTACCACAATCGACAGGTCAACATTACCATAAACCCCTTTAGATACGATAACATTTGATGAACATTAGGAACACTCTTCCATATGAAGGTCAAAGGTCTAATTTCCATCTTTAGTCACTGTTGAGGGTGCAGAGGTAGAGCAGCCAAACTCCGGCTGGTGTGTTGAAGTGTCCTTGGGCCAGACTCTGAACCCACACTGGTGCTGGTGGATGTAGGTTGTTGCCAGCATAGAGCAGTGAAGCTTCCATCAGTGTGTGAATTACGACTGTAAAGCACTTTGGGCATTTGAAGAAGGTAGAAAAGCGCTATATAAGTATGCCTCATTAATCATTTACCACTCAGGAATTCAATGATAGTTTCTAGTGACGCACAATAATGACTCTTACAACCGATATTTCTGGCCTCTTACAGTCAATACCGAATTTTTTAAGTACATGAGAAGTAGGGCTGGTACGATTAGTCGACTAATCGACGACTAATTTAATAGTCGATTAGTCGTTACTTTAGATTATATGAGTCAGAGTGTAGTAAAGTTGAAAGTTATTTGGTACTCTGCTAGCTTTTTGGACTATTTTGACATTTATTAAGGTTTTTTTAGGCTACTTTGAGTTTAGCTAATTTCAGCTACATGCTAGCTGTTTTGGCTAATTTAGGCTTTTTTTTTTTTTTATAGACTATTTTGGAGTTTGGCTAATATTTCAGCTGCATGCTAGTTATATTGGCTAATTTAGGCTTTTTTCTAATTTGTTAGGCTAATTTGGCATTTGACTAATATCCTCCATCAGCTTCAGCATTTTCAGCTATCAACTACAGCATTTTTAGCTATCAATTTTAGCATCTTCAGCTATCAGCAATCTTCAGCAGCCAAATTCAGCTTACAGCATTCATATTAGCATTATCGCAGGTAATGTTATTTATCTAATTCATAATTAAGTTACGGTTTTAAAGTTTTAAAAATGTAGTTTTAGTGTGTTCCATCAATCTTTATCCTTCTCATCCCGTAATCTAAGGTGTATTTTGGATTTTAGCCCCTTGTGTGATTGAGTTTGACACCCCTGTGATAGACAACCTCCTCAGAAAGAGCAAACAATTACAGTTGGAGGTAATTTCGTGATTTCTCTCTTTGCGTTTAAATACTGTAAAGCGTTAGAACCAGACAGAACCATCCACAGCTCTAGTCATAAAATAAAATAATAAAATTAAGTAAAAATGTAATTTACCTATGGATAGGTAGGAATGTGAAACTCACTCTCCCCATGATTCAGGTTAACCTCCATTTTTGGGAGACAGTTTTGTTGAATTGGGCATTACAAAACAAAAACAAAAAATGAAACATTCTGAATTTTAATACAAAAATAAGTTCCTCTCACATGTGTGTTTGACACTGTCAATGTAAATCCACCGGTGGACAGTAGATACAGTTTGTAACTAAGGCTGGGTTGATTTAAGCTTAATACATCAAGAATCAATTCACAAAAGACATAAATCAATTTAGCACATAAAGCCAAAGTGCGCTAGGTTGATGCTAACATTGAATGGAATTCCCAATAGGATGGCTAACGCTAACGCTCGTTCGGTCGAAAAAGAAATCGCTGACAAAATGAAGAATCTTTATAAACTCACAGGCATGCAATTCTCAAACTCTTTTAACGAAATATTTTTAAAAGAGACAATTTGTAGTCCAAAAAAATGTTTTTTTTTCCCTTATACTGTCTTTTTCTTCTTGAACAAGGTGTAATGCTATAGGGTGATCGCGACCTAGTGGTCAAACTGAAACACCCTCCAGAAGAAACAGAACAATGTTTACAATGTTAACAATCTGAACATTTTAGTTAAAACTTCTCCTTTAGAGAATCATGTAACACTGGATGATATTAACAATCTCATTATTTCACCGATACATTTAATAATATGTGAACTGGATCAGATTAATATAAATATATTCAAATTATATTATAGATTATTAATGTATTTCTAAACAAATATGTATAAATGTGTAAACTCAAAATTGAATTGAATGAAATAAAAAAATTGAAAGAATAAAAAAAACATCAGAATCAAATGTCTTGTGAATCAAATCGTTTCTGGAAATTACAAACGATACCCAGCCCTATATGCAACCATTCTCTTTGATTCAGTTCATCAGCGTCACATATTTAAACAGTGAATGGTGGTGTCTCTAGCAGATTTACTCAGATGATGTGCATAACAACAGAATTCATGTTGTGTCAATTACCTCCATCTCCCAGAGGACATCTGAGACACCATAACGGTGTCACACTGCAGTCTGCAGGCTGAGCTGAAAACACACTCACGAGCGCCGCAGCTTGGGACGGATACGAACAGTTTTCAGCTTTAATTCTGACTAATCCATTGTTGGAAATATTAATTAACAAAATTGTGTTTATGTGTGGGCCTTGAAGCCAGAGTGGCCTCACCTTGCCCAAAAGGGTTCCACTCAGGCCTCATGGAAGGTTTTCGGTATGTCTTATCTGATGTCTGATGAGTGAATCTACAACTTGTTGTCACTCCTTCCCCTGGGGCTGTTCTCCAGGCTTCGGAAAAGTTCCAGAGATGTCTTTATCTGAGTTCTGTGCTCGAACACAACTCCTTATAAGGACATGGGCTGAACCGTTTATGACCTCTGACACAGGACCCCTGGAGGATAAGACCATGCCTGTATTTCGAGTTCCTGTACTGTCTATAAAAGTGCTTGTCTCCATGTGTGGCGCAGAGCTCCCACGAGGTGACTCTGAGCGGTTGCTTCGTGGGATTTCTCCTTCCTGCAGGAAGTTAATAAAAGTGACTGAGTTCAATAAGGCCTGGTTCTTGGATTTTTTAGGAACATTTATAGAAATCTCTTTAGGAAAAAAAGTCATTCTTGACAGTTGGTGCCGAAACCCGGGAGACAACAGCCGTACGAGGAGGACCGCGAGGGAAGACGACTGAAATCCTGCTGCAGGGCGGGTCCGTTACCGGACCCGTGAACAGAAGACCTCGGACACGACGTTTGACTCCGGGGCCGGTCGATAGGGTCTTCTCTCAGCAGCCCTCCGAGACGGTGACGTCTCCTGAGGGCCAACGAACCAGGTCAGTTATTGATTCAGTCTAATATGAGGTTTTAAGAGAAAAAAAAAAAAAAAGGTAAATAAGAATGAATAAGTGTAAAAGTGAATAAGAAGAAAAGTGAATAAGAATAAAGGTAAAAGTATAAGAGTGAAGAGAAAATCCTAGTGGGTTGTAAGAGTTGAACCGACAGGTCCGTCACCACACGCGGCACAGGTGTTCTTTGATCAGTAATATTTTCAGCGGTCGCCAATGTAAGAGTTGTACGTGTCCGTCGATAAGAAATTGATCAAGACCGTATTAACACACGTGGGAAAAAGTGTTAATTGGCAGAAGTAATTTTAAATCAACTCTATCGCCAGGAGTCACCAATGAAAATTGTACGTGACTGTCGACGATAGATTGATTAGACGGAATAAAAGGTTTTTGTCGGGGAAAAAAAAAGTGTTTTAATAGTGAAATAGAGTAAAGCGCTGGGGAAAGGTTTTCTATTAAGGGGGGGAAGAAAAGACAAAAGGAGAAAAAAACGTGCAGCCGAAGGAGCAGGAGGAGGGGCTGGTGAGCGCGGACACGCGCGGAGCAGGAGCACAATGGAGCAGGAGAAGAGAAAGGTGGGGGCTCAACGGGGGATCTTACAGACTTATTGATTACAGCTGAAAATACAAGGCCTGTTGACAACTGAGCTCATAAAAATAAATAAATAAAATAAACTTGGATATTGGATAAATAAAATAGAATAAAATAAAACTAGAATAAATAAAATAAGATTGATTGTAAAACGAGTGGGTGTGTTTGTCCATGGACAGTGTGAGTGCAGAAAAGTTGTCTAGGTGAGTTTTATGTGTGTGAATGTTTGTGTGTATTTCTTAAATAGCTATTCATAACATTTAAAGTTCTTTTTTAATTTTCTCCTTTATTTTTCCCTTAAGTTTTAACTTGAATATTCCCTTAAGTTTTTTTAATTATTCTTTTAATCTTTTGTGTGTATGGCTTTGACTAACAGAACTTTTAAGTCTTCTTTGTGTCTTTAAGTCTAAAAAAGGGAAAAAAAACCTATGAACAAAACAAAAACTATAGTTGAGGGTACAGCTTAGACTATTATTTCTCACTTGTGTGTTATTCTTCTACTGTGCTGCTAATCACATTCCTGTGCCTGCAGGCGAAGGCACAACCCCCACACACACTTAGTCACTCAGATCTTCATCCACGCACGCACATAGACACACCCCCGAGCTGATAGCCAACCACAGATAACCAACCACAGAAACAGCAGAATGGATGAGAGAATTGTTGAAAAGTAAAGAAGTGTCAAGAACAAATAATCTGCCAGATGTTCCTTGTTCCCCACAGGAGGAGCTGTTGCAGCCAGGTGACCAGATCCTGATCAAGGTGATCAAAAGAAAAACCTGGGCTGCACCCCGCTGTGGGAGATCCTTCACTGTCCAACTCACCACCTTCACTGCTGTGAAGATTGCTGAGAGAGCCACTTGGATCCACCAGAGCCATTGCAAGAAGCTGGTACCTCTGAAGGATGGTAGGAGTGGAAGACGCCCGGTACCAAAACCTTTGGGTGCTGAAGAAGCCAACTGATCTCCTACCCCAGCTCCTTACAGCAGGTCACAAAACCCAGAGCAATGACGATTTCTGTGACAACTACCACAACCAACTCCAGATTCTATGGGTTGTCCCTCAGCGAAAGGGGAAACAGACAGGACAAATTCACCAAAGCCTCAGTAACTGGACCCAACCTGGGTTCGAAGCTGTCAAGAACAATTAGCGGCAACCGCCGCCGATGGAAGCCTGACTCGTGCAGTAGGAGGACTGCGTAGTCTGAGCAATAAAATGAAGGAACATTCAGGTGTTGATACATCCATATGGGACAGTTGGTTAGATATGTTTGGGGCATGATTTCACTTTCACTTGCTGTTTTTACTTCAATTCTTACTGTTTGTGGTTGCTGTTTGATTCCTTGCCTACGTAGCCTTATCCAACGTCTTATTATAAAAACCATTGAAGACCCCAGCAGTCAAGTTATGGTACATCTTTTGCAGGCTGGTGACAATGATGATTCTGATGATGACGATGATGTATATGTTGCTTAAGGTACATTTTTATAGTCCCTGCTTTTCTTAGCTACCTGTGGCTTTTGAAGTGTTCGTACCATGAGTGGGACGAGGGGGAATTTCCCACTGGGTTTTTGCCCCCTCCACGGGCTCAGAACAGAAAAATCTGTTTCTGATGTTTTAGGTTAAAACTGTTCATGCAGGAGACTTAAAACTGATGTTTTCAAGATTGCTGTTGCGAGCTCAAGTGCTTCAAGACCCACAACAGGGCGGAACTGTTGGAAATATTAATTAACAAAATTGTGTTTATGTGTGGGCCTTGAAGCCAGAGTGGCCTCACCTTGCCCAAAAGGGTTCCACTCAGGCCTCATGGAAGGTTTTCGGTATGTCTTATCTGATGTCTGATGAGTGAATCTACAACTTGTTGTCACTCCTTCCCCTGGGGCTGTTCTCCAGGCTTCGGAAAAGTTCCAGAGATGTCTTTATCTGAGTTCTGTGCTCGAACACAACTCCTTATAAGGACATGGGCTGAACCGTTTATGACCTCTGACACAGGACCCCTGGAGGATAAGACCATGCCTGTATTTCGAGTTCCTGTACTGTCTATAAAAGTGCTTGTCTCCATGTGTGGCGCAGAGCTCCCACGAGGTGACTCTGAGCGGTTGCTTCGTGGGATTTCTCCTTCCTGCAGGAAGTTAATAAAAGTGACTGAGTTCAATAAGGCCTGGTTCTTGGATTTTTTAGGAACATTTATAGAAATCTCTTTAGGAAAAAAAGTCATTCTTGACATCCATTAACACTTATTCTTCAGTTACCTTGACTAATTGTAGTTATGGAACATTAATGCAAATGAAAGCACAAAACAAAGCTTTCTCCACCTGCTAAACTTCCAGAAAGGAGTTTAGAAAGAAACAAAAGGTGGAAAGGTGAAGAAACGCAGGAACCAACCCAAATCAGTGGGACACATGAAGAGACGATTACAGAGAGGAAGAGAGTAGCAGACTCAGCAGATGCATCTCCTGAGAGTGTTCTTTCATTTCACGAAAAAAGGGAGAATGCACTTATCACACTTCCAAACACATTGGCACTAAAAAGACCCTTCTTTTCAAAAACTTTCCCTCAACCTCTGAAGCAGGCAACCATCAAACAGTCTCTCCACTAGAATATCCCCAGAAGACAGAATCAAGGATTTTTATGTAGATAAAAGAAGCGTGAAATATTTTTACCCTTCTCCCGAATGCGTCAGGGTTTGCATTGGCTTCGTTTGGTCACCTTGTGACGTGACATTCATGCACCACTTCTGAGAGGAACTTTAGAGGTTTGAACCCAGGAACCAGGAGTGAAGGATTAACCTCTGACACAATCCCATTAATCATTGGTCTTTAGTTTAAACGACAAGATTAAGTTTATTCATTTTTCATATTGTATTTGTATTAAAACAAGTGTTTAAAGCATCTGGAATAAAGCCGGTGAGGAAGAAAGAATACAGGCAGCGATAGAAAAGGATGTCCTTGAGTTGACATTTCCGAGCAATAATCTTTAACTTTCCTGCTGTTCAGAAAGCAAACACAAAAGCAGGTTTGCACCTTCCCTGAAAACAACAGTTGTTGACAAAGCTGTCCCTCCCAGGCTTTCTTCATCTGCCAGAGAACGGTCGGATCCTTGATTTAGCCGCGGCTCCACAACCAAACAAAGGCTCGTTTACATTTAGCAGGAAAAAAGACAGGAACTGATGCTCTTCAGACCTCATCTGCTTCCCTCACTGCCTGACAAAGATTTCTCAGAAAAAATCGTATTTTTTCCATCCAGTTAAAGTAGATCAAAGAACATGCGTTCTGTTTGGCTTTCTCCTGCTATGATTTATTTGGGTTTTTTTTGCTTTTTTTCACACGGATGTACATATTTTTTAACTTCTGGTTAAAAAAAAATAAACATTTTTAATATGACAAATCAATAATACTATCTCAAAACATTTAATAAAGTATTCATACACAGTGAGTATTTCTAGTTTATTCAAAATCTTAAATTAAAATTAAATGAGACTTTCTTTATCTGACCCGTTAACCACAAGACCTCCGATCCCGTCTGCACGTTGACTTACCATTGAAATTAGACTAACTAGGGTTAACTAGGGTTAACTAGGGTTGGGCACCGATTGGCTTTTATTCAGTTTCGGTGCTAAAGAGGTTCTATTGTTTCGATTTCTATTCTATGCCAATTTCAGTACTTAAGTAATAAAAAGTAATTCCTACATCTTCCCAAATCAACACATTTTCATTCCCGAGTCACAGATTGACGCGTGGTTAGGACATCCACGTCAAAAATTGACATTTTGTGTTTTTTTTAAACAAAAGTAACACAACACTTAATTAAATCAGAGCTCTCCAACCTCCCAGTATAATGTACAAAATAACTCAAAAAGTAAAATGTTCATGGCATGGCCCCTTTAAGAGAACTGGACAGAGAGACTCCTCCCTCCGAGCATTCCAATAGAGAAATAAACATCTCTTACTCGAGATAACCATTCTTGATCTGAAATCTCTTAACATCTTCTGGACAATCCTTATTTCTTTCACAAGATTTTTTCTGTAGTGACAATTATTTTAAATCAGATCCCTCAGTAAAAGTAGTTGGTGTCCACTGGGCTCCATGTTTGAACATTAACGACATTTGACAGACTCTTTCAAGCCCACTTTCACTGGAAGGGCCTTCCAACAAGCTCACCCCTGATTGGTGAGGGTGTTTGTCTTAGAAATGTTGACTAAGACTATAGACTGTAAATACTGATGGACAAATTGAGTGTGACGACAGTCATTGAAAATGCCTTACTTCCGTCTCCAGCCAAATGAAGCCCAATCAGTCGCCATTCTCAAGGGCGTCGTGATCAATTTGAGTCGATTTTAGTCACTTTTTTAAAGCAACTACTGTCACCAATCATGAGTGAGCTTGTTCAAAGTCCACACCCCTTCCACTGAAATCTGCTCAGGAGGTGGAGCCTGCAAGCGCCACTGAGGCATTTGATTGGTCAGTTTATAACTTGAATAACATGTAATAAAGAACAAAATAACTTTAAAAAATGAGATCAGCAAGAAGATGCTAAGAAGAATGTATCAGAGCAAGGTACAGGTAACATATTGCATTAGCTCCTCCCCTTCTGACGTACACGTCACTTAATGCAAGAAAAAACTCAAGCTTTGCTAAGCAGACAGCTTCGAAAATAAAAGAAATCATGTAAAAAGATTTAAGTAAGTACTGTGAGAGTCTGAATCAGACAAATGCTGCTCTTCTTTACATCCAGTGCAGAAAGGGAGCGCTCCCATCTGTGCACAACTATAATTACCACATAAATGGAAGCGCTGAATACAGTCTGAGGAGTGCAACAGCAGCATTTTCTCTCATTTCTTTCAGCTGCTCCCAGTTACAAGGGTTACCACAACAAAGTAATTACCTGAGTTATTTGGCAGATGCCCTTTCTGGCATAACCGGACTGCGAACAAACCTGTCACTGGATGCCTCTCCCTAACCTGCCGCCTTCAGTCTTTCTTGAAGAATAAAATCAGGAAAGATGAAGCCTCCTGCTCATTGCTCCTCTCTTGCGTTGGGGTTTTCTGTTGCATTTAGGATCACTCTCAGTACAACTGTATTAAAGTCCTACTCCGCAGCAGCAGGAGTTCATCAGAAATCCACCTCTGGGTTGTGGGCGAGACCACCAGTGTGGAACAGCCACTCAGAAACATAGTTTTAATATTAATATTCATGATAAAAAATGCCACAATACAAGTCCAAAAACACAATTTTCACGGCAGTGGGTGTTCGGTCATGATCTGCTGTAACTGTCCTCTGTACACACAGCAGTCATCGTCTCCTGCTCCGACTGTTTGCCCTTAAACCTTTACAGTCTATGCTGTTAATGCTGGATGGAGGCAGATGATTCGCCGTGGCGACCCCTAAAGGGAGCGGCCGAAAGGCAGGGACGACTTTTCATAATAAAACTCCCAAGACTCGTGTTATAAATCATCAATGACTCCAATAAGAAAAGAAAAAGTCACTAAATAAGCAGATAGATAACATCGTCGCTATAGGGAATGAAAATCCTCTCAAATGTTCTTCAAGATAACAACATGGTGAACTGTCGGTGACTTCTTTTTCTTTATCATAAACTTTATTTACACAGCCTACAGCTTAAAAGACAAATAGGGCCGAGTCACAGACATACTGTAAGCGTGGATAAAAACTAGTTTAAAAAGCAAAATGACCTGTTTAGTACAGCAGCCACACACAGAGATTTAATTCTAAAAGGTATTTTTAAGAAAACCAGCCAGTCTGGAATGAATCAGGTTAGAAAAACCAGCAAATATTTCCGCCTGGATGGAATCGCTCTACTGTGACTAGGAACTTTATAAATAATTTCACATGAATTAACATCCATTGATGCAAATACTCATCAAACCACTTCTACGCCAAACTTACTTTCATTTAAGCAACTTGAAGGTATAATAGCTGGAAATAACTGCAAGTGTTAATGGTGTTAATTATGTTTTAAAAAATGGTCAAAGCAGTACTCATCTTAGAAGAATCTTTTTGAAACGAGTCACTGGTCTGATCAGTATGTAGTACAATAATATAAAGCCATTTAGCAGGGGATTACAAACAGACAAAAGAGGGATTCACACGTTGTTTTTATACTATTGTTGATGTTTAGATTGACATTTAATGGGAAAGGATGTTTAATGAAAACCACCAACTGTCAAAAATCCTTCATGAGATTTAACAGTCAACATTTTATGGAGAAAAAGTACAGAGAGAAAACAGTCTCACTGGATTTGTGTGTGTGTAATGCTTGAATTGAGTGTACTTGTAATTGTGTATTCATATGTACATTAAAATATAAAAAATGTACTCAATACAAACAAAAAAAAAGTTACACATGAACAACTTGAAGTTACAGCAGCTTTAATCCTATGCACACAACTCTACAAATAGAGAGCAGCGATGCCCGGTGACACACAAAACCACATTTACACACAGATCAGGTCTGAGACTCTTTATGTCTCCAGATTTGTGTGAAGTTGATGCGTTTAAATGCTGCTAGAATGCTGGGTCATCACAGTTTTCTGATCGGCTGCTTTGAACTTTAATTGGGAATGATATTCAGTAAAAACTTGACATTTTTTCCACTTTCTTAAACAGATGTTCTCAGCAGCATCTTCCCTGACCGTGATTGTTATACAGTCAATGAGCGGAGCTCTTCCTCAGGCTCTGGTCCCCAATCGTGGGAGGGGCCTCTGGTCACGCACGATGGTGCCAGAATCAACCTGTAGCCGGAAGCGGAAATTTCGGCTGCATAGCCGAAATTTCCAAGTTTATAGGAAACCCTTTCCAAAATGATATTGTCCTGGGGCAGACTGTCAGAGGCGTGGCTGCCACTTCACGCCTACGGCCCCTCTGAACATCACCGGGACATTCATACACATTCACACGCCAGTGGAGCCACACAGGAAGCAAGTAGGGTTATGCGTCGTGACACGCGTTGGCTGGCGGGAGCGGGAATCGAACCGCCTATCCTTCAATCATTGGCCGACCTGCTCTACCACCTGAGCCACTGTAACTGTCCAACTGTTTAGTGTGCAAGATGAGCTTCAAATGGAGAGAGAACGTTCATTATTTGATTTCTTTCAAGTTAGTACTGATAAGCATTCACATTTGTATAACTACAACTGATTACCTGTGGAGGAAAAGCCAGCGAAAAAAAAGAGAGAAGGAACACCAAAAAAAGGTCAAGACAGCTTAAAACGGGGGTTCCGGGCAAGGACGTCCAGCCAATGATTTTGGGCGCAAATGTTTTCTTTTTGCGTCCGGCTCCGGCAGTTGGAGGGACTTCCTGCTAGTTATTTTTGAGTGCCATATTTTTCCCCGTGGTCAGATTCTCTTGAATCACGGCGATAGCGGGCAGCACCGATTCGTCCTCCATACCCAGATTTAACACCAGAGCTCCAGTTTTTATGTTCTTTAATCTACTTTAGTGCTGCCACCAACCATTATTTTAATAGTCGACTAATCACCGATTATTTTTACAGATTAGTTGACTAATCGTGACATGCGCAAAGTGGATGTGAAACCCACATCTTAACCATCATTAGCTTTATATTAACTAAAAAATAGATATATTCACACTATTGTGAATGAATGCTGTAAGCTGAATTTGGCAGCTGAAAATGCTAGTGAGGATAGCTGAAGATGCTGAAATTGACAGCTAAAAACTCTGAAGCTGATAGCTAAAAATATTAGTTAAAAGGCAAATTAGCCTAAAAAACAACCAAAAAAAAAAAAACACCCAAGTTAGTCAAAACTACTAGCATGTTGGTGATATATTAGCGAAACTCTAAAATAGCCTTACAAATGGAAACAAATCCTAAATTAGCCAAAATACCTAGCATGTAGCTTAAATATTAGCTAAATTCCAAAACACCCTAAAAAGCTTAAGTTAGCCAAAACAGTTAGCATCTAGCTGAAATATTGGCTAAACACCTAGTTAGCCGGAAAAAATGAAAATGGCCTAAATTATCCAGGAAAGCCAGCATGGAGCTAAACTCCAAAATAGCTTAAAAACCCTTAATAAATGCCAAAATAGTCTAAAAAGTCCAAAAACTTTCAGCTTTACTACACTCTGACTCCATTTAAAATAAAGTAACGATTAATCGACTATTAAATTAGTCGTCGATTATTTTAATATTCGATTAGTCATCAATTGGTCGACTAATCGTGGCAGCCCAAATCTACTTCAATTTTTTTTTTTATTATTGTTAGCCACGTGAGCTGCTTTTCTCCTTCAAAATGTACTGGAATTATCGTGCTAACAGTTAAAAAGTTACAGTATGAAAAAGATTTTGTGTTTAGGCGTCACTGACGACGCCTCAGGTGTTAAAGGGTTCAAATAAAGTCATGATTGTCCTCAAGGTGCATTTTTAGAGTGTTTTACATGTTAATTATAAAGGTATATTGGTCAAAGAAAATGGAAAAATTTATTCTTTCACAAGTTAACTTTTAACAGCTGATGGGAAAACTCTGATGACCCAGAATTCTAGCAGCCTTTAAACACATCATTTATGCACAATCTAGAAACGTCTAGTGCACTTATAACTCTGACTTGAGTGTAAATGTGGTTTTGTGTATGTGTATCTATAGATTTGCATGCATTGAGAAGTCATAGAAACTATGCATGTTAGAATTCTTAGTTTTAAGTGGGTGTAATTTCAAGTTGTGAATTGTATTTTGTAGGCTTTTGATTTTGGAGTGTAACTGTGAAAACACACAGCAAGTACACAAAGTTAACACACAAAAAGTATCGGATGAGTTCCAAATCACACAAATCCAGTGAGTCTATTTTCTCTCCATAAGGAAGGAGCTATCAGTGCACAGTTGATAGTTTCCCCGAACACAGACTTTAAGGGTTTAGACTTACAAGGCCATACTCCTGACATTATTGTAAGCTGCTTTAAGATAAGCCTCTTTGTCGTGGCTTTGTGATACTATCGTTGTGCTTACTCTGCCAGTCGGGCAGTCTTTGAATTCCTGCAGAGCCATTTTCAGCTTTCTGATGAGGACATAACCTGTGCCAAACTCCTTTCCAGTCATCCACCATCTCAGTGCAGGGTCACGGGGATGCTGGAGCCTTTCCCTGCTACAGATGGTCGAAGGCGAGGTATGCCGGTCTGTTTACAGTCCTTCTGTCATCATCAGAGCAACACTTGAAGTCCTTTTAATTAACAAAGTGGAGGTGAATACACACAAAACTGTTAGAACGTCACACAAACCAGCTGTTTCTGCATGACTGAATGTAAACAATCCTTTCGAGCCAGTTTCTCCCTTTCTGCTCTTCTTAAAGGTTTTACCAAATACCACTGAGCAAACATTTACACTAGAGGAGTCCCACCTCTTTCAGATCTGCAGGGTTTTTGTTCCTTTAATTCCACTGTTAATCTCGCCTTTATTCATAATGATCCTCACTCCTCTGGTCCAACAGCCTCTTTCCACCTGCAGTTGTTCTTCTTCACTTTAACTTTCACTAAAGTACTTTGTTTCCATCCAATTTTCTTTTTGTCGGATCATTCAGGACTCCCATGACCCTTTTTTATTAAAAAAAAAAAAAAAAAACAATCCCAGAAGTGTTTTATTTTTGATTATGAAGATTTTAACCAAAATCCCACAACCTAAATGTCTTAAAAAGACATTTTTCATGTTGATCTGAATCTTCTGGTTCCAAAATCTCCTCTTATTTCAGAAAATAATGAAAGCTAACATCCAAATGCTCTTTCATTCATTTCCAAGCCTTTCCAACTGCGGTCAAATGAGCCGCCGTTCACATTACTGTGGTCACATCAAGAAGCTCCGTGGAGTCTGTTGGAGATTTTCCAGCGTTCTCAGGACTGCTACCGTAAGTATTGGATGAAAGTCAAAGCAAAAATCAGTGACGGCTGATTGGAGCACAGAAATGTGAACGGCGGCTGATTTGACTGCAGTCAATGTGAAGGTAGCATCTTCTCTTCTCCAGAAACTGAACTAGACACGCTAGCCGGACCAGATGAGGGTTTAGTGCATGTGCAGCAGAAAGAAGATGATTGATGAAAAACAGAGTGTGTCCAAGACTGTTTGGTTGATAAAGATTTAAAGGAGAAACACTCGGAAATGTAAAAACAAAATGTGTTCACTTTCATAAGATAATGCCACACATACATGTTAAAAACTCAAAAAACAGGATCTTCATTGGAGGGGGGCTTTGATGATTGTTTACTATTTTTTGCTTTCATAAAAATACAAATAATATAATTATTTTTGGAACATTTTTCCACATTTGTGTCATTTGGTTTATTAATAGAGTGAAGAAGCTTCGATCTCTTAAACCAAAAAACTCAGACTGCAGTTCTGATGAGAAATCCTGTTTCTGTGCGTTCTCAAATGAAGTCCAGTTGCTTTTTTTGTGTAGATAACGTACCAAACATAAACAAATAAACTGTACAGTTTGTCCTAAATTTGTAAATATTGCTCACTATTTTTTCTGTTTTCTGTGCAATCAATGGTGATTTATAGCAAGTATGTAGAGCCTGTTTGACTGAGTCTTTAGTTTAATGGGAGAGATGATTTAATAAGTGAGAGAAAATCTGACTCTCAGACATCCCAGAATATTAAACTCTAGTCCACTGCAAAAACCAGCAGTCTGGATGCCTGAACTGAAAACCGTTAAAGAAGTTAATAAATCCAGGTTTCTTTCTTAGTTTTAGAGAAGAAATCTTGTTGTAGTTTCATGAATCTTCAGACAGACTTTTTTAGAGAAAGAAAAGACATCATTACATTTTTAGCATTTTCTCGAGGACTGGTCTGAACCCGGATCAGGGGCATCATGGGATACCGGGCTCTGAGGGTCGGATCTCTTATATCTCTCCAATCAGCTCTTTTGTTCCGCTACCAACATGCGTGTGCTCTCTTCATCTCCACCCTCTTCCTTTCTTCAATCCCCCTTCAGCTGAGCTGAGGAGACATTTCTGCAGAATGTTTATCCTTCTCCGGAGCTGACCGGATCTACTCCCCGTACCAGGAGCCCCCTGCTGGGAGTAAGGGAGGAGAAGGAGCCAACTCCAGATGTGCGGCGAGATCGCTCAGACACTCGTGTGTGTCCGCACACGGGCTCAAGTGTGAGCAGTGAATGCACAAATAGTTCAAATATACTCAAACCAAACCACACACGATAAAACATCTGAAGGGAGGTTTGTAAAAGAGCGCCAGTCCCCTGAAGACCGAGTTGTCAAACAGGACAAACTCAAATTACTCCCTCTGCTTGAACTTAAAGGAAACACTGAAAGGGGTTATTAAAGCAAGCCTAGGCAAAGAACGACTAAACACGAGCTCGGCGACACAAACAATCCAGCAGAGAGCGGCTCAGCCTGACAGCTGGAGGTGCTGATCATCAGCGCTGACCAACATCTCCACCTCCACACAACAAAAACAGCGTTCTGTCTCAGTAAAACAACATTTCACAGCTTACAGTCCCACTCTCATCATCTTTTGATCTATTTTCAAACCAGTCGTCTTTTAAGTACGATTGTGTCGTTTTTAGGACATAGTTTCTGCAGAGCGTCAGGCGTTCATTACATTGTTGCAGTCAGCTTTCCATCCCCACAGCATGATGCTGCCACCGCCGTGCTTCACTGTAGTGATGGTATCAGCCAGGTGATGAGCGGTTCTGGTATTCTCCAAGTTCAGAATGTGGTTTCTCATGGTCTGAGAGTCATTCTAGTCCTTTTTGTCCAACTCCAGACGGGCTTTAAGAAGGGCCTTCCTTCTGTCTGGGCATAGTCGACTAATCACAGATTATTTTCTCCATTTAATCAACTAATCGGGTCATGCTCAAAGTGGATGTAAAGCAAAAATCTTAACCATCATTAGCTCTAAACTGACTAAAAATAAAGACAGTGAAGATGATAGTTTATTAAACTTTAAATGAATCGTGCAGCTTCTGTCCTTCATTAGTTTCTGGTATTAAAACAAGGTTAAATCAAATCAAGAACTATTTTTCACAAAAGATAAAGTTTTGGTTTCACTGACTCAAATATAAAAAGTGGGGCTGGGAATCAATGAAAAAAATTAACTAATTAATCGTAAACTGGAGGAAAATTGATTGATGTTGATTGTGATTTTTTTTTATTTATTTACAGTATTTGACGACCACTTTTCATCTGTAAATAATCACAAAATTAAATTTACATAACATGTCAGTGCACTGGAGCGTGGATCAAATATTCTGCTTTTTGTGAAAAGTGATCTAAACCAAAAAAAAAAAGAAACAAAACAAGATCAAAGTACTAAAAACTGATTGAATACTTATTTCTTTTGTAAATAGCCATGGTATAAGTGGGAAAATAACCCAATCAAGTGTTTTAATGTGTGCTATGGATGACTACACTGCTTAGAGAAAGAGAAAGATGCTGCTCTGAGAAGTGCAGTTAATTTGCATTGATAAATATTAACGCAGTAATCATAATTTGCTAATCGGGTGTGTTAATGCATCAACATGCACAGCCCTAAAAAAAGTAAATTTTTAGTGCTGAATGCTCACAACTTTACTACACTCTGACTCCATATTATATAAAGTAACGACTAATCCACTATTTTAATGGTTGATCAGTCGTTGATCATCATGACAGCCTGACTGTCAACCCTGGGACCTCATGTAGACAGGGTCGTACCTTTCCAAATCATGTCCAATCCACTGGATTTAACACAGGTTAGCTTCAATTAAACTTGTCAAGGCTCAGAAACAGAATAATCCTCAGCTCACTTTGGACATATTTTTCAGGTTTTTTATTTTTTTTAAATTGTATTTTCAATAAATTTGCAAGAATTTCAAGAGAACCTTTTTCACATTGTCGTCATGTGTTTTTTAAAGATTTTTTCAGGAAGAAAACTGATTTATTTCATTTAGAAATAAAGCTGTGGCATACTAAAATGAGGAAGAAGAGACTTTCCGGATGGACTATCTGTCCTCCATCATGAGGAAAAATGCCACAAGAACATGTTCACAACATTATTTTCACTGGAGTGGGTCAATCTGATCCTCCTCAATAGCACATTGAAATGATCTTTTTTGTGTTAAATATACGTTTGGAGTACTACTGAACTTACCTAAACCAATGAAAACATGCAGAGCAGCCAGTGTTGTCCTTTTTCCAAAGTTATAAGCATAAGAAAAGCATTTTTCAGAGAGAAAAACCCTGCTGGGCTGTTGCATAAACATGGCCTCTAGATAAATAGTCTGACTTTGACACGGAGAGGATATTGGATGCTGAGGTTGCTCTAACTTGACTTTACTTTGGCTCATGGTGGAATGTCCTCCTTGAGCCAAACAAAAGGCCCGACAGGTAGGAAGGTAAACAAATGAATGCAGAACAGAACCTTAAACGTCAAACTGTTCTCCTGAACTTGCAGCTTCACGCTCTCACCGTCCAGAAAAGCTGTCGAGTCCTTCCTCAACAACAATGGGAGAATCACATTTGTCAGGAGCTGAATTCAGAGACACATCAGTGCTCAACGGAGCAAACTTTCTTAAAATACTGATCCTTGTAATCATCCCATTTAAGGAAGTATTGATGCATGGCGTGCCCTCACACCCACGCCTTAATGAGGTCTGAAGTCAATAATGAATTCAGCTTTGCATATTTGTAAGATCCTGCTACAGAGCTGTGATAAATGGGCTTCACTGATCCTCACAGACACAACAGACTACACTGCAGCACTACTATTGAAGCAGCTCTGATCGTCCAGAATTAATAATTCATCTCTCTGTAAATTTTGCAGATACTCAAACTGAGCAAACATGTGCAGTTTGCAGTCAATGCTGAAGAATTATTCCTTAAACTTATCAGAGATTTGGAAAGTATTTTGTATTGAGAGCATGTTTTGTTTTGTTTTTTCCTTCTCCAGCCCACCTGTTTGACTAGTGTTCAATGGTTAACTGCCGAGGCTTTTGCAGATCATTGACCGCTCCAAAACAGAACAGCAACCTTATGACAACAAAAGGAGTTTCAGTCACAAGACTGAGAACGTAAAGGCCGAGCATTTGATGTAGAGTGCTGCCACCAAATGAAAACAAAACTTTTTTTCTTAAGTGGTAAAATAACACAGCACTTAATGCATCCTGCAGACAAAAGCAACTCGACATGAAACAAATGTGGAAAAAGCACGTCTGTCAGAGTCAATTCTGAACCCCAAAGACAGCCGACTACTGCAGATGTAGACACACTCCAATGAAAATTATGTTTCTGTTGTTTCTAACATGTTTGTAAACACAGATAAAAACAATTAAGACTAAACTTGTCTTTCTGAGTTTTTCCTTCAATGCTGTTTAAAAAAGGAAGTAATTTATTTACATCGACTAAACGACTAATTTAACAATCAATTAGTCGTTACTTTATATTATATGGAGTCAAAGTGTAGTAAAGTTGAAAGTTATAATGGCGTTATACTAGCTTTTTGGACTATTTTGGCATTTATTAAAGGTTTTTTAGGCTATTTTGAAGTTTAGCTAATATTTCAGCTACATGCTAGCTATTTTGGCTAAATTTAGCTTTTTCTGTTGCTATTTTGGAGTTTAGCTATTATTTCAGCTGCGTGCTCGATGTTTTGGCTTACTTGGGTTTTTTTCCGTTTTTTAGGCTAATTTGGCATTTACACAATATTTTTAGTTGGCTTTCAGCTTCAGCATTTTCAGCTATCTGCTTCAGGGATTTCCGCGATCAACTTCAGTGTTTTTAGGTATTAATTTTAGCATTTTCAGCTATCAGTATTATCCTTTCTTCTGGCCAAATTCAGCTTACAACATTCACAATAGCATTAGTTAGTTTACAGCTAATGATGGTTAGGACGGGCTGCCACAAATAGTGACTATGTCGACCATAAACTAATGAAGGAAAGAAGCTGCATGATTCAATGAAGGTTTAATGAACTATCGTCTTTATTTTTAGTTAGCATAAAGCTTCAACACTTTAAATTTAATGCCAATGATGGATGAGATGTGTGCTTTACATCCAGTTTGCGCATGCCCGATTAATCGACTAATCGAGAAAAATAATCAGTGATTAGTCGACTATTAGAACAATCGTTTATGGCAGCACTATTTACATTACAACTGTAGAGCCGACAGCGCATTTTCTCTTGTTTTGGATCTATAACTACACATAAATGTGGGAACACCAGCTGTCATGTCTTTAAAGAGGCGATGTAACAATTCCGGTGCCTGTTAAAATTGAAGGATGACCTTAAAAAATGTCCAAACATAACATATAGCAGCATTTTTAGCTACTTTCTCAATTCAGTTGCGGCAGATGGTGAAGCTCTGAACAATCTTAAAAGCTCCGAGGCATATCAATACCTTCATAGATGATTATTTCTGCTGGAGTTAGCACATAGTGCTGATCAAGTGTAACCTTATCGTTTTACGTTCTTGTGTTTACCGTATTTTCTGGACTATAAGGCGCACTTGTATACAAGCCGCACCTGCTCAATTTAAAAAAAAAAAAGGGAAAAAAAAGAAATACAAGCCGCACTGGGCTATAAGCCGCAGATATCTATGTTGAAAAATAAGATAATTACTATTACAATTTTGTACTTTTAATGTATATGTATGTACTTGCCGTCTCCAGCATCTCTCCATAGATTCATTGATGCTACGCTTATGTGCAGCAGTGCGGTTTCCTTCCTAGATAGCAAGCTTCATATCTTTTAACTTAAAATGTCCACCACACAAACTTCTTTGTGTGATTTCCACGATGAAGAAGGATTTTAAAAATATTTACCAGTTAGTCATTTGTCATGAGTGTTCTATCTGCTAAAGAAAAAGTAGTGTTGGCTTTTCTGGTTTGCATTGATTTTTCGTCTATCTTGTTTTTGATTCAAATTCCGGTTAGAGCTCCCCTAGCAGTGGAAGAAAAATCCACAGAATAGCCGCACCTTTGTATAAGCCGCATGATTCAAAACCTAGGAAAAAAGTAGCGGCTAATAGTCCAGAAAATACGATACATGCTGCCAGAGCCAATGAGGGTTGCATGGCCCAGTGTAGCTTTAGCCTGTTTCATGTTTTGACAAAGTCAGCTGCGGTTTAAACATCGGTAGTAACCCAACCAGAATGCTGGATACGGATTTTCCTCAGTGGTACTTTATCCACAAAATGAAACGAACATACATATAAACTCTTATGTAGCTTCTTAAGATTTACATTTTTCAGCCACATCCTTCTGACTTCATCCTCGCCCGATAGACGGTAAAATCTGTACCAAGGAGGGCAGCTGCACTCCCTCTTTGTCAGCGGTCCATGATCCACACAACGCTCCTTATGCCACACATTTCATTTAGTTTGGGTGTTAGAACAACCACGAGCTGCACAAAGACATTTTTGAAACTTTTGAGGGATTAAGTAAAACACGCTTCTAAAGTTTGTATGCACCGCTAAAGTTAACAAAACCACCAACTTTCAATGGAAACCAATAGTGCTGTGTAACTTACGGTTGCTATACCGGAAGTTGCACCCTTTTACTTCAGCGGCCCCAGGAATAAGGTGGATATGTGATGTAGAAAATACAGTGGGCGGGGCAAAAGCTTCCTGCTCTTATTCTTCCACTTGTAAACTATCGCTGCCACAAATGATTATTTTAATAGTCGACTAATCACTGATTATTTATTCCGATTAGTCGACTAATCGTGTCATGTGAAAACATCTCAACCACCATTAGCTTTAAACTAACCAAAAACTAGATAGATCGATAATGCTAGTGTGAATGCTGTAAGCTGAATTTGGCTGCTGATCAGTTGAAGATGCTGAAATTGTTAGCTGAAATCACTGAAGCTAATAGCCAGATAAAATCTTAGTTAAATGCCAAATTAGCCTAAAAAAATTTAAAAAAGCTTAAGTTAGCCCAAACAGCTAGAAAGTAGCTGAAATATTAGCTAAACTTCAAAATTAAACCTTAAAAAGCCTAAATTAGCCAAAATAGCTAGCATGTAGCTGAAATATTAGCTAAACTTCAAAATAGACTAAAAAAAAAAAAAAAAAAAGCCTAAATTAGCCAAAGTAGCTAGAATGCTGCTGATATATTAGCTAAACTTTTTTTCTATAGTTTTTTCCACATCAGGCAATAACAATGTATATCATTATAAAAAAAACAAATAACTATCTTTATCAAATGTGAAGGCTCTGCAGCTCAAAAAAGAAACGTGTAATCATCAGCAGGTGGTTTAGGGGTATGGTGTCTCGTGAACATTTGGTGACTTACTCTCTAACTTTTACTTGCGGAGAGGAGAAAATGCTCATAACTGGCGAGTTTTCGGACCCTTCAAAATAAAAGTCTGTTTGATAGATTCATTCCTCCATAGAGGAATAAGTTCTTTCACGATGTATATTCTTATTGTTATATCGTTCAGCTCTCCTAGCATGTAAGCTCTCAGAGATGGGAGACAAGAAGGGGGGCGGGGTTGCTCTGCACCAACAGCCCCGCCCACAACTCAGAGGTATATTTCTAATGAACTCCAGCTGCTCTGCAGAAACTATGGCGTGTCCGACATTGACAAATACAACACCCTAGAAATTTCCCAGAATTCACTACAAAAAAACCAGTGAGCATCAAAGCTCACAAGATTGGCAAATACAAACCACAATGCAAGGCGTTTGAATGGATTTTACCTTTGAAAAAAAATGTAATTTAATCTATGCTTTATGAACCACCCAAACTTTCATCATCAGAGCACAGTAGATTCATAAATAGTCTATGTAATAGGTTCATAATTATTAGGTTTTTACTGAAAATTAATATTTCCCATTTAAAAATAAGAAAAAAGTAGTCAGCATGGTGTCAGAATGCCTTTAAATTGATAAAATCACTTAATCGATTTGAAACAATTTGAGCTTCACAAATCAATAATCAATTCATAAAAATATAAGTCGATTTAGCTCAAAAAAACTAAAGTCCGCTTGCTTGATGCTAACATTTAATGAGGTTTCCCATAGGACGGCTAATGCTAACGCTCGGTTGACCTGAACATACGTTGCTGATTAAATGAACATCTTTATAAACTCACAGACATGAAATTTCCAAACTCTTTAAGGAATTGTCTTTAAAGTAACCATTTGTGGTCTAAAACATATTTTTTTCCTCATACTTTCTTCTTCTGGAATAAGGTACAAAGCTATAGCGCAATCGCCACCTAGTGGGCAAACTGAAACGCCCTCCAGGAGAAGCAGAACAATGTTTCCAATGTTAATGATCTGAACATTTTTGTTAGAACTTCTCCTTTAGAGATCAATGTAACACTGGATGATATTAACAATCTCATTATTTCACTGACACATTTTACAGTATGTAAACTGGATCAGATGAATATAAATATATAGTAGATTATTGATGTATTTCTAAATAAATGTGTAAACTCAAAATTGAATTGAATTTAGTGGATCGAGAGACTTGAGAAAAAAATCTGAATCTAATCCATTCAGGCTCTTGTGAATCGAATCCAATCGTTTCTGTAAATTATCATCAATACTCAGCCCTGGTTGCCATAGAAATGTAGGTGTGACACGGACAAATCACAGCTAACTGAGGATGTCTGGATCCAACATGGCGCAGAAAATTGGCAACAGAATTGACTTAATTTGGTTGAAGCCAGTTATTTTCTATGGGTGATGTCTCACTCGCTCTGTCCAGTTCTCTATATTCAGTCAATTGTCTTTACTTTGATAATTAAAAAACACTAGAGACGCTTAAAATAGATCAGAAGATGATGGGAGTGGGTTTTTAAAGTACAAGAGCACAACTTTAAAAATAAAAAACTTTTTTCATGGTGAAATGTGCCAACAGAAAACTATAAGAAGAGGTGGCAGGTCACCCAGGGGTCAAACGTCGGTGTGAGAAGGTGAAGGCGCTGAAAGCTGCGCTGGTGGAGGAGGGCACGAGGCAGCAGCCATATTAAGCTGCAGGTGAACTTCAAACACTGACCACTGCAGGGACCTTTAAGCCACTTACTTTATGAAGTAACTGACTCCTTCGGCGGTGAAACCTTCCTCCCATCCCCCAGGCAGGTCTACGACAGGGAGAAACAGCGACGTGTTAGTTTGCAGCGCCAAAAAGTTTGACCGACCTGCAGTACCTGCGGGTCGGAGGAGGAGGATGGATGATGTCGGAGGGAAAAGGAAAGAAGCGTCAAAGTGCTGCAAAAGACCCGCTTAAGCTAGCTACCTGAGCGGATCATGTGTCCAGAGTTGACGGATTCGCCGGAGCGCGGATGGAGCCAGGTGGTGGTCCGGGTCCTGTCACTGCCGCACACACACAAAAACACCTGTTACACCGCCCGCCGCGGAAGAAAACAGCGGCGGAGGGACCGGCCAACTCCCGCTCACAGCGGAGAGACGCGGGCATCAAGCCCCGGCACCGCACTCACTCAATGAAGAAGACCCGGCCATCCCGACACACGCCGTAAGACCAGGGTTCCGGTAAGCTGTCCTGCCCGAGCGGCGCCGCCATGATCCGGTCTGAAGTCCAATTTCATGTCAGTCCCTCTCCATGGAGTCTCCCTGGATCAGCGATCACTGCCAGCTCCGGCGCTGCCTTCAGGGACTCTTCCCGGGCCCGGACATCTGAGCTTCTGAGCTGAGCTGAGCCACAGCGATCATTGCTTTGGCAGTTTGGAGAAAAATAAGTCACATAAAAGTGTGTATAATAAAATAAATAATAAATCTGTAGTTTGGTGCCGTCATTTAAGAGTGAACAATCGCATAACAAAAAGGAAACTAGAAAAGTTGCATTACCTACGATAATGCTAGTGTAAATGAATGCTTGTTGCTGAAGATACTGAGGCTTTTTGCTGAAAATGGTGACGCAATTTGCTTGAGTTGCTGAAGGGATTTACTTGAAATGCAAATTTGGAAAATGTTAAATTTACGAAAAGACTGGAAATGTTGTCAAAGATCTATGAAAGAGTGCTGAAATTTACCTACATTTCTGAAAAATTTGTAAAATCTCTAATACATGCCAACATACATTTTGCAAAAAATAATGTGTTGCTTAAATATGAGCTAAACCACAAATAACCCAAAAAGAAAATCTAAGTAGATGCCAAATTAGCCCAAAAACGCTAACTTGTTGCTTAAATACTAGCTAAACTCCAAAATACCCCAAACTTCCTCATTAAACTAACTTTGTCAAAAGGTAAGCCTGTTATTAAAATAAACTAAACTCTAAATTGGCCTAAAAACTTCAGTAGGTAACAAACTATCCAAAAAAAATTAGTCTGTTGCTAAAATCAAAGCTAAATTCTTAATTAGCCTAAAAACCTCAGAAGATAAATTAGCCAAAAACGTTAGCCTGTTGCTAAAATAGATGCTAAACTCTAAATTAACCCAAAATTCTCAGTAGATGGCAAATTAGCCAAAAAAATCTACCTGTTGCTAAAATAGAAGCTAAACTCAAAATTAACCTAAAAATCTCACTAGATAACAAATTAGCCAAAAACGTGAGCATGTAAAATATTTGCTAAACTCCAAAGTTTTAGAAAATTAATATAAAAATGAAAACATAACCATGAATATATTTAAAGAGGCCCTGCCATGATTTTCTTAACCCTTTCAGAGTGAACTATATTACATTTGGACCACTAAAAAACAAATTATTTATGAAATATTTGTTATATTTCTATAACCATTCCCCTACCCGGAAGTAAAACAACTCGATTCCTGAAGCTCCGCCTCTCGCTGTGTGTGGCTGTACTCACTGCCTCTGCAGTTCACTTCATCCCAGAAAAATCCTGTCTCTGCATTTCTTCCACGAAAATTATCCAAACTTCTTCAAAGATGGATGCACCACCGTATATCTGCCTTTAGCCCCGGCCATCTTTACACTGCTTCACAACACACTCGGCTCCTGTGCCCACCGGGGGGTTGGAGGCAGGTGGGGGGTGTAAAAGTAATAAACACTTGTTTGAACTGGAATTTATTGAAGACAGGACATACCTAGAAGATATATGTATTCTCCTTCTAAAATGAAAGTTTTTTTTTTTTTTTGCTGATAATCACTGGAAAAGGGGATAAATTGAATGTTATGTTACACTGGAGGTGGAGCTATCAGATCCGACTCTTCCTGGAAGGAGCTGTTGGCATCGATCTTATGTCAGCACGTTTCCAACCGCTCGTTTTCGTGGGTATGGGAGGGGCTGCTGCAGACTGTGCAGGTTTTAGAGGATTACTCGTAAATGCATAAACGGATCAAAATACAGTTTTGGGGTTCTTTATAGTGAGGAATGAACATTCAAATGCATTTAAAACATCAAAAAGTAGAATTTTCATGGTAGGGCCCCTTTAAAGGCTTATTGCCGGTCCACTTAACATGCTGAATTTGAAGACGTTCTCATTCATTTCCAATGGGGTCTATTTTGCTCAATATTTCAAGAACTATAAAGTTTATAAACACCAAAATACAAGCAGTGATGTCCTGAATGAGCTGAACGTTTCGATACCAAGATTGTTGAAATCGCTGAGAGTGTGGTTGAGTTTTACATGCCGAAAAACATACAGAAATGAGAATCACAGTTATTTCACCGTTAGTGAAAACCTGAATGTTTTAAATAGACCTGATCTGAATTGGAATTGTGCTGTAAAAGATGATGAAAGCTAAGTGAAAACATGTACTAAATGAATATTTAATATTGTTTTTAGCATTGCTCTTTTCTCAGCAGATTTTGTAAATGAATAGCTAAAAAAATGTGCTGAATGTAAACTACTGGTCGGAAGCTCCAAGCCACAAAAATAGACTTGTGGTGGTAATTTAAAGACCCACTCTGTGTTTTTATCATCTTCTTCTGACATTTTCTCGTAATGGAGGACATCTATAAAGAAAATCAGGCTCAAAACTGCATTTCTGAGTGTTTATTTATCCAAATTGTGAATCAGGAGCAGAAAAAAAAACTGTATGAAAAAGATTGTAGGTGTTGCATAGAAACTAGCCACAAGCTCTGTGTTCCGCCTCATCCTGATCCACTGTTAATACTGCTAATGTTAGGTAAAGGTTGTGAGGGGCTGTAAGCTAGAGGTGATAGTGTAAACAGATGGATGTCGGGAAGTAGGGCCTGGCTTACTCTGTGTCCCACAACTCTAATGAACTCCAGCTGCTCTGCAGAAACTATGTCCAAGAAAACGACACGTTCTTTTGATTTTGGCTGCTAAAAAGCGAAATAATCATAATTCAAAGAACACTGGGAACACTTGAAATAGATCAAAACATGATCGGAGTGGGACTTTAAGAACAGACCGTGCAGTTAAAGTCTTTTTTGCACAAATTTAGTTTACAAATTCAATAAAGTCAAAACTTGACTGGTTCAGAATGGTTCACATAGCTATCCTTAACAAACAAAATATTTCTAGATTAACAGGATTGACTTGATAAATTCAATGTTTTTTTCCTTCTAAATGATCATTGTGAAAAAAACAAAAAAAAAAAAAAAAACGCTCCTAAGCATCGAGTGTGTTGATGCATGAGTAAATTACTTTACACATGTTTTTCTTCACATAAATATACTAAATATTTATGTTGTTTCATGAGTGTTTGCTCCGCTGACAGAGAAACAAAGTGCAGCGTTTTTCTCAGATAACATTCAAATTTAAAAGCCCTCCATGTTGCTTTTGTATTTGTTGTTTTACTGCAAGGGCGTGTTAAGAACGTCTCCCTCACTGTGACATCCATGTGACTGGGATGTGTTTTGCAGCTGAGCTTCCTGCTGTTCCTTGGACAATTTTTGCAGTTCCAACATTTTGGTGAGGCCTTTAAAGCACCACAGGCTTCCAGCAGAGGAACCTCCTTGCAGTGTTGTTACTGCTGTAACAAGGAAAAGGAAATGGGAAAACTGTGAAACGATCAACTCTCTATTTAAGTCGCAGGATTGGTAATGGATAAATATGATATTATAATTACAATATTATAATGTCTTGCACTTAGAAAAGCCTGATAAAAGCTTTTAATGTCTGTGCAAGAGCTTGAGCCAATTCTGCAGTGTGAAATGTATTGATTTTACAAATACTGTTCTCAGTAATAACCTGAAGTAAAATCTGTTTTTATATTTTTATGTTTTAGTTTTCAATTTCTTTAGTGATTCATTTAAAATACCCAATAATTATTTTTCTTTCTTTTGTTATGATTTTCTAGTGTGATGTTGACACTGTGGTCAAATTAAATAGAGGAAAAAATAACAGTAAATATTCATGAAAAGGAAATCAAACTTCGATTAAGCCCTGAAAGTTCATGCAGAGGAGGAAATAAGGATTAGATGATTTTCCAGGTAAAAAAAGAGTCTGTCCTCCTAATGGAAGGTTCATCTGAACACTGAGACATGGTCCAACCAGAGCTCAAATACTTATTTACCTCAATGAAATTTATAGAATTTTCTATAAATTCTTTTAAGTGAATTTCTCAATTTTCTTTGTGATTTTCTGTCTCCCTGTTCAAATGAACCATTAGGATGACTGTTTTAGGTGAGCAAACCTACAAAATCAGCAGTGGATTAAATACTCATAACCTCCACTGTAAAGCTTCCACTCTATGGACATACTGCACAAACCTGAGCATGTTCTGATGACTCCGACTGAGAAAGATGGAGGTGTTTGTTCCATTCTGAGTCACGGAGGAACACTTCAAATGATAACTCCAATTATCCAATATGGAGGTCTGGAAACGAGACCTGAAACAGGCGGAAATGCTAAAAAAAAGAGGATCTGAGAGAAGAGGACTGAGCAGCAGGATAGGATGACGTACTATGGATCAGATGAAAGACCACTGACTGTATACAAGAACTGGACAGAGTGAGTGTGACATCAACCGTAGAAAATGACCTGCTTCTGGTTCCAAAAAAATTAAGTAAATTCAGTCGCCATTATTTCACAATATAGCGGCCAGAAATCATCAGTAAACAGTGATTAGTCCAAGTGGGTCTGAGTCCATTTTCCATGGCAACCACTCTCACCAATCAGGAGTGAGCTTGTTGGAAGACCTCGCCCCTACCACTTGAAAGTTTCCTCATACCACGTACTTTTATTGAGGCATTTGATAGGCCAGTTTAACCTCCAGTTTAATTACCAAAGTTTTTTTAAATGCACTCAAAACTACATTCGCAGAGCCCCACGCCTTCACAATTAGTATCACAGGAAAGCTGTGAATGTCCTCTGCAGATACCAAAATGAGCGAATTCAGTGGTTTGTAGAGGTTGGAAGATATTCAGGTTTCTTCTAAAGAGGAAAATTCGCATTAGTCAGGAGGTTGAACCTTAAATAACTGGCATTACAGAGAAAATATAACCAGAAAAAAGTGTTAGCAGGAACACGGTGAAGATGCTGTTTAAAAAAACAAAGTCTTGATGTTGAAACTACAAATCAACGAGCCACAAGATCCCTGATCCGCTCCATCCACTTGAAGACAAATAGAACCATAAAGGTTTTCCTCGTCTGAGGTGGAATCTGGATCAGAACTGTAGATAGCTGCCATTTTTGTTTCACTCGTAACATTAGCTTTGGGGCTGAACAGTTTAATGGGTCCATTTAGCAATAGAAATGCTCAAAACACTGGATCAAACTGGACAGTACTGGACCGGACTGCTCAGAGAACGAGGCTTAAGATAGCCGGAGAGAGTGTAAACGGTGAGATTCCAGCAATGGGAAAGGGGGGCGGGGTTACTCCGTGTCAACAGGACACATCTGAGGCAGATTTCTGATGAACACCTGCTGCTCTGCAGAAACTATGTCCTTGAAAACGACATCATTTTCTTGTTTTTTTTTTTTTTAGCTAAAAATGACAATCATAATAAAAAAAAAAACTCAATAATTCTGACAAATAGAATGAGTAACTGCTGTTTATTTCTATGTAGAAGTCTATAGGATTGCTTTTTGGGACAGCAGGTACTTCCTTCTTGGAAGGGGGAGGGGTCACTCAGTCCAGTTTACATCTACAGTCAATGGTCAAGAGGATGGAGTTTGAGGGGGTGAACATGGTAACCACCCCCCATAAGCTGTAAAGGTTTGGCGCAGCAATCCTCTCATCCACGTGACGCGGAATGTACCGGAAAAGCTGTAGGAAGTTACCGCGGTAACACAGATGTCGGCTAAGTAAGACGGATGGCTTCACTCTGATTTCCACGTTGGTGTGTCAGTTAGACACTGTTTGCTCTCAGCAAACATGTTCTTGTCGGTTGTCCTCATCCGGGTAAATAAAAGCTTCCTTCTTTCTGCTGTCAGCCAGAGTTTGTTTTGAGTCACTCGTGAGGAACTCCGAGCTCTTCGGAATTCAGGTTTCCAAGAGCGACTTGACAAAACGTGTGATGGCATGCTCATGACAACATTCTGACACATGGTCCAAAAGGGCCCATTATTTTGTTGAGAGCTTTTCTCAGCTCACAAGCACCAAAAACAGTAATTTTTGAAAGTCTGCACGGGAAAACACTGACATTAGCTTTAGCGCTCATCCGACTCCACACCTGAGAAACAGAGAATTCTTCAGCTTCACCACTCAATGTTTCATATTAACAACAGACGGAAGCTCTGTGGGGATGGTGAAAGCTGGAGTTGCAAGACATGAGAGATTTGCTTTGCTATGTTGACTGTTTCTCAGAGTCTACTCATTATTTTTGGTGCTATGGTGCACCCTCGCTGTCTGGAGAAGAGCCTTTCATCTCTGATGTCTTCAGCTCCGGTTTGCAGACTTGAACTTCTATAAATCAATAACTAAAGTTGCATGACCCTTCTGGCTCGCTCTCAAATGTATTTTAATAGTGTATGAGAATTCAGAATTTTTATTTAATTTTTTTTTTGCACCTTTTAGTCTTCGCTATTAGAATGTGGCATCCCATGATATTATTTACTTTGTATTGAAGTCTTATAGTAAATAAATCTACATCAAAATAATACAGCAGTTGGCTTGTACAGCTGTACATATAATAAAATATCCCTCATTTTCTTCTCTCCACAGCTCAGATGTGTACGTGGATTTGTCTCTTCAGCAACCATGAGTAATTAAACAAGCTCAGTTTAAAAAAAAGAAAAATCAACGTTCCAGTATAAAGCCCAGCGAGCCAAGATTTGACTGAAAATTCAATTCATTAAGATTTAATGTAGGTTTTTTCCCCGTTAACACAATCCGCAAAAATTTCTTTGCTAAAACATTTTTAGTGATTCAGTGGGTGGTTTGTTATGTTCGATAATGTTATCTTAAGAGGCAAAATATTGACACGATTTTTCTGTAAAATTACCTTTTTCAGCCAACATCTGAAAATTGATCCACATATTTGTAACACAAAGATATTATATATAAAGTTAACTATCAACAAATGACGTAATCTTTATACAAAGTAAGCAATCTTTATAAAAATGAGTAGAAAAATGAATAACAATAGATGAGTTATTTTCTTTCTAAAGTTGAGAAAATTAACCAAACTTTTCCCGCCAAAAGTGTCCTTTCTCCCTACCCCTCCATTTAAATGGGCATTTGTAGTGGAAGTGGGGTCCGAAATAGTTTTTTTTAAGACCAACCCTCCAAGCGGGGGTATAAAAGTCTTCCGTTGCGAGGGTAAACCGTGTTACGCTGTTTCTACAGAGGAGAAGCGCTTTTCTTCACGTGGCGATTCTCTCAAGCACAGACATTCACATTTAAATGTAATGACTTTTTTTGTTATACCAAGATGTAGATTATGTAGATTAGAGCGCTGGAAGCTCTGTGCTAATGCTAGCTGGCCGGCGATTATTGGTGACATCATCAAACGAAAGTGACGTCCGAAATTTGAGACACTATTTTTTGTTTGGAGGGCTAAATGAAGGGAAAGGGAGAAGGGAAGAATTCAGATTGGGCCTACGTATCATGGAGGCAGCCATTTTGAAAGCAAAAGCCCTTCTTCTGCCCCTAGTGGAATGATGATGAACTGCAGGGCAGAAAACACAAACCAGGTTATATATAATAGTTTCAAGTAAAGTTTGGATCATGCTGACGAGATAGGAGTATCAGAAATTCCTGAATCAAGCATGACACAAATGGTTAAATATGGTTAAATTATTTATCTCGTGTAGATTTATGTGAATATCTATATGTGCTGCATAATGTATGTTTGATTTTAATAATGTAACTTTTTGTAAACTTTTTTTCTTATTTACACATGGTTTTATCACCAGATAGCTTCCACAAATAATCATTTAAAAAAGATTATTTTTATTTAAAATTAATATTAAGATATATTCAAGTTATAATCATTTCTATTGGATTAAATATACAGGAAGTGGGTATTTGGTTTTTCTTTGAGATAAACATTAGGGATGCCACAATTACTGATTAAAACTCAAACTGCATACCAGAGTGTTTATGATCAGAACATGTGTTCTGACAAATGACTAAGTCAGACCATAAACTTCTAAAGTAATTAAGTAACTGGACTCCACCATCACAGTCTAACACAGGGTCCAGGGGGCCATATGCATATTCCCTGTTATTCTGACATTCATGTGTTTTTACAGTGGGCTATCTGTCATGGCCACGCCTCTCCTCATATCAGGTAATCTACCTCATTGGTTTTCACCTGTGCATTTTAAAATTGCATGATGAATTTGCAAATTGAATTGTCAACTGAATGATGCATCCATATTTATAGCAGGCGCTTCCCTGCAGAGCTGTGCCAGAAGATTGCCTGCCTTCCTGCCTGCGACCACAGCCTGCCAAAGCTGCTGCTGTCTGTACTCACCTTCTCTGCCTTTGCAGTGATATCGTTTGCCTGCTGCATGCCTTAATTGAACGTCGGAGACTAGCCTGGACCTTCTTAGTCTTGTGGATTTGAATCTGGTGGTGTTGCCCAACGGTGCAACACCGTCCTCAATGCACATTTGCAAAGCTGCGCTTTCCCTTCACCACCAAAAATGTGCCTCCAGTTGGTGCAATTATCACTAAAATGAGAACAAAAGTCAGTGTTTTGAAATAAAAACTCCAAGATCTTCTGTTTTAAGATATGATATATTATATATATATATATATATATATATATACATAATATAATATATATATAATATATATATATATATATATATTATATATATATATATATATATATATATTTATATATATATATATATATATTCAAATTCAATTGATGTCAATTCTTATGAAATAGATAGTATTACTGATTTCAGCAAAGTTGAAAAAAGTGTCTATTTGTTGCATAAAATAAGACACAAGTTGCTTATTATGATTGTGTTAAAGCTAAAAAATGAATGGGGATATATTTTCCCCAAAAGATTATTCTTCTATACTGTGAGTTATTAGAGATGATTTTTTACCAATTATTGCAGTATTGCGATATCATCGATATCGTGAGTCATATATCGCATATCACATCATATCTTGAGGTATCCAGTGATTCCCAGACCAAATATATATAAATCAAAATTGTATATATATATATAATATATATACATATATATATATATATAATATATATATTATATTACTATTATATATATTATATATATATATATAATATATATATATGTAATTGTATATGATAATATTTATATATATATATAATTCTGATTGATATATAAAATTAAAATTACATATATATATATATCAATCAGAGTTGAAGCATTTGTTTTTCAAGATGTTATTTCTTTGTCTTATGATTGGATTATCAAAGCACTCCCCACATCTGCTCCTGCTCTTGCCTTTCTGTCAAATTTCAGAACCCTTTGTGGACCACGAGTTGAAAAGTTTTCCCACTCCTGGTCAGTATTTCATGTGTCACTTCCATCCAGAAGAAAATGCTGGGCCTTTGCAGATCGATGTGCTGCCTCCATGTAAGAAAAGAGACGTTAGCTCTGACTGAATTTACATTTCTGACCCTCTTTTACTTTATTAGTGATGTAATATAGTTTTAACACTAAACAGTTTATTGTTATTGACGGTTTAGTGAGATAATTATTAGTGGACACATTTGTATTTGGATGATAAAGATGTGAGGAAACTGCATTATTATGAGCTCAGATTAACAGCAGATTCATGACTCGCCTGGAAGAATCTCTGCTCGTTCTCATGTGTCTGGCTGCTTTCTTTATGCACACAAAAGTACGTCATTAGGTAGAAACCCCTGAGCTGAGCTCTGTGTGATGATTCAGGGTCCTTGGCCGCCTCTCGGCTCTTTCTGCCTCAAGGCTTCTTCTGGCTTTAGTTTAGGTGCTTCTAAAAGAAGTGATGCTGACTGAAAGCAATGGATGCCAGAGGGCATCAGATTTATGCAGGCAAACCTCATCATGGTAAAAATGTACTGCTAACACAGAAAGCTCTTGACAACAGTGACGTTTTTTAAACTATTATGTCGCGGAATGATCTGAATCTTCAGGAGAGAAATAAAGAAGAGCAGACTGCAGATGATTAACAGAGAATGACGTAAAGACGACTGACATCTTCTCTGACTCACTTTTCTTTGTTTTCTTGTTTTCCTTCAAGGTAAACTATTTCTTTGATCCAAACCATGTAAGGAGAGTAGTTCCTGTAGATAATTTGTCAAAGTCGAGGCCCAGGGGCCGGATCCAGCCCTCCCGGTAATTCTACCTAACCCTCCAGATCATTTATTTTATTGTTATTAATAACCCGATGTTATCTTGTGCTTATTTCTAACTTGTATGATTTTGACCAAATTGATTTTTATGGAGAGTAAAATATTGAAAGTTATTTAAGTTTTAAGTTGATTTATTCTGGAATAATATTTCTGTATTTTTATTGTTCATAATTATGACAAAAAAATTACAGTTTTCATGTTTTAAAATTTGTCATTCTGCTAGATTTTTGGAATATGTTGGTATTTACTAAGATTTTTTTAGACTATTTTGGAGTTTGGCTAATATTTCAGCAACATGCTAGCTATTTTTGCTAACTTAGACTTTTTTCAGTTCTTTAGGCTAATTTAAAGTTAAGCTATTTTTTCAGCTACATGCTAGCTGTTTTGGCTAACCTACTTTTTGGGGGTTTTTTTAGGCTGATTTGGCATTTAACTCACATTTTAGTTGGCTATCAGCTCCGGCGTTTTCAGCTATCAGTTTCAACATTTTCAGCTATCAGCTTCAGCATTTTCAGCTATCAGCTTCAGCATTTTCAGCTTCAACCTTTTCAGCTATCAGCTTCAACATTTTCAGTTATCAGCTTCAGCATTTTCAGCTATCAGCTTCGGCATTTTCTGCTATCAGCTTCAAGAATTTTCAGCTATCAGCTTCAGCATTTTCTGGCTATCAGCTTCAGCTATGTTCAGCTATCAAATTTCAGCAATCTTCAGCTATCAGCACTAATATCTTCAGCGGCCAAGTTCAGCTTACAGTTTTCACACTATCATTATCGCAGGCAATGCTATATATCAAGTTCATAATTATGTTAAACAAATAAAGCAAAACTGAGACTGAAATTATGAGTGGATTTTTGTCTCTTATGATTTAACTTCATTTTAACTGTAAAAAAAATGATTTTTTTAATGATAAATCTATAAAAATGTGCTCATAAATACTTAGCATCATTAGTTACTGATAATGACTCTTTCTTTGTGTTTTGTGAATAACGATGAGCTCGGCTGCAGTGTTTCTCTCCAAAAGCTGTGGGTAAACAGATGCAGACACTCCCCTCGTCACTCATTTGCATCGACAAATATACCTTGGACCACAACTGCAAACACGACAATGAAAGTAGATAACATGAAGAAGTGCAGTGTTAAGTCTTTCAGACAGTCGTCATAAAAGACTTCTGCTGGTTTAAGATGAGAAAACAAACATTTATGTCTTTATATCCAGTTAACCTCACATGTTGGATCTGGTTCTGTGAAACTGTGTGGAAAACCAGAAGCTTTCATCCTGTGTTCCTGAGATATTTATCTGATGAATGTGTGCGATTAACATTACATTATTGTGTCCATTTCTACAAAGCATTTCAAAAGAGTTAGAAATACATCTTTAAGCAAAGAAATTATTATCTTGCTTTTTTTCCTTTCATGTTTTGTAAATTGCACAACATCCCAGCCAGCACGGCTAAGTGGACCCGTATGGTTTAAAAGGTGCAGAAAATAAGGGCCACAGTTTCCGTGGTGACCTTCTTCTGTGTTTGCCCACATTAGCTTTGGTAGGAACTCAGGGTCCACATTTTCTGTTCACTTTTAAACCATAGGGGGCCCAACATCTGGCCTTGCTGGCTGGTATGAGTTGAACTCAGTGGGTTGGCTCGCTACACTAGTCAGCGCATCAAGCAATCTTCACTGTATCAAGCTAGTGAGCTCCGCTGTAGCAAGCTAGCAAGACCAAGTGTATTGAGCTAGCAAGCTCCTTTATAGCAAGCTAGCGAGCTTCCTTATAGCATGCTCTGCTGTATCAAGCTAGCAAGCTCTGGTGTATTGAGCTGGCAAGCTCCATAATAGCAAGCTAGCGAGCGTCTTTATAGCAAGCTCCGGTGTATCGAGCTGGTGAGCTCCACTGTAGCGTTCATTGTAGCGAGCTAGGGAAGTCTGCTGTAGCAAGCTAGCAAGTTCTGTTGTAGCAGCTCGTTGTATCTAGCTAGTGAGCTCCCGTGTATAAAGCTAGTGATCTTGCAAGTGATCTAGTGAGCTCTGCTGTCAACAGGTAGCTGGCTAGCGTAACGAGCTAACCCACTGAGTGCCCATTTAAAGGGGCCCTACCATGAAAATTCTACTTTTTGAGGTTTGAAATGCATTTTTCTGTTCATGCCTCTCTATAAAGAACCCCAAAGCGGTATTTTTCATCCGTTCATGCATTTAAGAGTAATCCCCTAAAACTTGCACAGTCTGCTGCAGCCCCTCCCATACCCGCGAAAATGAGCAGTTGGAAACGTGCTGATGTAAGATTGTTCTCAACAGCTCCCTCCAGGAAGAGTCTGTGCTCCAAGCTCCGCCCCCAGACTACAACGAAAACACACCCATCCTCTCCGCTGAGCTGTGGTGCCGAAATGGAAAAATCCAGACAAGATTTTGCAGACCGCAGCGCATCCATCATTCTTATAGTTTTGTTTACAAATTTTGCTCATGCTGGAGGGGCAGGCTCAAGGATGATGTCATTTAAAGGGCGGGACCGACAAGGAGTGAAAGGCAGAGGCTCAGAAATCGAGTCGTTTTACTTCCGGGTATTAAAACGGACCACAAAAATGACTCATATTTCATAAATAATTTGTTTTTTTGTGTTCCAAAGGTAATCTAAGATCATATATATGGATATAGTTTACTCCAAAAGGCTGAGGAAAATAATGGTATGGCCCCTTTAAGTCGGGGTCCACATTTTCTGCTCACTTTTAAACCATACGGGGCCCATCTGGCCTTGCTGGCTGGGATGAGTTGAACAAATGTTAACATTTTCAGCAGCTTATTTGAAATAATTTAGCACAAAATATTTTGTTAATGTTATTTTAAGGCACATTTAGTGAATTTAAGGCTGATCTAATCTTTGTTTATTCACCAAACAAGTTCTACCTGAAGCTCCAACAGAACAGATGAATGCGTTCAGAAACTGTTCCTCTCCTCCTGATCCCCCTCACGCCTTCATTCCGTTGAACTAAAGTGCTTCCAGGGTTGAGTTGGAGAGTCCTTGCTTTTCTTAACATCAAGTCAACATCTGCTGGCTGAGCAGACAACATTTCCTGTGGCAAAAAAGTAAAAACAGAATACCAGTGGAATTCTCAGAAAGCGCATACAGATGCTCCACAAACACCTCTGGCTCTGTTTTCACAGTTGTCTCTCATGCAAATACTGGGTGAATGATGCATGGCTGAGTTCACATACGGCGCCCTTTGTTCTCCTGCTTTTTAAATGTAGCAGTAAAATGATGACGTGAAGATACCCTGAAGCTGATCCTGCAGGCTGCAATCAACTAGTTCAATTACTGTTTTGTAAAGGGACAGTGGATGGACTAAATTCCAACTTTCTGAGCAGTTTAAGGAGTGGAAATAGTTTCTGAGCAATACTTTAATCGCATTTTATACATGAATAGTAATATGATTTTTAGAAGGTTCATAAAAGAGGATGAACTGCAAGGGTAAATCATTTAAAGTCACAAGATGTGATCAAACCCTAGCAATAGAATAAATACAAAGTAATCACAGCAATCAAATGGATTTCTTTTGGATTTAAACTTCCTTTATAAACCTAAATTTGTTTAAGTTTTTTGTGGCAAAAAAGTAAATAACACGACTTCATTGCTTAAAAGTGGGTTTTAGAAGCAATAGAGTTGGTAAATAAATGTTCTCTGTCTAAGTGAGAAGTTGTAGCCAATATTTTTTCAACGGATTATTTAAAATGAGGTTATAATTGTAATGATGAGTCTGAAATGTGTAAAAATAAATAAATAAGTCTCCACTTACTTTTAGTTTTTTTGCATCACTTTGTCTCCCTCTAGTGGACATTCAGGGAACATGTTTAGATTGCAGCTGTTTTACCTCTATTTCATTCAATACATTCCTTTAATATTACTTTAAATGTTTGATTAACTTTTGAAGTTTTACATAGAAACCTACAAGTGGAAAGAAACCAATAGAAATCGTCTATTTACTAAATTTTTAATAAATACAATCGTTCAGATGACAATAAGTAGTTTTCTATCAAACAAACTGAGGCTACGTCATCCAATATTACTAAGTTATTGTGAAAATCATCCAGAGTTAAACATTATGATTGCTCTAAATGAGGTCGGATTTATATATTATTATATGTATGGACTGCATGCTTAAACACTAAGCAAATAAATGATTATATAAAACAATTATTGATTTTCTTTTTGAACTTTCCAAACTTCCCTTGTTATTCAAGATCACTCGAGGCGTTTCAGAAGCTCAAACAGGAATCTGTCTTCTCTAACCGATATTTTACCAAAACCAGATTAAAGGATTGGATCTGTGAATACTTTTAGTTTAGTTGGCATCTCTGAATGAGATTTAGTCCCAACTTTTCCTCAGTTATCTGTTCCTTCAATGTCATGAATATTGTAGTCAGTCAGTACCTAAAAAGTAGTTAATACCAGATTTCTAGTAGTTTTTTTCCACTCATAGGTTTCTGTTTTCATGGCTTCAGACTTTATTGCTATTGGTTCAAAATCCATTATAGATTAAATAAATAAATAAACAAATAAATAAATAAATAAACAAAACAGAAAATCATCAAATGAAAACATTTTGGTCTGAAATGTAACTTGAAGCAATGTGTAAAATGTCAAAAGTTAATCAAACATTTATAGTAACATTAAAGGAATGTATCCAAATGAAACAGGTAAACCAGCTGTGATATAAACATGTTCCCCAAATGTCCACTAGAGGGAGACAAAGTGATGCAGAAAAACTACATACACTTTATTTACTTTTTCACACATTTCAGACTCATCATTACCATTATAACCTCAGTTTTAATTACCCAATGAAAAACATTGATATTAACTTCTCACTTAGAAGAGAATATTTATTTACTAACTCATTTACTTTTAAAACCCTTTTTTAAGAGATTAAGTAAAGTGTTATTTACTTTTTTGCTACAAAAAGCTCAGTCAGTCATCAGTCATCAGTCAGTCTTTTCTCCTAGTGTCCAACGATGTTATTACTACATCTCTCCACAGGAGGGCAGCAGAGTTCAACTTCTTCTTTGTCACGGAGGTTTGAGCCGTTAAGAAAGGAAAATTATTTTCATGCTTTATTGTTATATTAGTTTCTGGTTTATACAATTGTACATTGTGTTTACAGTCAGTATTTATCTCTAACCATTGATTGGTTTTTATCTGTCTGTTCATGCACTTGCGCATGCGCATTTCCCTTCCTGTTCCCATCAAATGAACCACGTGTGTTCACAGAGGTGTGTATGTGGATTTTGTCACGTAGCTAGAGGAGGTTTGCGACCCCTGGTGGTGATATGAGGTATTAGATTCATTTTTTTTTAATTGATGAACAGAAAAGTGTTAAAATGGTGACAGCTTTGCATTAAAACATCGTCCGACTGTGACGTACTGTCTGCAGAGTCACTGTAGACAACAGTTTATGGAATAGTAAATATTGTGAGGGAAACTTAAAATGAGGAAATGTTTTTCTTGAGGTGAGCATGTGACAGTGACTGTGTGAATACCAAAAGCTGCAACAGGGTGTTGGTAAAATGTGGATATTGGAAATGCAAGAGTCCATTAAGAAAAGCTCTTGATTGAATCTGACTGTAAATGTGAATCGTGTTAATTAAACGCTCAGCAGACCAGCCTCGCTGCGTCCGCTGCAGCCTGTCTGAGCAAGCTGGCGTCAGACACAAAAGCTGGCTGCTGGGTTGCATCATCAGCTAATTGTGACCCCAGAGACTGTGGTTTGTGGCAGGCGGTAACAGAGGCCGCCACATGTGTGGAACAGAGAGCCCGCCGCCCTGCTGCTGTTTCTGCTGCTGCAATCACCTGCAATCCTTTCTGGCTGCTCCAGCCGGTTGCCTGGAGACGCGGTCGCCTGGGCCAGAACGCTTCAGAGAGGCTTTGAGGAGTGGGTTCACGAGGAAGGGGAGGCACCGGCTCAGTCTGGATGATTGCAGCTCTCCGGATTAGGAGCTGTTTACACACAAGGTCTGGGCTATAATTAGAAGAACAGAGAAACTGCAAACTATATTCCAGTCCTACTCTCTAAAAATAACATAAACCTGAGAGCTTCTAGTTTTGAAAATGATATCATATATGTCTATAAAAGAAACAAAACAAGCTTTTTTCATCCAATTAAAAAAAAATTCTGTTTTCATTTTAAGCAAAAAGGAACTTAAAAAAGAGATGATTCTCAAAATTCAGTTATATACTTTTCTTATGTGATTACATATATAGAGTTTACTAGAGCCTGCAGGTGCTGGACGTCCCTTTGTTTGGGCGTTTCCTGATCCCATCAGCAGACGACACGCCGCTGACACAACCGATTGCTCACCTTTGCACCATGCTGCAAGCGTCGGAGGAGCCCGATCTGCTAATTGATTTCATCCCGCAGGAAAGTCATTTCATCATTCTCTGTGTTTTTGAACCCTCGTCTGATGACAGCCTTACAGCAGTCAGTCTGCACGGAGACTCTGGGGCCTCTGGGAAATTACGAGCTCCTTCCTGAGCGTCTGTGGAGACGGCACGAGGAAGAAGGGAGGGAGGCTTTTTAAAGCTTTTGAACAGCAAAAATTAAAGCTAATGCAATTTATTGAGTGTAGAAGAATGGATGGGTCATATGAATAACTGTGTCGGACACCAAGATGTTTTTTTTTTGGCAATATTTCTTCAAAAATGTTTTTTAAAAAAACTATTTTCACAGAAATACTTGTGCTGTTTGTGTTCAAAATTATTAGATAATTTAAAGTCTGACAGAAATGAGTGACTGTTGTCAGTCTAACATCTGCTTTTAGATGTGAATAAAGCCAAAACTAGATCATGACAAACATATTAATATAGGATAGTACTGCCACAAACAATTATAATAATCAGGATATGGGTAAAATGGATGTAAAACACAAATCTTAACCATCATTTGCTTTAAATTAACTAAAAATAAAGACACTAAAGATGATAGTTCATTCAACTTTTAATGAATCATGCAGCTTCTTCCGTTCATAAGTTACTGGTATTAAAAGATTATATCAAAAGAGAGAGAGAGAGATAAAGAATATACTGTCCATCAAACTAGTTTTGACAGGTGACCTTTGACCCTACAACCATCCAACAAACTCGTTTTAACAGGTGCAACGCCCTTCAAGATAACGTTACAATTTAAAATCAATTTTATATATTATGGGTAAACAGGGTTAAAGGTCACCTGTCAGAATGAGCTTGATGGAAAGTAAATTCCTGATCTCTCTAATGAGGTTTGCATCTGAAACATTAAACTATTTTTCACTAAAAATAAAGTTTTTGACTCAAATAATGAAAAAAAATACTTTTTTGTGCTGAATACTCACAACTTTGTTCAACTTTACTGCACTGACTCCATATAATATAAAGTAACGACTATTGAATCAGTTTTAATAGTCGATTAGTCGACTAATCATGACAGGAGATGCTCCACATTCACCACTCTGAAGGATTTAATTGATTCTGTCAGATATGATTATTTTGATAGTGGATGAGAGAAAATGAGAAATGTAAACAAACCGGAACAGTGTGACAAATTTATTAACTTCAAGTTCAAACAAACAATCATTTCTGCTACAGAAAAACACGGCTCATTTTTACAGATGGAGCTCCACCGTGAGCCTAAATGGACAAATCTCACACACTGTAAATAAAGATCAGCAGCACAAAAACTCCAGATGTTTCTATCATGCTTAGATATAAAAATAATAAAAAAGCTTTCTACCGTATGATAGCACTTCTACAGTCGTCGTATAAAAACAGCTGCAAACAGTTTAAATAAACAACAAGCTCCATAGGGCATCGATCAATAGGTTACATTACTAAGTCAGTGTATAAGGCATACAAAACCACATTCCACATGTTAATGCTGAGGTTACTATGACAAAGTGTCCATCAGTGCAACAAGTACACAACGTAGAAAACCTTTGAGGTACAAGGTTGTTCAGCTTCACACCAAACATTTAGGACGGCCAGAATAAATAAAAACATCACTGTTGCATTGCAACCAATCAGCAGTCCTCATCCAAAAAATGAAGCCAATCACGGTTCAGGACGCGTCTGGTGTTCTCAAGGCACCGTCTATGTACGCCCGGACCTTCAGCCTGTGAGGCGGGCTCAAACAGTAGCCGATGGATCGCTCCGCGTCCGCGATCCGCCTCCGGAAGCGGTCTCGGTCCCGCGCCATTTCCTCCCAGGCTCCTTTGCGGGACGCCTGGCGGGCGAACGGCCAGGTGCGCATGACGTGAACTTGGACTTGAGGAGAAAAGCGCACCTAGAGGCCAAAAAGGAAGGAAAGATGTAATCAGATTTACAGTTAAAGACGAGTTTGGTACAAACTGAACTCTACTAGTGCTGCCACGAACGGTTATTTTAATAGTCCTAATATATACAAACTGGATGTAAAGCACATATCTTAACCACTAGCTTTAGACTAACTAAAAACTAGATGTATTCACACCAACATTATTGCAGCCCAATATATAAAAAGCCTAAGTTAGCCAAGACAGCTAGTACATAGCTGAAATATTATCTAAACTCCAAAATATCCCAAAAACAAACAAAAAAAAAGCCAGTTAGCCCAGAAATATCAGGTAAATGCCAAAACAGTCCAAAAAGCTAGCAGAACGCCAATACAACTTCAACTTTACAACACTCTGACTCCGTATAATCTAAAGTAACAACGAATCAACTCTTCTATTAATCATCGACTGTTTTAATAATCGACTAATGGAAGCAGGGATGAATTTAGAGTCTGAGGTCATTGGATGACAAGTTTTCCACACCGCTGCAACGTCTCTTCCCAAAGTTCCCCTGACTCAAGGTCACATGACCAGATCAGTCAGTTCTAACATTAAACGATGACTCAGCAGGACGAGCCAGTGATTATTATCATCGTGTTGTAACTGTAAACATGCGACCTCCTCGTGCTCTTCAGTGAATTAAAGATAAGTTAGTCACTGTGGTTTTCTTAACCAGCGTTCCTGTTCTTTGATTTACTGTAACTTTTCTCCTTCCCCATCTACTGGAATTATGCTGTCAATGGTTAGAAAGTTCTAGTACGTCTGACCCAACAGCTAAAGCAGAGATCTGTGAGAATTAATGACCTTCTTGGACGGCGTGTCCGTGGTTCTCCTCTCCTCTGGCGGTGAGCGTCCCGGCCTCTTCCAGGGCACCAGGATCCTGTCGGGATGGGAGTGCTGCTGCAGCTTCCTCTCCGTCAGGACGGGCTTGGCTGCTCTGCACTGTTTGGGTTCTTTAGTCAGTCTTGTGTTCTTCTGCTGGAGTGTTGACGAGCTCGGAGACGAGGCCTGGAAGTTGAGGGGGTGGTACGGGTCGAGGTTTTGGCCGAGACATTTCCAGGCCAGCTCTTCCTCGTCGTCCTCTGACGGCGGGGAGCCGCTCTCCTTCTCCTCGGCGGTTTTGGGGGAGATCTTACAGGCAGAGAAGCTCAGAGGGTTGTAGGGGTCTTGGGGGCTGCTGAACAGCTCCCAAAGCTTATCGCTCTCTTCCTGGTCAAAGTCTGGACTCGAACAGTCCGAACCGGCCCAGCTGCTCCAGCTGCTCTCACTGTCGGAGCGACAGAGCCACGTGTTCACGTGTAGACCCTCTCTGGACATGCTCGACACCGTGAGGTCAGCATCGCAGCTGCCTCCTGCTGCGCTCTTGCTTTTCCCCATGTCTGCTTTGGTGGAAATGCAGGCCGAGAAGAAGAAGGGGTTGTAAGGGTCGCTGGATTTGGACAAAGATTCCCAAAGTGCTTTCGTGTCTTCACTCTCAAACTCCACTTTATCGTCCTCGCTGCTCCAGTGGGAACTTCTGTCTTCCTCTGAAGTGTCCTGCTTGGAAACTCTCTCCTTACTTCGATCTGCTTTGAAGAACGTGTCGTTGGAACAAGAGCTGTCGCTGCTCGACACGAAGATGTTCCAGTCGCCCACTTTCCAGGTGGACTGCTTCCCGACAAAGATGCCGTCCTCGCTCGCCGCCGTCCTGGACACCAGGTCGTCCATGAGTCCGCAGCAGAGGTCGTCGGCCCGCAGGCTGGACAGCAGGGCCTCGGCGGTGGATTTCCCGGGGAAAGGGTCGCCGACGTCGGCACAGAAGTTGGAGAGGGGATTGGAACCACCGACCACGGAGGAGAACAGGAAGGATTCGGATGGGTTTGCTGCGGAGCTCATGTGCTGGATGTGCTCTCCAGTCTCATCTGTGATTCTGACGTGAACCTCAAACCTGAACATCTGGAAAACTAGAAGCAGAAAAAAAAAGCAGAGTTGAAGAATTTTATTCTTTAGTGACATATGAGCAAAAGTTAGTATTGAATGTATGTTTATTAATATTTGTCGTAAATGACATACAAAGTTCCAATGCTGTCAAACTCAATCACACAAGGAGCCAAAATCTAAAACACACTTTGGATCGCGGGCCGAACAGGATAAACATTTATTGAACACTCTAGAACTACATTTTTAAAACGGTAACTTTTAACATAACACACTAGATATATCGATTTACCTGTGGTAATGCTAGTGTCAATGCTGTAAGCTGAATTTGGCAGCTGAGGATGTAGAAATTGATAGCTAAAAACACTGACGCTGATAGCCAGCAGAAATGCTAGCTAAATGCCAAATTATCCTAAAAACATACAAACAAACAAAAAAAAAGATTAGCCGAAACAGTTACCATATGGCTAAAAAATAGAGCTAAACGTTGAAGCTGAAAACACTAAAGTTAATATCTGAAATTAGTCAATCTAATGGCGGGAAAAGCTGAAACTGATAGCTAGCTAAAATATTAGCTACTAATATTATAAGTGCCAAGTTAGCCTATTAAAAAAAAAAAAGAAAAATTTTGGTTACCCAAACAGCTAGCATGTAGCTGAAAAAAATAACTAAACTTCAAAATAGCCTTAAAGCCTACATTAACCAAAACATCTAGCGTGTAGCTGAAATATTAGTTACCCTCCAAAAAATATTTAAGAAATCTGAATAAATACCGAAATAGTCCAAAACTCTAGCAGAATGGCAATTTTTAAAACTAACCTTTTAAAATAATTATGAATAATAAAAACGGCAGGAATATTATTCCAGAATAAATCAACTTAACCTTAAAGTAACTTAATATTTCACTCTCTATAAAGATATATTCTCACAATTATACATAAGTGCAAGATAATATCGGGCCATTAATAACAATAAAATAAAATGATCTGGAGGGTCGGATCCGGCCCCCGGGCCTTGACTTTGACACATGTGCCATAATCATAAATTATCGAACTCGTATTTTACGACTCCAGTAATCGAAATACGGCAGGAAAATTAAACTTTTTTTTTTTTTTTTTTTAACAAAACAAGGATTACCATGGAAACTAGGCGGAAGTAAATAAACTAAGAGACTTCCCCGATAGCTGACTTTTAAAATCAGACAGTGAAATAGTGTACGTAATATTCAAAAACATAATTTATACATTAATAAAAAAAAAACAACAAAAACGTAAAGTGTTTCTCCCTACCGGACATGAAGGTGTAGTAAATGACTTGAAGCAGCAGCCGCAGCTGTTCCCACAGCACGGTGAGCATCTGCCGGGTCCACGGCAGAAGCGCCATTCCGCCGCCGGAGCCGAACCTCTCCACGGCCGTCGGCTGGGAGCCGTCGTCGGAAAGCTCCGTGGCCATGTTTCCTTCTTCCTTCTCGGTTCCAGGAGCGAACGATCAATCCTTCCCTCACGTATTCTGGTATTCTTCGACGAAAAGCGGCAGATTCCGTCTCTGTGCTGGTGGCAGACTCGCGTCGATGTGCTGTCGCGTCATTCTCTGGCGGCTCAGAGCCATTTTCCGGTTCTCTTTGTCAAAAGTCTTCATTCCGCTGCTCCATGTTTCTGATCTGTTGTCTTCTAGTAGTGAGATGAATACACAGAGTGCAATACGACCCTATTTATACCCTCGGTGACGTCAAGCCCCGCTCTAATAGGACAGAAGGAGGGACGTGTTTCCAAAACAAAACTCAACCGAGACCGCTCATTGGTCAAGACAAGCCCCTCCCGAAAGTTGCGTAATGTGTGACGCATAGAAAGTGCTCGTAATTTCCCCCAAACAACGGAAAAACCTTAGAAAACACAAACGAAATTGAGTCTAATAACACGAAAGTGAGAAAGAAATCACTTTTTACTTTAACTACTAATTAAATTCTAAAATTAAAGCTTCAAATAGTCATCTTTACATCCAAGTGGTTTAAAACCACCACAAATAGATCGCACACATTTGTAAAGTTTATGTCCACTGATAAAGACAGAAAAGACAAACACGTTTCAGAATTTAGACTGTTTTATTAATCCAAAAGTGTTGACGTTTATGCCACCAGAGCAGAAGCTGTGGAAGATTCACTGTAACACAAAAGAAACACACACATTAAACATATATATATTAGAAACATATTAAAGTAAAAATCATAAATATTCTATATTAAAACATCATGTATGAAGGGGACTGGCAAAGATGACACTGACAGTCATTCTGCTAATTTACCTCCAGTTTTTTTCTAGCACAACAGAAATATCACAACTCCTCAAAGTACACAGAGCAGGACAATGAATTGTGCGACGAGATACAAAAGGACTTTTGGTCAGATTTTCACATTTTGGAAATCAACTAGAATTGAATGATGAAAGTGAAAAGTGGAATACGTACTACTTCCAGTTGGGGGCCAGTACTCTCTTGGTCTTGTAGTACCGGGCCAGCCTGTGGATCCTGCTCTCAATGAGAATCAGGCGGAACTTGGCGTCTTTGTCCTTTGAACAAAACGTGGATTCAGTTTAATCTCAACAGCTACTGAAAAATAGTCTTAAAATTACAAAGAATGATTTTGGTAAAAAATGAAAAAGATGTAGTTGACCTTTTTACAAACATTTGGGCAGACCTGATTCAACAAACAGTATTCATCTGTCATAAAGAGAAGCTCCCGTGATGCTGGTACCTTTCTGTTTCTCTCCAGGTGCTTCCTGACGGCCACGGCCTTCTTGATCAGGTGGTACAGATCCTCCGGCAGGTCCGGGGCCAGACCTTTAGACTTCAGAATTCTCAGGATTTTGTTACCAGTGACGAAGCGAACCTGAGCCACACCGTGGGAGTCCCTCAGAATGACGCCTACGTCATGAAACAAACAGCAGGACAGAGGAGTTGGGCTCATTAATAAGTCTGCTAGCATTACAACATGTTTACAAAACATGTTGCACCAGATCCTTTAGTAAATATAAGGGTTTGCCGTCACTGAACGTCACCTGATTCCAGTATGTTGAACTCAAGTCCAGCAACTTCAGTACCATGTTCAGAATTTAACAATTGTTCTGTGTACTCCAGATAGGTTTGGGATTTTCTAAACTATTTTCAAGTATTTTTTTATTGGTTTTTGTAGATTTTGTCTCAAGTCATCAATGTAATCAGAAACTACATGCTTTAGTTTTTTGTTTGTGCTTAAAGTTTTAAGATGTTTTTTTTTTTTAAATAGGCCTCAATGAGCAAATGGTTTTTGTTTTATATTTGTCAAATACTTCATATGTTTTATTAAATATAACATTTATATTTTTATATTTGTATTTATTTTATTTTTATACAATATATATATGCTTTGAAACTTAAAAAAGCAAAACGAACAGGAAGAAACAAGAAGATAAAAGCCTAAAATTACTTAAAAGTTTTAAAACATATATTTGAGACAACATTTATGAAGTACTTCAAGCACAAATATACTCTCAGATCTTTGAACATGAACAAAAATGTAAAATTTTGTTCATCGTTTCTGATGATATTTACATGTTTGGAGACCAAATCTACAAAAATGAGAGAAAAGAAGCTGAATATGCCATTTTTTATTTCGAGGAGGCTCTGCAGTTAAGGTGGAATGACTCCGCTGTTGATTCCATCAACGCGGGGCGGCTGGAGCCGGTTGAATTCCCACAATACACCCAAAGTACATTAATATACAATCGCTGAAGACACTCTGGAAGGTTAAAAAGGAAAATAAATCTGGACATTTATCAAAAGACAAAGATTGAACGGCTAGAATGAAAAAGAATTAAACTGAAAATGTTGTAAAATAAAATAATAGTTCTGTTAGATCTTTCCTGACTGGATGAGTGAATGAAAAGTCAAAAAGCCACTTAAACATGGTTACTGATGGCAACAGGAAACGTGAGGTTTGACATGTAAATGATGCAGCCTCTATGCAGCTCTGATGACGTTAGATCTGCTCTGCAGAGCCACACAGGCTGCAGACTGAGACATTTAAATCAGATTCAAATGTAAGGCTGTCAATCAATCGTGGCAAAAATAATCCCATTCTATCATGTATTTTCCTGAACTAGAGGCAGAATCATTCTGTCAATCATTTTTCTCTTATGCTACACACCGAGCATCCGAGATGCGTTCAAGGACCCTCCCATACATCAGGCCCCCAGAGGGTTTCATCCGGACCAGTCATGAAGACAAAATAATATAAGGAAATTGAATAAAAAGAGAAAGTTTGTAGCTTAATTCTACAAACTTTCTCTTTTTATTCAATACAAATAAATGAAATAAAATATAATTTAAATAAATGATACATTTGTAATTCTGCCACTAGGGGGAGTAAAAGACAAGGATAAACATCACATATTTGCAAGCGCTGCCACGACTGGGTAAAATGCAGTTTGTTCCTTGTCTGCCACACGGCTGTTAAGCTGCTATAAAAATAATCAGGTGTGACACCCCAAATACCAAAATGTCAAGAAGAAGAAGAAAGATTCATGTGGAATGCCAGGATGTGCAGGAAAAACAGACAGTTTTTATTCACGGAGCTGAACTGCAGTGCTCCATGTGAGAACACCAGAAAGAATAGTTTCACCCTTTGTTGGAGCAATTAAGAAAACATTAACCAACTATGAACAGGACAGAAAAAACAGCGGTCTGATTTACTGCAGCTGTGACATCAGTGATGGAGCAGTCGTTTCATCAAGTTCATTTTTCATCAATTTGCACATTTATATTTTAGGCAGGGAGTTCATTTTTTCCCATAGCCCCTCTTAACTTTGTAACTGGCATTGCTTCAATGTCAGATGTTAAATATTCAGTCGGTATATATATATATATATATTTTTTTTTTTAAATAAAAAAATGTGTTTTATTTAAATTCCACAAGCCTCAGTGAATGAATGAATGTAGGATGTTTGAGGGGTTTTTTTCTAACTGAGAAAAAAAAAAAAAAACAAAGCTACAGATAAGTTGACCAAGTTATTTTGCGGTTATGCTATTGGTCCGGCCCACTTCAGATCAGACGGGTTGAGTTTGGCCCCAGAACCAAAATGAGTTCGCCACCGCTGCCATAAGCGAAAGACTTTGTGTCATTATTCTGTCTGGACACAAACCACCATTATTATTAATCTCTCCTCCTTGATTTACATTCCAACAGTTCTGTGGATTCAAAGGGAAAACATCCATACAACACTACCAAATCAGAGTCCCTGATTGGTCAAAATTCAGCTGGTGTAACTTCCAATGTTCCTGGAAACAGGAGAGTTTGGAACACAGACGCCAGAAACACATTTTCACTGGAAGTGATCGCTTGTGAACGTGCGTTGCTGAGGGCAGTATGAACGAAGCTTTAAGGCTGGTTTAAACTTCCACAAGATTCATGATCGCTCAGCATCTCGGCGCACGAGACGTGCAGCTGTTATTGCGGGGGATGTATGGGACAATATGAGGTTGTTCAGCTAGTTAAGCATGGGTCAAGTTCAGATCAGATGTTCACATTTTCATCTTCAGTGATGAACAATGTTAAATTAAAAAGTATTTCAACAAAAACGCCTTGTCTATAGATGTTATTTATAATTAATTTAATATTAACTGCATATGTTTGCTATAAAAAACTATATATGGAAATAATTTGTTAAATCGTGAGAAAATTATCTACTTTCACCCTGATGGTGAGTTAAACTGCTGAAGGGTGTTTGTGCGACAGGTTGAACTTTTACTGGAAAATTTTAATCTAAACAAATAGATAAAACAAATTAAAAATGAGACTTGTATTCTGATGTTATAGTCGAACATTTTAATTTGAGCAATTTTTTTTTGTAGAAATCTTGTTTTCAAATGCATTTAAGTCAAGTGTTCATCTTCCTCTGACTATTTTTAGAGAGCAAATATATTTCGATTATACTTTAAAAGCTGCCAGAAGTACTGGTGTAAATATAACTAATCGTAGTTTAAACAGAGATATTGTGAAATAAGAACAATCCAGAGCGGGAAAAAAAAAAATAACATAATAACAGTTTAAAGATCTTTTAATATGTAGCCTATCTGCAAAAAATGAAAACAGGAGTTTCAGTGTTTTTGTACTTTAATTTACTGTAACCTTTCAACCATCAACACTTTTCTCCTTCACAATCTCCTGGAATTACATTGATCGTGTTAAAAAGTTACAGTATGTTAAAGATTGTGTTTAACATATGTTGTTTAGTCACCAGTGACCTCTCAGATGTTAAACAGTTAACTTGAATCTAATCTAAATGAAAGCGTTCTTGCATTTAACTTGTAATTGTAATTATACTTAAATAATAGTAATAAAAGTCAGACATTTCCAGCCTTCTGCAATTCAGAAGTCTTTGATCATCTTTAGAAAATTTGCTAATTTACAACATTATTAACGGGATTACTCACCAATCTGAGAGGGAGTGAGACCCTTTTTGGCGAGTTTGAAGATCTGCTCCTTGACATCATCAGATGTAAGCTTGAGCCACTATTATAAGATAGAAAAAAAAGGTTTTTTGTCTCCATAATGTGATGGTAACAAGACAAATCCACAAAAAGCGGCTGGTTGATCAATACTCACGGTGGGAACACTGCGCCTGTATGGAAGAGCTGACTGGGACAAGCCCTTTCTGCAGAAGAAAGCAAGCAAACGTGAATATAATCTTTAAAAAAAAAAAAACCTTTTGAATATAGTACGTTTGACTATTTTAAGTTAAAGTATTAGTAAGAGAAAGACACGTGCAACCCAGTCAACTCCGGGGCCTTAAACCCGTCTGCTCGGGTGAAAAAGCTTTTAAGATTATAATACCTGCTTCGTTTACGACTTCAATGAAATGTGTTAAGAGTTTAATCAAACACTATTTGACATAAACATATTAATGTAAATACTAAGACAGTTAGGACTCAGCGGCTAGTTTGCTAGCATGCTAACACAAGCTAACAGCGGATGAGTCCAGGAAACTAAGTTCTGTTTTCCCTCTTTTATCGTAACCATGAATGTCCGCTGGAGCTCACGTTTAAGCAGCTCAAGTTCATGAGTTGGGCTGTGGGGATAAATACGATTCAATGTCGTTTTAATCGAAATGTATGCGATTAAACGAAGGCTCACCCGGGAGCGTGCATGCGACCCATGATGGCGGTAGAGGAAGAGAGGCCGCACACCCGAAAGAAAATGGCATTTTCCGCCGGCCCCGGAAATGACGAAATGACGCACAGGGACGCTTTTTTTTCTTTTCTTTTCTTTTTCTTTTTTTTTTAAATATTATTACAATTATTTTTTGCCTGCGCAAGATTTTTGTTATTATTTTATTATGTTGTTTGATAATAAATTAAAAATACCATGAACAAAAATGTTCTACATTACCTTTTTGCCCACAAATATCTTGATATCCTATTTATTTATGTAAGGATTTCCCTGAATCAGTTCTTCACCTTTTCTACAAATGTAAATTCTCTCTCGAATTTTAGACCCAATTGGAACGTTTTATAAATACTAAATCAAACAATAATAATATAACATTTCAAACAAGTTCTCGGATGATGAAAAGGTAGAAAGTAGTGTACATTTGTTACTCTTCCAATTCAGATTTTACAAACAAGAAGAGTAAGAAAAACTACTTCTAGATTTGAAGGTTTTATGATAGAGTTCTGACAATTTTATGACTATCTTAAAAAGCTTAATAAACCTAAGGCATATTACACTGGAACAATTTATGCTTTTGTTGTTCGATGATTAATTCCATCTATTGAGATTTTTTTGTCATTGCTTAAGTATTCTTTTCTTTTCTATTAATATTATGGTTATTTTTCACTTGGAATTACCTCTTTCCGATTGCCATGTCCCCATAACCTTTCTGTATACTGTAACTGAGTTTCGTTATATTTCATCAGTTATGGATTTTTTACACACTGATTACTATTGTCATTTTTAAATGAATGTGATATTCAAAAAAGTTCTTATAAAAAGGTTCTTAAAAAAAGAGATTATTACAATGATCATTATTAATATTTTATTATACAATGATGGTACCCATGGAAAATATGAAGATTACTCGAATAATTTCAAATTTGAAAAGAATTGCATATTTTTTTTAAAAGGCCTAAACCATCCTATTCCATCCTTTTAGCCTTTCAGGGTAAACTATATTCTTACATATGATCACGTATTACCTTTGGCACACCAGTTGTTGTTGTTGCATGAATGCAAATTCGATACGTCTGATTTCACAGGGACTTCAATCATTTCAAGTTTGTGTTGAGATTTGATTTTTATTTAACCCTGAAATTTACATTTTTATTTTAGGAATATCATCTTTTAGAGAACCGCTGGCTAAACATGTGTGGTCCTGAATTTTCATTTGTTCTGCATCCTTGTGTTTCTTCCTTTGGTTATTCAGTAAATGTCCTTTCTGGTGTTTGTTGAAAATGTCCTCATTCATTTACTGTTCTTTGTGAATTGCTTGTTATAGTGCAAAATATTTGATTCTGTTCTTCAACAAAGTTCATAGAAACGACTTTACAAGTGTGACAAAATCCAATAACTCAAAAAAATAAATTATAAGTTTTATCTGTACATTTAGTTACCAAGGGATCTTACTAATATTATTGCATAAATTCAAGTAAATAATTTCTGTCTTTTTTGTTCTACTGATCGAGAGAAAATCCTTTATTTATACCAGCGGAATGTTTTGTCATTAGCGACTTAACATTAAAAGTGAGTTCAGCAGTTTGGGGTTCTCACCATCCAATAAACTCCCCACTTGTTTATTTCTATCTAAACATTTTTTTTAGTCATAGTCTGTCATGAAAATTATAAATTTAGATATGTGAGGTCTATATTGCTGTTACAGCTGCACTCTGAACGGTAAATGAGTGAAAATGTTGATAATGAAGAATGACGATTTGAAACTCCTCATTTAATTTCTAAGACGTTAGTGCTTTTAGCATGTTTCAAACAAACAGGCAGCCACATTTTATACTCGTTTCAAAAACATTTAATTTGCTTTAGGAAAGAGATGGATTACAGTACACGTGGATCCATTGGGGGTAGAGGTAACCAATTCAGAATAAATAACTGGCCGTGGTAATGCACTTTCTTTGTAGAGTCACTGAAAAAAGTAGATTAGGCATCAAACATTAAAACATGACATATTGTCTTGAAGTTCTCTGTTCAGCCTGTGTGGATAAATTCCTCTTAGTTTCTTTATTAAACATCAACAACTTTACACGTAGTTTACAGAAAAGCAAAAGCAAGTTGTTCAGAATCGCGTTCCCTTCTTTAGAAGACAAAGTTGAAGACACACAAAAACACTCCCCGAATGTGATCAAACATCACGGCTTCCGGCAGTTATTGCTGATTTTTATTGCTGATCTTTTTTATTCATCCATTAAACACAGAGTTTATAAACCATAACCAAAATAGTGTGGTCGTTTTGGTCCCAGATCCCCAAAATAGCTTAGATTTCCACTGGGACTTCCTGATTCCACTTTAATTTGTCGGTTGTTAGTTTACTCTATTACTTCTTCAGGAAACAGAAAGTATATTTCAAAGCTTATGATATTATGAAGGTGTGCTGAGTAGAAGGTCAAGTAATTCCACAAGAAAAAGACAAAAGTAGTGTGCCTTTAGTGACATCACACTGTTGGGAGGGTTCCAGTCAGGACTGCTCTCGGAAAACTACTGAAATAGCTTTTATACAATATAGAAGTTCTCAGAACATAGCATATTGTTAATAAAATATACATATTGTTTTAAGGCTAAGTTTTGCATTGAAAAATATACTGTGAGACCATACAAAGGCACCCTGATCAGCTCCCGCTGGGGGAGAGTGGTTTGAATTTCATCCGTTTTGGCACACTGGGGGGTGTTAAACTGCTGTTTAATCTGGAGATTTTTTTATGTGATCATTATGTCGTTTATCTGTCGAAGAAAGAAAATAAGTAGAAAAGAGCATTCTTTCTATTCCTCAAAAATGCTCGTCAGTCTGCGTTCATGAAAAACTGTTTTGGTCCTCTAGATTCAAAATGTACAAAACATACCAGCTTTGTGTTAAACTTACAAAAACTCAAATTAATTTTCAAAAAAAAAAAAAAAATCAAAGTTAAGGAGCAGAGTGCATCTTTAGTAAGTCTAAATTTGAGCCCAAACTGTGGAGCAAAAATGATCATTCCAGGAGAAACTCCTCCGACACACACCATGTAAAGACACACAATCATGTTTTCAGCCACAACTAAATCTCAACCCTTCCATCTATTTCTGGACTCATGTGAAATATAGTGTCAGTTTGGTCAACTAGATTTCAAAATAAAACTAAATTTCAGATAAGTCGAAACTTAAACAAAATGAAAGGTTTGTTTTCCAGACGTAAAGGATCGTCTCGCTTTCACGTGAGCTCACATTCCCTGCATTTTTCCATGTCATTTGAACGCATCGTCTGTCTGCAGAGTCAGAGCCGGGCGGGGGTCTAGAAGTAGGGAACGGCTGTCAGTTTGTACCACTTGACCGTCTCCTTGCTGAGGTCAAAGTCTTTGAGTCTGAGCGTGATGCTGCCCAGAAAGTAGTTTTCACTCAGAGACTCGGCACTGAGCACGCTCAGTTGCAGCTCCCGCAGGCCCAGCGTTTCTTTACTGTAGCCACTGTACACCAGCTGGGGAAACGACAGCATCCAAAAATAAATGTGATGTTGGAAAATACTCAACACATTCACTGACTTCACAAAAAAAAGAAGCAGGAAACAGACCATCTCATTGAAGGTGGGGTTTCTAGTTTTCCTGGAGATCTTGGTCTTTCGTTTGGAGGTCTTGTGCGGATCTGGAAGCAGGTAGGTTTTCACATACGGGTTGGGATCTGTTCCATCTTCAGAAACCTAAAGGGAGGAAACATTGTGAGAAGGGAGATATATCACCAGAGATGACAAGCAGGCTTTTACTTTTCTCCAAGATCCGTGAAGAGCGACGCCATATTGAAATGGTATAAAGCAGTGAGACATGACTCAGCAGAAACAATAAAATGACCATAAAATGATTCATTTGGTCCAGTTTTAAAAATAATAACAAATTAACAACATTACAAACTTTTTTTTAATATAAATAAATAGGTTATTATATAGGAAACACAAGATTCAAATCTACACTCAGACTGAGATTTATACAAACTGTTAGACTCTGGTCGACATCGCTGTAGACGGCTAGCGCCCGTTATATATGAGCCGGTCAGATCAGGACCTGATGGTCCCGCACACGGAGCTCAGTGAGCACTCCATCCACGGCGAGGAGCAGCGAGGTCCGGGCGGCGTCCGCTTCAAAGCACGCAGCGGCCGGAACTTAATATACAGCCAGAGCCGGTCGCGACGCAACACAGTGGGGTAAATTCACCCGGCGGGAGCGGCGACGCCCGTTCTACGAGTGGATCCACCCAGCCTCCATCAGAAGGACCCGGAAATCAACGTAACAACGTGACAGTGGCACATTTCCCTCTTCACTTCTGAGGAAATCCTGGTTCATTTATGTTTCTCCACTTAGTAATCTGATTACCAGCAGGTCGTCTGGTCTGATCTGAGGTCTAACACACATACAAATACCACGATCATCCTCCATAAACTAAAAGATCGGTGGTCCTGCCAGAAAACATGGAAATAATGAGAAGTCTAAAGCTGTCATTGACCTTGAATAAACTACAAGATGATCCTAAACGTTTATTATTGAGAGTAAACTCACTCAGATCAAATGTTTTCTAGAAGTTCTCCTTTATATAATAATTCACTAGTGACACATTCTTTTTTTCCAGATCTGTTTGTACAATTGTAACATAGCAGTAAACAGACATCCAGACCTTTCCAATATGGCGTCCAACTTTGCGTACGGAACAAGCTAGCATGTCATCTCTAGTGATAAATCTCGTTGGTTGCAACAGCTGATTAAAATGAAAATGTCTTATTTTTTGATCAGCTGCATACCAGGTCCCTGATGTGCATGACCATGATGAAGAGCGTGCTGTTCCTGTAGGAGATCGAGAGCTTCACCTCTCCCTCCACACGCCCTGAAGTAGGACTCATTGGAGGTTCTGTAAACGTTACACAGAGCAGAAATACATGCAAGTCTTCAGTATAAGAATAGTTAATAAAAAATCTACATTTATATTTCTCAGCATGTTAGACTAGGACAATGACAGGTGGGGTCTTTACCGGGGGCTTTGGGTGCGGTCTCCAAACCTTCTGTCCTGTCGTCTCGTGCAATAGGATGAAAGAAGGTGTAGATCAGGTCACACTAGAAAAGCAGAGTTTAGGAGTTAACGCCGATCCTGCACATGCAAAGACAGCAGCCGTGTCGGAGCGTACCTGGACGACCTCAGCGGAGCTCCTCATCAGGTTGTGGACATAGTGGCTGAGCTCCACCTTCCTCTTGGCTGCCACCTCCTTAATGTGTGTGCGACCCAGCACCATTTTGTTTGGGAAACTGGAGAGAAACGGAGAGCCGACGTCAGCTGGTGTCCAGTGCAGGTCGAGTTCACACAGACAGTGAGCCGCCTCTCAAACTCAGAGGCTCCGCCTTTCTTTTGACGCTTGTCCAGAAATGTGAAGATGAACTTGAACAACGGTCTAAAGCTTTGAGCCGGATGTAGATGGAAGCATTGACTGTATATCTCATTTACTCTGAAGAGCTCCACAGAAGCATCAGTAATCCTGACTCCATGTCTGGGTTCATGAGATCATTCAGTCTCCCAGTACGGTGAGCTTCACCATCTACTGCAGGAGCTGAAACCTGATTGGTTGATGTGGCCTCAGTGCCAAAGTTTAAAGATTTGGATTTGCGACATGCTGGGATGTCCAAAACATGACTAGCCACGCTGCAGGACCTCTGATGGCGTCTGTACGTTGATTTACTCTGAAAATAGGACATCCCTCCTGCCTAAGGGTGTGAACGAGGATATTGATAAAATCAATCAGTCGATTCAAGTTTAATAGATCAATACTCAATTCATAAAAATATAAATCAATTGTAAAGCTTAAGTCTATTAGCTTGATGCTAACGTTTAATAGAATTTCCCATAGGACGGCTAATGCTAACGTTCGGTCAACCTAACCATGCATTGCTGACTAAATGAACATCTTTATAAATTCAGACGTGAATTTTACAAATTCTTTTAAGGAAATATTTTTTAAAGTAACTATTTCTGGTATAAAACTGTTTTTTTCTCTCATTCTTTCTTTTTTCTTCTGGAATAAGGTTTAATGCTACAGCACGATCGCCACCTAGTGTCCAAACTGAAACTCCCTCCAGGAGAAGCAGAACAATGTTTACAATGTTAATGATCTGAACATTTAGTTAGAACTTCTCCTTTAGAGAATCCATGGAACACTTTATGATATTAACAATCTCAGTATTTCACTGATACATTTTACTGTAAACTGGATCAGATTAACATAAATATATTCAAAACATATGGTAGATTATTAAAGTATTTCTAAACCAATGTGTGTAAATGTGTAAACTCTAAATTGAATTGAATTGAAATGAGTGGATTGAAGTAATTGATTAAAATAACCTGAATGGAATAGATTGCTTCTAGAAATCATGAATGATACTGAGCTCTAGTGTGAACGCAGGTTTAGACAAATATCAACCAAGAAAAAAAAAAAAACCCTGAGCAGCCGATGGTTGATGCTCGGAGCTTCTTCACTCCTCCAGACGATAGAAACAAGAATATTCTCTCTCAAAGAGTACAGCCCAGTCAACTCCAAGTAACATCTTAAAGAACAGAGTAACTTCCCTGGTACTAGAGTATCCGGGTTCAACAGTTACTTCTCTGGTACTAGAGTAACCGGGTTCAACAGAGTAACTATCCTGGTACTAGAGTATCCGGGTTCAACAGAGTAACTTCCCTGGTACTAGAGAATCCAAGTTCAACAGAGTAACTGTCCCTGGTACTAGAGAATCCAAGTTCAACAGAGTAACTGTCCCTGGTACTAGAGTATCCGGGTTCAACAGAGTAACTTCCCTGGTACTAGAGAATCCAAGTTCAACAGAGTAACTGTCCCTGGTACTAGAGAATCCAAGTTCAACAGAGTAACTGTCCCTGGTACTAGAGTATCCGGGTTCAACAGAGTAACTTCCCTGGTACTAGAGAATCCAAGTTCAACAGAGTAACTGTCCCTGGTACTAGAGTATCCGAGTTCAACAGAGTAACTTCCCTGGTACTAGAGTATCCGAGTTCAACAGAGTAACTTCCCTGGTACTAGAGTATCCAAGTTCAACAGAGTAACTGTCCCTGTTAGTAGAGTATCCAAGTTCAACAGAGTAACTGTCCTGGTACTAGAGTATCCGGGTTCAACAGAGTAACTTCCCTGTTAGTAGAGTATCCAAGTTCAACAGAGTAACTGTCCTGGTACTAGAGTAACCGGGTTCAACAGAGTAACTTCCCTGGTACTAGAGTATCCAAGTTCAACAGAGTAACTGTCCTGGTACTAGAGTAACCGGGTTCAACAGAGTAACTTCCCTGGTACTAGAGAATCCAAGTTCAACAGAGTAACTGTCCTGGTACTAGAGTATCCAAGTTCAACAGAGTAACTTCCCTGGTACTAGAGTATCCAAGTTCAACAGAGTAACTGTCCCTGTTAGTAGAGTATCCAAGTTCAACAGAGTAACTCCTGGTACTAGAGTAACCGGGTTCAACAGAGTAACTTCCCTGGTACTAGAGTATCTGGGTTCAACAGAGTAACTCCTGGTACTAGAGTATCCAGGTTCTACAGAGGTGTTGTGGAGGTGTTGTCCCACCTGGGCAGCTTCCACAGAGGAAAAAGGATGGTGAGTTTGTTGTGGAGCTCTTGAAACTCGTCAAAAGTGCGGAAGACAAACTGAGGCTCGTTCTGCCCTTCCCTGAGGATCCTCACCACGTAGGTCTGCAGCGACAGAGCAAACAATCCGCGTTAGGATCCAGCAAGTCAGGATGGAAACAGTCAGAGGATGTCACAGACACTCGGCAGAACTCACATAATACTTGTCAGGGTTGTATCTCTTCTGGAAAGAGAATATGGACGCATGCAGGACACGCCCCTCCTGCTTCATCGTGTAGGTTTTTGGGGAGAAAGACAGGATCGGCTCATCGTTGGCTGGAAGGCCAGAAAATCGCAGCTGGGCAAGATTGTGGATGAAGAAGTTAAACTTTGTGGCCACACTTCCCAGACTGGACTCTATGAGCCTGCAGCAGAATGAGAGGAGGAGAAAAGCTGTAAACCTGAGGGGAGGAGGACAGGACCAGACTCATGAATAAACTGAAAACATCTCTACAAACACAACTTGATACATTTCAGGGAATCTTATTTGTTTCTACAAAATGTAAAGGTATGATGGAGAGATTTGTGTGCATCCCAGCCAGTGAAGCAAAAGACGGAACGTTGACCTTGTGAAGAAGATGGTGGCCTCAGCGTCGGTGCTGTGAGGCTGCAGGGCGTCGAACACGTACTTCAGGTCTTCAGAGCCCGTCAGCTCGGGCAGGCCCGATGACATCATCTGAGAGCAAACACAGTCAATTTAACAAAAAAAACAACATTTTTACAAAAGGTGAAAGTATCAGTCAGTTAAAGATTCTGAAAGTTGTCGCCCTTAAAACAATGGACTAAGGGGTTTAAAAAAGGCTTTTTAGAAACTGTCGTCTTTGCGTTTGCTGTGAATGTGTGCGCTCGTATCTGAAGCAGCTCCAGCGTATTCTGTCTGACCAGAGACAGCAGGTTGAGGAAAAGGCCGCAGTGCTTCCGAATGAGGTTGTAGGCCTGACAGCAGAGGTCCACGAACAGCTGGAAGCGGCTGGTGGGGCGCTCGCCTCCGTTGATGACGTACGCCATGTCAGACGTCAGGACGAACGGCGCCCGGTCTCTAAAGCAGAGGAGCAACAGTCTGTTAGGATTTATGGATTCTGTCAATGTATTTTGATGGAAATGTCGACTAAACCCTCAGAGATTGAAGAAATTAGGAATAATGTAAGTTATGTCATGAAACTACATCATGCTTTACACCTAGAATTCAAATAAGTTTGCATCATTTTGTGTCAAATGTGTTTCTTTCACAAAGCATAACATTTTTTAATGGTTTTTAAAGGAAAGTTTTATATTTAGCTTATTTATTTCAGGGGTCTGCAACCTCCAGATCCACATGTCTCTCTTATCTCTCCATGGTGGCTCTTTGGTCAAACATAAAATAAGAAATGGAGACTGCTGACTCAGCCATGTTGAGCCAGCAGCTTTCTGCTAACGGCTGCTCAACCAAAACTACCTAAAGAAAACAAATAAACAAACTAAGACTACCAAACCCCAAACTAAAATAACAAAACCCAGCAGTGGAAGACTGCTGAGGACAAAGAGGGAAAAAAAGAACAAATAAATAAAAGAAAAATAAAATAGCATTTTTTTAAAGTAAGGATTACTTAATTAGCATTTATTGAATTTAGATTAGTTACATTAATGAATTGATGGCTGAGATGCTCATAGATAATAAATGTACTATCCCTGTTGACCTGAAGACGTCTTGTTCTACCACCAGAATGAACAGATTTTATATGCAAAGCAAAACTTTAATAAAAGTTTGATTTTTTAGGAGCCAAAAGCGCATATTATCTTATGCTGCACAACATTGGCTAAAAAAAAAAAAAAAACATAAAATCACATTTTGAGAGATGCTAGGTTCTTTTTAGATTTTTTAACATAATTCATATTTATTATTAAAATAGAAGGTCATGAATGCTAAAGTAAGACTATGCGGCTCCTTCTAGGTTTTGATCAGTAGAAAACGAGCCCAGATGGCTCTTTTACTGTTAAAGGTTGCTGACCTCTGGTTTATTTCACTTTCATAGCACACAACAAAAGATGTCATCATACTCTTGTCCTGGGTGAAAATAAAAGGGGACAGAAAGAAGAAAACGTATCGTGTCTGCCCCATTTAACTAAATCAATCCATCTATTTTAACCAAATCTATCTCTTTATATTGATGCATTAATATGTCAAAAGCACCAAAGCAGACAAATAAAATAAAATAAATAAACAAACAGCAAAAGTAAGAACAAGAGAATAAATCAAATACCTCAGAATTATTATTTTTTTTTTATTCAACCCGTTCCCAATGACCTTATAATTCAAGCATTTGTTTTTTTCCAGTTTTTTTTAATGAAATAATTATGGAGAGAAAATAGACTCACTATGATTGGTGCATGCATAATTCTTGATTCGTGCATAACTTTGGATTTGTGCGTGCGTGATTCTTGATTTGTGCATAAATTTGGATTTGTGCGTGCGTAATTCTTGATTTGTAACTAATATAATAAATTTTTTGCAACAGTAAAAAATTCACAAAAATTAAAAAAATACAAAATGCAATTTACACATGCACAAATCAAAATTACAACAGCCTGAAACTAATTCCTCAAAAATATATTTTTAAAATACACACGGATCACCTCTTACACACGCACGCAGCCGAAGTTACGCACAAATCTATCGTGAGACTCTTTTCACGTCTCACAAATTCGTCCGTGAGGGATGCGTTCAAGTACTATCAGCATGCTCGTTCATCATAGTTTTCTTGTGAGCCGTTTTAAACTTTGATTGTGTATAACATCTGGTTAAACCAGACATTTTCCCACTTTCTTAAATATATATTCTCAATAATTAATATAATTAATATAAAAAGTCTAAATAAGCGCTTTTAAAGCACTTATACCTTTAAAAATAAGAATATTTCTAGAAAAGGGCGCTTCGAGCTGCAGCGGCTTCTCTGACACCGCTCCTCATCAACACGGGAGTGGTGGGAGGTCTCTCTGGTCTGATCCCCCCGCCCCGCGGATCCTGGGCGACGGAGAACGGCGGTGGAACGCGGTATTGAGATCTGTCCATGTGATCCCGTGATCTTAACCGGCCCGGTGGGCTGATCGAGCCCCTCTGCCCGGCGGTTGTTTGGAAGGGTCTCATGGTGCAATCGCCGCGTTCTGTAATTGGATCTTTCAAGATCACAGAAACCATTTTTTCTTACTTTTTGATTATTGGTTTTTAAAATCTTATGTCATGTAGGGTGTAACTGCTCTTTCTTTTTTCAAACTTTTTTTGTGCGTTATGTGACAGACCTTCTCTTTACACGAGTTTTAGGATGGAACGGTCTTTAAATGTTCATATTTTCAGCTTTATAAACAGTGATGTAGATGAGTCCCAACAATAATCTTGGGGAGGATTCTCAAAGCTCGTTCATTGATTTCTTGTTGAATTTCAATGCAATACATCAGATATGGAACAATCTATGAATTATAATTTGAATAATAATTAGAGTACAGAGGTATCGTAGTTGTGAGTGTATGAATACATTCTACATTTTTTGGGGGTCTAAATTTACTGTTGGTTTCCCAAACGTGACTTCAGAGGTTTAAAGCTTTATCAAAGCGATGCATCATCATCAACATATCTGTTTAGAAATGTAGATTCTTGACCAAATAAGGCTAAGAGAAAGAGCACTTGTAGCAGTGCTACTGCAGACCCGTACTTTTATAGACCAGAACACAGAAACCATCATCCTGGTCGACCGTCACAAAAAAATAATCCAACCCTGACGGCATGACGACGCAAATTCCTCACCTTTTGAAGCTGCCAAACATCTGAGCGTGTCCCAGGAACTTCCCAAAGTCGATGTGGAACATGTGACCAGTGGAGCGCAGCATGATGTTGTCGTTATGACGATCGCAGATGCCAAGCACATAGGTAGCAACACAGCAGCCTGCGCAGGAGTAGATGAAGTTCTCTGATGCCTTCAAAGACACAAAAGAACACCATCGTCATGCTGTATCCATCCTTTCTCTGAAGAACAACAGCTTTGATTTGCTCTATTTCAGGGTTGACCTTTCATAGTAAAAGTACCAGGGTCAAAGGTCGAGAGGTGAGTGAAGGGTTTCACCTTGAAAAGTAGAAACAGACGCACATCTGCTGTACAGTTCAACTAGGCATTAAATGCATCTTGTTCATGTTTATTGGTTTAGTTTACCATTTATACTGTCAACACATTAAAGAGTATTTACAAACAACCAATAAAAAAAGGAATAGGCAGAATCTTATGAAGCTTATTGGATGTCTTTCCTTGAATCCTCGACAATCTCCACGCTGGTCAGTGTGACAAAATATAGATACAATCCAAAAAAAACAAACATTTACAAGTAAATCCAATCCTTTTAAATATGTGTATTATAATCATTTATACATGTATGTTTTAAACTTTTATAAAACTGCAAAAGTGAAGTACTTTTTTTTAATTATATAATTTCACACAGAGAACTGAAACACATCTCACATTAACATTGGCTCGAACTTGAACTTGTTCAGAAGAATAAAGACCTCTTACATTATAGTTAAACTTCAAAACGGACTTTAAAACTACTAACCAAAATAGCTACCATGCAGCTGAAATATTAGCTAAAACTCCCAAACAGCCAGAAAGATCAGAATCAGAATCATTTTTTATTGTCGTTGTTGCTCAATGAGTTTGTGATACAACGAAAAATCACATGCTCTCCAGCCAATAAAAATAAAATGGAAAAAAATAGAAAAATATGTGTAAAAATAAAGAGAATATATACATCTCAGTATTATTATAGATTATTATCTTAGTAAGATCTTAGTAAATGGCAAAATACTCCAAAAATCTAGCAGAATGACAATTTTTAAAACTTTGAAATTGTAACTTTTCAACATAATTATGAATAATAAAAAGGCAGGAATATTATTCCAGAATAAATCAACTTATTTCTTAAATAATTCCTTTCAATATTTTACTCTCCATAAAAACATATTTTGTCAAAATTATACAAATTAGAAATGACATTAATAACAATAAAATAAAATGATCTGGAGGGCCGGATAGAATGACCCGGAGGGCCGGATCCGGCCCCCGGGCCTCGACTTTGACATGTGCCTTACAGCCTAAAACAAACTTAGAAATGACTTAAAAAACCTGGAACAATTAAATGTTAAAATGATATATTTTAAGTGTCTGCCTCATCCTTCTAAATAACCATTTATATATTAAAAAAACCCCAAAAACTTTCAGAATCTAAAAAAACAGTTTCAAAAAATGTACATTTATCTATGTCTATGATTTAAGTTCAAGTTTTTGCAATTTGTACAGTTAACAAAAAATGCTAAATAAACAAACAACCAATAAAAAAAGGACTAGGCAGAAGATTATGAAGCTCATTTGATGCCTTTCCTTGACAAAGAAACTGATACAATCATCATTCCACATTATCATGTATAAACCACAAACATCTCAATTTTAAACTCTGAAAGATTCTTGATTATGACTTGAAAATGCTTAACTGTTTAAAACATGTCAAGCAGGAAGCTCAAAGACAGAATTACACAACTTCATAGAAGTTCTAAGATTTAATAATTGATGTGATTTTACAGTTAAATTCTGGGGTCTTATCTGCATACCTTCTCGTATTCATCCTCTGCAGGGTTGTATTTGCGCAGCCATTCAGCCAGAGGCTTGTCCTTAAAGGATCCAGTGACGCCATACTCCACCTGAATCTTCCTCAGGGTGTCTGAAGACGGAACCAGCTCCACCATCCCTAAAACACCACGACAACAGAAAGAAATATAAACACTGCACTGGAAACAGAATAAAGCAAATAGATGCGCATCAGTCTAGCGAGTCAGTTTACCAAAGACTAAATCACTGCGTGTACCTTTGTCTTTCCCGGTGGAGATGCACTTGAAGTTGACGATGCGGAGGTCCAGGCCTTCCTGCAGCCACATGCGGTCCATGATGCGAATCATCTGAAGAGCCAGCATGTCCTGCCGCAGGTCTTCTCCCACCTGCAGCATCAGTTGCAATTTTAAAGAGATGAGATCCATGATGTTTCCTGATACGTTTGGGTTTCATTTCAGCCACCAGGGGGAGCAGTTGAACCCTTTAACACCAGTGTTTCTGTTCTTTGATCTACTGTAAGATTTTAATTGTTAACACGATCGTTCCATCAGATTCTGAAAGAGAAAAGCGGCTTTTCTCCTTCAGAATCTGCTGGAATGATCGTGTTTACGGTTGAACAGTGACAGTACCTTAAAGATTTTGTGTTGTGTGTTGACCATGTCAGCACCTTAAACATGACGTTGATCTCCTCTCCCAGCGGGTCAGCGTTGACCAGGGCCAGCTTGAGGGGAACTGCGTTGGAGCTGAAAAAGGAGCAGGCCTGCACACAAACAAACTGTGTGAACTTTATCCTCACCACAGACGCTGACCCACCTGCTTTCCTTCTCAATCTTTGAACACTGGAACAGCCTTAGAGGCCAATAAATATTTACCTTCACTACATGTAGATACGTCAAGCTATAAAAATGGATGTTTTGACAAAAGGTATGTATGATGGGAAGATGCAGCGGAGCAAAAGAGGGTTTTTTTAAATAACAATTAAACGGTCCATTCTTCTTTAAAGCCTGCAGCCTACTCAGCTGCACAACTGAGAGATTATCATTGTTCCTTTGAGTCTAATTAGAAGTTCTTCCTCCCACAAATCTTTTTGTTGCCAGGACAACAGAGACAATACATGACATTATCGGTGATCAGAAAAAGAGCATTTGCGAGTATATTTGTGAAACTGGAACTTAATGTGGTTTTCTTGAGGTCTCAGTGAAGTAGTTCTTCACAACATTCATGGCCATCAGTTCACAACAACCTCGGATTTATGAAGATACTCCAACGGAGACAGAATTGTTTCATGGATAATGTACGAATTTAACGATTCTACGTGAATCTGTAAAAAAAAAAAAAAACGATTCAAACTCATCAACATGTTCATTAGTGCAGAAAATTAAAAAGTAAGTTCGTCTCGGTCTGTGGCTTAATGTTGAAATGCAGAGCTGATGACATTTCTTCATGCACGCTCACTGTGAGCGTGCACGCTCCTTTGAGCATGTGCGCACGCGCCTGTGAGTGTGCGCCCACGTGAGTTCGCCTGTGTTTGCGCGTGCCTGTGGTCACGCTCCTGTGAGCGTGTGCGCTTTATGATCATCTCAATATTATGATTAATTGTTTAATTGTCTTGAATCTTTTCTGTTAGTAGGAAAACAGACAGTTTGAAGTAAGAGGATAAAGAAAACATACTTAGTCTTGAAATACCTTTAATTCATTGTAATGAGAAAAAATGAACTGAAACGGTGACTTTAAAACTGTGAATCGAATCGTGGCTCGACTTTACATCACCAATAATGTGAGATACCTTGATATTTAGCTCCTTCGCCACCAGACTGGGGCTGAGCGGGAGCCGGCAGCTGTTCCTCTGGAAAAAGTTCTGGACATTTTCAAGGCCTTCCTGCAGTGCGACCTAAACACACAAACACAATCAGACGACGTTTCAGGAGAACACGCTTCAGCTCCTCTGTGACCCAAAGCCACAAACTCATGCAGACCTGTCGCGCAGAACCTCCAGCCTGTTTGACCCGCTCTGCCACAGCCCCCAGCAGGGTGACCAGGTGAGTCTGTTTCTCCAGCTCCACCCTCAGCCTGCTCCCGCACAGACAAAGCAGAGCCCCCAGCACCCGCTCGTACCGCTGTCCCCACACAGGATCCTGCACGGCGTCCTTCAGCAGCCTGCAGCCGGCAGAGAAAGGTTTACAGCAAAAGCTTCATCCTACAGGCTGTGACCAGCATCAGCATTAAACTCCAATCTGTCATGTAATTTACAGAGTAAAAAACAAGAATATTTTCATTGTCATTGTTTATTCAACAATGAAACAGATAGCTGTCCAACACTGTTTTTAAACAAATATACAAACACACAGAGGATGAAAACTATTTAGCTAATTAGCATTTTTGTGGCCATAATTCACCAAGAATTATTGTTGTGACTGATTCTCTTTAATGCCTTAAATTGACCAATGCTTGTAATATTCCTCACAGTACTGGTACAATCTGCACACTTTGTTTTCTTGTATTTATTATTATATTTATATTTTCCATAAATAAAGTCTACTTTGTTGCAACTGCATAATTTCCCAGCTTGGGATGAATAAAGTATTTCCATTCTACTCTATGTTGAGTGGCCAAAAAATGCTAATAAGCACGTACAAATGATTGATTTGTGTGCAGAAAAAGATGATTTGTGCATGTATTTGAAATATCGGCTAAATCCTTAACAGCCTAAAAAACACAAACAAAAATATATAAGCTATATTAGCTGCCTATCTTAGCATTAAAAAACACCTAGCATGTAGCTGAAAATATTAACTAAACTCCAAAACACAGTAAAAACTAAAAATATAAATCTAAATTAACCAAAACAGATAGCATGAAGCCGAAATATTAGCTTATCTCCAAAACAGCCTAAATAACAAAATAAAAGCCTACGTTAGCAAAAAAAAAAAAAAAAAACAGCTAGCATTCAGCTGAATAAAATAAAAAATTAATTAAATAAAATAAGCTTAACTTCAATATAGCTTCAATATAACTTATAAATTCAATATAGCCTTAAAAAAAGCTTTGATTAGCCAAAACAGTTAGCATTTAGCTGAAATAATCGCTAAACTCTCAAATAGCCAAAAGTAAATAGCCTAAAAAAACGTAGTAAATGATAAAATAGTCAAAAAAGTTAGCGGAATGCCAATTTTAAAAACTAACTTTTTAACATAATTATAAATAAATGAAATGGCAAGAATAATATTCCAGAATAAATCAACTTTCCACTCTCCATAAAAATAAATTTTGTCAAAAATATACAATTTAGAAAAATACAACATTAAAATAAAATGATCTGAAGGGCCAGATAGAATTACCCTGAGGGCCGGATCCGGCCCCCGGGGCCTTGACTTTGACACGAGTGGTTTAGACTCACCAGTAAAGATAATGTGCTATATTGATGTTTCCTTGAGCTCTGGATAGAAGGAACTTGATGAGGGCATTACTTAAGTGACACTCGAACTTTAGTGCCTGAAAGAGTCGACAAAAGACAGACATTTGAGTTAAAGTCGGAAGATCCGATGCAACAACTCATAAGTGATCAAGTTCATGGTGTGGGTTGATGGTCATACCTGTACTAGCTGCGGTAGGTAGTCGGCTAGTTCATCGTCAGAGCTCTTCTCAATCCAACTAACAGCCACACTTCTCACCTCAGTATCTGCAAACCTACAAAGGAATGGTAGTCAACAGGTATTCCAGAAGAACTTTGGTTCTGAATGCATTCTGAATACGAACACAGCACGATCTATTATGTTATCGACGGACGCGTCCACCACTAAATCAAAATGGACTGTGCGCACTTTGAGTCCAGCAGCTCCAGCGCAGTGACGGGGGGCAGGGTGGGCCAGTGGTGCAGCAGCGAGTGGATGAGAGCCATGCTGGCCCAGTCCCAACTGGGAGCACTGGCCAGCACTTTGGGGAGGCTGCTGGGGTGGTCCCTGCTGCAGTGGAGTCGGTGGTCCCACAGGAGATGATGGTCTGACTGCTTCAGTCTGCAGAAGCAAAGACAGCCGGTCAGACAGATGATATGCTTGCACTTTTGGCATCGTTAAATTTCACGCTAATTTTAATAGATTACTTGATTATTGTCATTTTTTTTTAAACCTATACGAATATTTGTGTCAAAACGTTCAGCATGTTTAAAGCATCAATGCAACGAGGTTTATAAGGCTAATTCTGAGTTTAGCTTAAATTTTAGCAACGTGCTAACTTTTCAGGCTAATTTTGCATCTACCAAGATCTATTTAGGCTAATTCTGAGTTACGCTAGTATTTTAGCAACGTGCTAGCCCTATTGGCTAATTTGACATGTCCAGAGGTTTATATGGGCTAAGTATGAGTTAAGCTAGTATTTTAGCATTTTTGCTAGTCTTTTTGGCAAATTTGGCATCAGGTTTTTTGGACAAATTAGTAGTTAAGCTGGTATTTTAGCAACATGCTAGCTTTTTTGGCTAATTTGGCACCTGCTATGGATTTTTAGGCTTTTTTAGAGGTAAGCTAACATTTGAGCGTTTTGAGTTTAGCAACAATTTTAGCATTATGCTAATGATTTGGATAACTTAGCATTTAAAGATGTTTTTTGGGCTAATTCTGAGTTATTCTAAAATTTTGGCAACGTGCTAACTTTTCTGGCTAATTTAGCATTTACTGAGTTTTTTTGGGCTAATTCTGAGCTAAGCTAATATTTTAGCAATGTGCTAGCTTTTTTTGACTACTTAGGCAACTACTAAGGATTTTGGGGCTTTTTTGTGGGTAAGCTAACTTTTTCTGGCTAATTTGGCACTTACCGAGGTTTTGGATTAATTGTGAGTTTATACCTTTAAGAATTTTTTAAAATTTACATAATTTTTAATTAATTTAAAAAAAATTCTTCAAACTCTGTGCACTTAAAGCAATTTCAGCAACTTTAAGCCCTTTTAGTATTTTTAACAGAATGTAAACAGCTTCAGCATTTTCAATAAATCCCTTCAGCAATTACAGTAAATTTCTTCAGAATATTCACCAAAAAGCATTCACACTTTTGCAACTTTCCTAGTTAATATTCTCTTCATCAAGGTCACATTTTAAAGGTGAAAGATTTCAAGAGTAAAGTTGACTCAATATATTAAAAAAACTTTATAACAATACTAAACGTCTTCGTCACATGCATCCTTGTACAGGTGCAGTGGGGTTTGGGTTGTTGGGAGCCGTGGAGGATCGTTAACATGAGAGCGCAGGTGTGACTTACATTTCCCTTGAGGTTGGTACGGCCGCCTTACATACAATTGTTGAGCTTGTCATAAGTGTTTTGCTAAGTCATTGTAAGGATAATGCAAGTTATACGTACTTGTGTCATACAGCTGACGTCGTCATACTGTATCCTTACAAAAACTAGCCATTCTAAATGTAAAACTGACTTTAATGTTCTGCAAGCAAACACAAAATCCTCTAATAATCCTACAAATGATGATGCCATGTAACAATTAGGCAAAAAGGAGCTTGAGAAGAGAACGGGCAGGACAGCAAACATGCGGTGCGGGTCCAGAGAGGGAGCGCTCTGTGCTAAAGGGCCACAGAGTCGTGTGGATGTTGGCAGCGCGGAGAGGAGATTTGGCTGGCAGCAAGCATACGAGAGCATTTAGCTGGAAGAAAACAAGACACACAAGCAGACGAAACACAAGCGTGCACGGGGGAACTGTTGCTAACAAGCTGAGCGCTAAATCTCTCACAAATTCCATCAAATTGTGAGAGGCTGAGCTTCCTGGAGGTTCATTTAAATACGATAATCATAAGAATAGACTGTTTTAAGAATCAAATGAAAGGAAAACTGAATGAGCAGGTTTGGTTACATTTTGGGCAAACTTCTGTGCAAACGTCTTTAATAAAATATGAGAAGCAATCACACTTTGCTGCACTCGGTTCAATACTCTGGTGTTTATACAAGCTTCACATCTGTTTTGAACATCAGGCAGAAAAATCTCAGGCTCCTCGTGCATTAACTACTATCTGTACTTTATTTCAAAACCATTCCAAGTTCTCCTTTTTAAACTAGAAAAGGATTCTGCGTTGGAGCATTCCTTGAACCATTTAGAGTCAGGAAGGTTATCTTGCCCAAAGTTAGATGCTCGACTGCAGATTTTCTCCAATTTGCGGCGGAGGTCTGGATCCAGCTCCTCCAGTGCCTGAGCATCAGGGCTGGGGGCCTCTTTGGGTCCAACGTATAAAACATCCACTGCTGAGTTTGGGAAATCCACCTGATGGGAACATAAACACAAGTCCTGGTTTCACTTTGGTCTTTCATTATACACACTCCCCCCATATTATATAATATTGTTTCTATCCAGCCGTACAGTTTTAAAACAGATTCCAGCTCAAGGAAAACAAAGACGTTCATGGATCTATTTGACTTTCTGATTTTAGCTTGTACTTAAGGACAAGCTTTTTCAAATGTTTTTTTGTCTGATCCTGATTCACCATAATTTGAAAAAATTGAAATGCAATTTCTTTTCAGCTTTATTTTCTTTCTATATGTCCCACAAAAACATGTTAAAAACACCAAAAATGTTATTTTCATCCAAGTAGGTCTTTATTAAGATTCATTAAACAAACATCTTGTTTCATTTGACTGCTTTCCTGGTGGCTTTTTGTCACAAATAAAACAATGTGGTGTAAAAAGTGCAACTTTCATCAGATCGGTTCTTTAAAATCTTTTTTTGGAGGTTTTTAATTTACCAGCATTAACCCTATATACCACGTGTCAAAGTTGACGGCCCTCCTGATCATTTTTATTTTATTGTTATTTATGGTTCGATGTTATACTGTGCTCATTTCTAACTTAATTTTGAGGAAATATTTTTTTATGGAGAGTGAAATATTTTAAAGTGTTTTAAGGTTTAAGTTGATTTATTCTGGAATAATATTCCTGTCTTTTTATAATTCATAATTATGTTAAAAGTAATAATTTTAAAGTTTTAAAAATTGTCATTCTCCTAACTTTTTGGAATATTTTGGCATTTACAAAGATCTTTTTAGGCTATTTTGGTGTTTAGCTAATATTTCAGCTTCATACTTTCTGTTTTGGCTCATTTAGGCTTTTTTCAGTTTTTTTATATATTTTGAAGTTTAGACATTTTTTCTAAAACGTGCGCGCTGTTTAGGCTACTTTAGGCTTTTCTTTTTAAGATTTGTAGGCTGCTTTGGAATTAGGCTAATATTTACACGCTTTCTGTTTTGGCTAATTTAAGCTTTTTTCAGTTATGTTTATGATATTTTTAAGTTTAGCTATTTGTTTCAACTACATGCTAGCTGTTTTTGCTAACCTAGGTTTTTTATTATTATTATTATTATTTTTAGGCTAATTTGGCTTTTCGTAAATATTTTAGCTGGCTATTAGCGTCAGCATTTTCAGCTGTTAGCTTTAGCATTTTCAGCTATCAATTTCATCATTTTCAGCTATCAGCACTAGCATCTTTGGCAGCCAAATTCAGCTTACAGCATTCACACTAGCATTATCGCAGGTAATGCTATATATCTATTTCATAATTAGGTTTAAAGTTACAGTTTTAAAGTTTTAAAAATGTAGTTTTCAATAAATGTTTATCCTATTCAGCCTGCAACCTCAGGTGTGTTTTTGGCCCCTTGTGCGATTGAATGTGACACCCCTGCTGTATACTGTATGCAGTATATGTGACAATGTCACTAACCTGCAGTACTATTCTTTCAGACGGAACTCTCTTGCGACCTCCAGCAGGCCCGGCAGCAGCAGCTCCCTGCACACAAGTCCACAGACCCAGCAGCTTGGTGCCACGTGCAAGAACTCTGTAAAACAGGCAGCCATTAATGACATGAACCGATGCTCACATCTTAAACGTCATGTTTAAGTCTAAAAAAAAAAAAAACTCAATGAATTTCAATATCAATACATTTTGTAAAGACTTTGATGCTGGTTGTGGATCCTCTGCTCTACTCACCGTCTGAAGTCAAACAAGGGCATGGAGACTTTTCCCAGAAGCTCTGGGGCTTTCCTCTGTTTGTTGGAGTCAGGAGAGCCGCTGGCGTTCTGGTTCAGCACCCCAAACAGAGTCAGGCTCAGTGTGGATTCCAGCGGGAGGACGGCTATTGCTATGGGGAAACTTATCCTAAGAGAGAGAGGAGAAATGTCAGCAACAAACAGATCCACTCCCAGCATTATCACTGGAGTTGATGCTGAAAGATGACATGCAACAGATTGGAATTAGAACATCAACTATAAGGCTTTTATCTCAGTAATTCAGTTAATTTTACTAATTTTATGTTTGTCCTATAAGTTTGATGATTAGAACTTACTGATAATCAAATCACAGAAAGCAGATGCACAAAATTAAGACATTTAATGAGAACTGGAAAACATGTTGAGGTTTGCTCTGCGTGAATCCCTGCAGCAGTGTAGGGCTGTCACGATTAGTCGATGACTAATCGGCTATTACAATAGTCGACGACTAATTAATTGATTTTTTTTTAGACTTAAACATGACGTTTAATAGTCCATTAGTCGTTACTTTATATTATATGGAGTCAGAGTGTACAAAGTTGAAAGTTATAATGGTGTTATGCTAGCTTTTTGGACTAATTTGGTATTTAATTAAGTTTTTAGGCTATTATGAAGTTTAGCTAATTTTTCAGCTAGCAGCTCAGATCAGATTCCCCTCTTATTTTCCTCTAAGCTACACAATATGGATCATTTTAAATGTTAAACGTCTGATCAAAGGAGATTGGACCTCTACGGAGAAGTTGGGTATTTTTCTGATGTTTTTCTCTGATTACAATTCGTGCCGACACAAACAATTATTTTTATAGTCGACTAATCACGATTATTTTTTCAGATTACTCGACTAATCGGGTCATGCAAAAGTGGATGTAACTAAAGACTAGATACATTCATAGATATATCTATATATTATATGCGATAATGCTAATGAATTTGGCCGCTGAAGATTCTAGTGACAATAGCTGAGAATGCTGAAACTGATAGCTAAAGGAAAATAATATTCCTGCCTGTTTTTATTCATATTTAGGTATTAAAAAAGTTACGTTTTTAAAAGGTTAAACATTTTAACAATTTCTGTCGTTTTTTTTTTTTTTTATGTGTTCAATAAATGTTTGTCCTGTTCGGCTCGTGACCTCATGTGTGTTTTGGATTTGTGTGATTGAGTTTGACACCCCGGCTGTAGCTGGTTAAAGTAGAAGACATTAAAACCAGTCAGAAGAATTCTGTTTAGTGCTACACTTTAGCAGCAAAACCAGAGAGTCATTAAAAGCTCGTTTCATTTATACTCTCTCAGCTGCTTTTACTACCAGCAGCAGTTCAGCGATAGCATAAACCCATGAAAAAAAGAAAGAAAGGAACAAAGAGAGAAGGACGGGACTTACAACTCATCCCATTTGATGTGGTAGAAGAAGCTTTTGTATGTGCCCACTCTCTTGGACTGGACTGGCTTGAACAGGTTTTTTCCATTGTGGGTAAGGGAACACATCAGGAAGTATTTCTCAAAGCTGAAACGACAAAACAAACATGGCTTCTGAGTGTTTTTGTCTGGGACTGACCACAAGAAATGTACATTTAATTAGAAACTGAAGCAAGTAAATCGTATAGAAATAATTCCAGGTTTCAAATATAAAATAACTATTTCTCGGTTCTTTTCTAAAAATATGATTACTGTACAAAATATTACTTCTTGTTTAAACACTTTTACTAGCCTACTACTTTAATATGAGAATATTAGGGCTGTGAAAGTTGACGCACACGATTAATAAATCATAATTAACGTGTAAATATTTATTAAGGCGTTCTGTATCTGTGAAAGCAGTGGAATAAAACTCGGTCTAAATTAAGTGTAAACTTTTTCATATTTTGTGATTGAAATTTTATTAAAATTAAAGAGCGAATATGCCATTTATTTATAGTTTTTAGACAAAAACGTTCTTTTATTTTAATAAATAAGGCGGAGAATGGACGGCTGTAATGCAGAGCAGCAGCGCACCTGTTATAGGGGCCGGGGGTGGGGGGGGGGGGGGTGTCTGCTATTAGAAATCCAAAGAGGAAATCAATCATGATTTTATTTTGGGATGGGGACCCACATGAATTTTCTACAATAACAGGCACCGGCTTTATGGGTCGACTTTTATTCGACTTTGTGGGATGCGAGCAGTTCAGGATGGACAGACACGCCCCCACCTGAGCAGATTCCAGCCGAGCCGACCTGAAATCCAGCTGGATCAAAATCCACCCAAAAATCTTTTAGTTTTTCACAAACACAATAAAGAACATTTATGAGAAAGTTAAAAAGCTGAAAAACAGAAAGAAAATAAAAACAGAATTCCAGGAAAATATCAAATAGACAGCAGTGCTCTTAGGGGAGAAATTCTTATTTTTTGGGTAGTCCGGTATACTCTGAAGTCCACGACTGTGATCGTTCATCATGTGATGCAGTCATGTTCTTCTATCAACAGAAATATATGTGGTCCAGAGAAATCTGTGTCTTTTGCCGGACATTTTTTTGTATTTTCATTCAGAAACATGTTGATTAGGTTTTTTCTGACAAATTTTATTCTTGCTGTTTTCATTCCATGTTGTAAAAACATTTTTTTAAACATTTTTGGGGTTTCCAGAGAAAAATGAATCCCATTTTTACAGACAGAATTTCTGTTTTTGCATCATTTTATCTCTAGTGTGTGAAAATAACATGGAAAAATGACAAAATAAAGGTAGTGTCATATAGGACTGGTTGTGCTGATTAAAATGATACTAAATAAGCAAACAGGAAGTCTTTCAAAATGAAAATACAGAGATAGATTTAAAAGCAGTCAAAAACAGAGTTTTATACTCATAAACGATAAAAAATGAACATTCTAAATGTAAAAATGTTCATATTGTGGCTGGCAAATACTGTAATAATAAAAAAAGAATCGCGATTAATTTTTTTTCCAGGTTTGCGATTAATTAGTTATTTTTTCAATCAATTCCCGGCCCTAGAAAATATGTTAGCATTATGATACAGGTGCCTCCGTCACAAAGTTTTAAAATGAGTCCTAAACTTCTAGGGTGTGTGTAGTGGTAGAAAATGTTTACAAATAACCAAAATGATGCAACAACTAACCACAGAAATAACAGTAAAACTACAAACGTTAATGCAAACGTTACTCTAAAACTATGCATTACTGCAAACACTTCTGCAGAAAACATCAACATAACATTTGACAGAAATGAACATATTAAAAGTCCTAAAAGAAAATATTTCAAAACAGAATAAAAGATGTCACTCATGCAAGGTGTGAACAGAAAGGAAATGAACACATAGTTGTTGTGGTCTAACTGTGTGAATAATCATATGCAGCTCTGGAAACATTTCTAAATGCCTAATAAATAAAATATGTTCACTTGTGCTTTTATTGCAGCCTATAGAATGACTTAACTCCAGATGTGAAGCAAAAAACCCTCCAGAAGCAGGCAGCTCTTCTCTTGTTCTACTATAAAATAAATAACATTTACTGTAATGATGAACTCATGGCTGTAAGAGAACAAGCAGCCACTGCTGAGTGCCATCTGTTTTGGCACTTCCACCATGAGGCCTGGCATCAACTCGGGCCACAGATGGATGACACATGAGCCACAACAATGCCAAACACTCAGACTTTCATAAATCAGCGTTATAGTAAAACCACAACACAGAAGGCGTGCTTTGCTACTCGTCTGAGTTACAGAATGTGTTTGTGTGTGTGGAACTCAACACTTTTAAGTCTGTTCTTGAATGCTGATACAATATTTGTTGGCATCCTAAAATAGCTGCCAGAGCAGACCGTGCCAGAGTCAACAGGCACTTCTTCTTTTTAGGAAGGCCTCTGTGACCGACCACAGAATGACCATAGAAGGCGTCAAAGCAAAACAAGTCACAGAAGCACCGTTTCAAAGCCGCCTCTGTCCACAATCCTCTGGACTTCGCCTCAACCGTAACACATTTTGGCCTCGTTAAAAGCAGGGGTCCCCAAACTACGGCCCACGGGCCGGATCCGCCCCTCCTCCTTGTTTGCAGCGGCCCCCCAAACTGTTGAGGTTAAATTAGACATTTTTCCAGATTTTTAGGGATAATTTGGGATTTAGCAAATATTTCAGAAAACTGCTAGCTGTTTTGGCTAATTTAGGATTTTTTTTTTCAGTGTTTTAGGCTAATTTGGAGTTTAGCTAATATTTTAGCTACATACGAGCTGTTTTGGTTAATTTAGGATTTTTTTTTTTTTTTTTTACTTTTAGGGCTCATTTTGAGTTTAGCTAATATTTTAGCTACATGCGAGCTGTTTTGGCAAATTTTTGCTTTTTTCAGAGTAATTTTGAGTTCAGCCGAAATTTCAGCTAAATGTTAGCTATTTTGGCTAATTTAGGCTTTTTTTTAAGTGTATTTTGGAGTTTTGCTAATATTTCAGCTAGATGCTAGCTGTTTTGGTTAACGTAGGTTTTTTCATGTTTTATGCTAATTTCGAGTTTAACTAATATTTTAGTTACATGCTAGCTGTTTTTGCTGAATTAAGATATTTAAATTTTATTTTGTGGCTAATTAGCAAGCTAATAATATTTTAGCTAGCTATCAGCTTCAGCGTTTTCAGTGTCAGTGTCTTTAGCTATCAATTTAAGCATTTTAAGCATATTAATCTATAGCAGTTTTTTTCTGTGAACTTTACAGAAATTAATTATGTGTGGCTTTTGGGAAAACTGTAAATGTTTAAGCATAGGCTGTGATTGTTACACTTTTTCCGTTAGCCTACAAACTGACACACACACATACACACCCATTCCCATCAGAAAAGAAAACAGTTTTGAGGCAATCACAAGATAAAGTTTGGGGACCCCTGGCTTAAAGTGAGGATCCTGTAAGGCTAGACAAAAATGCAAACCGTGCGTTCAAGTTTTGTGAAGTTTGAGGGTTTTCAACCCTGAGCAAGACTCCTAAACTGATCCTAGTTAGTGATGCATGACTTCATGAGGATGGAAAATCAGGCTTGGCTCTTATCCAGACACACACAGGAGATGAAGGCTGGGTGAAACCAAAGACCTGCATGGAAAAAGGAGACGCGGAGAGCAATACCAGAGGTGTCTAAATCCAGGAGAATAAGGCTATCAAGTGAGTCAGCACGCCTCGCAGACCAACACTGCAGCATCACGGAAATGCCCTCTAAATCCTGTTTTATAAACTCTAGTGAAATGTCCTTAAAGATCCTCTATATGAGGGGGCACATGTGGCTCTTTTACCCCTCCACTGTGACTCTTTAAAATAAAATGCTTGAAAAAAGGAAAAAGGTAACAATAAAGGAAAAAGTAAGTGAGTAGTAAAGTTTAAAAGTAGATTAAGTTAAACTTCATTAAACTCCTTCACAAACAGTTGATGGAACAGTATGACGGGGATCCTATAACAGTAGCTGCAATTCTCCATCAATCCATCAATAGTTTATCAACATCATACAGACACATTTAGACTAAATTTGAGCTTTTTATCACAGAAAATCAATCTATTATCAGTGAGAACAACCAAAACTAAAGCTACATGACATTATGATCCAATGGATTATAAAGGAGATTTTCTATTTTTGAACAAATTCAAGGATTTAAAATGTTCCTCGTGGTTTTATATATGGTAGGGGTCACTCCATTAGCTCGGATTTCATTTTGTTGGTTATATTTATGAATTTGGGACTGAAATGCACCAGAAAGAGTAAAATAAACAGTTTTTTTTAAATCATTGATGACTTTCCACTTCCTACTGCATTTGCTGCATTGAAATGATCCTATGGTGTGTACCGGTATGTCTTTTGTTTTGAAAGGAAGTAAAAAGTTAATATTTTTTTAAAAACATATTTTCTCTTCGTGTTTTATTGATGCCAGAAAAACACAATAGTTATTTAAACGTATCATATCAGTAGCAAAGACATAAACAAATCAGTATCTTATTTTTCTAAAGGGTGAGTGAAGACTTTTTGGCTCTTACTGGGTTTTGGTCGGTGAGAAATCGACCCAAATGGCAATTTAAGTGATGAAGGTTGCAGACCCCTGATCTCATCAGTGATAGCTGAAACCAACATCCATACCACTGAATATTACATGGTTTAGAAAAATACTTCATCTCTAAGTATGAGAGAATCCAGGAGAAATATGGTGTCACTCTGACAGGAGCTTTTGCCTTTAGAGGTCAAATTTTGTTAATTTTTTCCATGATTTTTCAGACTATCCAGATAATAACTAGAGGCTTCAATGAGGAGGAAACTACAGAGCTTACAGCATTTATTGTCCTCTCTTTGTTATTTTCATTGACGCAGTGAAACTGAAGCCAAATATTTTGTACATCATTTGTTTAAATAGAAGACAAACATAAACTGTATTAATAAGGGTGTTTTTATCCTAAAAACGGAGTGAAGTTTTTATCTATCAACAGGCTGCAGTTGGAGTTTCTGGCTTTAATAAAGGATGTGACGGGTTACCTGGTGACCCATGTGCTCGGGATGCCGTGCATGGCAAACAGAGTGAACTGCAGGTGATCCGTTGTTCCAGAAGCTTCTTTGACCCCCCTCCCCTCTGTGGTCTCCCCCCCCTCTACAACCTGGGGCAGAGGAGGGGAGGTGAAGGAAGCCGACGGGTGACAAAAGGAGCGCAGGTACAGCTTGGCGAGGTCATAGACGGCCTTGGTTAGCATGGCCATGCTGTCCTCCACGGGGTTGGAGACACCTGTCGGGGTCAGGTGAGGATCAGTGAGACTTCAGGGAGAATGCAGTAGAAGGTGTGAGTGGATGATCGGCATAAACAGAACTCACCGTTGGATGACTGACCCGACGATGTGGCTCCCAACTAAAACAACACAAGGGTTTATAAGAGGATTTTTTAAAGAAAAGTGTTGGTGAAGGCCCTCGTCTCACCTTTGGTGAGCGTGTCTGGGATAGGTTGGCAGAATGACGCAGTCTTTTGACTGCCTCAGTGATGGCTCGAGTCTCCACCTCGTCCAAAGCACAGCAGAGGTTCTTCACCGTCTGCACCACCCGGTCCACTGTTTTGTACTGAGTGTTCTGCACCAGAGGAGAAAAGGAAACTTGTAATGGCTTTAGTTAAGTTCTAAAAAGAGTGTTTGTTTCAAGGAAACCCTGCTTTACATTTCGTTTTGGATAAATCGTCAGAGTGAGACATCGTCATTTCCATTAAGTTTCGGTTTTAAATTTATGTCATAGTGAGTGCTCTCACCATGCAGTTTAATGTTTAGTTGAGCACATTTTCACGGAGATGCGGCCATGTTCGTGCTGAGTCGGCTCTGTGCGTGCGAGTGTTGGGATTCTTCCGTCTTTGTAAGTGAAATATATGAAGTTAATGATCTTAGGATGTGGTTTGACTGTGTTTTGTGCACCTTTGATGTTGTTTTCAAGTTTTGTTTTAACAATAGGCTCGTCATACTTTGATATTGAAAGCTAATGTCTGTGAACCCCTTTTTTCTGTTTTATTTCAGTTACAAAAAATTACATAAGCATTTTCAAGAAGAAGAGAAATTAAAGAAGAAACTTTGATTCACTTGGTAGTACTTGTATTTGTTCGCTGGCTGTCTAGCAAGTCACGTGCTGTGAGGAAAGCACAAAACTCATCACCTCTAACAACACACACACAAATGACCTTTTTCAAGTTATCACGCAGTGGACCAGGAGACTAAAGGTGCGTTCATACCGAACGCGATCTGCGCGGCAGAGACCACCAGCTCCAATCTTAATCAGTGGTTCAGGAGCACTCTGAGGTGAAGCCCCGCAGTGCGATATGAGCAACTGGCGAATGTCTGCCAGCAGCTCGATTTGAGCGTGAATTAGGAGTTTTCAGTGAGTCGATTAGAGTGTAGAATATTAATCCAAAGCGAGCGTTTTGTCCGAAACTTCCATCTTTTTCATTAACCCGTTAGAGCTACAGGTTCTCAGAGCTCATCCAGCTACTTTGGGGAGAAGGCAGGATACACTCTGGACAGATTTCATTCCCGCTGCGGAGCTCACTCGCTCGATATGTCGGCAGAGAGAGAGCCGCTGCGGGAGGCTACTGGCTCGGACCTCATTGAGACATTTGAGAAAAAGGAAAAAGATCTCCTCATTTTATTTTTCCCCCCTCAGATTAATACAAGAGAGTCAGCCTTCAAGCTCAGCCACAGAGACGCAGAAACACAGCAGAAGCAGCTGTCATATAGACACAGCCTCCTGTACTGGGAATGTCTTTGAATAATAATCATAACCTAAACATGGAGACATAATTATTCTTGTTTTTGTAGAACTCTCCCTGATAAAGAAACTTTATTCCTCAACATTGTTTGCATCTTCTAGTCATTCTAAGAAAGATACAGTGCCTTGTGAAAGTATTCAGTCCCCTTGAACTTTTCAACATTTTGGCATATTTCAGGCTTCAAACATAAAGATATAAAACTGTCATTTTTTGTGAAGAATCAACAACAAGTGGGACACAAATATGAAGTGGAACATAATTTATTGGATATTTCAAACTTAAAAAAAAAATAAAAAAACTGAAAAACTGGGCGTGCAAAAGGATTCAGCCCCTTTACTGTCAGTGCAGCAAACTCTCTCCAGATGTTCAATGAGGATCTCTGAATGATCCAATGTTGACCTAAATGACTAATGATGATAAATAGAATCCACCTGAGTGGAATCAAGTCTCCATAGAAATGCACCTGCTCTGTGATAGATTCAGAGCTTCATAAAGAACAAGGAACACACCAGGCAGGTCCCAGATACTGTTGTGGAGAAGTTTAAAGCTGGATTTGGAGACAAAAAGATTTCCCAGGCTTTAAACATCCCAAAGGAGCGCTGTGTGCAAGCCATAATATTGAAATGGCAGGAGTATCAGACCACTGCAAAGACCGGGCCGTCCGTCTAAACTTTCAGCTCAAACGAGGAGAAGACCGACGGTCAGAGATGCAGCTACAGATGAACAGGCTGACTCTGATCTGTCCAGAGACTGTCCCGGCTGGCACTGAACTGGTTAAATCGTCAAATCTGGCCTTTATGGAAGAGCGGTGAGAAGAAATCCATTTCTTATTAAAGGCATCCATTTGCTTTCATTTCTAGTTATTTTCATTAATCTCTTAAGAGCAACTGTATGTTAGATTTAGTTTACATTTAAACACATTAATTTAATGTTTTGGAGTTAGTTTGTCATTTTCTTTTTTAGCTCCTCCTTGTGTGTCTTCAATGGTTTGATCAGCCACTAAATATATATTTCCCCTTTTGTCTCTACTAGGTCAGGTCAGTTCTGTTCATGTTACTTTGTTAACTTATGTTACCTTTTGGTTGTTTAACCTTAAGCTTGAGTTTATTTGCTGTTTAGCTGACCTCTTAAGGGTCCAGTGTGTTCATTTAAAACATTTTCTGTGAAGAAAATGACATTTTCAATTTATTTGATATTTTTTGCACCTGTCCTGCTTTCTGGCTGCTCGATTCACCGCAGCAGATTTGTTCTGAGACGTCAGAGTTTCCTCCTAGAAGTGCCACTCATACTCCAGACGGACTTATATATGGTTTTCTTCTTCTCAATTAGACACTTTTTGGCTCTTGCGACTCCAGAAATACTGTAGTTTCTTCGTCTAATCACCTTTATTATGATTGTAACTCCAAAAAGAGTTTGTTTTCTTGTTTGTTTTTTTTTGCTCTGCAATCCAAAGTTTTAATTGCATCAGGAAGACTTTTGATAAATCCCTAATTTTTGTAAGAAAATAGCCTCTACTAGTTTATTAGTAATTTGTTAAATTATTTTGTCTCAACCAGGAAGATGAACACTTCTTTCTATATCACTTTTGCACAGAAACCCCACGTACCTCGTTCTGCAAACAGCTGTTGACTTGATTGTGATATCCTTCCAAATAGTCAGCAAGCCCCTGTCTGCAAGAACACACACTTACTTCAGAGTTATGAGAATTAAAAACAGGTAAAAAGAAAAACAGAGTGCAGATTTTCTAAATGCGTTGAGAAGCAGGAGCCGTCATACCTGGTGACATTCTCCTTGAAAGGCCTCTCCACCTGCCCCAGGTGTTTCTCTAAGTCTATCCGAGAGCTGTCATCTTCAGGCTAGGGAAGAACAACGTTTAGACCATCAAAGCTCACTTTAGGAAGAACAGGATTGTTATTTTACCAAAAAGACTTGATTTCAGAGACGTAGACCTGTGTCCTGCCCACTGCTGTGGAGCTCATGCACCGACTTACGCTGCGTGCCAAGTCCCTCCTCATGGTGGAGTGAGACAGCAGTTGCAGTGTGATCTCGTTCTCCCACTTCCTGCAGTTCTGGACGTACTCGTGGCTGCCGAGGCTGTGTTTGCTGTGGCACAGAGGGACAAAGTGATCAATCGCTTGATGTTCCGACACAAACAAAACAGGAATCCCAGGATTTTCCGCTGAACTGGATTAGGCTGTGTTTGCATTTTAAACTAAGTGATACACAACCAACAACAATTAATTTGTATAACTGCAGTTGAATGCGCTGTTTTCTGGAAATATTCTTATTTTTAAAAGGGATAAGTGTTTTATAAACTTTTTATAGTAAATATCGGGAATATCTTATTAAGAAAGTGGGAAAATGTCAAGTTTAACCGGATATTATTCACAATCGAAGTTTAAAACGGCTGACAAGAAAACTATGGTGAACGAGAATTCTGGTAGTACTTGAACTCATCACTCACGGACAAATGTGTGAGTCGGTAGATCGTGCGTAACTTAGGCTGTGTCTGTGCGTAAGAGGTGATTTGTGCGTATTTTAAAAAGATTTTTGTGTGTCATTAGTTTCAAGCGGTTGTAATTTTAATTTACACATGTGCAAATTGTATTTTGTATTTTATAAATTTTTGTATTTTTTTTTTTACTTTTGTACAAAATGTATTATATGAGTTACAAATCAAGAATTATGCATGCACGAATCAAAAATACGCACGCACAGATCAGAGTGAGCCTATTTTCTCTCCACACTCATTTAAATAGACTGAATCCACAACAGTTCCACATACTGTAAAATCAAACTCCACACGTGCAAGTCTCTGCGATAACAACAAATGTAAAAGCACAAGTGACAACTTCAAAATAGGAATTTTTATTTTATTAACAGCAAATCCAATTTCTTTACAGATGAACTCCATCCATGAAGATTCCTACTACTGTTAACTACAAAACAGCACGTTATTTAAAACTCCAGAGCAGCTACTGACTACGTCCTGAAGAGCAGAAGAAGTTAGCTTTTAGCAGCGCGAGCTTCGACCATCCAATCAGAGGCGATAATGTCATCATCCATCCTCATGAAGCTACAAAAACTCTGACTCAAGTTCTGATTGGTTGAATCAAAGTAAATGTGTTTAATCCATATATGTCTATGGTTTAATCAGGAGTATTTTTAATGGAAAGTTGCCTCAAAACTGGAAGTGAGGATGGAAGCACTGACTGTATGAGTGTAACGCAGACTTTCAGGAACCTAGCAACAAGTGAGGGCTAAAATCTGATTGGTTAGAAACTCTCACTTGAAAAAACAGCAGCGCAGCCGGGGCGTAGGGCTGTGAGAGAAGCTGACGGAACAGTTGGAAGGATCTCAAATATATATTTCTTTTCAGATCCTTTTAGGCCTTCACTGAAGGCTTTGCAGGCCCTGACAGAACGCCACTGCAGTTTTAAAGTTACATTCAGAAAGGTTTGAGTTGCTTTTAGCCTCAACAAACAAAGCAACAAGTTGCTGGAGATTTATCATTATTACTGTCAGGTGTAAGTCTAAAGGGGCGGGGCCTGTCCACACACACAAATGTTACAAATATACCTGATGGCTCAAAAAATCTTCACACACAAACATGTACACAACTACAGTTCACATACTTATGCATGCAAACCCACACACGTGAAGCATTTCATTTTGTTATGCACACTATTAGTGCAAAGCAGATCTGCAGAAAAAAAGATGATCAGAGTGGGACTTTAAAGCAGTGTATGAAGAATATTCAGCTATATTAAACATTTATCCTCCTGTTTTCCTTCACCTGCTGCCATTTTCCTGACAGCTTGAACTGTAATGGGAAGAGCGGTGTCATTCCCATGCATCTTAGATTAGAACGAGTGTGGACATTAAGGGGTGGGGCAGAATAAAGACATTGGGACCGTGTGCCAAAGCATGAGATGGCGGAGAGAGGAAAGGACAAGAAAACAAATACAGCGCGTTACAGCTCGTGGGAAAATATGTTCCTGGAGGTTCCTGACATGTTTTGGAAATACTCACTTCTGCAGCACTTCCTCCCGACCACAGACTTTGAGCAAATAACTGGAGAAGTCCACTTGGTTCAGGTCATCGTGAACCCAACAGAGAGTCTGGCTGATGAGCAGCTCCACTGGAGAACTCACTGGAGGAGGAGGAGGGTGGGGCCGGGACGGACCGGAGGAAGAGGAAGTGATCGGGGGAAAACAAATGGTTAGAAAAGAAAAGAACTAGAAGAAAACTTCATCTAAACCAACCGATCTATGGAACAAACGTCAGCAACAGCTGACTGTTTGGGTGATCTTCCTCTGGAACCAGACAAATTCTAAAATTCTGAATAAAATGCTAACAACCAGTGTCAGTTCTGCTGCAGTATTATTAATAGGGCTGTGAATCAATTAAAAAAGAAAAACTAATTAGTTGGAAACCTGGGTAATAATTAATTGTTATTATTCCCAATTAATTAATCTCTTTTTGTTACAGTATTTATTGTCTGTGAATAATCAGAATATGAAATCACATGCAAAACTTTACATTAAGAACATTTATTTTTAATTAAGGCTGAGAACAGACTGAAAAAAAATATCAAATTTGTCACACTTTTGTGCTGTGATTGATCACTAATAATCATAATGTTTCCCTGGGTACATTTTATGAAAATAAGCAGCTTTTGAGCAAAAACAGAGAAAATTTTCCTTCATTTTTATTTCCTGAGTGAGGATGTAAGGATTCGTCGTGAATGAGTTCTCAAAGTCATCAACATGTTCATTGATGCAGAAAATCAAAAACTGTCTCGGCCTGTGGCTAAATTTAGAAAAATGCAGAGCAGATGACATTTCTTCATGCAGACTTGAGTGAGCGTTGTGGACTGGCTGCATGTTCTTCATACGCGATTTCCTCCCAGGAAATTCCTGCAGCTCCATCAGATTTAAACGTTTCACATAAGTCGGTCCCTCCAGGATTTCTCGACGTTGCGATCGCATAATCAACAATAAAGCTTGAATGGTCGTTTGCGCCGAGTGCGAGCGCAAGGGGGGTGTTACACTGTACGGGTGCGGAGGGGTCCATTACATGGAGCACAACATGAACCGAGCATGATCATTCAGTATTATGTATAATTGTTTGTTTGTATTGAATCTCAAATGTTAGTAGGAAAATACAGTTTGATTGTGTTTGGAAAAAAAAAAATTCTGAAAAAACAGTGAATTGAATCAAATCGTGGCCTGACTGAATGCTTACATCCCCGTTTCTGAAACTAATGTACTGATAATTGCTTTTCAATTTTATTTAATAAACAAGTAATGGAAGCACATTGTGAAAAGCAAAAGTATTTCTGTTTATGCATGTTAATTTTCAAATTTGATATCTCTAACTGAATTTTGGTACAAATTTAGTAGAGAACTTTTTAAAAATTAAGTGTCAAATGCCATTTTCTTCATTTTAATTAAGTTACAGAACGAGCTGTGATGAAAAAGAAAAAGCCTTTCTGAGAATTGCTTTTTTTCTCATTTCATTTAAGACACAAGTAATGAAAATACAATGTGACAATAAAAAAGCATTTCCAGTATTGACTTTTATTTTAAATTATGAGACACGAACGCTTCCATATATTAGTGCAAGGGTTCTAGGCTAAAAATCACTGCACAGACTGCTCTAAAAAAAGTTTTTCTTCATCTTTGGGACAATAAAAAAGAAGTAGGAGGTAAACTTTCTCTCTAAACTAATTTATGTAACCTAACATGACGATCAGCATTTACATCACTTTACTTTGCGTTGTAGGCCAAGACGCAGCGGCGCCAAGCAGGTGTGAAGGAAAGACCTTTTGTTGCCCATAGTTTAAGGGTGGCATCTGCTCTATCTGGGGCGAAGAATTTGTTCCCCTAAATTGGTTTGTATTGTGAAGGTAGTTGAGACGTGTTCATGATTCTACAAATCATTTGTTTTAAGAATTGGGTTCTTTCTGTCTTTGAGTAACTTTGACGTGTGAAATAATGAGGAAATTTAAATCCTGGGACTCCATTTCAACCCAGTGAAGAGTGTTTTCTGAAGGGAACATGTTTTTTAGTGAAAATCCTTAAATCAACATGAACAAGAATACACTTAAAATGCGTGAACCAAGCCGGAAAACACATTTTGTGTGGAATTTGAAATCAGAGGAGTTGAGTTGAGGGTTGTTCATTGAGGAATGGAGGGTTGGAGCTCCTCATGCGTCTGAGCCGAGCTCGGTCCGGGTGCAGACCGTAACCCGACACACAGCCGCTTACTGCTGCTTTTCCAACGGTTTTAAGAACCACTCAGACTCACAAAGGCAGATACAGATTCCTCTTCTGCTCAAAGGAACCTCTCAACGTTGTCCTCCGCTCCAGTTACTTCAGCGGCCGACTCCATGAATAACAGACCACCACCCAGCAGAGGAATGGTGAGTCTTTGGCTGCAGCCCGGAGCAGAGCTGGATGTCTGTGTGGCAACAGTGGTGCTGCCAGCATTATGTGATACGTGGGTGTTTCCTAACCAAGTGATCAGATGAACCACACCTTCTCCACGTTGTTACCCGGCCAAGACATCTAAGAACTCAGCAGTGAAAAGAACTTCAGTTCATACCTTCATTTTTTTAATAGTTAACAGGATCATTCCAGTAGATTGTGAAGGAGAAAAGCCACTTTTCTCCTTCACAATCTACTGGAATGATGGTGTTAATGATTGAAAAGCTACAGTCAGTTAAAGATTTCGTGTTTAAACGTCACCAGCGATGCTGGGAGTGGGACTTTAAAGTGCTCGAGAGAAGCACTGGTTAAATCAACAAGGCAAATGTTGTAACGGCGTGAAGAGGATGACTGCAATTCCTCAGGAAGCCTGAGCAAATAAAGATTTATATAGCAAGTCCAATAGCCAAACAGCCATTCAGAGGCAGAAACAAACACATAAACATATGGCAGGAAACCCACGACAATTAGATAGATTTACAGAAGCCAAACTGTTACTCACAAATGAGTAAAAAAAACACTAGTAACTCAAATGACCAAAGACATGGACAGACAACTCATGGAATGGTCAACAGCCTGATTTTTGTGTCACCATATTGTAAGCAAAAGTCAGAGTTTTCAGATCAAAATGATTAAGTGTTAAGAATAAAAATTTATTATTAAAAAAAAAAATATATATATTTGCTTTCAAAAAATATTTTTACAATTGCAGTAGAAAAATTCCATAGATGGGTTGTGCCTCACCTCTTTTTCGGCCTATCTTTGATTTGTGGTTTGATACGTTTCTGTTGGCGCCAGCCTGCTGATTGGTCTAGATTACATGTGTCAAATTCAGGCCGAACATTTTTGGAATTTTTATTTCAAAACTTTGACTTTTTCTCTCATTTTAGTGCCAGCTGCCCTAATGATATTCCCCAGAGAAAAACACGTTGTCAGTGATATTTGACAGTACTTGAATGCCTCATATGCTGAGACACATACAGTACATTTTGTTAAATGTGTTCTAGAACAATTAAGGCCATCAGTCTTTTGTCTATGCTGAGTGCTTACCATCACAGGTGAAGGTTACCGGCTCCCGAGATCCAGAAATTTCGATGGAAACTTTGACAGAGTTGTTGTTGTCGCCCCCGTCGTCCCTCTGAGCGATGACCGGGCTCAGGACGAAGCCCGGGTTCGTGGAAACGTCACCATTAGGGAAGTTGGAGCGCAAGCTGGAGGACAAGACAAAGGACTCCTTAAAAATGTTCAGATTTGATGGAACGTAAGAAGTGAAATACATGAAGTCAGTCAGAAACACAGAACAGTTTTTTTTTTTTATAAACACATAGGCAGAGGTCAAAGAAGAATAAAACATATATAAAAGTGCACTTTAGATGCACTTTGACTCACACAAACCTTACAATAGACCCTTTATTTTTTTCAAGTTTCAAATATTAGTTTTCAATATTTTTTTTCAAATGTTCAATTTTATTCTTTCAACTATTCCTTCAAGTTAACGATATGTATTTAAAACAGTGTTTAAAACACTGTCAAATTACTTTTTTTTTTTAAATGTACAATTTTGCTTTTTCGTTCACTTTAAGCTGTTTTCCATCAGTTAAATGAATTCCTAATAAAAAACAACTGCTATGATGTCTTCCAGTCCAGCTTCAGACAGAACCACAGCACTGAAACGGCTCTGACCAAAGTGACCAATGACATACGTTTGAATACAGACAGTGGAAATATGTCAGTGCTAGTTTTACTGGATCTCAGTGCTGCGTTTGATACAGTCGACCACGCAATACTACTCAGACGACTGGAAAACTGGGTGGGTCTCACTGGGCCAGTACTAAACTGGTTCAAAACGTACTTAGAAAACAGGAAATATTTTGTGTCAATTGGTAACTTCACTTCTGAGCCAACAGAAATTACATGTGGAGTGCCCCAAGGCTCCATCCTGGGACCACTTCTATTTAACATCTACATGCTCCCACTGGCCCAGGTTATAAAGAACAACAACATTAGTTACCATAGCTATGCAGATGACACACAGATATATATTACACTGACACCAGGAGACCGAGGCCCTGTACAGGCTCTTGGTAAATGCATTGAGGACATTAATGACTGGATGTGTCACAACTTACTTCAATTAAACAAAAACAAAACTGAGGTTATTGTCTTTGGGGCTAAAGAAAAAAGGTTAGACGTCACTACAGAGCTTCAATCTATTCAACTAAAAATTACCAACCAGGCCAGAAACTTGGGTGTAGTGATAGACACAGACTTAAATTTTGATAAACACATTAAGGCAGTCACAAAATCAGCCTACTATTATCTCAAAAATATCTCAAGGATTAAAGATCTGATGTCTAAGCAGGACCTGGAAAAACTAGTGCATGCTTTCATCTTTAGTCGACTTGATTACTGTAACTGTGTTTTTACAGGAAACTGCAGCTTATTCAGAACTCTGCTGCTCGGGTTCTCACAAGGATCAAGAAAGTAGACCACATCAGTCCAGTTCTGAGGTCTTTACACTGGTTACCTGTCTCTCAGAGGATAGACTTTAAAGTTCTGTTACTGGTTTATAAAGTTTTGAATGGTTTAGCACCAAAATACACGGTAGACCTCCTGACCCAGTATGTACCAGCCAGACCTCTCCAGTTATCTGGATCCGGTCTTTTATCAGTTCCTAGAGTCAGAACTAAACATGGAGAAGCTGCATCCAGCTTCTATGCTCCATAGATCTGGAACAGACTACAAGGAAACCGTAGGTCAGCTGAAAGACTTACCTGTTCTCAGCTGCATTTGATTAATATGTATTCAAAAGTTCACATCAGCACTGTTTATCTATTCTTGTTTTAAATTAAAATATTTTGATTTTATTTTAATGATCACACCTTTACCATCGTCTATTTTAATGTTTTATGTAAAGCACTTTCAATTGTCTCTGTACGTGAAATGTGCTCTACAAATAAACTGGCCCTGCCTTAATGCTAGCTTGGACTTGTGAAATGCTATAAGCTAACAGATGGCTGCAATGTAAGCAGAGGGCTGATGGGAAATCTGCAGAAAGTATTTCTTAACCCTGTAACGCTAGGTTCATATCAGACGCGCATTCTTTTAAGATGGTCAACATGCGCTTCTGCTAGACCTTGTTTTGTATTTTGCTATCATGGGTAAGTCAATGACCTAAAAATATTACCCCATGTTTCTGCTAAGAAGAAGCAAGTAGTTAGTTGACCTACACTTCTTTAATGTATCTGCTTTTGACACACAGGAAGAGAAGTGTGTGTGTTGTGATTGAATGTTTATTTTCATCTCTACAGTCCGCTTAGATACAAAAACATGATCGCATTTGTCAATCGCTGTGTTTTAATATGAAAAGTTGGTTATATTTTGAAAAGTTTCTCATGTAGCTTGATGTAACTTCCTGTTAGAATTGACGTGGATTGCTCGCGGTTCCCGCACAAAATAGAGCAGACGCTGAAACGATCCGCTGCACGGCGCGAGCCCTCTGTGGAGGACCGCGGAGCTCCGCGTCTGCCGTGAACCACACCAGAGGTTAACCAGGGCGCCGTATGGAAGCGGCCTCTGTTCCACGCCACACTTGAGCCGGTGACGCTTAAACACAAAATCTTTAACATACTGTAACTTTTCAACCATTGATATGATAAGTCCAGTATACTGTGAAGGAGAACAGCAACAAAAACTTGACTCAGAAAAAAGTTTCTTGAATAAAAGTTTGTCCAGTAGGGCTGCCTCGATTAGTCATCAACTTATCAACTTCTGAAATAGTCAAAGACTAATTTAAAAGTTGATTAATCGTTTTTTAAAAATGTGATCTTAGTTCCTTTGTTTCAGATGCCGACCTCATTTTATTTAAGTCTTGTTTTAAAGGATTCATAACATGATTTTCTTAAGCCATTCAGAGTGAACTATATCCATCTATATGATCATATATTACCTTTGGACCACTAAAAAACTAATTAATCATGAAATATGAGTTCTTTTTTTCTGAGTTTTTATCTACCCGTTGGTAAAAACGACTCGATTCCTGAAGCTCCGCCTGCTGCAGTGTGTGGCTGGCGTCCACTTCATGACGTCATCCCAGAGACAATGTTTCTTTGTTTCTCCCACGAAAATAAACCGTATCCAGGCTTCTTCAAAGATGGACGCACATACCACATATCTGCCTTTAGCAGCCCTAACCATCGCTACACTTGTTCACAACCCAAATACACTTGACGTCTGCCCGACGGGGGGTGGGGGCTCTTAAAGGAGCCCCGCCTCTGCAGTAACAAACACCTGTTTGAGCTGGAATTCATTGAAGACAACTGGAAGATATACAGTATTCTGCATCTGAAATGAAACGGGTTTATTGTTGATCACCGCTAGCTCCAGAGAGAAATTGAGTGTTAGACTGGGGGCGGAGCTGTCAGAGCAGACGCTTCCTGGAGGGGCGGTTCACATCGTGCTGACATCACCATTATTCCACCCGCTTGTTTTCCTGGGTATCGGCCCACTGCAGACTTTTTAGAGGAATACTCTTAAATGCATCAAAATGCAGCTTTGGGGTTCTTTATAGTGGAGAATGAACAGTAAAACGCATTTAAAACCTCAAAACGTAGAATTTTCATGGTAGGGCCCCTTTAATGCCAGAATCTGATGAAGGATAGAAGCTGCAGGATTCATTAAACATTAAATAAACTACCATCTTAATTGTCTTTATTTTTAGTTTGTTTGAACCTAATGCTGGGTTTGTGACAGCCCTGTTGTCCACACACTGACATGACTTAAATTCTCTGAACAGCATTGTCTGAAGCGTAAATATGACAAAACTGATTAAAAAGCTAATAAATCCCTGATAGTGACATGTTTGTCGTCATGGCGACAGAGGGAACCTTACGTTGCTACATCTTTACAAAAGGCGGCGATCTCCAGGTTTTGTGCGTCCTCCTCGTCCAGGGCACCGTTCGTCCGTACAGCTTTTCCTTTATCCTGCAGGAGTCAAACAAAAGCATGGTCAGGTGAGCAGAGGAACTGAAGAGTCTCCTGCAGGTTTACTCAGCTGCTTTAAACAGAAGCAGTGAGGACAGAGACGGGCAGTCTGGTGTTTCTGTTCTGATTTCAGGTCTGGGTTATCCAGTAATGACAGAAACTCAATTAACAGAGTAAAACTGTCAAACGAGGATCTAAAGCTGCTTCTCCTTTACATATGAGTTTAAGTCCTTCAGGAGAAGAAGACAAGAAGATGCTGATCCATCTCTTTCCGTCCCTCTCTTTACATACAGACAAAACTAAATCCTCAGACAGCTCCATTCCAGAATTACTCAGACAGATTCCTGGAAACCAGCCTGCTGCTAGAGACTGTGCTTTTTAATGCTGTCTGATTGCCAGCAACTCAGGAATGTGCTTCCTGTGGCACAGGAAATGAGAAATACAAGAGGCTCCGCCCCTTCCCACAAAGGCTCTGGGCTGTCTGCAAAAAAAAAACAAAAAAAGCTCTGTCATGGCTGGCAAATCTGTGTCAGTCACATCATCGGTCCCAACAAATTATAGCGGTGGAGACAGAGTGGAATGAAAGAGGGCGGATAAAAATAAAAGCTTTGGGAAGTCAGGAAAGCTTTTCTCCACTAAAACTGGACAACCAGGAGGATGTCGAGCGACAGTTTTAGATGACAACGTCACAATCCTTCTGCAATAGCAAGGAAAAACAAACATGTTTCTTCTCCTTAAGTTTATAAAGCTGGAAAATAGAATAGAAGCTATTTAAGGACTGAAAGTAGGATTATTTAGAAAGATAAGACTTTGTTTATATGTTATTGTTATTTTAACCACGATTAGTCGACTAATCGACTATTGAAATAGTCAACAACTAATTTAACACTCGATTAGTCGTTAATTTATATTATATGGAGTCAGAGAGTAGTAAAGTTATGATTGTATTATGCTAACTTTTTGGACTATTTTGGCATTTATTAAGATTGTTTAGGCTATTTTGGAATTCAGCTAATATTTCAGCTGCATGCTAGCTATTTTGGCTATTTTACAATGTTTGTGTTTTGTAGGTTATTTTGGAGTTTAGCTAATATTTCAGCCCAATGCTAGCTATTTTGGTTAACTTAGGCTCTTTTTTTTTGTTTTTAAGACTGTTTTGGAATCTAGCTAATATTTCAACTGCATGCTAGCTGTTGTGGCTAACTTAGGCTTTTTTCAGTCTTTTTTTTTTAGGGTAATGTGGCATTTAACTAACATTTTATCTGGCGATCAGCTTCAGCGATTTCAACCATCAATTTCAGCATCTTCAGCGGCCAAATTCAGCTTACAGCATTTACACTAGCATAAACTAACAAGTAATGCTAAATATCTAGTTTTTGATTAGTTTAAAGCTAATGATGGTTAAGATGCGTGTTTTAAATCCAGTTTGCGCATTACCCGCATAATAGTCAACTAATCGCCAATTATTTTTTTCCGATAAGTCGACTATTAAAATAATCGTTTGTGGGAGTCCTAAAACACGCAAGTAATTTTTGGCATAAATACAATTTTTTTTTTTATTTTACTCTCCATAAAAATATATTTAGTTAAAAGTTTCAAGTAAGCACAAGATAACACCGGGCCATTAATAATAAAAAAATAAAATGATCTGGAGGGCCGGGTCCGGCCCCCGGGATTCGACTTTAACACACGTATTTTAAGAGCATATTGTATGTCTGTGAGTGAATATTCCAGGTAAAAACTAACGAGCAGAGCTATTCTGCAGAAGAGTTCTTCCTCCTCCCTCACACTGATGCGCTCAGTCTCTATTGCCCACACATGTTCACACACTGACTAATCTTCCTGAGTGTGCCGGTTCATGTCACAACGCTGCAGCAACAGGAACACGCTGTCCGGCCAGAAGGAAAGCAGTTGAAGAAATACCACTGTACAAAGAGCCTTGCATGAGTGCGGCTTCCTCTTCTTTGACGTGATCCATCCGAGCTCACATGAACATGTCACGGTGAACGCGGTGGACCAACAGGGGTCAGAACTTTCAGCCCCTTTTAAGCTATTGTCGTCTGGCAGAGAACGTTTTCTCTCTGGGGGAGGTTACTGCCCTCAGGGAGCCACCAAACTCTGCATGGTATGCAAGAATATGCAAGTGGGTGTCGTGTGAATTCCTGACAAAATCTTACTGAACATCAGGCAACACTTAGCCTGGTGCAAAAGCTCAATGGAGGCCAGGAGGGTAAAAATGGAACAACAAATTCTTACCCGCCCTGAGAGGCAGCTCTATCTGCCAAGATTGTAAGTAGAGAAAAAAGATAGGATATAAAGGAATTGTTTTCAATAGTGAACTTGTATGTATACTTAAACATGTAAAAAAGAATTATGGGGAAAATTCAGGACTATTCCAACCCCGATTGGTGTTTGTTCTGGCTTCAGAGGTGGTGTGACGTCATTTACAGAAAGAAAAGGAAGATTTTTAGCTGAGGAGGCAAATACTAAATGTGTGATGAAATATTCATCTACGACAGGGGGGTCAAACTCAATCACACAAGGGGCCAAAATCCAAAACACACCATAGGTCCTGGGCCGAACAGGATAAATGTTTATTGAACACTCTAAAAGTACATTTTAAAACTTTAAAACCGTAACTTTTTAACATATTTATGAACTAGATATACAACATTACCTGCAACAATGCTAGTCTGAATTTGGCTGTTAAAGATGCTAGTGCTGATAGCTGAAGATACTGAAATTAATAGCTGAAAACACTGAAGCTGATAGCTGAAAACCCTAAGGCTGATAGCCAGCAAAAATATTAGCTAAATGCCAAAAACCTTAGTAGATGCCACATTAAAAATCCTCAGTAAATGCCAAATTAGTCAAAATGTTAGGATGCTAATAGAATATTAGATAAATTCCTAATTAGCATAAAAAGTAGATTACATATTAGCCAAAAGCATCAGCAAGTTGCTAAAATATTATATAAATTCCAAGTTAGCATGAAGAAAAACCTCAGTGGATGCCAAATCAGCCAAATGAGCTAGCATAATGCTAATATAACAGTTCGATGAAAAATTATCTTAAAATCACTGTCAACAATGGTTTCAAAGTCCACCAAGTTTTAAAAGAGTTTCACGTTCACTTCCTTGTGTGAATGCTTTCACACAATTATGTAACAAAACGAGAGTAAAAAACATTTTGAAAAACGTTTTTCTATTTTCATGGAATGGTTCATTTTAGGCATGAACGGCTCCATGGAATCTCCTCTATTCTGTTTACGGACATTTGACAGGTTTGTGTTTATAAACCGATTCTTGGAAAAAAAGAAAAAAAAAATGGAGAAAAAAAAAACAAATGTATCAGCTGCTCTGTTTATAATCTGCAATCATGATCAATTTAAATTCTGATGAGTAAAAATGGACCAAAACATTTTTCTCAAACAGCTTTAAAGAACAGATGTGTCCACTGCTTACATAAAATAAATTTAAAAAAAAAATCAAAAGTCATGAGGACGTATCCAGAACGGGTTTAAAGAAAACTGCTCTTTGATGTGCCCCTCCCTCTGTTTATACCTGCATATTGTACACCTGTGGTCAGAAACAAACACTGTCTGAGGATCAAGGTGAGTTTCTTAAAAGTATGGCACTGACAGAAATAACAGTCAGCAGATAACTGATAAGACATGAAAATAGAGATATGCAGGACACTGGTCCTAAAGTTCAGAGACTGAACCATCTTGCACTGAAACAAAAGAATCCATGACACACCAGCTAAAATGAAATGTTTTAATGTATATTATCTTTATATAAAACATCTTATTTGCTGTTCATGGACTGCTATGACAAACGATCAAAACAGATTCCTGTTTTATGCAATAAATGACTGAAAGTTTCGTACGGAAATCACTGAAAAAAGTCTTTGAATATTTTCACAGATTACACAGTTTAAAGCAAACGTGTCAAAGTCAAGGCCCGGGGGCCGGATCCGGCCCTCCGGGCAATTCTATCAGGCTCTCCAGATCATTTCATTTTATTGTTATTAACGACCCGACGTTATCTTGCACTTATTTCTAACTTGTACAATTTTGACAAAATATATTTTTATGGAGAGTAAAATATTGGAAGTTATTTAACGTTTAAGTTGATTTATTCTGGAATGTTTCCTGACTTTTTATTTTTCATGATTACGTTAAAAAGTTATGGTTTTAAAGTTTTAAAAATTGGCATTCTGCCAGCTTTATGGAATATTTTGGCATTTACTAAGATTTTTTAAAGCTATTTGGACTGTAGCTAATATTACAGCTACATGCTAGCTGTTTTGGCTAGCCTCAATTTTTTTTTTACGCTTTTATAGGCTAATTTATCATTTCACTAATATTTTGAGCTGGCTATCAGCTTCAGTTTTTTCAGCTATTAACTTTAGTTATTCCAGCTATCTATTTCAGCATCTTTCAGCTATCAGAACTAGCATCTTCAGCGGCCAAATTCAGCTTACAGCATTCACACTAGCATCATCACAGGTAATGTTTTATATCTAGTTCATAATTATGTTAAAAAGTTAAAATTTTAACGTTTTAAAAATGTAGTTTTAGAGAGTTCCATAAATGTTTATCCAGTTCGGCCCGTGACCTAAGGGGTGTTTTGGATTTTGGGCCCTAGTGTGATTGAGTTCAACAGTCCTGATTTAAAGTATAAACTAACCCCTCTGGCTCTGACACTCTATAACATCACGGTCACTGGAATATTCCACATATTTCTCCTTCAACTTGGACTCTGCTGAAAGCTTTACATAATTTTTATTTTTTTTTTGTCTCTTATTCCAAGAGTTTTCTTTGGCCTTGTGAGCTCACATTACTTTGTTGACGACATTCAGCTTTAGACTGAAAACAAATCAATTATGAAACACAGATCACAGATATGAAACTAGGAGACATTTGTCTGCAGGGCTTAAACGTTTTCTTTAATAAAGATAAACATTGCAGGACAATATGTAGAATGTACAACAAAATCATTTAGAAACTTTGTCATTTAGTTTGTTTATGTCGAGAAATACAAAATTTTAAATAATAGACTGTCATGAAAAAAAATGTAAGCACTAATTCTCATCCTTTTTATATTCTTAAATAATTATTTTTGGTCGTCTAAAGCTAGAACTCAGCATGATTCCAAAGAATGTACAGCATGACACTTAAAAACATGTAAGGTAACACCAAAATCTCTAGATAAAAACAGAACAACAAATCCAATTTAACATTTTTAACTAATCAAACTACTGTTTTTTTTTCATGAAAAGGCCTCAATTCAGAAGTCAAATGATGTAAATCAAGATCGAGATCCAACATCATAGATCAATGTTGTGCGAGCAGCCTGAGTTTATATGTTTTGGAGAGCTCTACAGCGGCGACAGCGGCAAGCATGTCACCATGTCAGGGCTCACCAGATCATTCAGCGTCTCCCAGTGTGGTGTGCTTCACTCCTGAGGGCCGTTTCAAACGTTACTTCTGTCTGTCTGCGGCCCACTTTGAGCAGTAACCCAAAAGTGGGGAAATAAAAATAAAACTGGAGGATCTTTTAATTATTATCTTGATGAAAATAAGAAAAAAATCATAAGCCCATGAAGCTAGAGCGATCTGCCGTTTCGGCTCTCTGTCTGCCGGACAGCCGACCGCTACTGAGCAAGGATAGCAAGCACCGCCATACGGGCTCAATCATGGGCTCTGAGACCCCACCTCTGCCCAACAGTAACCGGGATAGTCTCTGGTAACCCGAGACCCCAGTGGTTTAAGAAAATAGATGGAAGTTTAGGATAAAAACCCTAGCATTGGCGGCCATATTGGATTTTTCTTTAACCTGCTGATCGAGTCACTGAAAATGTCCCAGAGCTGAGTCCATGCCGCGTCAGCCCTGAAATCATGCCGTACCTGCCACCTGGTGATCCTGAAGCGTGTACATTTTGTTTCTACAGGCATGTTGTGTTGAACATGTAAACAACATGTTTACATGTTAACATTAAGTAAGGGTGAAGTATCATACAGATTTTTGATGGTTTATTTACATCCCTGCTGACATGAACAGGTCTTGTTTTCTCTATGCTTCCTCCAGAACACATAGATTTTAAATACTAAGCAAAACTTTGGTTAAATAAAGTCTGGTCCTTTATTAGTTTAAAGCACATTTTATCTAGAGCTGCACTGGGATGATCCGCTCAGGAACAAGGTGTCTTATTTTGAAAGGACATCAAACGAGCTGTCAAATGTAAAAATTCATTTCACATTTTGAGAAAAAGCTTGTTTCTTTGTATATTTCTGTTTTTATTTATGCCATAAAAGAAGCATAATTCATATTTCTTATTTTTAAAAAAACATTGTAATAAATGTGCAGCAGTATCAAAATAAGACATTGCGGCTCCTACTTCTATATAATGTGAGTTATTAGAGAGGATTTTTTTTTTACCAATTATGGCAGAATGGCGATATCGTCTGAATCCTGAGCCATGTATTGTGTTTGGCATGGTATCGTGGGGTACCCAGTGATTCCCAGCCCTAGCTGAGATAAGTGTGTCAGCAGCTAAAGGTGTCAGCTTGCAGCAGACGCTCCAACAGCAGCTACATTTCCTCACTCAAACAGCCTTTGTAAAATAAGACGGTGCTTAGAAAGAGAAAAAAAAAAAAAAAAAAAAAAAAAAAAAAAACACCAGCTCTGAGAAATGTTGCATGCTCAAATCATTATTGTGAGTTTTGTACTCCTTTGTTTGTCACAAAGAAAAGATTTTTTGTTGGATGAAGGTTTGAAGAGAAACATGACCACAGAGCAGCCAGATTCCTGTTGTCATTCTACTTTCTGTCCAGTGATGTCACACACATTTAGTCTTTGGAAATCGCTTCCTCTCCGAGCTTCTGAACGAGACTTACTCATCAGTCAATGTGAAACAAGCTTATGTTCACAAACTGGACAAAAGGTTGAACCTTAAACTGATTTGCATGTGAAGCATTGATAGTGTTTCACAAAGCAACCCTTCTGTTGTTTTCAGAGTGCAGAGATAAAAGGGAAGATCTAATTAGATAGCATTAGTGTGATCACAATTAAGGGAAAAAGCTAATAACGTACAGATTAAAAACACACTGAACTTCAAATCTAACTTTTCTCATTTGAACACATATTTCTGTTTGTCATAAATAATGCTTTTGAAAGTATAACGACCGTGCTGGATAACGTGAATAACTCTGGGGAAAACAGAGATCGATTTCTACCAACTTAACTGGAGCCGAAGAGCTGCAGTCGATGGTACAGAAAACACTTAGCGAGCTAATGCATCAGCGTGCGACAGGATCCTGACTTTAATGCGGCTTGTGTACACAGAGCTACTCCTGTTAGATCAACCATTAGTGCTTATGACACAAGCAGTCTACAGTCTGAACAAAGCTTTGTCAATAAGGAAAAGGCAAACAAGAAGTCCTGAAGGTAATATCAGGCTAACTGACAGCACAGAAGGTGAATCCACTTCCTCTTTCAGAAAGGAAGTGACCCCATGGCTAGTCAACCAGTACTTCCTGAAATACAGTAACATCTAAAGTTTTATGAACAGAAAACCCTCAAGCTGGATAAACGTTTTTCTTACAACAACCAGGGGATTTTTAAATTACCATCTGACTCCAAAAGCTGAAATGATCATGTATTTTATTGAAAATGTTGATTCTGAAAGGAAATTAAAGGTTTCCTGAAAAATATAGACTCAATTATGCTGAGCACTGTAATTAAAATGATAAAGAAAATGGCATTTGATATTTCATTTTCAAAAACTTTAGTAATTTTGTACCAAAATTCAATTAGAAATATCACAATTTAAAATTAAAATGCATGGACAGAAATGCTTTTTCCTTTTTTTTACAATGTAACTGCACTACTACTTGTTACTACTACTGTACTACTGTACTACTTGTCTCTTAAACAAAATGAAAAAGCAATTCTCAAAATGGCTTTTTCATAAATAAATCCCTTCCGTTCTCCTTAGCTTGTTTACATTAAAAGTGGGGTCATCTGGACACCACAGGACAGTGCGCTGAACTTTTTTTTTTCACTGATTTCGGAGTTTCACTAATGTCCATGACAGACATAAAATCCTGTCCCCCTTCGTCCACATTTGTCATGGAAAAAAATCGCATAACAAAATGTGGTTGGAGCCATCTGGACCCCAAGGAGAGCGGAAGGGTTAAAGTGACAAAGCCAATGACAGTGGCTTTTTTTCGTTTTCAGCTTCTGCCGTGCCATAAGTTTCTCAGTTTGAGTTAACAGTTCCAAGTTCCAGTGCTCGTCCACCAACATGAGTTACAAATTAGTACTGTGTATCGATTATAATTTCCAGAAACCATTCGATTCACTAAAGCCTGAATCAAATTTAATTCTGATTTTTTTTATTCTTCAATTCAATTTTAAGTTTACACATTTATACACATTTGTTTAGAAATGCATTAATAATCTACTAAATTTTATGAATATATTTATATTAATCTGATCCAGTTCATATACTGTACAATGTATCAGTGAAATAATGAGATTGTTAATATCAAACAGTGTTACATGGATTCTCTAAAGGAGAAGTTCTTACAAAAATGTTCAGATCATTAACATAAACATTGTTCTGCTTCTCCTGGAGGACGTTCTAGTTTGGCCACTAGGTGACGATCGCACTATAGCATTACAGCTTATTCCAGAAGAAGAATAAAGTATAAGAGAGAAAAAAGAAAGAGGGCTGAATTCTTTTTGCAATGTCCAAAAACTGGTAATAACCAGACTGTGCTCTTCCTCTGCATCTTTTTGAAAATACTGAACAGTGGAAGTCTCCTTGAAGGGTTAAATTAAGAAAATAAAAGCCTAAAAACACCCCCTTCCCCCTCCCCATCTCTGCTTTTATTTGATAGTTGTAGTAGAACGCATTATACATTTAAATTAAGTGCTTAATTTGTTTTAAAGTTAGTAAACTTTCCACAATAAAGCAACAGCTACAAATACGAATGTTCACAGCATGCAGCCATAGTTGGCCTACGTAAAGTCTAGCGAGACAATAAAAAGTTATTTCATGGGAGATTTCATGGAAAATAAAGCATCTCTGTTTAGCTTTCAGAGATGGAGCGGGTCCAACAAATGTGGAAGACGGTGGTTTGAAGTCTACTTTCATTTCAGTGTACTGCTCCAATAAAAACAAGTCTATGCAAACAAACAGCCCCCACGCTTTGCTTTAGTGTGGCTGCTGATGTGCTTCTTCAACCAAGCTGATATTTTAGTCAAACTAAAAATGTCCAAGCATTGTTTCAGATCACCAACATGTTCTAGACACAGAAGGCATCACAATATGAAGACATGAAAAAAGAGGATTTATGAATGCACGAGAGAAATACATGAAAACAGCAGCAACCAGCTCCCATTGATTACAACCGATTGGAAGGAGAGCAACTTGTGCTCGGCCTGTAATCGGAGTTGGCACAGAGAATTGTACGGGCCACTTGTTAGCTCAGTCTGCTGCCGGGTGCAGAGGACCTGTGCCGACTTGTTCCCACTTTCTGACGATATGCACCGGGAACATGGGAGCACATACCTCGTGACCTTACAAGCACAAAGACGGCGGGATTTTAGGATGGAGGTTAGAAAGGGATTCAAATGTGTTTTTCCCACCAAACTTACATACAAGCCTCACTATTGTGTATTCAATGTGCCTTATAAAAAAATAAACATTTATCTGAGACAAACACTTATGAAGCTTGAAGGACCTGAACTAAATTTAGTTGCTGTTTGCAGAATATAGTTCAGCTCTAATACACGGTATTTATTCCAATTGTTTATCAGTTCTGGCATTTATTTCAGGAAAATGTTACTTCATGTAATTGTTCATCAACTTAACTTATAAAGTCAATTATGCCATAAAAACCAACTGCTCCGTGATGACCTGACTAAAAACAATGAGCAGGAAATGGGTGTGAAAAGAAAAAAAATGAGCTACAATGTTCGGCAGGACTTTCGGGAGCCCCTGGTCTTTAAGACAGGAACACGAACGCAATCATTTGAAAAACTGTGCAACATCTGATGACTCTTCCTAATGTGTAATGTAACTGTAACTTGTAATGTGACCAAATAAGGTTAAAGGAAACTGACTAATGAACGTTTAATGTTTAAACAGCAGCCACCAGAAGGTGAACTTCCTGTTTGGAGAATCAGAAAGGGGCAACTTATCAGCCGGTCTGCTATTTATCCACTTTATTATCTTCATAACATTTGCATTGGAGGTAATGGCTGGAAAACTACAGAAGAACTTCATCTGTTGGTTTGTATGGGTTGATTTGATGGTGTTTTTTAAGCTTGTTGGAAACCTATTGCTGCTCAACAAGAAGCTGCTTGGACAGAAAGTCACTGGAGCCAGATAAGTTCACCAAGTACCCAATAGGTGGCTCATAACATCAAATGGTAAATGGGATATACTTGTATAGCACTTCTCTTTCTTCCTTGAAGACCCGAAGTACATTACAGTCACAGTTCCATTCACACACTGATTGCCAAACACTGGCGTCAACCTTTCACCAGAGGCAAGGTGGGGTTCAGTGTCTTGCCCAAGGACACTTTTGCGGACAAGGCGGAAATCAAACCCGCAATCTTCTGAGCGGCTCAGGTGAAAATATTCCAATTAGTTCATGTCTAATGCTACATTCACACTTGCTTCACGTTCAACTGACCTCTTTCAATGAAAAGTAGGGCTGGGTATTGATTATAATTTCCAAAATCGATTCTATTCACCAATGTCTGGATCAACATGATTCCCCCCAATTCTTTCCATCCACTCAATACAATTCGATTCAATTCAATTTTGAGTTTACACAGTTTATATATTTAAACACAATTTTTTAGAAATACATGAATAATCTACTATAAGTTTATATTAATCTGATCCAGTTCACATACTGTAAATCAGTGAAATAATGAGTTTGTTACAGTGTTACATGGATTCTCTAAAGGAAAAGTTCTAACAAAAATGTTCAGATCGTTAACATTGTTCTGCTTCTCCTGGAGGACGTTTCAGTTTGGCCACTAGTGGCGCTTGCGTGACAGTATTACACCTTATTCCAAAATAAGAAGAAAGAATCACCCAAAACTGTGTTTTATACCACAAAAGGGTACTTTAAAACAAATATTTCTTTAAAAGAAAATGTATGTGTAGGTCGACCGAGCGTTGCATTAGCTGTCCTACGGGAAATTACATTAAATGTTAGCATCAAGCTAGTGGACTTCAGCTTTATGTGATAGATCAATCTCTACTTTTGTGGATCGATTACTGACTTATTACGCTTAGATCGATTCAAATCGATTCATCGATTTTATCAACCCGGCCCTAATGAACAGTCTATGTAAACGCGCATAAATGCACGTTTCTGGCTTCCACGTTCAAAAATCTTGCATTCACATGTCGCTACGGAAGTTTCTAAGTCAATTTGGTCCATTTAATATTTGTTTAAGGTTATACCAGTTAAACGTTGACCAATCAGCGACTCAGATTTGGCAGTGACTTGCGGTTAGCATCTTTTTTTTAAATGCGGAAGTGGCTGAACATTGATCATGACAGAGAAATGAAAATTTGCAGTTTGTCCCCGGCCGGCATTCCATGAGACCAAGTCTTTTATATATATTGGAATGGAAGTGTGAAAGGAAAAGCCTGGAGCAAGGTTTGCTAGATTTGCACCACTTTGACATTTTTCGCCAATTAGAAAAATCTAAACCAAAGTATGACTTTAGAAATGGGGGGACAGAATGCTTTCATTTCAAAGCATGACAAGCTCTGCTTAGTGACAGCCAGTTACAAATAAAAAGGTAAAAAACACAAGAGCAAACCCCTTCTTGGCTTTTGGATCTTAGCATTACTTAAATGCTTGGCTTGCAGCCCTCAGCTCAGGGCTACAGGCCAAATGACAGATGGCCGTTCAGTTTCACTGGAAAAAAACAGACAACAATATCACATGTCCCTTGCTTGCGGCACTGTCCCAAATAAGCTCCAAACACGCGCAAGCAAAACAATCATCTGACACAGCAAAACTCACAGTTCACAAAGGGTGGTTTAAATGTAAATTTTGGTTGAAAGTGGTGGGTATGAAGATTTAACAGCTGTGTGGGTGGATAGTTGAATGTCTGACAGACACGCTCTAAAGATGTTTTAGCAATTCACTCAAGGGTTGTTGCAGTTGAGTAGAGGATCCAACACTTCACTCACATTAACTTGAAAAGCTGTGGTTCCTCTTCCTCATTAATTATGAATGTGTATTCATGTTTGACCAGAGGAGACATAAAAAAAATAACTAAGGCACTAGTACGGGTGCTGCAGGTTTTTGGGTCGTAGACAGGAGCGGTCGCATCTGTTGTACATAAGGATAATGTAAGTCACACGGTTACGGCCCTGAGCCATTTTCGTCTGTTTTTTCTGTTGTCTGCCCCGTGTCCTCTCCTTCTACAAAGGTGCAGGTGTTTGGGCATTTGGGAGCTCCGGATAAAGGCTCATCCTTAGAACCTCAGAGGGAGGCTTCTTCTGGGACGTCCTATCGGGTTAAGCGGCATTGCTGCAGCGCTGGTTCTTCTCTGCGTCCTCCCTGCTCTCAAGTCTCGTCTCCCCGCTAGTATTTAAGCACATTAAAGTGTTTTTGGGGGTCAGTCGTAACTAAGTGGGGGCTTGTCCGGGATGTGTTGTTTTGAGTGTGCCCTGGCTTTTGTTTGTGTATGGGCTTTTTGTGTTTCGGTTGCTTTTGGTGACGTCTCGTCACCTGTTTTTGTTTGTTTTGGGGGGACACGCTGGTTTGTGTGGGGTATTTTTGTTTTGGAGCTGTGGTTGGGCTTGTGGGGTGAGTACCAATCTTGTTGTGCGCTGAGTTTTGGTGGTGTTCCCAGCTAGGCTTAGCGGCGTTCCCCAATAGGGCGCTCACTGCAAGTATTTGCTTTTGTGTGGAAATACAGCGGGCAGAGCTTCCCTCTCCCTTCTTCCTATGACGGCTCGGGAGAACTTCCGTGGCCCGTTAGTCTGGTCACTTTTGCGGACTATCAGATTTTCAGTGCATAAATACCCACCAGTACGCATCCTTGAGTTAGCCAAATTGGAGCTAGGCAGTTAGCGGGACGCAGTTACATTTTTACTGTGCACATTCTGTTTGTTTACGCTCTTTTGCGTGTTTAAAAACCATGGACAGACCGGTGGAGGATTTTTTTAGTCCTCTTCAGAGTCTAGTTTGGATTTGTGCTCACTGATGACGCACAAGTGATGCTTCCGTACGGTGCCCCATCACCACCCTCTAGTCCAGGGATGGGCATATCCAGAATTTGAGGGCCACTGCGTCTGCATGATTTCCAGATATCCAATTAAAACATGCAAGAATGCGGCCCTCGATGCCTGGGGATGCTTATCCTTGCCCTAGTTGCTAGAAGGGATGGGTACTGGGTCCTTCCTGAATGCTCACAAATGCTACATGCACGGGATCTGTAAGTGATACCCAAGTGCCTGTAAGATATCATTAAGATGTCGACTAGAGCTGCCACGATTACCTGACTAATCGACGATTAAAATAGTCGACAACTAATTGAACAGTCGATTAGTCGTTACTTTGAGTAATTTGAAATTTAGCTTTTATTTTTAGCAACATGCTAGCTGTTACGGCTAATTTAAACAATTTTTCCAGCTTTTTAGGCTAATTTGGAGTTTAGCTAACATTTTAGCAATGTGCTAAAATTTTGGCAAAATAAGACATTTTTTGGCTAATTTGAACTTCAGCTAATATTTTAGCATTATGCTAGCTTTTTTTGGGGCAAAATTAGACATTTTTTCAGTTTTTTCAGGATAATTTGGAGTTTAGGTAATATTTCAGCAGTTTTTCAACTTCAGCGTTTTCAGGAATTAGCCTCAACATTTTTAGCTATCCATCAGTTTCAGCATTTCCAGCTATCAGCACTAGCATCTTCAGTGTCCACATTCAGCTTACAGCATTCGCCCTATCATGCCATATGTCTAGTTTTTAGTTAAAGCTAATGATGGTTAAGATATGTGCTTTATATCCACTTTGTGCATGGCCCGATCAGTCGACTATTAAAATAATCGCTTGTGGCAGCACCAATGTTAACACAAGCTATATTCTGATCGGATAATTTGCTCATGTCTAACAGTCAGGAGTGCACAATGGGTACACAAGGGACGCACTTTTACTGTTTCAACAGCGCTAACGGGCTGCTTTGAGTAGAGCGCAGAGGTAAGTGGTATTGAAAAGATGAAAACCTTAACGACACGCCTGTGTCTAAACTACTTCACCCCTACTTTAAGTACAACCTGTCCCAAATATGGGATACCCGTGGAAAATAAAGTCTATGAACATTTTGACTCTTCTACGGGCTCCGCGAGTGGTCAACCATCTACGCCCACATCCCCAGTTGTGATGAAGAGAAAATGCTACCAAAAATGCATAGTTATGAAAGCCCAACACTGGTGGCAGATAGTTGCCTGTTGGGGTGTTCTTACCTGATTGCTGGTTTTGTGATGGGAGGATGTCCCTGGGATGTTGAGTGAATGACTCCGGGTGACGGGTGCTCCTGTCGATGCTCTCCTGTGCTGTGAGCGAACCGTGAGTGACACTTTTGCCTCTGGTGGGGGGCTACCTCTACTGGTATTCCCTTCAGACTCGAGGACTGCGTCCCAAGGGTCCCCCGCAGTAACTGCTGATGCCGTCTGCATAGGTCCTTCTGATGCCAGAGATGCCTCCTCATTGTCTGCTTTGGGTTTTGTAAGTGGGTCCAGATCAAGCCAGTCAAAGTTGCTGGCGATGCAGGGTTCTGTAACGGCTGGCTGTGGGGTTGGTGGATTCGGTGCCAGAGAAGCTGCTTTTGAAGAATCCGAGCCGGTGCTGGTTGATCTGCCATTCTTCAAGTATTCTGAGGTGCTGGCAATTTTGTGAAACAACTTGGCCATCTCTGGGTCCACGGTTGGTTGAGGAAACACCATTGCGGCAGCAGGTTGGATAGGAGTGAAGGGTATGAAAGTTGCCTGCTGTCCTGGTGGAGCCATGAAAGGTGTCATGGCTGGAGTGAAGCCGTTTTGAAATGTCCCTTGTTTGGGAAACGGGGCAGAGGGGAACAACGGGGTGGGCTGGTGGGATGGAGTGGACACATTGGAACTCGATGGGGTGGACAGAACAGATCTCCACTGACCACTCTGAAAGTGAGAGGAGCTGCAGGCATTGCCACCAGGGTAGGACGCACTGAGGTTGAACCCCAGGAGCGATGAAGGCCGGGACACTATGCTGTCAGTATCAAAGTTTTCATAAATTAGAATGTCTTCAAGCTGTTCGTTGGTTAACTTGTGCACATCGATATCCCTGAACTTATCCTGCTCTGCTTGTTTCTTGGACTCTGAGAAGACAATGAGGTCCTTGTCCGGTTTACTAGTCGAGGATGAATGTTCAGAAGCAGCAGAGGAGGCTTTAGAAGGTTTTGACTTTAGGAAAGATGACGATGCTGCTGGCAACGATGTCGACACTGAAGGAGTGTATTTCTTCTCCCTTTGCAGTTTAGCTAAAGCCTCTTCCTCCATACGGAGGGCTTCTTCTTTACCCACAACCCCCTTTGGCTGCGGGACATCCAGCTTGAACCCATTCCCACTTGGTGTCTGGGCCATTCTGTCAGGTGGAGTGAGCCATAAGTACAACAGCGTTCAAGTGGGTGTTGCTCAACAATTTGAGGAGTAAATTTTCAAACACCTAAAAAGAAAACAAAATCATTAAAACATTTTTTAGAGATTAACTGCTATTGGTCACATACACTGAGAAGTGAATCAGTCAATTCAGTAGCCTCTTCTTTGTGATATAGACACCACCATGTTGGAGCCAGATAGTAAGCAGTGATTGGTCTGTATTGGTCTGAGTCCACGTTTCTATAGCAACCACTCTGGCCAATCACTCAAGAGCCTGTTGGAAGGCCACACCCCTAACATTTGAAAGCGGGTTCTGGAGAGTCACATCCTTCCAAATGTTCAACGTGAGAACACATACTTTGTCGTTTGTAGCTTTAGCCTTATTTCCACTGAGCAGTCCAGTCCGGTCCGGCTCAGTCCGGTATTTTGAGTGTTTCCATTGTTAAATAGACCCATTGAAAAGTTCTGACCCGTACCACTTGAGGGCCCCCGTAGGTTGCAGGTCTATAGAAAAATAGAACGGGACGGTTGGGGCGGAGTCGCTGTTGCCACCCACTGATTGAAAGTGATGACGACATTAGAAAGCACCAGAATAGCACTAAGCTAGCATCTTTGTCAGTGCTGTCACAAACGATTATTTTAACAGTCAATTAATCACCGATTATTTTTTTAGATTAGTCGACTAATTGGGTCATACGCAAACTGGATGTAAAGCACTCGTCTTAATCATCATTATTTAAACCAGTTAAAAACTACATATATAGCATTATCTGCGATAATTCTAGTGTGAATGCTGTAAGCTGAATTTTGCCGCTAAAGATGCTAATTATGATAGCTGAAAATACTGAACTTGATAGCTGAAAACGCTGAAGCTGATAGCCAGCTAAAATATTAGCCAAATCAACCTAAAAAACAAAAAAAAATCCTAAAATAGCCAAAAAAGCTAGCACGCATCTTAAATATTAGCTAGACTCCAAAATAGCCTAAACAAATGAAAAAATTAGCCAAAATAACTTGCATGCAGCTGGAATTTTAGCTTAACTCAAAATTAGCCTCAAAAAACAAAAAAAAATCCTAAATGAGCAAAAACAGATAGCATGCATCTGAAACATTAGCTAAACTCCAAAATAGCCTAACCTTAAAAAATCCTAAATTAGTCAAAAAAGCTAGCATGTAGCCAAAATATGAGCTAAACTCCAAAATAGCCTAAAATACAAAAACACCTAAATTAGCCAAAACAGTTATCATGTAGCTGAAATATTAGCTACAGTCCTAAATAACCTAAATAACCTTAATAAATGCCAAAATAGTCCAAAAAGCTAGCAGATTGCCAATATAACTTTCAACTTTACTACACTCTGACTCCATATAATACAAAATAACGACTAATCAACCATTTAATTAGTGGTCGACTATTTTAATAGTCGATTAGTCGACTAATCGTGCCAGCCCTAGTCTTCGTTTACGTCTTTATGGCAGTATTTGTCTTAGTCGCCCGCAATCTTCTTTCAAACATTAAATTCCTGTTCTACATGATTAACAAAAAAGACGCGTTGCTGGACTCTCCAGAATTAACTGGAGCGTCCCGTACTACCCTTACCGGACTGTACCAAACTGCTCAGTGGAAACAAGGCTTTGCATAACAGAAAAAATATGGAGAAAAAAAACTGATTGTTTGAAGATTGTTTATTCTGGCCAAAAGAATGACTGAGTAACAGCTATTTTCTCTCTATAGAAGTCCAAGGGATTCTGGCTTCTAGGAGCCAGCAGGTACTTCCTGTTTGAAACGCCAGGGGGGAGGGGTCATGCAGTCCAGTTTTCATATACAGTCAATGGCTACATATGCACAACAGGAAATAAATAAAAAGGCAACACGAGGGTCCAAAAAATACTGATATTTCCCAACAACCTTTATCTTATTTTTCTCAGGTATTTAAGCTCAAACTGAAATGATTTTGAAATTAATGAATTAGCATAAATACTCTGCAGCTTTCCATACTGGTTAACGTTGTGGACTACCTTAAAAAGGTTGTTACAAGACAGTTTGAACTCGTGGGAAACTTTGTTCTTGAAAAAACAAAGAAACAGCAAAGAAGACTTTTTTGTGATTAAAAAAAAAAAAAAAAAATGACAGTGCCCTGTGAAAGCAACCATTCATGCAAGGATCACAGCCCCAGGGTTGAGAGAGTTCCTTCTCTCACCAGGCGTCACTGGCCTCTCCTGAGCTTCCCCTCCCATTGGATGAGACTGGCTGTGCTGGGGCTCAAGCTAACCTAACACTATTGTACAGCTGAGGAATTTGGCATGCTAAACAGCCCCAAAGGGTCCCTTCTCTTCCTCCAGCCTTCTCTCCCTCTGCTGGCATCATGTTAGCACCATCGTCCAAGATGGTCCTATCAGCTGTGCGAGCATCAGCAGACAGTGACAAAATGTGGCAACGTTCGAGCTCTCGCTGGAAGACAGCTCGGTGCCGACTTCAGCAACAACACAGCTTGAGGAAATTATTGCATGGAGAAAAGGTCACAGTCATTTTAGCTTCAGGCTGCAACTGATCGCTCCATTCTTTGAAGAAATGTCATGTGCTTTTACAAGAGATCTGTTTGTTGATGATTTTCCACACGGTAGAAACATGTGATTTCATAGAGAAGTGCTGAAGATTTATTACACTTTATAAAGGCCATAAATGTAGCACTCCTTTAACTCTTTTAACCCTGGAGCTCCAGTGTTTCTCTTCTTTGTCATTTTTTTTAACGGTTAAAAAGTTGAAAAGCTACAGTACGCTAAAGATTTTCTGTTTACGCGTCACCGCGACACCTCAGGTGTTAAAGTGTTAACTGCTTCTCTCTAAAACTGAACACAGATGACTAACCAGAAGCTACTACCATATTTCACATTTGAACACCATGGATGGAAATAAGTATGGAGCCAAATCAGGGCCAAACATATTTAAAACCCAAATCAAACGTTTTGAAGGATTATATTATTATATTAATATTGGAGTTTGACCAAAAATAAAACGTAAAATGTCCAAAACTTACATTTTTCTAAAAGTTGAATTTTCCGCTTCAAATGTTCTGTTTTTTGGGTTTCGAAATTTCACTTTCAAGTCTTTTTTTCCCATTTTCAAATCTGAACATTTCAGTTTCAAAACTTTTGACCCCCTTGTGGCGTGTTGGGGCAGAGCTAACACGAAGGGCCAATCAAACTAGAAGAGGGTGGTAACTTCAGTCCCGCTGCGTTCACTGAATCTGAGAAATGTGATAATTATGGTCCGAAAATTGCAGTTTCATCTGTACTATCATACTCTGAAGTCGTCCCAAGACGGGTGTAAAAAGAATTTTATTGCGTACAAACCGCGCATGTGGGAGGAGCTTCGGTCGAAGCCGCTTCTCGACCTCGTCACGGAGGACGCAGGTGATTTAAGATTGGGTTTATTTATTTTGAAGAGCCGAATAAAAGCATGAGGAGCAGCAGCTGTCCCACACTGTGGCGGGACAAAGCCGCTGCTCCGTCTATAACATGGGAGAGAAGTATGGCAAGCAATTGGTGTCAAAAATCGCCAGCAAAAGCGGGCAGTGCAGCGCCTCACCTGGACATGTTCTACTGATAATTATTTTTATTTTAAATATTAAAATGTTCCCACAGTTTCAATAAATCAATTAGTACCAAAAAAATAATTTAAGTTTAATTTTAACTGTTTATTTAGGATTTCATTTAGACATTGGGGGGTTGGGGGGGCAAGAATAAATGTGCATTTTTGGGGTTACTGCAGATAGATTTTGTCATTTTAAGACTATTTTTCTTTCCCAGTTTTTGTAGATTTGGTCTCGAGCCGTAAATGTCATCAGAAACGACATGTTTTAGTTTTTGTTTGTGTCTAAAGTTCAAAGATATTTTGTTTTTTATAAATAGGCCTCGATGAGCAAATGTTATGATGTAATATATGCACGACTATATTTACACTTTCAAGTACTCAATATTTTGAAACTTTTCAAAAGAGTAATTTTAGGTTTTTATCTCGTTGTTTTTTGGTAAAGGTATTGGTATTTTCCAGTATCCATAAATCTTTTATTTATTTTGAAACGATTTTATATTAGTATAAGTCGATTTGATTGATGACTTGCCTCAGACAGATCGATCTGGTTGGATCATAATAAAGAGAAATCAATTCATGGATGAATTTTTGCACCCCTAGAATTCATAAATATATGTTTTGGTTTCTTTATAACTGCACAGACACCATTAAAATATATGATACAATCAAAAGTTCTTATCTAAGATTGCATATAAAGGGCAAATAAATACTTTTTTTTTAATTCATGAACGCTAAGAAACTCATTTTTGCTACTTTGAATAAGAATACAGATTTAATTAAATCAATTAGATTAAATATCCACAAGACCGGCTCAAACATTGTGCAACAGTAAACAAAAACACTAAAGACAACAAAAAAATCATTTGGAGATTTACAGAAACAACTTTGATCGAGTTTTGAGGCTTTGACACAAAGTTTGCTTCATTTAAGGAACGTGACGTGTGTGACTTCAACCCTTCAGCCCTAATGGTCATCTCACTCGACATGTAACAGCACAGAAGTGCAGATGTGAGCGCTTTAGTCTGGAGGAGATCAAAGTGCAACTCCTGTCAAAAAATATAGAAAATGTGTAACCATGTCTGACTGTTTCCAAAAGGTTAGGATTTATGAAGATTTCAATTTATAAAAACCTTTTCTCGAAATGCTGTTTTCCTTTTAAACTTTTGATTGTTTTGTTTACCTTCTGGTTAAGTAACATAAATAACATAAAAAAACACTGTTGTTTTTGTTTTTCCATCCTTCAACATTTCATGTTCTAAGCATTACATATTGGTGCCCGGATGAAAAAAGTTGTTTTTTTTCCACAGCAGAATCAGCTGATTCAGGTTGATCACATCTGCAGTTTATCTGTTCAGAGCTGCATATCAGGGAGAGGCTGCTTTTGTCCACTTCAGAATAAGATGGAGTTTTGTTAATCGGGTCAATTCAACAGAGTTAACATAACCAAAAGAAGCTAAAGCTCCAGTGTTAAAGCTGATTCATTTCTTTAAAAATTATGTCAGTGAACAGAACTTCAGTCTCAGTTTTTAAACTTAAAAAAAAGCTCTTGCTAGTTTTACTTTGAAAACAGGAAGCTTCCCAGACACAAAATTTGTTTACTTCCGGCAATGGTAACACTGGGAATTCGGCTTTATTTTAGCTCATAAACTTAAAATCCAACATTATTCTGCATCTCAGAAAAAAAAAAAAAAACTTCCCCAGATAACATTTTACTAAATTCAACTATATTTTTCAGAATCTGGAATCAGCGATCTCGGACGTCGCAAATATTCACTCAATTTTCAGATTTTTCCGTCTCTAGCTAATATTTCAGCTACATGCTAGCTTTTTGGCCAACTTAGGCTTTTTTTGTTTTTTAGGCTAATTTGACATTTAAATAATATTTTAGCTAGCTGTCAGCACCATCATTTTCAGTTGTTAGCGTCAGCAATTTCCACTATCAACTTCAGCATTTTTAGCTATCACTTTCAGCATCTTCAGCAGCCAAATACAATTCACAGTATTCACACTAGCATTAATCGCAGATAATGTTAAATATCTAGTTTTCAGTTCCTTTGAAGCTAATGATGGCAAGGATGCATGTTTTACATCTACTTTACCCATGACCCGATTAGTCGACTAATCGGAAAAAATAATTGGTGATTAGTTGACTATTAAAATTATTGTTTCTGGCAGCAATAGCAACAAACACCTGTTTGAGCTCATGTTTATTGCAGACAGGACACAAGTGGAAGATATGTGGTATTGTGCGTCTAAAATTACAGATTTTTGTTGGTCACCGCTAGCTCTGTGGAGAAACTGGTTGTTGATTTTGGGCCGAATCCGAATTCTTCCCTTCTCCATTAGAAGGGAGGTGTTTAAGTGCAAGTGTGTCCAGGAATTGTATTTTTTTTAAATCCGACCCTCCAAGCGGAGGGGTACAAAGTATTCCATCGCGAGGCTAAACTGCGACGCGCTGAGAAGCGCTTTTCTTCACGTTGATTTGCTCTGAGCCACAGAAGTTTACATTCAAATGTAAGTAATAGGGCTGCCACAAACGATTATTTTAATAGTCGACTAATCACCGATGATTTTTTATTACAATTAGTCGACTAATCGGTTCATTTGCAAACTGGATGTAAAGCACACATTTTAACCATCATTAGTTTTAAACTAACTAAACATTAGATATATATCATTACCTGCGATAATGCTAGTGTGAATGCTGTTAGCTGAATTTGGCCGCTGAAGATGCTAGTGCTGATAGCTGAAGATGCTAAAACGTATAGCTAAAAAGTACGAAGCTGAAGTTGATAGCTGAAAACGCTAAAGCTGATAGCCAGCTAAAATATTAGCTAAACTCCAAATCAGACTAAAAAACTGAAAAAAACTTTAATTAGCCAAAACAGCTATCACGTAGCTGAAATATTACCTAAACTCCAAAACAGCTAAAAAGAAAAACCTGAAGAGAAGCCTAAATTAACCAAAATAGCTAGCGTGCAGCTGACATATTAGCTAAACTCCAATATAGCTTAATAAATGCTAAAATACTCTAAAAATCTAGCAGAATGCAATCATAACTTACAGCTTTACTACACTCTGACACCATATAATATATAGTAACAACTAATCGACTATTCAATTAGTTGTCGACTACTTCAATAATCGATTAGTCGACTAATCGTGGCAGCCCTAGTAACTTTTTGCTGTAGCATGAACTTTTAAAAGTTATAAAACCGCCGTCGTTACATATATTTAAGCACTGAAAGCTCCGCGTTAACGCTAGCGGACCAGCAATTATTGATGACGTCTTAAAACAACAAGTGACGTCCGAAATACAAGACATCATTTTTTTCATAAGTCTCCGTTTCGAGAGCTAAGTGAAGGGAAGAATTTGGATTGGGCCTTAGACTGGGGGCGGAGCTGTCAGAGCAGACTCTTCCTGAAAGGGGCGGTCTCACTCTCGTTTTTTTTTTTTTTTTTCGGTTTTTAAAGAATTATTCTTAAATGCATGAACGTATCAAAATACCACGTTGAGGTTCTTTATAGAGAGGATTGAACAGTATAAAACACTTAAAATCTCAAACGTGTTTTTTCATGGTACGGCTTCTTTAAAGTAAACAAAATATATAATAAATAACATCAGATGTTGGGGATTTGTAGGGGAAAATATGCATAAATTGGTGCAATGTAAACAAGCCTGAATATGTCTAGTTCCACAGAGGTTTTGTTGTGGTTTCACCACATGTGTGTGTGTGTATCTTTCAAGTTGATAAGAAAGAAAAACCTCAACAACTGTGTTGTTCTCTGTAGGTGGTGTTCTTTCAGTTTTTCTATGTGTAAACGACTTGTTTTGACGGAATTATTTCAAAAATTTACTTTAGTCACAGCAGAGTGAAAGTCGTTCTGAGCAGTACTGGCGTCTATGTGACTCCAACATAATGCGGAATGAGTTTCTCACATTCTAGACTATTTTCTTGCTGACAAGAGGCGACAAGTTTGTTTGTTTTGTCGCTCAGAAGAAGAAAAAACCCATCCCCTTTTATCTCCTCTCGAAAGCGTCTGGAGTGAACTTTAACTTTTGGCTGTTGCATGCTAACTTTAGCCGCTCGAGCTGCCGTCTCTGCCCCAAACCACCACAGAACCAGCGGGGAGAGCTTCAGCCAAACACCGGCAGCGTACGGACGCTCGGCGACCAGAAAGAGGCCGATTTAATCATTTAAAAGTGCCAGGACAACTATTTCCTTTGGCGGCTGCCGCCAACGGAGCGCGGCGACGGAGAAACCTCTCAGCCGCGGCAAACTCTCGGACACAGCGGAGAAACCTCGGGAACACCCGGACAACTCGCGGCGGAAACTTTTCTAGGCGTAAAAACACGGTTTAAAGGCTTGTTTCTCACCTTTCAGCGGTGCGGTATTTGGAGCCATTTTTCCTGCAGCTGCATTTTCCGTCCAATTGCACAGAGGAGACGTCAGTTCCTGTTGGGCTGATGGTCGGAGTTTTGGTTGGACGCTGCTGGATGGGAACGATTCTGCTGGACGGCCTTCGGGTCCGTCGGAGGCGGAAATGCAGCGCCATCGTGTGGAGGAGGCAGGCATCGTCCGAAAACAAAAACAAGCACTAAAGTTGTTTATTTTAAGAAATAAAAACCTTACAAAAATACATTTTAAAAGCATATTTTCAGATCATTTTGTCGTATTTTTGTTTATGGTCCGAAGTTATCTTACGCTCATTTCTAACTTGTCTATCTTTATTTTCAAAAAAAAAAAAAAAAAAAAACATTAAATATTTAAGATTATTAATAATTATATTATATAAACTATTTATATTATATTATTCTTACCTGTGAAATTAGTATATCTGCCTATTTATAATATTTTACTTTAAAATTTAGCATTCTGCTAGCTGTTTGGACTATTTTGACATTTACTACGATTTCTTTGGCTATTTTTTTAGCTATATTTTCATTACTTTTTGGCTAACTTTTTTTTTTATGTTTGTGGAGTATATCAGTTACATGCTAGCTCTTTTAGCTAATTTAGCTTTAAAAAAAAAGTAATTTAAGGTTATTTTGAAGTTCAGCTATTTTTTCAGCTACATGCTATCTGTTTTTGTTTAGTCTTTTTACGGCTAATTTGGTATTTAGCTAATATTTTAGCTGGCTATCAGCTTCAGCGTTTTCAGCTAATATCTTAAAAGACTTCAGCTCTCAACTTCAGCGTTATCAGCTTCAGTGTTTTTAGTTATCAATTTCAGCATCTTCAGCTATCAGCACTAGCATCTTCAGCCGCCAAATTCAGCTTACAACATTCACGTTAGCATTATCTGGTACATATCTAGTTAATTATAATGTCAAAAAGTCACTGTTTTAAGTTTTAAAAATTCTGGTTTTAAATTTTAAGTTTGAGAGTGCTAAATAAATTTTCAATAACTGTGTGTCCTGTCTTGGCCCGCGTGATTGAGTTTGAAACCCCTGCTCTACCCATTAGAAGAAAAACTATGGCCCTATCTTGAAAAAAAAAAAAATAAATGATTTTTTTAATATTTCCCCTTCTGCCAAAAACGAAAGCGATCCATCTCAAAACAATTAACAATATTTATCCATATAAAGAACTTTTACATTTAAGGTTTAAACTTCAAAATAATATGTCAAATATGTAAATAATGGTATTGAAACTCAAAAGCATCCATTTTATTATTTTTATTTATTTTTTTAAATCCATTTTATTATTGTAATTTGGATCACCATTTGTCTCCTGAGGGGTTGCCGGTGACGCTTTAACACAGTGCCGCTTTTCTCCTTCAAAATCTACTTGAATTATCGTGTAAACGATTGACAAGTTACAGTTAATCATAGAACATACACTTGAACTCAAATTTCTCAAGAGTTAACAATTTTTGGGGTGATTTATATACATGGATTTCAACAAAAATACAATCCCTTTATTTGATTTTTCTAATTTTCAATTTTGTTGTATTGACAAGGAATTTAAAAAGTTAATAACTGTGACTTTTGTTTAGAAATGCCTTATGTTCTTGTATTGAATTTTTATAATGCTATATTGCATATTGTTGTGATGGATGGATGGATGGATGGATGGATGGATGGATGGATGGATGGATGGATGGATGGATGGATGGATGGATGGATGGATGGATGGATGGATGGATGGATGGATGGGCGAACGGAGAGCAAATCTATAAAACCTGAGAGAAAAGAATATTTAAATACAATATTAAAAATACCAAATAAGTCAAGAGCAACTCCTAAAATGCATTTTCCTTGTCTCACGCCTCATGTCCAAGTTAAATCTTAAATGAAAAAGCTGAAATTTAATTTAAAGGGTTTTTTTTTTCTTTCATAGTTGTCTCTTGCAACTGTGGGAACATTTATTTTAATCCACAATATTTAGTTATTATCAATTAAACATGTGTCCCACAACATGCATACAACTCTGTTACCATCATCGTCTTTAGCAGGTAGAAGAAGAACAAAGCCGGTAATAACATGATACACACTGGACTTGACATTATCATTCTATTTTCCAAAAGAATTTATAGAGCAAATCTATCTGCTCTTATCTATCATTAATGTTTTTCCTACATAATTAACCTAACATTAATGTCTCACTCTACACCAATGCAACCCTGACATTCCAGAATGTCCAGAACCGGACATTTTTTTATTTATTTATTTATTTATTCATTCATTTATTCATTCGTTCATTTATACTAAATTCAACTCCTAAGAAGAAGATAATATTAAAACAGATTTGCAAGCCTGCTTCTTGCAAAATGTAGTATCAGGGTTCAACCAATTTTTGTGATCAACAATTTATAATGTAACAAAAATTGTAGAATTAATCAATTTGTGGACTAATCAAGTCTTAAATTGTTTATTATCTGATATATCACAAAAGTGGAGGTTCAATTTTGAAACTCAAATATTTTCCAGTTCTGAAATGATCTGTTTACAAATGCTTTTTCAGATGACCTGTCCTTCCTTAAGCTCATTGCTACAATAAAAAAAATATGTCTGCACGGAGGTTTTACAGCTACATTCCTGAGGTAACAGTGCATATGACATGGAGATAAAAAAAAATAAATATTGAGAAAACAATAAAAAAACTAGTGAAGTAAAGCCCCTTTAAAATTATTTTAGTCAAATACTTTTTAAACCACGTATTTCAATGATTATTCTTTCCAATAATAGTTTAGTTAATATTTACACGCTAGCTGTTTTGGCTAATTTGGACTTTTTGGGAGTTTCGCTAATAATTCAGCAACATGCTAGCTGTTTTTGGCTAATTTAGGCTTTATTTTTTAGGCTGTTTTGAAGTTTAGCTAATGTTTACACATGAGCTATTTTGGCTAATTTGGGCTTTTTAAAGCTTTTTAGGAGTTTAGCTAAGAATTCATCTACATGCTAGCTGTTTTGGCTAATTTAGGCTTTATTTTTGTTAGGCTGTTTTGGAGTTTAGCTGATGTTTACACACTAGGTGTTTTTCCTAATTTAGGCTTTTAAGGAGTTTAGCTAATAATGCAGGTGTATGCTAGCTGTTTTTAGATAATTTATTTATTATTTAGTTTTTTAGGCTGTTTTGGAGTTTAGCTAATATTTTTAGCTGGCTATCAGCTTCAGTGTTTTCAGCTATCAGCTTCAGCATTTTTAGCTATCAATTTCAGCATCTTCAGCTATCAGCACTAGCATCTTCAGCTGCCAAATTCAGCTTACAGCATTCACACTAGCATTATCGGTATGGATATAGTGTCTAGTTCACAATAATGTTAAAAAGTTACGTTTTTAAAGTTTTAAAAATGTAGTTTTAGAGTGTCCAATAAAAGTTAATCCGTTCGCCCCTCGACCTAAAGGGTTTTGGATTTTGTTCCCTTGTGCGATTGAGTTTGACACTCCTGTTCTAAAGTGAATATTATTAACAATGTGCTGCATTTGACGAGGTCATCTTTCAGTGTCAATATGCAGCAGATCCGGCGGTGTTAAACTGGTTGTAATCTAATCTTCAAGGATGCCAGCGCTCAGCCGCTCCGACGGGGTTATGATCCGAGCGCCACGTACAGTTTGGGTCAAAGCACCTTAAAGCGCTTTTCAACTTTGATGCCGTTTGAGTGACAAGCGCAGCGTCCAATCATCTCTCAACGCGACTGTTTTAGGCCGCGAGCACACTCCCCGCTGCCCAATAGGAGGGTCTGGGGCGGGGCGTTGTCATGGTGACCCCGGTCTTCTCCTTCGGTAGGCTGCGGCTACCTGGAGCTTGTATTGGTGCCTGATAGATGACAGCTGGAAACGAGCTCAGACGCTTCGAGCAGCACTTAGCGGAAAAAGCTCGGCGGGGATCGAAATAACTTTCCGCTTTCACGGTAAGTCTGAGTCGTTCTCGTGGGTGTGCACGTGCTTCGCGGCTTTTCCGTCAACTCAGTGAGTGAATGAGCGAACACCATCATTTTGAAACAACCTGTTTACTTACCATTTGTGTCTGTCATCGATTCCGAGGAACCACTGAAATGATTTTTCTTGAGTAAGAGAATGACTTGCATAATCTTAATCTCATTAATTCATGTAAATGTAGAGTTGTGGCTTTGACCTGGACTCTGTCTCCATCCACTGCAGTTCCATTAAAATCACAACAACATATTTGACGCCTCCTCCTCTTGGATCTCATGTCTCTATTTGTCCAGATGGTGAGGGGCAGAGGTGGGTTGGTTCTGTTAGGGTTGTGGTTGTGTGTCCATTCGGTGCCCATCAGCGTGGACAAGACCGCAGGAAAGCCTGAGGCGGAAGACCTGGAGCCACCCAGGAGCACGGTGAGTCACAGGGCGCTGCTGACATTGTTGCAACAGAGAGACAAGTCTGCAGCAGATGCTCGAGGAAAGCTCACCTGCTTTTGTGCGAGAGCCTAATGGAAAGGCAAACAACAGCAGGTTTAGTTAAAGTGCTCATTAAGTGACGAACGTGTATTTATTCCTCAGGACACAGGGCTGCACTATGACCGCTATCTCAGGGAAGTCATCGAGTTCCTGGAAAAAGATCCCCATTTCAGAGAGAAGCTGAAGAATGCCAATATGGATGACATCAAGGTGCAGTCCCACCACTGAAATCCCATCGTTTTGCAAGCTGCGTGTTGACTTTTGCTGAACTGTGGTGTGTTGACTCTCGTTTTGCAGCAAGGCAAACTTTCCAAAGAGCTGAACTTTGTCCAGCACAACTTTCGCTCCAAGCTCGATGAGCTGAAGCGGGAAGAAATAAACCGTCTGCGAATGCTCATCAAAGCCAAACACGACACCGAGGGGCAGAATGGTGAGTCCATGTTATGCTGGGATGTCTCCCTGATGGAATTGAGTTGACCTTGAGGTCATAATCAAATGAGGAGAGGAATACGCTATAGGAGCTTATTAAAAAAAGAGATATTAGTGACCCACGACGATGAAAATGATGTTTTTAACATGTTGTAGTGGCATTCTTCTGAAAATTAAGTATTTAAGCATTTTTTATTCAAAACATTGTGAACAGAGCTGCCACAAGCCATTATTTTGAAAGTCGACTCATCACCAATTGTTTTTTCCGATCAGGCGACTAATCGGGTCATGTGCAAAGTGGATGTAAAACACACATCTTAACCATCATTAGCTTTAACCACAAATAAAGCAATTAAGATGATAGTTTATTAAACTTTTAATGAATCATCCAGCTTCTGCCCTTCATTAGTTTCTAGTATTAAAACAAAATTAAACTAGAAAGGTTTCATTACCTGTGATAATTCTTGTGTGAAGACTTTTTGCCGATAGTGGTCACTGAAGAAGCTGAAGGTTTTTGCTAGAAATGGTGAGGCAATTTACTTTATTTGCTGAAAATACAAAAGCTATTTGCAAAATGTTAAATCTGCTAAAAAACTTTAAATTTTGTTAAAGAACTCTGAAAGAGTGCTGAAGTTGACCTAAATTTCTGAAAAAATTTTAGTAAGATTGCTTAAAAATCCTTAATACATTCAAATTTTGCAACAATATCTAGCGTGTTGCTTAAATAAGAGCTAAACTCCAAATTAGTGAAAAAAAAAAAACCTTAGTAGATGTTAAATTAGCCATAATAGCTAACTCGTTGCTTAAATACCATCTAAACTCCAATTAAATTAGTCAAAAATGTTAGCATGCCGCTAAAATAGAAGCTAAACTCTAAATTAGCTTATAGAAACCTCAGTAGATAACAAATTAATAAAAACATTAGCATGTTGCAAAACTATTAGCTAAAGTATAAAATAGCCTATAAAATTCCTCAGTAAAGTAAATTGGTCAAAAATGTTAGCATATGGCTAAAATAGAAGCTAAGCGCTAGATTTGTCTAAGAAACCCCAGTCGAAAACAAATTAGCCAAACACGTTAGCATGTTGGTCAAATACAAACTAAAGTCTAAATTAGCCTATAGAAACTTCAGTAGATAACGAATTAGATGAAATGTTAGCATGTTGCCAAAATATTAGCTAAACTATAAAATAGCCTAAAATTCTCAGCTAAAGTAAAATGGTCAAAAATGTTAGCATATGGCTAAAATAGAAGCTAAGCTCTGAATTTGTCTAAAAAAAACCCCAGTAGATAACAAATTAACCAAATACGTTAAGCATGTTTGTCAAATATTAGCTAATTTTTTTAAAGTACTATAAGAGATGAACACATAGCCAGAAATATTTAAAGGTTTGTTGCTTACTAAGTATTTACACAATTAAAAGAGGTTGACATCTCAAAGAAGAATCTATTTTTCGCCATAGATAAAGTTTTGGTCTCAAATATTAAAGATGTTGTTCAATTTTACTACACTCTGACTCCATATAATACAAAACAACGACTAATTTTAGTTGCCGTCAATTAGTCGACTAATTGTGGCAGCCCTAGTTGTGAATCACGAGGAGACAAAAAGGTGATTCGACAAAAAGCTTTTTTTATTTATTTGTGACGTAGAAAATATCCCACTAGCTCCCTGCCTGCAGACAAATACATCCATGAACGTCTTTGTTTCCCTCGTCTGAACTGGAATCTGGATCAAATCTGTGCGGCTGGATGACTCTGATATTTCTCTCCATTTTTGTTGCACCTGTATTGTTGGGTTGGGTTATGAAGGGCTGTAAGCTAGAGTGGGAGAACACATTTATGTGTGAAATGAGTTGTCTCCCTAATTTAAATTGACTTAAGATTTGAATATTTAAAGCCATTGCCTATACCAGGATAATTGTGAGTTACACCCCCCACCCCAACAAAAAAAAGCTCAAGTGTCCATGAAACTCTGAGGAAGACGCATCAAGGACATTTTCTTATCCAGGGAAGAAGAACCGTCGCACTGACTTCCTGATTAGCACACTGAATGCCGTCTGAAAGGTCCTGCCTCGTTATAAAGCTCCGACAATAAGAAAAAAGTCCACATGTTTGTATCTGTGCAGGCCAAACCATGGACCACCAGGCTCTGCTGAAACAGTTTGAGCACCTCAACCACATGAACCCACACACGTTTGAGGTGGACGACCTGGACCGTCTCATTCAGTCGGTACGAGCAACACACGCACAAAAGCTGGTCTGTTTTGGTTAAGACGGATAATGTTTAATCGCTCAGAACTGGAAGCAGATATCAGTGTTAGCATGCTGCGCTCACAGTTATGTTGCAGTTAAAGATTAGAGAATCACGTGTATCAAACACACAATGAAATGTTTAGTCTGGAATTTCCTGCTGATTTAATGCTTTTATCTAAAGTCATTTTAAACGTTGTACTTTTGTGGTGTGATCTAGCCTTGACTTTAGGGGTATTTCCTTTTGAGCATCTTTAGATTTATAATAAAAATGCACGTGGGGTTTTGCTTGATTATTTTTCAGTTTTCTTCTTTTTTTTTTTAACTTATTACTTTTTTTTATCAATTTGTCCTGTGAGAGCTTAATTGGTAAAACTTGTTATAGATTCAATAAGATTTTCTTTAACGTTTTCAAGCATTACTCAGCAGGTGGACGTCTGCAGGGCTGTGGAATGAGCAGCTGAGTCAAAACTGAGGTTTTGACTGAATTTTTAGACTATAGTTATGTTTGTGTGAATAAAATAGTTTTTTACATTCCTCATCATGATGCTCAAACGGTTTGACTCTTTTAGACCCACTCCGATGAAAGTCATGTTTTTAGCATGTTTTATTGGCATTTTTGTGATGGAGGACATAAATAAAGAAAATGAAGCTTAACTATATATAGCATTTCCTGTGATTATGCTAGTGTGAATGCTGTAAGCTGAATGTGGCTGCTGAAGATGCTGGTGCTGATAGCTGAAGATGCTGAAATTGAAAGCTGAAAACCCTGAAGTTGAATGCTAAAGAATGCTGAAGTTATAGCTAAATCAAGTTAGCCTAAAAAAATAGTAAAATGTCTAATTTATCCAGAAATGCTTGCATAAATCTAAAATAATAGCTAATCTCCAAAATAACAAAAAAAGCTTAAATTAGCAAAAAAAAATAGCTAGCAAGTAGTTAAAATATTACCTAAACTTTAAATTAGCCTAAAAACTTAACAATTTTGAAATTTGCAGAAAAAGCTAGCATGTAGATAAAATATTAGCTAAACTCCAAATTACCCCAAAAAGTGAAAAAATCCTAATTGTCTGAAAAAGCTAGGATGTAGCTGAACTATTAGCTAAATTCCAAAATAGCCTAAAAACTGAGAAGTCTAAATTATCCAAAAGAGGTAGCATGTAGCTAAAATATTAGCTTAGCTTCAAAATAACCAAAAACATTGAAAAATGCCTAAATTAGTTAAAATAGCTGGCATTTAGTTAAAGTATTAGATAAACTCCAAAATAGCATAAAAACTGAAAAAAACTAAATTAGCCAAAACGGCTAGCATGTAACTGAAATATTAGCTAAACTCCAAATTACCCTAAAAACTGAATAAAGCCTGAATTTACTGAAAAAGCTAGGATGTAGCTGAAATATTAGCTAAATTCCAAAATAGCCTAAAAACTGAGAAGTCTAAATTAGCCAAAAGAGGTAGCATGTAGCTAAAATATTAGCTTAACTTCAAAATAACCAAAAACATTGAAAAATCCCTAAATTAGCTAAAATAGCTGGCATGTAGTTAAAATATTAGCTAAACTCCAAAATAGCCTAAAAACTGAAAAAAACTAAATTAGCCGAAACGGCTAGCATGCAGCTGAAATATTAGCTAAACTCCAAATTACCCTAAAACCTGAATAAAGCCTGAATTTACTGAAAAAGCTTGGATGTAGCTGAACTATTAGCTACATTCCAAAATAGCCTAAAAACTGAGAAAGGTATAAATTAGCCAAAAGAGATGGTATGTAGCTGAAATATTAGCTAAACTTAAAAAAAAACAAAAAAAAATGCCTAAATTAGCCAAAATAGCTAGCATGTAGTTAAAATATTAGCTAAACTCCAAAATAGCCTAAAAACTGAAAAAAAACTAAATTAGCCAAAACAGCTAGCATGTAACTGAAATATTAGCTAAACTCCAAATTACCCTAAAAACTGAATAAAGCCTGAATTTACTGAAAAAGCTAGGATGTAGCTGAACTATTAGCTAAATTCCAAAATAGCCTAAAAACTGAGAAGTCTAAATTAGCCAAAAGAGGTAGCATGTAGCTTAAATATTAGCTTAACTTCAAAATAACCAAAAACATTGAAAAATCCCTAAATTAGCTAAAATAGCTGGCATGTAGTTAAAATATTAGCTAAACTCCAAAATAGCCTAAAAACTGAAAAAAACTAAATTAGCCGAAACGGCTAGCATGCAGCTGAAATATTAGCTAAACTCCAAATTACCCTAAAACCTGAATATGCTAGTGTGAATGCTGTAAGCTGAATGTGGCTGCTGAAGATGCTGGTGCTGATAGCTGAAGATGCTGAAATTGAAAGCTGAAAACCCTGAAGTTGAATGCTAAAGAATGCTGAAGTTATAGCTAAATCAAGTTAGCCTAAAAAAATAGTAAAATGTCTAATTTATCCAGAAATGCTTGCATAAATCTAAAATAATAGCTAATCTCCAAAATAACAAAAAAAGCTTAAATTAGCAAAAAAAAATAGCTAGCAAGTAGTTAAAATATTACCTAAACTTTAAATTAGCCTAAAAACTTAACAATTTTGAAATTTGCAGAAAAAGCTAGCATGTAGATAAAATATTAGCTAAACTCCAAATTACCCCAAAAAGTGAAAAAATCCTAATTGTCTGAAAAAGCTAGGATGTAGCTGAACTATTAGCTAAATTCCAAAATAGCCTAAAAACTGAGAAGTCTAAATTATCCAAAAGAGGTAGCATGTAGCTAAAATATTAGCTTAGCTTCAAAATAACCAAAAAACATTGAAAAATGCCTAAATTAGTTAAAATAGCTGGCATTTAGTTAAAGTATTAGATAAACTCCAAAATAGCATAAAAACTGAAAAAAACTAAATTAGCCAAAACGGCTAGCATGTAACTGAAATATTAGCTAAACTCCAAATTACCCTAAAAACTGAATAAAGCCTGAATTTACTGAAAAAGCTAGGATGTAGCTGAACTATTAGCTAAATTCCAAAATAGCCTAAAAACTGAGAAGTCTAAATTAGCCAAAAGAGGTAGCATGTAGCTAAAATATTAGCTTAACTTCAAAATAACCAAAAACATTGAAAAATCCCTAAATTAGCTAAAATAGCTGGCATGTAGTTAAAATATTAGCTAAACTCCAAAATAGCCTAAAAACTGAAAAAAACTAAATTAGCCGAAACGGCTAGCATGCAGCTGAAATATTAGCTAAACTCCAAATTACCCTAAAACCTGAATAAAGCCTGAATTTACTGAAAAAGCTTGGATGTAGCTGAACTATTAGCTACATTCCAAAATAGCCTAAAAACTGAGAAAGGTATAAATTAGCCAAAAGAGATGGTATGTAGCTGAAATATTAGCTAAACTTAAAAAAAAAAACAAAAATGCCTAAATTAGCCAAAATAGCTAGCATGTAGTTAAAATATTAGCTAAACTAACTCCAAAATAGCCTAAAAACTGAAAAAAAACTAAATTAGCCAAAACAGCTAGCATGTAACTGAAATATTAGCTAAACTCCAAATTACCCTAAAAACTGAATAAAGCCTGAATTTACTGAAAAAGCTAGGATGTAGCTGAACTATTAGCTAAATTCCAAAATAGCCTAAAAACTGAGAAGTCTAAATTAGCCAAAAAGGTACATGTAGCATGTAGCTAAAAATTAGCTTAACTTCAAAATAACCAAAAACATTGAAAATCCCTAAATTAGCTAAAATAGCTGGCATGTAGTTAAAATATTAGCTAAACTCCAAAATAGCCTAAAAACTGAAAAAAACTAAATTAGCCGAAACGGCTAGCATGCAGCTGAAATATTAGCTAAACTCCAAATTACCCTAAAACCTGAATAAAGCCTGAATTTACTGAAAAAGCTGGGATGTAGCTGAACTATTAGCTACATTCCAAAATAGCCTAAAAACTGAGAAAGGTATAAATTAGCCAAAAGAGATAGTATGTAGCTGAAATATTAGCTAAACTTAAAAAAAACAAAAAAAATGCCTAAATTAGCCAAAATAGCTAGCATGTAGTTAAAATATTAGCTAAAAACTGATAAAAGCTAAATTAACCAAAATGGCTAGCATGTAGCTGGAATAGCTAAACTCCAAAATAGCCTGACCTAGCCACAATAGCTAGTATGTAGTTAAAATATTAGCTAAACTCCCAAAATAGCCTAAAAAAAATTATAAAAGCTAAATTAGCCAAAACAGCTAGCATGTAGCTGATGTATTAGCTAAACTCCAAATTAGCTCAAAATGAGAAAAGGAGATTTAATTGAGATCCAATGTTTGTTCTTTTTTAAAGGCAACCAAAGATCTGGAGAACTTTGACAAGGAACGCCACGATGAGTTCAAAAGGTATGAGATGATGAAGGAGCACGAAAGGAGGGAACGCCTGAAGGCCATGAGCGAGGACGACCGCAAGAAAGCCGAGCAGCGCTACGAAGAGATGAAGAAGAAACATGCGGATCATCCCAAAGTCAATCACCCGGTCAGTGTCTCGACGTCCACGATGGTTTCAGGATCCTCCAACGATCCGCTGGACCGTGTGTTTTTGTGTACAGGGCAGTGAAGACCAGCTGAAGGAGGTGTGGCAGGAAACCGATGGTTTGGACCCAGAAGACTTTGATCCTAAAACCTTTTTCAAGATGCACGGTAACCAAAACCATCATTAAATCACTGATGGTGACAGAGATACGGAGAGTTCAACCTTTATTTTGCGTTCCAGACAGCAATGGAGATGGCTTCTTTGATGAAAGTGAGCTTGAAGCTCTGTTCACTAAGGAGGTCAGAATTCTTTTCAGATTTTTGAAATCTTTAGGAATGGTTAGAAAGTGATGTTTTGGGGGGAACATTTGTAATTTCTTCCAGCTAGAGAAAGTGTACAACCCTGAAAACGAGGAGGACGATATGGTTGAGATGGAAGAAGAGAGACTGAGAATGAAGGAGCATGTCATGAATGAGGTGAGCCGCTGCAAATGAAAAAAAAAAACGCACAAATCGTCTCTTTTCTGATCATTTTTTAGTCGTCAACACGATAATTCCAGGAGATTGTGAAGGAGAAAAGCGGCTCGTCGAGCCGCTTTTCTCCTTCACAATCTACTGGAATTATCGTGTTAAAGATTTTGTGTTTCACCGACGACGCCTCAGGTGTTAGCTAATTATTGGTCTATTTTGCCAATGATTGACACAATTAAACCTGGTTCTTGGGCTTCAGGTGGACACCAACAAAGACAGGCTGGTGTCATTCAGCGAGTTCATGGCGGCCACCAAGAAAGAGGATTTCTATGAAAAAGACGAGTGGGAGGTAAAGACGGAAGTTCGGAGCACTAAATCTGCTCCACCTGTTACTGTAGCATTCATTCTGTGTCTCTGCAGACTTTGGATCAGAACCCCATGTACACTGAGGAGGAGCTGAGGGAGTACGAGCAGCATTTGGCCAACGAGGAGAGTGACATCAGCAAGAAGTCGGTTGAGCTGCAGAAGCAGAGAGAAGAGCTGGAGAGACAACAGGAGGAGCTGAAAGCTCAGAAGTTGGGGCTAAAGCAGGTGAAGACCAGCTCAATGGTAGAAAGGAGCTGCTGTTTTTAGCTTAGATAAAAAAAAAAAAAAAACCTGTATCGATTTCTAGGACATAGTTTCTCTAGAGCGGCAGGAGTTCATTAGAAACTCACCTCTGGCTTCCCGTCATCAATCTGTTTACTCTCTCCCACTGTCCTACAACCCCAACGTAACATTACCAAAAGGGTAACCAGACCAGAAATCAACGATTATTTTAATAGTCGACTAATCAACGATTATTTTTTCCGATAAGTCGACTCATCGGGTCATAAGCAAACTTGAAGTAAAGCAAACATCTTAACCGTCATTCGCTTTAAACTAGCTAAAGCTGAATTTGGCCGCTGAAGATGATAACTGAAGATAATGAAATTGATAGCTGAAATCGCTGAAGCTAATAGATAAAAACACTGAAGCGAACAGCCAGCTAAAATATTAGTTAAATGCCAAATTAGCCTAAAAAACTGAAAAAAAACCTAAATTAGTCAAAATAGCTAGCATGCAGCTGAAATATTGACTAACCTCAAAATTAGTTTAAAAATGGGAAAAAAAATCCCAAATTAGCCAAAATAGCAAGTATACAGCTGAAATATTAACTCCAAGTTCGCTTAAAAAACTAATAAATAATAATAATAAACTTGTTTAATTCTTGAAAATATAGTAAAAAACTTTCTGTGCGCTACCCCCTACAGGTTAAAACGAGGTATTACAGTTGAATTGTGTGATTGGTTAGTTTATAGCTTTAGTCTCGTTTCCACTGAGCAGTCCGGTCCGGTGCAGTTTAGTCCGATCCGGTATTTTGAGCGTTCCCATTGTTAAATGGACTCATTAAACAATACCCGTACCTCTTGAGGAGCCCCCATGCGATGTAGGTTCATAGAAAAAGGAAACGGAACAGTTGGGGCGGAGCCGCTGTTGCCACCAATTGTTTGGCAGAAAGTGATGACGACATTAGAAAGCACCAGTATAGCACTAAGCTAGTGATTCTGTTTTCCTCTTTACGGTGGGATTCTGCTTCTTCTTCTTCTGTCAACAACAGTAATTCCTGCACTTCCCCTGCTCATTTGCATTTCTTTATTCGTGGTTTAACTCCAGTTGTTTTTTTGCTTTCAACGGTGCAGTTAAAAAAGCACACAGACGCCAGCACACACACCCAAACAGGGGCGTGCACACTCACTCACAGCCAGCCTGCATGGAGAAATGGCATCAGCCGACCCAGACGAGCTACAGAACAATTATCATCCAGACCAGGTGTTTATTATGGATGAAATTGGCAAATTCTGTATAAAAATGCCCTTAACTCGCACTTCACTGTTGAAGGAGGAAATATGTGCTTCTTTAAAGTCGCAGAGACGAGAGTGACAGTCCTCATGAAAAGCAGTCTATTACTCTGAATAATAAAAAAGTCCTCTTTATGTTGAGCAGTACTCATGATCAGAAGTGTTTTTGAGGAGTAACAGACATTCTTCTGCCGTGACCTCCACTGTTGCTGCTTTACAATGACCCAATGACATGCTAGCGGTCTACACCACGCATGCGCCATGAAAACAAACCGCTCAGAGGAACCAAAGCTGAACTGAATTAACCAGTCCGTACCGTACTACTCCTGTGGAAACGAGGCTTTTAAGTCATTTCAGAAAACCCCCGTCATGATCTGCAGCTCCGCTAATGATAACAGTCCTGTTCCTCAGGATTTTCACATTTCATCTGTGGGCGGAGTCAGCCTTCAACTTCCCTGTTTGGTTACCCTTTAAGTTATCCTGCTGTCCGGTTTTGAGTACAGATCTACAAGAGCAGGGAGCTTATTTTGTCACAAATATCCTCTTTTTAAATGGCAGCGCTCCAGATTCACAACGATTTGAATAAAGAAATGTTTAGAAAGGCAATTTTAAGTTAAATTTTCTTTAAATGTCCTCCATCATTAGAAAAATCCCACAAAAACATGTTAAAAACACAAAAAAAACACAATTTTCAGTGGAGTGTTTTTATTGTGAAATGATATAAAAAAGAAAACTTTAATTACTGTAAATAATAATGAATGTATAATTGAGCAATAATAACTGTGTCTTTATGTTTTAAAACTGTGGTCTTTATTTTTCTTCTCAGGCAATGGAAGAAATGGAAAAGATAAAATCTCAAAAAGCTGAGATAAAACGTGAGTATGACACTAAATGTATGCAAAAGGATTTCACAACAGACTGATCTCCTGGGATTTGCTTCTTTGTGGTGTTGGTCTTTAGGATTAAATTAAAATAGTCTAATCCAGGGTTGAGCAAACTTTTTGATTGGTGGTATGCAAAGGGTTCTAAAATTTTAAGATTAGAAATAAATATATTTTAAAATTGAACATTTGGGAATTTTTAATTTTAAAAATGTGAAAAAAAAGTTGCGTTCATATCCGACTCAGAAATTACACAACAAATCTTAAAAAAACAACATGAACGCAGAATTACTCCCCATCCACATGTGTTAAAGTTAAGGCCCGGGGGCCGAATCCGGCCCTCCGGGTAATTTAATCCTGCCCTCCAGATTGTTATCTTTTTTTGTTATTAATGGCCTGATGTTATCTTGCGCTTATTTCTAATTTGTATAATTTTGAAAAAATCTATTTTTTATGGAGAGGAAAATATTGAAAGTTATTTAAGGTTTAAAGCATGTGGCCCCCGGGCCGTAGTTTGCTCACCACTGGTCTAATCTCATCTAATAAATCCATCTCTCATGCATCATCGCTGCCTTTAGTTTTTATAAGCATTTAGCTTTTCATCAAATTACACTTTTGAAAATTCTTAATTTTACTATTTTAAATTCAATAGAATTTTTAAGAGGTCCTTTAAAGAACAAGAGTTTAATACCCCGCATACCTGTAGTAATAACAGTCAAACGTTTCTAAATCTAAGTAAAAAAAAACTGTAAAAGCATTACCTTAGATGCATTTTCAAAGCTAATGAACTATCACCAGTTCCTGTTTATGAATTTAGGTTATTTAATAAACCCACATCCATAAGATTTATGCAATCTGTTGCTGATTTCAGGTGTAGTAACTCAATATGTCATGGACCTTTCCCCGACACATTCCTGCCTCTGGCTAAATGAAAAAGTCGCAGTCACAGCTGCTTTGAAGGATGGGAGAAAACCCATAAAGAACAGCTGTGTAAATAGAACTATATGAGGCCTTTGTCTTACAGGAGGAGGACCGCCGCACTGATATAGAGGGAAAGAGTTTGTGAATGAAAAACGTATCTATGATTTAAAAATCACATAAAAGTACAAAAAATCTGATATACCTGATAGGAAGAATGCACAAAGAAAGGGAAAAAATATCTTATGGACCAATATTGAATGTTAATATTTTGTTAATTATTTTTTGTTAATTATTTTGGCTTCCGGCCCTCCGGGTAATTCCATTCGACCCTCCTGATCATTTTATTCTATTGTTATTAATGGTCTGATATATGTTGATATAGAGTCAAATATTGAGAATTATTTAAGGGTTGGGTTGATTTATTCTGGAATAATATTACTGCCTTTTTATATCCATAACTATGTTAAAAAGTTCCAGTTTTAAAGTTATAAAATTGGCATTCTGCTAGCTTATAGGACTATTTTGGCATTTACTACGAAGTTTTGCTAGTATTTCAGCTACATACTAGCTGTTTTGGCTAATCTAAGTTTTTTTTTTTTTTAGTTTTTTGGGATACTTTGGCATTTAGCTAATATTTCAGCTGGTTATCAGCTTCAGTGATTTCAGCTATCAATTTCAGCATTTTCAGCGGCCAAATTCATCTTACAGCATTCACACTAGCATTATTGCAGGTAATGCTGTATATCTTGTTCATGTCATATTAAAAAGTTACAGTTTTAAAGTTTTAAAAAAGTCATTTTAGAGAGTTCAATAAATGTTTATCCTGTTCGACCTGTGACCTAAGGTGTGTTTTGGATTTTGGCCCCCAAGCGATTGAGTTTGACACCCCTGCTCTATTGGCATTACTATTAAAAAGAAACGCTGAAGTTCTCCCAAAGTTCTTCATGGGATCATTCCGTTTGGGTTTGACCTTCTCAAAGTTCTGACTCTTCATCTGAGCTGTCGGACTCGGAACGTTCGCTCGCCCGCTTTGAGTTTCTTTAGCAAACATACGACCCAAACTCACAGGCTTCCGTACTTGTTTTGCTTTTGTCATTCTCCTGCAGAGCTGGGGTCTGTTGTTACTGAAGGACAGGCCACACCAGTCATTCCAGGAAACAGTCAACCTCTGCCCCCGGGTCACCAGCAACAAGACGTCCCCATCCCGGGACATTCTTAGCAGTCCCCTCTGCTCCGAGTGTTGGTGTCTTTGTTTTCTCATGATCTCAGTCTTCTGTGGTTCAGGATTTTGAAACCATTTCTTGACAAAAACACTTTCCTGATGATTTGGCGCTGGAAAGGTTTCAGGTTTGGTGCCCTTGATCTCTTCCCCCCTTCCGGGCCTCGTCAGCTGAACGAGCCCGACTTGAAATTAGTTTATTCTGGACAATGGACCCTTTTGTTTTTCTGCCGTTTGGATCTTTGTTCTCCACGGGAAATGTGAGGGCAGAGGTCTGATCATTAGCAGTTTTGTGCTTTGTTGTGACTTACATCATGCATCACAAGAAAAAACTTAAAAAAAAGAAGTCTATTTTCACAGAAAATGAATTTCTCTTCTAAAGATTCCCGAGTCTGAGGTAGAGTAGAGATGAAACTATTTCCTAGCTGTTGTGTCCTTTGAACCAGATGAAGTTAAACACTGTTTAAATTATTTTTTTTCTTTTATAATATTTTTGCTGTTCCGCAGCATTCTTGACTCAAGTGTTTGTGTTGTTTGTTTTCTTCATATTAGTGTCATTTTTCATGATAAATGTTTATTTATTTTCTAAAACTATATGATCATCCGGTAATGGGATAACAGACGACAACACTTGTATGTATTTTTTTAATTTCATTTTTATGCAGAATAATAACTGATAAGAAAATTTTACCTCCTTTTTTTGCTTTCAACTTCTGCTGTATTTTTGTTTATACTCTAAACATCTGTTTACCCCTTTAAAAGTGAAGACCACCCAACATCCTGTGAAGATAATTCATTACAATAATGTAGGTAAAAGATAACAATAAAAACTAGTAACTTCATATACTCCTGTCTACTGATTGTTTTTTAAGGCAGTCAGTAAGGATACAATAAAAAAAATACTTATTAGACTTGTAACACAAGAAACTGTGGAGTTCCATGATTTGTAAAGCTATTCATGAAGGTAGCGTGACTTTAGACTTTTCCATAGGAATCCTTGAACTTCTGAAGAACGTATTCCTGTGATTTGACCGGCGGGTATTTGTTTGAGCCGTCCAGGCAGGTGATCAGAGCCTCGTCATCTGGATGAAGAAAGAACGCCAGAGACTGCCGTGTGCAGGAGTCTCCAACAGGGGGCAGCAAAACCCTGTGACGCTGCAAAACAGGGACCAAACATGTTCACTGACACAAATCCTGCTTCATTTATGGACAAATGCAATGCAGTTACTTCCAAAGTAAAATGCATTACTCAATATTGTTCAAAAGTAATCCCCTATCTTACGATAAATGGAATGTGTCACATGATTCATGCGTTACGTTTAAGGTGCTTTTGTTTTGTAAAACTGCCGAAGTAGAATATACAATCTGAAAGGGAAAATCTTTCAGCGTTTCTCCTTTTATATGAGGAGCAGTATGGTTTAATATTGACAAATGGTTGACAATGGGTGAATTTGAAGCCCAAAAATCAGAGGAGAAACAGCTCAGTCACTACAGGTTCAATCATAGCTTCACTGCGTTAAAAAACAAGAAGACGAATAAAAACAGGAAAAAATGACTGCAAACAGCTCACAACCACTGTGAAAAACAGGAAAATTCACTTTAGGAACACCTGAAATTAAGGTGAGAGGTTTGTGTCTATGAAGGCTAATAGGAAATGTAGCTCTATCATTTAAGTCTACATGAATTGAAAATTCAAAGTGACAAGCAGATTGTTTTTTTTTTTTTATATATGCTCAAATGTTTGATATTCTTGCATCTTTAAAAATGGCATTTACATTTAAATACATGATTTACTGCATATAAAAATCAGTTACAAAATATTAAATTAATAAGTAATGGATTAAAGTCACTCTGATAATAAAAAAAAACATTCCCAGTAGTGTTTTGATTATGATGATAACGTTTTTAACCAAAATCCCACCATCTAAATGTCTTAAAAAGCTGTTATTCCTGTTGATCTGAAGCCTCTGTTAAAATCTCCTCTGAGGGGGCGTGGCTTTTAGTAGCCCCGCTCCTGACCCCCCTTTCTGATTGTCATATCTCTGTATTTTGCTAGTGTAAATCTCCGCTGCTACATAAAAATGTCCATCAGTATTGGGTAATGTCCAGCCGTATGGTTCTGATCCGGATGGGAACAGTTTGATTGGCAGATATTTAGAAGGAGAAATGATCAGAAATGCAAAAATAAATCATTTCCTATTACATTTGATCTCTTTCTTAAGAAAAATGCTACACATACATGTTAATAACTCATAAAAAAGGATTTTCATCAGCGGAGGTCTTTAACAAACTGTTTATTAATATGCTTTTTTTTTTAATGCAAGATGTTCCTCCCGACACTCCTGCTGTGTATTTTCATATCTATCCTTTTCTAAAATGTCTGAGATCCTCAAACACTTAGAACTGTGTTCAAGATGAAGAATTTCACTTTTGAAAAGGCTAAATGAGAGTATTAACTCACCACAGAGATAAACTGGTCACTGGTCCAGCGCTGCAGCATGTCGGCGATATTGAGGAGGATGGCTCCAGGTATGTTAGGAGCAGGGAAGAACTCACCTGAGCGTGCACAGACCTGAGGGGGAGAGAGGGCATCTCACATGACATGGCTGCTCTTTATGCAAACAGGAAAAGCACAAATGTGGCTTAATGTGAGATTAACCTGCAGACCATCTGAACCCTGGAACAGCAGAGTGAGGGTGCCGTAATCTGAATGCTCTCCACACCGCAGCTGACCTTCTTTGGCGTTCTCTCTGTTCAGTGGTGGGTAGTAGAGAGAGCGAAGAGTTGTGCTGTTTTTATGGGATGCTGGAGGGACAGGAGTATTGCTTTGGTTTACTGTTCTGAAACTCTTTGTTTTTGGAAAACATCCTAAATTTTCTATAATTTTTGGGGACAACACCAGATGTTTAGGATTGGTTTAGTTCACCAGGTAACCACTTGAGGGTGATTACACAATTGATAATTCCCAGACAAGGAAAAAGCAGAACTTTACAACAAAATAAATGTGCTTATTCCCTCTGCTGCTGAATTTTAATAAAAAAAAAAAAAAAACTTAAAAAGTTGCATTACCTGCGAGGATGCTAGTGTGAGTGCTTTTTTCTGAAAGTAGTTGCTGAAGATGCTGAAGCTTTTTTGCTGAAAATGGTGATCCAGTTTACTTTGCTGAAGGGATTTGCAGAAAATGCAAAAGCTTTTTGCAAAATGTTAAATTTTCTAAAATACTGAAAATTTTGTTAAAGAACTATGAAAGAGTGCTACATTTAATTTTTTTTTAATTTTACAGAGAAATTACTTAAAAATCCTTAATACATGCCAATTTTGCAAAAATATTTAGTGTTTTCCTTAAATATGAGCTAAACTCAAAATTAGCCCAAAAAACATCAGTGGATACCAAATTAGCTAATAAAGCTAGCTCGTTGCTTACATACTAGCTAAACTCAAAATTATCCTAAAATTCCTTAGTAAACTAAATGAGTCAAAAACTTTAGCCTTTTGCTAAAATAGAAGCTATACTCTAAATTAGCCTATAAAAACCACTGCACATAGGAAATTAGCCAAAGATGTTGCTGTTGCTAAAATTTTAGCTAGACTCCAAATTAGCATATAAATATGTAGTAAATGCCAAATTAGCCACAAAAAAAACTAGCACATTGCTTAACTTTTCAGTAAACTAAACTGGTCAGAAAGGTTACCCTGTTGCTAAAATAGAAGGTAAACTCTAAATTAGCGTATAAACCCCAATAGATGTCAAATTAGCACAAAATATTAGCATGTTGCTAAGATATGAGCTAAACGCCAGATTGGCACAAAAAAATAAGTAAATATCAAATTAGCCAAAAAAGCTAGCACATTGATTAAATACTAGCTAAACTCCAAAATAGCCTAAATTTCCTCAGTAAACTAAATTAGTCAAAAATGATGTCCTGTTGCTAAAATAGAAGCTAAACTCTAAATTAGCCTAAAAAAAACCCCAGTAGATAACAATTTAGCCAAAAACGTTAACCTATGGCTAGCTAAACTCGAAATTAGCATAAAAAACATAGTAGATTCCAAATTAGTCCAAAAAAAAAAAAAAAACTAACACATTGCTTAAATACTAGCTAAACTCCAAAAAAAGCCTAAATTTCCTCAGTAAACTAAATTAGTCAAAAATGTTAGCATGTTGCTAAAATATTAGGTAAATGCCAAATTTTTAAAGGTTTGTTCCTTATCCACTTAAAATTTTGGAATTTAAAGATTTTCTCATTCATTTCCTATGGGGCATATTTTGCTCAATATTTCAAAAAATATCAAGTTTACCGATACTAAAAATTCAAACAGTAATGTCCTGAATGAGCTGAACATTTTGATATCAAGATTGCTGAAAACGCTGAAAATTGAGTTTTTCATGCTAAAAACGTACAGAAAGCAGCAGGAGAATCACTGCAGAGTGAATGTTTACCAAGCAGCTGCTATTTGAACGCTGTTTAGGAACCAGGTGGTTTTTGGTTAAACTTTCACCTCCGAAAGTTAATGGGAACTAAACGCTACTGTAACTTTTAAAAGCAAAAGAAGCAAAAAAAAAAGAGGAAAAAATGTTGCTGTGCTTGTCAATTTACAGGCTTCCTCGAGCATGAGTGTGCGGCCTCCAACTGCTTAAGCAGCAGAAACAGCTTGTAGTCATACTTCCGACAAACTTGTGTGCACTCAGGAGCACGTCCGGCTGCAGATTCAGACTCAGAGCCACCACCTTCAGCACCCGCAGGCTCAGTTCTTTACAGCGCTGGAAAAAGGACGTGTGGATCTCTTCGAAGTGTTTTGATGGCCATTTCTGCAGGACACAAACGAACATCAGAACACAACGAAACATGATCAGTTCCAGAGACGGAGAAACACAATGTGGTTTCACGTGACTCATCAATAAAGCTTTCAAAGACTTGTACTTTAGTCTTCAAACAGATAACTTGGATGAGATTAGTCTGGACTTTGTGATTTGGCATGCACAGACACAAAGCTTTAATGAGTCATTACTATGTCTGGGTCAAGGGAAGAAATGTTGAAAGCCTCCTTCAAGTCTCCAGGTCTGGGGGGATTCAGACTGAAAAAAAAAAAAAAGATGAGAAATCAAAAACATATGAAGGAGTTTGAAATGTTTGAAATAACTCACCTCTCAGTCTCCATTGAAATCCAGCCGTGGTTGTAGCAGCTTTCATAGTTTCCTCTGCTGAACGGCTGCTTCTCTTCATCGGGCTGCAAAAAGAACTCCCTGGACGTGTCCATGACGGCGTCCACCTGAACACAAACACACGTTTTAAAGCCCTGTCGCCTCTTTGCTTGGAGTTGTGTTGCAGTAGACTCACCAGCTCCTGGGCAATGCCATAGTTCTGCAGGAAGACAAAGCCGACCTGAGTGAAGGCCGCTCTTAACTCTGTCGCCAGAGGGAGCAGATGCTGCTCCGGAACATCCGGCTTCTCTAGGCTGAAGCAGCTGAAGTCCACCACCGGGATGTTCATTTTGGGGCAAAAACAAGGCGAATGCGGCCAAAGTTAGACTTTAAGAACTTGCTGACAGTCTCAACCCTCCTGGTCATGTGATCTGCTCAGCCAATGAGAGAAGAGCTCATCATGAGATGCAAAACATTGATCTGACTTTTCACCTTTGGATGATAATTAGAGGTGTGGTGGAAAAGTGACAGCATTGGAGCGCAAACCTGACATCTCAGCAGGTTAAAGCCTGTCATTGATTCTTATAGAACAATGTTTGATTTGGAAAAAGAATGGAGCATCAGCTTTGCAGGATGTGGTTTCATGGGGATTTATTATGCTGGAGTCAGCAGCTGCATCCTGGAACGTTTCCCTGGATTCATACAGAATGCAAAGAGAATCTACGGAGCTTCAGCAGGTTCCCTGATGGCTGCCATTCTGACTCTAGGAGTTCCCCTCGGTGAGAGTTTGCTCTTCTCTCCACATTCTGAAAATATGAATCAAATATAATTTTCTCTGTAAATAATTAAAGATATTCTCACTGTGTGATCCACACTCCTTTCATGGATTAAAGAATTGAACTTTCATGACACACGCTGCAGTTATAACATGATAAAGCAGTTATGAATTAAAAGAAGCCAATATTAATTTAATGTGTTTTTGTAACAGATGGTGTTCCACATTTATTTATTGTCAATGTTTCTTAGTCAACACTTATAGGACTGTTTTACTTTATTAATTTTTAATTTAATCATTTCATTAAATTATTCTACCAATATTTATTAATTTTCTTCATTTTGATTAATTTTCATATTTCCTGCTTTTCATATTTCAATCGTCTTGCTGTTTCAGCCAATATTTTGACATGTGATTTATTGTCACCTGTTTTAATATACTTTAATCTCTATTTTTTATTTACTATGGGGCGCTGTTTGTCAATCCGTGAAATAAAATTTTAAATTTTGTTTTCGTTATTTAGTATGTTCGAAAAAAAAAAAAAAAAAAAAACAAGTCTCGTTTCTCAAATACATATTTACAATTTTTAAATCAAAGTTATTTTAAATGTTACTTTACTAGCTAAATGTAATACTTAAGTTAATGGCTTATTTTTAATTAAAATATTTATTTTATGAAATTAAAGATTTTATTTGCACATCAAATATTTAGATTTGACCTAAATATTTTTTTTCCTAAACTAAATACTAAGTTTTTTTTTTTTTTTTTTTTTTACAAATATGTAATATTTTTAGTAAAAAATTTAGTCATTTTTCTGAATATTTAGTGAAAATCTAAATTTTGGAAATATATATATATATATTATATATTAGCTTGGAAAAATATTTATTTTGGAGCTAAATAGGTTTTAATTAAATAGTTAAAATTAAATATTTAGATCCAAGATAGATATTTAGGTAAAAACTAAATATTTAGCCTTTTACCAAATTTTTAAATTTTTAATTTTACCAAATTTTTAACATTTTTAACTAAATATTTTAACGAAATATTAAGTTTTTAATTAAATATTTAGATCAAAGGTAGATATTTAGTTAAAACTAAATATGTAGTTATTTCTAAATATTTAGTTTTTAATCAAATATTTAAATCCAAGTTAAACATTGAGTTTTTAAGTGAATTTTTAGTGAGAGAGCAAAAATATTTACTTAAAAGTTAATTATTTAGTTACAAAAGTTAAATATTTAGTTTAGAAAATAAATATTTAGACCAGACATAAATATTGAATGTCCAAACTAAATGTCTAATTTAATACATTTAAATATTTAGTTTGTAAGCTAAATAAATGAATTCAACATTAATATTTATCTTATAATTAGTTATTTGTTATTTTAAATATTAAGTAAAAATTAACTTAATGTTTTGCTTGCTAAGTAATTATTTAGTTAGCAAATGTAACATTTGTAAATACCTTAACTTAAAAGGTGAAAATATAGATTTGAAAAACAAGACCTGTTTTTAATCTCCTAAAACATGCTAAAACATTGATGTTAAAATTTTACTTTGCAGATTTACAAACGGCTCCCCATAATTTACACAAATCCATGCATAACCAGGAGTGTTTGGTCTTCTCTTGACAGTCTGAAACTATTTAGAAGTAAAATGTTATCTTAAAGAAGCCACCCAGCTGTAAAAAAAGGAAAATAACACTTAACATCTAATCCAAACTCCTTTAATTGACTGAATGATTTAGCATAAATGACCCAAAGTGCAGCTGTAACGCATGATAATGTTGCAGGATTATAGGTGGAATAATAGATTAAGTAATGAGACATAAATGTATTGCATGTTAACTAAGTCTTACAGAGAGAAAAAAACGTTGATTGAAAAGTTTCATTGGCTTGGGCATCTTCTTGGCATGTGTTTATTGCATCCGACATGCATAACTTACCTGTTGCTCTGTGTGTAGATAAATGCTGTGCAGATTTGATGCACATGGCCAGGGAGGCCAGGAAGCACAAGCTGGGGCCTCTGCATCCAGCTTACAACCTGCTGCAGTTGGTCCAGGACTGTCTGCTGCGCAGCCTCCCGGAGGACGCCCACGTCCAAGCCTCCGGGAAGCTCTGCGTGTCCCTGACCAGAGTGTCTGATGGGAAGAACTTGCTGGTGTCACAGTTCAGCAGCAGAGAGGACCTCATTCAGGCATGCCACTTGTTTTGTTTTGATTTTGTGCAACAGAGTGTTTTTCTTCTCTTGGCTAATATTTCTGCTGCAAACATCTGTGTTTTTCAGGCATTGATATGCAGCTGCTTCGTCCCTCTCTACTGTGGTGTTATTCCACCTACATACAAGGGAGTTGTGAGTCAACCAGCACATGTATTCACTTTCTAATGCACTCTATTGCTTCTATTACACCACGTGTCAAAGTCAAGGCCCAGGGGCCGGATCCGGCCCTCCGGGTAATTCTATCCGGCCCTCCAGATCTTTTTATTTTATTGCTATATTTTATGGTCTGATGTTATCATGCGCTCATTTCTAACTTTATTTTTAAAAATATATTCTTAGAGTGAAATATTTTAAAGTGTTTTAAGGTTTAAGTTGATTTATTCTAGAATAATATTCCGGTCTTTTTATTATTCCTAATTATGTCAAAAGTAATAGTTTTAAAGTTTTAAAAATTGGGACTCTGCGAGCTTTTTGGAATATTTTGGCATTTACAAAGATGTTTAGGTTATTTTGGAATGTAGCTAGTATTTCTGCTACATGCTAGCTGTTTTGGCTAATTTAGGCTTTTGTTCACTTATTTTTAGGCTGTTTTGAAGATTAGCTAATATTTAGCTACATGTTTTGGATAATTTAGGCTTTTTTTAAGTTTTTTAGGCCATTTTTGGAGTTAGGCTAATATTTACATGCTAGCTGTTTAAGATAGTTAAGCTCTTTTCATTTTTTTTAAAGGATATTTTGAGGTTTAGCTATTTTTTCAGCTACATACTAGTTGTTATGGCTAATTTAGGCTTTTGTTCATTTATTTTGTGGCTGTTTTGGAGTTTAGCTAATATTTAGGCTACATGCTAGCTGTTTTGGCTAATTTAGGCTTTTTAAAAGTTTTTTAGGCTGTTTTGGAGTTAGGCTAATATTTACACGCTAGCTGTTTTGGCTTGTTAAGTTTTTTTTCATTTTTTTAAGGGTATTTTGAGGTTTAGCTATTTTTTCAGCTACATACTACTTGTTTTGGCTAACCTAAGTTTTTTTTTTTTTTTTTACATTTAGCTAATATTTTAGCTAGCTATCAGCTTCAGCGTTTTCAGCTATCAACTTCAGCGTTTTTAGCATCTTCAGCGGCCACATTCAGCTTCCAGCACTCACACTAGCATTATCGCAGGTAATGCTATATATATCTAGTTCCACCCACAACCTAAAGTGTGTTTTGAATTTTAACCCCTTGTGTGATTGAGTTTGACACTCCTGTTTTACACCCTACTGTCACGTTGGACTTTAGTAGACAGATTTGGTTCCTTTTTATGATATCATCCTGAAACATTACATTCATTCTTTAAAGTGCGGTGGATTCATTCACACAAAAAACAGAATTCCTTTATTTCAATGAATAACTTTTTTCCTTCAGTCTACGTTTGCGCTCACACCTCGGGCGTTGACTAACCTTGAACGCGTTTCCTGTCTACTCAGCACTACGTGGATGGCGCTGTCAGTGACAACCTGCCTCGCTGTGACCAAGGAAACACGATCACAATCTCCCCATATGCCGGTGAGAGCGACCTCTGCCCCCGAGCAACCACGCTGACCTTTCATGAAGTGCGCTTCAATAACGTCAGCATCCAAGTCAACTCAGAGAACTTGTATCGAGTGACCAGCACGTTCTTCCCCCCAGACCCTGAGGTAAGAAACAGATTAAGTGTCCTGCAGCACAAGTCAATGTGTTTGTGTAGCCCAGCAGAGTGCAACCTTCATCACTTAAAGAGCCATTCGGGTCAATTTCTCACCAACCAAACACACAAAAACTTCACTCACCCTTTAGAAAGTAAGATATTGATTTATATTTATGCTTTTGCTACTGATATGATACATTTAAATGAACTGTGGTGTGTTTTTTCTCCTAAGTAAAACATAAACATAAAAAGAAAATAGATTTTTTCAAATAGTTTATAACTTTTGATAGAGCTTTGGATGACTTCCTTTCAAAATAAAAGACATACCATAGGATGATGTCAATGAAGCAAATGCAGTAGTAGGTGTAAAGTTATCAATGATTATAAAAAAACGTTGATTTTACTGTTCATAAATTCATAGATATAATCAAAAAAACTAAATCAGAGCTAATGAAGTGACCCCCATCATATATGAAAACCACGAGGAACACTTTAAATCATTGAATTTGTTCAAAAATAGAAAATCTGATTTAGAATCCAGTGTATTTTATTTAATGTAGCTTTAATCCTGGTTGTGCTTACTGACAGTAAATTGATTTTCTGTGACAGATGAAGCTCAAATGAAGTTCAAATGTGTCAGTATGACGTTGATAAACTACAATAGATTGATGGAGAATTACGGCTACAGTTGTAAGGATCCTGGTTGAATGATTCATTCCGTCCTTCAACTGGTTATGAATGAGTGGAATAAAGTTAAGTATTTTTTTTTTACTTTACTTACTGTTTCCTTTAAAGTCACATGTGGCACTGGAGCTGCATTTCTGGTTTAGCCAAAGTAAGAAATGAATCTCCAAATATTCAAAATCTGTCACAAGATTACAGCACTTTACAGTCCATTGAAAATTTACAATATTTTTAATCTAAAAGGTAAGGTTATGTAAAGTTTTGGTTCATCAGTTTCCCACAAAAAAAGTTTATCTGAAGTTTAGAAAAAGCAAGCGACAACAACCAAAAGCGAGACGTTAATCTTTTCCAGTATCAAATTCAAAATCAAAGTCCAGTTTAGGTCAATTTATATTATCTTTTAAAAAATAATTTCAGACATTTCACTGTCAACCGAGGCTCTGCTTGCACAAAACAGGAAATAAAGCAAAAATAAAATGTCTTCAAGTCAGGATTGTCAAATTCAATCACACAGGGGGCCAAAATCCAAAACACACTTTAGGTTGCGGCTGAACAGGATAAACATTTATTGAACTCTAAAACTACATTTAAAACTGTAACTTTTTAACATAATTATGAACTAGATCTATTACCTGCAGTCATGCGATTGTGAATGCTGTAAGCTGAATCTTGCCGCTGAAGATGCTGAAATTGATAGTTAAAAATGCTGAAGCTGATAGTCACTAAAATATTATCTAAATGCCAAATTAGCCTAAAATGCTATGACAAAAAATCTTAGTAAATGCCAAATTAGCTAGCATATAGCAGAAAAAATAAGTACATGTCAAAAAATAAGTAAATTTCAAAATATCAAAAAAAAGCCTAAATTAGCCAAAACAGCTAGCATGTAGCTTAAATATTAGCTTAACTCCAAAACGGCCTAAAAAAATCTTAGTAAATGCGAAAACGCTGCAAAAAGCTAGCAGAATGACAATTTTAAAAAACTTTAAAACCGTAACTTTTTACCATAATTATGAATAATAAAAAGGCAGGAATATTTTTCCAGAATAAATCAACTTTAACCTTGAATAACTTCAATATTTTACCCTCCGTAAAAATGTATTTTGTCAAAACTATACAAGTTAAAAACAGGCGCAAGATAACATCGGACCATTAATAACAATAAAATGATCTGGAGGGCCGGATAGAATTACCGGGAGGGCCGGATCTGGCCCCCGGGCCTTGACTTTGACAAACGTACTTTAAGTTGACCTAATTCTGAAGCACGTCCAATTGAAAGTAAAAAACACAAGAAAAGCATTCAGTAGCTTTTACTGCAGTGACAGAATTAAGCAGCTTTTGATGGTTTTATAGAGTAATCTCTGGTATTTTGGAACTTGCAGGCAATGGCTGAAATCTGCCAGAACGGCTACATGGATGCTCTCCGCTTCCTGCAAGAAAACAGTAAGAAACTACGACAGCAGGCGAATTAAAACTTCGTGCAGTCAAATGTTACAACTTCTTCAAATTTGCTGTTGCAGATCTGATCAGCAGCGAGTCGCCCCTGAGGAGTCTGGGAAATAAAGAGTGCGAGCGCGCTTGTTGTGATCCACTAGAAACGGGAAAGTCCAGAGAGAAGGGCAAGCAGCCTCCTGAAGATCACCACTGGTTGGATCCAAAGAGCATCGTGAACCTACCGGTGGACATCCAGAAGGGTACTAGACGCCCAGCTTCAGGAACCAATCCTGCAAAGCGGATCACATGAATGGAATCACGTTCCCTGTTTTCTTCCCAGTCCTGTGTAAGGCGTGTAAAGAGACGCATGCTGCCGGGGGTTTGTTCACGCACATGACCGATTACCTGCCAAAGAAGGTGACGTCCTACCTGCCCTTTGAATCCCTCGCTCAAAGGTACTTCCTCACGGTTTCTGTCTGTTACACCAAAACGCTCTCCATTTATGAACACATTTTCTTACTGATCTTAATATTTCACAAAAATAAAAAGACAAATATATAGACGAGCACTGATACTGTCAACATTTGTTCCACCGATATGACTTTAGGAAGCTTGTTTTTAGTTTTGAAGGTGAAAGTTTTGCTGTTGTATGTCAGAAATTTTTGGAAGTCTTAAAAAGAAGTTTTTGAATAATTTATTCCTTATTTCATTAACTCATGATGACATTTTTAACCCTCCTTTAAAGAGCATTTGCATATATTTATAAGTGATTTATAAATTATTTTTATTTAATCTTAAGATAACTTGTTAACCCTTTAACACCTGAGGCGTCACCGGTGATGAAACACAACATTTTTAGCATTCTGTAGTTTATCAACCAGTGTGTTTTGTACTCCATCTCCCATAATGCATTGGGTTAAAGGGTCAGCACTTCTGCACTGTGCTACTAAAATAAAATGATTACAAAAAACTTACATTTTGTATTAAGACTAAATGCAAAAATAATAAAACTTGAAAATTTTTACTTTTTGTGTTGTTACAATTGAACACGGACATGAATATAATGTTTATTGTGTGTAAAAAAAACAAGCATGTTGTGATCATATAATTGTTAAAAAATTACTGTTGCTCTGGCACTAACATTTAAAGAAATATTTACAAAAAAATAGATCACTTTTTGGAAATATTATTGTTTTCTGTGAGGTCACATAAAATTGCATATTCATAAAGTTATTAATACATTAATAAAGGGTAAAACAACTACTTGAGCAAATTATTTAACTGACTTGGTTGAAAATTTTTTTTGAAAACCATCACAAATTGTTTTTTTACAACATTTAGGAGAAACAGCAATAACTTCAAGCTTTTCTACCTGAATTATTCTAAATAAATTGTCACGAGATTGTAGAAGGACGGTACCTCAATGCAGAGTTTTTTCTGTTTCTTATATTTGGGTGCTGATGTGTAGCAGAATTTTGTCAAGGAAAAAGTGATACTTCTATAGCATACTGGCTCGTCAAGCTGCTTTTCTCCATCAAAATTAAATCATATTGAAAAGTTAAAAGTGTAAATCCAAGAACATAAACACTGGAGCTCCAGTGTTAAAGGTCTAATTTCTGAAGGCAATCTGGCCAAAACATCAGTCATAAAAACATTTGGACAATAAGAGAAAGACAAGTCCAAAAACAACGTAAAGCATAAAAATCGAAGAGAAAATACAAGAACAGCTCAGAAACAGAGCAATAATAAATGAGATGTTTTATCAGTGTTTGACAGACTCTTGTTCAGGAGTCAGGCAACCTTTAACAGTAAAACCCCCATTTGGGCTTGATTTCTACTGATCCAAACCTAGAATTGGCTTTATGAAATTTGGATTTGCATTCATTGCCTTTTTTTTTGTTTAAAAATAAATAAGAATAATGTCTATTTTTTGGCATGAGGTTTTTTTAAGGCTAATTTTGAGTTTAGCTAATATTTTGGCATGAGTAAAACCTTTTTCTAAATCTATTTATTGGATAATATTTTAGCAACATGTTAGCTTTTGATAAATATGGCATCTGCTGAAATTTTTTTAGGTAAAAATTCGAGATAAGATAATATTTCAGCAATATTCTAGCTTTTTTTTGGCAAATGTGTATTTGCTGAGATTTTTTTGGTTAATTTTGAGCTTAGCTCATTTTTAGCGGCATACTAGCTTTTTTTTTTGCCTAACTTTGAGCATAGCTAAATTTTATTCATAAAATAAATTAAAATTATAAACATTTTATTTTTTAGTAAATCTGGCATCCACTGAGATTTTTTATTTTTTATTTTTTTTTGCCAGTTTTGAGATAAGCTAATATTTTAGCAGTATGCTAGCTTTTTTGATCTGATTGGTGTCTGCTGAAGTTTCCTTAGAGTATTTTGGAGTTTAGCTAATATTTTAGCAACAAGTTACCTTGTTTTTCTTACATAGCATCTGGCAAGGTTTTCTAAGCTAATTTGGAGTTTGGCTAATTTAGCAATATTTTGTCAGTTTTGGTTAAGTTTAAATTTACTCAGGTTCTCGCTTGCTTCATCAACTTTTTTCTTTTTGTTTTCCTGCACCTTAGGGTTTTTCTACAGTTAATTATATTTTTTAGCATCGCAGTGGGAAGGCTCGTCTGCAGCTTTACACTTATAGCTAAAAAAAAACATTTTACAAAATAGCACCAACAATTTTATCAAACTTTTTCCTTTAAATGAAGTTCAGCTTTTTCTGCAATAAGTTACGCAATAATGCGGTTAAAAGCAACCGCCTTCTGCAGTTTTGCAATCAAACGTATTTCCCAGGAAATGCAAATTTTCCAGTTTGTGTTGTCTTTTAGATATCTGCCTTTTTTATGCAATGTGCAGAAAAATCAGAATTTAATCAATAAATCCTGATTTACTTTTAAAAATAAATCATCTACTTAATAAAATGTAAGAGAAAAGAAATGTGTTTTTCCTTTTTAAGAGTCAGATTTCTTCCTCCAGAGTCAAAGGTTGGATTCCAGATGTTCCGAGGGATATGAACTGGCTCTTTGGCTCGGCTGAAGGCAAGCAGGATCTGAAAGTCAAGGCAGAAGACCGCCTCAGGTAAGCCGTACCTGTCCTGATATGCTATCTCAGAGTTGGGATAAGGAAGATAACATCAGGATAAATCTCCTCCTAAACTGAAATGTGAACACTTTGGTCTGCTTGTGAAATCCTGTGAAACATTCAAACTCCAAGCTCGGCTTCTTCTTCTTCTTCTTTGGGGACATTCATGAAGAAAATTAAACTTAAAATGGAATTTCTGAGTAATTCTTTATCCAAATTGTTGTGAATCAGGAGCAGACAAACGAATGCAGTTTAAAAATGAAGATACGCTCCGGAACGGCGAGGGAAATGAGGGCGGGCTTGTTCCACGCCAACAGTCCTGACCACAACTCAGAGGGGAATTTCTGATGAACAGTTATCATTTAAAAAACCACTGAGAATGTTTTGAAAATAGATGAGTCTCTGCGTTGCCACCAAGACGATTTCCCTCTCTACAGATGCTGGTTTTGATTATTTGTCAAACACTGCGTTTCTTTTCCAGTGGGCCGGCTCTGCGCAGGTGCTCGAGCCTGCCGTCAGACCTGCATCAGTGGAGTCAGAGGAATGAAGTCATAAAGGCTCTCACGCTGAGCGCAGAGGTCAGCTCCGGGTTTGATGAAGACCCGGCAAAGTCATCCTCTCCTGGTGCAGCTGGAGGCTGGGGTCTGGGCAGAGTCGTGGGCTGGATCCAAAACCTTAAACCCAACAAAACATCAGAGCTCAAGTGAAAGATCCCTCCTGCACATTTACTGCAGTCAACTACTTTGACCTCTGTGAGAATACTGCATTCAGTGAAATGAGAATCTTCTGCGTTTTGTTGCAAAAGCAGAAATAAACAGCTAGCTGTTAACTGAAAACTTTACAGGTTAATCGATGTTTTGAATCTCCTGAAACTCACCGTGTAATAAAACAGACATGACCACAACTCCTCACAGATCTGTTCAATATTTTAACACAAAAAAATTGTGTGTTTTAATCGTTCAAAGCTTCAATAGAACAGTTTCAACATTGAAAGGGAATCTTTAAATGGCAGTGGAGCTTTGATTTCATATTTTCTTTATTTTGCATATTTTGTCCATTTTAAAAAATAAATATTTCTTGTTTACTTGTGTCAGACTGTCATTTGTTATTGGAGTTCTGCTGCACCCATGTTGCCATAAAAGTCATGCAGGTGAAAGGTTAAAACTGATTTTACTTTAAAACAATGCAATCTGTGCAACGTAAAGCAAAATGATTGAGATGGATTCCCCGGAGCTACAAGTTCAGGTAAATCTTTTTCCTAGTAAATTAAGAGTTCAAAGCAGAGTTGAGCAATGAGAACTGCATTCCTTCTTGTTTTCCAGCATGACCTTGTCGTGTGACGTCAGATCAGATCTCAGAGGCCCCTCCCACACCTCTAAACAACAGTCACACGATGTACTGTAACCCAGCTGAGTCAATGGAGTCGTGTCCCGTTGGCCTCGACTGTCCTGCTCTCTGTTCCTCTGAATTCAGTCTGAAGGATCATGATGAGAAAGACGGTTCAAATCCGTCAGACTGCTGGTGAAAACTGGGTGGAGGATGTTTAACCGGAGCGAGGAGTGGAACATCTCCTTCTCTGGATGTGGATTCAGGAGTATTTACTACGTGGGAGTTCTGAGCTGCATCCTGAAGCGGGCCCCTCAGCTGGTCCACGGCGCCTCCAAAATTGGTGGAGCTTCATCTGGGTGCCTGGTGGCTGCAGCTCTGACTGTGGGAACTCCCATGGGTGAGTCACAGAAGGCCCTGTTGAATGTCTGAAGATCACACACAGTTCAAGTTTTATCTTTCTATCTCCAGATACAGTTGTTCTGATAACAAACAGAAAGTCTCACCTTAAAAACAAGCAGCAAACACGCTTCTCTGTAGGTTCATTGACACGCAGAGTTGATGAAATAATGAGGGCGAACTCCACACGGATTGTCATGTTCAAAGGCAACAGAGGAGGAGACGAGCTAAATGCCGACTGGCTCAAACCCCAAACCTTTAGTGGGGACGTCCTGACCCGCTCACGTGGTTCAACAAACACAGACTCATTTATTTTAGTATTATCCTTTTTGCAATCTTTCTGGCAAATCTTCTGTTAGAAGTTTGCTCCGTCCTTTTCCTTACTTTTGGAAGCATGTGCTGTTTGGCTTCCACCAGAATAAAGGTGCTTTCACAGCGAACGCGATTCACGCGTGCCCTGCGTGCCCCGCCCCTCTTTCGCCTCCCGGCCAATTCGCTGCTCGCCGCCTGTCAAAAAATGTGTTTCTGCCCCCTCATGTTCATTTTATTTCCTGTGAAGTCGAGTCATTGTTGATGAAAACATGTTTGCCAAAACAATTATAAATAAGGATTATATTTTTTTAAAAATGTGGGAGGAGCTACCAGCTCTGTCTGTGGATGTCTCACTTAGAATGAATGGAAGACACATATGATGTGGAGGAATCAGGTTTATTTATTGTGACGAGTTCTACAAAAACATCAGTGATCATGTCTCCATGTTTGAGTTCAAATGATTCTTATTAAAAGATTTCCCAGCTGGTGGCTGTGTCTGTATGACATCCGCTACCACGGTGTTTCTGTGTCTCTGTGGCTGAGCTTGAAGGCTCACTTCAGACCTTTTTCCTTTTTTTTAATGTCTCAATGAGGTCCGAGCTGGCAACCTCTCTCTCTCTCTCTCTGCCGGCATATTGAGCGAGTGAGCTCCAGCACAGGCGTGAAAGCCGCCGATTGTCCTGAATGTATCCCGCCTTTTCCCAAAAGCAGCCAGATGAGCTCAGAGAACCTGCGGCTCAAACTGATAAAGGAAAAAGATGAAAGTTCTGGACAAATCGCTCTCTTTGGATTAATATTCTACTTGCTGATCGAGTCACTGAAAACGTCACATGCTCAAAGCTGAGTTCCTGATTGGCCGATACGATGCAGCGACCTGTCCAACTTCAGATACTCACATTGCCTCGTCGCTCAAATCGAGCTGCTGGCAGATACTCACGCTGCACCCGTCGCTCAAATCTCTCTGACAGAGAAATAAAAGTAAAGCAAATTAACTTCTGTGCTAATAAAACTGAAAACGTGATTTCCTAAGAGCTTAAAAAAATAGTTTAATCTTAAAAAAATAACAACTAATAAATGTTTTTTCTTGTTTGCTTGTTTTTTACATTACGAAAAACTTTATTGACAAATAACATAATCCGATTACATAGTGAATGTCTCAGGGTAATTTAAATGTGTACAAATTGCAGCAAAATTCTAAACATATATATATATATAATACATGAGAAAAAGAAACATCCAATAACTTCAATAAAATTATTTTTTTTCAAATATCAAATGAGTTCACATGTCCTTTTTTTTAAGTTGTTTGATATGTTGCTTTACTGATTGATTTCATTCAAAAATTGCTGGAATTTCAATTTGGGGTTAGACCTTTTGGTTCAATGAATATGGAATTTTTCCAATAATAAAAACAAATCTGTAATAAGAATAAAATCTTTGTCTACTTTGTTTGTAACGTAACCCAAAATAATTTCTTCATCTAAAAAATTTACATTTCTTTAGTTGTATTTCAAAAATAATTTCCAACTTCCATCCAAAACCTATTTGGATCTCAGCAGTCCCCAAAAAGATGATAAACTGTTTCCTCTTGAGTCCCACTGAATGAAAGGTTCGGTCCATATCAACAGCAAACCTACTCAGTTTTTTTTAGCAGGATATATACAACGCAATACTTTAAATGAACTGAAGAGTTCTATTTAAGTTTTTCATGATGAAAGAAGGTTAATGATACATGAGTAATATAATATAGTATCCAAAAGCTCTTCCAGTTAAGAGAAAATAAATATACGCTAAGAGGTACAAACATTTATGTCAAACCACCTGTAAGAACAAACATTAAACTCCACTGCATCTCCACAAGGGGGGTGCAGTTATGGAATAATTGTAGGGAAGATATTAAAAGTTGTCAAACTTTACATAAATTAAAAATACTCATCAAATGTGATAAAATTAAAATATATGAAGACAATGGTAAAGATATGTTGAATTTTATATGAATATTAGTATATATAAATGTTGTGATTGTTTTCGCTGTTCTTTTCAATAATGAAATTTAATCTATTTTTTTTTTATGTAGCTCATAGTGAATGAGAAATTGTATATTTAATTTGGACTGGAAAGAAAAAAAAAAAAAAAAAAGAGGTCAAAGGGGCTTGGAATTGATAAGCTATTAGCTTTATCCAAAGCCCTTTTTCGAACTATGAACATCTCTTGTTGCTTTCAAGAATGATTGTGAGAGAAATTGCTTTGTTTACTTTGTTTCTTGTTTGTTTGTTTTGCTCTTTTTCATTTCTTTCTGTTTGTATCGTTGTTCTTGTTCGAAAATAAACTTAGAAAAAAAAAAATAAGGGACAACACAAATCTGTTTTTAATTTAATTATGTTTTAAACGTTCGGGACTCGGTCTCAGCAAATCCACAAAATCGAATGACTCGGAATCGGATCGGGTCCAAAGAAACCCGATCGGGACATCCTTAATCTTTAACGTACTGTATCTTTTCAATTTTCAGCACAATCAATTTAATTCCAGCAGATTCTGAAGGAGAAAAGCAATTTAAAAATGACACTAAATCAAAGAACGGGAGCTCCGATGTTAAAAGATTAAATTATGTTTTAAATTAAAACTTCTTTGTGATTTTCTTTTTTCTTTAAAAAATGTCCCATATCATATCCCTGATTTTTTTCCCCCATTGTCCTGTTAGAACAGCTCTGTTTGGATATCCTGACCACAGCAAAGGAGGCCCGAAAACAGAGCCTTGGGGTTTTCCACCCCGGCTTCTGTCTGCTGCGGACGGTGCAGCGCTCCTTGCTGGATAGGATGCCAGAAAACGCTCATCTTCTAGCGTCTGGAAGGCTGTGCGTGTCTCTCACCCGCCTGATGGATGGAGAAAACGTTCTGGTGTCAGAATTTGCCAGCAGAGAGGAACTCATTCAGGTAGTTCGTCATGGAGCAGCATGTTGTTTGGGTGTCTTGTTTTTCACCTGGGTGTGCTTTGTTTAGGTTCTCATGTGCAGCTGCTTTTTTCCAGTTTACTGTGGATCAACGCCTCCTTCATATCGGGGAGTTGTAAGTGGAAATGCAGTATGCAATGTTGGAAAATATATTTATCTACTTATAAATCATCCAAAAACAAGACGCTATGATTCTTTTAATTTTTTTTTTAATTCCTAAAGACATTTTAGAGTGGGGGGAATCCAAATTTTTCACAAAGAGGGTCAGATTTGGTGAAGCGAAAATGTTTGAGAGCCAACCAGCAAATCTGACATTCTTTGAACTATTTTAATAAAGTGCAAATAAACTATATAACCAGATATATAGCATTACTAACAATAATGCAAGTGTGAATGCTGTATGCTGAATGTGGCTAATGGCTTTGCCAGAGCTGTTAGCTAAAAATGCTAAAGCTGAAAACTTGCTAAAAATATTGGCTAAATGCCAAATTAGCTAAAAAACTGGAAACATGCCTAAAATAGCCAAAGCAGCAATTTCAGCATGCTATACTATCTTAACAAAACCATAAAAACATCATTAGATGCCAAATCAGCCAAAAAAAAGCTTGCTAAAAATGTTGCTAAAACATTAGCTAAAGTCAAGAATAGCCCTGAAAACCTTAACTGATGTTAAATTATCCAAAAAATCTGGCATGTTGCTAAAATATTAGCTAAACTCAAAAATAGCCCAAAAAACCTTCATAGATGCTAAATTATCAAAAAAAGCTAGCATGTTGCTAAAATACTAGCTTAACACAAAATTAGCCATAAAAACCTAATTTGATGCCAAATTACTCAAAAAAGCTAGCACGTACCTAAAATATTGGCTAAACTCAAAAATAGCCCTGAAAACCTTAATATATGCTGACTATCCTAAATAGCTAGCACATTGCTAACATTTTAGCACTAAATGAGCCCCAAAAACATCATTAGATGCCAAGTTAGCCAAAAAAGCTAGCATGTTACTAAAATATTAGCTAAAGTCCAAAATAGCCCAAAAAACCTTAAGAGATGCTAAATTATCCAAATTAGCTAGCATGTTGCTAAAACACTATCTTAACACAAAACTAGCCCTAAAAACCTCAGTAACACTGATGTTCTTAAAATGCAGAATGTTTTGATACCCATAATGCAAAGGTTTCAAATTGCGCAAAAAGTTTATGAACTTTGTGAAAACAATCGCAGAAACACCATAAAATCGTAAAAAACTGTGTAAGAATTTAAATTTTGCATGGAGTTTAACAATGCCAAAAGTACAAGCATGAACAATGATAAATTGCAGAAATTGTAGAATTTGCAGTAATTTGAAAAAAATGCCAATTTTTTCAAAATTGCTCAAATTGTGCAACATTGTAAAACACGTAAAGTTTAAAAATGCCATAAATACAAGTGATAATGTCCTTAACAAGCTTAACGTTTTGATAAAAAAATTGCAGAAATCGCACAAAGTGTGAGTGAGTTTTTAGGCACCAAAAAACATCCAGAAGAAAAATAAATAATATGACAGAGAAACAGGATCACAATAGTGTTAATGCTGAGTCAGCATTTCCATTGCAGCAGTCTTTGTAATTGTTATCACTATTGTGGATTCTGAACGATCATGTCTCCATCTGGCTTTGCAGAAATACATGGATGGAGCCCTGAGCAACAGCATGCCCCTGTTCGAGCTCAGAAACACCATCACTGTGGCTCCATTTTCAGGAGAGAGCGACATTTGCCCCACAGAGGGTACTTTCAACTTCTTCGAGGCAAACTACGGAAACGTTAGCATTCAGGTCAACACTGGGAACGTTCATCGTGTTTGTACATCCTTCCTTCCTCCTCCACCGGAGGTGAATCTCTAGTTTCTCTATTTTTTTGTAATTCATTTATCATCAAACAAACGTGGATTTTTTTTTTCTATATTTTCGACAGATGCTAGCTGAAATCTGCCACAACGGCTACATGGATGCTCTTTGCTTCTTGATAAAACGAGGTTAAAGCTTCTTGTCTTGCTCTAGTTAATCTGTTCTTCATCATCCTAAACAACATTGTTTTAAATAAATAAAGGTCTCTGCGGTACAGAGTGCAATCCTTGCCATATGGTGTTGGAGGAGGACAGAGCCGAACCTCCATGTTGGGATTTGGTGAAAGAAAAGTGGAAGCTGAAAAAGATGCTGTTGGCTGAAGGAAACCATCAACAGGAAGAGCATTGGTGGCTGGATCCTAAAGTCATAGAAAACCTCCCGTCTGGTATCAAGAAAGGTAAATAATCCCAGTGGCACTTAAACACAAAATCTTTAACATACTGTCACTTTTCAACCATTAACACCAGCCGCTTTTCTCCTTCACTCTTAAATTACTGTGTTAAAGGGTTACAAAAAACGATCACCAGTCAAGTCAAATGTTCAATTTCTGCAGGAATTATTCCTGTTTTGAACTGATCTTATGAAGGTTTTATTAATCTTTTCGGATCAGATTCCGAACCCGGCCCTCCGGGTACCGGCCCTCCAGATCATTTTATTTTATTATTATTAATGACCCGATGTTATCTTGCGCTTATTTCTAACTTGTATCATTTTTTCAAAATATATCTTAAAATATTGAAAGTTATTTAAGATTTAAGTTGATTTATTCTGAAATAACATTCCAGCATTTTTATTATTCATAATTATGTCAAAAAGTTAAGGTTTTAAAGTTTTTAAATTGGCTTCTGCTAGCTTTTTGGACTAATTTGACATTTACTAAGATTTTTTTAGGCTATTTTAGGGGTTTAGCCAAAATTTCAGTTACATGCTCGCGTAGCTATTTTAGGCTTTTCTTTTGAAGCTTTTTTTAGGTTGTTTTGGAGTTCAGCTAATATTTATACGCTAACTGATTTGGCTATTTTAGGCTTTTCTTTTGAAGTTTTGTTTAGGATATTTTGAAGTTTGGCTGTTTTTTCAGCTACATGTTAGCTGTTTTGGCTAACCTAAGTTTTTTTTTTTTATTATTTTGGCTAATTTGGCATTTAGCTAATATTTTAGCTGGCTACCAGCTTCAGCGCTTTTAGCTATCAATTTTAGCACCTTCAGCAGCTAAATTCATCTTACAGCATTCACACTAGCATTATCACAAGTAATGCTATATACCTATTTCATAAATATGTTAACAAGTTATGATTTTAAAATAACAAAAATGTAATTTAGAGTGTTAAATAAATGTTTATCCTGATCTAAAAAGTCTTTGCTGTAGGTAGAAAACTAATGTTGGATTGTAACCATCACATGATCTTGTAAACCTCTGTTATTGTTATGGATTATCTATGGAAATGTGAATTTAAAATAATTTGAAGGACATTTTTATTGGTTGTTTCTGGAAGATATATTCTTTTCTTATTGCAACCCTGTTTCAACCGTCCAGGAGTTTGTAAACTCCATGAACAGGGTTTTCCGCTCCTCGTCTTCCTCATGATTTGGTGTGTGTTGTGTGTGACAGTGCTGTGTGAGGCGTGCCGGGACGCCCGTGAGGCTAACAGCTGGTGGTCTCAGACGACAGAGTTCCTCCCGCTGAAAATCTTCCTGTTCGTGCTGACTCTGCTTCTTGTGGCCCTTCAGTTTTCCCTGTTCCTGGTCAAAAGGTAAAGTGATCCACCAGAGATTTTCAAAATAATTCATTTTCCTCATTAGAGTTGGGATTTATTTCTAGGGCTGGATTAATAAAATCGTTAAATCTATTTGAACCAATCTAAGATTAATAGATAAGAAATCTATGAAAACGTAGATTGATTTAGCACATAATGCTAAAGTCTGCTAGCATGATGCTAACGTTTAATGGAATTTCCCATAACTAATGCTAACACTGGGTTGACCTCAACATACATTCTGACTAAGTGAACATCTTTATAAACTCGCAGACATGAATTTTAAGGAAATATTTTTAAAGTAACTATTTGTGGTCTAAAACAGTTTTTTCCTCATACTTTCTTCTTCTGGAATAAACTGTAATGCTATAGCGTGATCGCCACCTAGTGGCCAAACTGAAACGTCCTCCAGAAGAAGCAGAACAATGTTTACAATGTTAATGATCTGAACATTTTAGTTAGAACTTCTCCTTTAGAGAATCCATGTAACACTGGATGATATTAACAATCTCAGTATTTAATTAATACATTTTACTGTATGTGAACTGGATCAGATCAATATAAACATATAGTAGATCATTGATGTATTTCTTAACAAATGTGTCTAAATGTGTAAATTGAATTGAACCAAATTTAATCGAGTGGATTGAAAGAATAATAATTTTTAAAAAATCCAAATTGAACTGATCCAGCCTCTGATGAATTAAATCAAATGGATTCTGGAATTAATCATCGATACCCCGTCCTACTTATTTCTGCTTCTTTTCAGTGTGAAGATCATCTGTATGAACAGACAAGCGCAGACTGCTGATGGGATCAGGAGAAATCCACAGACGTACACAGAACACCAGAGAGATTCCCTCAAGATAACAGGTCTGAACCCTCAATCTTGTATTTCCCTAACTAAAACAAGCAATGAAGACGTTTCAAAGGGCGTTCAGACCTTAGTGGGATGACGACTCTCCTCTGTTCCCTCCTCTTTAGGGCAGCAGAGCAGCAGTAAGTCGTCTGACTCTGCAGTGAGCTGACAGGAGGGAGCAAAGCCTCCAGCTCAAGCGCTCATCCAGCCATTTTCTGAACCCACTTAGTCCTGTTTGGGGTCACAAGGATGCTGGAGCCTCCCCAGATAGAGGAGACTCACATGTATGCTTCATAGGTGTCATCAGTGAACCTATGAAGCGTGTGGGAGGAAGCCGGAGAAAACCAACACATGCACGAGTATTCAAGCTGACACATCGTTACTTAACTGTTGAAATACATGAAACTTTGAGAAAAACAACTGTGGAAATGTCAGAAAGACTTGTCCTGAAACAAAATGATGTAGTAAAAGCCTCTGGAGTCCCACAAGCCAGGCAGGCTGTGTCCACCACCGGGTCCGGGGCTTACAGGCGCCAGAGACCACAGCTCCAGAAAGCAGCAGAGACAACTCGGACTCAGCGTCACCAAAAATCAAATCAAATCAAATCATGCTTTATTTATATAGCACCTTTTGGAAAAAATTCATTTCGATCAAAGTGCTTGACATAAAAACAATCAGAATTTAAAAAGAAACATAGAACAGGAAACATTGTGGGACCTAAACGATGTCCACAACCCCCCACCCCCCACCCCTCCACACACACGGACAAACACACGCACACGTCCCCAAACACAAACACATGTCCATAGCCCCAGAGGTTGGGAAAAATAAATAAATATATGGAAAATAGAAATAAAAATCTAAATAGAAATCTGGCTTTGTACTGAAGTGAGGAAACAATATTTTAGGGATCTGTCCACACCAGTGACCCCCAATCAAGTTCACAGAGTACACTACTATAGGACCCCCCAGGTCCTAGCAAAGAGTCAGACCCGGGAGGTCCCACTGCAGCGACCCCGTTCACTGACAAAGGACAATCACTGATGTGAAGGATCCCTCAGAGGAAGACACTGGAGTTAAAAATGTAAAAGGAGTAAAAAATTAAAAATAAATAAAAACAGATATAAATAACCAGACAGGTAAATAGATCAAATAGACAGACATAAACTAGTAAAAATAAGTAAATATCAACTAGGTAAAAAGCATAATGAGAGAACATAAAACAACATAAAAGCATGAATTAAAGTATAAAATAACTTTCTAGATTTCAACTGTAAGCCAGATTAAAAAGGTCGGTCTTGAGCCATCCTTCTCTGCGGCCCTGAGGCTCTCTGGAAGGCTGTTCCACAGGCGACGTCCATAATGACTGAACCAGCGTCCCTAAACATGCTAGCTTTGGGTTTTTTTTTTTTTTTTTTGCCAATTTAACATTTAATGAGATTTTTCGGGCTCTTTTGGAATTTGGCTAATATTTTTTACTACATGCTCGTCATTTTGGCATTTTCTTAAGTTTTTTAGACAATTTGTAGTTTCGCTAATAATTACGCAACGAGCTATTTTTTTTTCTCTTGCTAATACAGCAACTACTGGAGAAAAATTGGCATTTAACTAATATTTTAGCAAGTTGTCATCCTCAGCTTTTTTCAGTTATGAGCTTCAGCATTTTTAGCAATTAGCTTCAGTATTTCAGCTATTAACTCTACTAACCTCAGGCATTCCTACTAGCAATATCAACGGTTAACTTTTAAGATTTAAAAGCAAGAACCTCAAACCTGTTCAACAGATAAATAAAATAAAAGTAAAGCAAACAAAGAGAAAAAAAACCTTGTCAGGACATTTTATTTGAAAAAAGTTTCATAAAATTCCATGTCAATTGTATTTTTTTTTACAAACATAGAACATAGCAAAAAAAATAATGAAAGTGTTTTAACAGTTGTGTAACATGACATTAAAAGGATTTAAGAAGTTCCAGCTGTGGCTGTGCCCCCAGACTTCATAGCACCAGGAATATTTAACAGTACTGACATCTTAACCCTCTGCAGACACAGAAACATACGGGTTGGTACTGTTGAGAAGGCTTGTCAAGTAACCAGTGTCACCTACTGCCCACACAGCAGATATTAATGTCCACACAAAAAAGAAATGTTTTAATGCATGATCTGTTTTTAAAAGCATTCAATCATCAGCCCCAGTTTCACATTTTTAAAAAGACTGCAATGAAGACACTCTTAAATACATACAAGATTCCAAAACAGAATAAAAAACCGCAGACAGCATACTCTGCACATTTCTATCTACAAAGTCCTAAATGTGGCTATTTACCACCCAAACGCTACTAAAGAGAAAAATAAAAGAATCATCTGAGCATGATGGAGTGAGGTAAAGAGCTGAGCTGGTCCCTGACGCTTTCCTCACACGCCGCCTTGTTTTGGTCCGCCGCTGATGTCGGGAATATGATCGGCGAAGGACTGCGTCATCCACTGCCCGTCTGGAAGCTGGCCCTCCGCGGCGTGTGGCGCGGTCGCCTCCTGCGCTCCTTCTGAACGCCGAACAAACAGAAACACGTCAGATCAAAACAAACGAGAAGAGGCTTCAGAACTGCAGCCGCTTTTCTCCTTCACAATCTGCTGGAACGATCACGTCAACGGTTGAAAATTTACAGTACTTTAAAGGTTTAGTTTCAGCGTCACCGACGACGCTTCAGGAGTTAAAGGGTTAATTATGATTATGGAGTTTTTTAACTTACAGCCCCTCACACCACAAACCTAACATTACTGGTGCAACGTAAATGTCAGCATTATTGGAGCAATCCAGCCGTGCAGTTTAGATCCAGATTCCAGCTCAGACGAGGACAACAAAGACGTTCATGGATCTAATGTAGCAGAACGGGGAGCCTGTGACCCACCACAAATAGGACCTTTTTAATAAATGTTTTTGTCTGTTCCTGATTCACTGTAATTTGATTAAAGAAATACTGAAAAATAAAATTTAATCTCAATTTTCTTTATCATTAGAAAAAAGCTACAAGAACATGTTAAAAGCATCTATTTTTATTTTAGTTTGGCTAAAATATTGCGTTGCCCATCTATACACATGAGACTAAAATAGATTTGACTTAACAGTCACCTATTTAGAGTAAATCAGCAGTCCTGCTGAAACTTCTTCCATCCGGTCCTTCTGCTCACCTGAGAGGTGTGGCCAATTTAATTAGCACCTGCTAGCTATTTAAGACAGAAGAGCCCACACCAATGCAGGCAGTTTTCCACTGCTGGGTTTTGTTATGTTAGTTTGGGGTTGGACCTTGGTAGTCTTGATTAGCGGGCTTTGTTTATTTGTTTTCTTTCTGCAGATTTGGTTAGGCTGGCCTTATTAGGGAGCTGCTGACTCAGACGCTCGACGTTCCAAAATTCCAATCCCTTTGGTTTTTCTTTTTATTTGCACACTAATTATTTCATTTTGTTCTTTCTTTGAAGGACACAGGGTTTCATTTATTTATTATAAACTGTTTCTTTTACTCTTAATGGTGTCTAGTTTTTGTTATTGCCCCCTTCTGTGTTTTGTTTTGGTTTTCCCCATAGGGGACTTACTGGTTACCTGTGTTTTCGGCGGACGAGAATGAACAGTGACCGTTGGTCTGGCCTTCCGCCTGGCCTCCCTCCGCCGTCTTCTCCACGTACGCTCCCCCATACGCATCTTCATAACCAGGATCGTACTGCTCCTCCTTTATTGCCAGCCGCTTGGCATCCTCTGTTGGGGGTGAAATGGGAACCGTTTTACTGGGATGTCTTGTGAACTGGAGCGTCACGCGCCGGTCTCAATCGAGCCCAACATGATTACCTTTAGCCAACTGGAGGTCAAACGAGTAGTCAACCTCCTCGATCTCAGTGGTTCTTCGGACGCCCTTCAGCTGGTCTCTTAGCTCCCTGAGTTTGATGTAAAAGTGGACTTTATCTTGAGCACGTGGAAACTGGGCACAGCGGGCGCTAGAGGATGGCATCAGATACAGCGCCTGTGCAACGAGAGGAATGCAGAGTCAGTCGTTTCTAGCTTTAAAAGGAAATTTGATCAAAACGAATCACGGATAATCCATGATCTGTATGGACGGACCCCCCCTCCCCCGCTGCATGCATTATTAAAATCCATAACTACTCCACAACTACTGCACACGGTCTTTGTTTCAACATGCGTCAAAGTTGCTTCTCGACAGTTTTTCCCAAAGTCTGTTAACCGGAAGCTCCCGCCGCGTGTGGGAGGAGCTTCCTTCAAAAATGTTTCTCGAACTGGTCACAGAAGACGCGGACACTGAGGGATTCATTTATATTGAAGAGCTGAATACAAGCATCGGTAACGTCTCCGTGTATGGGTTTTAGATCTGCAACGGGAACGTGCCGTCAGGGGAAGGCAGTACGGCAAGCCGAAAGGATCAAAAATCACCAGGAAGAGCGAGGAGCCTCAGGTCAGACGCCAGACGGCGTCAGATCAATCTGTAGCCGGAAGCGCAAATTGTAACTTTCGCCGGTTGTGTAAGTAGAAATTTCCCAAACTTAAAAAAAACATTTAAAATTGATATTTCAAACCTTTTCAGAACTTTCAGGTTTTACGCCTTTGAATGAGAATAAACTGTAACTGGTTTTTCTCCGTGAATCAGCAGATCAGAGCCACGAAATGACTTTTTTTTCTCTCATAATAATTCTTTGAAATATTTTAATGTTCCCACAGTTAGTTTTTGGGGTGTATTGATAAGAGGCCACGGTTCGGGACACGTGTACAGCGGACCGCCCCCCCTCGCATGTACATACCTCGCGCTAGCATAATTTAAATCAATTGTCTGTTCACATCGAATGAAATTTGCACCAAATTCATGTAAATTTTATTTGTTTTAACAAGCGCTAACATAGCTGTTTCATGTTTATCTTAAAGTCTGTTCACCTGAAGTTCCAGAAGCGAGTGGGAGGAGCTTCTGTCAAAAATCTTACTCGACTTCACAATGAAGGATGAGGATTGATAGATATCAGGTTTATTTAATTTAAAGAGCTGAATAAAAGCATTGGTACACATCTCCAATTTTGGGTTCAAAGAATCTCCCAGTTAAGAGCAGCAACTGTCCCGCACAGGAGAGAATCGCTCCGTAACGGACCTGCCGGTGCCGTCAGGGGCCGATATATGGCAAGCCAAAGAGACCAAAAATGATCAGGAAAAGCGAGCACGGAAATGCCACGTTTTACAAGAAAACATTTATTATTTTAAATATTTAAATGTTCCCACAGTTAGTTTTAATAAAACAATTAATACCAAAAAATATTTTAACGGTTTTATTTATGATTTAACTTAAACATTGGGTGGGATGAGAACATTTATATTTTAAGGAGTACTCCAGATAGATTTGGTGTTTTCAACACTATTTTTAATCATTCTTTTCTCTCAGCTTTTGTAGATTTGGTCTAAAAACATGTCAATGTAATCAGAAACTACATGTTTTAACATTTTGTTTGTGTTCAAAGTTTAAAGATGTTTTGTTTTGATAAATAGGCTTCAATGAGCAAGTGTTTTGATGTTGCATATGTAAATATTGTGTGTGTGGAGTACTTTATATGTTCTTTGAATATACGATTTGAAGAGTTAAAATTAATGTCACTTTTATATGTTTTTTTTTTTTTTTTTTTTAATTATTATTCTTTTTTTTTTTACTGATCTGAAAAATGATCCAAACCGTGACCCCAAAAACACGACACGATCCGAACGGTGAGTTTTGTGATCCGTTACACCCCTAGTTAGTTTTAATAGCACAATTATTACCAAAGAACTATGAAAGTTTAATTTTAACTTTTTATTAATGAGTTAATTCGGACATTGGGGGTGGGGCATATTCATCATTCTTTTCTGTCAGTTTTTGTAGATTTGGTCTCCAGACATGTAAATATAACCAGAAACTAAATCTTTCATTGTTTTTTTGTTTTTTTTTTTAGTTCAAAGATGTGAGAATTTACATTTATACTTTTAAGTACTTTCTATATGTTTCCTCAAATATGTTTTAAAACTTTCAAAAAAGTAATTTTAGGCTTTTATCTTTTTACCGATCCAAAAAATGATCAGAACCATAAGTTTTCTGATCCGTCGTTACACCCCTTATAAAAGTGATGAAACATTTCTGCCAAGGGAGTTAAAATATCAATAACAAACTGGAAATGAGAACGAGGAACGTCATAAATGTAGACGGGCTAACTGTGAGCAGACTCACCACGTCACAGTCGGGAATCTTGTGTGGCTGCAAACCAAATTCCAGCTTTTGTGGTTTCTTCCCGAACAGTTCCCTGCAGAACATTTCATAGATACCTGCAACACAAAGACACCGACTTGAACAGCATGTCATAACCGTTCTCAGCATTGTTCTGAAGGAACGGATGACTGACATTTTCCATTGAACACAGCTATGAGCGGCTTGTACTTTTTCAGCTTCTCCACCAGAATTTTGCCTCCTTCCCGCAACTCCTTGCTGAAAAAAAAAGAGAAAGAAAATGAGGCAATTCATGCTTAAAAAGGATTCCAGTGATATCTCAGATGTGGTTTTGTCCAACCTCGAGAGGTCTTTGCTCCCTGGTGTTGCCCTGGCAACCATGTTGGTAAAGCCCATTTTGTACTTGACCGGCAGAGTTGTGTCGTGCATGTGGTTCAGCTGATCCTCAGTAAACCCCGATAGAAACAGGCACTTCCCTGTAACACGCAACTTTATTAGTAAACATTGCTAAATTCAAACAGCTGACATAGTTAACCCTTTAACACCCGAGCTCCAGTGTTTATGATCTATCTGTATTTTTTAATTGACATGATAATTCCAGTAGATTTTGAAGGAGAAAACCTACTGAAATGATCGTGTTAATGGTTAAGAAGTTACAGTATGGTAAAGATTTTGTGTTTAAGCGTAAACGGCAACACCTCAGGTGTTAAAGCACGTGTCAAAGTCAAGGCCCGGGGGCCGGATCCGGCCCGCCAGATCATTATAACTTGTTATTAACGGCTCAATGTCATCTTCCACTTATTTTTAACTTGCATCATTTTGACAAAATAAATTTCAATGGAGAGTAAAATATCGAAAGTTATTTAAGTTGATTTTTTCTGGAATAATATTCCTGTCTTTTCATTATTCATAATTATGTTAAAAAGTTACAGTTTTAAAAATTGGCATTCTGCTAGCTTTTTAGACTATTTTGGCTTTTACTAAGATTTTTTAGGCTATTTTTGAGTTTAGCTAATATTTCAGCTACATGCTAGCTGTGTTTTTTTGCTGATTATCTTCTGGTCTTTTTGTTTATTTAGCTGATATTTTAGCTACATATTAGCTGTTTTGGCTAAGTCAGGCTTTTTCAGTTTTTGTAGTCCATTTTGAAGTTTAGCTAATATATCAGCTACATGCTAGCTGTGTATTTATTTATTTATTTGGTAATTTAGGCTTTTTTCGTTTTTTTAGGCTATTTTGGAGTTTGGCTATTTTGTCAGCTAAATGCTACCTGTTTTGGGTAACCTACGTTTTTTTATTTAGTTGTTTTGGCAAATTGGCATTTAGCTAAAATCAGTGCTTTCATCTATGAACTTCAGTGATTTCAGCTTTAGCATTTTCAGCTATCAATTTCAGCATCTTAAGCTGTCAGCACTCTTCAGCAGCCAAATTCAGCTTACAGTATTTACACCAGCATTATCACAGGTAATGCTATAAATCTAGCTCATAATTATGTTAAAAAGTTTTTAAGTCTTAAAAATGTAGTTTTAGAGTGTTCAATAAGTGTTTATCCTGTTCGCAACATAAGGTGTGTTTTGGATTTTGTGTGATTGAGTTTGACACTCCTGTGTTAAAGGGTTAAGAAAAAATACAGAAAGTGTCATTTTGTGGCTAAATAATTAAGTTTTTATTAATCTGCGCAAACTTCAAACCAACTTTTGAATCGAAACTCACAAAAATGATTCCCGGGACCTGGAAACCACCGGCCGATGTAAGCTGCCATCAGTCCTGGATTGATACCAATCTGAAACCAAACCACATTCTGGTCAAACGGAACACGTATGGAACACGAAATCACTATGTTAGTAATGAAATCTCACAATGACGTAGTCCAGGTTGTGATCCAGTAGGTCTGGCAGAGTCTTCTTCATGACCTCCTCCTCTGACATCCCTTTAAAGCGGTCCACTTTCCTCTTCACCTTCTTGAAGCTCTCGTCAATCTTCTCCTGCTTTCCGTCAGCGGATTTTTTGGGCTTCGGACCGGGTTTTGCTTTCGGTGCTTTTGGTTCCTTGGGTGGTTTTGGCGCCTTGGGGACTTTGGGTGGCTTGGGTGCACGCGGTTCCTTGGGCTGCGCCGGTCTGCCCCTTTTCTTGGCTGGAGCTGTAATAGTGAGAAACAGAATGGATCTCTAATGACTCTTAAAGTTCGATACTCAAGCTGCTGTCGGCAACGACCTCTTTCAAAGAAGATTCTATGTAAAAGCATGGAAATGAGCTATCTGGGCTTCCAGATTCAAAACTCTAGTGTTGGTGCATCACTACTATTGACTGTATAAGTAAGAACCGGACATAGCAACCCCTCCAAATAGCTGGTTTAAAGAAGGCCAAAGTCCCACTGACTACCATCGAGAAATAGACAGTTATTTCTCAGTCATCTTATTTGTTGGAATAATCATTCTTGCTCTGATGCTTCCTTCTTAACATCATCTTGCTAATTCTATTTTTTTTTTTTAATATGCTGAAATTTATAGCTGAAATCACTAAGGCTAACAGCTGAAAATGCTGAAGCTGATAGCCAGCTAAAATGTTAGTTGAATGTCAAATAAGCCTAAAACACTGAAAAAAGCCTTAGTTATCCAAAACAGTTAGCATGCAGCTGAAATATTAGTTAAACTCTAAAATAACCTAAAAACAAAAAAAAAACAAGCGTAAATTAGCTAAAACAGTTAGCATGCAGCTGAAGAATTAGCTAAACTCAAAATTTTCCTAAAAAATAACAAAAAAAATCTTAAATGAGCCAAAAATAGCTAGCATGTAGCATGAATATTAGCTAACCTCAAAACTGCCTAAAAACCCTTAATAATTGTTAAAATAGTCCCAAAAGTTAGAATAATACCGTTAAAACTTTACTACACTCTGACTCCATATAGTATAAAGTAACGACGAATCGACTATTAAGTTAAAAATAACTAAATTAGCCAAAATAGCTAGCATATAGCTGAAATTGTAGCCATCTTCAAATTAGCCTAAAATACTTTAAAAAATCCTAAATTAGCAAAACTAGCTAGCATGTGGCTGAAATATTAGCTAGACTCTAAATTAGCCTAAAAAACCTTAATGAATGCCAAAATAATCAAATAGATAGCATAATGCTATTATAATTTTCAACTTTACTACACTCTGACTCCATAGAATATAAAGTAACGACTAATCGACTATTAAACCAGTCGTCAACTATTTTAATAGTCAACAAATCGAGGCAGCCCTAGTTAAGGTTAGATTACGGTTAGGGTTAAACCACCTAAGGGTTCCTGAGCGCGGCTGTGTCTGCAGCTCACCGCTCCTCCAGGGGATGGATCAAATGCAGAAAACGTTTCATGAACCTCGGAGAATGACAGCTAATGGGACTTTAACTTGAAGTTTAATTTTAAATGGGTACGGCCAACAATAAAATCCAGCCTTTAGAAGACTTGTGGTCAATGCAGCAATCTGCGTCACGCCGTTCGTGTGGCCGACATGACTTTCCATCAGTGTTCGTGCTGGTCGCAGGTAAACGCCTGCGAATAATATCAACTGTAAAATGAAGGCTGCAATATTTCTGCTTTTAACTCAAGCGAAAACAGCAACGCTTCATCAGAAGATCTGCTTTAGAGACTTTTATCTTTCAAAGCGACTTCCTCTTACAATAATAAAAGCTTTTCATCTTCCAAGGCTTGATTTTTAAAACTGTGTGTAAATGCCACACGACTAGAGGAGAAATATCTTAAAATCCCAGCTTTACGTTTAACTAGATTTGTAGGTTCCATCTGATCCGTGGCGCCGTCCATGTGTGCCGCGGCTGGCTCTGCAGTCCGACTCTCTGGCTGGGGAAACTGGTAGTTGGGGTTGAGTTGAGTGTTGGGGTGTTTGAAGAGTTGGAAGTACTGGGCTGTGAATGAGTGAACTTGGAATGGGAAGCTGAAACCCTGCGGTGAACATATACCAAAAATAAAAGCACAATAAAGTACATCAAACACATTAAAAGGGGATTTGATTAAAAGTAGATAAATGAGTGCTTGCTCTTTTTGCTTATTTGTGTTCAACTTTTACTGTTTTAAGAACAGACAGGATATTTTAACATAAAGTCTGTGCGCTTTAAAGATGAAGTCTGATTGTGTGACCATTGTCCCTCCTCGTCTTTCTAAGTACGGCTTTGATTATCAGTCTGATTAAAAAATAATCCCATTCTTTAGTCAACAAATGCACACTTGTGCAAATACTGAGTTGATCGTTGTGCAGAATTAGTCAGTATTATACATTTAATGGTAGTTTTTGTCCCACACTACCATTTGTATTCCTGTAGAATTTACTTAATCAGAGAGCATTTGTTTGAGCTTTTTTCAGTTGGCTGAGCGATAAGTGGATGTTATCTACTCATTCAAATTTGCTGTTTAAGAAGACTTATTTTTAGGTAAATGCGGATTTTCCCCCCCAGAATACTGCTCTCTAGGGATTCTGCCGTTTGAAATAATGCACTCTTGCAATACACACAAGTGAAAATGGCATACTCCATAACAGTTTCTCTAGTGTATAGAACGGGGTTTATTTCAGACTGCACGCTGCAAGATCTGTTTGAAGACTATTGCTGCCAAAAGTGGGAGTGCAGCAAATTTGATTCAACATCTGAATCAAATGAGGCAATGCTGTCAAGTACGAAAAATACTTCTCTCTACGAAATGCTCAATAGTGCAGCCACAAACGATTATTTTAATAGTCGACTAATCACCGATTATTTTTTCCAATTAGTCGACAAATCAGGTCATGCGCAATCTGGATGTAAAGCACAAATCTTAACCATCATTAGCTTTAAACTAGCTAAAAACTAGATATATTGAATTACCTGCAATAATACTAGTGTGAGTGCTGTAAGAATTTGGCCACTGAAGATGCTAGTACTGATATCTGAAGAGGCTGAAATTGATAGTTAAAAACACCGAAGTTGATTGCTGAAATTGCTGAAGCTAATAGCCAAAAACACCTAAGCTGATAGCCAGTTTAAATATTAGCAAAACTCAAAATTAGCCTAAAAAACAGAAAAAAAACCCCCTCCAAAATGTCCTAAAAAACCAGAAAAGGCCAAAATCAGCCAAAATAGCTGTCATGTAGCCGAAATATTAGCTACTCTAAAATGACCTAAAAAAATAAACAAATTCTAAATTAGCCAAAAAAGCTAGCATGTAGCTAAAACATTAGCTGACCTCCAAAATGGTCTAAAAAGCTGAAACAAAGCCTAAATTTGCCAAAAATAGCTAGCATGTAGCTGAAATGTTAACTAAACTTCAAAATAGCCTAAAAAAATGAAAAAGCCTAAATTAGCCAAAATAGCTGGCATGTAGCTGAAATATTAGCTAAATTCAAAAACAGCCTAAAAAACTGTGAGAAAAAAATCGTTATTTAGCCAAAAATAGCTAACATTTAGCTGAAATGTAAGCTAAACTCCAAAATAGCCTAAATAAAACCTTAACAAATGCCAAACTGATCCAAAAAGCTAGTGAAATGTTATTATAACTTTCAACTTTACTACACTCCAACTCCATATAATATAAAGTAACGACTAATCGACTATTAAATTAGTCGTTGTCTTTTTTAATAGTTGGTTAGTCGTCGATTAGTCGACTAATGGTGGCAGCCTTAATGCTCAACAAAACATTTTTACAACTTTTATGTATCTGCAACTTGAAATTCAGAGAGGAGATACTAAAAAATTTTTTTTTTTTTTTTTTTAGATATTTTTTGTCATTTTTGTTCGGGGGGGGGTCGACTAAAATTTCAGATCTTTTACTTTTCTATCATATCGCGCAGCATGATGTCAAGTGATGCAAAAGCAAGTGAATGAAACTGAGCGTAATCATCCAAAGATATGAGGTCAACCAATGAGTGGATCAACACACACAGTCATAGTTATACAGTAATAACCACACAGATCCTCACTAAGCAAGGAGTTTTATACTTCATTCTCACACAGTTTATTGGGAAAAATAGAAAGGATTAAAAGTCAAGCCAAGGCAAAAGATGCACATGCTTTCATCCATCAATCCTCACCAGCTTTTAGAAATGTTTACTTTCTATCCGCTATGGTGAGCAGGCAGACTCACCACTGGTGAAGATACTCCGGGGAGACAACAGGCAGAGATCCATTCATCTTTTCCTCCATCTTTTGGCTGGCTTTGACTTTATCACAATAATCAGCATGCACGTCGACCAATCATGTGTGAGGGTTCTACAAAATATGCGTCATCGTTACAGCCTACGCTGAATGCTATTGACGGACTGACAGAAAACAGACGCCTGGATTCAAATCACACATTTATTATTGGCTTATAAATATAAGCGTTAAAAACACAACACAAGATGCTAGCTTACATTCTACTCAGGATAATTATCAGGCTAATATAAATGAATTTAAAATAACAGCCTAAAAGTTTTTTAAACATTTAAATAAAAGCAGTTTTGGCGTTTAGTTGAAACTTATCCCTATTTGGCATTTCAGAAACAGAATCTAAGTTAAGCTAATGTTAGCATAAAGCTAGCAGGCGGGCTAACTTGGTATGCCTGAACGGTTTTGCTTCCCATTTAATTTCCCCGCGACAAACTATACATGTTTGACTGTCATTCATAAACCCAAACGTACCTCGTTCAATCAGGTCAAATCCAAGCTCGTATATGCTGTGAAAACAATTGTAGCACACATCAACTCCCCAGATTGCGGCGCTACGGAGGCAACAAAGAGGTGACAACACAGCCGGTCAACTTTGACACCGGAAGAGTCCAAGTCTCAGATATCGGGGTGCGCAAGAAAACTCCACATTATTGTTTAGCAGAATTATTAAAATGAAATTGTTTTTCAAAGTTATAGAGTGGTGAAAAAAATGCTTTCTAAATTAAAGGGTTTTGTAGTTATTCTTTGTTAAGTAAACAAAAGAAAAACAAAAAGAGCGCGACTTCCTCAAACCAGTAATGGTTTAAGCCGTTCGACTTTTAAACTTTGGAAGACTGCTCGGTATTGGCGCCTTTGTGCTTTAAATTTGGCACTTTAAAAATGCGTTCAGAATAAAACAAAAATATTTTATGTGTTCCTGATGAAAACACATTAATTAATGTTTTATAAATGGTTGATTATAACAACTTTTATACAATAATATATTTAGATTTCACAAATTTTATGTACATTTAAATCAAAATATGAAAACCTCTGTATAATAACTTATATAATATAAATAGAAAAATTGCATTACCTGCGATAATTCTGGTGTGAATGTTTTTTGCTGAAAGTAGTCGCTGAAGCTTTTTGCTGAAAATGCATTTTTCTTTAATTGCTGAAGGGGTTTGCTGAAAAAATGCAAAAGCTATTTGCAAAATATTAAATTTGCTATAAGACTGGAAATTTTGTTAAAGAACTATGAAAGAGTGCTTAAGTTGAACTAGATTTCTAAAAAAAAAAATTGTAAAATTGCTTAAAAATCCCCAATACATGCCAAATTTACCAACAATATTTAGTGTGTTGCTGAAATATGAGCTGAACTCCAAATAATCCCCCCCAAAAAACTTTAATTGAAGCCAAATTAGCCAAAAAAGTTAGCTTGTTGCTTAAATATTAGCCAAACTCCAAAATAGCCTATAAAATTCCTTTGTAAACTAAATTAGCATGTTGCTAAAATAGAAACTAAACTCCAAATAAACCTAAAAAACAGTAGATAACAAATTAGCCAAAAATGTTAGCATGTTGCTATTATCTTAGCTAAATTCAAACTGTTTTGAGAGTTACTATAAAAGAAACATAGCCAATGATTATGTTTGAAGACTTGTTGCTAATTTGCTTAAAATTTTGACATTTGAAGGCGGTCTCATTCATTTCCTATGGGGCATATTTTGCTAAATATTTCAAAAACTATAGTTTATGAATACCAAAAATACAAGCAGTAATATTCTGAAGGAGCTAAACGTTTTGATAATAAGATTGCTGAAAGTGTGATTAAGTTTCTACATGCCAAAAAATGTATGGAGAGCAGCAGGAGAACTGCTGAAAAGCTTACACGCATTGTGCATTATCCAAAAATGTGTCTGTCTTATTAGCCATTCCCTACGAATGACTGCATTTAAAATCAATTAAATTCTATTCTGAACCTTTACAGTCAATAAAAGCAGCCTTCTGAAAATGTTTCCTAAACTAAATAATAATGGCAATGACGTAAAGTCAGTTTGGAGCTGGAACTGTAGGTGACACAGAGACAAATAATTCAAATGTATACTGGATTACATTTCTGGATTTATTAATGCTGCACAAGTAGGTAATAACAAATTATAACAACACATTCTTAGGGTTCAGGTGAAGGACTTTTCTTCACATATAAAAAAAAAAAAACAACTTAAAAATATGAGGTAATCAAATTTAAAATAAATATTTAAAAACATCACATACAAAATGCAATAGTCCTTATTAAAACCATAAAAACAATTCATGCTTGTAAACAAAATGAAGTGTACTGTGTTGAATTACAGCCTGAGAATGAGTTCAGCTCTTCTCTTCATCACTGGTGAGTGACTTCCAATCAGAGGATTTTTCCCTCTTTGATGAACAGAGCTTAAGAGGTCCTCGATTGGATCGTCTTCGGACATGCCTGCAGAACCCGTTTCTGCAAAAGGTCACAACGCAGAGGAATCACGCTGCTTTAGATGCAGACTTAACATTTCATAAATGTTTCTCTTTTTCAGTTCATGGTAAAAACCTGATGGTTGTTACAGAATTTCTCGCGACCTGAGTCCCAAGGCAAACTGTTCTCTTCAGCATCAGCTGCTTTGTCCCAGTTCTGTGTGCAGCCCAGCACAGCTTTCATACTCTGGATCCACGTGTTCTTCTTTAATTGAGAGCCTTTTTGCATCCTCTGCAAAAATATGTTAATATTAGTGATGGTTCATGCATCGAAAAAGTCGACTCTCAAATGATGGGAGTTGATTCTTTTTTTATTTTTTGCCAACTGATTTACATGTAATGCCATTTGCAATCATCCTAATGCTTAGGATGCGATCTGAGCAAATTGAGCCGGGCAAGCTCAAATATCTGAACCTTTTTCTCTTCTGGGGTTAATCCAAGTCTTTAAACTGTCATTTTGTTAAATAAAAAGTGTTGGTGTTTATTTATTTATTTGATCTATTTTTTTTTATTTATTCACATCAAGAAAATACAAAAAATTTAGCGATTTTATAAATGAAGAGGAGCAGAAAAAATAAAAACATATTCCCTGACATTTGATTCTTTAAAACAATAAATGAAAAGCTTACGTAATAAAACGTGATCACAACTTACATAAAAGATTGGTTTGTAATGGAATAATTGAAAAAAATTGTAAATTCTAAGACTTCCCCTGAATACACTACACCAGTATCAAAGTCAAGGCCCGAGGGCCGAATCCGGCCCTCCAGATCATTTTATTTTATTGCTATTAATAATCTGATGTCATCTTGCGCTCATTTCTAACTTGTATAATTTTGACAAAATATATTTTTATGGAGAGTAAAATATTGAAAGTTTACGTCGATTTATTCTGGAATTTTCTTCCTGCATTTTTATTATTCATAATTATGTTAAAAAGTTTTGAAAATTAGCATTGTGATAGCTCTGTGGACAATTTTGGCATTTACTAAGATTTTTTAGGCTGTGTTGGAGTTTAGTTAATATTTCAACTACATGCTAACTGTTCTGGCTAACCTTTTTTTTTTTTTTTTTTTAGTTCTTGGGCAAATTTGGCATTTAGCTAATATCTTTGCTATTGCCTTCAGCATCTTCAACTATCAGCACTTACATCTTCAAAATTCAGCTTACAGCATTCACACTAGCATTATCACAGGTATAGCTATTTCATAATTATGTTAAAAAGTTACAGTTTTAAAGTTTTAAAAATGTCGTTTTAGAGGGTTCCACAAATGTTTATCCTGTTTATCATAAGGTGTGTTTTGAATTTTTGCCCCTTTGTGATAGTTTGACACCCCTTCACTACACATTAAAGCATTTTTTAACACACCAACTATTATTTTTGAAAATTTATGGTAAAATAAAGGTCCACACAAATCCTCTGTAAAGAGTCGAGAGTCAAAAGAGCCGATTCTTTATCAGGAGATGAATTAAAAGAATTGGCTCCAGAGAAAGAATTGAAGTGCTCATCACTGGTTAATATATCTGTCAGCCTAAAACCTCAAACATATATTTATTTTAAGCAGTGTTTTTATCTGTAGAGTAAAGTTTACAACAAACCTTTAGCGAGCTGCAGGTCAAAGGAGTATTGTGTCTCCGTCACCTCGCCGCCGGGGACCAGGCCTTTCATCTGGTCCCGCAGTTCCTTCAGCTTGATGTAAAAATGCACCTTATCTTGTGCACGTGGAAACTGTGCACAGCGGGGGCTCGATGACGGCATCAAATAGCAAACCTATAAAAGCCAGAAATAAGAGGATTTTCAACAGTACCGACTCAGAGTCTTGGTAGTCCAGAACTCCGGCTTTCACAAACCGTTTGAGTTTCTGGGATCTTGTAGGGCTGCAGGCCAAAGTCCAGGTTTTTGGCTTTCACACCAAAGATTTCCTTGCAAAAGATTTCATAAATACCTACAAAAAAAAAAGTAAATTTAAAAGAGTTACATCCAAAACCTTCTGTATTGATCGCTTGTTGCGTAAATGCTTTAGGCACAGATTGACAAGAAAATTCATCGACTGAATAGTTTTACCTTTGCCATTAAAAGCTGCTATTAATGGTTTGAATGTTTGCAGCTTTTCAAGTAACTGTCGACCTCCTTCACGAATCTCCTTACTGAGACAATAATAACACATTAACCAAGAGAAACAGTCCAATTCTTTAACCTATACATTCCAAGATGAGCCTCTAATCCACTCTTGTTTGAGCTGAACAACACAACGCTGACTGACCATTCATGTTGGTTTAAGTGAGGCGTGTGACTGTAAGATGGAGTAAAGTGCTGAGATCAGTGTGCAGGTAGAGGGGAGATGGATGTTACGATGCTCCAGCAAGGCCTTGAGGGCCCATATGCTTTAAAAGTGGGCAGAAAAGGGGGTTTGTCCACAGTTTCCGTGACGGCCCCAGCTGTGTTGGCAAGGTGGGCACTCAATGGGTTAGCACGCTAGACTAGCCAGCTGCCCGGTGGACAGCGGAGCATGCTAGCACGCTCCATTATAGTAAGTTCCGCTGAATCAAACTAGTGAGCTCTGCTGTATCAAACGGTGTTGTAGTGAGCTAGTGAAATCCGCTGTATTGAGCTCCACTGCAGCAAACTAGCAAACTCCACTGTATCAAGCTAACTAGCTTTGTTTTAGCGATCTAGCATGCTCTGCTGTAGAAATCTCCGCTGTATGGAGCTAGTGAGCTCTGCTGTATCAAACGCTCTTGTAGTGAGCTAGTGAAATCCGCTGCAGCGAGCTACATTGTAGCGAGCTAGCAAACTCCAGTGTATCAAGCTAGCGAGTTCCGCTGTAGCAAGCTACTGAGCCCTGCTGAAGCGAACTCTTCTGTAGCAAACTCTGTTGTAGCAAGCTAGCAAAGTCCAGTGTATTAAGCTAGCAAGCTCTGCTGTAGAGCTCCACTGTAGCAAGCTAGCACGCTCCACTGTATGCAGCTAGCAGGCTATGCTGTGTCAAGCTAGCAAGGTCTACTGTAGTGAGCTAGTTAGCTTGGTTGTATCGAGCTCTGCTGTATCGAGCTAACGAGCTCCACTGCAGCCAGCTAGCAAGCTCCAGTGTATCGAGCTAGCGAGTTCCGCTGTCTCAAGCAACCAAGCTCCGCTGTAGCAAGCTACTAAGCCCTGGTGTAGTGATCTCCGTTGTAGCAAGCTAACAAAGTCCGCTGTATTAAGCTAGCAGACTCTGCTGTAGAGCTCCACTGTAGCAAGCTAGCACGCTCCGCTGTATATAGCTAGCAAGCTATGCTGTGTCAAGCTAGCAAGATCTGCTGTGGCGAGCTAGTTAGTTTCCTTGTATGGAGCTAGCGAGCTACACTGTAGTAGGCTAGCGAGCTTTTTGTTCACTGGGTGGCTGGCTAGCACAGCAAGTCTACTCACTGAGTGCTCCCTTAAGCCAATGGGGACATTTCCTGCCCACTTTTAACCATATGGGGCCCACCTGGCAGCTGCTAGCCAGGATAGAAGGATACCCAACAAGAGGAAAAACACGTCAAAATATCAGAAAAACAGACAGACTATGAAGGACATGAAGTTTAGTTCTTACTGAACACAGAGCATGAATACTGACTCCAGTCTGCATGGACATTTGCTGTTCCAAAGCCACTCTGTCTCTTTGGGCCAACCGCAAAGCAAAGAGGTTCAGGACCATCGGTAAACAGAGACCCTCCACCCTTCACTGCAGTGTAAACTCAACCATCGATAAATGTGGCGTTGCAACAGCGAGAGCAGCAGACAGCCTCTGTCTTCCTGACCTGGAGAGGTCCTTGCTTCCCGGTGTGGTCCTCTCCACCATGTTGGTGAAGCCGATGCTGTACTTCTCCGGCAGGCTCTGATCGTGCATGTAGTTGAGCTGCTGTTCGGTCAGACCCGACAGAAACAGACATTTCCCTGGACACATCAGAGAGGAAGAGACGTTTCTAAAGTGGATTAAAATGACAACAGAAATGTTTGTTTTGTTGAGTTGTTTGCTGGATTATTTCTACTCTAAAAGAATTCTGCTCTCAGAGATTCACTCATATGATCCTTCAAAATAAAACAACAGAGAAAATGAAGCACAGAACACACTTCTATGGGTTCTTATGGGTTAAGCCTTCAACACACAGGTGGCCCGGGGGCCGAATCCGGCCCTCCAGGCAATTATATCACTTACATTTATTTTATTGTTATTATTGGCCCGATGTTATCTTGCGCTCATTTCTAACTTGTATCATTTTGACAAAATATATTTTTATGTAGAGTAAATATTCAGTTATTTAAGGTTTAAGTTGATTTATTCTGGAATAATATTCCTGACTTTGTCATTCATAATTATGTTAAAAAGTTAAAAAGTTTGAAAATTTGTCATACTGTTAGCTTTTTGGACTATTTTGGCATTTACTAAGATTTCATAGACTGTTTTGTAGTTTTGCTAATATTTAAGCTACATGCTAGCTGTTATAGCAAGTTTTTAAGACTAATTTGGCATTTAGCTAATATCTTAACTAGCTATCAGCTTCAGCCTTTTCAGTGGACAAATTCATCTTACAGCATTCACACTTCACAGGTAATGCTATACATCTAGTTCATAATTATGGTAAAACGTTAGGGGCAGTTTTAGAGTGTTCAATATATGTTTATCCTGTTTGGCCCTCGATCTAAGGTGTGTTTTGGATTTTGGCTCCTTGTGTGATTGAGTTTGACTCCCCTGCTTTAACACAAACACAAAATGTTTGACATACTGTAACTCCTCAACAGGAGGAGTTAAAGTAAATCAAAGAACATAAACACTGGAGCTCTGCTGTTAAAGCCCTAAAATGAATCCAAGGTTGTGTCAGAATTTCCTACTTTCTACTCAAAACCCTGTATAAGGAGTTGGCCGTGTTCTTGGGCTCTCTAAATCCACAATTCTAAAATCCAGTGACCTGGAAATTTCCCAAAGGTCTCTGCATGCATCAATGCTCACCAGAAGGGCAAATATAGGCCACAATGCATTGCGTTTTACCTATTTTTCATTAGAAAAAAACCTGTGTAAGTCTACTTTTGAAGACCAAACAGTGCAGGAGTTTGAAAATGAGATCTTTAGAACTTGAATGTCAACATACAGAAATGATTTCCTGGGTTTGGGTAATGATGTCCTTTGAATGCTGACAACAGTCCTGGATTAATACCAATCTGAGGAGGAAAAGAGAGATGAGCTTTATACTACAGGAGAAGGAGAACATGAAAAACTGCAATAATTAACCTACTATCAAAATATCCAGATTATGAGTGATGACGTCAGGCAGAGTTTTGGCCATGACTTCTTCCACTGACATGCCGTTAAAGCGGTTCAGAGTCCGCTTGGCTTTTTTGGCAGCTTCGATTTCATTCTCCACTTCAGGCGAATCTTCCTCCGCCTGCTGCTTGGAAGGTCGACCTCTCTTCTTCTTCACTGGAGGCACAGCTGAAGCAGAAAGAACCAACATTCAGGTCTTTGTGTGTGGGGGTAAAACATCTTCAACAATCAGCAGCTCAAAAATGAAACCCAGAAAAGCTCATTTACGTGGAGGGACGCCAGAAGGCTCAGTCTTGAACTGAACCCTCAGCCCTCCCTGCTGTCCTGTATACTGATGCTGAGGGGGCAGCTGGGATGGGGGCTGCTCCTGCATCTGATAGTGGGGGTAATTCAGAGCTGAAGGGTGATGCTGAGAGTGCTGCTCGGCGTTAGTCTGCTGCTGGGATTGATGGTAAGGGTGGTACAAGGCTGAAGGAGGATGTTGGTGCTGCTGCGAGTGGAGCTCGGTGTTTGGCTGCTGCTGATGGTACGGATGATACAGGGCTGAAGGATTCTGCTGAGGGTAAAACTCGGATGAAGTCTGTTGATGCTGCTGAGGATGGTGCAAAGCTGGAGGAGGATAATGGTGCTGAAACTCGGATGCCGGTCGCTGCTGGGGGTTCAGCGCCGAAGCGTGATGTTGGTACCGATGCTCCCTGAAGCTCTGCTGGCAGGGCTGCACCTGGTTCTGGTCCGAGGGCGGAGGATAGCTGCCGTAAGACGGTTCTTGATGAACCGACGGGCCGCGGTGGACCGCCTGCTGTCTCAGGACAGACTCCTCGGTCGGATTTTCAGAATAATAGTCCATGCTGCCATATGGATCTACACTCTGTTCTTCAAGCTGATGCTGATCATACTGGTAACTACAAATGAAGACAACAAAGAAAAATATTAAAATATAGATTTTTTTAAATCATCAAATTATTCAATCCTGTTTTAAAATCATACAAAAAATGTTATTATATTTTTGAGATTTCTTTACCGCACAGCATAAGTTACACAATTATAATTTCACAGTGTATGATTAAAGAGACGGAACAATATTGATCATTTTGACCATATTTCTTGTGTTTACAGGTTAAAAAAATCATTCTGATTGAAATGTTTTATGCTTTGAGTTATAGAAGTACGGAAATAAAGACGGAGAAAAGATTAGTCCAGCCAGCACAACGCTACTGGCGCATTTAACGATTATTCTAATAAAAGCTGTAATTTAAATCACCTATAATTAAAAACAGATTTCTGAGAGAACAGGAGAGCGAGCATTGCTAAGAAGGTTAAGCTAACATTACGATTTTTTTTTTTTTAAAGCGTTACGAATTACAGCTGTTGTTTAAAGACTCCATGCACACTTTACAAAATAAAAAAAAACCCAAACTGTAGATATATAGGTTCATACCTGTCGTACATTGTGTCAAGGTTTGGAATAAGCAGGAAACTGCTAAAAAACAAAGACCATTAACATTGTTCGAGGTAACTGGTTGCTTACCGCCCCCTCGTGGTAATAAGGCGTACTGCACACAGAAACCCGTTTTTACTCTCGGCTCTAAAGCTTTCGTTTTATTTTTGCTTTGAACTCAAAATAATGATGGAACCATATTTTTTTTTTTATAAATCCACATATTGGTTTTTATTCGTTCGCTATAATTAGTAAATTCCTGAAATAAGTTGTAACCCGTGTTCTCGGATGTTACCGCGAGGCGGCGCGATTTTAAAAAGACATTCAAAGCAACTACTCGGGTTTAATGCGTAGAAGAAGAAGTCAGCCGAAGATAGAGTATTTGAGACGCTGACCACTCCCGAGACACAAACCATCTTCCTGTAGTTAAAATGTAACAGTAAGAAAGTCATATTTATTTATTTATTTATAGATAACAAGAGAAATAGATAAAAGTCGGAGGCAGGATTTTGATATTAAAGGTAATATAAACTGAAACTGGAAAGCACCTGGTTAAAAAAAAAACAAAAAACAAAGGAGTGAGAGCTCTGTACACACGCTTTTGTTAGCTAAGCAATGTCACCCTGCTTGTATTTTTAAGATTGCAGGTTGTGGGTGAGAATCAAAGAAGTGGTTGAATCTAATTGGCTTTTGTGTTAGTAAAGGTACGGTTTTATTTCCTTGTTATTGGTAAAATCATATAAGATTTGTCATTAATTAGAACCGAAACCACTGCTGTTTTACTAGAGAAGCTAGTCATTCACCAAACTTTAGGAGGAGGATATGTAACACCAAGTATTATGCTTTATTATATTACACGTACTATTAGGAATTTAAGATGTTAAAAAAAGCAGCTAAATTAATCCACAGTTGGAGTTTTATTAATGTTCAGTTTTTTGTCACCTTAGGGCTCATCAGTAATGCCTATTTTTCAAGACAACTTTATGTAAAACTTGTTGTCACTATTTAAGCACATTGTGTGATTCTGATGATGAATGTCCCGACAGGTTGAGTTGGTTCCTCTGAGGCGGTAAAGATGCCGGCCGGGGTGTCGTGGCCTCGATACCTGAGAATGCTTGGAGCCAGTGTTCTAGCCATGTTTGCCGGGGCGCAGGCCGTGCACCAGTACTACCTACCAGATCTGGTTAGTGTCAAAATAAACATTTTCATTTGGTGAATGATGTGGGGATTCATCCAGAATATATTCTCAATGATGACATTTCTGGATAGCTATCAATTGCGGTTAGGGCAAATGTCATATTTACAGTGTTTGTTTCACTTCACAGATTTTCTGAATTGGGGGCAATAGACCCTTTTCACCTGACGCCACACAAAATGTCGAGAATCCAGAGTGACTTCCGGTTTACGGTGTAGAACGGCAAAGCTGAAAACTGTTAAAAGCAATTTTTTGTAAATAATGAAGGGTAACCTTACCAACTTTAATAGAAATTTGTAGAATATAAATGTTCTACCTGGTTGTATTGTTTCCCCTCTTAGATTCCTCCTGCAGAACGTTCCACAGCTGCTTCGACCCAAAACCTTTGGATGATATTAAACCAGTTTTTCTCTCTACAACCCAGTCATAGTTAGACGAAGGTTACAGGAACTTCATTGAATGCTGCTGGTTTGATTATGAAGGTCATTCATATTTTCTTCTTCTAATTGATACAAATAGTAACGCTTATGAGACGTAGATCTGCAGAAGATCTTTTCTCTTCAGTTAAAGTTGATTACATTTACACGTTCACAAAATCTCTAAAACAGAAATAAAGTAAGAAAATTTCCACTTGTCTGATAATAAAGAAAAACTAATAACTGCTGTTATTTTTCTGACGTAGCTTCTCTTTGCTGTTGTTCAGAAACATGTCTGATCCTGCAGGATAATAAAGGCAAAAAAGGATAAAAATAATTTAAAATTGTCAAAAAATATTTATAAGTAAATTATTATTCACACGTAATTTAAACTTGAACGTTTGACTCGGCCGCTCTTATTTTGAAAGCTGAATATACGTGGCTCCAAAGCAGCTCTGCCACTTAGTAAACATAACTATTTTTACAATTACTGCCTAAAATACCCCAAAAAACATTGTTCAGCTGTCAGCTTTGCCATTCTAAACCTGAACACGGAAGTCACTACTCGCCATTTTGACTGATGTCTGAATTGGGGTGATGGATACGCCTCATTTTATGTTTAAAATGTCTCTCATACAAAGATTTCTAAAATAAAACATTTTCAGTGTGGTACCAATTCTTTGGGATTTAAAAAGAGCTGATTTTACCAGTAAGTTCATCATTAAGACAGACACGAGCAGCTCCACCTCCTTCAGGTCGGTAGGAGACAGTCAGGTTTTGCAGGTAAACCCAAGTCTCAGAGTTTGTGATCAACCCAGGAGTGGAGCCTCAGACCATAACCATGACCAGAACCTAATGACCTCTGACCTCAGACATGGTTCAGTAAACGCCTCGCAGCTGCAGACCCGTTGACCAGATGGGAGGGCTCTAGGATTTACAGACAAACCGACTCCACCGCTTTGACTGGAATGACAGACAACTGTTACCGGTGACTCCACCGACACCAAGACACCACCGTGGACGTCTGCGGTACAAGACCATGTGACCTGGACAGTGCAGCTACCGTCCTGTTCAGCGATGAGTGTCAGGTCACCTTTTACAGAAATGTTGGTCGTCAGTGTTGATGGACATGGCGAGGTGAGCGACACGCTGAGGTCAACGTGGTCTCCAGGGTCGGATTTTGCGGAGGACGTGCAACAGTCAGAGCTGAACGGATCTGGCTCTTGTAAACCAGACGTGTCAAAGTCCAGGTCCCGTTTTCCAACTAAACTGTCATTGAAGTTCCTAATTGGCTAAACGCACCTGATCCAGGTAAGCAGCAGCAGAGAAGGCAGGAGGCCTGGAGTTTGACTCCCCTGTTGTAGTTGAGCCAGTCGGTGCAGGTTCTGATCTCAGAGACATGATAGAACCACCATCACCTCCAAATCCACCAGAACACCCTCAACTTTCTGTTCATGGATGATAATGCTCCACCACATGCTGGCAGAATGATCACAGCTGGACTTCAGGAAGTGGGAGTGGCTCATATAGCCAACAGTGACCTCTGACCTGAACCCCATAGAGCAGGGGTGTCAAATTCAATCGCACAATCCACAATCCAAAACCCATCTTAGGTTGCGGGATAAACATTTATTGAACACTCCTAAAACCGTAACTTTTTACCATAATTATGAACTAGATATACATTGTTACCTGTGATATTACTAGTGTGAATACTGTAAGATGAATCAATTCAATCATTCTAGCAATTTCAGAAGATGCTGAAATTGATAGCTAAAAATGCTAAAGCTGATAGCTGAAACCGCTGAAGCTTATAGCCAGCTAAAATATTGCTAAATGCCAAATTAGCCTAACTTACGTTAGCCAAAAGAGCTAGCATGTAGCCAAAATATTAGCTAAACTCCAAAGTAGCCAAAAAAAAATCTTAGAAAATGCCAAAATAATCAAAAAATTTAGCAGAATGACAATTTTTAAAACTTTAAAACTGTAACTTTTTAAAATATTAATGAATTATAAAAAGTCATGAATATTATTCCAGAATAAGTCAATTTAAACCTTAAATAACTTTCTATATTTTACTCTACATACAAATATATTTTGTCAAATTATGCAAGTTAGAAATGACCGTAAGATCACATCGACCCAATAATAACAATAAAATAAAATGCTCTGGAGGGCCGGATCCGGCCCCCGGGCCTTGACTTTGACACATGTGCCACAGAGCACGTCTGGGACCAGCTGAAGACTGGACGGTGCGAACCCCAAGTGACCTGCAGAACTGCATGTGTTACTTGTGGAAGACAGGGAGACCTCAGAACATCATCATAGTGAGGATCAGGAGACGAGCTGTTATAGCAGGACAAATCTGTTATTGACATGGTCAGTGTTTATTATTTGGGAATATTTTTATTATTGTCTTATTTTCTGAGTTTATAAATATCAACCGTGTTTCTTCTCATTTATTAATAATAAATTCAAAGGAAATGTTTATGTATTTCATAAAAATTCAGAACAAATGACAAACATCCCTAACTTATTGTTAGTAATGTATTTATATTATCTTCTGGTAATTTAGTTGTCTGTCTATAAAAGTGTGCATTACCATCCTCAAAAAAGATGAGATTCACATTTTACTTGTCAGAATGAAGCCATGAAGGCATCCTTTGAGCATAAAAAAGCATTTTTTTTTCTTTTTTAGTTTTGTTTAAACATCGCTCTCATTTCCTCATCATTCAGAGTATTCCAGAGGTCCCACCCAAACCGGGAGAGCTCCAGACGGAACTCCAAGGATACAAGATAAGGGAACAAGCTGCTGCTACCATTGAGAAATTCAAGAAAGGAGAAAATGTGGACCAATGAAATATTCTGGGACGTGGACTCTGAATGGTTCTGCTCAAATGTGCCTCAGAGAAATATTTTTAAAGACTCGCAGGACTCGATGAAGAAAAAAAAAAAAACGTATTGACATGCAATGTGTATTTGAGCAGTTCACCTTTATCTGTCTTGAATAATATAAGGACAGATTCCTCAGTAATATATGTAATAATAAAGTTCTAAGTATATGAATGCTTGTGAATAAAAAGAAACAAACACAGATTTTGTGTGACAATTTAAAAAATATCTAAAATTGAAATAAATGTGTTTATATGTTTCATCATTGTAAATAAAGTATATTTTAATATGTTTGTTTTTGTTCTTGTTTATGGGAAACGTTACATTTTTGGCATACTTGTAGTAAAAACTCGTAGGTAGAAACCATTGACTGTTCTCCCTTATACAGTCAATGGTAGAAACCACGAGGGTGGCGCATGCGCAGTAACCGGAAGCCTCTGTCTGCCCGATCCGTCTTCCCCGCCCCGTCTCCTAGCAACGGCCTTAAACAGGAAAGATGGCGACGAAGCAGGAAAAAGACGCCGCCGATTATTTGAGGAAACACAGAATTGCCGCGCTGGTGGAGAACCTGTTCTCCATGCTTCTCTTCTACAGACCCGGTTTGAGTCTCATTTGTGTCTAAACCGAACATGACGGCTTTTTTAATAACCCGAGGCCTGTTTTACAAAGTTTATAGCAAAGAAAACCCGCGTTTTTTGTTTTAATATCGACACAAATTCCTGATTGGTTGCATTTCAAGAACATTTACCTGGTTAAACGTACTTTTTATTTTTGCTTTGATTCCGTTTTTCATGATTTTAACAGCTTAGCTTAGCTCAGTTCACATTTAATCATGCTAAATGTAAATGCTAACATCTTTTAGTGAAACAATATTTTTTCATGTTTACTATATATTTCTTTTCTTTTTGTGACCAAAATCCAAATAATATTTTTTGTGAAAATTGTTCTTTAGTATGTGTTTATTCCCAAAAAATCCAAAGGTCTAATACTTGACACATTAATACCCACGCTGATGAAAAGGCTGTTTTTGGTGTTTTGAATTCGTTCTGGTGGCGTTTTTGATGATGGAGGACATTTATGAAGAAAATTGAGCTCTAAATAGCATTTCTAATTATTTATTTATTGAAATCATTGTGAAGCAGGAGCAGACAAAAAAATTATGTTTGAAAAAGCTCGTATTTATGACGTAGAAAATTCAAAGCTCCATGCTCTGCTCCATTCTGATGAACCTTTTACACACAAATAGATCCATGAACGTCTTTGTTTTCCTGGTCTGAGCTGGAATCTGGATCTAAACTGTACAGCTGGATGGCTCTGATATTCCTCACCATTTTTGTTGCACTGCTAATGTTAGGTTTGGGGTGTGAGGGGGTGTAAGCTAGTGGGAGAACATGTAAACAGAGAGCTCTCAGCTCAGGGGGCCTGTGGATGCTCGGCGCCAACGGTCCTGCCCACAACTCAGAGGAACATTAACACAATTTTATGTAAATATTAAAAGGTAACCTTACAAATTTTAACAGAAAAATGTACAATATTTATTTGATGAATGTCCTGCTGAACTGTATTTTCATTTCCTGTTTTAGATCTTTCACAAATCTAAATACAAAATTGAATAATCCTTCAATATTGGAGATTTTAAACCCGGAAGTTTACGGGTTACACGTGAAAAGGGTCGATTCAAAGACCATCAAGAGCAATTTCACAATAGATCTAAAGATGATTGCAGAGAGACTTTAAAATAAGTGACTGGGTGTTTGTGTTTTCTAGATAATCCCAGAGAGTTTCTCGTGGAGCAGCTGAAGCAGCTGAAGCTTTCTCAGATCAACAATGTGATGGGGCCTCATCTGTTCAAAAGGTCAAACCTGGATGCAGTCTTTGGAATCCTGGACCCAGCCAAACAGAACCACATCACATTCGCACAGTACAAGCAGGGTAGGAGTTTGTTGTGATAGCATCTTATAAGTCAGACTTTTCTGTTTAATATTCTAAGTTCTACATTGATATTGATGGAGTGCTACTTCAAAGTTCTTAAAAGCGAGGATGACCACAGATTCTTACTTTTTCCTTCCAGCTCTGAAGACACTGGGCATCAGTGACATCGATGAATGTCCTGAAGGTGTTAATGAAGATAGAATCTCTTATGAGACGTTCAAGGCAGAAGCGTAAGTCTGGATAATTCAGCCTGCATGCCGTAGAGTTGCTTTAGTGAAATATCTCATTGGTCTTTTTATTTTCTTCATCAGAGAACGAGGTCTGCAGAGATGCTCAGCAACATTCTGCTCCCAGCATTAATCTCAACATGTGGAGCTGCTATTTATATTATAAACAATTCTAAACATCTATTCTGTTATTTTCCATAACCAAGCTATGAATAAAAAAGCTATTGTATGATACAAACATTTTTAATTAAGTTCTAACTACCATATATACCCAGTTTTTGTATATGTACATACATATATACTTAAATATACTTAGAAAAACAAACAAAATTGTATGTTTTTACCTTGTTTAAAGTAAAAGAATTTTTATCAATCCACCAAATTATTAAACATCCTACTTCCAATCATTTTGTCCTAAAAGGTCATTTTATGTAGTATTTATTTTTCTTACCTGGACACCGTAACTTTATATTCCAATATATTGATAACAAAACATATTTTTAACCATTAAAAAACATTTTTCTTACTCTACTTCTCCTACTCACCATTCTAGCACTCTGTATGGTCACATGTCTTCAAAGTGTTTCCACACTTTGGACTGTTCTGATGGTTGATCAGTTTTTGCTGCATCACGTGTTGCTGTTTTGATGACATTTGGTCATTTTTACCTTATAGTAAAATAAACCAACTGTATATCAATTATCATATTCTCTCATTTTGAAACTACTTTTTAAAAGTATAAGTCTGTTCAATTCACATAACAACTTGCCTCAGACAGATTGATCTGGCTGGATCATTGGAATAAAACTGATTCATTGATTAGCTGTTACACGGATAATATTTTGTAAAATGTGATCTGGGAGGGGTCCAATTAAGTCCATCCCAATCACCTCCCAAGGTTCTTTTACCTGCAAGGTTACAGAACTTATTACATGAACATTTCAAGCTGCTCTGCAGCACACGAGCTTTTTCTTCAAATGAATAAGCAATGGGTGAGGTAGTTTTAAAATGTACCTTGATGGGATGTTACTCTGGTGCGACAGTCTTAATCGGGTCATTCAGCTGGCAACGATGACAACACTTGACCTAAAATAAAAATGAAGTTTGGAAAACAGTTGATGAAAAGAAAGAAACTTTTGTTGATATGTTAATGTGTAAGTAAAAAGATTTATTCAGAATTATATCTAAATATTTTAGAACAAAATGTATTCAGAGGTTTGGATTTATTTTTTTGAACTCAACAAAGGCCACACCCATTCGGTGACGTTGTGTTTATTGTAGGCCAATAGTAGCCAGCAATAACCCTGTTTCGGGTGCCTCTGACTCCACTGTGGTTTCCAGTACCAGGGTTATTGTGGCATTCCATTACAACAGTTTTCTTCTCCTCTTCTGACATGACCACCAGGCGCATGTACTTTAGCCTGGGACCAGTATAGAAGAGTCTGTTGCCTGTAACAAGATGAAAATAAGGAAGTCTCATAGAGTTTCTAACTAAAGTCAATTGAAATGCCTGACAAATGTATGCCAAGTACAGGTTATTATTAATAGTGTCATCAATATTGTAAATTTAACTTCAACTGTAATAACTTTAGATTAGAACTGTTGTCATCTTTTTATTTCTTTTCAAAGTGTTCCCAGTAGTCTTTTCATTAAGATAATTCCATTTCTAGTGTCATTTTTAAAAACAGGGATAACTTGTGTGATGGAAAATATACGTTTAGGTATACATTTCATCTTTACAATTACATGTGTCTAACCTTTGTGCACAGCCGTGAGGCCACAGACTTTGCTTTCTTATTGTCAGGACGCCTTGATCACAGTGTATAAACATTTTGACTTCATTAGAACATCTTGTCCATATTAGATATGGCGCTTACCTTCCTATCCTAAGTTTCTGATTAAAGTTGTTTGTATGGCTCTATAAAATACGAATGTCCTTCATCACAGGCAGGGCTCTGCAGACCTCTCCTCCATGCTTGCAAGACGTGTACTTTTCTCTGCTCTGTTTTAATAAACATTCTTAAAACCGTTTGACAACATTTCTTTATTCCATCGGATCCAACTATTTTTCCACCACACTTGCAACAACACTTAATAAACACAGGCAAAACAAAAATGGTGAGCAACATGAAAGTTTGATCTTTTATTATCAAACAACGACGCACTACAGAACAAAACATGGTTTGAAACTGTAGAACAGTTTTTATATTTTTACAGTCAAACAGAGGGGGCAACTGCAGCAAGAAAACATCATATTGGTAAAACAGATCTGAGCAAAGTGGGACAAACAATCAAAATTACATAACTATAGATATGCAAGGGAATATTTTAGTCTATCATATATTGCTTTTATTTTTGGTTTCTTAAGGAGCTTCAATGATTCCAAATAGAACTTGAATTTATTGTTGATAAATATTCTAAATTTCGAGGGTATATTCATATGTTTATGTTTTTGTATTTTAAACTTAGTAAGACAACGGATTAGCAACATTAAGGCTATCCAGCCCTACAGTTTTGATCCAGAATCAAACTCAGCTCAGATGAGTGAAACAAAGACGGATGTGGATCTATTTGTCCACAGGTATGAGCTTAAGAATGGAGCTTGAGGCCTGTAGACTTTGTAGATCTTACACAAGATTTTTACAAAAAAAAAACATCTAAACAAATATGACAGCGTTGTATTCATGAAATGTATGATTTGTTTAAATTAGCAATATTAAGGAAGCAATATTACTAGAACTAGAATAACTTTATTGTCATTGTACAATATACAACGAAATTGAGTGCACTCCTCTTTGGTGTGAAAAATAAATAGATAATAAAATGAAATATAAAAAATACCAATATTATATATATAATATATATAATATATATATATATATTATATATATATATATATATAATATTATATATATATTATATATATATTAGATTCAAACACACATCCAGCCAACCATACAAGAAGTTAAAAACATTATAATAAAAAGGCACTCGATTAATAGCAGCATTTAAAAATGTGATGGCTCTGAGGTAAAAGCTGTTTTTAATCTATTTGTCCTTGATTTATTGTTCTGTATCTTCTGCCTGAAGGCAGAAGTGTAAACAGAGAATGTCCGGGGTGGGATGAATCCTGTAAAATGTTTTCAGCTTTCCTGAGGCAGCGGGAGCTGTACAGTTCTTCCAGAGATGGGAGAGGTGGCCGATGATCTTCTGGGCTGAGGAGACGACCCTCTGGAGTGCTTTTCTGTCTGCTGCTGTGCAGCTGGAGAACCAGGCACAAACACAATAAGTCAGAATGCTCTCAATGGAGCAGCGGTAGAAGGACACCAGCAGTTTCTCACCCAGGTTGTTCTTCTTCAAAAGTCTGAGAAAGTACATTCTCTCTGGGCCTTCTTCACCAGAGCAGTGGTGTGAGCACTCCAGGTCAAGTCCTGCTGGATGTTGATGCCCAAGAACTTGAAGGCAGCCACCCTCTCCACCATGTCCCGCCGATGTACAGGGGCTGAATGTCCGTTTTCTTCCTCCTATAATCCACCACCAGTTCCTTGGTCTTCTTGATGTTCAGGAGCAGGTTGTTGTCCCCACACCAGATGCAGAGTCGCTCCACCTCGTCCCGATAGGCGGACTCATCCCCCCGGAAATGAGCCCCACCACTGTGGTATCATCAGCATACTTGATGATGGTGTTGCTGGTGTGGGTGGAGGTGCAGTCGTGGGTGTAGAGGGTGTAGAGCAGGGGGCTGAGCACACAGCCCTGTGGGGAGCCGGTGTTGAGGGTGAGGGCTGTAGACATGTGGGCCCCTACTCTCACCCTTTGAGAGCGGCCTGTCAGGAAGTCCAGGATCCAGAGGCAGATTGAATCTGAGAGTCCAAGGGCCTCCAGTTTGGATACCAGTCTGTGCGGGAGGATGGTGTTAAAAGCGGAGCTGAAATCTACAAAGGGCAGCCTCGCGTAGCTCCCCGACTGCTCCAGGTGTGACAGAGCTGTGTGGAGAGTGGTGGTGATGGCGTCCTCCGTGGATCTGTTTGCCTTGTATGCAAACTGATGGCTGTCCAATGTTGGTGGGAGGTGGGAGACAATGTGACTACGTACCAGTTTTTCAAAGCACTTCATGATGACAGAAGTGAGTGCAACTGGCCGATAGTCATTTAGGCTGCTGATTGTGGATTTTTTGGGTAGAGGAATAATGACTGAGGACTTTAGACATGGTGGAACAGTAGACTGGAGTAAGGACTGGTTGAAGATCCTGGTGAAGACCCCCGCAAACTGGTCTGCGCAGTCCTTCAGCACCCGTCCGACGATGCCATCAGGTCCAGCAGCCTTCCTGGGATTCACAGCCTTCAGCGTGCGCCTCACCTCGTGCTCCTCTACAATGAGGGAGGAGCCGCAGTGGAATGTGGACGATGATGCAGCTGCCTCTGGAGGCTCCGCCTCGAAACGAGCAAAGAAGAGGTTAAGCTCCTCTGCCAGTGAAGGGTCCCCGTCGACAGCAGCAGGACTCGGCCTGTAGTTGGTGATGTGCTGGATCCCTTGCCACCCCTGCCTGGTTTCTGAAATTGTCCTCAATATTGTCTTTCTTGGTCGCACAGACCGGAGAAAGCCCGGCTAGAATATACAGCGCTAACACTAGCTTTCTGCTCAGTGACATAAACACAGCAGAGAACAGATGTTAGGGAAAGAGCTGAGGCCGTAAACTTTAACCTGCCACACCCTTTACTGCTATTATCACTGTGTTTGGAATCTGAACAGTTTGGTAGATGTATTTGATGTTATGATCCAAGTTTAAAAATGTTTTTGTATCAGTTAAAGATGCTAGCTGGAGCCTTTTTCTCAAAGTACTATAAAACCGTCTATTTGAAGGTAAATTCTGAATGCAATTGAGATTTATTTACCATGTATGTAATCCAAAAATAATAAATGTTTTTAGTTTAATTTGTAAATGTGGTAAAGGGTGCTTTCATTAATATTATTATTTTTTAATCACTTTTGAGATTATTTTAATAGGGATAGGACCTTGTTCCTAAACTTTATTATTCATTCATGCTATTAAACTTCATCAATCTCCCTCCTTTCTGGTCTTGGGTGACAAGCATTTACAAGCTCTGTTATATAGATTTTAACACAGAGGCAAAATAAAAATCACGGAGCTGTTCATTTGACAGCAATGCATTATCTGTAGCAGTAGAAGACACGATTCTTGCACTATTTACAGATTAATCTCAATAGATAATCAATATTTAAGTATACCACAAGATCAATAATTTTCTAAGCTTTAATTCGAGCCCTATTTTGTAAAAATCGGTTAAGAAATGAGGGAGCTAGCCTGATTTTTGTGGTTGAATTCTGCCTGTCCTCCATTGAAACAGCTGCGTTCTGCTGCCATGACTCAATGCATGACGATGGCGCCTGCACGCGCACGTCTGTCTATAGCAGCCAATAGGCAAGGGCCAATCCAGTAATATATATCAGTGGTGGTTCCACAAAGTATTTACTCAGGGGGATGAATACTTTCACTTTTTTATTTGTAAAAACAAAAGAAAAAAAGAAACTCTTGTCAAATTTTCTTCTCAATTGTGTTCCACATTGTGTAAACCTTTTATCTAAAATTCCAATAAAATATATTTATGTTTGTGGTCATAATGTGAGAAAATATGAAGAAGTTCAAGGGGTATGAATACTTTTACAAGCTGTCAGTCAGTCAGTCAGTGTTTGATTGATTGATTGATTGATTGATTGATTGATTGATTGATTGATTTGCTTTCACACACCCCTCTGCATTAACCCGGACTTGGGACCGGCACAAGAGAGCACTAGATAGTCCCCTTGTGTTGCATTATATTGTTTTTTTTTTTTTTTTTTTTTTTTTTTTTCCAAAACATAAAAACATACATAATTTTCTTAAACAAAATAACATTTTTTAAGGGGGAACCTGAGCACAAGGAGAAAACCTGTTTCTCTATTGTTTATACTGGCGTCTGCCTGCTGGTGTGAGCGCCTTTTTAAATGTCCTCCACATGTAAATCTTTTGTCCTCCAGTGTTTCTGAGGACTCATCGTCTTCATCATCTGATGTTTCTTCTTCTTCACACATCAGATATTTCTTCCTCGTCTTCCATATCTGACATTTCCAGGTCTTGGTCTGTAGACGTTTCCTGGTTTTGGTCAATAGAAGTTTCTTCTTTCGTCGGGACGATCGAGTGTCATGGTTGACCGGGACGCACCACAGAGAGAGCGTCACCTTGTATTATGCACCTCTTTGCTGAGTCGAGCCTTTCTTGACCTTCTCCGCAGAGAGATTTTTGGTCTCTCCAGATTGGATGGCTCTTTCAAGTCCATGGTCACTGACTCTTCTTCTTGGAGATCTTCTTGATAAACCGTCTCTGGTTCTGGTTCTGGAACTGGAGCTTCTATTTTGGGCTCAGTTAGATCCAAAAGGTCCACGGCAGTCCTAAAGCTGCTGAGTCTGTTTCCTTCTCAGGCTTTACGTTGCTTGAAGCTCGTCGTTTGGCCAGACGAGTAATGACCTTGACTGGTCTAGAGATCCTCTGTTTTTTAGCAGGAGGATATTCTGTTTGGTCCATTCCATTGGTTTCTCTTCTTTCCCACTTCCGTGAGTGTGGAATAGAGTATTTGCCTTTCCCACTGAGGAGGTTGGGGTAGGGTAGTGATTCATCGTTTTGATTTTTGCAAGCCATCGTGTCCAAAATTCCTCCAAGCAGTTGGGGGAGTCCGAGACATAGACATAAATAAAATCATGTTTTTGGAGCTTGAATGTCATTTTCATTGGTCGTAATACCTACATACTACTAACCAAACTGTCAAAAGTCAACAAGTCCTAAACAAAAGTCAACAAATTTTATAGTCTTTAATCAATTTGGGGTTGGCGCTCTTTTTGTACTTTTTTTTCAAACGCCATGAATACAGCAAAACACCTAATAGTTCTATAATAACTCCCCTGCATCTGTCAGGCTTGAATTATGCAGGAAAAATATATCCCATAATCATAAAAAGAGATTTTTGTAAAATCCTCCTTTCCTGTTTTTCTTTTTTCAAGTGCTGTATTTATCAGATGGCAAAGTTCTTTATTTCTGCCTCTATGTCTTTAACTTTCCTGGTTTGCATTTCCAGTAACCTGGATTTGGAGTTTCTACCAATCCTCCTGTGAAGAGTGGGGGCATGGGCGAATGAACCCTTGCGATTTTTTCTTGTCTCATTAGCTTGACATGGAACTGTGAAAGTGTTTATCCTTTGTGGTGTGAAGGATGTGGACGGCTCATCGATCCATTACATTTTTTTGATATTTCGTGCTCTGGGGGAAGGGGGTGGTGGCATAGCCCATCGATACATTACATTTTTTTGATATTTCGTGCTCTGGGGATGGGGGTGGTGGCATAGCCCATCGATCCATTACATTTTTTTGATATTTCGTGCTCTGGGGGATGGGGGTGGTGGCATAGCCCATCGATCCATTCCATATTTATTAATATTTTGTGGTTGGGGGGATGGGTGCTTGGCCCATCGACCCTTTCCATTTTTATTAATATTTTGTGGTCTGGGGGCTGGGGTGGGGCATGGTCCGTCGATCAATTACATATTTATTAATATTTTGTGGTCGGGGGGATGGGTGCATGGCCCATCGACCCTTTCCATTTTTATTAATTTTTGTGGTCGAGGGGTGGGGGTGGGGGCATGGCCCGATCCATTCCATTTTTATGAATAGTTTTTTGGTCTGGGGCGTGGGCATCGGGGAATGGCGGATTTATACTTCTCTAATGTTGCTGCATTTATATTCCTCCTCTTCCTAGCTAGACATGGAACCATCCGATTATTTCTCCTGTCTCGTTTGAAGCCACGGGATCGGAGGGTAGTCCTCAGATTCCATTGGTTTCTCTTCTTCCCACTTACGCGCTTGGTTCAGAAGAGTTTCTGTACATCCTGCGGGACCCCCTTGACTCACAATGGAGTTTTACTCACAAAGTGATCTAAACCCACGAGTAGGTTGTGGGTGGGGGTATGGTCCTCCAAGCTCGACTTGGAAGAAAGTACCTTACCCACGAGTAGGTTGTGGTGGGGTATGGTCCTCCAAGCTCGACTTGGAAAAGTACTTACCCCACAGTAGGTTTGTGGGTCGTATGGTCCTCCAAGCTTGACTTGGAAGAAAGTATATTCCACGAGTAAGTTGTGGTAGAGGCATGGTTCTCTGATCATTGGTTCTTGATTGTCCACTTGCAAAAGTCTAGTTTGGTTGTGAGAGAGATATCTCTTCTCGTACTGACTGACTCTTACTGACTGACTCGTACTGACCGTCAGCAGTCCTTTATATAACCCATCGAGATGATGTCATCAAAGGGTGACGTCATGATGATGTCATCAAAGGGTGACGTCATGGCAATGACATCAAAAGGTGACGTCATGATTGTAATCAAAGGGTGACGTCATGATGATGTAATCACTGACAAGGCATTACACAATTTGATTGCGTATGCAGAGAACTATTGTTCTTCTGTTTTCTTCTGTATGTCCAAATCTTCTGCATACTTCATGCAATTTTAACCATTCAAGTATCATAAGGTTCAGCTTATAAAGGAAATGATTGCTTTCCTTTGAACATTTATTATGCAACCTTGGTTTTTTTAGCAGTTCAACAAAATTACTGCATTTTGACTACTGAAATAAAATGTAAAGGATCTTTTGCAACTCCAAACTTTCTGCATACTTTATAATAATTAGAAAATGCAAATAGGTTTTTATTCTACACTTTCTGGAATTTCTGCTGTATTTAGACAATCTTGCAAAATGTATACTCTTTTACATTTTGGAAGTTCAACCTTTAAACTTTAAATAAAGTGGATGATTTTTTTCTATCCAAGTTTAAGGTTTTTTTTTGTAAATGTCTTGTTGTTTTTGAACTACAGCTGTTTGAAATCAGGCGATGTTGGACTTTTCTCCCGATTCTGACCGTTACTAGTGAACAGAGCTGTTTTAAGACAACATTTTTCCAAACAAATTGGCGTAACTCCTCAACCGTTTGTCGTAGAGTCATGATTTTTTTCACAAAATGTAAGAATTTCCTAGACTCATTTAAAATCACCCAAAAAGTCGTGGGGTGAACAGGTTTTTATAGCAAGAGCCCCAAGTATGAGACAAACTCACACCTGAATCGCTCATATTCTCATATTGTAACAAAGCTTTTTTTTGTTGCCTGTTTTTAGATTGCCGTTATGAGAAAACTATATTATGATGAGATTTTATTTTATTTGTAAAGTACATTTTGTTTGTATATTGTTGCCATGGTTACGGTTTGGCGGAGGGATATGTAGAAAAGGAAGAGAAGGAAGTGGTTCGCCCCGGAAGTGTCACTGTGCGGGAAAAGGTCTTCCTAGGAAATGAAAGCATGCGGCCCCGTGCTGTTTTTACCCACATTCCTGGAAAGTAACGTAAGGTTGGTTGCTCCAAAAATCGCGTCCTTACACTGGTGGCAGCGGACTGTGGACTGCAACTTTATGCAGGAGTTTGTGTTTTTTTCCCGCTCATCTCACGCTCTGTTGCTGCTCCCGCTTTCAAATGCTAATTAGCTGATGAGCGCTTGATGCTAGTTGCACGCAACGGACATATTAAGACTTCTACCTCAACAAGAGTACGAAGAAGTTCAAAAATAGCAAGTGCCAAGGCTGCAAAGTCGTCACAATTTTTTTTTTCTTCACTGTGATTTTGCGTGGATTTTCACTCTACTTCACTAAGAAAATGCTCTTGGCTGCTACGTGTCCCGCTTCGCATCGTCACGTTGTTCGACTTTGGATGCTTCTGCTTCAAATTGCACCTGCTAGTTTCTTTATTATTGTGTGAATGCTTTAAAGCAGGGGTCACCAACCTTTTTGAAACTGAGGGCTACTTCATGGGTACTGAGTCATACGAAGGGCTACCAAATTGAAACAATAAATTTGCTTAGTTTGCCTTTAGTTATACATTATTAATAATGAATAATGATACTCCTCTATGTGAAGACACTGATTACTCATTGTAATTATCAATAACGACAACAAGCCAGGAAACAAATATGAATATTCAAAACTTTATTAATCTCAACAAATCTTGTCACATTTTGAGGTAATGACAAATGCAATGTTTTTAACAAATTAAAACTGCTACGTGTTATGAACACACTTTTGAATTGAACAAAATTCAATACTATAACTTAACTTTGCCATGGCACTGCCATGTTACCACATACGTCTGTATCTGTTTCTTTGTTAGTGGGAAGACTGACATTGCATGCTGTTTCACCAGTTTAGTGTAATCTGGTGTATAGCTGATACTGCAACTGTGAGCGAGTCTTTCAGATGTGCATCAGTGAGGTGTGTTCTGTGTTTGCCACTTGAATGAATTCATGTCAGAAATGCTGATTCACAGAGATAGGTTGAACCAAACAGGCTGGCAGTCTTCATAGCTGCTGTGCATACTCCTCTGTACTTCTCTGAGTCAACAAGGCACAAAAGTTTGCTGCACCCTGGTGGGCTTTGAGGTGGAGGTCATTTGCAGTGTTATGATTTCAATCTCCAACTGTCCAGCATCCAAGTCAAACGTTGATCTTAGTTGCTCAGAAAAAGCATGTCGTGTCCACATTCATGAAAGGGTTGGATATGAATGCCACACATTGGCTCGAGCTGATCAATGTCACAAAACCTATCTTAAACTCTTGCCCAAGTCTGTTGATGACATCACAGTATTTTTCTGCCATCTGTCAAATGCCTGGGATGCAGAATCATTGTCTTTCAGCACCGACTGCATGGAGGGAAAGGGCAGCACTTTTTTTCTCTGAATATCCACTAGGTTCAAGGTCACCTAAGCTTATCTAAAGTTCATGTATAATGTAAGGAAGCCAAAAACGCCCTGCCCTACTTCTTTTTTTAAATCTTTTTCTGGAGAGAAAACGAGATATTAAAGCTTTATAAGGAGAAAGCGAGAAAATTGTTTCTTTTTTTAGTCGTTAGCCGTAAACTTTAACCTGCCACACCCTTTACTGCTATTATCACTGTGTTTGGAATCTGAACAGTTTGTAGATGTATTTGATGTTATGAATCCAAGTTTAAAAATGTTTTTGTATCAGTTAAAGATGCTAGCTGGAGCCTTTTTCTCAAAGTACTATAAAAGCGTCTATTTGAAGGTAAATTCTGAATGCAATTGAGATTTATTTACCATGTATGTAATCCAAAAATAATAAATGTTTTTAGTTTAATTTGTAAATGTGGTAAAGGGTGCTTTTATTGTCTGATTGCTGAAAGCAATCAGAGTATGTTATCCACCTTCTTTATTATATTTTATTATTGTCTGATTGCTGAAAGCAATCAGAGTATGTTGTTGTACAACTTTATTATAGTTTATTGTCTGATTGCTGAAAGCAATCAGAGTATGTTATCCTACTGCTTTATTATATTTTTTTCTTATTGTCTGATTGCTGAAAGCAATCAGAGTATGTTATCCTACTACTTTATTATATTTTTTTCTTATTCTATTTTCTTATTCCGTCAAAGTTTGGCGCGCTACTCCTCCTACAGTTTAGAAGCTAAAAAGCTGAAACTTATACAGTTTGTAGGACTTGGTCATGAGAAGTGTGCTTGTATTTTGTTTATCCATTGAACTTATGGTTGATTTTATATTAATATTTTTATGAATTATTTTTCCCATTGACTTAACATTGGGAGCACCTTTAAATGCTTATAGCTTAAAAACTACTAAATATAATTTAATGAAACTTTCTAGTATGTTAGAATATAGTAAACTACACGTTCTATTAAAATTGCAGCTAAATGCTGCTCTATAGCGCCACCAGGCGGTCGTTTGAAAAGTGAATTAGTTTTTGGGCTCTATCTCGAATACCGTAAGTCAGAATTTGTGCTTTCTTTTTCTGTGTGTTCCTTGGATGCTAATGAACGTTTTTTCAAATTGGGAATTGGACTTCCGTCGGACTAGATTTTTCTCGCAATTTGCGATTTTTCGTAAACACCGTTTTTGGCTCCAAATTCCACATAGTTTGACCAAACTTGACAAGATATCTCACATACCATTTGGACTACCCCGAATTCAATGATACCACTCAATTTGCGAAATTCTTACGTTTTTTGAGATAATTGTAATGCTAATGAGGTGGATGTGGTCACAAATTTTTTTAACAAGCTCTAAATCCTACAAAGATTGTCAGAACTTCACAAGTTTTGAAATTTAGCTTCATCCTACAGTGATAAATAAGTATGAAAAGTTTTTTGAAAGTATTCCAATAGGTGGCGCTATAATTTTAGGAATGGTGTTTAAGCCTCTATCTCAAAACTACTCAACCGAGCTACTTAAAATTCAGCACATAGGTTGCAGGAGGGGACTTGTATGACATACTAGAAAAAGAGCATTGCTGCGCCACCTAGTGGTGACTTAAGAAGGATAAGCTAACTTTGGATGGGTCCTGTTATCTTCCAAATAGTTGCAGGTTTCAACTTGCAACCACTTGTATTTTGTTGAGTTGATCAAGGAGGTTTTGGTTTAAACCTTCGTACCATTTGGGTTTATGGTTGATTTATATGAAATTTTAAAAATATTTTTCCCCTATCAAAATACATGGGACAAACTTTAAATCCCTATTATCTTGAAAAGTTGTTGATCAACTGGTATGAAACTTTCTAAGTAGATACTTCAGACCAATCTTTAAATGCTCAATCATTTTTAGCTCTATTGCGCCACCAGGTGGTCAGTTGGAGCACTAAAGTTTTAAGGCCTTATTCTCCAAGTGCATTTGTCTTAAGCCCTACCTTTTACTGCTTTGTGATTCATTGGATAGTAAAATCTTAGCCTATATTTATCAGGATCTCTATTGTGTAAGCTTTTCGCAATTGACGATTTTTCGCAAAACACTTTTTTTGACTCCCTTTGTCACATACTTTGACAAATCTTTGCAGTTTTCAACACATACCCTATTTGGGCTACCACAAATCCAATGGTAATATCCGTTTTGCATAGTTCCATACGGTTTTTGCGTAACACGTCATGCAAATTAGACAAGCTGAGATCGTATGTTAAGAACGCTGCAGCTCCTTGACAGTTTCACATAACTTCACCAAATTTTCAAGACTTCTTCCACAGTGTAAGATGAGTCAGTTGCAACAACTTTTCAAACGGTGCTCCCGTAGGTGGCGCTGCAGCCAATTCCTGACGTTTCCTCTGTTATCTCCAAAAGTACTTGACCTACGCGGAGATGTGGACGAAACTTGGCGTGTGCGTCGAACAGAAGGTCTGAAACGCTTACAGCTGTAGAATGTTTTTAGATCGGTTATTGCTTTCAGCAATCAGACGCAATTTCTTCAGGGATTGCAAATCTAGTTGTCTGATTGCTGAAAGCAATCAGAGTATGTTATCCTACTACTTTATTATAGTTTTATATTATTCTCTTTTCTTATTCGTCAAAAGTTTGGCCGCTACTCCTCCTTACAGTTTAAAAGCTATAAGCTGAAACTTATACAGTTTATAGGGCTTGCTTGTGTGACCTGTGCTATTATACAGTTTTCTGATTGCAGCTATGGTTGATTTTATATTAATATTTTTATGAATTATTTTTCCCATTGACTTAACATTGAGAGCACCTTTAAATGCTAATATCTTAAAAAATACTAAAGATAATTTCATGAAACTTTCCAATATGATAGGGTATAGTAAACTACACGTTCTATTAAAATTTCAGCTCAATGTTGCTCAATAGCGCCACCAGGCGGTCATTTGAAAAACAAATTCGTTTTTGGCCTCTATCTCGAATACCGTAAGTCAAAAATTTATGCTTTCTTTTTCTGTGTGTTCCTTGGATGCTAATGAACGTTTTTCAAATTGGGACCATAGACTTCCGTCTAACTAGATTTTTCGCTATTTGCGATTTTTCGTGAAACACGTTTTTGGCTCCCTATTCAACATAGTTTGACCAAACTCGACAAAAATTGGTATATACCCTATTTGGACTACCCCGAATTCAATGGTACCACTCAATTGACCATATTCCTTACCGTTTCTGAGATAATCGCAATGCTAATGAAGTGGGTGTGGTCACAGATTTTTAACATGCTCTAAATCCTACAAAGATAGTCAAAACTTCACAAGTTTTAAAACATAGCTTCATCCTACAGTGATAAAGATGTATGAGAAGTTTCATGAAAATATTCCAATAGGTGGCGCTATAATTAAGGAAATGGTGTTTAAGGGCTCTATCTCAAAAACTCCTAAACGTACCTACATAAAAATCAGCACATATGTTGTCAGAGGGAACCTGTATAACATACTAGAAAAAGGGCTCTGCTGCGCCACCTAGTGGTGACTTATGAATGATAAGCTAAAATTGGAAACGGTGTCTTATCTTCCAAATATTTGTAGATATGAACATGCAACCACTTGTAGTTTGTTAAGCTGTCCATAAAGATGTTTGGCCGAAGATTTCGTACCATTTGAGTCACGGTTGATTTTATATGAATTTTTAAAAATGTTTGCTTCCCCTATCAAAATACATGAGACCTATTAAAAAACCCTATTATCTTGAAAAGTAGTTGATCAACTGGTATGAAACTTTGTATGTAGATCCTTCAGACCAATCTTTAAATGCTCAATCAATTTTGGCTCTATTGCGCCACCAGGTGGTCAGTTGGATTACTAAAATGTATAGGCCTTATTCTGCATGAGCATTTGTCCCAAGCACTACCTTTAACTCCTTTGTGATTCATTGGATAGTAATATAATAGCTTATATTCATCAGCGATCTCTGTTGTGTAAGACTTTTTCGCAATTTACGATTTTTCGCAAAACACGTTTTTGACTCCCTGTGTCACGTACTTTGACGAATCTTTGCAGTTTTCTACTCATATACTATTTGGACTACCCCAAATCCAATGGTAATATCCGTTTTGCATAGTTCCGTACGGTTTTTAAATGACACATTATGCAAATAAGACAGAATGAGATTGTAATGTTTGCAACGCTGCAGCTCCTTGAAAGTTTCACATAACTTCACCAAACTTTCAAAACTTCTTCCACAGTGTAAGATGAGCAAGCACAACAACTTTTACGATGGTCCTCCAGTAGGTGGCGCTACAGCCAATTCCTGTCGTTTCCTCTAATATCTCCAAAAGTCCTTGACCTATGCGCACGAAACTTGGTGCGTGCGTCGTAAGGAAGGTCTTTAACGCTTCCAGCTAGAAGATATTTCAGATCGGTCTTGCTTTCAGCAATCAGACGCAATTTCTTCAGGGAATTGCAAATCTAGTTCTCTTTTCTTATTCCGTCAAAAGTTTGACGCACTACTCCTCCTACAGTTTTGTAGCTACAAAGTTGAAACTTATACAGTTTGTAGAGTTTGGTTGTGTGAGGTGTGCTATTATACAGTTTTTCGATTGTACCTATGGTTGATTTTATATTAATATTTTTATGAATTATTTTTCCCATTGACTTAACATTGAAAGCATCTTTAAATGGTTATATCTTCAAAAGTAGGTAAGATAATTTCATGAAACCTTAGAATATTGTAGCCTATAGTAAACTGCACGTCCTATTAAAATTCTAGCTCAATGGTACTCTATAGCGCCACCAGGTGGTCGTTTTAGTAAGCAATTCGTTTTTGGCCTCTATCTCGAATACCGTAAGTCAGAAATTTATGCTTTCTTTTTCTGTGTGTTCCTTGGATGCTAATGAACGTTTTTCAAATTGGGACCATGGACTTCCGTCTACTTAGATTTTTCGCAATTTGCGATTTTTCGTAAAACACGTTTTTGGCTCCAAATTCAACATAGTTTAACCAAACTTGACAAGATATCTTACATACCCTATTTAGAGTACCCCGAATCCAATGGTACCACTCAATTGGCGATATTCCTTACCGTTTTGGAGATAATCGTAATGTTAATGAGGTGGGTGTGGTCACTGATTTTTAACATGCTCTAAATCCTACAAAGATTGTCAAAACTTCACAAGTTTTAAAATGTAGATTCATCCTACAGTGATAAAGAAGTATGAAAAGTTTTATGAAAATGTTCCAATAGGTGGCGCTATAATTTAGGAAATTGTGTTTAAGCCTCTATCTCAAAAAGTACTCAACCTAGCTACATAAAATTCAACGCATAGGTTGCAGGAGGAGACTTGTATAGCATACTAGAAATAGGTCTGCTGCGCCACTTAGTGGTGACTTAAGAAGGATAAGCTAACTTCGGATGGGTCCTATTATCTTCCAAATAGTTGCAGATTTTAACATGCTACCACTTGTATTTTGTTAAGTTGATCAAGGAAATGTTTCGTTTAAAACTTCGTACCATTTGGGTTTATGGTTGATTTTATATGAATTTTTAAAAATATTTTCCCCCCAATCAAAATGCATGGGACAAACTTTTAATCCCTATTATATTGAAAAGTAGTTGATCAACTGGTATGAAACTTTGTAAGTAGATACTTCAGACCAATCTTTAAATGCTCAATAAATTTTGGCTCTATTTGCGCCAAGGTGGTCAGTTGGAGTACTAAAGTTTTAAGGCCTTATTCTCTAAGTGCATTTGTCTTAAGGCTACCTTTTACTGCTTTGTGAATCTTTGGATAGTAATATAATAGCTTATATCATCAGCGAACTCTATTGTGTAAGACTTTTTCGCAATTTACGATTTTCGCAAAACACTTTTTTGACTCCATGTGTCACATACTTTGACTAATCTTTGCAGTTTCTACACATACCCTATTTGGCTACCACAAATCCAATGGTGATATCCGTTTTGCGTAGTTCCGTACGGTTTTTGCGTAACACGTCATGCAAATTAGACAAGCTGAGATTGTAATATTTGAACGCTGCAGCTCCTTAACAGTTTCACATGACTTCACCAAACTTACAAGACTTCTTCCACAGTGTAAGATGAGCAAGTACAACAACTTTCATGACAGTGCTCCCATAGGTGGCGCTACTGCCAATTCCTGACGTTTCCTCTAATATCTCCAAAAGTACTTGACCTACGCAGACGAAACTTGGCGCGCGTGTCGTACAGAAGGTCTTTAACACTTGCAGCTAGAGGATGTTTCAGATCGGTCTTGCTTTCAGCAATCAGACGCAATTTCTTCAGGGAATTGCAAATCTAGTTGTCTGATTGCTGAAAGCAATCAGAGTATGTTGTTGTACAAATTTATTGTCTGATTGCTGAAAGCAATCAGAGTATGTTGTTGTACAACTTTATTATAGTTTATTATTATTGTCTGATTGCTGAAAGCAATCAGAGTATGTTGTTGTACAACTTTATTATAGTTTATTATTATTATTATTATTCCGTCGGATTTTTGACGGGCTTCTCCTCGTAGTCTAAGTAGTAGCTATAAAGTTGGAATCAAAAGTACTTTATAAAGCTCCATTATAAGATTTGTGCTATTACTTATGGTACCAAAAGCTTCAATGGGTGATTTATGATTAATATTTTTCTGACTAAAATTTCCCATTGAAAATGCATTGACCAAGAAATTTCCCAGCATGCCACAAAAAGCTTCTTGAAACCTTGAGTGAGATGGGTGTCTGTACTTATGGTACTTGTCAAATGGTCATAAAAGTGCTGTAGTACTTTGAAGTTTATGTAAAGACTTTGTAAAAGTTTACTAAACTATAAATAAATATATGAGACTTTAAAGTTTTTAAAACTTTAATAAAGGTGGTTGGAAACAAAACACTTAAACTCTGCTCAAAAGAAATGTGTCAAAAGCTTTCAGTAAGGTTAAGATACTTCTTAAGAGTTCCAAGATCTGTTTCCAACATTCTTAAAGTCAAATAAATAAGATTTAAGCTTAGAAAAGGTATTTGAAGTCAAGAGTCAGACCTCCTGATTGCTCACAAGTTTCACCTGTTGTACTTGACAACAAAGAAGCTTGGTCTCTGCAGATGAAACAATTTCATTCTCAACCTTTAAGAATTTGCATTTAAAGACTTTAGGTTTCTGTGAACAGTGTTAATGCAGCAAAGCTAACTTGTCTGAAACTACAGGAGATAAAAGAAAAAATAAACGCTCTAATGTCTTGATCACTGAATTTTTTTTTTATAAATTATAACGTTTTAAATCTTTGGCGTCATCTAGTGGTGGTCTGATGAAAGTTTAAGAGACAATTTCTCTAGATCTGTGGAAACTGACATGTGCGTTCATATTTAAAGTAGGTATTTTTGGCTTTTGATAGCAACAGCTTTAAAAATGTTTCATTAGATGTTTGTTTGTAAATGAAACATCCTGAGAGTGAACAATTACAGCTAATAAAAGCTATTTAAAAGTCCTAATGAAAGAGACCAAAAAATTTCCCAGCATGCCTCAATAATTGGCCTCTCACAACCTTAAGTGTGGTGTCTGTTTGTACTGATGGGGTTTCTCCCATGAGGCTGTTCTTGATATGGTCACATGTTCAAGCATGTGTTGCAGGTGAGACTCCCAGCAGGTGAGAGTCACTTACTGCATGTAGCAGTCCCTGCAGGTGACACTTGCTTACTGCATGTAGCAGTCCCTGCAGGTGACACTTGCTTACTGCATGTAGTAGTCCCTGCAGGTGAGACTTGCTTACTGCATGGGATGGTTCCTGTAGGTTAGATTGGCTTACTGCATATAAGAATCCCTACTGTGAAACTTACTTACTGCATGTGCAATTTCCATGTTGGAAAGAATTACATAGGGAATTGTGTAAGAAAAACTAATGACAGCTTGTAAATGTGATAGAGCTTAAAACAAAAAAATTGAAAAAAACTCCAAGTCAAGAGTCAAACCTGCTGTTCAGTCAACAAAGAAGGCTTGGTGCTCTGCCTGGAATAAATAATTTCCATTTGTTCTCAACTTTAAAAATTTGCCGTTTAAAGACTTTAGGTTTCTGTGAACATGTTTAATTACAGCAAAGCCGAAGTTCTCTGAAGACTACAGCAGATATAAAACAAAAAATAAACACCCTTAATGTCTTGAACACTGAATTTTGATTTTTTTTTTTTTATAAAATGTAAAGTTAAATCTTTGGCGTCATCTAGTGGTGGTCTGATGAAAGTTTGAAAGGCGATTTCTCTACATCTGGGGAAACTGACATATGCGTACATCTATAAAGTGGGTATTTTTGGCTTTTAATAGTAACAGCTTTAAATTGCTTTAATACGGTATTGCTTTCAGCAATCAGACGCAATTTCTTTATAGGAATTGCAAATCTAGTTATTATTATTATTATTATTATTATTCCGCCGGATTTTTGACGGGCTTCTCCTCGTAGTCTAAAGCAGCTATAAAGATGGAATCAAAAGTACTTTATAAAGCTCCATTATAAGATTTGTGCTATTACTTATGGTACCAAAAGCTTCAATGAGTGATTTATGATTAATATTTTTCTGACTAAAATTTCCCATTGAAAATGCATTGACCAAGAATTTTCCCAGCATGCCACAAAAAGCTTCTTTAAAAACCTTGAGTGGAGATGGGTGTACTCTTATGGTACTTCCCAAAAGGTCATAATAGTACTGTAGTACTATGAAGTTTATGTAAAGACTTCCTTGGAGTTTTCTAAACATATGAGAGTTTTGAAGGTTTATTAAAACTTTGAAATGAAATGTCAAAGGTGATTAAAAACAAAACACCTAAACTCTACTCTACAGAAATGTTTCAAAAGTTTTAAGAAGGTTAAGATACTTCTTCAGAGTTCCCAGACCTGTTTCCAACATTCTTAAAGTAAAATAACAACATTTAAAGCTTTAAAAATGTATTGTCTTCTCAAAACCTTTAGTGTAGTGTCTGTTTGTAAATCCCAAGAGCCTCTAAATGGTACAGAAATATTTGAAAAATATACTCAAGCTTAAAGAAGTTTTGTTAACTTCTATAAAAGCTTAGACATTGTGAAAGAAACTTAAAAAGTAAAACTTCAACTTTAAAACAATAGCTAATACTGCAAATAATGGAAGTGGATCTAAAGCTTTAAACCTTATAAGATAACATTTGGAAGTGCTTGGAACCGTTTCCTGTAAGCGATTAACTAACACAAATAACATTTAAAGCTTAAAATAGTAAGTATAAGTCCAAAATACTAACACCAACAAACTTCACATCATTCCTCAGTATGGTTTCTGAAACACCCTGAGTGAAGGGCCAAGAGTTAGACCTCCTGATTGCTCATGAGTTCCACCTGTTGTACATGACAACAAAGAAGCTCGGTCTCTGCAGATGAAACAATTTCATTCTCAACCTTTAAGAATTTGCATTTAAAGACTTTAGGTTTCTGTGAACAGTGTTAATGCAGCAAAGCTAAGTTCTCTGAAACTACAGGAGATAAAAGAAAAAATAAACGCTCTAATGTCTTGATCACTGAATTTTTTTTTATCAAATATAAAGGTTTAAATATTTGGCGTCATCTAGTGGTGGTCTGATAAAAGTTTAAGAGACGATTTCTCTAGATCTGTGGAAACATCTTCAAAGTAGGTATTTTTGGCTTTTGATAGCAACAGCTTTAAAAATGTTTCACTAGATGTTTGTTTGTAAATGAAACATACTGAAAGTGTTAAAACAATTACAGCTAATGAAAGCTATTTAAAAGACCTAATGAAAGAGACCCAAAAATTTCCCATGATGCAACATGGTGTCTGAAAACCTTAAGTGTGGTGTCTGTTTGTACTCATGGGGTTTCTCCCATGAGGCTGTTCTTGGTATGGACACATGTGCAAACATGTGTTACAGGTGAGGCCCCCTGCAGGCAGGTGAGGCCCCCTGCAGGCAGGTGAGGCCCCCTGCAGGCAGGTGAGGCCCCCTGCAGGCAGGTGAGGCCCCCTGCAGGCAGGTGAGCCCCCTGCAGGCAGGTGAGGCCCCCTGCAGGCAGGTGAGGCCCCCTGCAGGCAGGTGAGGCCCCCTGCAGGCAGGTGAGGCCCCCTGCAGGCAGGTGAGGCTCCCTGCAGGCAGTCTCAATTGCTTCGAAATGGTTATCTGAATAGCGCTGAGTCAAGAGTCAGACCTGCTGTTCAGTGAAAACAAAGAAGCTTGGTCTCATCTAATGAAACAATTTCATCCTCAACCTTTAAGAATTTGCATTTAAAGACTTTAGGTTTCTGTGAACAGAGTTAATGCAGCAAAGCTAAGTTCTCTGAAACAACAGGAGATAAAAAAAAAAAACACTAAAGTCTTGAATTTGTTTTTTATAAAATGTAAAGTTTAAAATCTTTGGTGTCATCTAGTGGTGGTCTGATGAAAGTTTGAAAGGCGATTTCTCCAGATCTGGGGAAACTGACAAATGTGTACATCTATAAATAGGTATTTTTGGCTTTTGATAGTAACAGCTTTAAAATTGCTTTAATATGGTATTGCTTTCAGCAATCAGACGCAATTTCTTTATAGGAATTGCAAATCTAGTTATAGTTTATTATTATTATTATTCCGCCGCATCTTTGGCGCGCTTCTCCTCGTAGTCAAAAGCAGTTATAAAGATGGAATCAAAAGTACTTTGTAAAGCTCTATTGTGAGAAGTGTGCTTGTATTTTGTTTAGCCATTGGACTTATGGTTGATTTTATATTAATATTTTTATGAATTATTTTTCCCATTGACTTAACATTGTGAGCACTTTTAAATGCTTATATCTTCAAAAATACTAAAGATAATTTCATGAAACTTTCCAATATCATAGGGTATAGTAAACTACACGTTCTCTTAAAATTGCAGCTCAATGCTGCTCTATAGCGCCACCGGGTGATCGTTTTAGTAAGCAGTTTGTTTTTGGCCTCTATCTCGAATACCGTAAGTCAGAAATTTGTGCTTTCTTTTTCTGTGTGTTCCTTGGATGCTAATAAACGTTTTCAAATTTGGACCATTAAATTCTGTTGGTCTAGATTTTTTCGCTATTTGCAATTTTTCGTAAAACACGTTTTTGGCTCCCTATTCAACAAAGTTTCATCAAACTTGACAAAAATTGGCACACACCCTATTTAGACTACCCGGAATTCAATGGTACCACTCAATTGGCGATATTCTTTACCGTTTTTGAAAAAACGTAATGCTAATGAGGTGGGTGTGGTCACTTTTTTTTAACATGCTCTAAATCCTACAAAGATTGTCAAAACTTCACAAATTTTGAAACATAACTTCATCCTACAGTGATAAAGAAGTACGTAAAGTTTTATGAAAATATTCCTATAGGTGGCGCTATAATTTAGGAAATTGTGTTTAAGCCTCTATCTCAAAAACCGCTCAACCTAGCTGCATAAAATTCAACGCATAGGTAGCAGGAGGGGACTCGTATAACATACTAGAAAAAGGGCTGTGCTGCGCCACCTAGTGGTGACTTAAGAAGGATAAGCTAACTTTGGATGGTTTCCTGTATCTTTTTAAATAATTACAGATAAACATGCAACCACTTGTAGTTTGTTAAGCTGTCCATAAGATGTTTGGTCGAAAATTTCGTACGATTTGAAGTGACGGTTAATTTTATATGAATTTTTAAATATATTTGCTTCTCCTACCTAAGTACATGAGACGAATTTAAAATCTCTATTATCTTCAAAAGTAATTGATCAACTGGTATGAAACTTTGTATGTAGATACTTCACATCAATCTTTAAATGCTCAATCAATTTTGACTCTATTGCGCCACTAGGTGGTCAGTTGGATTACTAAAGTGTAAAGGCCTTATTCTCCAAGTGCATTTGTCTTAAGCACTACTTTTCACTCCTTTGGGATTCATTGAATACGAAAATACTAGTTTATATTAATTTGCGATTGTATAAGGCTTTTTCGCAATTTACGATTTTCGCAAAACACTTTTTTGACTCCCTTTGTCACGTACTTTGACGAATCTTTGCAGAAGCTTGGTCTCTGCTGAATAAACAATTTATTCTCAAAGTTTAAGAATTTGCATTTAAAAACTTTAGGTTTCTGTGAACAGTGTTAATGCAGCAAAGTTAAGTTGTCTGAAACTACAGGAGATAAAAGAAAAAAAAACACTTTAATCTCTTGAATACTGAATTTGTTTTTTATAAAATGTAAAGTTTAAAATCTTTGGCGTCATCTAGTGGTGGTCTGATGAACGTTTGAAAGGCAATTTTTCTAGAGCTGAGGAAACTGACATTGCGTACATATATAAAGTGGGTATTTTTGGCTTTTGATAGTAACAGCTTTAAAATTGCTTTAATACGGTATTGCTTTCAGCAATCAGACGCAATTTCTTTATAGGAATTGCAAATCTAGTTATTATTATTATTCCGCCGCATTTTTGGCGCGCTTCTCCTCGTAGTCAAAAGCAGTTATAAAGATGGAATCAAAAGTACTTTGTAAAGCTCTATTGTGAGAAGTGTGCTTGTATTTTGTATAGCCATTGGACTTATGGTTGATTTTATATTAATATTTTTATGAATTATTTTTCCCATTGACTTAACATTGTGAGCACTTTTAAATGCTTATATCTTCAAAAATACTAAAGATAATTTCATGAAACTTTCCAATATCATAGGGTATAGTAAACTACACGTTCTCTTAAAATTGCAGCTCAATGCTGCTCTATAGCGCCACCGAGTGATCGTTTTAGTAAGCAGTTTGTTTTTGGCCTCTATCTCGAATACCGTAAGTCAGAAATTTGTGCTTTCTTTTCGTGTGTGTTCCTTGGATGCTAATAAACGTTTTTCAAATTTGACCATTAAATTCTGTTGGTCTAGATTTTTCGCTATTTGCGATTTTCGTTAAAACACGTTTTTGGCTCCCTATTCAACAAAGTTTCATCAAACTCGACAAAAATTGGTACACACCCTGTTTAGAGTACCCGAATTCAATGGTACCACTCAATTGGCGATATTCCTTACCGTTTTTTGAAAAAACGTAATGCTAATGAGGTGGTGTGGTCACTGATTTTTTAACATGCTCTAAATCCTACAAAGATTTCAAAACTTCACAAATTTTGAAACATAACTTCATCCTACAGTGATAAAGAAGTACGAAAAGTTTTATGAAAATATTCCTATAGGTGGCGCTATTAATTTAGGAAATTGTGTTAAGCCTCTATCTTTTGTTTTTAAATCTTTGGCGTCATCTAGTGGTGGTCTGATGAAAGTTTGAAAGCAATTTCTCAAGATCTGTGGAAACTGACATATGCATACATATATAAAGTGGTATTTTTGCTTTTAATAGTAACAGCTTTAAAATTGCTTTAATACGGTATTGCTTTCAGCAATCAGACGCAATTTCTTTATAGGAATTGCAAATCTAGTTCTTTTTCTTATTGTCTGATTGCTGAAAGCAATCAGAGTATGTTGTTGTACAAATTTATTGTCTGATTGCTGAAAGCAATCAGAGTATGTTGTTGTACAACTTTATTATAGTTGTCTGATTGCTGAAAGCAATCAGAGTATGTTGTTGTACAACTTTATTATAGTTTATTATTATTATTATTATTATTATTATTCCGCCGGATTTTTGACGGGCTTCTCCTCGTAGTCTAAAGCAGCTATAAAGATGGAATCAAAAGTACTTTATAAAGCTCCATTATAAGATTTGTGCTATTACTTATGGTACCAAAAGCTTCAATGAGTGATTTATGATTAATATTTTTCTGACTAAAATTTCCCATTGAAAATGCATTGACCAAGAATTTTCCCAGCATGCCACAAAAAGCTTCTTAAAACCTTGAGTGAGATGGGTGTCTGTACTTATGGTACTTCCCAAAAGGTCATAATAGTACTGTAGTACTATGAAGTTTATGTAAAGACTTCGTTGGAGTCTTCTAAACATATGAGATTCTTGAAAGTTTATTAAAACTTTAAAATGAAATGTCAAAGGTGATTAAAAACAAAACACTTAAACTCTACTCTACAGAAATGTTTCAAAAGTTTTAAGAAGATTAAGATACTTCTTCAGAGTTCCCATACCTGTTTCCAACATTCTTAAAGTATAATAAACAACATTTAAAGCTTTAAAAAGGTATTGGCTTCTCAAAACCTTTAGTGTGGTGTCTGTTTGTAAATCCCAAGAGCCTCTAAATGGTACAGAAACATTTGAAAAATATACTCAAGCTTAAAGAAGTCTTGTTAACTTCTATAAAAGCTTAAACATTGTGAAAGAAACTTAAAAAAGTAAAACTTCAACTTTAAAACAACAGCTAATACTTCAAATAATGGAAGTGGATCTAAAGCTTCAACCCTTAAAAGATAACATTTGGAAAGGCTTGAACCGGTTTCCTGTAAGCAATTAACTAACACAAATAACATTTAAAGCTTAAAAATAGTAAGTATAAGTCCAAAATACTAACACCAAAAAACTTCACATCAATCCTCAGTATGGTTTCTGAAACACCCTGAGTGAAGGGCCAAGAGTTAGACCTCCTGATTGCTCATGAGTTCCAGCTGTTGTACATGACTACAAAGAAGCTTGTTCTCTGCAGATGAAACAATTTCATTCTCAACCTTTAAGAATTTGCATTTAAAGACTTTAGGTTTCTGTGAACAGTGTTAATGCAGCAAAGCGAAGTTCTCTGAAACTATTAGAGAAAAGAAAAAAAAACACTCTGATGTCTTGATCACTGAATTTTTTTTTTTTAATATAAAGTTTAAAATCTTTGGCGTCATCTAGTGGTGGTCTGATGAAAGTTTAAGAGACGATTTCTCTAGATCTGTGGAAAATGACATGTGCGTATATCTTAAAGTAGGTATTTTTGGCTTTTGATAGCAGCAACAGCTTTAAAAATGTTTCACTAGATGTTTGTTGTAAATGAAACATCCTGAAAGTGTTAAGTAATAGAAAACAATTACAGCTAATAAAAGCTATTTAAAAACCCTAATGAAAGAGACCAAAAAACTTCCCATCATGCCTCATTAATGGCCTCCTTTAAAACCTTAAGTGTGTGTCTGTGTACAGATGGGGTTTCTCCATGAGGCTGCCATTGGCATAGATTCATGTGCTAACATGTGTTGCAGTGAGGCTCCCTCCCTCCCTGCAGGCAAGGTGAGGCTCCCTCCCTCCCTGCAGGCAGGTGAGGCTCCCTCCCTCCCTGCAGCCAGGTGAGGCTCCCTCCCTCCCTGCA